>OV884056.1:205163528-206487278 GCA_930367215.1 Pollenia angustigena | reverse complement strand
CAGATGGCTTCAGAAAGTTGCGGAAAGAATAGGACATACATGAAAACATCCTGACATACTTAGAAATTATATATTAAGGAAGTTGCACAACATATATTCGCGCAACTCAAAAACGCTTTAGCTTATTGAAAAACTAAAAAAAAACCGAAGTACTTGAAGTAATTTCTTTGCCAAAGATCGTAGCGTAGTCATATTTTTGATTTTCGGCTTTTCAACTAGTATAACTATAAAGATCTGATAGAAAAGAGGTTTTTTTTATAAAATGGGGAACTTTGGGCCCCACCCGGCACGGCTAGGCACCGTCGGATTGACCTGAAAAATTAGGTCATGATTTCTTACACCAAACCTCATATTTTAAGCAGCGCAAACAATTAAATTTAAAAAAAAAAAAATTGCGACCAGTCTAATGACTATAGTGACATCAAATCAATGCCACATTTTGTATATTATTAACATTATTTTCATGATTTCAATGTATTATAAGAAGCAAAAATTCCTTTATTCTATTTTTTTAAATTATTTAGTTAAATACATCAAATTTTTTAAAGTAGAATGATTACGAAAACCATATGAGGCATGGTGCTGGTGTCTTATTATTGAGAGTTCTGCTGTAAACAAAGGTCGTAATTCAACAAACGTGAAACAAAAATATGTAAAGGGTAAGTAAATAATACTATTCTCTCACTTTGACTTAAGTCAATTCCAATGACTTTGACTTAATGACAAATTGTCATTAAATTGATGCTAATGTGTCCTTTCTCCGATGTTACTGCGTCATCGCATTGAGGACAGGTTCGTCATTTCTGTGATGCCGATGTGTCATCCCATTGATGACATAATTTCATTTTGACCCTGATGACACTTTGGCCAAGTGATGTTAAGGTTGACATCACCATGATGAAAAGTGTCATGGGGTCAAAAACAAAGACACTTGTCATAGTACTGATGTCAAAATACATCAGCGTTATGACACCTTTTCTATCAGTGTAGTAAATAAAAGTTAAATACGTTTTGTCGATGCGGTGTTGTTAATATAAGTATATTACTACCAAGTGTGAAAACAGCCACTGTATTTTTAAGAGACTATTTTATGCAAATAATTAGACTATTTTTTTGGAATATAAATTTTATATTAAGATTATTATAAGAAGATCTCATTATATTTTGATATTATGGGCTAATAAGTGTTCGCTACATATACACCAAAGACAAAGTTTTTTTCTGGATCACAAGCAAAACATCATTCTATATGTAAGTACATTAAACGTTTGTAGCACCAAAGTCAGGGGAATTGTTATGTGCTGTCTGTCTGGCTGGCAGCCTGTCCAAGTAAACCTTGTGCGCAAAATACAGGTCGCAATTTTGAAGATAATATGTTGTAATTTGATTAAGGGTAGTAAACAGTCGGGTTCGAACGACCATACTTTCTTACTTGTTTTTTGTTGTAGGTTTGGACTCAAAAGGTTGGGTAAATGTTGTCATGATTATGATTTACCTTCAAAATATTTAAAACTAATGGGCATAATTAACTTCTATGAGATGAATAATAACGACATAGAATTTATCGATGATTTAATTTTTTAAATGCTAAAATATTAATTTACGTTTGTCGTGCTTAATTCCCAATTTTTATTCTCGATAAAAGCACTGAAATTTATTGTTGAAGGGATCTTTTAAATTTAAATTAAGTATTCCCACAAAAATTACTTTGATACACTGATAGAAAAGGCGTCATAACATCAGTACTATGACAAGTGTCTTCGTTTTTGACCCCATGACACTTTACATCATGGTGATGCCATGATCACTTGGCCAAAGTGTCATCAGGGTCAAAATGAAATTATATCATCAGTGGGATGACACATCGGCATCACAGAAATGACGAACATGTCCTCAGTGCGATGACGCAGTACCATCGGAGAAAGGACACATTAGCATCAATTTAATTACAGTTTGTCATTAAGTCAAAGTCAAAGTCATTGGAATTGACTTAAGTCAAAGTGATAGAACATTATTATTTACTTACCCGTTACATATGTTTGTTTCACGTTTGTTGAATTACGACCTTTGTTGACAGCAGAACTCTCAATTAAAAGACACCATCACCATGCCCCATATGGTTTTCGTAATCATTCTGCTTTAAAGGTTTGATGTATTTAACTTAATAATTTAAGAAAATAGAATATAGGAATTTTTGCTTCTTATAATACATTGTAAACATGAAAATAATGTTAATAATATACAAAATGTGGCATCGAATTGATGTCACCATAGTCATAAAATAGTTGACACGTAAAAAATTACAAAATTGTACGAAGACGTTAGTCGTTGGATTGATGTTATTTTTTTGCATCATTGATGCCATTTGTAGTAACATTGATGTCACAATTCTGATGTTAGGGCATCATCAATATGAAGATGCATTTTTCTATCAGTGAATTAATTTACTATTATTATTGTGTAACAAATTGATCTCAATTTACAATTTTACTGTAAAAATCTTTTAATGAATTATTTCTGTTTTGTTACTTAATTTTAATGTGTTTTATTAAAAAGTTTTTGGTCATTTTTTTTCGTAAATTTAGCAATTTTTGGTCTCAAAATTTTGGCAACACTGTTACACTGTTTATGCTTATAGCATATTTTAAGCCAATTTTTTTTTTAGCTTTTTTGTTTTAATAATAAAATTTATTTTGCTTGCCCTGACAAAAACATACCACAAGTTTTATCTGTTGAGATCAATGTCACCTACACCAAATTAACCCTGCAAAATTTAGAACATCTGGGAAAAACTTTGAAAAATTTATAAAAATTGCCAATTAAAACTTAGACATTATGAAAGTGCACAAACACTCATGTTAATCACTGATACATTAAAATATAATAGACAAAATAAATGCATTGGAAAAAGTTTAAAATCATCAGCCTTTCATTAAGTTCTGTTGACCATGTCATAATTTGTAAACAAATGTCGTTATGCTGAACTCCTGGTATGAATAAAATTGTTTTTTCAATAAAAATAAATTGTAATAAAATTTCAAATACTCAAACAGAAAAGCTACATACAACATTTCACATTTAATGATATGATGTATTGATACGAAAAAGGTATTTGAAACGTGAAACAGTCTTCAAGCTTGAAGGTGGTTAATGGGGTGGTAAGGGAACATTTACCTTAAACCTATAAGTTCTTATTCAAGATGTTTAAGGTAAAAAGAAGAAAAACTATCTGAATTACACCTGAGAAATCGAGACACAAATGACTTTAGCTGCTTATTCAATTCAATCAATATAAGATAAAGGTTTTTTGATAAAGATTGCATAATTTACCTGTATTGAATAGGCCAACAGGATTTTAAGTAACCATAAACAAACAAAAATAACAATTTAAAAAAAAAGTCCTACAGGACGTAAAAATATGTTCCCTACTACCCCAAAACCAATAAAAAAATAAGTGTTAAAAAAGACAAATATTTCCGCTTTCGTTAAAACAGCCACCCTTATTTTATCTGTATGCCTTCTTCATTCCCCCCTTTTGGACTTAACAAAATTCATTCCCATTTTCCACGTTCCATTACATTTTACATTTTTTCCCTATTAGTTTGATTTACATCTGTTTTTTTGGTTTTTCTATTATTATTTTTCTCTCTAATCGGAAATAATAATAATAAACTAACGTTAGAAATTTCTAATCACAATTCGTGCTAGGAATTTTGTTATTAGAAGGTAGCAGGAGCCCATAATTTCACGGAAGAATTTAATGGCATTAGAAATTTTTTAAAAAAAAAGAAAGAAATGTAAAGAATTTCTATTGAAACCAAAACGATGAGCATAACATGCGCATTTGTCACCCACATAAAAAATATTTGTGTGCCAGAATGTATTGAAAGTGAAAAATAGGGGTGATTTGTGTTTTGTTTCATATTTTGGGTCGTCTTGTTGTCTGTGCAACCACGAATATGTGGAATGTTGTAACTGGCTTCTTTTGGAAAAAAGATTTGAACGTGAATTCCTGTTAAAATAGCAGAGAGTTTTACATGACATTACAATTCTTTTACATTTTACATGGGAATAATTTACACAAGTAGTTAAACGAAAATTACAAGTTTATTTAGTTTTCCTTAGAGAATCCTATTGAAAGAAATAATATTAATAATTGAAAGAGATTTAGAAAAAACATATTAGTATTTAAAGGCAACATAAAAAAACCCAAATTTTATTTTAAGCTTACTATGTATTTAGATGGACAGAAAATGCAAAAAAAAAAAACAAAAAATAAAGGCACGCAATATTTAAAAAGGTTAGAGATCTTAGTAGTAAATTGGTTAAGATACCAAAGAATATTTGGCCAGAATATCCGAATTGGTATTAACAGTAAAGCTGAAATCTTTTATCCTTTTTTTCTGGGTAAAGGATATGGCTGCGGCTTCTTGATGGAGGACTAATTTAACCGTAATATGAGGCTATCAGCGCAGAAGTGGTGGAACCCCAGACTACTTATTATGAGATAATGAGGAGTTAACACTACTCTTGCACTATAGTACTTGGTTGTAACGGCCTGTGCAAGAACTATGTTTCTAGCGCCATCTGTTTTGGATACAAACAGTTGGCTTACTCGACTATTGCACTGTAAAGAACAGTGCAAAGAACATATCTTACACCAGAACCGTAACCAAATTAAATTGTGGGTTACACCACTTCTGTGCTGATAGCCTCATATTGTTGTCGAAAACTATTTTTATACCAAAATGTGAATAATAAAATTGAGTTTTTCTTTAATTTGGTTTTTTCTTAATCCGCTTACAACTACAACTTACTGTTTATTGTTGGTATGTTTTTTAAGCTTTGATATCACTGCAAATGAAATTTGAATGCTTGTAATGGTTGATTTTTTAAGAGCTACAGGAAAGTTTAAAAAAAACACATAAAATTCAGAAAAATGCATGAAATCTTTATTTGAATCGATAGAACGGTCCATATAATTTAATGTTTGAAGATTATTTCATGCAAATGTTGACCGTGACTGCGCCTCAAATGTTCCATCCGCTTAGTCCAATTTGGGCATACTCTTTCGACCATTTCGGCCGGTATCTCATGAATAACAGCTTCAATGTTGTCTTCCAATGCGTCAATTGAAGCGGACATGTGTGTATAGACATGAGCTTTAACATAGCCCCACAAAAAATAGTCTTAAGGCGTTAAATCCCACGATCTAGGCTGCCAATTGACCGGTCCCGAACGTAAAATAAAATGTTCACTGAACTCCCCTCTCAATAAGTCTATTGTTAAGCGTGCACTGTGGCATGTGGCACCGTCTTGTTGAAACCACATGTCATGCAAGTCAAGCTCTTGCATTTTGGGTAAAAAAAGTTGGATATCATCTCATCTTTGAAGAAGTACGGTCCAATGATGCCACCAGCCCATAAACCGCACCAAACTGTGACTTTTTCTGGTAGCTCTTGTAATGCTTCTGGCTGATCTTCACTCCAAAATCGACAATTCTGCTTATTAACGTACCCATTCAGTGGGTCGATTAAACTGACCATAAAATGGAGGAAGCGCGCGATGATGAAATGAGCATAGGAACTAGCTTATCCGCCAACACAAAATTAAGTGTTCTTGTTAATTAGGAATTAAGCAACTTATTTGTTGCTCTTTTTTCCGTTGGCTACCTGTGACGGATGAATGTTTTGCATAAATTTCCTTAATGTTTTTGATGATTTTTGGGAATACCAAAAAATTTGCAACCCACACAAACTGTACCCACAACAAAATAAGAGCTCCTTGAGCCATTTTATTTCATTCAAGAACGGAAACATCATTTTATCCCTACATAAAGATCAGGTTCATTCAGTTTACAAGTTAAAAACAATTTTCAAGTATTAATAAAAAGGAGCAAGAAAGCCAAAACATTTTGATGTAAAAACAATCCGAATTTATTTTGTTATGTGTTCGGCCAATATATCATCGAGAAAAAACAGAACTACTTCTTGACATCATTGCAAAAGTCATAGGAAGATTGCTATAATTTATATCCGTACAATTAGAGCTAGCATTGGACACCGAGTTCTAAATGCATTTATACTATACTTAAATTTTGAATTCATCAAATTCTTTTTTTTTAATTTTTTTAATTTCACATACGACACTTGGAAATTTCGAAGCCTATGCTATGGAGAGAAACAGCGAGCCACGATCCCATTGTTATTTTTGCTTAAGTACAAAAACCGTTTTTGGAAAACATATGCGACGAGGTCTGCTGATGAGTTTACACTTGAGGTTCTACATTCAGAAGAAATTATGTTGTTATTATGCTGTAGTCATGTGCTTTCATTTTCACCAGTACCCATGTTCTGTAACTTTAGTGAGAACTTCTCGCATCGAAAAGATGTGAAATAACATTTTACATCGCTTCTCGAAAAGTTTTTAATTGTTTTTAGTGTTAAAATTTTTTCTCGCCCCATTTTTATTCGTTATTTTTTTATTTTGACAGTTCAAAGCGAGAACTTTTCTCACAAAAATTTTACAGACACACTTTTTCTGTAAATTGGCGAGTAATTTCCTTACGTGACAGCTAGTTCTCGACAAAAAGGTAACAGACACAGTTTAGTGAGAAAAACAGCTGTTTGTTTCAATATATGGCATTTTTGTTTGATTTCACACATTTCAATCAAAAAGTTTCTCGACGCGAGTGTTACTGAATAGAGTTGGGCAAAATCATTCCTTTTGTGGAATCGTTCCGACCGAACGAGGAACGAGAAAATTTCTTTGTCGTTCGTTAAAACGTCAACAATCAAGTATTTGTTATTGTTTGTTTTTTTTTTGTTGTGGCGTAAATGTTTGAAAATATAATAATATAATATGAAATATAGTGCTTTGGATTACATTAGTAATTGCTTTAGTTAATCACTTTAAAGGTGATTTGAAAATTTACTTATATTCTTATGCGATCATCACTTCTCATTGGTTAAAGTTTTTTTAGATGTTAATCCTGCATATCCCTGACGTCATAGATTTTGCTTTAACTTCTAAAAAATCGCACAAAATAATAGAAACTTTTAAATATGGAGATTACAAAACATAAATAAATCAAGTCGACTTTATCGCTTTTGCCAAAGAAGTATTGGTATATTTCTAGCATTTGTAATGGTGTATAATTGCCCAGCGGGAAAACTCAGAAGACCTTCTTAATGCTGGCCTTTTTAAAGGCCTGCTTAAAAAATTTTTGGATTTAATTACTATTCTTACGTAACTGCTAAAGAATGCCTCATAGAAGGCCTCGGCTCTTTGGTATAAAAGATGAGATACATCTTCCACACTCGCTTCTATGAGAAGCGAGAGAAGAAGGAGTAACATTTTTTGTTTTGTTTTTTTGCACAAGCAAAAGCAAACAAATTCAGATCACTTTACAAAAACAAAGTAACAAAGTAGGTGCATATTAAAATACAAAATAAAAACAATAATGTAAATCATTTTAGTTGAGTTTTGTTCATTAAGGAAGATAGGCACTTGTGCTTAAAAGTTTTTTTTTATTATATACTTTAATTTACAATCTATTTTACAATATTTAGCAAATTTGATTATTTCAATAAAAAAATAGGTATCACATGTGTTTTTAAACTACAATAAGTTTAATAAAATATATAAACATACGTTTGTAAAATAGGTATACATATGGGGGATTTCATGTCAAGTGACCCAATTTTTAAATCGATGTCTTCCGATTTGGGTGAAATTAGCACCAAGCTTAGTCCTATTAAATAGTAGCTTATACACAAATTTTCAACAAGATCGGTCAAAAAGTTTCTGAGTAAGAGGGGGCCAAAGTTTGGCATTTTGTTCCATACAGGTGTTCTTTCTCATCCATGTAACTTATTACCTATTGGTGTTAGACAAATTTGTCCCAAGTAGCTTAGATCAATCTTTTAAAAAAAAAATATTTTTGTTTTTTTTTTATAAATTTAAAACTTTTTTTAAATTTTCTTTAGCGCGAATGTTTTTTTTTTTTTTTTTTTTTTTTTTGCTCAAAAGAAAGCTTATGTCTTTTCCTTTAAGGTAGTTTTGGTCGCTTTTTGGGATACGAATGGGTTATGTATAATAAAAATAATTTTCAATTTTTAGCATATGCAGTGCTCTATCTCAGCCATGTAACTTATTACCTATTGATGTTAGCAAAATTTGTCCCAAGTAGCTTCGATAGCTTTTTGATCAATCTTTTTAAAAAAAAAATTTCTGTTTTTTTTAATTTTTTAAATTTTTTTTTTAAATCAAGAAGTAATTTCTTTGGGAATACAAAAACACTTGAAATTTATTGTTGATGGGATAATAATAATAAATTATAAAAAAATAATTTAAATTTTTTTTTAAAAAAACAAAATATTTTTTTTAAAAAATTGGCTCACTTGACATGAAATCCCCCATATATAAAAAGTTAAGTGTTGTTTCATTTTCTATATTGGAGACCTAATATGTACATGAAACCTATTCAGTCTTCTAATTTCATTTGCAAGGAAATATTCCTTAATTTTTTAGATTGATAGCCCTTCAATACGACCTTTAATCAAAGGCATTTGTAGGAAGGAAGGTCTGAAAGGCCTTTTAACATACCTTTCTTAAAAAACCTTCAAGATAACCGTTTTTCTAAGGCTTTTTGACAGTCATTCTCTGGAAAGCCTTCTAAGAGCCATTTATTTGAATGCCTTTAAGAAGCTCTGGCGAAAGAAAGGAAAGCGGAAGACCTTCTCCGCAATGACAACGCGTGTAAAAAAGATATGAGTATGGAATGGAGCGAGAAGGCCTAGTTTATTCAAAAGAAGGGGTACAGAGGCCTTCTAGAAGCCCTCTGTACTCCTTCTTTTTCCCGCTGGGTGCTTATTAGAAAGGTGGCTGCAATTATACCCACCATTTGCTATATTTTGTGTATCAAATATCGTTTGGCCAAATAGATAAAACAATTCTTTAATTTCATGCAAAGGATGTCCAAATTTGAGGTATCATCGGTTAGCGGAAATCGCTACAAGGAGATGATCCGATTTGAATTTTATTGCGAAAGATTGATGATTTAAACGTAGAGGATATGTGGTTTCAACAGGAGTGGTGTGGCCACTTGCCACACAGCAAGAGGTACAATGGATTTTTCGCATTATTTTTCGTAGAGGTGGAGAAAATTCACACCTAAGCTTCGTTCACAATAGGCAGCAACATTTTCACTGGTGTTCATAATAGAGCAACAATTTTTTTCGCGACCACACACATTTTAAATAAAGAAACCGTTTGCAAATTTTGCCCAGTTGGAACATTTTGCTAAAATTTTCATTCAAAACTAAAAAAAATATAAACGTCTAAACAATTTCATACAAATTGTTGCTGAAGTAGAAGTTGAGTCAAATTTTTAAAAAAACTTTAGTTACATCTTGGCTTCGTGCTTTAAGTGGTCTTCCAGATAAGTTACTAACACATCCTGATAACTGAAAACAAGCGACAATATTGCGAACTTGATTTCGTGATGGTGCATTTCTGGTATTTAAAAAATTTCGTAATTTTTTTTTTTGGGGTTTGAATTATTGAATTTTGAATAGCAAAATAAAACTCAACAACGATTTCTGCTCATTTTACAATCGTAAAAAAATGGATTGATTTAAAAAAGCAATCATTAGCTTATTGCACATTTTTTTCTTCACTCATTTGAATGCAGCTACAAAACTTTGTACTAAATTGAAAATCAAACGCTGATTTTCAAATGATTAAGGCCCAGAATTATTTCGTTATTGAGAAAATTAAACTTTGCTTTATTTTCTTTACTTATGCATATTCACAAAATTAAAAACCATTCACATACAAAATTACATTTTTTAAATTTCAGTGAGAGCATGTTTATATGCAGCTTTTTTGATTGCAAGTTCAAATTTTGCACTATTTGAATTGAGTGTAGATTTTATGCATGCAATCACAGTTAGTGATAGTGAAAAAATTTGCAATACCATTAAATTTTCTTAGTGGTTCTGAAAAAAATCAATCATCACTAAAGCTGGTAAAAAATAGTAGTTATTTTTTTTTTGCAGTTTTATTAAGTGAGAGTGAGGTTGATTTAAAACTATATTTAGTTCACCACCCCCAGGGCTACCAGATTTGACGATTGATCGTCATTTTGACAATTTTTTTTTCCGAAATTAGCAAAGTGCCGATTTGCTGATTTTTTTCTAAAAAGTGACGATTTTTTCAGTATCCAAATTCTGAATAAAACATTAAATTTTCTGACACGTTCGTTTTTTAATCCTGGAATGTTTAACAGCTCATACGATTCTTGACATAAAAGACTCGTTAAATAATCTTTACCCCAGTCTTAAACGATTGAAGCGTCTTTCGCTGTGCCATGGAAGAATCTCAGTCGTGTTACGGGTTTTCCCGTGTGATGAATCTTCTACGATTAAAAAATGCGGTAATCGAGGATCAAAGACGCTCTTCGTAAGACTCACAGTATCTGTTACACGATTAAAAGTGCTAGCTGGTGATTAGGTAAGTAATTATGTTTTTGTTTGAATGTTTTTATTTAAAAAAAACGAAAAAAAATTGTTTAAAAAAAATTAAATTTTAAATTGTCCGATTTTTTTTTACGATTTTTCGAAACGTAAAAGACAATTTGTTTATATCTTCTCAGGAAATTGACGATTACTTCACAAATTTATCTGGCAGCCCTGGTTGTTGGTGCCTTTCAATTTAAAAGTTAATTGCATTGACGAAAATCGTATTCAATATAACAATTGATTTTTCGTAGTTTTTTGTTTAAATGACAAACAAACGAATATTGCTAAATCTTTTATAAGGATCCGCAATATACTTTAACTTAAGAGAGTTATGGACCAATAAGCTTAGAAAATAAGTAAATATTCTTTCTAAAGGGATTTGACCTCCATTTGCCGTTAAAACTGGCACTTTTAGCGGACTTAATCGTTTAAAGAATTGGGAAATACTTTGTGAAATATGTTGGGACTTGTTTTTTGGACAATATCATTGAAAAACTTTTTGGGGTTTCTGTTTTTAAACTGATATCTGACAAATATTTTAAGAGGTAAAAATTTGTATTTATAAAAATATCGTTTATATTTTACATATTTTACTTTTTTTTATTGTAGGCGCTATATATGTTCATTTCGTAAGTTTCATCCCTCCAACGACCTGAAAATAGCTCTTGAATATATGTTCACTTTGTAAGTTTCATCCCTCCAACGACCTGAGAATAGCTCTTGAAAAAACCACCACCAAAAGTGGTAACTTGTCGGGAAATTGCAATTAAGTATGACATTTTTACAAAAGTTACCCCTACGTATTCTAACAGTTGGGAGCATAGAATTCTTAGAACGTTTCAAAAGTTACACAAATCCTTTTAACGGCAAAAACTGCATGCAACCCTTAACGTAGGGGGTTAAACACTTTTCAAGCTTATTTGGGGCACCCAACACAAAAAAATCCCTTAAGAAATAAAATATGGCAAATGTACACAAAATCCCTTAAATAGTTTGGTGTCAAAAAAAGCGGTTAGAAATTTTCTTAGAATACCGACATTAGGCCAACAGCAAAGGAAACACAGTAAAAAAATTCTTAACATTCCAATAGAAGCAAATTCTAAATATTTTTAGGAGTTAATAAAAAAAAAAAAAAGTTTGGTTAATAAATGTTAGAAATTCCACAGGAAACTTAAAAAAAATATACACAAGCCAATTATGAATAAAAATTCCCCGGGAGCTTTTTCCCTTCTACCATTTTTTCTATTTAAATTTGTAGAAATTGTAGAAATGGGAAAAGGGAGAAAACTGCCGGGGAGTTTTTATTCACAATGGGGTTGATAGAATTTTATAAGAAATCCTAAAACAGGCAATAGAATGAATGTGAAATAATTGTTGTAATTTGTAAATCTTTGTTAAGATAAATTTTGAATTATGTCAAAATAAATGACTAGACATCAACATACAAAACAGTTTTTCATTAGGTTCACAGAATTTCTAGATAATGGAAATGTGCTTAACGTAATAAAATTCGGAAATATTTAAAATAAAAGCCATATACATACACACGTAGAACCGTTATTTATATTTATTGAAATGTGTATGTAAAAATTTCTCTTACAAGTGTATTTGTAGCTGGTGTGGCCATCTCTACCATCCCCAAAATCGATTGCCTCACAGCCGTTTTTTACTCTGTGTTCATTTATTCCCTTCCAATAGTTTGCTGTTGTTGGTGTTTTCACGTTTTTCCTTTAAAGTTTTTTTTTTTATTTTTATCCTGAACGGAAATATTTTGTTGTTGCTTTTTTTTTAATATACGAAATTCACTTCCGGTTTCACTAGCCAAATTTGATGATGACCTGTTAAACGGAAATTCGTTAGTTCCGTAAAAGGAATCAATTAATTCAAGATATATCCAATTTATTTAAGTTTTAAATTACTTTGTTATTGCTGTTGTTGGTAGTTTTTTTTTTTATTGTTGGCTAAAATTTAAATAATTTTTAGTTTTGTTATTTTGGAGAGATACTTTTGAAGCCTTTTTAGTTTTTCTCCAGTCCTATTACAAAGATTCACTTCAAAGCGCCACAATTGCTTTTAATTTGCTTTTGAGGTTAAGCAAAATAGCTTTGTAATTAAAATCGCTTGGAAAAAAAGTCTTGTGTTTGAAATTATAAAGTAGAACAAACTTAAATTGCAATTTAATTTTTTTTTTCAAATCAAATGTCGCATATCAAATTTTTTAATAATTTTGAGGCTTACGATTCAGTGATTAGCATCTGCCTCGTGGCATTGCACTTCAGTCAATACCTCAAAATTGACATAATTTATCATTTTACCAGGCTTTGAGAGCGTTTTGGGATTAGGACTTAAAATGAGGACCAACGATGTTGAAAGACATTTTATGTTAATAGTGAGGTATACACACACCCAAAGAAAAAAACATTATTTAAAATGGTCACTTCCAAGAAAAACTATTTTTAACGAAAGCTTTAAAAGATAACATGGTTTATTTTACCAAATCAGGGTTATCCGCCAACCATATTACGGATAAATTAGTCTTCTATCAAGCACCCACATTCATATTATGGTTGCCTCTGGACCTGTTATGGTTAATAATAACAAAAAGTTTTCTGATAATTATCTAAATAATTAGGATTGTGGTTATTTTTGTTGAACTATTATGGTTTTTATTACAAATTTTTTATATTTTTAATTAGGCTTAAGTTCATCAAATATAATTTTCTTTAATTTAATGAAGAAAGGAATTTTTACAACATGAAACATTAATTCAAATTGTTATTGATAATTTTTCATTCTTGACTTGGCTGGGGCTTGAGCCCCGGCCGGCAGGTTACCCTGATATGTTTCGGTCGAAACCACTCGATCTCTTCAGAAGGATTTGCCGTCTTACACTCGCAGCCATCGACGACTGCTGACGTCAATAGTCAAACATCAATCCTTAAACCAAATTGTATTTTAACCTTTGGTAGATCGAAATTTGCTTTTTGAATGATTACACTGCTTTGCAAATTTTTAATTTGGAAAAATTTCAATTGGGACCTCCTGAACACGAAAAACGCTGTAATTTTCAGCATATCGACGGAAAAGGCATTCAATTACCTTTCCAAAGATGTGCCCCTTGTTTCGATCGGACTTTTCGGTTGGGCTCCACAAGGGTTTGAGTGGGACCATACACCGAAAAACACAACAGTACCGTTATCTAAAAAACGGTAGTTAGGAAAAAAAAAAATTACAGCGGTTTTCGTGTTCAGGAGGTCCCAATTAACTTATCTAGGCTTGTGGCGTTCTTAGTATTTTTTTTGGCTGTAAACCAGTGTTATCTATTTTAATTGATTTTACATGTTTTTCCTTACTTCTGTTTTTTCCTAATTTAATGAAAATTAAATTTGATGAACTTAAGCCTAATTAAAAATATTAAAAATTTTAATTATCAAAATATTTTTAATTATTATAGAAGGATATATGACAAATGCTCGCCACGGTTTCAGTGGCATACCTCTATCCGATAGCCCATATTTTTAATGACTCTGAGACATAATTGAGGTTCAATGTAGTTAATGTGCCGAATTATCTCATCCTTTAGCTCTTAAATTGTTCATGGCTAATTGACGTACACTTTTTCTTTTAAATATCCCCAAAGAAAGAAGTCCAACCGCATCAAAACACATGATTGTGACAGCCAATTAATATCTACACGATTCATTGATTCATTATTTCAGTTAATTTCTGCTTGAAATGTTCATATTCATATATAATTCGGTTAAATATAATTGTTGACCTTAAATAAGAATAGCGATAGCTCATATTAAAGGTCCTTCAACATACCAATTATTTTAAATTAATCTATTTTTAACTAGCTGGCCCCGTCTTCGCTCGGAAGCAACCCAGAAAAAATTAAAAACCAACCAAATTAACGTATTTCTTAGAAATTTGTACCATTAATTAAATTCCGTACTGATTTTCCGCCTGCAAAAAAATTGATCATATCAATTAACACCTTTGTAAGTTTGAGCTTTTCTTGCTGTTCAGTTTCAATTAATTGAAATGTGACCACCAAAAGAGGCTTATAAAACGTAAACACAAATGCAAATATTGTTCTCAATCAACGCAGTTAATTGAAACAATTAAAAAATGTTTTAACAGCCGTAATCATAAAAAGTTCTTATTTTAAGCTTAAAGTTTGTAATAACTATCAAACGCGTTTTGCCCTATAAACCTCCTATAAAAATTTGTATTTATAAACGTACATAAACATCTCTTTTACTCTTAACTGTTTGTAGCGATTTTGTGTTTAAGTATGGCAACTTTCTTTATATTTTGCTGCCATTTTATTGCTAGTGATGCATGAAACTTCTATTCGGTTCACTTATGTTCTATATATAATTTTTTTTTAATTGTAGAATTTAAAAATTATTCTTATCAAATAAAACTACATATTATTTTAGTTTCTGAACAAAATATTGCCGAAAGGTTTTTGTATTTATTAATAGTAACTTGTATCTTATCAAAATATTTAATATCTCTTTTCAAATTAATAGTTTGACTAAAAATGTATTTATTAATAGCAACTTGTATGTTATCAAAATATTTTTTTCGTGCGTTACTCGTTCATCAATTTTAAAATTAATCAATGAACAATACACATAGAATTAGAGATAATGTTGCGAATATGGTTAGAGTCCTTGCTTAATGCTCAAAGCTTAAGGAATAAGATTGATGAATTTAGATTGATCTTCGAAAACTCAGGTATCGATTTTATATGTGTATCAGAAACATGGTTTAATTCCGAAATGACGGACTTTTATGTTTCATTGGATGGAGTCGATAGAGAAGATGGATATGGCGGTGTTGCTATTTACATAAAAAAGGGTACAGTAGTTTTGACTTAACTGCCTTTTGTTTACGTGCACTTTTGACTTAACTGCACAAAATTGATAATTTTTGAAATTATTCTTTAAAATTCCATACAAATTCCTTTTTTAAGTGCACTTTCTGTACCTGCACATTTAAGATAAATGCACAAAATTTTTGGCATTTTAAAATTATTTTCATACAAAAAATCAAAGTTAGCTGCACTTTGACTTACTCAGCAAAAACTTTACTTACAATCCTACTTTTAATAACTTCAAGAATTCATTACTTTGTAGCTTTATTCGCCACTTTTTGGATTATTAGTTATATATTAAATAATAACTTTATTATTATATCTTAAATATACAGAAAAATTTATATTTTCATTATGACAATATAAATGTCTTTATAGTCATTATAGTCAAAAAACATAGTTTTTTAATACAAAAACTAGACTGCCCCGGTAGACTAGCTGGTAGAGAGCTAGTCTATCAGATCAGCACCGAGGTTGCGGGATCAAATCCCGCAATAGACACAAAAAAAATAAAAAAAAAAATAAAGTAAAACAGAATAACAAAAAAAAAAAAATTAAAAAAAAAAAAAAAAAATAAAAAAAAAAAAATTTTACTTTATTGACTTTGTGTAACTATATATTTTTATAAAAATTTTAAGTATAAAAAAAACATATTATTTTTTAGATTATAATAGGCTAAATTATAAAGGATTACTTTTGGGACATCTCGAACAAAAATAAGTAATTTTTCTAGTAGAAAAGTAAGTAGACGGCTCGTCAAATTCTCATTATTTTTCTGCTTATTTTGTAAGCAAAGTTTTTGCTGGGTAACTGCCCAAAATACATATTTTCTGGAATTTTTCTTTAAAATCCTTCGTTACATGCATTTGGGCAGCTTTAAAATATTTTCATACAAAACATCAAAGTTAGCTGCACTCATAAAAATATATCGTCGGTATCCTGCAAAAAAGTTCTAAGTCCACTTTTTTGCGAAATGGAGTAAATGATGCAGAAGTGTGGCAAAAGTCAAATTCTATGTGCTGTAAAAAAATCCCATGGCTTTTTAGAATATTTTAGTAGCTATTGTATTAAAAAAATTATTCTATGTCCAAAACACCCAAACATGTAGAGCAAAAAGGTCCCAAGTGGACTTAGGACTTTTTTGTACAATTTGTTTTCCAATTTTTTTTTTTTATTATTACTGCAAAAAAAAGCTCAAGTCTGAAATTTAAAGAAAAAAAAAAAACTCATCAGAAAAGACAACAAAAAAACAACAAGCATTTTGTGTGTGTATAACTTCGCCATGTTTGTGAAAAACATAAATATCCCTGTAGTAAATAAAATAGTCAGTTGCAAAAAACACTAACTATAAATTAATTATTTTTCAAATGACTTCAAATTGGTTTTTATCTCATGTCGATATCAACCAAACATATTGCATAGAGGCACACGTAAAACACAAATAAAAGCAAAATAAATAAAACTAGCATGCCATGAAGTCAAATAAAAAAAAAATATATGCAAACATATAAAAATCGGCTGTGAAACAAAAATGCTCACCCGACGAGTTGAACAGACCTTGGCTTTTATTCATTATTGAAAGTTTTTAGTTTGAAAAGTTTGTAAAAATGAACTCCTTAAAACAAAGCGCATTGGAAAAAGGTAATAATTTTCTTCCCAGTACCAAATTAAATTTTTAACTTTTGTCAAAATAAGATAAAATTTCGGACATTGCAATAAAAATTGTTTAATCCTGGTACTTTTCGGTTTATTTTTTATGTTTAGACATTCAAGAATCAATTGGATGTAACAAAGAAAACAAAGAAAAAGAATGGGACGAATCAAGCGTTGACCAAGATTTTTCAGGCGACGATGACGACCTAGATTATGATCATGAAAACAGCAAAGAATCAAGCGATAGTAAAGATGAAAAAGAGACTATGGTTTTAGAAGAACCACAGGAATTGAATGCAGAAACTCACAACCTACTCACTGAAAAGAAATATAGAAGATGGAGAAAAACGTATCCAGAACTATGGAAAAGAAATATACATAAGGCATGCTGATATTATACGAGGTAAGAATCCAAAGCACTCAAATTGTGAAAAGTGTCGCTTTAAATGCAAGGACAAATTTACCGAAGAACTGAGATTGATAATATGCAAGGATTTTTGGAAATTGTCATACCAACGCCAGAGAGATTTAATTTTAAAATCGGTCATCGAAGAACAAATACAAAGGCCACGAGTAAGGTCTTCAATAAAGAATGTCAACCGTAACGTAGCAAGGTCATACTTTTTGGAAAATGAAAACTCTAACGTACGAGTATGCCGCAAATTTTTTTGTGAAACGCTAAGTATTTCAGCTAGTACAATTAAAACGGCATTTAAATATAAAGGACCAGCTGGAGCTTTTTCTAAAGAAGATGGAAGGGGCAGATCAAAACCTCCAAACAAAACGTCGGATGAAATTATAGCACGCATTAAGGATCACATCGAAAGCTTCCCAACTGTAGAGTCTCACTACTGTCGCAAAACTTCAAAGAGGTTGTATTTAGATGCCAATCTAAGTATAACAAAAATGTATTCCTTGTTCGTAGAAAAATATAATAGTGACACGTCAATAAAGCTTCCTTCATCGGGAATCTACAGGAAAGTTTTCGGTGAATATTACAATTTATCGTTCTACCATCCAAAAAAAAAGACCAATGTCAAGTATGCGAAAAAGGTAAAGAAACTAAAAATGAAGAATATCTGGCCCATTTAAAGAGAAAAGACGAATGTTCAGCTGCAAAATCCTTAGACAAAGAAAGGGCCATTAATGAGCCTAATTTCATGTCATGCACATTCGACTTATAACACTAGGTCACAAATAACAAACTTTTGTCTGTTATTTGTTTCTAGCATACTTTTTCTCATGGATTTGGACCTGCTGAACACGAAAATGAATTTTAAAAATTTTTCTGTCGATTGGTTTGCGAGATACAAATTTTTTAATTTTTTTTTTTTAATTTTTGGAGGTACACTTACTATTTTGAGCATATCTTTAGTCTTCTTTGACCTATTTTATCCTACTACTACTCAAATTAAAGACAATTGAGCCGTCTACAACTTATTTTCAGAAAATTTTCAAATCGGGTTAGTAGTTTTGATGTTGGCGGCTTAAAAAGGTTAAAAAACTGGGTTTTTTTAGTAAAAATGTGGCTGAAAAATTCATATAAAAATTCATATAAAATATAAAACGCGATGTTAACAGCGATTTTAATTTTTTTACGTATAGCTGACACTTTTCCAAAGAAAATAAGCCCTTACTTAACAAAATCTGATGACAAATGGCCGACTTATTATTTTTTTGGTAAACGACCGAAATTCCTCTATTTCACGATTTTTTGATTTTCATTATTTGCACAGCTTACCTACCCAACGCAAACGAATAAATACATTTGAACTTAATTTAAAATAAACAAATTAGTCTTCGTATATTATTTTTTAATTTATTTACAGCACTACATGCTCAATGTATCGCACAATTAGCTAAACTAACGAAATTAAACTAACTAATTAAATTAAGCAAATCAACGCACAAAAAAAATTAGTAAAAACAAAGATATAAGTGTACATTTTATGCCATGTGGAAAAACTGCTGACTTCTTCTTTGTTTTTTGTATTCGCTGCAATCGGTCTCACGTATTAGGGTCCAAATATAGTCACCCATCATAGCCGTGTCATACATGCCCTGATAGCGTCGTTCCATAGCCTTCAATTCCTGATGAAAGCGCTCGCCGTGTTCGTCGCTCACGTCTCCTAAATTCTCAGGGAAAAAATCCAAATGAGAATGCAGAAAGTGTATTTTAAGTGACATGTGCACTCCCATGGCTTCATAGTTCTTTAGCAGATCCTCAACTATGTCCTTATAATTCGGGCTTTTGTTGTTTCCTAAAAAGTTTTCCACAACAAGCCTGAAGGAATTCCATGCTGCGGCTTCGATGGGTGATAACAGCTTTGGGAATTTTTCATCTTTCAAAATTTTTTTTATCTCGGGTCCTGCGAAGACTCCTTCTTTAATTTTTGCCAGCGAAAGGTAAGGGAAAATTGACCGTAAATAGGCAAAAGCTTCACCTTCTTTGTCTAATTTTTTGGCAAAATTTTTAATCAAACCCAATTTTATGTGCAGCGGCGGAAGTATTATATTTTCACGGTTCTCTATTAGTGGTTTGCGCTGAACATTCGCTTCTCCAACTACAGGTTTCGTTCGTACCGACCATTTTTTTTTTATATAATGCTGATCATCAGCGCGGCTATTCCAAAGGCACAGAAAACAGCAATGTCGCGTATAGCCTCCTTGGAGTCCACACAGAATGGCCACAACTTTAAGGTCGGCGCATATTTTCCAATTGTATTTCCTATACTCTATGCATTTCAGCAAAATGTCCATAGTTTCATAGTTCTCCTTTGAATGAACCGCATGAGCAATAGGAACAGATGGCTTTTCATTCCCATTATGTAAGAGAACTGCCTTCAAGCTCTCTTTGTTGCTGTCAATAAACAACCTCCATTCGTTGGGGTTGTGAATTTGGTGAAGCTCTTGGAACAAGCCTGAAATGTCGCTGCAAAAACATATTTGGTCTTTCTTTGTATAAAATTTTGCATACTCCTTGTGACGGTTTCTGTACGTTGATACTTTCACTTCTGAAGCCGCAAATCCACACTCTATCATCCGAGACGCAAAAAGTTCGGATTTCTCCTTAGTGAGACCAAAATCGCGCACCCAATCGTTTAGTTCGGCCTGTGACAGTAATTTTCGCTTTGCACCCGGCTCAAATTCCCTTGCATTTGACTCGGACTCTTCTTCTGACGATTCTGCTTTTTGAAGAGATGCACCAGGGCACACTGGATATGGCACATCATGCGAATGTGGTACTGGAAGCGCAAACGATCCCACTTGAGCGTAGTTCCATTTAAAAAATCTTCCTACCCCACTGTTTGTGGTGAGGCAAAAATAACAGTCTGTGGAATGGCATAGCGGCTTTTTCCACATCATTGGTGTATCGAATTTCATATGGCGGCTAAAATTAAAATAAATTACTATATTCGCTATGTATAATGTGTTTAAATAAAAATTCTTACCTTCCGCCAGCTGCCCAGTTGGTTAAGATTATATAGCAAAGATCACACAGCGACTTAGGTGTCCATGGTTCTGTGATATTTGGTGAAATACCAAAATAATTCAAATAGTGCAATTGTACTGCTGGAGTAAACTTGTGTGCGTGATTTTTTTTTATAAACTGGCCACAAACATTGCAGAAATTGTCTGGATCGTTCAAACACTCGAACACACGTAGTCTTTTACTCATTGTCTTCCTTGCGTTTTCTAAATATTAACTTCTTTACACTTTCACAGACAGTTTTGAAATGCAATTGATAACCGTGTCTCCTTATGTTTAAATATGTATGAGCATGTAGTGCTGTAAATAAATTAAAAAATAATATACGAAGACTAATTTGTTTATTTTAAATTAAGTTCAAATGTATTTATTCGTTTGCGTTGGGTAGGTAAGCTGTGCAAATAATGAAAATCAAAAAATCGTGAAATAGAGGAATTTCGGTCGTTTACCAAAAAAATAATAAGTCGGCCATTTGTCATCAGATTTTGTTAAGTAAGGGCTTATTTTCTTTGGAAAAGTGTCAGCTATACGTAAAAAAATTAAAATCGCTGTTAACATCGCGTTTTATATTTTATATGAATTTTTATATGAATTTTTCAGCCACATTTTTACTAAAAAAACCCAGTTTTTTAACCTTTTTAAGCCGCCAACATCAAAACTACTAACCCGATTTGAAAATTTTCTGAAAATAAGTTGTAGACGGCTCAATTGTCTTTAATTTGAGTAGTAGTAGGATAAAATAGGTCAAAGAAGACTAAAGATATGCTCAAAATAGTAAGTGTACCTCCAAAAATTAAAAAAAAAAAATTAAAAAATTTGTATCTCGCAAACCAATCGACAGAAAAATTTTTAAAATTCATTTTCGTGTTCAGTAGGTCCAAATCCATGAGAAAAAGTATGCTAGAACCAAATAACAAAATGGCTGTTGCCTAGTGTAATCTGTGTTACAAATGCCTTTAAGTGATGTAAGCTCAATGTACTATAGCCGAAAATTGTGTGCATACAATTTAACCATCTATAACGCTGCGCCACCAAACGATGCTTTTTGCTATTTTTGGACAGAGATTGATGGAAAAAGAGGAAGTAATGAAATTGGTACATGCTTGTATAAATACTTGCATCAACTGATACTTGTAGTGGCCAAAATAGAAACAAAAATATTTCAGCATTGCTCCTTTATTTGATTCAAGTTCTGAATTTGGATATAATTGAACACAAATTTTTAGAAAGTGGACACAGTTACATGGAAGTTGATAGTATGCACAGTGCTATCGAAAAGCAGAAGAAAAATGTTCCAGTATTCACCATTCAAGACTGGATAACTATATTCAGACTCGCTCGCTCCAAACGACTGAGAAGTAAAGGAAACCCCTATAATATTACTCAAATACGCTTTTCCGATTTTCTGGATTTATCAAAGCTATCGCAGTTTATAAAAAACAAAAATTTAGACGAAAATGGGGAAAAAATAAACTGGTTGAAAGTAAAATCTTTTAGGTACCAAAAGATTAAACCTGGTGTAATAGAGTATAAATATGCTCATAGTGAAACCTATAAAGAAATACGTGTTTTTGGTAAAGGTCGGTCCATGAATTTAAAAAAAAGTCAACATTGAAAATGTGTATAAATGCAACCTTCCCATAAGTATCAAAAAAAGAAAGATTTACTTAATCTTTGTACATCAGGAGCCATACCAGAGGAGTTTCATCACTGGTACCAAAGCTTAAAGGCATGTAAAACCATCACAAATAAGGCCCCAGAACCGGATATATATGATGAATCAGAATCAGATCAAGATGAACCAATTTAATACAAAGATTGTAAAAAAACCATTTTTTTTTTAAAAATGCCATGTTTATAAAATAATATTTGCTAATGCAAAAAAAGCCTATGTCCAAGATGCATTTCATTTTTGTATAAAAAATATTAAATAAATGAAACTGAATTAAATTTTTTGCTTTCATTTTAAAGTTAAGCCATTTAATTATTATATTCTAATATCAATTTTCAAATCTAAGCTATTTAAAGATTTTTCCGGGGGCCATAAACTTTAAATCCACAATAACTCAGAAACACAATTATGTGACTTAGGACTTTTTTGCAGGATACCGACGATATGGTGACCACTTTTTCACATAAATATCCAATTTAAGCTGTTTATAAAAATATAAATCGCAATTATTTTGTTTTTTTTCCATCAATTTTTATGTTCTTCGTGAATTCTCATTGTTTTTGTTAATATTTCTTTTATATTAAATAAACATACATTCATGTATAAAATGGTCTGTTATTCTCCAGCTAGCATAGACTATTTGTTAGACGACGCTCGTCTTTAAATCTTGGAAGGAATCTTTTGGAACTCTCTGTAAGAGTCGTATAACAATTACTGAGCTACATAAATAAGACCGTGTTTGAAGTATGAAAATGCTACTGCCAATACAATTTTAATAGAACAAACCGGCCTAAGGATCTGTAAAATCGGAATTTCCGACAGGATGGTGTTGATTTCACGACCTTAAGGTTTGGTTTATAGAAATTGTATGAAAATTAGAAGTTTTGGCATGAAAAATACGCTTGATGCCCTTATTTAGGTAGCTCAGTCATACGTCTGAGTATTTCACGAGTTGTAAAATAATACCTGCATGAGTCTAATTCCCCTGACAGACATAGGATTTCTATACTATACTAGCATGGTACACTACATGTGTGTCAACCTAAACTACAATTAAACCATGCAACAAAGTGGTATATTTCTGGTTTATATACAACGAAAATGTACGTAGTATAAATGTGGTGTCTTATTTAAAGTAAACGTACTACAAGTCTGCCAATATAATATAGAATATAAAACCGTATACATACATACCATGGTATGTAAACTATTTGTCTGTCAGGGGTATTTTACGACTCTTGGCATGCTTTTTGAAAGACTCGTTAGATAACCTCTTCATACATCATAAACGATTCCCTTCACAATTAATTTAAGCATTTTTCGCTGCGTTATGGAAGAATCTCTCACAGGAATCAGCTCGTGTAACAGTTTCTTCCGTGCGAGGAATTGTCTACAATTAAAAAATGAGCTCGACGATAATAAACACTCCTTGTGAGATTCCCAGTAGACTCCTAGATGATTGAAAATGCTAGCTGGGATGAAATAAAATTTTAATAAAATATAAATTGATGTATTAAAAAATAATATTTTTATTCTACTTTTAAACACTTTACTTTAGCTGCACTTTTGTGCAGGTAACCACAATTGTTTACCTGCACATTAAGCCAGGTAAATTCATTTAAGATAACTGCATTTTTGATTTACCTGCACAAAAAATCGTGCAAAGGAGATTGTGCAGCTAAGTCGAAACTATGTATATCTTTTAATGTCAAGTGCGCATCTAGGAAAAACTGTGATTTTGAGGACATCAATAATACTGAACCTTTAGATTTAACTGAGTATATATTTGTCGAGGTAAACAATGAAGGTAGGAAGTTGCTTATAGGGAGTGTTTACAGACCCAATAAGAATCTTTGTACCAGGCAGTTTGTTCGGAACTTGGAAACGCAAACGGCTTTGTATGATGATGTTATTATAGCAGGAGATTTTAATTCAAACCTACTTGTAGATAGTAGTTTTTCTGATGACTGTGCCTCGCTTGGTTTAACATCACCTAATACTTTGAATTCTACACACTTCACTGCAACTACTAATACACTTTTGGATTTTTTTCTCGTGAGTAATGAAACTAATATACTGCTCTATGATCAATTATCTGCGTCATGTTTCTTTAAACATGACCTAATTTTTATGACTTATAATTTCCAACTTGTAATACCAGTTGAGAGAATTACTTTTCGAGATTGCAAGAATATTAATTTCAGATTACTCGGGGAAGAATTTCTTAAAATCAATTGGAATATTTTTTATTCTTTATATTCGGTAGATGACCAACTCCTTTTTCTAGAACAAAACCTAAATTATCTGTTTGATCTAACTGTACCAATAAGGACAAAAATTATTGGTAATAAACAAAAACCCTGGATTTCGTCTGAAATTAAAGATTGTATGAATCAAAGAGATTTTGCGTATGCACGTTGGAAAAGATTTAAAACTACAACATAACATTAGGATTATCTGACTGCTAAAAGAAAAACAAATAAAATAATTAAAAAGGGCCAAATCTGTTTTTATGCTGAAAAATTTTTTTCGGCCATTGGCTCCAAAAGAACATGGCAAACGATACGCGAAGTTGGTATCGGTAAATCTACGAACCCAGAACCATGTCCAATTGATGCCGATGCAATCAATAAGAAGTTTTTAAATATCCCTATTGTGCAAGCAGATCAAAATTATTATGCCAATAACCATTCGAATAACAATTCTAGCCCTTTTTTTTCTTTTGCTGCAGTAGACCAATGTGACGTTTTTTCTAGCCTATTGTCTATAAAATCCAACTCTATAGGAGTGGACGGGATTAATCCAAAGTTTCTAAAGATTCTTTTACCTCAAATTCTTCCTATTATTACATTTTTCTTTAACAAAATATTAACCACAAGTTACTTTCCCTCGAACTGGAAAATAGCTAAAATAGTTTCAATACCCAAAACTGGTTCCGATTTTAGACCAATAGCCATTCTTCCATTTCTCTCCAAAGTATTTGAACGTATTATGCATAACCAAATGACTTGTTTTTTGGATAACAATAACTTACTAACAGATCGTCAATCTGGGTTCAGAAAAAAAAACAGCTGCATAACAGCGTTAGTTGATGTTACGGAGGAGATTAGGGCGAAACTTGATGATGGCAAGACTACATTTTTAATACTTTTGGACTATTCAAAAGCGTTTGATACTGGGGATAATAACATTCTCTGTTACAAACTTAAACATTTCTTTAATTTCTCTTCAGCCGCTACTCAGTTATTGTCCACATACATGGGTAACAGGTATCAGTAATTTGAAACTGGAATACGGAAATCCTGGGCACTGCCTCTAACAAGAGGGGTACCTCAAGGGTCCATTGTTGGGCCATTATTATTCTCACTCTATTCAAATTACCTCCCAGGCGTCCTAATGAATTGTAATGTAAGAATGTACGCGGATGACGTTCAACTTTATACCAGTTGTAATAATGCCTTAATCGACCAGTTTATCTCTATATCAACAACTTCATCGTATTTATACGTGGGCAACGGCAAATGGCTTGGAAATAAATCCAAAAAAATCTAAATGCGTAGTTATTCAAAGGCGACCTAATATATTTATAAATAATCAGCAGATTGAAATAGTAAAATCTGCTAAGAATCTAGGAATATTTTTCAATGACACTCTTACGTGGTCGAACCACATTAACTATGCTTGCGTTCGCACCTTTTCAATGATTAGAACTCTTTGGCGGACCCAGCATTGTACACCTTTAAGAATAAGACTGCTTCTTGCTAAAACTTATCTGATGCCAGTGTTACTGTATGGCTGTGAGCTATTTGCTAAATCTGATACGATTAGTAAGGCGAAATTGAACGTTACGTTTAACAATATTGTACGGTACGTGTATGGACTTAAAAGGCGTTCTATTGTTTCTTTGTTTTCATCTCGGCTTAATGGCCTTTCCTTAGATAATCTGCTGAACATGAGAGTTTTAGTTTTTTTACATAAGATAATATATACCCACTGACATAAGCAGGGGGAGAAGAATTAGATCGTTCGGGTACAAAAGTTTAATTTCTAAGTGGCATTTCTACATATTCGCAGTATCTCTCTGGAATTCTATACCATATGGCATTCAACTTTTAAGTAACGCACGAAAATTCAGGGAAAATATTTTTGAACTGTTTTCAGCATAGCACTTTGAAACATAATTACTTGAGATTAAAATATATAAAATTATCTAAATTTTTGATTATTAAAATATATTGTTTTATGCTTTTTTTAAATATTTAAGATAAATAATCTTAATTTTTTTTTATTGTTTAAATTAAATTGTTTTTTTGATTACTTATATACAAATTGTAGTTAGTTATTAAAGTTTAACATAAAGTTTAACATAATCTCAGTTCCATACTGCAAAATAAGACTCTTAGTCTTGTGTATGGAGCAATTCAATAAATAAATAAAAAAAGGTTTCATAAAAACTTTTGTTTGAACCTTTTTTAAATACACGATAAGAAAGTATTCGAATAAAAAGTTTGTTTACTTTTTTTTAACATCACTATTATTATGATTTGTTTATTTAATATTTTTGAACAATAATTTTTTGTTTTTTTCGTAAAACTGCTCTGGGCGTGGAAGCAGCTCGCGCGTCTTTGTCGTTATATTTTAAAGACAAACAGGCCGTGTTTGTTTGCTTTTCGCATTGGTTAGTAGCGTGGTGTCGCATAACTGTACCGAGTTACAGTTCTTGCGGTGTCAGCATTATCCATATCGAAATCTGGCACAATTTTTTAGTCAAACTACTTTCAGAATTTAACGTAGAAATGTAACATTAACATCTCTTTGGTTTGATTCCAAAATCTGGGTCGATACGTGACATTTCGAACGTGAAATTTTTTCCATAATAATTTAACTGAATAATGATTAAAACAAAATAAAAATTTACCGTTTATCCGAATAACATATCTCCGTTTGAACTCTTCATTAGATTACAGCCATGTAAGAAAATTTTTTTGGAATAATTTTTAGCAAATATCACCTCTTTTAAGGAAGATAATATTAAAGAAAACATTCTCACAAATAAGAAATTATGTACGTTTGCACAACTTTGCAGTCTGATTATTCATCAAAGTGAACAAATTTATGGATAAATTTATAAAATTAGTAAAATCTAAATATTTCTCTAAAACAATATCGTGAAATAATCAGCTCTTAATAACTTTTATATATTCGCTCACGGTAGACCTTTTGACGGAAATGCCCTTATGGAGGTTTTATAAAATTCTTAAATTTAGACCCTGCCGCGCGTAGGATGCCCCTGGATGGGTCAAATGTATGACCACTTTATTTTTCATCTCAAGCATTACTTACGTGCTATTTCCATTCCCATAAAAAATGTTCAATGCAGACTAGAGATATATTGAAGAAAAAGTCACATAAATGCCCAGGAGTTGCCCCTAGTGAGATAAAATGTATGACCGACCTCATTTAGTTTTTTGTCTTTAACATTTTCTCGAGACATACTTTTCCCTTATCTCCACTTCTTAGGGGGGCTCCGATGCAAATATTGCGTTTTATGAAATACTTAAATTAATTTCGATATTTTGATACATATATATTATATTATATTATGTTTCTAAAACGGCAAAATATACAAAATAGCTCATAAATCTTTTAACACAGTAGGTAAACTATTTGCTAAGATGAAGGACAAAATGAAGAAGATGCACCCAGAGAAAAAACCTGTTTAAATAGGTTCACCTCCAACAAAACTATTGTAAAGAACATTTCAAACATATTATGTTCCATTTAACCATTTTATTGTCACCAACAACCATATTATGGTTGAATTATACCACCATCAAGAAGCTTCAACCTATAATGGTTGCCTCCGAACATGTTGTTAATTTTAAAACAAATTATGGTCATATTTAACCATAACATGTTTAGAGGCAACCATAATATGGTTGTGTGTTCTTGTTGGAGGACTATTATAACCATAATATGGTTGTAGGTGAGAATAGTGTGATTACAATAATCAAAATATATTAAACATTTTCTTTAAAAATAGTTCTGTTGGAGGTGATCATATTCAAACATATTTTTTCTCTGCATGTGGAGAAGTCAAATATTGTTTATAAAATATAAAGAAAAAAAACCTAAAACTAGGACAGCAGGACATAAATCAATTTAAAAATATAGAAATATTTTATCACAAAAAACAGTTTTATCAACTCATTAAAAAGTTTATTTTTTATAGTAATGGATCAAGTTTGATTTGAAAAATATTTTTTTTGTATTTAATTTAAAAATTTTTTTAATATGTCATTTAAGCTTCGTTCACAATCAGAGCAACAATTTCGTTTTTTCTTCTATCTTATTTCTTCCCAAAGAATTTCATATATTTTCCTATCATTTTTCAAACAAAAATGTCACTAAAGTTTTTTAAAAAGTTGAGTCAACTTTTTCCTCAGCATTTTAACAAAATATTCCAACAAATAATAATAAACACGTAATATTGTGTTTAGCAAAATTTTCAAACGGTTTCTTTATTTAAAATGTGTGTGAACGCGAAAAAATTGTTGCTCTATTATGAACACCAGTGAAAATCTTGCTGCCTATTGTGAACGAAGCTTTATTGTTAAATTTTTTTCAAATTGTTGAAAATTTATAAAATAAGAAAAGAAAAAAACCCTGAAGAAGACACTCATAAAAGTGCCGTAATTGGTTCAAATAAACATTTTAACAATCAAAGTTACGGGAATACAAAGTTTACTATTAAGATTTTTGTATGACGTGCTAAATTCCCAATTTTTTATATTTGATAAATACACTGAAATTTATTGTTGGGGGAAAGCTAGCCTCTATGCGCATTTCACTGGTTCCTTAGGCCAGATCATCAGGAAACCTTTTCCAAAGATTTTAGAAAAGCTAAAAATATTAAACAAATAAAACCTTAAGCGAATAAGAGTTATAAACACTCTAAGTCTTACCTGTAACAATATCAAAGCTTAAACAAAACACCAACAATAAACAGTGATTTTATCTTTTCTTACATCCCCCCACAATTGGTTGGGTTCTTTCCGACTCGAATTGTAGTTGTAAGTGGGTAAAAAGAAAAAACAAAATTAAAAAGAAATTGCTTCATTCTATTGTCTTCGCAAGAAAACAACAAAAAAAAAAACCAATTTGGCAATTCAGTTTGCTGCACGGGCACATGCAAGTATATTATCAAAGTTATTTACGGGAATACAAAATTTACCATTAAGATTTTTGTATGACGTGCTAAATTCCCAATTTTTTATATTTGATAAATACACTGAAATATATTGTTGAGGGAAAGCTAGCCTCTATGCGCATTTCACTGGTTGCTTAGGCCAGATCATCAGGAAACCTTTTCCAAAGATTTTAGAAAAGCTAAAAATTTTATACAAATAAAACCCTAAAGCGAATAAGAATTTTAAACACTCAAAGTCCTACTTGTAACAATATCAAAGCTTAAACAAAACACCAACAATAAACAGTGAGTTTATTTTAACATTTTTTTGAAAAGACCTCAAGCTTAACAATTTGTTAATGTACACTAAAAGAAAAATGCTTCATATATTCAATGAATCATTTTCATAAAAAAATTTTCCTTGGGTAAATGAAAATTTTCATTGTCTAAATGGAATTTCATAGTTATAATAAAGTATTTTCATTAAAATCGCTTGATTGGATTTCGTAATTACGTTTAAAATGTTCATTGGATATATGAAAACTTAAGTTTGTCCAAGTTAAACAAAAAATTTTAATTAGGAACATAAAAAAACAATATACAAACAACTATATTCATAAATTAATACAAAATTATGGTTTCCTTAAAAAAATGTTTAATTGTTAATTAATAAATGTAAGATTTCATTATTTCATACATCTAATGTAATATGCCGTTAAATTTATGAAATCAAAAATTTTGTTATAAAAGCAACATATTTCAATAATGCTTTCATAAGTTTAAATTTTCATTATGAGACTGAAAAATGTCATTATAGTAATGAAACTAAAACTTTCAATCAACGTTGTTTTTGTTGTTATGGACAATTAAATCTCATATTTACGCTCTTAATTGAGTAAAAAACATAGTTTTTATACCCTCCACCACAATTAGTTGTGAAGAGGGTATATTCAGTTTGTCATTCCGTGTGAAACTTTTTTACTATTCATCTCAGACCCTATAAAGTATATATATTCTGGGTCCTTAAGTAATTTTAAGTCGATTTAGCCATGTCCGTCTGTCTGTCCGTCTGTTGAAAACACGCTCACTTTCGAAAAACTCAAAAGAAATCAACAAACTTGGTGTCAAATTGCTTGTAGTTATCCTAAGCAGTTTGGGATTGAAATTCAGCAAAATCGGTTCAATAGGATCTGAGCTATGAATCAAAATGTGGAACCACCACCTAAAAAAGATTGATAATTTTGTTACAAAAACTAACATAAATGGTGGAAAAATGCACAGAATGATATAAGATTTCGCAACAATTCGTTTTATTCAACTGGAAATGACGCTGTGAAATTTCGTGAAGATCCGTCAATAATTTACACTAGGCCCCATATAAACCCTACTCCCGGAAAACAGTATATTAAGCCTAAAACCCTAACTAACAATGCTATCATTACACATTTTGGCAAGTCACAGTTACATAGGACGCGAAATTAAACTGTTAAGTTTCGTGATGATCGGTCCATAATTTACCATAGGCCCCATATAAAACCTACTTCCGGAAAACAACTTAGTACGCCTAAAAACGTAAAAAATAATGCTATCATAACAAAATTTGGTACATCAAAGTTTTATAGAACTAAAAATAAATCTTTGAAATTTCGTGAAGATCGGTTCATAATTTACCATAGGCCCCATATAAACTTTACTCCCGGAAAACAACTTAGTACGCCTAAAAACGTAAAAAATAATGCTATCATAACAAAATTTGGTACATCAAAGTTTTATAGGACAAGAAATAAAACTGTGTAATTTCGTGAAGATCGGTCCATAATTTACCCTGGGCCCCATATAAACCCTACTCCCGGAAAACAGTTTAGTACGCCTAAAACCGTAAAAAATAACGCTAGCGTAAAAAAATTTGGTACGTCACAGTTTTTTAGGACAAGTAATAACACTGTGAAATTTCGTGACGATTGGTCCATAATTTACCTTGGGCTCCATATAAACCCTACTACCGGAAAACAGTTTAGTACGCCTAAAACCGTAAAAAATAATGCAATCATAACAAATTTTGGCCCCTCACAGTTTTATAGGACTATAAATGATACTGTGAAATTTCGTGAAGATCGGTACATAATTTACCCTAGGCCCCATAGAAAGCCTACTCCCGGAAAACAGCTCAGTACACCTAAAACCATAATTAATAATGCTATCATAACAGAAATTGGTACGTCACAGTTTTAAAGGACTAGAAATGACGCTGTGAAATTTCGTGATGATCGGTCCATAATTTACCCTAGGCCCCATATAAACCCTTCTACCGGAAAACAGTTTGGTTGCCTTAAAGTTTAAGGCTTAAACCATAATTAATAACAAATCGTCACAGTTTAAGATTATAATAACATCATACAGATATTACTCCTTAAACATTCGAACTGTCGGTGGAGGGTATCAAAGATTCGGCACAGCCGAATATAGCACTCTAACTTGTTTTTATTCAAAATGTACACTGCCCCGGTAGGCTAGATGGTTATGAGCTAGTCTATCAGCACCGAGGTTGCGCGATCGATTCCCGCCAGAGTCAGGAAAAAAAATTAAAAAAAAAAAATAAGAAAAAAAAAAAAAAATAAAATACATAAAAAAAAGAAATAAAAAAAAAAAAATTTTACTTTATTGAAAGTATTCAGACAATGAATAATATTCATAGATCTTAAGTAATGTTTCATTAAATACATTTTATAAAACAGGTTTCATTGATCCAACGAAGCGCTGCATAAGTTCCTTTTTAATGCAATTTTTCATGCGATTAATGTCAAAATTCATTGGTATTGCGAAGAAAATTCTTTCAGTGTATGTAAAAAAAATTTCGTGTATTTAATTTCAAAAATATACAAACTTAAAAATAGAACTTGTTCTGTAAAAATATTGTATTAAAACTTTAAAAAAGAAGATAAATTTGAATATATGTAAATCTGCTTTTAACCTTAAAGAACCTTAAAACGATATCTTTAAATCTTCTTAAACGAAACATTTAAAAAGTTTATTTTATTTAGAACACTTAAAGCTTTCTGCAATTTCTTTATTGTACATATGAATGTAGCATTTCTCTAAATTTTTAACTCAAAAACATGAAAAAAGTTCATGAACTATGAGAGTTAAATTTAAGAAAAATGGCGTCTTAAAGTGTCACAAGAAGACTTTTTTCTACAAGGCGTTCAGCTTTATCAGTAAGTAGACTTCTTCTAACTTATTATTTTCAACTTTCAGAATTTATTTTTAGCACAATAATATTGTATAATTTATTTATTATTCTTTACAAAATGAAATTTGAAAGAAAAATTTGTTAATGAATAAAAAGAGGGAGAAACAATTTTTTTTAACAGGTTTTCATAAACAAAAATCTGTATATAAAAAAAGTTTATTAAGATTTAATAAAATAAATTTGTATTGTACTTAAAATAAAAGTTTCATTTAAAGTACTTTCACCCTCCCAAAATAAGATTTAAAAGACGTGTGGATTACATGAGAGAATTTTATTTATCAAATTTGCGGGAAAACTTGAATTTAAAATGCAGAGAAGCCAAAATTAAGCTAAAGTTTTTAAAAAGCCTGTAACTTAATATTATTAAGGTCAATTAAATTTTTTTTTTTATAACATGCACTAAATTATAAATAGAAAATTTAGTTAATTTAGTTATCCCTGAAAAACATCGTCACATAAGTGCCGATTTTGAATTAACCTTGGATAGATGCGCTTCTTTTAGACGTTTGCGATTTTTTAATTTTCCGATATTTTAAACAAGGCAATGTTGCCCAAAATACTTACGCATTCAAAAAGAAAGAAAATAACCAATTAGCCAAAACGTTTTTTTTACAAAAAACGTAATAAGCAATACAACTTTTAAATAGTAATTTTCAAACGATTTTTTTTAAATTAAAGCACTGATTACCAAACTTAGGCCCGTTTTCACGACTTACCTTTAAAGATCGAAATAGTTAATGGTACCTTTAGCACTAGTGAGGAAAAAAGTTACCTTCAACTATTTTTCGTTTTCACAACTTCTGTATAAAATAAACTTAACATTTTAAAAAATCTGGCAGCACTAAAGTAAATACCGATTATAGTGGAAGGCCAATGTACGCGGCATGCGGCTACGATCAGCTGTTTAGATTTTCGCTTTCGATTTGTGAGGCAAATGAAAGCGGCACATTTTAAAGCGGCAAATGTTGAATAAGCTGTAAAAAATTGTTCAATCTATAAAAAAAAAACGATTTATTTGAACATAATAAGAATTTACTTATCAAATTGGATTTTTTTTCCACCTCAATTGTAATGTTTTTTAAATTTCTTTTGTTAAATGATTATGTGTGTGTATGGCAACGTCTACTTCACGCGGCTTAAAACAAAAGTTGAAAAAATTCAACTTTGGCGCGCGGCATCTTTTCTAACTGAGCTACCTAAACAAGAGCGGCAAGCGTTTTTTTAAACATGAAAATTCTATTGCCAATACATTTTCAAAAAATAAAACGACCAAGCGATTTATCAAATAAGATTTCCCAGCCGCCTTCTAAAGGTTTGTTTCGTACAAACTGTGTAAAAATTAAAAGTTTTGACATAAAACAGACGCTTGCCGCTCTTATTTAGGTAGCTCGGTAAGTAATACCAAGTCTTAATTTTTGTGATGTGTCTTTTTTTTATGAAAATTTTTGTCAACAATGCTAACATTTTTACAATGGCAATGCTATTATCGCCCGCAGCCGCATGTTGCGTACATTGGCCTTCCACTATTATTTTTGCCAAAATAAAAATACGAACTGGCAACTACGTACTTTCTTTTACTTTTCTCATTTTAAATTTTTGTGCGCACAAATATTTTTTAATAATAGAAAATATTAATGAAATACCGCGTACACGTGAATTTAAGATTTTGTATATATTATTTGACAAAATACGAGTTTGTTATTAATTTACAAAATATACGTATACTTGGAGTTGCCATATGGGTTAATCCAAAGTGTTGAACGTGACAGTCGTACGCTTCAAAAATGATATAACATTTTTAACAACAAATATTTTTACGTTCTCTTAACCCCTAAATTATAGCACTATGAAAGCAAAGTTTATGGAGGGCGCGATTATAGGTCAAAGATAATGGCAAAAGAAGTAGCGGTTCGAACGTGAAAAAAATAGAAGTAGTTTTTGTTGCTATGTATAAAAAGGCGTAATTTAGCGAAACCTGGCACAATTTTTTAGTCAAACTACTTTCAGAATTTTACGTAGCAATGTAACATTAAAATGTCTTTGGTTTGATTTCAAAATCTTCTGTATTTTTTTTTTTCTTTTAATCCAAAATCTGGGTCGATACGTGACATTTTGAACGTGAAATTTTTTCCATAATAATTTCACTGAATAATGATTAAAACAATATATAAATTTACCTTTAATCCGAATAACATATTTCTCTTTGGACTCTTCCTTTGATAACAGACCATGTAAGAACAATTTTATACCCTCCACCACAATTAGTTGTGAAGAGGGTATACTAAGTTTGTCATTCCATGTGAAACTTTTTTATTATTCATCTCAGACCTCACAAAGTATATATATATTCTGGGTCCTTGAGTAATTTTTAGTCGATTTAGCCATGTCCGTCTGTCTGTCCGTCTGTTGAAAACACGCTCACTCTCGAAAAACTCAAAAGAAGTAAACAAACTTGATGTCAAATTGCTTGTAGTTATCCTAAGCAGTTTGGGATTGAAACCCAGCAAAATCGGTTGAGTAGGATCAGAGCTAAGAAGCAAAATGTGGAACTACCTCCTAAAAAAAATTGATAATTTTGTTACAAAAATTAACATAAACGGTGGAATAATTGCAAAAAATCGTTTTATTTGACTGTAAATCGCGCAGTAAAATTTCGTGAAGATCCGTCCAAAATTTACCCTAGCCCCCATATAAGCCCTACTCCCGGAAAGCAGTATAGTACGCCTAAAACCCTAATTAACAATGCTATCATAATAGGACTAGAAATTACACTGCGAAATTTCGTTAAGATCGGTCCATAATTTACCCTAGGCCCCATATAAAGCCCACTCTGGTAAAATAATTAAACCGTAGAAGATATAGATATTGCGGTAAACTTTCTTCCAGCTTAGCTTCATATGGCCAGAAAAAATGTTATGCAATTTTGTGATATACGGTCCATAAATAACCTTAGATCCCATTTTAGCAGCCTTCTGAAATTCACTGCAAACGCTGAAACAAATTGCACCGCTATATTTTGGCATGATTGGTTTATAGCTTACCATCGCCTCAATATGAATTGCACTCCTGAAAATCATTTAGGTTCGGCTTAAACTGTTACGAATCATGATATTTTACTCAAGCTAGTTAAAATTGCTAAAAAACAAGCATTTAACTTTCTGATTGTCGGTCAATAATTATGTCTAAACTGCAACCAATTTAATGCTGATGTCTGTTTTTATAAAATAAATAAATAATAAATAGACATCATACAGATATTATTCCTAAAACATTCGAACTGTCGGTGGGGGGTATCAAAGATTCGGCATAGCCGAATATAGCACTCTAACTTGTTTTGGAATAATTTTTATCAAATATCACCTCTTTTAAGGAAGATAATATTTAAGAAAACATACAGTAAAACATTCTCACAAATAAGAAATTACGTTTGCACAACTTTGCAGTCTGATTGTTCATCTAAGTGAACAAATTTATGGGTAAATATATAAAATTAGTCAAATCTAAATATTTTTCTAAAACAATATCGTAAAATAATCAGCTTTTAATAACTTATAAATTTTCGGTCACGGTGGACCTTTCGACGGAAATGCCCATAAAATATATGTGAATATAATATGGCAATCTAAAATCTAAACCTTACGACAAAAGCTAAAGGTAGAACGTTCCTCTCTTTACCTTATCCTTCACTTTTAGATTGAAGGGAAATTGTGATAATTAAAAACTCATTATCTGTTCGATAACTTCCTACATTTAGCTATCGTTAAGTCGTGAAAACGGGCCTTAATGTTTCCAAAGATTTAAAAAAAAAAAACTGAACGAGCTTTAAAAAAAATGTGGAGCTTTTACACATGAAAATGCAAATTTAAAAGAATTTTCTATTATAAAAAATGTTAAAAAAAAAAACTTAAAAAAGCGTTCCCCTACGCTACTCCCTTATGCTGGGTACACACTATGCAACACATTTATGCAATCTAGTGAATTAAATTCATTTTCATTCATTCCAGATTGCATCAACATCAAAACGCTTTGATATTTTGAGGTTTCATTGAAACAGATTGCATGTAGGTTGCACTGTGTGTACCCAGCATTAGAAGAGAAAACAACTACATGTATGCCTTTTTTCCTTCATCTGGCAACACTGCCTAAAAGTCCTGCCATTACACACCTTTGGGCCAGGGCTACCATTAGCATTTTTTAAAAAATGGCACAAATAAAGTCGCTAAGGAAAATAAAAGTCACAAACCTCTTTAAATGACTTTTATAAATATAAAAAAACATCACAATTGTTAGCAAAACTTTCAGACTCAGTTAAAAGATAAGTTTTTTTTTAATAACGTTTTGCAAAAAAAAAAAGAATATTAACATAGTTCAGTATGTCTTGCAAAAGTGCAAATGCAAAATATCGTTGCACTTTTGTTAAATCCAACAACAAAATACACAGAGTTTCCGTTAGATTTCATCAAAGTGCTACGATATTTTGCATCTGCACTTTTGCAAGCCGAATGTTGAACTCCGCTATTGTGTATTTATTTTTGAAGAAATTGTTTTAAAAGCTGTATTTTATTTATCATAAAAATGTGTAAAAAAACGATGTTGCCAAGCGAAGAACAATTCTTTGATTGTTTTTTTTATTTTTTTTTTATTATGACTATGATGCCAGACTAGATCGCTGTTCATCATTTTGACGATTTTTTATTAATAAAGAAAAAAAGGTAGCAACAAAATTAAAAAGTCCGAAAATTAGATTAGTCTTAAAATTCTTACAAAAAGTCGTAGACTGCCGAAAATTGGTTGAATTAAGACTTTAGTCGACGAGCGGTGACCCTGCTTTGGACTATTTGATCTGAGGTAACTCAAAGTCATTAGTGAATGCAAACGAACCAGCAACTTGGGGGTAAAATCGAGCGGACCGTTGCTAACAAATAGAATTTTGTAAAAAGCTATATCCAAGCCGCAAGTGTGAGTGTTCCAAATCAATATTAAAACACTACGCAAACAACAATATACCTATTTTGTGAAGCATTTTGAAAAGCAAACATAAATTTTTTCGCAAGTGAACGAATTCTTAAAAAATTTGTGAAAAAAATTGTATGTGTATCATTTAAAGGACCACACCATTCCCTTAAAACGAAGCAGATTTGTAAAACAATAATAAAACAATATGAAATTTAATGTCTTAATCAGATCGATCGATCGTTTACTCACTAGTTTTAATATGCATTGAATAAAGCGTTTTTTTATGTTAAAAATTTATTGCTTCAAAGTGGGAAATCGCCATATAAAATTCATGCCTTCCGTAAGCGAGATGGTAAGCGAAACTTTTAAACTCCTCATTTTTCTTCAAGTTCTTCTTACAGTTCAGTAGAAAAAGAGCTATGAACCCAAATATGGTACAACCTCCTCTAAAAATTACAATTTTGTTACAAAAATCTAACAAAAATTGATGACAGAATGCACCGATTCTCATTAAATTTTGCACAAATACATTTTAAATGTAAAGATCGGTCCATAGTTTGCCATAGGCCAACTATAAAGTCCACTCTCGGAAAATACATTAGTACGCCTAAAACCACAATGAAAAATGCTATTCCAGTAAAATTCGGCCTGACATAGTTTCCATAGAATTATAAAGCTAAATTTTGTGAAGATCGGTCTATACACAGAAAAAATGTTTACCAAAATTTTTTCAATTAAATCAATTAATGCTGTTTCAAGCAATTTTTTAATTGTTTCAATTAATTTGCCTTAATTGAAAATAAAAAGTATAATCTGTGTTTGTATATTTGCAAATATGAAAACATACACACAAACTTCAAAATATTTAATGTTGTATTAAAGTTTCAAAAAATTTTTAATTGTTTCAATAAACTGTGTTGATTGAAAAAAATATTTCGATTTGTGTTTACACCTCTTTTGCTGGAGGTCATATCTCAAACTTACAAATATGTTAATTAGAGTTGTCAACCGATTAAAAATAATTCGATTAATCGATCAAACAAAACCAAACTCTTGATCGAATAATTTTAAAACGACGATTTTCGAATAACGAATAAATCGATTAATTATTGTCGCTTAATCGAACAATTTTTTTTTATTAATAAATAAATTAAATAAAAGCTTAGAATTTTAGTGATTTTATACAAAATATAGGAAAGTTAAAAATATTGTTGCCATAGCCCTGGTTGTAATTAATCTCAATGTTTAGTAAGCAAAAACCGTGTTGAGTACTCATTGTATTTAAAAAATTTATTTAGTGTTCTTATTAAACAAAGCTTAACAAACAATTGAGTAGTTGAGTTGCAAATCTCGCTCGTTACAAAATTAAATATACGAAATGACAATTGATTCTAACAGTTCTTTTGGCGCTTTATGAGAAAAAATATATTAATTGTATCAATGCATGTCCTCTTCCACGTTTTTAGCAATCAGAATATTTCGTCTAATAAAGCGCCTGTAAGTATCATTTGCCATCTCGTATTTTTAATTTGGAACAGACGAGTTTTGCAAATCATCTTCTCAATTGTATCAGCTGTTTTATATTTAAATCAAACATTAAAAAATTTCAAGAAAGTGGATTTTTCAATTTCTAGTAAAAATATAGATATAAACAAAAAGCTTAAAAATAAAGAATTGATTTATATAAATCATATCTTGAAAGTAGAAAATGTTGTTATTGTATTATATTTTTATACCCTCCACCACAATTAGTTGTGAAGAGGGTATATTAAGTTTGTCATTCCGTGTGAAACTTTTTTATTATTCATCTCAGACCCCATAAAGTATATATATTCTGGGTCCTTGAGTAATTCGAAGTCGAGTAATTCATGTCCGTCTGTCTGTCCGTCTGTTGAAAACACGCTCACTTTCGAACAACTCAAAAGAATGAACAAACTTGGTGCCAAATTGCTTGTAGTTATCCTAAGCAGTTTGGGATTGAAATCCAGCAACATCGGCTCAGTAGGACCAGAGCTATTAATCAAAATGTGGAACCACCACCTAAAAAAATTGATAATTTTGTTACAAAAAATAACATAAATGCTGGAACAAGGCACGGAATGAGATAAGATTTTGCAAAAATTTGTTTTAGTTGACTGGAAATCACGCTGTTAAATTTCGCGATGATCCCGCCATAATTTACCCTAAGCCCCATATAAACAATACTCCCGGAAAACAGTTTAGTACGCCTAAAATCGTAAAAAATAGCGCTAGCGTAACAAAATTTGGTACGTCACAGTTTTGTAGGACTACAAATGATACTGGGAAATTTCGTGAAGATCGGTACATAATTTACCCTAGGGCCCATAGAAACCTTACTCCCGGAAAACAGTTTAGTACGCCTAAAACCGTAAAAAATAATGCAATCATAACAAATTTTGGCTCGTCACATTTTTGTACAACTGCAAATGATACTGGGAAATTTCGTGAAGATCGGTACATAATTTACCCTAGGGCCCATAGAAACCCTACTCCCGGAAAACATTTTAGTACACCTAACACCATAATTAATATTGCTAGCATAACAGAAATTGGTACGTCACAGTTTTAAAGGACTAGAAATGACGCTGTGAAATTTCGTGATGATCGGTCCATAATTTACCCTAGGCCCCATATAAACCCTACTACCGGAAAACAGTTTAGTCGCCTAAAACCATAATTAATAACAAATCGTCACAGCTTAAGATAATAATAACATCATACAGATATTACTCCTTAAACATTCGAACTGTCGGTGGAGGGTATCAAAGATTCGGCACAGCCGAATATAGCACTCTTACTTGTTTTATATTATATATGTATATATTTACCATTTGCGTAAGTGTCACAATGTAACCATTGAAAACGATGTAGTGGAAGATAATCCAAAGAATCAAGAAATGCCGAACATGGTCCAATGAAAAAACACATTAAGAGAGACAGCGGCTGTTCTATAGAAGAAATTGTATACAGAAGGTTGGCTGAAGATGGTCTGCCAACGCCTTTCGAAGATCCAAAAGAATATCGCATTATTATTTTATTAAGGGTTTAACGATGCCTTTAAGTAATACAACGATATGGAGTTAATAGAAAAATTTTATGCATAAAAACAGAAGAAGTCATAGCGGATGAAATGGATGATTTTCCATAGTAATAATTTTGTAAAAATAATTCGTTTATTCGTTATTCTCATCGATTAATCGAATAATTTGTTCGATTTAGTCGTTTGTTCGAACGAACAAAAACAATTATTTGAATTATTCGAACGAACTTGTAAGGCGAATAATTGACAACTCTAATGTTAATTGATATGACCAATTCTTTGACAGGCGGAAAATCCGCATGAAGTTTAATTTATAGTACAAATTTCTAACTAATATTTTAATTGAAGTTGGTTTTTAATTTTTTCTGTGTAATTTACCATACGCCCCCGTAACAAATATAGACATTAAAGTAAAATTTGGTCCAATTTAGCATTGTTTGGCTGGAAACAACAGCATGCAGTTATAATCGGTCCATAATAAACGATAGATCCCAAATAAAGAGGCCTTCGGAAAAGCAATTTAAGAAGCATTTTATTCTAAAAAAATTTGTATTACTGTATCTACATAATATGTTTAATATGTGATAAATAATCCATAATTTACGATAGGTCCAATATAAAATCCCTTCCCTGAAAATCACTTTAATATGCCTAGTAATATTTCGGAAACAAATTATGATATTTTATTTAAATAAGATAATACATTATGATGTGAGGTTAGATTTTATAAAGATCGGCTTATAATTTATTGAACCCATATAAAGCCCACTCCTGAAATATACGGCTAAGTCGAATATAGATGGCACTCTTATTATTTAGGTACCACAAGATTACAGACTAATTCATAAAAAGACCCAAATTGTCATGAAGTGTATGTTGTCAAACATATTCTTTGGTTCGTTTAAAGTTTCATAAGTAAAAAACGTTTGCCAATTTTGTACCACATTTAACTACTTAAGCCAACAGAGGGTTAACTTTATAAAGGAAAGCATTTGTTTATTTACATTCAGCCAGTTAAAGCTCCTATTATTTTGTCTGACAGTTTAATGGTCCATTAAAACGTCATTAAAATGTCAAGTCATCAATCTTTTCATGTTTTTTACTGGGGCAACAGCAGCTAAATGGAAGTAAAGCCCACCAAAAGAAATAACAAATTGTAACAAAAATACACAACTCCAAACTAAACAACAAGAACAACAATAGTTAGATACAAGAACAACAAACTTATTAACAAAAAAACTTTTTCAAATTGTACGGAGAGGGTGGTTTGCTTTAACGTCTGAAATTACAGCAACAACATTGGCCTTGACAACACAATTTGGATACATGATATTAGAAAATTTCCATTTTCGTAAAAAACGATTAGGAGAGCAACATAAACGAAAGGACTTATTTTTTAACGTTTAATATGATTTTGCCCAGAACCACGCGAGCAATCAATGCATAACAATTGAGTGAGTTTGTAGGAGAATAAAAGAGCTTTAAAGTGGGAATTTGAAAGAGACTTTTTTTCTCCATATAAAAAAGTGTTCTTTAAACTGCTGCTCACCCAGTCAAAAGATATTCGCTGAGAAATTTTTGAAACTCAACTCACTCAGGATTAGAAAACAAATAAAGCAACTCAAACTGTTTATATAGAAATTCTATAATGATTAGAAATTTAGAAAAAAACATTTATAAGTCAGAGTAAATAGTATGAAAAAAGTAAAAAAAAGTTGTATTTGAAGAAAACCTGGGGGAGGGGGGTGGGGTTGTAAAATTGTTATTTTAAATAATGAAGTCTTTTAACACAAGCAATAAAAGATAAAAGATATAATAAAATAAGAACATAAAAAAGTTTAGCAAAAGTCATAAATTCTGTTTTTTAATGGGAAAACAGTCAACTCACGACGTCGACTTTAAACAGGAGCACAACATGTTTAGCAGGGAGACAGCAGAACACTTTTTAAGGTGCTGGTATAAGTAAAATGTTTAGTCAAAAGTTTAAGATCAAAAGCATATGATATAGTCCGACCATATGAATCACTATACCACAGTATGTAAAGACACATTTTCGAGAGTGTACCCTATTTGGCGATCAATGGGTAATCTTGGAACTGCCAAAACAAAATAGTGTTTTGACTGTTCATTCATATAATAGTTCTTTGTAAAAATATTACCTAGACATTTATCTACAACTATGTGAGGTTTTTTTACTCTAAAATGATTTTAGGGAGGGGTTTATATAGCACATATGGTCAATTCTGAACATGACACGGTAGCTATAATATTAGCTATTAAGCTATTGTCATGAACAGGGGAACTATAAATATGTAACTTCATGTTTTTCCTTGTGCGACCAATGAAGGCGGGAACAATATCTTAATCCGTTCTAGAGATTTTTATGAACTTTGACATCGATTTGTTATTGCATATTTTTACATATTTTTTCGTTTGAAGCATTTTTTTGTATAATTTTGTTAAAAGAGCCTTTTGGCAAAATATGCGCCATAAACTTCAAAAGAGCTGCATTTTGAAGTTTATGGCGCATATTTTGCACTTTTTAAGCATATTTTGATACATGTTACATTTGTTTTAGTTGCCTACAAGAGCTTTCCAGCAATTAAAAAAAATACCTGTATACCCATTTCGCCATCTACATTTTATCTTATCTTTAAAAGTGTAAAGCAGGTTGTCATTAAATATAATGCAAGCAGTTAGGACGTATAAACTTTTTTGTAGTTTTTAATTTGACAGTGTTTTAAATCCCCTGAAGATGACCATCGATGTATGGTCGAATGAAAAATAAAAAACAAAATTAAAAATACAAAAATTTGTGGATTTTTTATTTATAATTTTTATATGACCTTAAGCCAAACAAAAAGATAACAACATCTGTTTTTATTAAACTTTAAAATTTTACATATACACCCAGTGAAAAATATGTTTAAATATGGACACCTCCAACAAAACTATTTTTAAAAAATTTTTAATAATAATTTGCTTAATTTAACCATATTATTATCACCGGCAACCATATTATGGTTACATTAGTCCTTCATCAAGAGGCCACAACCAAACTATGGTTGTTTCCGAACAGGTTATGGTTAACAATAATTAAAATATACTTAACACTTACAATAGCATGGTTGGTTTTCAACCATAGCAGGTTGCTCTTGGAAAAGAGGAAAATACTATTGTTTATCTTAAAACAAATTATTGTCATATATAACCATAACATTTTTAGATTCAACCATAATATGGTTGTGATATCGTGATGGAGGACTAATTTAACCATAATATGGTTGTCGGGTGACAATAATATGGTTAAATTAAGCATAATATGTTCAAAATTTTCTTTAAAAATAGTTTTGTTGGAGGGGACCATATTAAATCATGTTTTTTCTCCAAGTGTACATAGGCAAAAATCAAGGAGAAAGCTATTATATACGTTTTTGGCGATGCGTGTAATATATAGAAAATTGGACCAATCTTTTAATGTATTAAATTTGGTAAATACATTTTAATTGAACTTAGGAAGATGTCTATGTTAATAGCGAGAGTCGGTCTATAATTTTACATATTCCCCATCAAAACTTCTTTCTAAATTAGACTCGTTGTGTCCGTAAACCATCTAATTGTGTTGATATTTAAATTAATTCGCAATTTAAATTAGTTCGCAATATAAATTCGAATCGGTTGACATTTGCCCTATAAACTAGTGCTGGGAAACTATCGATAAGTATAAATATATCGATAAAGTATAAATAGGAAAAATATCAATATTATTATTATTTAAAATACAGCTATGAAGACATGCTACAGTAGCTCTACACACACAGTTTTTTGCCGCAAGTTTTTACTTGCTTTTATTAATTCGTGCAGAATTACAGCAATGAATACAAACAACAAGAATGGCAGGTGGTATGGATTGCTTAGCTGTGCTTTTTTTACTACTAACTTAAGGCTTTTATGCCGAAATTTGTGTATAAACATACACAAGGGACTGAAATGTCAGATAGTTTTATGATGTTGTAAAAATAAATTAAAGAAATATGTAATTGCAATTGCGAGCATAGGAAAAAACAATGAACGACCATTATAAGAAAAGTCCGCTAGATTGATTACCTTTTGGGTTGAGAACCAAATCCAATTTAGAACATTATCTAAAATTGCAATAAAATATCTTATAGTCCCTGTAACTTTGGTTCCTTCAAAAAGGTGCTTATCAGCATCACAATTTTAAAACTGTCATCTAAAATAACGTGCGTACATAGATAGGTCTCATTCAATATAGTTATAAAAACAACGAACATTAGCCCAATAAAAAACTAGTTAAAGTTTTCCTACTTGAGTACAAACATCGATAGTTATATCGATATATTGAAAGTGAAATCCGAACTACCCTATTTACTCTTTTGCAGATGACAGCAACCTTTGCCACTCGTACTCATTCGTATGCAGACCAAGCGTATCCGATGTCGGTGCTATGAGGCAGAATATGAATGATACGCTTGGCCGAGAAGTTGACATAATCTCGGAATGGGGTCGTGCGAATAGGGTCGATTTTAATGCCCGAAAAACCAAATGTTGCGTGCACGTTTTTCCTCAAGAGCCCATCCTTATGTGGTCGATTGGCAGGTGAATCGTACAACGCATTACATAGAGAATTCGTTTTTTTCGAATGTGGAATAACCTTCCTGCAGAAGTCTTCCTCACTTACAACATGATTAAGTTCAAATTGAATGTTCACAAACACTACTCCTCCTTCCCACAACCTATTTTCCTGGTTCCAACAAAATGCAATGCATTAGTAGGGGTCATCCCCTGAGTGCTGGTCCTAACAGAAAAAAAAACAGTCCATATGAATCCCGTTAAGTCAAAACAGCTCATATGGATATTAATATCTAGGAAATATTCGGCACAAATATTTTTTATATTAATTTTAACCTCTTGAAATAATTTTGTTTTTGTAGAATATTTGTCTGTAAATTCTATAGTATTTGGACTTAACCGATAATAATTTAAGGATTGCTTTTATTGAATTGTTGAATATTTCGTTTTCAAATAAGCAATTTTTGAATTTTTTGGGGCATATTTTTTATACTTTTTAGGGCATATTTTCAAGTTTTAACTGCATATTAAATGCGCATAAAACGCGTTTTTTAGAAAATATTTCTGGTTTCCACAAAGACTCTATTCCAGAAATAACTCTTGGGACTTTACAGAATCTAGTTATCTCTTCTTAAACTATAATATATGTATGGCTGGATATTTTAGTTTAGGAGTGAAAAATGCACTCCATACTTTAGTTAAGTTAAATGAGTTGCAACTTAAAGCATGATGTATTTGGGACATACAATTGATCTTTTTCCAACGTTACCAATTGAATGTTAAATTTAACATAGATCCCAATTTTCTGTATTAATATTCCACAAAATTTTCGATTCTGCGCATTGTAAACCCCACTTCAAAATACCCCTTTATGTCGGGTGTTATTCAGCACAAGTTCATAGACATTACGTACCCTTAAGAGTAAAGTTTTCTCCACAGCATAAAAAAGCTTCCCATTGTCATAGACATTATGAAATGTGTTTTTTTGTTCACTTTCTTTTTTTTTTACATTTATATATTTAACTTTTATCTGGTATCTATTAAATGTTGTTAGTGTATTTCCCATACCAGCTCTTCTTAATAAATTTGTGCTCCCAGTATAGAAACGATATTGATAAGACTTTAGCGATGGAAAGTAAACTTATTTTCTGTTTTCTTACTCAGGGCCATACAAATTGTTGCATATTTTATCAGAAGGTATCTAAATAAAAAAGTAAAAAAGGTATATAAATAATTTAGTTTAAAAAAGGTCCTTAAACTTCGGAAATTTATCCAAGTAAAATTTGCGTGGGCGTTTGAATCACACAGAGAAAAATAATATTTGTAGATTCATTTCATAGGAGATCAGAAATATTAGCAAGCTTTCTCTCAGAATTACCCTCTGCCAATTTGCTTGAATTATGTGTCAGAATTCCGTACGTAAACAGAATAATTTAAATCACTATCACAGTTTAATTTGTTGTGGCTTATATGCCAGTGCTCGTAAAAAGGTAGAATAACATATTAGTAAGTGTATTAGAGCAGGGGCGGGAAAAGATTTTGAAAAAACTCTTTTTATTGCCCTTTTCAATATTTTGTACCTACTTACTTCTTTGTAAGAGTTTCCCTGAAAGTTGTAAATATTTATCTTAAGGGTTAAGGCCCAACCACAATGTTCTTAAATTTGCTTAAGCAAATGTGCAAATACATGTAAATTATATGAGGCAAACCATGTTGAACTAAAGGAAACTTTTTGTTAAGTTTTATGAAACTGCAATTTGCTTAAGCAAAGTGGAAACAGATCGCACGTTCCGTACGGAATCAAATGTTTTTTGATTTTGTTTTTGCTTTTAAAATACTTTTGATAGACTATTTGTAAATTTTTGACAGCAGGTTTACCAAGACTATGCATAATATGGTTGGGGCTTTATTTTTCTTCCTTGATTTTGTACTGTCCGGGAATATTAATAGCAGATCGTTAGAATATTACGGCCTGCAGAAACTTATTGATATTGCCATATCACCCGTTTTCACAACTATAAAAAGTTTTCCCTTATTACAACTTTACTTTACCGTATACATAGGTCGGTTAAAGTCTACTTATAGCTATCGATAAGTTGTGAAAACGGGCCAAAATGGTAAATCTTTTAGACCTTTTATAGTCTTTTTTTTATAAGTTCCGGCTGCGGTTAATTTTCCAATATAGATTTTAAAGTTATCGTGCTAGGGACAGATTTTTATGCTTCGCCAACAAAAGTTTTTAATCATGTCTGTTTGCCCAAGCCAAAAATGTAAAACATGAGACTAATGGCCAATTTTACCAATTCTATATAAATATCATTTGATATTTAAATATAGTTGTTCATATAATTTTATTGTTATTTGACATCTAAAACGAGTTTTAAACATAAATTGATATACATATAAAGAAATTGATGAAATTTGCCATAAGGGTCACCATTATTACAACTAACAAATAGTTATTTTTAGGATGTTATCTGACTGATAAATAGTTTTTGATTTTTAAAAGATAACATTAACCTTAAAAGTGAACGATAAGCTAACAGAAGGTATATCCTCATGGTAACTTTAGAAGTGAACTTTATGAATTTGAAGCTGCCATATTTTTTGTTGAAGATATGGTAAACTTAATGAAAGTTCTATGTCAAATTAAATTATTATCTTTGACATTTTTTTCATAAAAAGCATAACATAAAGCTTAAAAAATGTACTTCTGCTTCCAATTAAAGAAATAAACAGAAGTAAGTCGTTGCCACTACGTTTGTAATGTTGCCACAGTACTTCGTAAAAGGGGCATTACAATGTGGCAAGTTTGCTGGTAAGGGGGCGACGCTGTATGCATGACACACTTTACTTTTTTCCTCTGTCGCCTACAAACTTCGTCTGTCTACCTTTCATTTGCCACATTGTAAAAGGGGACTTAATTAATTACATTTTTTATTTTATCGGACAGTTGTAATAATGAAGAAAACTTAATGGTCACTTACGATAGCTATTGTTCACGTTAACTATCAGGAATTTTATCATTTGGTTGCAATAATGGGGCTTAGTTGTCCATACAAAATTGACTAGAACAGAAAAAGAAGGAAAAAATCTATCTCAGCTGTCAAAAAAAATATCTAACTCTATGCTCTTTTTTAGTAAAACAGGTATTAACTTTGTTGTTGTAACATTGCTCCTAAAGGTACTCCAACACAGCATGTATTTAGTTAGCATTGTGCTTATGAAATTTCCCACTGCAAACTGCATAAATGTCGTGTAAGAGCAAAATAAATTTTCTTCTGTAAATGTCAGCTTGAATTTGAAGTGTAAAATTTTTTAATAAGCGCGTGCCCTATTTGGCCATCTGACATCAGCTGTTTTGCAAGTCACATAAAAATCTATTTATTTAAAAAAACAAAATTTGTAATAAACTGAAATAACGAATAACAAAATCTTTTGAAATTAAAATTTTGTATTCCCAAAAATTGAAATTACTTTTTGATAATAAACAGGCAAGGGCACGACCCAAAAAACACTTATTTGACAACATCTTTTGTAAGTTGTTGTTGTTTTTATTTTGTTTTTCTTAACCTACTTACAACTACAATTAATGTTGAGAGAATTTCAACTAATTGTAGTGGGGAATGTAAGATGAGATAAACCCACTGTTGTTTATTGTTGATGTGTTTTGTTTAAACTTTGATATTATTACAAGTAGAACTGTTGCTATAATTCTTATTCGTTTAACAGTTTTATTTGGTTTAACATCTTTAGTTTATCTTTATGGATGAAGTTTCCCGATGATCTAGCCTAAGCAACCAGTGAAATGCGCATAGGAATAGCTTATCCCATCAACAAAAAATTTCAAGTGTTTTTGTCAAGAATAAAAACTGGGAATTAAGCACGAATAACAAAATCTTTTGAAAATAAAATGCTTTTGTGAATGTTTCTTGGTTATGTTAGATAAAACAAAAAATTAACGTGTGAAAGCAAAAATTATATACCTTCCCTATTTGTCAATTTGGGCAGACATGTGCAGTTGCATATGAATTTTACATCTGACAAAGCCACCACAAAATACAAGTCGTGTAGAATAACCTTATTTTGTTTTAAAAAGGTTTTTCGTTCTAGTCAGTCTTCTACAAATGTTGTTATCATTCAGTGTAGTCCATAAGGCCCTAATTATATAAAACTCAACGCGACGCCAAAGAATTACATTGAAAGCCAAAACAAAGTCATAAATATTTTGTAATTTTATTGTTGCTTTCTACAGAAATTTATTCCACAAGATATGAGGCGTTTGCAAATTTAAAAGGTAATGTGAATTTCTGTAGAAAGCAAAAACAGAATTACAAAATATTTATGACTTTGTTGTTTGTGCGTTGCGTTGCGTTTTACATAATAAGGGCCTAAATATTCTGCTTCTGCTCATGCAATCGTTAATATTGTCATGTGTTTTTTGCCTACCACTGTTTAATACTTATATATATTTTGCATTTCCTTATAACAAACCTAATATGTAATAGTGCTGGGATACTATCGATATTTATCAATAGTTCAGATTTCCCTATCGATATATCGATATTACTGTCGACTGAATGTTTGTACTTAAGTAGGAAAACTTTAACTAGTTTTTTATCAGGCTACAGTTCGTTGTTTTTATCACTTTATTGAACGAAAGAGACGTACATATGTATGTACGCACGTTATTTTAGATGACAGTTTTTAAAAATTGTGATGCTGATAAGCACCTTTCAGAAGGAACCAAAGTAACAGGGACTATAAGATATTTTATTGCAACTTTAGATAATGTTCTAAATTGGATTTGATTCTCAACCCAAAAGGTAATCAATCTAGCGGACTTTTCCTCTAATGGTCGTTCATTGTTTTATTCTATGCTCGCAATTGCAATTGCATTTTAATTTGATTTTCTTACAACATCATAAAACTATCTGACATTTCAGTCCCTATGTAAACATATAAATATTTCGGCATACAGGCCTTTAGTTAGTAGTAAAAAAGCACAGCTAAGCAATCCATACCCCCTGCCATTCTTGTTGTTTGCATTCATTGCTGTAATTCTGCGCGAATTAATAATAGCAAGTAAAAACTTGCGGCAAAAAACTGTGTGTGTAGAGCTACTGTAGCATGTCTTCATAGCTGTATTTTAAATAAAAATAATATCGATATTGATATTTTTCCTATCGATATTTTCGATAGCTTATGACTATCGATAGTTTCCCAGCACTAATATGTAATGTTAATTATATAAGTAGGTTATGATTACTTGCAATTAACTTTTAATAATATTGCATGCCAGTATAAAATCAAATCTTATTTTATTACTGCCTTAATTAGTAATATTAAGTAAAAAAAAAATTCTGACAGTCATGAACAATTTGTCAAACAAAGAGTACCTATTAGAAAGTAAAAAAAAAAAATTAGAATTCTAAATAAAGAAAATTGCACAGTTGTTAAATACGCAAATCTTTGTCTTGGACCACTTTTTTAAAGCCTTACCAGGTTTACAAATTGACATAATTAAACTTTTAGAAAAAAGTTTCTTGCATAATTTTGTACAGTTTGAAATAATAGTTTTGACCGAACCGGCTTTTAATATTTGGATTTAGTGTGGGTAACGCTATCAAAAATCACTTTTTATTATGAGAAATTTGATTTTTAAGAAAAAACCAGTCAATTATTCTGTTAAAGAGAAATTGTTTTGTATTTTCTGAGCCTACTTGATTCGCAAGATCTATCGAAATTCACCAAGCTTTTGATCGAAAATTTTAAATACTTCTAAAGTTCTAAAGCAGAAGTTTTTTACAACTGTTGTATTAATAAAAACATGGTAATAAACATTTCCCTGCACACAATTCAGTTCCACAAGATAAAAATGTTCCTTATAAAGGGTGTTACAGAATAAACCAAGATTTGAATTTGTCGCTATGTGTGCAGTAAAGCAAAGCAAACAAAAAAAAAAAAAAAAATTATACAGCTGACAGTTCACGGCTATTAAAAATTAAGCGTTACAAGATAGAACAACGTGTCTTCATTATTGAACAAGATTTCAAAAATAATGACTTTAAAAAATAATTTCAAAAATTAACTTCGTCAACTCTGTAGAGATGAATTGAAAATTGATACTGACATTTGAACAGCTTGTTTTTGGACAACTAGTATGTTTGGCATCTCCAACGACCAGTCTCCCTGAATTTTTCAATTAATCTCTTCACAGTTGACGAAATCACTATTCCGGCCATATTTTGTAATTTTCGAACTGCAGCTTTCAATATTTTTTATATATGGATCAATAATAAAGACACGTCGCTCTATCAAGGTACTTTTTAAGATAACATGATAAAATTTGGTATATACAGTGTCGAAGAAAATAACAGGGACGACATCTTTCTTGGAAAATTTTGCATTAAACTTTTATTGATGAATCTAAAAGCCTGTTTTTAGATGACGAGCGCAATATTCTGTGGTAAAGCACCTCTGGGGAATTCTTAAAACTAAAATTGAGACAAAATAAATTTCTTATAAATGTTGGTTTCATGTTAAAATTTGTTATAATAAAATAACCACAATACTAATAATTTGTTATAAATTTAATCAAAATTAATCCACCTGGAATTCCCTAATAATAATGTTTAATTTTGGCACGCTGTTCTTCAAGTATATTCCCATTACCGAACCAAATTAATTGCACAACTTTGTAAATTTTATGTTTCCAAATTCATGGTTGCTCTCGCATATCAAAGATACGTACAAATGTCCTGCGCAAACAATATTTTTTTTATTCCTCTTTATAACGTCAGGCAAATATTGTGATTTCATCTCTGTTTTTGTTTTCTTCTTTTTGTTGCTCTAGTTAATTTTACCTAAATACCTTGTCCTAGCGCCCATTGGAAACATGACATTACTCGAAATCACTACACAGATACATTTTGTACGAATGTGTGTACGTTTTTATTTATTTGTGGACTACATCTTTTTTTTTTTTTTTGTACACGCCGATACATTTGTGGTATTTTGCAAGCGTTGGGCTTTAAAAGCCCTACTAAGAGTTTCTGCCGCCCTAATGAGATTTACAGACATTTTTTACTACAAATTTTCGTAATTTTACAACATTGTTGTTTAAAAGTACGACGCATTACAACAATGTTATTCAATGTTGGAAATGATATAGAGGGAGAGAGTAAATTTGGTATAAATGCTGGCAGAAGGATCCAAAATAATTTTTTTTTCGTTTGGTGTATTTGTGTGGGGTTGTCTGTGCTAAAGAATTTAGGTTAAATGTAACTAACTACAAAAGTATTTTCAAGGGCTTCCAAAAAGGAGCCAAATACAAGTTAAAAGTGGATGAGTGTTGTGGAAAAAGGATTTTGTTAGTAATTTGAAGTGTTGTAGTTAATAAATTTTTTGGTAGAATTAGGCTAACACATATTTTCATAAACAAATTTGTGATGTAAAATAAAGGAAATGTCTTTAAAGGATTTGTTTCCGGGGCAAAGGGCGGAAAATATAGCTATTAATATTATAAAAAAAAAATTTAATTTAATTTAAAGTAAATTGAATTAATGTGATAATTGAATCAATTATTTTTTTTTTTGTTGAAAGAAAATTATAAATATAATTTTAATTTAATTAACATTTTAGTTGTTTTGAAACAAATTTTGAATTAAAATTTTAATTAAATAACAAAAAATAATTTCGTTTAACAAAAAATAATTTAATTATTATTGTAGTAATTTTGTTGAACTATTTATGGTTTTTACTCCAAATTTTAATATTTTTAATCAGGCTTAAGTTCATCAAATTTTAATTTTCATTAAATTATTTTTATGAAGAAAGGAATTTTACAACATGAAAAGTAATTAAAATTGTTATTGATAACCATTCATTATTGACTGTCATGAGATTCGAAACAACAATTGAAATTGTTGTTGGATATTGTCAAAATCAATTAACACACATTGTTTAAAAACGACAAAGTTTTTTGATAATTTTTTTAATTAAAATTAAAAATATAATTTATTGAAAAAAATAATTTTGGTGATAAGAGACAATTTTTAATTTTTTCTGTGTACCAAATTCATATCAAACTCATAATATCAAGCAAGTAATTTGTTGATTTTGCACTTATTACCAAACTGATTATATTGATTACTAAAAATTGTAAAAATTTTAAATTGTGAGCATTTTTTTCAATAAATGATATTTTTAATTTTAGTTAAAAAAAAATTATCAAAAAACTATGCCGTTTCAAAGAATGTGTTAATTGATTTAATTAAATATAGCTTAGGTTTTCAGAATTCCCAACAACAATTCTACAAGTTTTAATTATTTTATTTTAAACGACGATCTGGCCTAAGCAACCAGTGAAATGCGCAACAATAAATTTCAGTTTATCAATAGTATGAAATGGGAATTTAGCACATTTAAACGAAACCTTGTAGAAAAAAATTTTTGTTGTTTAATAAATATTTTAATTAAAAATTTATTTCAAAACGACTAAAATGTTAATTAAATCAAAATTATATATTTTTATTTTCTTTCAACAAAAAAAAAAAAAAAAAAAAAAATTGATTCAATTATAACATTAAATAAATTGAAATACTTTTAAAACAATTTTTTTAATTTATAAAAAACTACTGATTACGACGAATAGGAGATGTTTTTAGATTAACTAAATCTTCCCAGTTATAAAGTATTCGAATAAGAGAAAGAATATTTTACAACTCCCAAAAAATAATAGAAAACTTCAATTTTTTTGAGAAAAATTTGCCTTTAAAGACAGAGCTGGGAAAATACTTTTACTTTTTAAGATTCTCGAACAAAAGAATTAATTAAAAATTCGAAAGGCTATGAAAAAAAACTGAATTACATATTGTAAAACTTTAATGTAGACGATTTAAACTCAATGTAAGTATCATACACAAGAGTACCAGATCAAGCTAGATTAATCAAAAAGCAAGTGCTATGCCGAATCTTATATACCCTTCACCATAATGCGATAAGAACAGAAAGTTATAGAAATACCATACCATAGTTATAAATAAATCTATTTTGTGCCACTCCCACTTCTCCAATCTCACCCACATTTTGTCGGATATTGTGTACTGATAATAACAAATAAATAAAAAAATCAACAACAAGAGATTTTTGGCCAACATTAGAGGCATTCGTGTTTTTTTTTTTGCTCAAATGTCATCCGTTTGTAGACCAATCAGGCTGAATTTCAATAGAGAAAAAATTCCGGACTTTATGTGACATAAATATATATAAACACCCTGTCTCATATCTGGGGTCTTTGGAAAACTCATTTCAATGGACACACAAACAGACAGACATCGTGATTTGAACTTCTCTAATTAAAGTTGAGGTAAGATTCCTTTCACAGAAAAAAATATCTTAAGAAAATTTTTAACAACACAGTTTGTTAACAATAAAATTTTAGGTCAACAAACTTTTTATTTGATTCAATGAAAATTTATCAAAATTAAACTTTGCAAAATAACACTCAATAAAACATATTTAATAATGAAATATTTCTTCAAATTCTATAAAAAAACATTTGAATCAAAGTAAATACAGAATTTTTACAACTTTTTTCCATTTGTAATTCTTTCCTGATGATCTGGCCTAAGCAACCAGCGAATTGCGCATAGGAACTAGCTTATCCCCCCATAATAAATTTTAGTGTATTTATCTAAAAATAAAAGTTGGAAATTTAGCACATCAACATTAATAAATAAATAAAGATTCGATAACATTTTGTTTGATTTATTCAACATTTCCAACAATTTATTTTAACAAATCACGTAAACATTTTATTGAAAAAATTTTTTTTGGGCAACAACTTTTTTTATTGACTTAATAAACTTGGTTGCTGACAAAAAAATTCAATAACTATACCTACAAACTTTTATTAAATATGCGATTTTCGTATTCAAATATGAAAATTATGTTTTTCTGTGTGGGTAGCCAACAATAATTTAACCAGTACGCCTTTCTAATGAAATGAAGAAGTTCAAGTTGGATAAGGATGAGTGTAAGGACATTAAGAAGTTAAAATAAAACCAATTACTTGACAAATTGACGCTATTTTTCCGATGGATAGTCCGCGCTTTAAGTCAGCGTTTAAAAAACTGCAGTCAAAGTAGAAAAACTGCCATTTCTTCCACTTCTTTCTTTGTCATTGACAAAAAAAACTGTTGCTTTAACTTCTGATTTATTAAATGTGCAGTAGGGTCATAACTTTTTTTTTGAGTGCAAAATACCACTCCACCACCATGTGGGGAATTTTGTTCTGATAATAAAAAACTGTTTTTAAGCTGATTCGGTGAAGAAAGTTTCCGCACCGTAAGCGATTCCTAAAACTCCATATTATGTGTGAATTTTGTTTTTTTAGAAATTGAAACCCATTTCATTTTGCATTAGACTTATGTAAAATGCTTTAATGTTGAAGATTATATATGAATTTAAACAAAAACGGACTTATTTAAGACAAGAGTAACTGATTAAATGATGAAATTAATAAATAAAAACAAAACTTCAATGCTTTCGGTGCGGAAACTTTTTTCACGAAAGAGAAAAAGTGACACCATATTTTTTTATATTTTTTTATGCTCCACACGGCTATGAGGTGGTATTTTTGATATTTGCAAAAAGTTATTACCTGTCAAACCAACTCAAAAAGCGAAAAGTTGTAAACAAATTCTCGATTTTTGTTCAACAGTTTTTGGTTTCGACTGCAGTTTTTTAAACACTGCTTTAATTCGTATCGCACCCAGTAAAACACATTATCTTTGTACATATAAGCGGAGTTCAGTATTAGTCTTGCAAAAGAGCAAATGCAAAATATCGTAACACTTTTATGAAATCTAACGAAATTTGGTGTGTATTTTGTTGTTGGATTTTGCAAAAGAGCTATGAAATTTTACATTTGGTCTTTTACAAGACTAATACTGAACTCTGCAATTGTTAAATTAAATAGATGCACAAATTGTTTAAGAAAAAGAGCCCCGTGTTAAACATTATAAAACTGAAACGTCAAATCTTCTGAGTTCAAGTAATCCCTCTCCACAATTCACAATTTCTTGGCTTCACCATTCGGACCGTACAACTTATTAAGGCCAACATATTGAGCTATTTGCTGCGCACAGCCACCTCGTGAAACTGGTGAATTAGCGAACACATATGCCATGTGTTGATTGGTTTCAACACAATACGCTTGCCCTTTTCCTCTCTTCACACCCAAAAAAGTTCAAGCAGCTCTTGGTTACTCGGATTATTGCACCATTTCCGCCTCTTTTCCGTTCTCTGAGCCTTGAAACATTTGACGGCAGGCTACGGAATTTGTTAATGGAAAAGCACTTCAACTGAAAACTGCGTTTCCTGGACAATGAAGTCAATGCCATGGAGAAAATTATGAAAAATGTAATAAATCTTAGAATGAATATGTTCATTCCAGATAAAAAAAGGCAAAGCTATCGTTCTGAAGTTCTTACTGCAGGGCAGTAAAAGCTTCTGGTCATTTGTAAGGGTTGATGCTAGTTTTACAATACCAACGCTTTTAAAGGAAGGCCGAACATTCACGGACCCGGTTGATTAGGCTAATTGTTTTTCCGAACTATTTGTAAATAGTTCTTACCTACCAGCTAGCAATCAACCACGACCGAACTTGATATTATCGGAAACTATGCCAAAATTATTTTTTGCGCTCAAGCTGTTAAAAGGGTTCTTGCAGAGGGCTTGTTGTGGTTGTGTATAATTCATTTAACTTTAACAAGAGATAACTTTAAAAAAATCTTATACTTGATCCTTGAATTCATGTGCTGATGATTGGAAAATAGCGAATTACATGTCAGTTGGTGCTTCCGAAGGATGAACTGGTGCTGGTAGTTGTTTATTGCGAGAAATTGACCTTTGAAACGAGGAAACATCAAACTATTTTATTTTAAGTTTATTTTTTCTAGCAAATCCTTTGATATCTGTCATGCAGTTTTTAAGACACACAAACCTGTTCTTAAAAAAACAAAAGTTGCTTATAGTATCAAAACTGGACGTGCTCGATAAATTTCACATGTATCGCACTTGAACATAAAGAGTGAATCAACTCAAAATTTTTATTTTTTCACTTTTTTATATGCCTTTAATATTGAATTTAAATATTGAGTTATTTTGATGCCGACCAGTGTTATTAGACATCAATTGCTTTAGAATTAAAGAGAAAATGTTAGATTCATTCATCTTTGCTTTTAAGTTAACAAGTTGTTAATAAGTGTGACGTAAAGACATTCCTTTTGAAATACATTAAAGATCTTTGCGATTTCTTGCTAGGTAAAATCTGTGGCATTTTGACAAAAGATCTTAAGTCGAGAAAAGATAGCAAAAAAGTTTTTTAAAAAAAATCGATGAAAAAATCATTTTTTGCAAATAATAAAATAAACCAAAATTAAAGAAAAATTTCGTTTATAATACAAAATTTTAAAAACGTAAACAAAAATTCGTATGATTAACAACATTTTTTTTAAACTTTTTAAATTTGACTAAAGGCTCAAATACACTACTCATCAAGCATTGTGGTAGTATGTATTAGTGAAAATGTGTTTGTATGTGTCACACCGACAATGCTGGATGGAAAATCAAAAAATTTAGATATGACGGCGAATATTACGTCCAGCACACGTACACGATGAATACGCCTGCTGGACAAGCATTTGACAAGTGTATTTGGCCCTTTAAGATGTTTTGTCAAAATGCAACAGAAATGTATTCCGAAAAAATAAAAACACAAATTCACAAATTTCATTAGAAAAACATCTCTTTTTTTATCGTATTAGCGATAAGTTAAAAACAAGTATGTATGTAAAAGTTTCAATAAAAACAAAATCCGTTGGGTTTGGGAGGAAAAATTAGTTTTTTAGTTTATTTTTGTTTCGAATATATTTTACTTGAAGATTTGTAACTTGTAGTTTTGAAAAACAGGGCCCTGGTGTTTGTAAAATATAAGTCCCATGTAATTTTTGATAAAAACATTCATCCCATTTGAAATACATAATTTTATTTGCCTTAAGTTGTCCGCAACAACTAATTTTGTTTTTGCCACACTTAGAAAATTTTCAATAGCAGTAAAAAACAACAAAAATTCCAATACATCAAGATTCCTTTTTTCACGCATACAAATCATCTTTTAGGACAAGCTGAAATCCTGTTAAGAGAAATTTTCTAAAACCTTGATGTCTACAGGTTGCTATGGAGAATGTAATAAAAAAAAATTGACTTTACACATTGTACACTCAACTACAAACATACAGACTACACTTTTGCATAAACACTTTTACTTACAAACATATCGCTGGCTCAGTATAACAAGATTGTGGGTAAAAGAGCAAAATTATGGAGAAAACTCAAGTTTATAATTTCTTATTTTTATTCTAACTAATTCCAAATAAAGCTGACTTGACTGAAACATTAATAACCGAAAAAATGTCACATACGACCTTGCAATATTAACCCAGCGATATGCTGCCTGCCCTCTTTCATAGATAATTGAATAATAAATTTCAAGGATTTTTTTTTTTTTTTTTTCAAGAAAGTCTTTTAAAATACAACAAATAGAGAAGCAAATATGGTTTAAGAAAATTCAATTTTGTTGTTGTTTAAAGAAAAATTTACAATAGATTTTTGTTGTTTTTATGCTTAAAATTTTTGAAACTTAAATTTAAAGGATAAAATAACAGGCAAACAGTTTAAAAAACTCCGTGCTTTTTTATTTTATTTTTTGATTGAACAAAAAGTTAAAAATAAACATTGAATGTAAGTTTGTATGTTTATAAAACAGGATTTAATAAAACTAATTTATATAATAAATTTTCATATTAATTCGGATGTGTATTCTAAGTCAAATTACAACTTTTAAAAGCTTTTATACTTAAATAGTCTTATTCCTTTAATATTTTCCAGGAATATTTTTAAGAAATTTATAAAATAAATTTTACTCACCATGAGAAATAAATTCCCAGTTTCTAATTTATATAATACTAGCTTAACCCGTTGCGCTTCGCTGCACTGCTTTGACAACTTTATCGGTTGAGAGATATTTAATATATGCATCCTATGGAAGATATTTTCCTCCTGCGCCTACCCGCTTTATTTTTATTTTCAAAAGTGTAGTATACCATAAGAGTGACTTTTGCAAAGTTTGAACATTCTCACTATAACAGTTTTAAAGATATCCGATATTAAACATTGGCGTCCTATAGGGGGTAACACTTCCCCCGCTGCTATTTTATTTAAATTTTGGGGCTCAGAAGATCCTACCACCAAAAGTTCAACAAATTGCTCTTATTAATATTTCTATCTATGAGGGGTACTGCTCCTCCTCTGGCTACCCCGCCTATTACATTGAAATTTATAGTTTACCATAATAGTAACTTTAACCACGTTTCAGGACTATCCCTTTAATAGTTCTTCAGTTGAGCGATATTTAATATATGGATCCTATGGGAGGTATTTCCCACCTGCGCCTACCCGCTTTATATTTATTTTCAATAGTGTAGTATACCATAAGAGTGACTTCTACAAAGTTTGAACGTTCTCACTATAACAGTTCTTAAGATATGCGATATTAAACATTGGCGTCCTATGGGGGAAACCACTTACCCCGCTGCTACTTTATTTCAATTTTGGGGCTCAGAAGATCCTACTACCAAAAGTTCAACAAAATGCGTGAAGCGGCTCTTAAGATATGCGATATTGAATATTGGCATCCAATGAGGGGAACCAATTCCCCTGCCCCTGTCGAAAAAATAAGTAGCCTATTTTATTTTTAGGGCTCACGTGATGCTACTGTAAAAATTTCAAGAAAATCGGTTCAGTAGTTTAGGAGTCTATAAGCCAACATACAAACAAACAAACAAACATACAAACATTTTTCACTTTTATACCCTCCACCACAATTAGTTGTGAAGAGGGTATATTAAGTTTGTCATTCCGTGTGAAACTTTTTTATTATTCATCTCAGACCCCATAAAGTATATATATTCAGGGTCCTTGAGTAATTCTAAGTCGATTTAGCCATGTCCGTCTGTCTATCCGTCTGTTGAAAACACGCTCACAACAAACTTGGTGCCAAATTGCTTGTAGTTATCCTAAGCAGTTTGGGATTGAAATCCAGCAAAATCGGTTCAGTAGGACCAGAGCTATGAATCAAAATGTGGAACCACCACCTAGAAAAATTGATAATTTTGTTACAAAAAATAACATAAATGCTGGAACAAGCCACGGAATGAGATAAGATTTTGCAAAAATTTGTTTTATTTGACTGGAAATCACGCTGTTAAATTTCGTGAAGAGCGGTCCATAATTTACCCTAAGCCCCATATAAACAATACTCCCGGAAAACAGTTTAGTACGCCTAAAACCGTAAAAAATAACGCTAGCGTAACAAAATTTGGTACGTCACAGTTATATAGAACTACAAACTACACTGTGAAATTTCGTGAAGATCGGTACATAATTTACCCTAGGCCCCATAGAAACCCTACTCCCGGAAAACAGTTTAGTACACCTAAAACCGTAAAAAATAATGCAATCATAACAAATTTTGGCTCGTCACAGTTTTGTAGGACTACAAATGATACTGGGAAATTTCGTGAAGATCGGTACATAATTTGCCCTAGGGCCCATAGAAACCCTACTCCCGGAAAACAGTTTAGTACGCCTAAAACCGTAAAAAATAATGCAATCATAACATATTTTGGCTCGTCACAGCTTTGTAGGACTACAAATGATACTGGGAAATTTCGTGAAGATCGGTACATAATTTACCCTAGGCCCCATAGAAACCCTACTCCCGGAAAACAGTTTAGTACGCCTAAGACCGTAAAAAATAATGCAATCATAACAAATTTTGGCTCGTCACAGTTTTGTAGGACTACAAATGATACTGGGAAATTTCGTGAAGATCGGTACATAGTTTGCCCTAGGGCCCATAGAAACCCTACTCCCGGAAAACAGTTTAGTACGCCTAAAACCGTAAAAAATAATGCAATCATAACAAATTTTGGCTCGTCACAGCTTTGTAGGACTACAAATGATACTGGGAAATTTCGTGAAGATCGGTACATAATTTACCCTAGGGCCCATAGAAACCCTACTCCCGGAAAACATTTTAGTACACCTAACACCATAATTAATAATGCTAGCATAACAGAAATTGGTACGTCACAGTTTTAAAGGACTAGAAATGACGCTGTGAAATTTCGTGGTGATCGGTCCATAATTTACCCTAGGCCCCATATAAACCCTACTACCGGAAAACAGTTTAGTCGCCTAAAACCATAATTAATAACAAATCGTCACAGTTTAAGATAATAATAACATCATACAGATATTACTCCTTAAACATTCGAACTGTCGGTGGAGGGTATCAAAGATTCGGCACAGCCGAATATAGCACTCTAACTTGTTATATATATAGATTATAAAAACAAACAATAACAACAGCGACAACACAAAATGGAATTTAATTTATTTCAAATAAATTTACATAGAAAATGAACCAGAAAAGTAACTTTATTATCTGACATTATTATATAAAAGAAGAAGATTTCTGTTTTCAAATTGTCTATGGGAATCATGGACTCCACTTATTTGATGTCATATGTTTTTAATTTGTTACAAAGAGGGATTTTGTGTACACCAATTTATTCCTCGAGGGCAGAGGCTATTTGAATTGTGTAAATGTAATGAATAAAATATTATGTATGTATTTACATGATATTTTACATAAAGTATTATGTATATCAAAAAGAATATATGTACATATGTTTGTATTTATAATATTTTTATATATATGAATGTATGTAATTGTTGTAAATGTGCCTTTTTTGTTGGACTAGTTTAAATGTCGGCAATATGAATACGTATCAAATGTACATACATACATCCATATGCACAAAGTTGTTATGTATATAAACGTAAGTATATGTAAATAAGAAAGCAAATATGTAACACTTTTTACGATACTACTAATAGAGGGCGGATTTTATGCATTAATTGCTGGAAAGAAAAACATGACCTCGAAATATGCCTTTGGACATTTTTACCAGACTCATACAGTTATGCACCAATAAAATCTGACGCCTTTATTGAAGAGTTTCTCAATAATTTATCTGATTTATGTCTTTTCCAAAAAAATGGTATTTGTAATGATTATGGAAACACTCTAGATTTGGTTTTTGTGAACGAACCCACCAACTGCACCATTACTCGAACATTACCAGTTACTAGACCAGAGGATCGCTACCACCCTACTCTTGAAGTTTGTCACAATATTTTGTGTGATGCCTTTTGTAATCAGGATGATACAAACGATAAGAAATTATGTTTTAAGAAAACAAATTACGATGACCTGAACTATTTTTTGACCAACACTAATTGGCTTGAACTGTTATCCATTCCTAATGGTACCCCAGCTTCAATTGACTCTATGATTAATACATTTTATACTACTATGCATAATGTTTTTGAGGAGTGTGTGCCGAAACTTCTAGTGATTAAACATTCAGGTCCACCGTGGAATTCTCCTCATCTATCAAGATTAAAAAATTTTTAAAACAAATGCTATAAAAAATATAAGCAATATCGAACAGCTTATGATTATAGCAAATACTGTGTATCTCGAGCAGAATATAATTTTCTCAACAGGAGACTATATATAAATTACCTTGAGAAAATGAAAAGGAACTTTAGACGTGACCCAAAATCATTTTATAATTTTGTAAATTCGAAAAGAAAATCAACTGGCTATCCAAGAGTTATCAAGTATTTAATAAATGAGTCTTATATTAATAAGATTAAAAGCAATATGTTTGCGGATGTTTGGCTATTTTTTTAATGTGTCATTGAAATACGGATATTTCCCCCAGTTTTGGAGGAAATCCTTTATCATACCGATATTTAAATCAGGAAACAAGTCGGACATAACGAATTATAGAGGCATTGCAAAATTGAGTGCAATTCCCAAACTTTTTGAAAAATGCTTAACAGACTCTCTCTGCCACAGTGTATCCTCAATCATATCACCATACCAGCATGGTTTCAGGAAAGGTTGTTCTGCAGTAACAAATATTTTACAACTAACAACTCTAACAAATCGAGCTTTTAAGGATGGCCAACTTATGGACGTTATTAACACTGACTTCAGCAAAGCTTTTGATAAAATCAATCATAGCCTACTTCTCACTAAGCTGAATTTATAAGGGTTTACTGGCAACGCTTTGTGCTGGTTACGGTCGTACCTAACCTGCAGGACACAGTGCGTTCTTTTTGATAATATCACATCCAAAGAAATTTCTGTTAGCTCCGGTGTCCCCCAAGGAAGTCACCTAGGTCCTTTGCTGTTTTCGATTTTCATAAACGACTTGCCGCTTGTAATGAAGCATTGTAATGTTTTAATGTACGCTGATGATGTTAAGATGTTTCTCAGCTACAAATTATCTTCAGATGGGGCGTATTTGCAGGAGGATTTAAATAGTTTTTACGCATGGTGTAAATATAACCAAATGGAGCTAAATTTAAAAAAATTCAAGCACATGTGATTTTCTAGAAATTGCACATCAATGCTACACTATTTCCTGGACGGGTATCAACTAGAGTTATTTGGAGAGTTTCTGGATCTTGGTATTCTACTTGATCCTAAGCTAGATTTCTGCAAACATATTACAATGACGATTAATAAAGCTCGTGGCGTGCTTGCTTATATAAAACGATGGTCTAAAGAGTTTACAGATCCTAATGTAACGAAACAGCTATACACATCCCTTGTAAGACCAATTTTGGAGTATAGTCTATTGTCTGGGATCCTGCAGTTAACATGCACATAGACCGAATTGAATCTGTTCAAAAGCAGTTTCTCTTATTCTGCCTGAGGAGCTCATTTTGTCGTTATGCTGGGAATCTTCCTACTGCGAGGCTATCAATAATTAAACTACCTACTTTAAAAAGTCGAAGGACTATGCTCAATGTGGCATTTCTAATTAATTTGATTAATGGCGATGTCCTCTCCGACTTCCTTCTTCGTAACATAAATTTTAATATTCCACGACGTTTCACCCGACACCTAATACCTCTGCACCTTCCTGTTGTTCAAACAAATTATGCTGATGCTGATCCTTTGAGGAGAATTTGCAAAAGTTTTAATGAATTGTACGACTCCACGAAAAGCTTCCCAATGAAATAACGCCCAAACGAGAAATGAAATATTCCCCAATTTTTTTCCATACATTTTTGGGTGTTATTTCATATGAAAAAACTCCCAATTTTTTTGGGCCGTTTTTCATTTTTTTTTTTGGGAATTATTTCATTCTTCATTTGGGGTTTCCAAATTATGAAATAATCTCCAATGAAATAACACCCAACAAATTTTTAAAATTCGGGGGTTGTTTCATAGCGTGTTTAATTTGGGTGTTATTTCATTTTTAATTCGGAGGTTATTTCATTTTTAACACTAAAGTTAAGTATTGAAATCTGGCTTCGCATACTAAAGTTTTTCTGCGTGACGGCCTGCGGCCGTGCTTAGGGATTTTTTCCTCCAGTAGGACGCGGCAGGTGGCTTCGCTGAATGAAGTTTTCCTGCGTGCGTCACAAGAATAAAAAAATGTTTTTCAATGATAACTAAGGATTTTCCCTTTTACAGAAAGTTGACACCATGCGTAACACTATTCGGGAAAAGTATGGCTTTGTCTCTCATTTGTGAAAAAAAATATGGCTATATCTCTCATTTCGCAAAATTTTAAATATGACCTAACCTCTCAATGATTGGGCGATAATACCATAACGGCTTTATCTCCCATTCAATTGAGCAATAAAGCCATTATGGCCTTACCTCCCATGGTTAAAAAGCAACCCCCCCCCCCCCCCCCGTGTAAAGGCCAAACGTAGAAGGCAAATTGTCTTCCGAACTGCAAAAACAGAGCAGGGCTACAAGGATCTACGGGCGGGTAAAATAACTACAGCATTATTTTTGAACCGAATATATCCTTATTATTAAGAAGACGCCTGCGGGCCTCCACACGATTCATTTCAACTTTGCTGTTAGTCCATATTGACTTCATGGAATCCTTGGTGAAACTGACTCTTTTATGAATTTTGGGCATAATTTCATTTTTGTTGCTGATGGGGTTAATTTCATTGGGGGTTATTTCATTTTCATCATTGGGTGTTATTTCATATGAAATAACATCAAAATATTGGGGGTTGTTTCGTTTTCGTTTTGGGGTTTATTTCATTTATTTTTCGATGTTATTTCTTTCACTGCTTTTGGGTGTTATTTCCTATTTTTTGGGGATTATTTCATTGGGGGCTATTTCCTGGGCGTTATTTCATTGGGGGCTCTTCGTGGAGCCAATTGTACAGCTTAATCGATTTTTCTATTCATATAAATGTTATTAAACGCAATATTATCATGTTTTTAAATACTTAATATGTCTTAACAAAATTGTTTCGTTAATAATACCTTTATATAAAACTTTGTAATATAGTAGTAGTCTGTAAGGATTCATATCGATAGTTAGTCAAATAAATAAATAAAAAATGCCTTCATTATAAAACAAAAACAAATTAGCGAAATAAATCCAGGGGTCTAATCACCGCATACGATATCGAGCAAAATTGATCGAAATTATTTATTTTGGTATCATGAAACTCGATATCGAATGAAATGTATTGAATTTGAAATAATAGCATTCAATATCGAGTAACTCGACATAACATTTATCGAGTTTTCATTCGATACGTCAGTGTCTATCGTATGCAAAAAAAGTTGATAGTTTATTCGATACGATAGTATCGAATGCGGTGATTAGACCCCAGATGCTATTTATTGACTATGTTCGAGCTTCTCGGAAGATTTAAAGTGGGGAACAGAATAGTCGCTGTAGTTCAACGTTACGAATAGCGCTGCGAGCTGTCAAAAGGTAAAAACGTGTCAACTTCAAAATAGTGTCAACAGAATACGTAGTTGTAGTAGTCGTTGCAGTTGAAGCTCAACATTTTAAAATTTTAAACTTTGTTGCACTACAGAGCATTCGTCAGCTTCAGCTTTCATTTATTTTTGGTAGAGTTGCAAGCATTTTCTCTTCTACAGATTTTAAGGCACTTTACAGATGTTGATTAAAGTATTAATGACAAAAACGTTATATTTGGAGAAAATAGAGAATGATAACCATTTCTCGATTAAGGGTTTCTTTTTTTTATCAACTACAAGAATGTCTAAAAAAAATATTGAAAACTATGGGAAAGCGTTAAAATTCGTAAGCGCTAGATTTATCTGTTATATTGACGTTGAGCCCGGACTTTACCCCTTACAAATGCTGCTTTAATGTAGATTCACCAGTGTTGCCGGAATTCAAGACCACGCGGACAAAGCATAAAAAATATCAAAAATTCTATAAGTTACAAAAAGCTAATTTTATGCTACTCTTTACTAACGCTTTTAATTTATGAATATATACAGGGTGGCACAGAAAAAGCTATATTGATTAAAAACACAGTAAGGGATTTTCTTTTTTGATTAGCTTTGAAAAATGTATACCCTGTAAATTGACGTTTCCTACCAAAACGAAAATACATATATTTGCGCCGAAAAATACCGGCGATGAAAATTAATAGCCTAACGGCGCTGATCAGCAGTGACAAACTAACATCTAAGGATCGGAAGGAAAACAACATCGGGTAGATTGTTGCCCTTGGGACCTCGGTCCCAACCTGGTTATGGGGAGTAACGTGGTGGTTGTGGTTTAATACCCATATCGCGGGTAGAGTAATTTATTGCTCGGTGTGGAGTTGCATTGCAACCGGTTGCAATTTGACCATAAAATGGTAGGAGTGTTAGATAGGCTCCGTCCTCCACCGAGGGGATGAAGTGTTCAAATGCACGGATTCGAAGTCGGTACCCTTGCTCTGGTGCCACAGCTTGTGGCGAAGGAGGAAGGGGGCGCTGGTCACGCATTTTTTGACCCTGTGTTAAGAGCACCGTGGGGAAAGGTCTTCGGACGATGATCACGTAAAACCGGACAAATCTGTTGCAAATATGAGGAGATTAAGTTGCTTGTTCAGGAGAACGGCCCTAGCGGTATATCTTCAACTTGCAACAAAAGCCTATTGTATTACCTCCCCGTGGTAATCTCTGGAAATATCTCTATTAGATGGCTTACATACAAAAGCCCTAGTTGAGACTTCGCTAGGATGGCGTGAAGTATTCACCGTAATACTTATGGTTATATGGCTCTCCTCGGGGATCAGTGGCCCGCAGGTGAGCATGCGCACCTGTGCTGATCATTGGTGAAGTATTGTTTTATCGGCCACATTCGGTGTATTACTCTTGTATTGTCAAGGGATTTGATTCAGAAAGATACATTTTTGTTCTCTAACTCTTTTTGTGAGGGAATGTTCCATCTAGCGTTGAAAACATGGGGTTAGTTGAGTGGAGTGTTTTAGTGATGTCAGAAGTAGTGAATGTTTATATGTTCGGATTAGTAGCCTTTCTTAGTAGAGTACCCTGCTGGGTATTTGGGTTGAGCACGTGGCTCTCTCATCAGGCCAGATGCCGATCTTGAAAAGAAAATGTGAAAATGCTTATATGATCAATGTTGTACTACATGGTTGTTTTTGTAACCAAACTGGACAAGACATTTTATGTCTGGGTGGAGAGGTTTGCGATGTTATGATACCAAGATGGGATTAGTAATGCCATCCTAATACGGTTATTTCTGCTGGTAGGTGAAAACTTTCTCTCGATACCCGTCGCATGTCTGTCCAAAAAATGTGTCCAAATTTAGATCTTGGTTTGTACTAGTTTGTTTCATTCACAAAAGATTAGTGTTACTGAACAGGAATGATGATTCTGTTTCAAATTGCTTTTCTTACAATGATGTCTATAAAACAATTACGAGGGTAGATTGTTTCCGACTTACAACTGGAACTGGTGGAGTGGGTTCGGTTGTGAGGAGGAAACATTTTTGTCCTATTGCTAATCAACAGGAGCTGCAGGACAGGTTCGAACAATGCAGAAGAGGTTAGATAGCTCGAACTTCATAGAAAAGAGTTTGAATATATTCAGTACCGTCAACTGTTTACATATTGCAAGATATGCGAGCCTCGTCAACTCTGTATATCAGCATTTAGTAAATGTTAATTACTCAGTGGCTAAGACCCACCATGCAATTACGTGGGAGTACAGGTATGCATGAACAACATGGACATTTGTTCATAATATGAAATTTAATTATGTTGAGAGTTGTTCTGTTATTTAAATATATTCAATCAAATATTGTACGGCATTTATTAAAATCATTTTTTTATTCTTCATTGCAGGAAAATAATTTAACACAGTTCCAAAATGAATACAAGGAAGAAATTTTCTTTGTTCGAAGAGAACAGAATTATTGACTTTGTCCAAACTAATGAAATTTTTTTCAATGTTCGACATCTAAAATTCGGTGACAGTAAAGAAAACATTCGTTTGCGGTTAATTTTTTTAGTTTATTCTCTATTCCTTTCAAATCAGATCTGATAATTTCCAGCTGATATTCAAAAATTTGACGACTCAAACGAGAATATTCTTAAAATTTCGTGCCGCTAAAAAATTGAGCATTTTCGTTTCAGTTTCTGTTGTGTGATGCAACGCATCCAACTGAATCGATAAAGATTTAGAAACGGGACGATGACGATCAGCAACTTTTTCAAGTTTTAGCTTGCGTTTACGGTGACGATAACAGTGTATGCGGAAACCCAGCTTAAGTGGTGGCCATTTTCTGCTTCGCACATACGTGCCCCTTTAAACATATTTTCCGTAACTTTTCGAAAATTTTGTTTCTATTACTATTTTTAGTCAACTTAGATACAAACTGAAAATCCGGTAAAGTGGAAGCCATTTAAACTCGCTTGTGTGCGAAATAATTCGTTCGCCGAATATGTCCCTTTTCAAAGCCATTGATGAACCTTCAATATGAGCTGTGATTTAATCTTGTTGAAAATACAAGGGTTTTTAGTTTTCCACCGCTGTGACCGTATCCTGTAATTCGCTTAAGCTAAATCTATATCGCTAAAAAAAGTTGATTTTGCAATTTTTAGCTACCTACCAGAGAACCTCAAATCTCACTATTTTTGTGCATTTATTCATACGCTAAAATTTACAATAACTCTATACATGCAAAACAAAGTTCAACGTTGGTAATTTTTTTTTCCTTTCGTACACATTTGATATTTTCATTTATTCGTTTTTTATTGAAAGTGCTTTATTTGCATTTTTGTTGCTCACGCAATATAACACAACTGAGTTAATTCAAAAGAGCACATTCTCTATACTTTTGTTTACATTAACAACAACAACAATAAACAACGATGAGACGCTTTTTCAAAATTAACAACAATAAAAACAACAATAACAAAAATACATTGTACCTACTACTACTACTACTGTACTTTTTGTTTCTATGGAAATTGTGTGTACCTACATAAGTATGTGTGTTTAGTTTCATTTAAATTTTTTTCTTCTTGTACTACATAGTTAATGCTGCATAAATACATGAGTAATGATTGTTTGATTTCTGGCTCTTTCGTTTGTATTTTTTGTTTCTTTACCAAACAATCATTTGCGCTCAGAACACTTAGAATCTTTATAAAAAAAAACGAAGGCAACGATTGTATAAATAACAAAGCACGATGTGCGTTATTTGAATGACTGCAAACCAGCAGCGAATATTTGCGGTTGCGCGAGTTTGACTGTATGACCGTAAGCGTGTGTATTTGTTGTCGTTAATTAAATGCGATTTTTTTTCAATTGCAAAAAGCTATTCTCTGCTACCTACCAGGGTTACCGTTGGAAATTTTCGAAAAGGGTCACAAAAAGAGGATTTTCCAGAAATAGGGGTCAAAAAGTGTATTTCAATAAAAACATGGTCCAGTTTTTTATAAGCTGTGTTGCTTATTTTAATGAACAGTATTTCAGGTAGGAAATGTTACAAAATTTGATTTTTTTATAAAATGTCCTGTCCTGTTTTAAACACCTGACAAAAAGTTTGTTTTTTATCATTATAGCTAATTTTGTAATGCTTTTAATGTCATTTTCCGATACTTTTCTTTGGACCGATTTAGCAATTTGTTTTGTGTTTTGCAATCGTTCGCAAATTGTAGCCATGTTCGCGATTGAAACGATTTTTTCTTATAAGTTTTCTGATTCTTAGACTTTGCTATCATACCGCTGTTACCAAATATTTGGAAATTTCCGCCAATTTAGCAATTTTTTTCCATTTGCTTTCATTGCTGTTAGTTTTAGGGACTTTAATCAATTTTATGGCGATATTTTTGCAAACTTTTCCGAGTTTTTAAATTTTAGCGTAGCTTTGTTTCTCTTTGAGGCAATCGTCGCCGTTTTAAAAATAGCCCCATACATAACACGAAGTCACCCATTTTACAGGGTACTGCCGATTAAAAAAAATGGTGAAAAGTACAATACCTTTTGCCATTATTAAGGGTGAATTTGCTAGAATAAAACTTGCTACTCTTTAAGAGAGCAAAACAATTTGAAGAAACGAACACCAAATTGCAGTTTTTAAATAAAATGTAAATTTTATTTAAAAAACACAAACTTTTTAGGAATGCTTACTACGTTTTAGGAATGTGCGTTCTATATTTTGCTATTAAAAATTCACTTGAAGTCCATTGCTCCATCTCCGCTTCGAAAAATTAGGAGAAGAAAGCATGGGATTGTAAGTTTCTACTTTGCGTCTGTGTCATGTCAAGCAATGTTTATTTCGAAAACATTTGTTTAGCACTACTGTTCCGCAGTGTTGACAAAAAACAAAATGTGAGTGCCATTTCCAAAAAAGGGTCAACAAGTGTCACAAAATAGGTGAAAATGTAAAAAAGTATAATTTAAAAAAGGGTCATAAAAGTTATCAAGACCGTCGAAAATGGGTCAAATTGATACTTTAGTATCACAACGGTAATGCTGACTGTAACGTGCATGGCTAAATTTGGAAATGGCATAATAATTTAATTCCCCTCAATTTTAGCTTTTATTGACATCGCTAAAGGGCAAGATACACTTGTCAAATGCTTGTCCAGCGGGCGAATTCATCGTGTGCGTGTGCTGGACGTAATATTCGCCGTCATAACTTAATTTTTTAATTTTCCATCCAGCATCGTCGGTGTGACACACACAAACACATTTTCACTAACACTACCACAATGCTTGATGAGTATTTTGATCAGTGTATTTGGGCCTTCAAATGCTTAAATTTTGTATTCTCTAAGGAATTTTAGCGATAGAGATTTAGCCTTAGCTAAGCGAGTTACGGAATACGTTTGCTGGTATGACCAATTTTTTTAATATTTTCCGCTATGCACCACCGTTAACAGAGATTGAATCAAGAATGTCATTTAATAAACAAGTAATAGTGTTATATTCGGCTATGCCGAAACTTATATACCCTTCACCATGGTCTAAATGCCATTCTTTGGATAAAAATATGTCTATTTTTTGCCACGCCCATTTTTCCAATCGCACCCCCATTTAGTCAGTTGTTTTGTATAGAACACAGATGCTTGTTTCTTATTTGGAAACTTTGGCTCTTGCCGTTCTCCAGATAAACAGAAATCGATCATGTCTGTGTACGGGAGGTGCCACGCCCACTTATCCAATCCCGCCTGTACTTTTAGAGCGGTTGTGTAGTAATAACCCACCTATATGCATTAAATTTGGCGAATATTTCTCTTACCGTTTTTTATATATAAAATAAGAGGCAGTTGTGATTTTTGGTTCATATCTCAGTCAGTTATGCACCGATCTGGCCAAGTTTTCGTGGCAGACTTGAACGTAGTATATGAGACAACAATATAAAAGAACCAGAAAACGGGTTTCTGCGATTGCAAAAAAATCGCAGTAAATGGACACCAACAAATACACTCGCTTGCGGTCATGCAATCTTGAGCAACCGCAAACATTCGCAGCTGGTTGCAGTCATTCAAATAATGCACATCGTGCTTTGTTATTTATTCCATCGTTTAGCTTCGTTTGTCAATTAAGAAGTTTGTGTGTATTCTTGTTATTGTTGTTTTTATTGTTGTATATTTTAACAAGGCGTCTCATCGAGTAGTTTTTTGTTGTTATTGTTGTTAATTTTATCAGAGCGTCTCATCGAGTGGACAGTGACTACTTGAATGCAAAAGTATAAGAATGTGTGCCTTTTGACTTTACACAAATAAGTTATATTGCGTGCGCAACAAAAATGCAAACAAAGCACTTTCAATAAAAAAAGGCACACATGCAAAAATCAAATGTGTACGAAACGATGAAAAAATTACCAACGTTGAACTTTGTTTTGCAGGTTAATTTAAGCGTATGAATATATCAAGAAAAATTGTGATTTTGCAGTTCTCTGAAAAGAACCAAGAACTCGTTAGGCGGATATCGCTAAATAAACTTGCTACTCATAAGGACCTAGAACATGTCTGTTCTGTCAAAAAGAATGACAAACTTATACCCTTTTACCTTCTGTTAAGGGTAGTATTTGCCTTTTTGGTTAAATATGAAATAATATGAGGAAACATATCGATGCACTTAAAAGCTTGAGTTAATACGCATTTGCATATAAATCCATCCTCTAACGTTTAATATTCTAAAGCTTAGCACAATGGGATTAACATTTAAATTTTATTTTTATTTTAAAAATATATTTGTATTCTCAAAAATTTTTTTGATAATAAATTTCATAAGTTTAAAATAAGAGCGCGCAATTGAATATTTTTAAAGTTGAATATTTTAAAAATTTTAGAATATGGAAAAGAAATGCGCAATTTGCCTAAAAGGGTCAAACATTTTTAATATCAAATTTAAAATGTCTTAAACTATTTCCTAAGGATCTCACATTAATTTTCTTTCACAAAATGACAAAATTTGTAAATTTCTCTAGAATTTCCAACACTTACTTTTAAAATAAAAAAAAAGTTGAATGGAAATCGTTTTGTCAAGCTGTTTCCAATTGCGGTTTAAAGCAAATTAATTGATTGTTACTCTATAAAATTATTGTCTATAAATAAAACTTTATATTTTTTTTTAGCGAATAAACAAGTGGAATTTTTCTTTTATTAATTTTATATAAAAAATCATTGAAATTATTAAAAAAAAATTTCAAAAATAGGTTTTTTTGAATTTGCTTTTACTTCTAAAAAGCAGGGATGAAACAAAGAGATTCAAATATACCCGAGGCCTTAGCATCTATACCAAGAAATTAAGAATGTGCCGCTGCGTGCTTCTAGCCAACACCCAAAAGGGCAGGACTCTCCCAAGAGCTCGTTGAAACAAGGAGTCCCCGCATTTTGAAGATCCTAGTTTGGTTGCTGGTGAGATGCCTATTGGGATTACATGGTGAGGTGGCTATGCCTATAGGTCAAATTAAGGTTTGGTAGATTTCAAAATGTCAACTTAGGGGCCGATTTTTGTACGAAATCTAAGGTGAAGTTCGGCGTACTTTTGGATGTCCTGTTATACTGCTGCCACACAATGAATATGATAAAAGCCGGGATCATGGCAATCATGTAAAGGAATAAAATATGATAAAAATAAAGACGAAAGTTACTTACTAAGTTTCCTTTAAAGTATGTATGTCCGTTGTTGTGTATTCATAGACAAGATTATTGTACCTAATTTGTTGGATGTTGTATATTGAAAAGCAAGATACCTTTACCTTATTTAAAACCGTAGCTCTTGCCGTTCTCTAGATATACAGAAATATAAAATGTCTTTGTACAGGAAGAGCCAAAGGCACTTCTCCAATCCCGTCCCTAATTTTAAGAGATGTTGTGTACTGATAACCCAGCTATGTTTTCAAAATATGGACGTTAAAAGGGAAACTGTTCTTTTGATATAAATAACTCTGTTGTCTATTGATAATCAAGATGCTTTAACCTAGTTCTGAATCTTTGACTCTTGCCGTTCTCCAGATATACAGAAATTTAAAGGGTTTTGTATGGGAAGTACCACGCCCACTTCACCAATACCGCTCACATTTTGTATGATGTTGTGTATTGATAACCGAGATCATTATACCAATTTCGATATTTTCGCTCTTTCCGTTCTCCAGATATACTGAATGACAGACGGACATCGTTAAATTAGCTTCGCTAATTATACGGATCCACCAATGTTGTAGAAATAACAAATGGAATGACAAACTTATATAAAGGCTTTTCCAACTGAAGTGAAGGGTTTAAATATAATTATTTTGAAAACCGATTCCATAGTTCTTTTTTCACAAAGAGAAAACAATATAATATTTATATGACTACCCAGTAAAAAATGGAGCTTCCAACGAAGCAGGTTTGTAAGGGAGAAACATGAACGTTTCGCTTACCATTGCGCCTACGGAAGACATGAATTTTATATGGCGAGTTCCCACTTTGAAGCAATACATTTTTGGCACATAAAGCGCATTATTCAGCGCATATAAAAATTGTTGGATGAAACGATAAGCCTTACACACTGAAAGTAACAATACAGTTATTTTTTAGTATTCTCCCTTACTAACCTGCTTCGTAGTAAGGGAATGCCGTAGCACTTGAAATGTTATTTTTTTTTATAAAAGTTGTTGAGAGTTCTTTCACTTACTTAACTGCATTTTTGTATGTCTTATTGCGTAGCGCATAATTGTGCGCTTACTTTTTTAAATGTACCTTTAGTGCTTCGCAAAATGATAAAATTTTTTATTGGGTATGTTTATTTTTTTTTTTTTTTTGTAAGTCCACACATTTGTACACAAATTTTATTTTATGAAAATCCTTGTAATATCAACAAATAGATATTACAAATTTTTATCATATAGTATTATGTATGCGAATGTATAAGAGTATTTCCTGTTGGTGTATGAACTGGAAAATTATTTGTTTATTATTGTATGTGTGTGAATGTGTGTGTGGGTGTGTGTATATATAATACAATCATATGAATACATATTGTATCATTATAACAAATAACATAGTGTAAGTATCATTTACTGAATATACTACAAAATAAACTTAAAACATTTAAAAAATCACACAAACATTTGCATTCGCATAAGCATATGTGTGTGTATACCTACACTAGCTTACACATGTATACACATAAGTATATGAAATACGAATAGGTTCACAGGATATTTAACAGGATGCCAAAAAGTACGCTCTACACATAATTCACTACATATATAAATATATACACATTTGTATTTAAATACATGTACACGCACACACACACACACATTTACTCACCAACAGTCACATTTAAACAAGTTTAGTACAATGTTTTAAACGAAAACATAAGCTTTTTTCTGTGTTGTATTTTCTCATACTGTTGCTGTTGGCGTTGTTGTTATCTTTGTTGTTTACAAGGGAGATTTTTTCACTTGTTTGGGATTTTCCAACTTTTTTTTTGTTGAATTAACTCAATTCACATGTACAATATATTTTTATTTCATACAGGAGCCATTTGTTTAGGGGTATGAGTGTGTTTAGATTTTATCTTTGTCCGTCCTTCTTTTGTGTAAATAATATGTATGATTGGGGCTTTCAATGTAGTATATAAAACAGTTTTAAATATATAACTAAAATACATGTTTATTTGCTGTTGGTATTAAATAAACGGCTTTCCCCTTCTTTGGGGATGAATATTCTTTTTAAATCTTTTATAAATAGCGGGATGTTCACCAAAAAAAAAAAAAAAAAAAAAATGCTAAAAAAAGCAGCTTTCCAGGTTATTCTTTTATATAATGTTCCAAATATAGCAAATTTTGAAAAGCCGGCTTTAATAAGCAAATCTTTACAACATGAACTACAAATAGCAAATTTTCGAATGATCCAAAACTGTTGTGAATTTTTTCTAAATTTTGCTCCGATATATACGTAAATGAATACCGAAAGTTTGTAAAACTCTCTATAAAATACCAACTTTTAGTAAAATTTCATAAAAATAGCAAATTTTTATAATTAGAGGAGGTCCATAACAATACGCAACAATTCCACTTTTTAAATTTCATGTTTTTTTTAATGAATAACGTTGTAAATACAAAAATCTTTATAGTCATTGTTTTAACGAATTAATTTATTTTGAATCGGATCCAGACGCAACAATTTCACAGACAAACATGCATGCACGGAGAGAATTGTGTGCAGAAATTATGCGGTGTGGGCACAACTTATGCACAAATTGTTCACGAAAAATGACTTAAAACAGTTGTTCATAATCTATGCACACTTGTTCATAACTTAAGTTCAGCACTATGAGCATGTTTTATGAACAACCGGGCATAGATTATGAACAACATTTTCATAGATTCTGAACAACTGGGAAAAGACTATAAACAACTGTGCATAGGTTATGAACAACATTTGATCAAATAGGAAAACTTTTTACACCTCCTGCTAATATTAAAGAAACAAAATTTCATTTTATTTACAAATATTTTTATTTTAAAGTACAAGTGCTTATGGCCTGTTCAACGATTTCGAAAGAACGACTTCGATCGCATTCTAAGCGATCGAAAACTGTTATGGGTTCATCTAACTTTATTCTATACGCACATTCGTTTAAACGACAACTCGAAAGAAAACGTAAGTACTTTCATACAAAAAGCGGTTTATTAATATCGAAGGTATTGTCGACATTACGAAACCAAATGTCAAAACCACTCACTTGTTGTTTTGTTGTCGAATCATGGAATTTATAAAAAACAAAAAATATTTAACAGTAATTTAGGCCCCTATTACTGAGTTGAGTTGTAAACCGTAATAGGAGTCTTAAATAAACTATAAATACAAATGAAGAACAAATGGTAATTACATATATAAAATAAAAACATTTTATTGATTTTTATTTATTGAAAAAAATTCGCCTTAAAAATGCGATTTTGCTTAAGCGGAATTTGGGCAAATAAACATGAATATGGCACTCATTTATTTCTCTCAATACGCGTTTTCGAGATATTCGCGAATCCAAATAGATATCCAAAAATTTCAAATAAATATGTGTTACCTCCTTTCTTTATAGTGTGTTGATCGGATAAAAATTCAGTGATGATAACGTTTAATATTGAAAAACATAAAAAAAAAAATTTTAAATGTAAAGGCCTGTAACACAGTAAATTTTTATCTGATCAATACAGTATAAATATGTGCAGAAAGCGGAGATATTTATTCAATAGTTTTTACAATTCAGATAAACAATTCTTCCGATTTTTCAAAATAACTAGCTAAAACAACTGCAGAAAGTCATGATTTTCGCAAATAAATACTTACATTAGGCGAATACATGGAGGAAAATCCTGAGTTGTCGAGAGGTGCACCAGTGTTTGGAGCAAATAAGCTTTTGATAGACGAGTAATGGAAAATAGTAGGCCTTAAACTAAACGTCATTGAGCCATCCACGCGTTCTATTGCAAAGTGGGAAAATGTAAACCACACTATAACTAAAGGAAGCAAACAACCATAGACCATATAATTGATCGGCTGCAGCACCTAGTTGTAGAGTATTGGCGGGTAAAGTTAAAAGTGCTAAAACTTAGTCAGCAGATATTAGAATCACCACCAAGAGTTTCTAAAGCTTCGACGGTGGTTGCACAAGAAAGCAAAATTGAAGAGACAGGTCCCTTAATATTACTATTTAAAACACTACAAATTTTGGAGGAAAAAAACAAAAGTAGTTAAACTTCATCCAAACGATGAAGGATAGAGGTCCTTTTCAAAGAGGAAGACGGTTGTTGAGGAACAACTGTCGTTAATTTTGTCGTCAAATAAAACAAATGCCAAGGACAAAGCTGATGCTATCAAAATATTGACTTGCTTCTTATTTAATTTTCTTTTAAGTTTTATTTGGTTCGCTTATTTATTTATTTGCTTGTATTATTAATTTTTTTACTTGAATATTTTGTTTTTAATTAAATTCAACTTTTGTTTACACCTTTCTTAAGTTTTGGTTTCAAATAAAAAATTTTTTTTTATTTTTTGACATTTTTATACAGCTGATAAAATTTCAAACGCGGTTGTATTTGTTATCAAGCAAATTAGTATTATTTTTGATACTTTTGAACAAAAAAGCAACAAAATACCGAAATATTTTATATGGCAATACTTTTTTTTTTAATACGTAAAGCCTGGTACTCTGTTCAGTATTTCGTGCGAAATGTTTTCAATCTCAATATAAAAAAAAATTTCTGTGAAATACAAACGAAAAAATTTTGATAGCGTTGTACTCTGTTTATATACGAAAAACATGCGAAATGTTTCTAGCAACATTTTTATTTTTCGTGCGAAACAAGTGCAGCTCCTTTTATTTCGCACGGAATTTTAAGCAATAACTAATCATTTTTTGTAATTTTTTATTTTGTTTTTGTAAAGTGGAGTTTATAACAAGCGTTTCAGAAATAAAAATGTAGAAAAGTGCAAAAATTAACAATCAAATGAAATTTTTTTGGTTTTTACTATAGAAAATAATTAAAATAAAATTGTTTTACTTTTTTTAATGACATTTTTCAAAACACATGGTTTTGTCATAGATGGGGGTAGTGCACTTGTTAAAATTATTGTAATAATTTTGTTAATGTTAAGTGATGAACTAAAAATTTTCAATCTTACTACACATAAGTGACTATAATGTTAAAACATTTTGTGATAAAAAAATAGTTTGATTAAAAATCAAGCAATCATCAGTTTATTGTAATTTTTTTTTCTTCACTTATTTGACTAAAAATTTTGCACACAATTTAATATACAAAACTTGTGTTTGCATGATTCAATCCAAGAATTATTCCGTTAGTGACAGAATTTCATTTAGTTTAATTTTCTGTGATTAGGCATATCATCGGAAAAATCAAAAATGCAAGTACAAAATTAAGTTTTTTTAAATTTTAGTGATATTATGTTTTCGTACAGCTTTTTGATTGCAAGGTACAAATTTGTAAAAAATAATTTATTGCCGTTTTATTTAGTGAGAGTGCAATGTTGATTTAAGTCACCCTGTATTGTACTACCCCCATCTATGGTTTTTGCTTACTTTCAAAAATAATGTTGCATACTTGCAGGATAGATAACATTGATACATGACAAAATTTTCGTGTGAAATAATCAATGTTGCTCAACATTTTTCGCAGGTTCGAACAAAGTACTAGGCTTTAGTAACAAATGTTAACACTCGTAAGAGCCAGCGATCGAAAGCTGTCGAAATGTTTGAACCCAATCTGATTCGAAATCGAGCGAATGGATGGCGATCGCTTCGATTTGCTGTCGAGATTGTTGAACAGGCCATTAATAATTTCTAAAATTATTTCTAAATTATATTAAATGATATATAACAAACTTCAACTACTGTCGATTCTAAACATAACCGGCACTCTTGACACAAAGAACATAAGTGAAACTAACTTGCAATTAATGCATACTCATTATCCATATTGGTATTTCCACAGTAAAATGTCTACTTTTTGTCACCATTTTTAATTGTTTCTCAAAGAATAATGAAAATATTATTTACTTTTTTGCATTTGGGTGTAGAGCGCAACAAGGTTTTCATTCAATGAAAGAGAGGAAAAATTGGAACAACGTGGTTCTAAAATACAAGAATAATTGCTAGGTGACGTGACGTGACAAAAAGAGAGCTTTTCTGTGGAAGTGCCCATATGTGTACGCATTGTTCATAATTTATGCATAAATGGGCACAACTTATGAACAAGATAAACACACATATCAAAATGTTGGGCAAAATCTGTGCACAAGTAGGCATAACGCATGAACAATAAGTGTTTATAGTCGTTCATGCACAATGTTCATATATTATGATCAATTGTGTTTAATTTTCAAATAATTAAGCTATGAACAATGTTCACAAATTATGAACATTTTTTGTGTATAACTTATGCACAATTTTAATAGATTGTGCAGAATTTATGATGATAAGGCATAATTTATGCACAAAGTTGCAAATTCAAAAATGTACCTAAACAAATTTATAGTTATGAACAGCTTGTGCATTAAAAATGCACAACAGTTTTCTCCGTGTGGTTATTGCTTTAATTAAGTTTTTTTTGTTCAATTATCCAAATATTGTAAAAGTGGAATTGTTCCGTTTTGTTATGGAGCTCCTTATGTACAAAATTGTTTCTTGTTATTCCTATAAGGAATTCCTTAATTTCATTTCATTGGTCGGCATCGGTTTACCGTTTCGATTGTTGTTGTTTGTTGTGGTTTCAGTAACCGTGATTGTTTTAGACGGTTAACTGATTGGGTTAGCTCATCCGATCCTGGTGCTGGGACTGCCACTAACCTCCAGGCCAGCGTAGAGCATTGGAATTTCCCCCTGCTTTGCAGATATTACAAATACTTATAAAATTAAAATCGAATGAGGTTTGAGACTATCTGAAAAGCCTCTTTAATGTGGTTCGGTACTCCTTTAAAATTCGGACTAATAAGGAAACAAAATTTAACTTATTTTTGATACTTTTTCCAACCAAATATTTTTTTTTTGATGAATTTTTTACTTTTGTGATATACGTGACTGAAAATATATAGCTAAGCTTCATTTCAGGAAAAATCAGTTCTGGGAAGTCTATTCCATTAATCCTTACAACACAGACTGTTACTAGATGCGGCTGCTGCTCCATGCGGTACGAGAACCGACATCTTTTGAAGGCTTGAAGACTGTGAACGTTGTACATCATCCAACATTTCTCTTCAATTGCTCGATGCCGACAAATATTGGTACACTACTTTAGAGGAAGCTGCGAGAGCTGTTTACAGTTATTATAATTTTCTTACAACTCTTTGATCCTTTACGCCTTTGTAACAAATACATATATATCCTCTTGGAAGACATTAAACGGCAACAAAACTTAGGACAATACGGACTGCCTCGACAAAAAAAAATCTGTACCAAATTTCGTTAATCGAGAATGTCTGAGGGAGACCCTTCTGATATAAGTGATCTGAGAGAATTGGTGAAATCAGTGAAGAGTTACTGACGAAAAAAACAAAACCTCATATATCAGCAAATTCTTGCCAATATAGAGAAAGAATGGGGAATAATATTTTTGCAATATTTCAAAACAGAGAAATGCGCCAATTTAAACTTATAGTAAAGGCAGGGTGGCGTTTGCACTGTATGATTTGCTTATATCCCCCTTAAAAGTGGAAACGGAGAATATCTTGAAACCGAAGGCAAGGTTAAAATTCCATCATATCTTGTAATTGTTGTGCTCACCGTAACATACGAACGTACAATTCTCACATCTTAAAAGAATAGGCGACATTTATGATATTTTGTTAAAATCGTTTGAAGCGCAATACGAACGAAAATCTGTAGATACTGTAATGCATACGGATGAGGCCGTTCACTATCCTGTGGAGCTCCTTAACACACTAAACCCAGCTGGTCTACCATCTCACACACTTATCCACAAAGCTGGAATCTCAATCCGCCTTAGTTGTGCAATGGACACGATTGCGCGTAAAAGCCATGCATAAAAACGTAGAATATGCCATTATATTTACTGGCTGCGCTCGAGGTGAATCGGTGTATACCCAACGGATACCAATGACAACGGATGGTATGCAGTACCCATTCGAGTTTAGAAAATTGCTCATAGCCTTTAATGTCTGTTTCGAAATGACTATTTATAAATCTCAGGTTAAGTCTTTGAAAAGATAATGATCACGCCTAGAAAACGAGGTGTATAAAGAGGTTCTGTTCTTTATGTACAAAATAAATAGATGAAAAATAAAATAGAAAAAAGTTTAATTTTGCTTTCATTAAAACTTATGGGATGCAAAAGTAGACATGTTAATCAGCAACCTGATAAATGGTTTCAACCGTTAGGTTTTTTCCTAAGGATGCAGTGGCGGATTTAGGCCTGCTTCCGCCCTAGGCACTCTTTGATATGATTATATCGGAGTGATTATAAAAAAAAATTTTTAATACTAAAATTATTGTGTTTTAATTTTAATTAATTTATATTTATACGTATGTTCTAAATTTAAGCGAAATCGAATGACGTTTTAAGATCTCTAAAAATTGCAATTTTTCGAATTTTTTGTATGGAAATGTACATACAAATTAAAAATAAAGTTAAAATTATATATGTATGTAATGAATTATAATTATGTCCTTTAGGACTTCTCCATGAATTGGGAGCCAAAATTTTATTACCTCTAAGTTTGTAGAACAAACAAAAAATTTTTATAATTTTATATTTTTATAACCAGTGTGCACACAAAATATATTCAAGCTTAAAACAAAAATGAATGGCATACCCATTGCAGGAAGGATAGCGATATCCTGGGGATTCTTCATTAAATATGAGTTATTTTAATGGACTGATTTTTTTAATTTAAACGCGTTTTCGGAAATAAACTTCATATTAATAACGTTAACGGGAGAGTGGAAATTCTACGGAGTAAAAGTTTTATAATACAAGGCACCAAGCTGCTAAACTTTACAAAAAAAAAACCAAGTTTTAAATCCGCATTGTCACAAAATCCGCTATTTTATTTAAACATTTGACTTCATAATTATCGCCAAAATATTTTACGGATTTTGTGTATCGTGTTCTGTGGTATTAAATTTAATACACTTATAAAATTATTACTGTAACTGATTGTGGGTTATTAAATTCGTTTTCAGTACTGTTAAATTTGAATAAAAATATAGTTATTTAACGAATAATTTCATTTTTTAACATTTATGTTTGTTATTCAAAAAACAAACTACCAAAAAATAATGTTTTTTCGTTTTTATTTTTTTTATGTAGTTTGATTTTTGTCGGTTAAAATGTATTTTTTAAAAGTAAAAACTATTCAATTTAAAGGAATATGCTGTTTAATAAATAAAAAATTTTAAAATGACTGTAAAAATCATTTGTTTTAAATGAAATGTAAATGATCCGTTTTTTAAATGAATTTTAATTTGTTTAAAAATGAATTTTCGTTTGAATTTAACTACATAATATTTTGAGTGTATTAATCATTTTTAAAAATTTTAATTAACCTATAGTCAGTTTTGCCAATTTAGCCATTTAGTGGCAAGATTTAGCCACTGGGAAACTATCGATATTATCGATAGTCTTAAAATAAATAAAAATATCGATAGGAAAAATATAAATATCGATATTTTTATTATTTCAAATACAGATATGAAGACATCTAACAGCAGCTATACACACACAGTATTTTGCCGCAAATTTTTACTTGCTATTATTAATTCGCACTGAATTACAGCAATGAATACACAGAAAAAAATATCTCAAGAAAATTTTTAACAACACAGTTTGCTAAAAATATAATTTTTGTTCAACAAACATTTTGTTTGATTCAATGAATTTATCAAATATACACTTTGCAAAATAGCACTCAATAAAACATATTTAATAATGAAATATTTAAATATTTCTTGATATTCAATAAAACAAATATTTGAATCAACGTTAAAACAGTATTTTTACAACTCCAGTCCATTTTATATAGGTCATTATTCTCATTCGCTTAACAGTTTTATTTAGTTTTGCCAAAGTCTTTAGAAAAAGGTTTCCTGATGATCTGGCTTAAGCAACCAGCGAAATGCACATAGGAACTTTCTTATCCCCCCCATAATAAATCTTTGTGTATTTATTTAAAAAGGAAAAAAATTGGGAATCAAGCACGTCATCATTAATAAATAAAGATTCGATAAACATTTTATTTGATTTATTCAACATTTCCAACAATTTATTTTAACAAATCACGCAAACATTTCATTGAAAAAAATTATTTTGGGCAACAACTTTTTTTATTGATTCAATAAACTTGGTTGTTGACTAAAAATTCAATAACTATACCTACAAACTTTTTTATCAATAATGCAAAAATCGTCATCGCAGAAAATTTAAAAATTTTTTTTATCAAATATGCGATTTTCGTATTCAAATATGAAAATTATTTTTTTCTGTGTACAAACAACAAGAATGGCATTTGGTAGCAGTGCTTTTTACTGCTAATTAAAGGCCTTTAAATCGAAATTTGTACATGTTTATATAGGGACTGAAATGTCAAATAATTTTTTAATGTTGTAAAAAAAGAATGCAAATCCAAATGCAATTGCAAGCATAGGAAAAAACAATGAACGACCATTAGAGGATAAGTCCGCTAGATTGATTACCTTTTTGGTTTTAGAATTTAGAAAATTTTTTTAAGTTGCAATGGAATATATTATAGTACCTGTTACTTCGGTTCCTTCAGAAAGGAACTTATCAATTTTTAAAAACTGCCATCTAATATAACGTGCGTATATACACTAGCGCGACTCAAGTTGTATGGAAGCAAAATTCGTGCTCGATGTACCCTCCTAAAATTGAACCTTTTGACTTTTTTAAGATGACATTTTAAATATTTCGGCTCCAGCTTTGACCTCTCGTGAGCTGGACCAGTTTGAAAAAGGGTCTATTTTTGGATGTTTTGTTAATTTGAGAATCTGTTTCCTTACCCACATTTACAAATTGGGTATCGTAAGAAAGGTTTTTTTAAGGCACGTCCAACGTCCATTTGTCCAAGGAAATTCATCCATGTCCTTTTTTAAAGGATTTTCTGTAAAAAAAAAGTTTTTGTATTTTTTGTTTGGGGTTGTTTGTAATAAAAATGGCAAATTAACATATTTTAATCTTTAGTGCAAAAAGAATCCCTTTTTCAAACTGGTCCAGCTCACGAGAGGTCAAAGCTGGAGCCGAAATATTTAAAATGTCATCTTAAAAAGTCCCAGGTTCATTTTTACAAGGGTACGTCGAGCCCTTTTTTTGGTGAGTCGCTCTAATATACATACGTCTCATACATTCAATAAAGTGATGAAAACAACGGACTGTAGCCTTATAAAGAAATAATTAAAGTTTTCCTGCACAAGTACATTCAGTCGATAGTAGAAAATATCGATAGTATCCCAGCACTATTAGCCATTAGCAATTTTTGTTAGCCATTTTTTATCTTATTTAGCCATAATTTTTTTTTGCCGTTTTTCTTTTAAAAGAATAATTTTTATTGTATTATAAAAATTTATAAAAGTAAAATAAACATTTTGAACAATTAAAACGCCTTTAATTTAAATCACAACTTTTACAAATGTTGAAAATCGCTATAAACTATGACGCTGAAACATCTTTCAAAATAAAGGAACAGTATTCCACTGTTAAATTTATAAAATCGATCAAAACAAACATCGCTGTTTCTTTCTGGTTTCAATTTGGTGGATTTCAACAAAGGGATGCAGGCGGTAACAAAATTGTTTTAGAAATTTCAGAATTGATTACAAAGTTGCTCTCACTTCCATGGTCTAATGCTGAAGTAGAGAGGGTGTTTAGCTAAGTAAACATCGTTAAAAGTAATTTGAGAAATAGGTTACATTGAGCAACCGTTAATTCGATTTTATCAATTAGGTAAATATTTTTACCATAACAATACAATATTTATACCACCACCACAATAGTGGAGAGGGTACTATGCGTTTGGGCTGATGTCTGTAACACCTTAAAATTTAATTAATAATTGGTCCTTAGCCCACCTTTACGTATACCGATTATCACTTTCTGAGTCGAATTAACGATGTTTGTCCGGCTGGCTGGCTGTCCATGTAAGCCTTGTGCGCATAGTACAGGTCGCAATTTAGAGATTATTTGATAAAATTTGGTACAAAGGTTCTAATGTGGTGTAGGGTATCATTAAGTCGGGTTTAACCGACTATACTTTCTTATTTTTTTTTTATTGTAGATCTGGATTCAAAAGGTTGGGTAAATGTTGTCGTGATTATGATTCACCTTCAAATTATTTGAAACTAGTGCTGGGATACTATCGATATTTTCTACTATCGATGTTTATCGATAGTTCAGATTTCACTATCGATATATCGATATTACTATCGACTGAATGTTTGTACATGTGCAAGAAAACTTTAATTATTTTTTTATAAGGCAGTCCGTTGTTTTTATCACTTTATTAAATGTAGAGACGTTTGTATATACGCACGTTATATTAGATGGGAGTTTTTTAAAAATTGATAAGTACGTTTCTGAAGGAACCGAAGTAACAGGGTCTAAGATATTCCATTGCAAATTTAAAAAATTTTCTAAATTCTAAACCCAAAAAGGTAATTAATCTAGCGGACTTATCCTCTAATGGTCGTTCATTGTTTTGTCTTATGCTTGCAATTGCATTTGGATTTGCATTTTTTTTTTACAACATTGCAAAAATAATTAGTATTGTGGTTATTTTGTTGAACTATTTATGGTTTTTAATCCAAATTTTTTAATATTTTTAATTAGGCTTAAGTTCATGAAATTTAATTTTCATTAAATTATTTTTGTGAAGAAAGGAATTTTACAACATGAAAATTAATTAAAATTGTTATTGATAATCTTTCATTCTTGACGTGGCTCGGGCTCGAACCCTGGCCGGCAGGTTACCATGACATGTTTCGATCGCAACCACTCGATCTCCTCAGATGAATTTGCCGTCTTACACTCGCAGCCATCGACGACTGCTGACGTCACTAGTCAAACATCAATCCTTAAACCAAATTGTATTTTAACATTTGGTAGATCGAAATTTGCTTTCCTGAATGATTATCCACTTTAATTGATTTTACATGTTTTTTCCTTTACTTCTGTTTTTTCGTACTTTCGTCAAGAATTTTTCTTGAAGTCCAAGTACATTTTTTGTTTTTTCACTTTGTCTTTCTCTTTTCTGTTGACCTTTTTCAGCACAACTTGAAGGACAAATGTACACATAGAGCTCGTGCCTTAGCTTTAACAATAATTAGTATTGTGGTTATTTTGTTGAACTATTTATGGTTTTTAATCCAAATTTTTTAATATTTTTAATTAGGCTTAAGTTCATGAAATTTAATTTTCATTAAATTATTTTTGTAAAGAAAGGAATTTTACAACATGAAAATTAATTAAAATTGTTATTGATAATCTTTCATTCTTGACGTGGCTCGGGCTCGAACCCTGGCGGGCAGGTTACCATGACATGTTTCGATCGCAACCACTCGATCTCCTCAGATGGATTTGCCGTCTTAAACTCGCAGCCATCGACGACTGCTGACGTCACTAGTCAAACATCAATCCTTAAACCAAATTGTATTTTAACATTTGGTAGATCGAAATTTGCTTTCCTGAATGATTATCCATTTTAATTGATTTTACATGTTTTTTCCTTTACTTCTGTTTTTTCGTACTTTCGTCAAGAATTTTTCTTGAAGTCCAAGTACATTTTTTGTTTTTTCACTTTGTCTTTCTCTTTTCTGTTGACCTTTTCAGCACAACTTGAAGGACAAATGTACACATAGAGCTCGTGCTTTAGCTTTAACAATAATTAGTATTGTGGTTATTTTGTTGAACTATTTATGGTTTTTAATCCAAATTTTTTAATATTTTTAATTAGGCTTAAGTTCATGAAATTTAATTTTCATTAAATTATTTTTGTGAAGAAATTTCGATCTACCAAATGTTAAAATACAATTTGGTTTAAGGATTGATGTTTGACTAGTGACGTCAGCAGTCGTCGATGGCTGCGAGTGTAAGACGGCAAATCCATCTGAGGAGATCGAGTGGTTGCGATCGAAACATGTCATGGTAACCTGCCGGCCAGGGTTCGAGCCCGAGCCACGTCAAGAATGAAAGATTATCAATAACAATTTTAATTAATTTTCATGTTGTAAAATTCCTTTCTTCACATTGCAAAAATATTTAACATTTCAGTCCCTATATAAACATGTACAAATTTCGACTTAAAAGCCTTTAATTAGCAGTAAAAAGCACTGCTAAGCAATCCATACCACTTACCATTCTTGTTGTTTGTATTCATTGCTGTAATTCAGCGCGAATTAATAATAGCAATTCAAAATTTGCGGCAAAAAACTGTGTGTGTATAGCTGCTGTTAGATTTCTTCATAGCTGTATTTTAAATAATGAAAATATCGATATTTATATTTTTCCAATCGATATTTTCGATATTTTAAGACTATCGATAATATCGATAGTCTATCGATAGTTTCCCAGCACTATTTGAAACTAATGAGTGATTCCTATGAGATGAACAATAACGACATCGAATTTTTCGATGATTTAATTTTTTAATATTAATTTATTTTAATATTAATTTACGTTTATTCTTTTTTAACAAATTGATCTTCACTCACAATTTCATCGTAAACAATTTTAAATGAATTATTTCTGTTTTGTTACTGAATTTTAATGTGTTTTTTTTTTTTTAGCTTTTAGCCATTTTTAGCCATTTTTTTTCGTAAATTTAGCCATTTTTCGTCACCAAGTTTTGCCAACACTGCCTATATTCGAGACTTTATCGCTATATAAAGACCTTTAAATTAAATTTTTGTTAAGCGATTACATTGGGGTAAACATCTTGAAGATTGCGTGAATGTTATATATCGGATATATTTTTTGCAGAGCGCACATATTCAGTACTTGCCAATGAATCTTTGAGTTGATGGGAATTATGCGATTTTAAAGCAGTGCGAAAAATTATTTTAGCTTTATGTGTATTACGCAAATAAAAAGTTTAGATACACAGGCTTTTTAAGGCCCGTTTTCACAGCTTACCGATAGCTAAAAGTAGACTTTAACCGGCCTTATAAAAAGTGTTCAATTATTAAAACTTTACTTTAACCTAAAGTGAGCGCTAAAGAAAATTAAGGTTCATCCTACATGGCAGGTTAAAGTAAAGTTGTAATCATGGAACACTTTTTAAACGGCCGATAAAATCCTACCTTTAGCTATCGGTAAAAAGTAAATTGCCTAAACTTACTTATAACTAAATTGCAAATATTCGCAAAATGTTTCTATAAACAGGAAATTTTCGATAAATGACCAATTGTTATTGGTATCAAACCTTTGAGGGACCGAAGAACGAGATATTTAACAAGGAATTAATTAAAGATCTAGTTGATTTCAACGAAATCTTGCCAGTCCTCTTACATCTAAATAAGGAAGTTTTTTTTGGATTTTGCTTAGAATTAAAAATTTTTGGCGAACTATTTAAGTTACACAATTTTTTGAAGACTCAACTGTAAAGTCCTCGTTCGATCTAAGCCATCATATAGGAAGGCGAGAGCTTTCAGAATCTGAGTTATTTCATTGGTACTCCACTAGTAAAACGTCTGAGTTATATATGGTTCTCCACCAGTAACATTAATAAATTGAGGTTAAAAACGATTGCATATAGTTACTGTTGAAACCGCAAAAACTGTAACTCGGTACAGTTATACGACGCCAAGCCATTAACCAATGCGGGGTGACAACGCAAAACGCACGAAAAGTAGACAAACAAGAACGACCTGTTTGTTCTTAAGAAATAATGACAAAAAGCGCTCAGAGCACTTTTACGAGTGTAAGGAAGTCTAAAAATAAAAATTTATTTTTTTAGGATTCATATGCAATGAGTTCAAAAGATAATTTCAGAAGTACTTCTTGTACATACTTAATAATCATTAACACATGTTAATGATCCAATTTCAGCATTTAACAAAACATTTCATTATGTCCCTTAAAATTAAATTTTTATGAATGAATTTGAAATGCTACCATCTAGATATGAGCTACTTCTTCTACCCGCAGTACAAATCAAAAGCATTCTAAGTTTTATGCGAAAAATGTTTGCATCAATATAAGCAGACAGTAGATTCTAATTAATTTATCACACATTTCCGGATAATGAAGATTCACAACGAACTGCCCACTTGTTAAATTTTGTTTGTCACATGAAAAAAAACGCTAAATCGCATGTCAACGCTCATCTCATCGGTAAATGAGGAAATGCAGTATGACAACAACTTAAACTGCAGCAGCAATAAAAACAACAACAAAATATAATTGCTAGTGCATGTAATCTTGTACGGCTACAACAAACATGTTTAATTTTTTATTGCCAAATGAGACAGACAGACGACATTTTATTTGACAACCAATTCATTCATTTGTACTTTTTCCTCTTTTTATTTTATTCAATGGTTGCTTCCTAATTTATGAAAAAGATCTTAACGACAAATTGTTTTTTTTTTATTTTGCAACAGATAAAATAAAAACGAAAACAAGTTATTAAAAAACGACACAATATAAGACATATGACATCAAACTGATAACAGATTTAATGAAGCATTTGCAACATTAAACAAAGAAAACTGTGGTGTGAACTTGTTTCCTATTAATATAAATAGCAAATTCTAGCAACATTTTCATAAAACTTTTTTAAAATAGCTAAATTTAATATAAATAAAAATTTTTATAAAATTTACTATCAATAGCAAATTTTTTATAAAATTTACTATAAAAAAAAATTATTATAAAATTTATTATGAATAGCAAATTTTTTTAAAATTTAATATAAAAAACAGTATTTTATAATATTTACAATAAATAGCTAATTTTTATAAAATTCACTATAAAAAGCAAATTTTTATAAAATATATTATAGATAGCAAATTTTTATTATATTTACTTTAAATAGCAAATTTATATAAAATTTATTATAAATAGCATGTTTTTAGAAAATTTACTATAAATAGCATATTTTTAGAAAATTTACTATAAATAGCATATTTTTAGTAAAATTACTATAAATAGCATATTTTTATAAAATTTACTATAAATAGCAAAGTTTTATAAAATGAACTACATATAAATAGCATATTTTTAGAAAATTTACTATAAATAGCATATTTTTAGAAAAATTACTATAAATAGCATATTTTTAGAAAATTTACTATAAATAGCAAAGTTTTATAAAATGAACTACATATAAATAACAAATTTTTATAAAATTTACTATAAATAACAAACCTTTACTATAACTAGAACATTTTTAGAAAATTTACTATAAAAAGCAAATTTAGAAAATTTACTATAAATAGCAAATTGTGAGAAAATTTACTATAAGTAGCAAATTGTGAGAAAATTTACTATAAATAGCAAATTTTTAGAAAATTTACTATAAATAGCATATTTTTAGAAAATTACTATAAATAGCATATTTTTAGAAAATTTACTATAAATAGCATATTTTTAGAAAAATTACTATAAATAGCATATTTTTAGAAAATTACTATAAATAGCATATTTTTTGAAAATTTACTATAAATAGCATATTTTTATAAAATTTACTATAAATAGCATATTTTTAGAAAAATTACTATAAATAGCATATTTTTAGAAAATTACTATAAATAGCATATTTTTAGAATATTTACTATAAATAGCATATTTTTATAAAATTTACTATAAATAACAAACTTTTACTATAAATAGAAAATTTAATATAAAAAGCAAATTTTTAGAAAATTTACTATAAATAGCATATTTTTAGAAAATTTACTTTAAATAGCATATTTTTAGAAAATTCACTATAAACAGCATATTTCTTGAAAACTTACTATAAATAACATATTTTTTGAAAATTTACTATAAATAGCATATTTTTAGAAAATTTACTATAAATAGCATATTTTTTGTAAATTTACTATAAATAGCATATTTGTAGAAAAATTACTCTAATAGCTTATTTTTAGAAAATTAACTATAAACAGCATATTTCTTGAAAACTTACTATAAATAGCATATTTTTTGAAAATTTACTATAAATAGCATATTTTATAAAAATTTACTATAAAAAGCATATTTTTAGAAAATTTACTAAAAATAGAAAATTTTTATAAAATTTACTATAAATAAAAAACTTTTACTATAAATAGAAAATTTAATATAAAAAGCAAATTTTTAGAAAATTTACTATAAATAGCATATTTTTAGAAAATTTACTTTAAATTGCATATTTTTAGAAAATTCACTATAAACAGCATATTTCTTGAAAACTTACTATAAATAGCATTTTTTTTGAAAATTTACTATAAATAGCATATTTAATAAAAATTTACTATAAATAGCATATTTTTAGAAAATTTACTATAAATAGCAAATTTTTATAAAATTAACTATAAATAAAAAACTTTTACTATAAATAGAAAATTTAATATAAAAAGCAAATTTTTAGAAATTTTACTATAAATAGCATATTTTTAGAAATTTTACTTTAAATAGCATATTTTTAGAAAATTCACTATAAACAGCATATTTCTTGAAAATTTACTATAAATAGCATATTTTTAGAAAATTTACTATAAATAGCATATTTTTTGAAAATTTACTATAAATAGCATATTTTTAGAAAATTCACTATAAACAGCATATTTTTTGAAAACTTACTATAAATAGCATATTTTTTGAAAATTTACTATAAATAGCATATTTTATAAAAATTTACTATAAATAGCATATTTTTAGAAAATTTACTATAAATAGCAAATTTTTATAAAATTAACTATAAATAAAAAACTTTTACTATAAATAGAAAATTTAATATAAAAAGAAAATTTTTAGAAAATTTACTATAAATAGCATATTTTTAGAAAATTTACTTTAAATAGCATATTTTTAGAAAATTCACTATAAACAGCATATTTCTTGAAAATTTACTATAAATAGCATATTTTTAGAAAATTTACTATAAATAGCATATTTTTAGAAAATTTACTTTAAATAGCATTTTTTTAGAAAATTCACTATAAACAGCATATTTCTTGAAAACTTACTATAAATAGCATATTTTTTGAAAATTTACTATAAATAGCATATTTTATAAAAATTTACTATAAATAGCATATTTTTAGAAAATTTACTTTAAATAGCATATTTTTAGAAAATTCACTATAAACAGCATATTTCTTGAAAATTTACTATAAATAGCATATTTTTAGAAAATTTACTATAAATAGCATATTTTTTGAAAATTTACTATAAATAGCATATTTGTAGAAAAATTACTATAAATAGTATATTTTTAGAAAATTCACTATAAACAGCATATTTCTTGAAAACTTACTATAAATAGCATATTTTTTGAAAATTTACTATAAATAGCATATTTTATAAAAATTTACTATAAACAGCATATTTTTAGAAAATTTACTATAAATAGCAAATTTTTATAAAATTTACTATAAATAAAAAACTTTTACTATAAATAAAAAATTTAATATAAAAAGCAAATTTTTAGAAAATTTACTATAAATAGCATATTTTTAGAAAATTTACTTTAAATAGCATTTTTTTTAGAAAATTCACTATAAACAGCATATTTCTTGAAAACTTACTATAAATAGCATATTTTATAAAAATTTACTATAAATAGCATATTTTTAGAAAATTTACTATAAATAGCATATTTTTTGAAAATTTACTATAAATAGCATATTTGTAGAAAAATTACTATAAATAGCATATTTTTAGAAAATTCACTATAAATAGCATATTTTTAGAAAATTCACTATAAACAGCATATTTCTTGAAAACTTACTATAAATAGCATATTTTTTTAAAATTGAAAACTTACTATAAATAGCATATTTTTTTAAAATTTACTATAAATAGCATATTTTATAAAAATTTACTATAAATAGCAAATTTTTAGAAAAATTACAATAAATAGCACATATTTAGAATAATTACTATAAATAGCATATTTTTGAAAATTTACTATAAATAGCATATATTTATAAAATTTACTATAAATACATATTTTTAGAAAATTTACTACAAGTAGCATATTTTTTTAAAATTTACTTTAAATAGCAAATATTTATAAAATTTACTATCAATAGCAAATATTTATAACATTTATTATAAATATTTATAAAATTTACTTTAAATAGCATATGTTTAGAAAATTTACTATAAATAGCAAATTTTTAGAGAATTTATCATAAATAGCTAATTTTTAGAATATTTATTAAAAATAGCAAATTTTTATAGAATTTACTATAAAATACAAATTTTTATAAAATTTCCTATAAATAAAAAATTTTTATACAATTTATCTCGAAAACCAAAGCTAACCTAAAAAAACGGCTAGCACCACGGGATTCAGCGTACCCTTATTAGCTTCAAACGACAAGTGCCCAGCTTGTCCAAAAAAGTATCAATTTCTATCACAGTAATAGAAAAATAGAAAATTTCGTAATATTATCTTCAATAGCAAGTTTTCCTTATATTTCATATAAATAGGATATTTAAATCAAACAATCCATTAAAAGTTATTTTTGCACAAGCTTCCTTTTTAACTGGTAATTTCATTTGAATAAATTTTCTTAAAAAACCACTGTTTTGCGTAAATAATTTAAGATGCCCCACAACTACACAACACTTCAATACTTATAATTGCCTTTAAGATTATGATTATTTTCTTGATTTTCTTTTGCAAATCATGGCATTAATTAATTATAGACAACCTAAGTAAATGTATAATATAAATTTAATGTTTGTCCATCATAATGATTGCAATCAGTCTACACACATGTTTTTTTTTTTTTAATATTTTAAAGAAAATTATTGCTTCCAACTTCAATTTAATTAATCACATACTTTAACTGGCTTAATTGACTGGTTGTGTTTATCGTTGTAAAATTTTTCAATGTAATAGCAACAAATTAACAATGAACTAATTCTTAAACTTTATTATAAAAAAGTGAAATAGCAAAAGATGTTCTTTGGAGAGTAAGTAGCGATTTTTTGGGCCCTTGGGGTGTAGGACATTATTTTTATACGTGTATTAATGATAGTTTTATGGTAAATAAAGTTACCAATGGAAGTCATAATATTCGTTTACCTTTTTTGCACTGAGAGAAAAAATGGAAAATTTTATTTTGAAACTAATAAAAGTTTTGTATTCGATACCCTCCGTAAAGAGTAAAAATATTTCCGAAGTGGGTATATTTCGTTGCCACTCCCCCAAACACAGTGCTTTTTGTTTTTATATATACACCATATAAAGTCCGATCTCATCATATCGCATATCGTTGTTTAAACTTGACAATGGCTTAGTTTTTACATTTGGTGATTGTTTAATCCCATATAAAAGCCATCTCGGTTCCTTCACCGAAATATCAAAGTATATTAAAAGCTAAAAGTCTTAGAAGGACTTTCTTGGCTCGTGCAAAAAGTTAGACATCAGAGGGCAAGGATCCGAGATATCATAAATGTCATCTAGAATTTGAAGCTAGATAAAGAAAAAAAAAATTATATATAAAAATGAAGCCACATTCTTGCCATTAACAATGATATACAATACGATTAGATTGGACTTTAGATAACGATGCCAAAGATGTACCAATAATAAAAAAAGCGCTGTATTTTAGGGCGTGGCAAAAAAATTTTTAGTATTCTTTAAACTTAATAAATAAACCTTTTATTCTAGGGCGTGACTGATGAAAATGTTTTTTGTTTTATATTGGGTTCTTCCCACATTGCGACGGCGCTCAAGGGAGTCAGTTGGATATATCCTACTGTCACCAATGAGAGGGAGCCTAAGATGTCAGTTTGATGAGCCTCAAAAGCCATCAGATCGGCATCATGTGCCTTTGTTCCGCCTATGTGGCTCCTGGAAACAACTGGATATTTCCAGTTAGCTTAAGAACAAGGTTAAAATACAGTAAAATCTCGGAAAAGTTAAGTCTCGAAAAAGTTAATCTCGCGGAAAAGTTAATCGAGCGACTGTCTTCACGTGCATAAAAAAAAACCGAAAAATTCTGAGTGAAGAGAAATATTTTCAGTTACGGTACTTCACGAATACATATGTATTTTGTTTTTACTACGTATTGCACATTTGTTTTATGTAAAAATGCAATTCTTGTCTCACAATATTTTAAGCCTTTGTTGTGAAAAGAACGCGGTCACAAAAATTATTTAAAGTGCGTAGTAAAGTGTGTGAATAAAATGTCAACAAAAAATAAAAAGCAGCAAAGACTGACTGTTCTACAAAAATCAGAAATTTTGAAAAAGACTGTCCAAGGTGTTAGTGGTAAAAGATTGGCATTAGATTATGGAGTAACAGAAGCAGCTATCTCAAAAATTAAAAAAAAGAAAAATGAAATATTGGAAGCTTTGAGTAACTCATATGAACAGGTACCAAGGAAAACTCTACATAAAGCAGAATATGTTGAGTTGGATAAAAGTGTTTATGAATGGTTTTTAAAATAAAGAGACCGTAATTGTGCAGTAACTGGACCATTGATAAAAGCAAGAGCTAGAGTCGATTTCCAAAAGCTTTATCCAAATAAACAATTTAATGCGAGTGATGGGTGGCTAGCAAATTTTAAGAAAAGGCACGAAATTTTTTAATTAATCATAAGTATGTACATATAATATTAAAAATAAATGAAATAAAAATATTATTTACAGAAATATATGCTTTAAGCTTTATTTCGATAAATTTAAAAAACCTTCGGAAAAGTTAATAATTCGAAAAAGTTAATTACCCTTGGGACATTTTGATTAACTTTTCCGAGATTTTACTGTATTATGAAACTATGCTATTCTTCTCAGGGGAGAAAAATACTTAGAGGATTGCATTTCTACCTCTTTGTTATAATAGCGAATAATAAGATAAAAATGTCCAAGGACTGGGTTATACATTAAGAGGGATCCCTTTTGGTGAGAACGTGGTGCATGGCTGATAATCAGGAAAATGGTCACGCCTGGGTTCCGCAAGTAAAGTGCTTGGGGATGAATCTACCCTTGCATAACTGCTAATTGATTAGAGTGAGCTACAGACAGAAACATATATATATATATAAATATTTCCCTTATATAAATGAAATGAATTTGTAAATAATTAAATGAACGATGTATTGGTGACAGTATGCTTATCATAGAGAAGCCTTTTAGAGGTATCAGAGGAAAAGTATTTCTTTCCTGTAGTAGAATCGTTGCCATGGAGTCCTTCGGGACTAAGAAATTTTAGTGGCGTGAGGGGCATGGTTGGACTAGGTCTGTCGTGTTGATATCTTCATTCGGTCATTGAAAATCTATGGGAGCACTGTGGCTGACGCATGCCACAAGGATGCCAAGAATATCTGAAATGTTATTTTAGACCCCAGACCGAATAACCTGGCATGACTGTATGGTGAGGATCCTGCTTGCAGTTTACACGTGGTGGTTGTGGTGCATCCTTGATACTTGATCTTAGGGTCGTTGTGACTCTCTTTTTGAAACTGCTTGGATCACACCATGCTTAGATCACATCTAGATAGCTCCAACTCCTTAACAAGGGGTGGTACTAAGATTCTTGGTCTTGTACCTAAATTGCACCCTGTGTGTGACTGAATGATCCTGCACAAACAGGGGCACTTGGTAAATGTAAATGAATCACCAAGTGGTTAAGATCCACCAGGAGATAGAACTGAAAAGAGGTACTCACGTAAATCTAAGCCATATTTGTCACCAATGAGAACCCTTACCCTCTCCTGCACGCGGCCGAGAAGCTTCAAACTAGATATAGGTGGTATAAATGTTAAGGAGATCAGTTGGAGTGAAGATTATCTTACACCGATATACTTGTATGATTCCTTCGACACCTTGAATATATGTATGTTTTATACATCGGACATCACATTGTATCCTTATGCCCAGAACAACAAGAGACTCTGATTTCTCAATGACACTGGTCTACAAAATTTTGAAGAAAAAATTTACTGCAGAAACGAAACATGTTTTTTAACTAATCTGGGTGCGCTGAATTCGAATCTGGCATAACAATTGGGCTATCACTTCTTGTTCTTTTTTATCGCCTGGTGGCAATAGTGTAAAACAATCAATACTGACACTACAATATCACAATTATTAATTTGACAGAAGCCCGCATTCATTCTAAATCTTCATAATACAAGCATTAAGGCATGTCAGGGAGATCATGTGTTACTTATTCAAGGTTTTTTTGCTTTGTGTGTGGTGAATATTTGGTTGGAAAAAAGGATATGCAATATCAGAATCATTAAAATATGCATATTTACATTATTTTGGTTTTGCAGTCAGAAATTTGGACAAACCGTGGACACCTGCAATGTTTTGCATATTCTTCATTTGCATTTTGATTTTTTTCCAATAGAAAATCAGGTGCAGTAAGCGCGAACAAGTGGAGCGTGCTCACCAAGATTTAATGAAAAATGAAAGAATTTATCAATGATTTTGAGGCAAAAGCATGCTGGAAGACTATTGCTGGACTCTAATATGTGATACCGAACCAACAAAATACAAACGACTCTCAACGCCATTCACTTTTGAAAATACATTGATTTTTTAATAAACTAGTGATTTTTATGTTAAAAACAAACAAAAAACATTTTTTGTATCTCGAGAACCTGACGTGATATAGAAAACCCAGCCCATCGAATTACCCTAGAAAAGATATTTGGTTGCTCCAGTCCAAAACCTTGTTGGCTAATGTAATTATACCACCCATATATACAGATGAGGCACCTTGATCTGACACGCGCTTATGCGTCAGCAGCATGCAACATTGCGTCATTTGGGCATTAAAATCGACCCTATTTGCACGTCCTATTTCCGAGATTATGTCAAGGTCTCGGCCAATTCACGGTCTGCCACATTGGCATCGGATACGCTTGCCAACAATCAGACGAATACGAATGGCAAAGGTTGCTCTCATCTGCACAAAAATAGATAGGGTTGAAAGTTTGACATAATAACCTCATTTATAAAAATAATAATTAACAGGGAAAGTGCACTGTTTTGTGCGGTACACGCTTGTGGCATTATCAGATTTTATTTCTTTAACACTTAAACAGGAGCTTGCGTTGCGCTGAATGGGGATCGTTACCACAATATTATCAATCAAGGGTGTGCTAGAAATCGAAACGTAAAACGCAAGAATTTTGAAGTTGTTTACATTAGACTTTTATTCTCATTTTTATAATTTTTGTTATAAAATCCTGTTTAATAGAGAAATATTTGTAATACAATTTTATTTATAACAGAAATCTTCTTAAAACCAACTTTTAAAATTCTTGCGTTTTACGTTTTCGGTTTCCAGCACACCCCCGAATGTTTTTTTTTAATATTGTGGCATTGATCCAGGCTAGAGGTGGCGCTGCGTGCCATACAACCATTGTCTTATTAAAATCAAGTTTTGGCGATGAGTTGATTTCGAGAAATCGCCATGTCACTTATCTATTTTATTTCAAGTGGAACTACGACTACACGTAGCGTTTGTTCTTGTAAAAGTTTATGGTAAACACGCACTCTATTACACAGATTGGCATTGACTTTTCAACGAATGTTTTTTTGATGTTGAAGACAAGCAACACTTGTAAAAATAATTCAAAATTGGACGCCGGGAGATTACGAACTCCGACTTGAATAAAGGAAACTTGATTGTGACTGGAAATTGTAAACGGATCAACTAAAAAAAGTTGAAAACAATTAGCGCAAAACGTACCAAGTATGTCTCTAACAGAGAACTGCAAAATCACTATTTTTCTTGATTTATTCATACGCTAAAATTTACATTAACTCTAGTTCAACGTTGGTTGGTAATTTTACCATCGTTTTGTACACATTTGATTTGTGCATGTGTGAGTCTTTTATTGAAAGTGCTTTGTTTGCATTTATTGTTATGCACGCAACAACACAAATACCCAGACTCAAAAGGCAAAAATTCTCATGCTTTTGCATTCTAGCAGTCATTGTCCACTCGATTAGCCAACGACGAACTAAATTGGTATGAGTACGAGTCGCTTTGTTACATTAACATTAACAGCAATAACAACAACAATAACAACAATACATTGTCTTCTATTTCTATGGAAATTGTTTGTTGTTGTTTTATTCAATGGCATGGTCCATGCTTGCATTACATCGGACCAGTCCATGGAGTAGTCCATTTTATCAAAATGGATCAGGTGGTCCAATTTTATTGCAGGGCAGCAACTGCTGAATGACCCCTGCAGATAACGAGACTAGTCCATACATGCATGTAAAGAGTAGTCCATAAAGGAGTAGGAGTACTCCAAAACTACTGCAAATATATGGGTAAAAGGTGGTCCATTTAACATTACGATGTCGTAGGAGTGGACCATATAACCCACCGAAGTAGTCCCTAAACTACTCCATGGAGTACTAAAGTGGGTAAGTTTTAAAAGTACTCCATGTTACTATAGTATGGAGTACACTTAAGGGGTAGTTTAAGCTTTTATCTTTTTCATTTTTTACTAATCGCCTTTTATCGTGTGTACTGTAGTCTATTATTGCTATTATTAAATATATTTACTTGGTATTTTTAATTTTCTTACCTTTTTTCCATAAATTTCACAAACTTTCACTTTTAAATAAACTATAGAAAAGTATACATCATGCAGTTGTTGGCAGCACTGCATGTTAATTTCTTATAACATGGTCCATACTACAGTACATTGGACCATGTTGTAAGTAGTCCATTTAAGCCACAATGGACCACGTAGTCCAATATTATCTGTAGGGCCTACATGAGTAATGATTGCTTGATTTCTGGCTTTTTTGTTTGTATTTTTTTTTCTTTACCAAAACAATCATTGTCGCACCGAACACACAAACATCTTAATTAAAAAACGAAGCTAACGATGGTATAAATAACAAAGCACGATGTGCATTATTTTAATGACAGCAAACCAGCATCGAAGGTGTGTGGTTGCGCAAGTTTGATTGTATGACCGCAAGCGAGTGTTTTTGTTGGTGTTCATTCCCTGCAAATAAAATTGGACCACCTCATCCATTTTTATAAAATGGACTACTCCATGGACTGGTCTGATGTAATGCAAACATGGACCATGTCATTGTTAAAAAGTGTTTGTAGTGACGACATGTCTTCGGATTTTAACGACGTGCTTTAGTATTTAAACGGATTCAAAACGAATCCTCTTGAGTATACCATGGAGTAGTTTTAATACTACTCCTAAGTGGTCCAAAGGTGGGTTATATGGTCCTCTCCTAGGACATCGTAATGTTAAATAGACCAGGTTTTTTCCATACGTTTGGGTTACTTTTGGACTAGTCCTGGTCCCTTGTGGGCTACTCTTTACAAACGTGTTTGTGCTGGTCCTATTATTTGCACGGTTTAATGCAATTTTTTTGCAATCGCACAAAGCCGTTCTCTGGTCTCTAAGCGAGAGACCTTAGTTATTTTTTCTTTTTTCATAAAATACATATGATTATAGTTATATTTCGATTTTTATTTTTTCAAACAAAAATAAAAGTTATTTTTTGATTTTTTTTTCGGGCAAAAATAAAATGTAATTTTCTAAATAAATATACGTGATATAATATTTTAGTTGACTTTAACTGCGTGTTTTTAGAATATTAAAATAAAATTTCGTGTTATATTGTTGCTTACAGTATAATTTCTTAAACGAAATTTTGTTTTCATTATCCTTAAATAGGCAGTAAAAATTTATTTAAATGTGGGATCATCACGGGGATCACTAGTCCATAAATCAACGGAGTCTACAATATTTTTAGAAAATTGCTTGATCTAGTATTTGTAAACGTACCTAATGAATGCACAGTAAATCGTGTTGGTCCAGTTACACTGCCCGAAGATCGATACCACCCCACAACTGAAATAAGCTGTAATATTCAAGGTTTAAATTGCGCTAAAAATGTTACGAAAAGGAAAAAAAATTCTGCTTCCAACGTACAAATTACGCGCACAGAAAAAATTATTTTTCCAATTCAAACAAAAAATTTGTAGAATCAAACAAATTTTTGTCTGAAATCGGTCCTATAAACAAATTCGCATATTCAAACAATTTATTTGCATTTTGTTTATTGAAAAAAAACACTGATTTTTTCAAACAAATAATTTAACTGAATCAAACAAAAAGTTTACTGAAATTCATATACTAAATTTCAAAATCAAAAAAAAAACAGGTTTTTGCACAAGCAATGATGCGCACACAAACAGGCACTGTATTAGAAGATGATGGCAGAGAGAGCAGAGCGGCCGGCTGGCTTTGAGACACATTTTTTTGTTGGAATAATTTTTGAACGAAGTTCTTTTTTTATACACACAATGTTTTTCGTCATCACTCACTGTTGCTGTATCCTTTCCTTTGCTAATGAAGAAGAAATGTAACCCAAAAACGGCGACAGACCGACTCGATATGTTTTTCGTCATCATTATATTTTTGTATTTGATGTATTTAAGCAAACAGTTTGAAAAAATTGAATACGGGATTTTGGTTTTTTTTAACCAACTTTGAAACCAACCAAAAATTTATTTTGTTTCTTATAATGTTGTTTCTGTTGTTTAAAAAGAGTGAATCGTTTTTTTACCTGCTATTTTTTTTTACTTCAAACCTCTTCATCTTTCTTACTGTTGTACTTTTTTAAAGTGTCCAAAAATAGACTGTATGTGTTTTTTGTTGTAGTTCTTATATTTCACATTAGGAAGTGTTGCTTACGATCAAATAAAAAAATGCAAAAAGACGACAACATTAAAAAACGTTAAATATTTCATACAAAATTATGAAAACTTGAAACCAATAACGCGTGTATTATATTTTTGAATGGTTGTCAACATTTTTGTTGGTTAAATAAAAATCAAACAAAAATTTTAATTGAATCAGTAAAAATATTTGTAGAAATTAAAAAAATTTTCAAACAAGCGTTTGTTTGAAAATAATTCGGCAATAATTTTTTCTGTGCGGATTTAAACAATCGTTTATATAATACTAATTGGCTTCAACTATTATCCATACCAAATGGTTTGACGAATTCTGTTGATAAAATGATTCAAATTTTTTACGAAACCATGTACCAATATATGGATGAATGTACTCCAAAATATTCGCCACGTTCTCAAACTGGTCCACCCTGGAACTCTAAACAACTATCTTCCTTAAAAAATCTTAAAAATAAATATTATAAAAAATACAAGAAATATGTCCACGCATTTGATTATGGAAAATACTCTGTTCTTCGTGCTGAACACAATTTGCTGAATGCTCAACTGTACAAAAACTACTTAACCAAAATGAAACATAGTTTTAATCGTAATCCGAGGTCGTTCTTTACGTTTGTTAACTCAAAAAGGAAGAATTACGGCACCCCATCATTTATGAACAGACATTAGCTTACTTACTCTAATGCCGAATACGATGATGATAAACCCCATCCATTTAATGTTCACTCCATTCAAACAATATCATTCCCATTATTTGACACTACGCACATAATAAAATGTTTAAAAAACTTCAAATCCTCACTGTCGTGTGGTCCAGATGGCATACCAAGTTGTCTTTTGAAAAACTGTGCACCAGCTATTGCAACACCTTAATTGATAATACTTCTTTAAAATATGGCTACTTCCCTAGAATTTGGAAAGAATCGTTTCTTATTCCTTTATTCAAATCTGGCAATAAGTCAAATATAATAAATTATCGAGGCATAGCTAAATTAAACGCTATTCCAAAACTATTTGAAAAATGTATTACTGATTCTCTCGTTCATCAAATATCTCCCCTACTTACGCCATTTCAACACGGTTTTCGTTAAGGATCTTCAGCTATGACTAATATTCTACAATTAACTACTTTGGTTAATGAAGGATTTACTCTTGGTCAACAAACAGATGTCATTTATACTGACTTCAGTAAAGCCTTTGATAAAGTTAATCACAAGCTTCTGCTTAAAAAATTGGATAAAATGGGTTTCAATAATACTTCTTTAAGCTGGTTAAAGTCATATCTGTTATGCAGAATACAGTCCGTTAAATTTAATTCTGCAAATTCAAGAAATATTGTGGTAAAATCCGGTGTTCCACAGGGAAGTCACCTGGGCCCAATTTTATTTCTACTTTTCATCAACGATTTGCCTGAAGCAATAAATTATTCTAATATACTGATGTTCGCAGGCGATGTTAAAATATTTTTAAGCCTCAAGCATTTACCAGATAATAATTATCTCCAAAAGGACTTGGATAATTTTTATAATTGGTGTAACATTAATTTAATGGAACTTAACCTCAAAAAATGTAAGCACATGACTTTTTCGAGAAGGCGTGACGCTCTTGGTTACTATTATGTCAGTGGTCATAAACTGGAATCAGTAAACGTAATTATGGATCTTGGTGTTTTGTTGGATGGAAAATTAAACTTTGTACAACATATCATGATGGCTGTTAATAAAGCTCGAGGAATCTTGGCTTTCATCAAACGATGGGCAAAAGAATTTAAGGATCCCTTTATTACCAAAAGATTATTCACGTCACTTGTAAGACCGATTTTAGAGTATGGCTCAATTGTATGGGACCCCTACTATAACGTTCACATTAATCTTATCGAATCTGTTCAGAAACAGTTTTTACTTTTTTGTTTAAGAGACGCTTATAGAGGCTATTTTGCGCTTCCATCATATTCATCGCGACTTGCTTTGATTCGACTGCCAACATTAAAAAGCCGAAGAATTATGCTTAACGTTTCATTTCTTGTAAATCTTTTAAACGGAAATGTTTTATCAGATTTTCTTTTAAGTAAAATATCATTGAATGTTCCTCAACGCACATTAAGATTTAATCAACCACTATATGTTAAAACTTTTAGAACAAACTACGAGATGGCAGACCCGTTTAGGAAATTATGTTGTTGTTTTAATGAAATGTTTAATTTTGTAGATTTTTCTTTAAATGTTGATGTTATTAAACGTAATATTATTTAAGTTTGAACATGTAACTGCAGTTATATTGAGAGCAATTGTTAAATTTAATATTTAGTCTGTAAGGATTGTATCCATAGACTTAATTTAATAAATAAATAAATATGCATCGATATTGTATACTTGAATCAGTTTTCCAACATTTACTTCTTTTGTTTTAGAAACTGGGAATTATTTCCTTCCGAAGGTTACTTTATATTATATTCAACATTTTTCATTTTTTCGAATTTATTCTATGAGCTAAATTTCAGTTATGTATTTTATAAAGCTTTTTTGTAATGTTCTATTCCTTCAAACTGAAATTTAGCTCATAGAATAAATTCGGAAAAATGAAAAATGTTCTTTTGTTTTAACATTTCAAAATAACTGTTATCTTCGGTCCCTGCTCTAAACATGAGTCTGTGATTTTCCACCATGACTCATTATTTCCCTTGTATTGCTGTAATAGTAAAAAAAACTATTTTTAAATGTATCTTTACAAGCTTTACAGCACAGGAGCCAAATGACGGCATTCGATATCGATCGAAATTTCCATTCAAATTGTATTCTAATATCGATCGATATCGAATGCCGTAATTTGGCCCCAGACCTTGCCGTGTCCTACTTTCGTTTATTTCAACCGGTTAATGATGGCTCTACTTAAGTAAAAACTGGTCATGCTTTGTTTCTGTGTTAGTCTCAAAAGATAAGTAGTTCAAACTATCTATTGCCAAGCTTACAATTGTCAATGGATCTGATATGATATCTTATTAATTCGAAATAAATAATAATTAAAACTTAAGTTCTGGTTTACACACTTCAAGTTTCAGTCGCCAAGTCTTGAGTTTCTAAGAGAGAGAGAGAGAGAGAGAGAGAGAGAGAGAGAGAGAGAGAGAGAGAGAGAAAAGAGAATGCCATCAAAAGCCCACGACTTGACGGCATAAACTTAAAAAGTTTGAACCAGCACTAACATTAATTGTTTTTTCTTCTGTGCAACAAATAAAGGGTGTTTTTTATAGAGTGACACAAGTTTAAATCATAATTAAATAAGGAAATATATATTAAATATCAATGAAACGGGCTTTATTGGAAAGAAAATTATATGAAAATAATGTTTAAATATGATTTCTGCCATTTGGCTGCCACGGCTGGTGCGTAGAATTTTCAACAAGTTTTCGCATTCTGACCATCAACCGCCAGCCCATAAAGTGTACCAAACATTAATTTTATGAGGATGTAATGGTGTTTCGACAAATGCTTATGGATTGTCCTCACTCCAAAAGCGACAATTCTGCTTATTTACGTACCCATTTACCAAAAATGGGCTTCATCAGAAAATAAAATTTTGAATGGAAATTTAAATTCAAAATCAATATCAATTTGTGCTTTAGTCCATTTGCAAAATTATTAAGTTAAACAATTTCGACAATTTGCACGCGTTGCGCTGGTGTAAGTCGATTCATAATGAAATTTCAAAGCAAACTAAACAAAAAGAAACTATCAGCTGTTAAATGGGCGCACAAATAAAGTAGTGATGCCAACTTAAAGTTGTGACACTCTAAAAAAACACACTTTATTATCATTAAACTTTAAAATATTTTATTTATATAATAATAATTAAATTGTAAACACCAGATAAATATTTCATTGGTTCATAAATTTCAAGTACATTAACCCGTATAATATAAAACAATTGTGATAAATAAAATAATTATCGTTATTACAGCTTTAAGTAAAAAATTAATAACAATTCAGGGTGATAATGAAGTACAAGTACTCAAAATTTAAAGAGTATATTAAAAGCGAAAAGACCTTACAATTTCCCTATTGAAGAGCTTTTGTTTTGACTGTAGTATTTTAAGGTTAAGCTATTTATAATACTTGTATCTTAGAGTCAATAAAAAGTACCCCAAACACATTTTCTTTTATAACCCAGCAACTATTAAAAAGTTGTTAAATAGAACAGATACTACGCCCAAAAATATATTTCATCTTTCTGTTAAAGACGAGTTTGCTTAAAATTTTATGAAAGCATGTCGGATCATAAAAAGCTTTTAATATTTATTAAAATATTTATTATAACGAATTCCATATTTAAGAGACGTTAAAACATTTACACTTAAATTGAGTCCCCTGAATATATTTTGGAATCAACTACCCAAAAATAAAATAAAATTTATCTAGTGTTAATAACTGGCTGGTTAGTTGGTTGCATCATGATTTCTCAGGAATAAATTTTTTCTTTTCTATGATTATAAACAGCAACAACAAATAAGAGGAATATCATAAAAACGAATTACGATGGAGTGAATATGAGTGTGTGTTCTGAAAAATAACAATGAACTTAAACAATAAGTGATAATAGAAACAATGACTTGGATAATAAAAAAAAAACTAAATAACAAAGAAGAAAGCATTTAAAGTTTATAAAATATACAGATAATAGTAGAGCTTGAAAGGTTTTAAAAGAGTGCATTCGAGGAAAGTACAGAGTTAAGAAAATACAGACCAAAAGTTACAGAAGGCATTAAGCAGAAATGCTCTAGGACGAGTCCGCAGGTGTCTGAGTGCTTGTGACCCCTAAAAAATTAATTTGACATCCAAAAAGCTGTCGACTAATTAAGCGTGCTCTGCACAACACAACGGTGGATATAGGGACCCTTGTAAGGGGAAAAAGGAAGTTGAGAAGGCAATGCCAAAATAATCGTTCCCCATCTATCTAGGCCGAACTACACTTATGCTAGGCAACGCCTTTGTAAGCCACTTGGAGAAAGTTTTCATGCCACATGATGCACATATATACTTGTTCCTGTCGTCCAATTATTTCTGATACAGTAAATGATCCAATAAAATTTAATTTAACTCTAGTAAAATTAGCGATAGAAAATGTCAACACTAGAAAGTCTCCCGCACCTAACCACATCACAGGCTCAATGATAAGAAACTTTCCAACATCTGCTTTAAGAATCTTGCTGCTCATTTTTAGTGCGATATTACGAGTTGGCCACTTCCCATTCAGAGCACAACAATTGCTATGATTCCTAAGTCAGGAAAATACGCTAGTCAAATTACGTCGTACATACCCATCAGCCTACTAGCAGTCTTATCAAAGCTATTCGAAAAAATATTCCTTTTGAGTATAACTCCCTATCTAAATAAACACGCAACTATTCCGGATTATCAGTTCGGATTCCGAGCAAGGCAGGGTACAATCGAACAAGTGCATAGAATTGTTACCAAAATTATATTGGCGTTTGAGAAAAAAGAACATTGCTCAGCCTTGTTTATAGACATTTCCCAGGCATTTGACAATGTTTGGCATCATGCTACTATCAAAATAACACGAATGCTTCCTCAACACACTCACAAACTCCTTGAGAGCTATCTAACTGAAAATATCTGCTGTTGTCCCTCAAGGCAGCATATTAGGGCCGCTACTGTATATAATATACACAGCTGACGTGCCCGAGCACACATACTTCAACGTTTGCAGATGAAACAGCATTTATTACTGTTAACCAGGACCCAAAAGTTGCAGCGCAGCATCTACAGTCCCACATTAATGAACTAAAGGCCTGCTAGAAAAATGGAAAAAAGGTTAACCCGGGTTAATATGCTCACTTAACTTCCACGCTCAGAAGACAAACGTGCCCAGCTGTAAAAATAAATAACATCACTGTTCGGGTAGAAAATCATGTAAAGTATTTGGGAATTCATATCGATAGACGCTTGACCTGGTCTCGTCATACTGACGCGAAAATAACGGCTATGAAACTTAAATCAGCTCAACTACATTGGCTCCTCGGTCGAAACTTAAAGTTGTCCTTAGACAACAAAATTCAATTATACAGGTCTATCATAAAACCAATATGGACATATGGCATCCAATTATGGGGTACTGTATGCGCATCAAACATCCAGAAGCTACAAAGAAGACAGTCTGGGATATTACGACAAATCGTCTGCGCCCTATACGTTATGACACTATCCACAGAGATCTGAATATCCCAACCATTCAGGAGGAAATTAAAAAGTATTCAGTCAATCCCAACTACCTCGCTCGGGATCTGATGCAGTTTGAAGGTCAACGGAGGCTAAAAAGAACCAACACTTTGAGGCTAGCAGGCTTTTTTGGAATCATAAATGCAGTTAATTAGCGGTTACATTGGTAATGGCTTAAAATAACAATTAGGATTAAGATTCAGAAAGTGCGCCGTAGCGAGAAGATGGCACCAATAAGTAACTAATCCCAACCCCCACAAGCATAGTTTAGATCCTTTGTAGCCTGAAAAGCCTGAGTGAAGAAGATCTCTAGAGCGCCGTGATGGCGCCATAAAATACCAAAACCAAACAAGCAAAGTCTGGATGCCACAAACAGCAGTGCCAAGCTCGGATGCGATTGGCCAATCACCAGTTTATCATAAAATCCTTCGATTGCAGAAACTATAATTAATTTAAATCATAATGAATGTCTTTTTGTTCTAACCTAAAATCAAAGAAATCAAAATAAATTGTATATACTCCCGGAAAGGAAACAGAAAGGAAGCATGGAAAGCGAATTTTATTAAACTGAGATTGACCGCGTTTTTAAGAACTATTTTTAAATATTTGGTTATGCTAATCATATTTGTCAAATTTGAAAACATCGAGCCAAACTTTCAGATACATAACAACATGACAAAACTTAAATTCAAAAATTTTAAACAGAATCTTAAATAATATTTTGTTCGCAACGTTCCTAGAGTAAAATTGTTATTATCGGACAAAAAATTTAAAAGTAGCAACACATTTTCGTATTTACTTCCGAATTTAATTTTTTCTTAAAAAATGTTTTTAATCAATGCTACTAGCAGCCCAATAAAACATTTAAAAAAATAAAAATAAATGTTAAGTGTGTTAAGCTTAAGCTGAACGCTACGTTCACCAATTTTTATTTGAGTAGAAGGCATACATATACATTTCTTGCTTACAAACCTGCTTCGTTTGAAGCTCAATGTTTTATTGGGAGTATTAACCCTGTAAAAAATTTAAGGTTTCTGGAAGCAAGAAAAGTACATTAGCGCTGATAGTGCACTGTTTATTACATACTACCAAGAATCAGCAGAATACCGAATACAATTGAAGTGAATTTTTAATTTAAGTAAATAAAAATGATTGAACAACTGCGCGTTATCCATTATTATAAGTAAGCAGGTTGTTAGCGCATCTGTTAATCCCTTATATGGAAGCAGGTTATATCGCAATGATTTTTAAACGTGTTTACGGTCAATCCTGAATCCGATCATATTATGGTTAATAATAACTAAAATATGTTTAACACTTATAATAGCATGGTTGGTTTTCAACCATAGCATGTTGCTCTTGAAAAAGAGGAAAATACTATTGTTAATTTATAAACAAATTATTGTCATATTTAACCATAAGATGTTAAGAGGTAACGATAATATGGTTGTAGCTTCTTGATAATGGACTAATTTAACCATAATATGGTTGTCGGTGACAAAAATATGGTTAAATTAAACATAATATGGTTAAAATTTTCTTAAAACATAGTATTGTTGGAGGTGACCATATTTAAACATGTTTTTTCTTTGCTTGCAGATTTGACGATTTATCGTCATTTTGACGATTTTTTGTTTCGAAATTAGCAAAGTGCCGATTTGCTGATTTTTTTCCAAAAAGTGCCGATTTTTTCAGTCTCCAAAGTCTGAATAAAACATTAAAATCTGACACGTTCGTTTTTTAATCTTGGAATGTTAAGCAGCCGTACAAGAGCGAAAGGTGGGACGTTTTCTTTCGCTAAGCTTTTACGCTGATATGCCATACATTAGCAAGAGCGTCAACGTTGTGTCACGAACAGTAGTCATAGCTAAATAAAAATTGAGATAAAAACGCTTCATTGACCAAAAATAGCTAAATTGCCATTATTAATTAACAATAGCGGCAAACTTCAACGAGTTGTCAAAATCGGGTTTTCCAATTGCAAAGCATTGAGGCCGCTCTATTCAATAACTAAGGTACGGATGTAATATGCAAGTCCTTAAAATTTTTAAATGATTATATCGAGGGTACAAAAACAACAATGTTATATTTTGTTTATCTTTCCTCACACCATCGTCGAATGAATCTTTTACGACTCTCTGTATAAATCACATTTTCAATAATTATACGGCGAACATTTCACGAGTTAAAAGATAATATCTACATGAGTCTCATACGATTCTTGACATGAAAAACTCGTTAGATAATCTTTTACCTACGTCTTAAACGATTCCCACAACGATTGAAGAAGCTTCTTTTGCTGTGCTATGGAATAAGCTCAGTCCTGTTACAGTTTTTTTCCGTGTGAGAAATCTTCTACGATTAAAAAATGCGGTCATCGAAGGTCAAAAACGCTCTTCATGAGACTCCCAGTAGCTCTTACACGATTGATAACGGTAGCTGGGTATGAAGTATGTATGTTTTTGTTTGAATATTTTTTTTATAAAAATCGAACAAAAATTTAAAAAAAAAAAATTAAATTTTAAGTTGTCCAATTTCTTCGACGGTTTTTCGAAACGTGAAAAACTATTTTTTTTATTTTTTCTCAGGAAATGGTCGATTTCCTCACAAATTTATCTGGCAGTAGCTTATTCATAAATTTATGCCACATCTTATTTTTAAGGTTATGGCAAAAAGTTGAAGATTTTTGAACCAGTTCAATGGATTTTTTACTTATCAGCGCCTTATTTATTTATTAAATGTTACAAATACCTATGAATCATTTATTTCGAAAAGGGCACAGGTACAAAAACACAAAGTGTTCAGGGGAATCATTAAACGGAATATTTGACTTTTTGAAGTAGAGGTTTTTTCTAAAATTATAAGCCTCAGTTTATATTATACATAATAGTAAAAACAAAAAATAATTTTAGGTAACATTTGAAAGAGAAAATGGTCATTACAGTTTCCGGAGATGAGACCTTTTCGAAAATTATTTTTGAATTTTCGTGGTTGCGCAGGTTCGTTATTTTTGTGGTTGACGAAGAAATGTATACCTTATATTTTTTACAACAAACACTCATTTGCATTCTATAATACAGTAGATGCGCAGTAGAATATTTTTTTTGAACGGCTGAGTGCGCAATCTTGTTTTTTTGATTCACGGAAAAATTATATCTTTAGTGCAGTAACCCTGCAAATAATAGGACCAGTCCAAACACGCGTGTAAAGAGTAGCCCACAAGGGACCAGGACTAGTCCAAAAGTAACCCAAACGTATGAAACCTGGTCTATTTAACATTACGATGTCCTAGGAGAGGACCATATAACCCACCTTTGGACCACTTAGGAGTAGTCTTAAAACTACTCCATGGTATACTCAAGAGGATTCGTTTTGAAGTCGTTTTAAATAAGGCGATCAGATTTTAAAAATAAAAATAGAGGACATAAAGAAAAAAATATTTTTGACATCAAGATTTTGTACTTATATTACAGACAAATTTACATTCCCATATTTATATACGTATATTAAGTTAAAACAAGTAAGAAAGTATAGTCGGTCAAGCCCGACCATATGATACCCTACACCACAGTGTGTACCATGCTTATATGTCCATATAAATACGGAGTTATTCATGCTTATAAACTTCATTAAAATCGGTTTGAAAGTTTGTGAGAGGTTGAAATTGCTCCCTACCTCCCCTTGTGGTCCTATTTTTGAAAAACTGTATAGCTTACGTGCCCATATAGATATGGAACTATCTATGTTTTACATTTCATCAAAATCGGGTTGAGAGGCAGAAATTGCCCCTATCTCCCCTCGTGGTCCTATTTTTTAAAAAATGCATCATACCTTTTGTGTCCATAAAAATATGGTTATATCTATGTTTTAAATTTCATTAAAATCGGTTTGATAGTTTCTGAGAGGAAGAAATTTCCCCCTATCTTCCCTCGTGGTCCTACGATTTCGCCCATTTTCAATAGGCTTGGTCCTTGTGCCAATTATCTCCAAAATTGCGACCTGTACTTTGCGCACAAGGTTACATGGACAGCCAGCCAGCCAGACGGACATCGTTGGTTCGACTCAAAAAGTGATTCTGAGCCGATCGTTATACTTTAAGGTGGGTCTAGGACCAATATTTTAAGGCGTTACACACATCAACACAAATGCATAATACCCTCTCCATTATTGTGGTGAGGGTATAAAAATAACATATTATCGGCTTAATATGTAAACCTGCTAAATCCAATTTTTAAGTAAATTGAGATTTTGATGCCGTTGGGTAGAGAAAGATATGCCTCGTGGACCAGCAATTTGAGTATTGAAGTGTGTCAAATCAACTATATTTTTTGTTTCCTCTCAAGCAGCAAATAGGAAAAATAAAAAGTTTTTCCTGTAAAATTTGTTGAAAGGGAGTTAGCAGCAGCGTTACCGTTGTGATACTAAAGTATCAATTTGACCCTTTCTCGACGGTCTTGATAACTTTAATGACCCTTTTTTTTAAATTATACTTTTGTACATTTTCACATATTATGTGACACTTGTTGACCCTTTTTTGGAAATGGCACTCACATTTTGTTTTTTAAAAACGAAAGCATGTCGTTAAAAAACGAAGATATGTCGACTAACTACAAAAATTTTTTAACAATGACATGGTCCATGCTTGCTTTACATCGGACCAGTCCATGGAGTAGTCCATTTTATCAAATTGGATCAGGTGGTCCAATTTTATTTGCAGGGAAAGGGCACACACATACTATCACTTTTATGCTTGTGTTAACGAAATAACAACAAAGCAACAGCCGAACGTACATTGTCACAGGCCACACAAAGAAGTTTATAGTGTACATGTGTCGACGTCACACAAGCAGCATTTTTATTGCTATGCACGCGTACATAGGATTTGCAAATGTGCCCTTCACTGCTTTAGTGTATGTAATTTATTGAAACACACAAATATTCAAAAAATCAAAAACGTTTAAATATTCCCCAGGGGGGTTTGTAAGGATCATCTTTAGGATTTATGCCTGTATTCACAACAATTTTTTAAATTTAATAAAGGTTTAAAGAACAAATTTATTAAGAAAATTATCATTAATAAACGTTTGTTAAATTTAATAATCGTTTGTGAATACGGGGATTAGTCTTAGGCGTATGTATGGACATTTACATGATTAATCTAGAACTTCAGGCTTCTTTAAGAGACGACTGGCATTATAATTTAGTGATTAATTAACTTTATATAAATTATATATTTTCCTTTGTCAGATTTTTATTAAGATCATGAACTCTTTTTTATACTTCCCCAAAAACTGTATTTTTACTAATTGAAATCGTTCCTTTAAAACCCCTTTCCCGATGATGGAAGTGCATGTCGAATGATTTATTATATCAGCACTAAAGGAAGAATGCTGATGATGATCGCGTGCTAAGCGCCAAGATTATAATTTAAGAATAACAATAACAAAAACACTACTCTATTCTAACAAAAATAAAAACCAACAACTTAAAGTGCATGATAGTAGTTAGAAAAATCTTAGAATACATTTTTTTCTCTACAGAATAAATCTAATTGTGCAATTTTTAGTTTAAGCTGCTGTGTTTTCTTAACAATTTCACAGGAAAAAATTCACAATCAAGTTCTTTTTCTAACAGATGTTCTCGTTCTGGTTTTAGTGGTTTTAAAAGTAATAATTTTAAATGTTGTCTTTAGTTTTTATGAGGCATTCTACACTTACAATACTTAAAAAAAAAAATGAACGAAATGAAAAAAATGATTAAAAATAAAAACTATATCTCATCTTAACATGGCAGTAAATAGAATTTTAGAGGTATGAACATGATTATAAAGTAGTCAACATACATTTCTTTTTCATTTTTTAACTATGGATCTTGTCGTACAGAAGAGAAGAAAATAGTTGACATGCCAACATCAAAACATTGTATTCACGAAAAACTTAAAAATTTAATAAAGTAGTCAGTGACTACAAGCCAAGTCTTTGGTTAGTTGTGGTAGTGGTGGTTTGAATGTTTTGAATTTAATTTAAAAACTTTCACTTTCGTTTTAAGCGTTTCACAGCAACAACGACAACATATGACTACGACTACCAGTAACGTTCATATTACGAGTATATGAATGTTGCTGGTAGTCGCAGTCAGATACAATATACTTACCTTTATACGGAATCAGCCACACACATAGTCAGACATTCAGTCAGTCAGTCATTCATTTATTTCCTCCATAAGGTGAGGAAGTTGTGCTGTAGGGTTCAAAAACCTTTTGATTAAAGTTTGTTTACACTTGGAATGTAGAGAGCTGGTAGTTGGGTTGAGCTGTCTTGACTAGAGCTGAGCTGTAAGACGTCCAATTATATCCACAAAGTAGCAAGAAATTGTAAGATGAATGTAAACTACTTTTGTTTTTTTTTTGTTGTTTTTTCTTTTAAGACGTGGTAATTTTAAATCGGTTAAATAGAGAAATTATTAGGTGAAGCAAGTTTCGAAAATGTTCAAAGGAAAATGACGTCAATATTAGAATAGAAACAATGTTTGAAAATAAAATAATCGGATGTGATTGATATAATGAAATAATTGCTTCATTATTCAGTGTGCAGTAGAAATTGTTGGGAATTTATTGAAAAGGGGGAAAAAACTAAACTATTTTAAAAAGTAATTGTAATTCTAGTTTTCGGTATGTCACTTAAATATTTTAACACTCTTTAGGGACGCCGGTTAATGAGTTTAGAGGTAGCTCTTTCCTCTTATCTTTGTCAATACCCAGCCACGGTAAAGGTTTCTTAACCTTTCGTTTTCAATGAAATTGTACAAATTTTATAATCGATGTTTCTAGTAAGGTTCTGATGAGGCTACTAAAGTTAAAGTTATGGATCTTCTAAGCTTGGCTTTTTTAAGGTTTGTTTTTATAAACTTTTAATCTCTAGTACGGAATATCCATTTAATGGTTTCAAGACCGCCGAAAAATGTCAGGGGGTTCACTGAAGACACCTTAGTTGTAAATAAACCTCTTTACGCTTAAGATTACACGTGCTCATAGTTTTTACTGTAGTGTTCAGTTCGTAATAGCCTTTTTACACTGATAAACAAAAAACTTTTTTTCATTAAAAATTCCAAAATTGTGAAAGAAAACACAAAAATTTATTCGAAAAAAAAAAATATTTCAAAAACACGGAAAACTTGAAAATTTTGTTTTTAAAACAAATGTTATTTTGTCAGTGATGCCACAATAATAATAGAATTTATTGCCACTTTTCCAGTGGTGACACTTAAACAATCGAAAGATGTAGAATGGAATAAAATTAGATAGGAATATCTTTCTAATATGTTGAAAGATATTCAATTGATGGTAGAAAAGATAAACTCTCTGTTTGTTGTTGTTTAAGCTTTGATATTGTTACAAATAAAACTCGTGTTTATAATTCTTATTCGCTTTACAGTTTTAATTGTATAATATTTTTAGCTTTTCTAAAATTGAAAAAATGTTTCCTGATGATCATTAGGAATTTAGCACATTTAAACGAAACCTTGTTAATGAATTTTATACTCCCAAAAAAACTTTGATAACTAATATGCAAGTGGCAGTGTAATAAAACTGAACTGGCAAAATAAAATAAAGTAATTTGGCAAATGTTAGATGTTAACACATTTAAAAAGGCTATAAAAAATTGCATTAAAAATAAAGAGAATTTTTTTTTTTGCTTCAAGTTCCTTAAAATACTTTTACAGTTATGAAGTTTTTCGGGACTGCAGTAACTTTCTAAGTTTTTTTTTGTGGATTCTTTCAGTAGATTTTTAAGCTAAGGGAATCTGTGAAGTTACTTATCCTTTCGAACTCTTCTTTTTTCAGTCAAGAGTTCGAGTTCGACATCTGCAAAATAAATATAAATATGGAAGAATGTTCAACAGCTTGTCTGTGAAGTTACTTATCCTTTCGAACTCTTCTTTTTTCAGTCAAGAGTTCGAGTTCGACATCTGCAAAATATATATACATAAATATGGAAGAATGTTCAACAGCTTGTTTGAGATTTCTTTCAATAGTGGCAATCATCTGGCATAAGTAGCGCTATATTCTCAGGTTTCCTATTCACTTTCTCATTTAGTTCCATTTTTGGAACTGTATCAAATTAAACTCGGCCCTTTGGAGTTATAAATCGTGACCTCAGAAGATATGCTTAGGCAGCCAGAAATTAGTCTATGGCCTATTGATTTATAATATTGATATACATATGTACATATACTTAGGTCGGGCTTTTGAGATGTAGATTAAGTTAAAACTTAGTTCAACGTATTCTGAAACTCGGATTTTTTTATTATTTCTTTAAAGGCCAACATTTTGAGCAAAACTGAGCTGTTCCGTCAAAATGTATACAAACTTGATAAGGGCGGCTCAAACTTGTTATCAGATTAACTAAACCTAGTTTAACTGAGATTTGTTTTCAGTTTAACTAAATAATCTAATTTAACTGAGATCTCAAAACCCAGCTTAAGTGGTGTTGGAACTACTAGGTTTCGATTAAACGTTCAATACTCTAAAAAATTTTTGATTCAAGCTCTTATCAAAACGTTCGAACCACCTCAAGCTTTTTCTCTAATGTCCTTGGTGTCCAATAATATGTAACCATTGATCATAAACGGACTTCTTGAACTTAAATGAGTTTCAAAGACCATCATTACATAAATTTGCTTGTTTTATATAGTAAATAAAATAAAATAAAAGTTTTCTATACTTTCGAAGGAAATTCCCGAAATTTTCGGCAATCTAAAAAATCTTTTCCCAGGAAATAACCCCAGAGGGTTATTTAAAACTTACAACAGAATTCAGATTATTAAACCCCATACTGTGATCATGCTCCATTTAAAATATCTACATATGTAATGCCAAAAAAAATATTTGAATTTAGCCCCATACCCATTAAAAAACAAACAAAACTAAAAAATCTATTCTTGATATTACAGCAGCAAGCACCAACAAAAATCCAAATTTTAAGATAAAGACAAAAATGTATATTTAATAAAAAAAAAAAATAAATAAAAATAAAATAAAAAGCATAAAACTTACAAATTTTTAAAAATCTACAACGAAAAAAAATCTGTATATGACTACTAAACATCTGAAAGAAACATGTTCAGATACAAAAAGATATTTGAAAAGGTAAATTTGTGTGTGTGTGTGTAAATGTAACTTAAATAAAAACGAATGACTAAAACTAAGAATCTGGTACCGGCATGCACATGTATGACAACAATGTTAAGAGTGTATCATGTGAACTGAATGACTGCTTGGAACATAATGATGCTGCTGCTGCTGTAAGCTGACTGGTTTGCCTGCTAGTCTGCCTGCCACATCTCCAAAAGCTGACTTGATGTTCCAAAGTTATTTACTAGTTTTTTGTTTCTCTGAAAACTTTTTTCCTTTTTTAGAAAATAGTTAATGTTGTCTTTTACACTGTTTCCAGAGTAAATGATATATTAATAAGAAATAAAAATGTTATGGGATAATTAATTTTCGACTAGAACAACCAAATGCCGTCACTGCTGGAACGCCCCAGAGGCTTTGTTTTGAGTGAAGATTTTACAGGGATTGTGTTATAAATACATTTGCAGGCAGGGCGATGTTTTTATCCCCACAATTTAGTTTAATTTCCTCAATAACTTGCTTAAATTTGCTTCAGTTAAAAGTTTAAAAAATAGAAAAACAAAAAAATTTTTCTTGACAAACTATTGTTCATCGTCTTTAATTTTGTGGCAGTCCCGCCCGGGATGATATCGGCAAAAAAGGTACGAAAAAGTCGTTGTTAAGGCGAAGGCTTAAAGACAGATTTTTGTTTAAGGCTAAGTGGCGAAGTTTGGCATGTTGGTGGTCCCTCAGGGTGCAGTTGATGTCCAATACTTGACAGTTATCCTGGTTACTCCCTTTAAAAAAATGCCAAATAATTTTTTAGGCTTTTAGAAATTTTAATAAATTTGAAAGCTTTTTTAATAAACATATTTTATTTCATTTTATTACAAATGCAAGCTCTTTATCGTGTTGAATTTATGGAAGCAAAGGGTGGCCCAACCATAATGCACGATGTTAATTGTGAGTCACAACTTAACGTCAAGTTTTTTGGCAACTTAATTTGATATTTCTTTATTATAGTGTTTGAAAAATTCCAACATGGAGAGGTACTTAATTGAGCAGTGCGTTAAGATTGTTAAAGAGCAGACAGATGTGAATGGTGACTCTACAAAAAAGTCATCCTCAGCGACGAGGCCAACTTTCACCTCAGTGAATTCGTTTACAAGCAGAAATGCCGCACTTGGGCAAATGAGAATCCACGAGTGATTGTTGAAAAGCCGATGCATTCAGATACCGTGAATGTTGTTCGCTATCGCGAGATGATCACGGACTTCTTGTGGCCATAAATTGAGGTAACGCACATGGACGATATGTGGTTCCAAGAGCATGGTGCCACTTGCCACTGAGCCAAGGAATTATTAATAAGATTTCTCTATGGCGTGCTAAATTTCCAATTTTTCATATTTGAAATTTATTGTTGAGGGAGAGCTAGTTTCAAGCGTATTCCACTGGTTGCTTAGGCCAAATCATCAGGCAACCTTTTTCCAAAGACTATAGAAAAGCTAAAAATATTATACAAATAAAACTGTAAAGCGAATAAGAATTATGAACACACAAAGTTTAACTTGTAATAATATCAAAGCTTAAGCAAAGCCACAACAATAAACAGTGTGTTTATCTTTTCTTACATTCCCCAACAATTGGTTGGCTTTATCCGGCTCGAATTGTGGCTCTTTTCCGTTAGAAATTCAATGGCCGAGTTATCTCACGTCGTGGCGATGTAAATTGACCGCCACGATCATGTGATATGACACCATTGGACTTTATTCTTTGGGGATATTTTAAAGAAAAATTTAACGTCAATAAGCCAAGACCAATTTAAGAGCTAAAGGATGACATAATTCGCACACTAACGACATTGAACCTCAATTATGTTTCTGAGTTATTGAAAATTTTGACCATCGGATAGAGGTATGGCACCGAAGCAGTGGCGAGCATTTGGCCGATATTTTGTTTCACACATAATTGTCATAGATACATACCTCCTTTTATACATAATAATAAAAAATATAAAGATAATTCTCTAAAAACTTTTTGTTTTATTAACAATTAACCGAAACCAACAAAACCCTTCGAATTTTATGTCCTCATAAAGAAATGGGCAAAAATTGTGACAAATTTTACATATAAAATATGAAACATTTTAGCAATTTCGAGGCACTACCTGATGCTTCGTCTTTCATTAACAAAGTAGTTTCTTAAAAATCAGTCGGTGACCACTGATCGATACTTTGAAAGCACTACACTGATAGAAAAGGCACCATAACGCTGATGTATTTTGACATCTGTACAATGACAAGTGTCTTTGTTTTTGACCCCATGACACTTTTCATCATGGTGATGTTAACCTTAACATCACTTGACCTAAGTGTCATCAGGGTCAAAAGAAATTGTGTCATCAATGGGATGACACATCGGCATCACATCCATGCTCCATAAGCTTTTCGTAATCATTCTACTTTAAAAATTTTATGTATTTAACTAAATAATTTAAAAAAATAGAATAAAGGAATTTTTGCTTCTAATAATACATTGTAATCATGAAAATAATGTTAATAATATACAAAATGTGGCATTGAATTTTTTTTTCCTCATTATTTATTTATTGAATCTTCATATATTAAATATGAACTAACAATAATTAATCAAATCTTAACCTAATACGTTATTTTATGTCCTGCCAGTGCCAGACAAAAATTTTCTTCATCACGGGTTCTGTTCACTTATATAGGTGTATATCGCTCATCTAATTGGGTAAGTGCTGCAGTGTCTCTTCTTCTTAAGCGAGTGTGGCCGCCATGATTTAAAATATCGAGCTAGTGGATTTGGGTGTTGTTCAAGCCTTTTTAAATATTTTATTGCATATTTTGTTATCATAGTTTTAACTAATGGCACATTGAGATCGTTATGAATGTTTGAGTTTTTAACATACCAGGGAGCGGCTGTGATTATTCGAAGAAGTTTATTTTGGCGCCTTTGAATTTTTTCGATATTAGAGGCCGAGGCAGTGCCCCATAGCTGAATACCGTAGCACCAGATAGGCTTTAAGATAGAGTTGTAAAGTAGAAGCTTACAATCGAGACTAAGGACAGAATTTCTTTCAATAAGCCAATGGATTTGAATGGCTTTTATTTTCATTTAAGTTAATTTTGCCTCTATATGGCATTTCCACGTTAATCGCCGATCCAGATGTATACCAAGATATTTAACATGCGAATGTTGAGGAATTATTTGATTATTAATTGTAATAGGAGGGCAAGATTTCCGGCGCAAGGTGAATGTAATATGTACGCATTTTTGCTCATTGACCATTATCCTCCATTGTCTTATCCATATTTCCAGTTGAAATATATGATGCTGTAAGTAACGAGATGCATCATAACGGTTTTCGTGGACGCTTAGAAAAGCTGTATCGTCTGCAAATGTTGAAGTTTGGGTGTAGTTGTTTTTTGGCATGTCCGAAGTATAAATCAAGTATAATAGAGGGCCCAGGATGCTGCCTTGTGGGACTCCAGCGCCAATTGGCTGAGGTGAACTTAAGAAATTTCCTTCTTTAACAATAAATTGACGACCGATTGATGCTATTTTGTACATCATTGATGCCATTTGTAGTAACATAGATGTCACAATTCTGATGTTAGGGCATCATCGCACAACAACGTCTAACATCACAGCAGTTTTGCCATATAAATAAATGACATCTTGATTGTTATTGTACCTTATTATATCAGTTGCCATGCCATACCTGTTCCCCGCTATAAAGAACATGAACAAATTATTTTTATGCACAAAAAACAATGGCTCGTCAAGACGGGATTTCCTAGACACGTAAAAGTTTTCTTAACTTTGAAAGAAGTCCATACCAATGATTTCAACAGCTGAAAAACCCCAAACTGTGCTTTTGTATGGGTGTAATGAAAGCTGAATTGAATAATGAATTGCAAATCTTCGTTAAATGTCGACTTTAAAACTTTTTTCGATATACACATACTTAAAGTTTAAAATCCAATTTGGTTTTAAAATAATTTTTTTTGGTAAATAAAAAAATTTTGTTGAGTGATGGAAATCTTAATTTCGACAATTTTTTTTTTTTTTTTTTGTTAAGTGGAAAAGGAGATGCCCGCCAAGTCGCTGTCCGCATTTCACATGACTTTCTGCAAGATTTTCGGGGATAACTGTACGCATTTCTGCGATTGCTTGGGTCTTGTTGGCATAAACCCGCGACTTCAAGAAGCCCCAAAGAAAGAAGTCAGGGATGGTTATATCGGGCAATATTGCTTGTCCTGCCGAATCGCCCAATAGTCCTCCCGCGTGAACGCCGCACTACACAGTAACTTAAGACCCAACCATAATGTGCTTGAGTTGGCTTAAGCAAATGTTCGAATACATATTGAACTTAAGGAAACTTTTTGCTAAGTTTAATGATATTGTCATTTGCTTAAGCAAGGTGCGAATCTAATCGCACATTCCGTACAGAATCAAATGTTTTTTTTTTGTTTTTGTTTTCTTAAATACATTTGAGATACTCTTTCAGTGTTACCACCGGCAAAATTCAAAATTACACTTGAGTTGAAGCAAAATTACCCCATTTAAATGGAATTACACCCGATATAAAATTGAAGTTTTATTTAATAAAAAGGCATTTATAAAGAAGCAAAAACACAACAAACTCATTGAAAAAAGATCATATTAGTCAAACTGTTAAGATTCTTACTGTCATTTAAAATAAATTAACAAAAATTACATTAAAAACTTAAAAACAATTAATAAAACATAAAATAAAACTCCTAAAATTATGAGTTTAACTTCCACATTTGGTTGCATACATGTATCCACTGAAGGTTCAAAGTGCTCATTACCATTCCTTTATAATCGGTGTTTTTTAAGCCCGATAGAGCTTACGAAAGGTTAGCTGTCAAACGAACTGTCATACTACTCTTACTTTATGCTCAGGCACATGTTCGCAACTTATAGGCAACTTCATGATCGTAAGAATTTTAAATTACAACTGAATTACACCTAAGGGAAATTACCCACGCTCTACCCAGTACAGTAAAAATTATACCAAGTTCGGGTAATTACCCACAAAGTGGCAACCCTGTACTCTTTGTTAATTTTTGACAGTCAGTCGGTTAGGCAAGGCTATGCAAATTATGGTTGAGCCTTTAGTGTGGTTGCATCGGCTTTCATGCATCACAAGCGGCTTTTCAGTGCTTCTGAAACGAAGATTTTATTTATTTCTGTAACCGCTTAAGCGAAAGAGCGGCATCATGATTTTTGACCCAAAATCTCCCTCTTCGTTGTTGACACAATTACTCCACGCTCTTTCGTAGTATACCGCTTTATTGCTTCTCTGTTTGTATACAACAGCTTTCTAGTTTACAAATGGCAAATATGGCTGACTTAAGACGCTATTGGAAAAAAATTATATCATCCCCCGTTTGGGGGATACATTTTGCGCCATCTTATATAAGGGAGGTAAAGTGATTTTTTTAAAATTTTTAAATTCTCGGGATAAAAACAACGAATGCATGTTTCGGGAATTCCCAGAAGAAATTTCAAAAATTTGGATGTATTTTAATCATCAGGAAATAGTGTTGTATAGTAAGTTTTTTTTTTAAGATAAAAATGATAATGATGATAGGGGGCTTTCTCACACAGGGGTATAGTGTAAAAATAACCTCAGTTAAGTTCACTGGGGCGAGGTTGAATGAACTTTTTTCCTCCATGGAAGACAACACAGCAAAAATAACAACAAACAATGTAGCAATGGAAAAAGCAGTAAAAGAAGAAAGACCAATACGATGATCATGAAGTTAATGATGACAACATTTATGGAGAAAATAAGTGAAATATATAATAAAATGTATTTGTAATGCGGCAGTTTTGTGTTATTGCTGTTTGCAAAGAAAATATATACTTACAAACATACATAACATCGAAAAGCATTAACGACAACAACTAAAAGAAAAACATTGACAACTGGTTACAAATGAACCAGGCAAACAAACGAGCAACCAGCAACCAAAAAGTAAAACCAACCAACCATCCATCCAACCAACATCATCATTTTAGCCGTCAGCAACATCGAACTAAAACAGCAACAAGTTAAAATGAATAAATAAATAACAACAATTTTGTTATTGAGAGTGGGTTGTGAAGTACAACACACAAAATAAGAGTATTTGTTGTGTTTTGTAAATTCCGTTTACAACTCTTGCCAAAGTTTGTCGTCTGTTTTTACTAATAAATACAAAAAGTTGGCCAAAATCATCAGCAGCAGCAACAGATTTAATGTACTGAAGTAAAAATGATAATGAGAATGATGAGATGTTTTTGTAAAAACAAGCTTTTGGAAACACATTTTAATGTTTCTTTATCAGAGCTGTCATATATAAATCTTTAGTTGTGCCCGTTTTTGAAACCAGAAATTGGAGATAAGTTTTAATGATGAAAGTTGAATTGGTCACAGACAGTACTGATACCGCCAGACAAGAAAGAACATCGTTATTGTAAAAACATTTAAGCTTCCTATCTGGTTGCCTATTTTACATGTTTTTGTTGGTTGAAACTAATAAATTGTTATATTCATTATGAATCGCTTATAAATCTACTTAGTAAGAAAGTCTTAAATTCAGAGTTTAAAAAATTGCAGTCGAAACCAAAAATTGTCGAACAAAAAACGAAAATTTGTGTACAACTTTTCGGTTTTTGAATTGGTTTGACAGCGATTGAATCAGAATTTAAAGCAACAGTTTTTTTGTCAATTGAAGAACTGGCAGTTTTTTTACTCTGGCTGCAGTATTTTAAACGCATATTTGATCAACATCCTTGGAAAAACGAAATTCTAGATCTCTTTTGTAAGAAAGTAAGACTACAAAAGTACCCGAGATAGTCAGTTTCACGCTATGTAGAAATGCTTATACTTTTAAGCGCGTCATCGGGTCAAGCTTTGCGTAAGAACTTGGGACTACAACCGTACAAAGTTTTTATTACTCCAGAAAAAAATTAAACTATATTTTCACGGCTTCTGCTTTCAAGATTAAAAAAAAAAAAATAAGTGGGAGGAAAATACTCTATAGCAATGAATCCTAAATGAAATCCTTAATAAAAGGTCCGTGACAGATTTCCAGGAGGTCCGCTCAAGAAAATACAAATATAATTTTTCATGAAACTCTAAACTTTCGAGTTCCAATAAAGCAAAAAAATAAATCTTAAAAACCAAGAAAAGATTGTCCTAAGAGTACTGTACACGTTTATTTTGACGAATATTTCCGCGAAAAAAAATTTAATTCTCAAGTGGTCCGCGAAGCAAAAAACGTTGGAAACCCCTGCTCAAAGCAAAACCTCTTTTCGAGGAACTAAGTTTCTTTTTAGTGTTTTGTGGGAAAACCTCGGAAACATAAGTTCTTATTAACTTAATGTGAGAAAAATATTTTCTCCGATAACGCAAACGTATAAAAATTATCACTTTAATAGAGCGATACCGAAAATGTTTTTTTTTTATTCCAAATTGTCATGTTTTAATCAGGCTAAAGTTCATTAAATTAAATCTTTGGATAAAGTTTCCTGACGATCTGGCCTAAGCAACCAGTGAAATGCGCATAGGAATAGCTTATCCCTTCAACAATAAATTTCAGTTTATCAATAGTATGAAATGTGAATTTAGCACATTTAAATGAAACCTTGTAAATATATTTTTTGAATCCCAAGAAAAACTTTGATAATTTAATTTTCATTAAATTATTTTTATGAAGAAAAAAGTTTCACAACAAGAAATGCGTTAAAATTTCTTGATAATTTTTCATTCTTTACTGACCGGGGAATCGAACCCACGTTCACGCACAGGATGATTTGAAATGTTTCGATAGTAACCACATTATCTTTTCAGAAATATTTGCCGTTTAACACTCCCCGCCATTGACACCAGATGGCAGTCATTAGTCAAGCATCAATCTTTAAACCAAATGTTATTTCACTGGATGATCGAAATTTGCTTTGAATGATTATCTTTTTTAATTGATTAACATGTTCTTCCTCATTTCTGTTCTTCATACTTTTTGTCGAGAATTCTTCTTGAAGTCCAAAATACATTTTCCTATTTTTTTTAAATGGGTATTAAAAAAAGTTGTAATACTGATCTTATGGGGAAGCGGGCTGTCGTTTGAGAACAGTTTTTTAGAACCGAAATCGGATACCGATTTTTAATATCATGTTAATTTTCTTATTAATCTTGTGAATTAAAAGGTATTTCAACAACAACAAACTAGAGTTTTTGACATAATACTATTTCTTACGAGCTTATCTTTGATTTGTCTTTTCTGTTAGGTATTCGATTATGCAATAAAACTATGCACCTTTTTCAACTCCCAACACGAACAAGGCTTGGAAGGTCCGATCTTCCACCCGCTAGAACGAGGTCCGTTTAAACCTGCATTTCTCCTAGAGTAAGAGTTATTTATAATTTTTGCTTTCAAAATGTTACTACTTATTGTTAGGGATACTTACGGCAAATTCAGCAAATATGTTAATATAGAATTTATATAAATAAACAAGAGTGTAACATTCGCCGTCATTGTGCGATAAGAACAGAAAGTTGTATAAATAAGTATCTAACGCAACACCTAAGACCATGCAGGTGCTAACGCACATTGCCAAAAAAGCATTAAAAAATTTCTCTCTTCAAGACAGAGGCAGTCGCCCATGTCTCAGCAATAAGATCGATCTGGTTGAACTTTAATACCAACCTTAAACGGAGTATGTGTGACACAAATATATCCCAACCTAGTCCATATCATCTCGGCGGTATTCGAAAACCACATTTCAACATTCAGACAGACGTTCTTCATTAAACTTCGCTATTCATAAGTTACCTGAATATACTTCTGTATATAAAAAATCAAAATTCTAAAAATCTTGAATAAATTGCAGAGCCGTTCCATAATCGGAGTTGACCTGCTTTTCTTCTTGGAATTTTATAAGCGTATGTGTACTTGTTATTCGTGTCGTATAAGATTTGAGGAGTTATATAACATGACAGTGGACCCATGGGTATGCAAATATTGCACAAACGAGAGGAGAACTCTACTGGAAGATAAATTACACTGTACAACACAAAAAAAAAATTACAAGGTCTGGCCTTTAAATTTTAATAGAGGAGACAAAAAAAAAAAGGCACGTGTATCGGCATTTTAAAAGTTTACATCTGAATTTCATTTGAGGGGGGGTGGTTAAAGTTTCACAGCTCTGGCCCATTCTTATTGTTAATCGGCATAAGAAACCATGTGTTTATGTAAAATGTTACGGATAACATTTTTGTAGACTTAAAAAGTCTTCATCTACTTGAACCTGGTGTCAATGTTACCAGCTTTCGTAAGCGTCAAGACAGCTTTCTGCCGTTCTTTTCAGTAAACCATGATAACACGTTTACTGATTGCAACGATGTAAAAGGAATAATGAATGCAATGAATTTTGACGACTGGCGTATATTTATTGATTCATCTAAAAGAGTATAAAAGCTGTACTTCTGTATTACGATAATACCAAAAATCCTTTTCCAATTGCCTATGGAATGAATATTAAAGAAAGCTATGATTCTATAAAATTAATACTGGACTCCGTAAAATATGAAGAACATAAGTGGCGGATCTGTTGTGACTTAAAAGCCGTTAATTTCCTTTCAGGTATGCAGGCTGGATACGCAAAGTACGGACGCTTTTTATGCACTTGGGATAGCAGATGGAAGGGCGACCAATATTCCAAGTTGCAAGTTGAGAGCTGAGGGAACATTAGGAGAGCACAATATCGTTCATCAGCATTGGAAAAAATTCTCTTACCCCCATTGCATTCCCTATGGTAGAAAACTTTGTTAAATGTCTGAATACAAATTGTAAACAATGTTTCCAAAATCAAACGAAGCAAAGATTGGTTGTTATTGTTGAAAGCTTTAAAATTGGTTTTATACCAATTTTGTTGGTACAGATATAAGAAAGCTGATGTTAAATGCTGACTTTGACGAAATGCTTTTACTAATTGAGCTTGATGCGTGGAAACGCATTAAGAAAGTGATAGACAATGTCTTAGGCAAGAATCGTTCTCCTACACGCAGAGAAAAAACATATTTAACTATGGTCACCTCCAACAAAACTTTTATTAAAGAAAATTTTAAACATATTATGTTTAAAAAACATATTATGTTTAATATAACCATATTATTGTCACCTACAACCATATTATGGTTGAATTAGTCCTCCATTAAGAAGCCACAACCATATTATGGTTGAATCTAAGCATGTTATGGTTAAAAATGTATTTTCATCTTTTTCAAGTGCAATATGTTTTGGTTGAAAACCAACCATGCTATTATAAGTGCTAAACATGTTTTAGTTATTTTTAACCATATTATATTCGGAGGCAACCATAATATGGTTGTGGCTTCTTGATGGAGGACTGATTCAACCATAATATGGTTGTCGGTGACAAGAATATTGTTAAGTGAAACATAATATGCTTAAAATTTTCTTTAAAAATAGTTTTGTTGGAGGTGACCGTATTTAAACATGTTTTTTCTCTGGGTGTACTGCTCGAATATACGTAGAGCTTTTGAAAAACTAGGCGTTCATATGTCAACAAAAATTAATTTTTTAAATTCTAATATAGATTACTTTGAGAACCGCACCTATTGAAGAACGCTATTAAGGCAAAAGCATTCATTTGCTTATCGCTGAAATATGCTGGACGTTGTGTGATAATGAAGTGGAATTGCCAAGAGCTAAAAAAAATGTAAGTAATGTTTACATCCTGTCCATATTTGCTTTCGAAGGTAACATAATAGAGATATTAGTGATTTTAAGTTTAATATGAACTATTTTTTTCATGCTAAATTTTTGGGGTACTTTAAAATAATATTCTTAATAAATGCGAAATTAACCCTAAGTTGTGTCTTATTTCTAACTTTCTGGTTTCAGGGACTTAAAGCAAGATTTTACGGATAATATTTTTGCGGAACATTTTAACACCTTAAATGCCTTTTAATGGTGTTTTTTGCTCTTTATTAAAAGAAGGACAAAAAAACCCATACCTTGAGGAGTTATAGGGTTAACATATTCTACAAAAATGTTCTCCGTAACATTCTACATAAATTTGCTAAACGCATTTTATACCTAAAATTTAAGGGTCACATGGTTTCTTACGCGGGAAAATTAACCCCCCTCAAATAAAATTCAGATGTAAACTTTCAAAACGCCGATACACGTGTCTTTTTTTTTGTCTCCTTTATCCAAATTTGTAGGCCGGACCTTGTAATTTTGGAAAAAAATGGATTTTGTTGTACAGTGCAATTAATAAAGAGAGACATACCAGCTTATACACCTTCAATAACTAAAAATTTGTAAGCACCTGTAACTTTATTATGAACAATTTAGCCGTCCACCATAACAAATGGCATCATTAATGCAAACAGTCACATCAATCCAATGACTAACGTCTTCGTACAATTTTGTCCTTTTTTATGTGTCATCTATTTTATGACTATAGTGACATCAATTTGATGCCACATTTTGTTTATTATTAACATTATTTTCATGATTACAGTGTATTATAAGAAACAAAAATTCCTATATTCTACTTTTTTTAAATCATTTAGTTAAATACATTAAATTTTTAAAGTGGGATGATTACGAAAACCATATGGGGCATAGTGCTGGTGTCTTATTATTGAGAGTTCTACTGTAAACAAAGGTCGTTATTTAACAAACGTGAAACAAACATATGTAACGGGTAAGTAAATAATAATATTCTCTCACTTTGACTTAAGTCAATTCCAATGACTTTGACTTAATGACAAACTGTCATGAAATTGATACTAATGTATCTTTTCTCTGATGTTACTGCGTCATCGCAGTGAGGACATGTTCGTCATTTCTGTGATGCCGATGTGTCATCCCATTGATGACATAATTTCATTTTGACCCTGATGACACTTTGGCCAAGTGATGTTAAGGTTGTCATCACCATGATGAAAAGTGTCATGGGGTCAAAAACGAAGACACTTGTCATAGTATTGATGTCAAAATACATCAGCGTTATGACGCCTTTTCTATCAGTGCAGTCTGTTGGACCAATTGACACAAATTTCCCGCAGGATAATTATAAAAAAATGTCAACACAGTAGTAAATGTAGATTTAGATTTTTTGAATTAAATTTAAATAAAAAAAAATAATTCAGACGAGACTTAAACTTCAATGATGCCAAAAGAATTAATATTTTAAATGTGCCATACAAAGCTGAGCTATCTATTTGTTCGGGTTGGAAGTATAATTTATTTCGGCAGCGCTAAGCTGGCAGTTTAATCTTTTATTGTTCCAAAACCCTATGTTTACGTGAAAGGGTTTGCAGCGATATTTTCCAAATTTTTCGTGACAAAATTTAATTATGTATATTCATATACATACATATATTTTATATGTTACCAATCTACTGCCTTATCCACGAACTACGACTTCACCCTACGCCATACAAATAATGAAATAACACAAATAGTGAGAGTAAAAATATTTGGAGAAAATTTTTACAATTAACTTGATTTTCTATAATTATCACAATTAATTTTAAATAAAAAAACTCAAGTTAACTAAAAAAAAAAAAAAAAATATATGATGATGTCAACGTAATTTTACTCTTTTCTACGTTTAAAGAGCATTTTTCGTAAAAATTCTCTTACATTTTTCTTTAAAAGCTCTTAGCTAAAAAATTTTTAAACAGATTTTTCTGTTTTCTTTTGTATTTCTTAAAGGTTTGATACATATTTCTTTATTTTTTATTATTATTTTCATTTGTTTTAATATTTTGTATTGCTTTGTAATGGGTATTACATCAAAAAGTTCAAAGAACTCTATCGGTCTACACGTGCTTTAAACTGAAAAAAGAAACATACAGACAAGTACTACGACTGCTTACATACTTCACTATGACTATAAAAAAATAAATTTATGAAATATTTTTTATTTAATTTTGATAAAGCAATCATAAAGACAGACAGACAGGCAGGCAAACGAACGAACGAACGAACAAATTTATTTATGTATAAATGTTTATGAACAGCAACAAGAAAAGTATAACAACATATGTAGACTTTTGCTAAATAAATATGCATGTAACTTTATATGCAGAGTGAAATTTATAAATTTGCTAGTTTTACTACCGGGTGAATGAATGAGAATGCACGAATAAATGAATGAACGAATGACTGACTGAATTGTATAAATGCACGGCCATGTTATAGTTCATAAAGGAAAATCTACATATTGTTTTATAATTTAATGAGCTTTTTATTGACTGCACTTTTTCCGTTTAATTGACTTTGGCTTTAATGCTCTGTTGGAAATAACTAAATGCTTTGTAGTGTAAAAGTGTTAACATTTTAATTTACTTGTGACATGTTTATGACTTTGGCAACTTGATTGCCGTCAAAAAGTCAGAAGGAACTGTTTGATTTGTTTTGAGTTAATGCGATTTTATGAAAAGATTTACAAATTTATTTTTGAACAAGTCATTTTAATTTTTTAACAAATGAAGTCCAACGACATAAAAAAATTGCAATTCTTTATTTGTTATATCAATTTCTATATATATAAAAATAAGTCCGTATATGTACGTCGCCGAACTTGCGATTTCAACCAAACTTATACACTACGTAGGCAGTGGCCCATATATGGTTTATATGAAGTTTGGTTGAAATCCGATAACGCATGTGTGTGCGGTGCGTATGTGAAGTGAGTGTGTTTTTGCCGCAGGAAAACCAAATTTATTAAAAACAAGTGTGTTTCTTTTCTTATTTTGTTTTGCCGTGCGAAGCAGGCAACGGGCCCGCTAGTTCACTATAAAATCTTAATTTTTTTTTATCTATCTTTCTTCTATCTTTATATATAACTAGCTGACCCGACAGACGTTGTCCTGTCCAAATTAGAAAAAATTTTTGTGTTCGATTTTTAAAATCCGTTAAAAAAAGGAAAAAAGTATTTTTAAATTAAAATTTTATTCATATACACAGAAAAAATTATCCACAAAATATTTTCAAATAAACTGTTGTTTTAAATTGTTCTTTACTATCTATAAATATTTTGTTTTTAGCAGTAATTGATCATTTTCAACGCATCATTGTTGGAAATTAAAATATGCTTGCTGCTTGTGCATTATAATTCGTAAAAATTAAATATATTTGTTTTGGTAAATATTTATATTTACAAAAAATTTTTTGGATAAAATATTGGAAAATGTTTTACTGAATTTACGAATTTCTTCATAGGACCTAAATTAAACAAAAATTTTTTTGATTGTGCGAATTTCTTTACTGAAATCGATTTTCAGTTTTTTCTGTGTAGATTTGGGGTATGTTTGATTAACATTTGATTTGAAAATACATATGTATGTGCTGTGAATCTTATAGTATTCTTTTTACATTTCAATTGATAGATCAATATTCAGGTAACCAGTAAAAAAAAATAAAACTTATTCGATTGCTTTGCAAGGATATGTTCATTGCAATGCTTTGTGATATACGACATTTTTTGTTTGGTTGTCTGGTGCGTAAACAAATAATGCTAATGGACTTCCGACGCGGGAACAGGCGACATATAATTGACCATGCGAGAAGCATGAATTCTCAAGGTTAATGCCGCAAACACGCAATGACTGCCCTTGAGATTTGTTGATTGTCATTGCATATGCAAGCCTTACTGGAAACTGCAAGCGCTTAAAATCGAATGGCATGTCGGTTGGAATCATTGGGATCCGAGGTATCAAAACATTTTCTCCTTTGTACTTTCCTTTAAGTATTGTTGCTTCGATGACGTTATTCATCAACTTTTTTATCGTAAGTCGGGTGCCATTACAAAGACGTGGTTGGTTTATATTTCGTAACATTATGATTACCGATCCAACTTTTAGTCGGAGAATATGAGGCGGTAATCCGGGTAATTCCAGGGAGTTTAAAAATTCGATTGGATAGTTGACGACATCGTTCTGAGAAGAAACGGAATCCACCAATTTGTACATCTTCAATTCGCCAGCGATTTCACTTTGAATCTTAAAATTCAATTCGTCGACATCAACGTTTTTCGCAGCCAATATAGCACGTTCGCTCAACCAATCATGATTTCTGTAATTTTGTGTAATGTTTGGAAACACCTTTCAGATGAGTTCGGACTTTGATTCGGTGAACTGGCAGAAATCGACGGGAAATTGAATACAGCCGGTCGAAATATCCACCGGGATTTTGCCGTTTCCAATGTCCAGCAATTGTTTGGAAAATACGTCTCGAGATTGATCGTTCTGCAGCTCGACACGCATGTTCAGAGTCAGTTTGAGTTTCCTGACGTATTTCCACAAAGCAGACGACTTCAAACATGCATTAAGTTCATCGGCTGGCGTTGATCGTGGTATCACTGGCAGCGTTTGCCGAAAATCACCTGCCAACAGAATCATCGCACCTCCAAATCGGCTTTGATTGTTTCGTAAATCTTGCAACGTTTTGTCTAATGCCTCCAAAGATTTTTTATGCGCCATTGTACATTCATCCCAAACGATCAGTTTGCTTTGCTGCAAAACTTTGGCCATCGAACTGTTCTTCGATATGTTGCATGTTGGATTTTCATTGGTTTGCATATAAATTTAAAATTAAAAAGAAAGTCCAACTGTTAAATTAAAAAATTTAAATATCATAATCATTTTCTTAAACTTACAGAAAACTTAAATTGGATTGCTGCGAATATTTGAAAGAGAAATTAGCCAAATCGGTGCAACTGTTTTCCGATTTTAGATAAAACGAAAAAAGTGGGCGTAAAAGCAGGCGTGGCAAATTTTTTTTTCGATGAAAACTTAAAATGGATTACTACTAACATTTGAAAGAAAAATTAGTCAAATCGATGGAGCCGTTTTCTGATTTTAGGTAAATCGAAAAAAGTGGGCGGGGAACAATTTTCTTTCCGTGTAAACCTAAGTTGGACCATGGCGATCACGTTTTCCAATATAAAAAGTGTTATTTTAGCAAAAAAGAATTCAAATTTTTAGAAGTTTATTATCACTTACAAAACTTTGGACACTGTTATTACAATTTAAAACGGCAAGAGCCAACGCTTTAAAATTAGGTACAAACATTTAGGTTATAAATATACACCATCCTACAAAATGTGGGCGGGATTGGAGAAGTAGGCGTGGTATCTCTCATACAAAAAGTATTAAAAATTTTATAAAAACCTAAATTTTTTTAATGTATATATATCAGAAGATCGCAAATTATTAATAGAAAATATTTTCTGAAAAACTCGGGAAAATCGGTTCAGATACGAAAAAGTTATGACCAAAATATTAATTTTTTTTTTGAAATACCCATTTTCAGGAACCATAGATCTTCCCGAGTCCACGTTTTATAGCCAAAATAACTGGCAAATTTCTACTTTAACACATCGGTATATAAATCTGTCAAATCGGTTAAGAAATAGCAGAGTTATGACCAAAATACTGAAATCCCAAAAATTACTCTTTTTTATAATTAAGTTTGTTTTTTATACCCTTCACCGAAGGTCCTACACCCTATAAAGTATATATATTCTGGGTCCTTATGCAAAGCGAAGTTCAAATCCGGTTGTCGTCTCTTCTTCCTATCCCCTCACCACCCCTTCGTATTTGTTTACATATACTAGCATAATGCCCAATATGATTTTCGTTATCACCCTTCTTTATTATTTCATATATTTAACGAAATAATTTTAACAAATAGAAACTAAAAACGATTTAAAAAAAATATTTACCAGTTATCGCTTTTTAAATTTCATTGATAATGAATTTGTAAGTATTGTAAATATGTATGTATATGTATATGTATATGTAAAAATTATTAAGTTGCTCTCTATTCTACTCGCACAATGGTGAAGGGTAGATATATAAGATTCGGCACAGCGGAATATAGCACTCTTACTTGTCTATCTATATAAATAAAAATCAATGTTGTTCGTTGGTAATTGCATCAGTTGAGAACGGCTGGACCGATTTGGACAGTTTTTTTTTTTCTAATGATCGTCATGGTCCAACTTAGGTTTTTACGGAAAGAAAATTTTGCCACGCCCACTTTCACGCCCACTTTTTTTGATCTACCTAAAATCAGAAAACGGCTCCATCGATTTGACTAATTTTTCTTTGAAATGTTCGTATCAATGCATTTTAAGTTTCCGTCGAAAGAAAAATTTACCACGCCTACTTTTACGCCCACTTTTTCTATTAAGCACATAACTTGAGGATGGCTTGACCGATTTGGACGATTTTTTCTTTAACGTGATCGCCATGGTCCAACTTAGGTTTACACGGAAAGAAAATTGTTCCCCGCCCACTTTCACGCCCACTTTTTTCGATTTACCTAAAATCAGAAAACGGCTCCATCGATTTGACTAATTTTTCTTTCAAATGTTCGTATCAATGCATTTTAAGTTTCCATCGAAAGAAAAATTTACCACGCCTACTTTTACGCCCACTTTTTCTATTAAGCACATAACTTGAGGATGGCTTGACCGATTTGGACGATTTTTTCTTTAACGTGATCGCCATGGTCCAACTTAGGTTTACACGGAAAGAAAATTGTTTCCCGCCCACTTTCACGCCCACTTTTTTCGATTTACCTAAAATCAGAAAACGGCTCCATCGATTTGACTAATTTTTCTTTCAAATGTTCGTATCAATGCATTTTAAGTTTCCATCGAAAGAAAAATTTACCACGCCTACTTTAACGCCCACTTTTTCTATTAAGCACATAACTTGAGGATGGCTTGACCGATTTGGACGATTTTTTCTTTAACGTTTTGTAGGATGGTGTATATTTATAACCTAAATGTTTGTACCTAATTTTAAAGCTTTGGCTCTTGCCGTTTTAAATTGTAATAACAGTGTCCAAAGTTTTGTAAGTGATAATAAACTTCTAAAAATTTGAATTCTTTTTTGCTAAAATAACACTTTTTATATTGGAAAACCTGTTGTACACTTTATTTTGACGCTGACAGTATATACTTTATATGGTCTAAGATCAATATTGCAGAAATTACAAACGGAATGACAAACTTATATATACCCTTTTCCACCTGTGGTGAAGGGTATAAAAATGAACGCTTGTTTGTTTGTATGATTGTATGTTTGTTTGAAGTCTATAGATGGCTAAACCGCTGGACCGATTTTCTTGCAGTTTCACAGCGTCTTCCTGTATGTCTGGAAGGAAACATGGGCTTTACTTTGTTTTTAAATTGCAAGTAGACGAGGTGCCATGCCCAATTAAAAAAATAAGTATTTAATATTGGTTAATTCGAAACTAGTACATCTATGGCCATTTTCCCAATGTATCGACAAACTGTCTGTTACTTAATGTCAACATAAGTTTATTGGACCGATAAAATGTCCGTTAACGATTTTGGGTTTCTCAATATACCGACCAAAAACAAAGTTTTCAGCTGGCAACGCCACTCAAAATACATGTAAAAGTTGGGAGTCAGCTGATTGAATTTATCTGTACGGCAAATAAAAGGAAAATAAATAATTGGCAGATGAGTGCCGGTTAGCTTTGCGAGAAAACCAAATTTCTTTAATGTGCAGTTTTTCGTTGGGAAAAAAGATAATCGCCTAATGAGAAAATGGCCACTAGAGTTTTCAAGTTAAGTATGGTGAGCTTTGGCATCCACAAAAAATAGGCGGACTTGCAATTGTAGGCGTGGCATTTCTCACATAAATTTAATATTAAAATTCGTATATCTGGAAAACGATAACAGAGCAGATCATCTTTGACATCAATATGATTATTTGATTAAGAAACGGGTACATTTACGCAAAGAAAAAACATGGGTGTGGTAAACATATTCTAAGAGCAACATATTATGATAAGATTCATGATTGTGGTCACCATATTAAGATTATTATTAAATCATATTATGACTTAACCCAACAAGCACGAAGTCAAACCTTTGATATATAATGATTTTATCATTTGACATCAAACACAATTCTCAAACGTTTTACAATTGTTTGATTTAACATTTAAATTCAAATTGATAATGAATTCAAAATAAACATTTGATATCAAATGTTTTAGCAATTTGATGTCAAGTGTTTGTCAAATGTAAAATTCAAATCAAAAATAAACTTGGCAATACTAAAGCCAAAAATAAATGTAATCATGAAAAATGGCGATTAAATTTACATTTTTTACTTTTTGGTTACATGTGTTTTACTATTAAACAAAAATTTTAATATAAAGTGGACAGCTTATTTCTTGTGAAAAATGAAAATTATTTGTGAGTAATTAAAAATACGAAAAAAGGAAAATAAAACGGGAAAGTGAAGAAAGTTTGTTGAACGATCGCAGTGCTACAATCCTCAAAAAAAAGGGAGCCAAGTAGTTTGTCTTTCAAAGAATTAGAGGACGGAAAGAATATTATTTCATTTTTTAGCTACGGTGCCGAATGGTTATCTCACAGTTTATTTAAATAAATAATTAATTTTGATTAAAAAAAATAAAATATTTTTATTTATATTCCACATTGTATAACAATCCACATTTGAAAAACATTTGAGGATAACGTTTGAAAGCAAGTTGAAAATAAAGGTATTTTTCAATTTGAAAATAATTTCCCCTTTTTGTTGAGAACGCTATGATTTTCAAATGATTTTCAAATCATTATCAAACGTTTGTAGTTTGAGAAAACGTTTAATTTCAAATCATTTTCAATTTGAAATCAAACCTCCATGTTTGTTGGGAATATACTCGTACTATTTCATCACAACATTTCTTCCTTAATCATATTAAATATTATTCTGTTAATCATACTAAGTTAGAAAGTAATCAAATTATTGTCATGTTAATCAAATAAGTTAAGAATTAATCAAATTATTATTATGCTAATCATAATAAGCTAAGAAATTAACCATATTATTGTAATGTTAATCATAATAAGCTAAGAACTAATCATATTACATATTGTCATGCTAATCATAATAAGGTAAGAAATTAATCATATTATTGTCATGTTAATCATAATAAGCTAAGAACTAATCATATTATTGTCCTGCTAATCATAATAAGGTAAGAAATTAATAATATTATTGTCATGTTAATCATAATAAGCTAAGAAGTAATCATATTATCATCATGTTAATCATAGTAAATTGAGAAACATCACCTTTCATAACTGTCTTAAAAATACAAAATAAATTAAAATTTTTTTGCATCGATTTTTTATTTTGTGGCTTTTTAGAATTTTTCTTTATGTAAATCAAATAGCGGAGTTCAACATAAGGCTTGCAAAAGAGCAAATGCAAAATCTGTGGTATTTATTGGCAACCGCGTATGTCCATTTTGCCGATTTTGGGATGTTGATGCCATATTGCCTAATTTTAAACGCTCTTTATATGTTTCTAAAAATTTTTGAAAAAAGATTGATCAATTCCGATTTTTCAACGTAATGACAAAGTTTTAAAAGTGCAATACCTAGCCTTTAGTTTGATCTAGAATGGTTTTTTGGCTTTCCTGAATAAATTGTTTTAATACATTCACAGCTGATGTCATCAAATTTTTTAAAGGCGACTTTTACATCCATATGAACATTAAGGGAAGAAATAGGTTGCGCTAACAAAAGTGGGCGTGGCACTCCATTGTAAATTAAATAGCACAATGTCTATTTCAGCTAGAATCCCGAATTTTTGTGGGAGTACACGGAAAAACACAACAATCCATCCGTACTTAAATCAAGCCGAAACGGTGTAACAAGAACGGTACAGAATGCTTGATTCAAGTATGGATATTCAATGAGATTCACTTAAGTAAAACTAAGATTGAATTGTTTTAAGTACTCTTAAGTGTTATTCGCACTTTTTTAAGAACGACTCGTACTAAAGTGAGAATAAAACAACTTAAATTTAGAACAAGTTTTTTCTTTCTGTGTAACTTTAGTATCAATATAAATATTTTGGACAACAAATGGGGGGAGTAAATAATAAAATTCTTATATCTTGGAAACTATTACAGTTATTTTGAAAATAAATGGGTACAATGCCAATAGTGGGCGCATTTAAAAGCAACTTTGAATAAGATATTAGCGGCATTATTTATAAAAAATAAAACAGGTTAATAAAAAGTTTATGAAACGGATTTTGTATGAAAATGTTTTTAACTGTTTTGTATTTAACTAGCTGGCCCGGCAGAAGTTGTTTTGCCATATAACTTATAACTTTCAGATGTTACAATGTCTGCATGTCAAATTTTAAGAAAACCGGTTGATAAGTTAAGAAGATAATAAAAATTATAGGCTTTAGTTCTTTCCAGATGTTACACTATTTGCCCGCCAAATTTCAAGAAAATCAGTTGATTAGTTAAGAAGATATAGGGAGGTGGAGCTTTTACTCCTCTTGTCCTATTTCATGCTCTTTCTCTTTCAGATGTTACAGTGTCTGCATGCCAAATTCTAAGAAAACCGGTTGATTAGTTAAGAAGATATAGGGAAGGGAGCTTTTACCCCTCCTGCTTCACGCCCTAAATAATTAAAACTATAGGCTATAGTTTTTTCCAGCTGCAACACTATTTGGCTGCGAAAATTCAAGAAGATATTGGGAGGGGGAGCTTTTACTCTTCTTGCCCTATTTCACATCCTATTCCCTATTTCCTTTCAGATGTTACAGTGTCTGCATGCCAAATTTTAAGAAAACCCGCTCATTAGTTTAAAAGATATAGGGAAGGGAAGCTTTTACCGCTATTGCCCTATCTTACGCCATATTCCCTATTTCCTTTCAGATGTTACAGCGCCTGCATGCCAAATTTTAAGAAACCCGATTGATTAGTTTAAAAGATTGGGGAGGGGGAGCTTTTACCTTTATTGCCCTATTTGACGCCCCAAATAATAAAAATTTGAGGCTATAGGCCTTTCCAGATGTTACACTGTTTTCCGTTTCACTGTTAAGCAGATATAGGGAGGGGGAGCCTTTACACCTCTTTTCTATTTTCTTTCAGATGCTACAGTGCTTGCATGCCAAATTTTAAGAAAACAGGTTGATTAGCTAAGATGATATAGGGAGGGGGAGCTTATGCCCTTTTTTGCGTCCAGCGATATAAAACATACGCTACGACCTATTCTCATACCTAACAAAAACACATACAAAATTTTATAAAAATTATATTTGTATGGGAATATATAGGAAAATCTAAATGCCACATCTCCGGAACCACTCGGCCGATTTCATGCAAATTTTACACAAACCATCTACAGACTATCCCCAACGTACCCCGACGTTTTTGTTGAAATCGGTCTACCCGTTTTCGCAGTTAGTGGTGACATCACAGTGAACACTGCTTTTTATATATGGGCTAATCCGAAAATTTTTAAACCAAAGGCAGAAATTTAAAGTTGCCCAAAATCCATATGTTTGTTAATGGAATAATAGGATACATATTCAAGCTTCAACATATATAAGCAATAAGGTTTTACGGTGGTTTTTTGTTCTTGGCAGAGGCTAACCTAAACGTACCTCTTGCTTTCATGTATACTTGTAAAAAAAGGGTATTTTCCATGTTCAAAAAAGTGGGCAAAACAATCGTTTCAGTATTTAGCGTTTAGCAAAACTTTAATTTGCTTAATTTTCTTTTATTTAAGATAAATATCATATATGTAAGTTATCTAATATATATTAAAAATTTGAACTAAAAATCGGTACACTCTGTGTAACGTCCGTAACGGAAAATGGGGGGTTTTAAATTTAACAGAATGATTTTAATAATTTTGTTATCCAAACTAGCTTTATAAACAGAGTTTTTTATGCACTTTAATCTGATGAAAAAAAAATACCTTTATTACGCTTTTTTTTCTTAATATAAATGACAAATTGTGTAAGGTCCGTAACCGCATGAAAATACCCAAAAGTTTTATTTTAATATTATGAGGTGGAAGTAAGTGTTTATAATAGATTTTCACCTGCTGAATCTGAATTTGGACTTAAAATTGCTCAAGGTTGCCGAGAATCCGAAAAACTTCACCTCAAAGTAACAAAAAGAGTGTTTTAATAACATGCGATCCCTCAATCTGCAACTTAAATTGAGATGGATTTCGAATTCTTCGGAAACCTAAAATAATTCCTGAATATCAATAATTAGTAATTAATAACCATGTTGTAAACCGCAACCTCCATGCACCCCTTCAAATATTTGGTGGTACGCCCATGCTTGCAATGTTTACGTACTGGATTTTCCGTTAGAAATCTTTAAGCAATTCTTGCTTTGATCTCAAAATTTTGCCAAAATTTTGCGCGTGGTGACAAATATATTCGTATTAATTAAAATGTGTTCAAATGCAGACAGAGCAAAACAAATTTGTGCAAATTTGAAAATAATACTGAAAAACTGTTGGTGTTTAAAACTAAAAAGGCAGAAAGAAAGCGAGCATATCTTGAGAAAATCAAATAAAAGTTAAAAAATAGTGTGTCACAGGCAAAAAGAATAAAAAGAGATAATAGGCAACGAGTGGCCAAATTTAGAGAGGCACATAAATACATTCTGAGAAACATTACACAATTCGTAAAAGAATGGAATGTGAGTTGTTTCGAACGGAATTTTGTTGCTACTTCGCATGGAAAAGGAGCGGTGGACGGTGTTGTTAAGCGAAAAGTTTGGCAACTAGTAAAAACCCAAAATCTCATCTTAAAAAACTTTCGAGATTTTCACAAATTAGCAAAAAAAAAAAAAAAATATATATATATAAATGGCGTTTTCCTAATTTACGTTGGTAAAAATTTTGTCAAAACTACATCTGACGAAATATCAAAAACATGGATAAATGTAAACAAGTAAGAAAGTATAGTCGGTCAAGCCCGACCATATGATACCCTGCACCACAGTATTTAAAAACACATCATGCTTATGTGTCCATATAAATATAGATTTATATATGCTTATAAACTTCATGAAAATCGGTTCGAAAGTTTGTGAGAGGCAGAAATTGCCCCTACCTCCCCTTGTGGTCCTATTTTTGAAAAACTGTATAGCTAATGTGTCCATATAGATATGGATCTATCTATGTTTTAAATTTCATTAAAATCGGTTTGAGAGGCAGAAATTGCCCCTATCTCCCCTCATGGTCCTATTTTTTAAAAAATGCATACATTTTGTGTTCATATAGATATGGATCTATCTATGTTTTAAATTTCATTGAAATCGGTTTGATAGTTTCTGAGAGGAAGAAATTTCCCCCTATGTTCCCTCGTGGTCCTACGATTCGGCCCATTTTCAATAGGCTTGGCTCTTGTGTCAATAAGAACCTATGACCCAAATTTCATCAAATTATTTCCAAAATTGCGACCTGTACTTTGCGCACAAGGTTACATGGACAGCCAGCCAGCCAGCCAGCCTGCCAACCAGCCAGTCGGACGGACATCGTTAGTTCGACTCAGAAAGTGATTCTAAGACGATCGGTATACTTTAAGGTGGGTCTAGGACCAATATTTTAAGGCGTTACACACATCAGCACAAATGCATAATACCCTCTCCACTATTGTGGTGTGGGTATAAAAATATTCCAGCTCTTAAATCATATCATTATTTTTTCGGGCTTTTCCAATGACAATACTATAAGAGTAGCTCGAACAGCTGGGTCTATTAAGCATAAGATACAATGTTAAACGGTTAAATAAACAAATTAATAAATGAATATAAGTAATATAAGAGTAATGAAATATTCTATAATTTTTTTGTAACTAATAAATTTATAATTACAAGGTTAAAAAGATTTTTAAATACATGAATGTTTTTTATATACACAATTTGGTTTAATGGAAAAAGTGTAACGTCCGTAACGTAACGTCCGTAACAGCCAAAAATTAAGATTTTTGTTTAACAGGACTACTTAGCCTTATTTTCTAAGATGGATTGATATGGTCATATATTCCACTTAATTTTTTGTATTTGGACTTTTTTTTGTTTATTATGCAAAATTAGCTAAAAAATGTGCAAATGCACATAAGCCTCAAAGTCGACTTCCATTTTTTGTAACGTCCGTAACGGAACTTTAAGCTAGCATAACTTTTTTTCAAAAACAGTTAACCTTTAAGTTTAAAACAAGTTTTAAAGTACTCCCAAAGAATTGCATTTTGCAAAAAATTTCATGAAAATATTCCAATGCTAACGTCAGCTTAGTCAATCTTAACAAGCAAATTTGCGTGCGAATGTAACGTCCGTAACGCAGGATTAGCCCATATATAGAAGATTTACTAAATAAGGCCGTAGAATAATTACACTGTGCTAGTTGAAAAAATTGACAAGCCGGGCACATGGCGTTTGGACATAATTCGGGTGCGCTGCATTCAATGGTGGTAAGTGTTTTTTTAGGTTAGCTCTTTTTTCGAGATATACCGTTATTTCGAAAATGGAGGAGGTTGGACAACATATATTCGCGTAACTCAAAAGAAGTAAAGCGGGCCACTCGAAACCGGGGGATTTTAGACCTATTAGTCTGTCTTCATTCCTGTTGAAGACTCTCGAGAGACTAGTAGATTTCTATCTCAGAGGTAATATTGAGACCCGCCTTATTAGCAACGCTCAACACGCCTGCCTGAAGGGTAAATCTGTTGAGAGTGCGTTACATGAGGTGGTAGGTTGTATTGAGCACGGTCTGAGGAATAAGGAATATACTCTCACCGCGTTTTTGGATATAGAAGGAGCCTTTAATAACATTAGGGTTGAGGCGATTAGAGATTCATTGATGGAGCTGGGAGTTAAGGACTTTCTGGTGGAGTGGATAGTCTGCATGCTTAGCAGTAGGATTATAAACTCGAGCCTTGGGGATCAGGTGATAAGGAGGAGGGTTACCAGGGGGACACCACAGGGGGGGGGGGTTCTATCGCCTCTACTGTGGTTGCTTGCGGTCAACGGGATTCTCAGGTCATTTGATTCCATGGGCAGGAAAGTTGTTGCCTATGCGGATGTCATAGTTCTGCTGGTCAAGGGAAAATTTCTGTCCACGATCGGGGAAATTATGCAGGTAATGTTGGGCGAACTCTCGGCATGGGCAAAGGACAGGGGGCTGTGTGTTAACCCTGTGAAGACTGAGCTGTTGCCTCTATCGGACGGTGCAAAATACTTGGGCAACTTTCTGGACTTGGAAGAGAAATACTCAGGAGAGGATGAGAAGGGGACTCAATGCCTACTACACATGCAGGAACTCCATCGGTAAGAACTGGGGTCTGAGGCCTGATATGGTAAATTGGATTTAAACATCGGTGGTTAGGCCTATACTTACCTATGGGTGCACTGTTTGGTGGGGCGCGTTGAGTGTGGATAGCTATTGGAAGATGCTTAGCAAGGTTAAAAGGAGTGCATCTCTGGGCATCACGGGTGCAAGGAGCAGCACTCCACAGACAGCGCTGGACATCCTACTATATCTATCCCCTATCGAGCATTATGTGAGGAGTGTGGCTGCTAGGAACTTACTTAGACTTTACGAGTCTTCCTTAGTTAGACCTAGGCGGGATGATCACAAGAGAATCTTGTACGAGGTGGGTCTGCTTGATCGGGGCACTATTCTTGAGAGAATTTCGGATCATAGGACTACGACTCTGGACTTCGGTGTTACACCACCGGTGGAATTCCCGGATAGGGAAATCTGGAGTGGGTCCAATAAACTGTTTGAGGTGTGGGCAGTATTTACGGATGGATCCAAGATGGAAGCCGGCAGTGGTGCCGGTGTATATATCGCGGACACCGAGGTAAAAAGGTCATTCAGACTCCCTGATGAGTGCAGTGTCTTCCAAGCTGAGATTCTAGCGATCTGGAGGGCGACGGAGGTGATACTGGATCACATCGTGGGTGGATCTGAGGAGACAATTTACGTCGATATTCAGGCGGGGCTTCGGGCATTGAAGAACTATACGGTGCGATCATGCCTGGTCACGCGGTGTAGGAACGCTCTGAGGGAACTCATGGGGGCATTCAACGTGAGGCTGTGTTGGGTACCAGGACACTGCATGGTTGATGGGAATGAGGTGGCGGACGAACTCGCGAGAGGGGGTTCGAGTCTCGACTTAGTGGTAAGGGATAGGGGGGTAAAGCCCCACTATGTTACAACTATGGGGTGATACGGGAGAAATTCCGTGATGACGTTGACCGATCCTGGAGGGATAGAATGGATTGCAGGGTGTCTAGGGAACTATGGCCCAGATTGGACGCGGGGGCAACCAGTGTTCTACTGGGATTGGATAGGGGTAGTCTTAGAACACTTATAGGGTTCTGTACGGGTCATTGTCCTGTCAGGGCTTTTGTGGGCAGATGGGACAACGCCATACCGGACTTCTGCAGGTTATGCGAGGATTCGGAGGAGTTAGAGACGATCGAGCATGTACTGTGCCATTGTCCTAGGATGCAGGGTCTCAGACGGAAGTGGTTAGGAGATAGGTTTCACGACGAACTGGGGTGCATAGCTGGATGTAATCCGGCCGATCTACTGGGGTTTGTCAGGGAAATAACGCGGCTGTTTCTGTTGAGGGGACTGTAAGGGACCGTATTTGGTCTCCGAGTGGAGGTGTGCCAGTGAGCACACAACCCTTCTTAACCTAACCTAACCTAACTCAAAAGAAGTTTAGTTTATTAAAATTAATAAAAAAAAAACGAAATTCCGCAATAAATAATACAGTGGGGTTGGGCATACACATACATTTTGAATATGACATAACTTTTAAAAAAAAAATGTAAAATCTTTTTCGTTCATATATGGGCACTTCCAAGATTGTAAACGGAACATTCGCACACGTTTATATTGACAAAACTGTAAAAAACAACCTGATTTTCATTTTTTAAATTAATGATTCTTTAAACTCTCAATTAGCTCTTTAATTTCCGCAAATGAAATTTTTCGCTTACTGTCGTGGTTTCCGAGATAATTGCAAAAAGCCAGTGATTGTAAACGGGACAAAAAACTGAAGTGGGTTTTAAGGGGTAACCGTTTAAACAGTGATTTCTGCGAAACCTGACAATATTTTATTGGGATTAATTTTAAAATGTTGCGTACAAATGTGCCCTAAAAATGGTTTCGATTTCAAAATAAAATATGAATTACATTTTTTTAAATAAATTGTTAAAGAAATTGTAAAAGGGACATTGTAAACGGGACAATTTTTCCACCATGATTTAAAATTTTTTTATGTTGCTAGTTATAATCCTTTATATAAGAAACTTAATAAAAAATGTTTTTCAGATCATAAATATGCCTTAGATTAGAGTATTGTTGTTCCAAATGCATATTTTCTAATATACACAAGTATGTGCTAAAAGTTGTAGTACTTCGTTTACCATTTATCTTTTTTTTTCGAATCAATTGATTATACGCATATATTAAAAAAATATAAGCAATTCTCTAAATAAATCTTGAAGAGAAAATTTTTTTTTCCATTTTTTGTGGTTGACGTTTTTTTTTTTGGAAATAGCCATATGTTCCTTATAAGATAAAAGGTACCTTCTCACCAAATTTCATTAAAATCAGAAGGGGTCATGCCTCACTCTTGGTCGTTTTGACATGGAATTACCCATATAGAATTCGATACCGATTTATTTAAATAAAAATTTGAGTTTATATAAAATTTATTTATTTAAAGTGTTAGGCGACACCATTATTTTCAAAGAAATAAAAAATCTGTCGTATGAATTATGGCAAATTTCCTTAAATTTTAAGAACCTCAGAGTCTAATGTCCGAAGCTTCTCAAAATTAAAGAATTTTTCTAAGCTGATTAGAAAACCCTACAACTATCTTCTATGCAACTCCTTTAATCCTAATATGACCTCTAATTACTGACCCAGAAAATGTTTGTAAGCTATTTTGCAAAGAAATTTCCACAGTAAAATCTTTTAATTTATTTGCATTCATGACATGTTGCCGGTGCATGGTGGCTTAACTTTCATTCATTCATGTCTGTAATGCATTTTTGTAAGTTTTTTTTTTCTTCTTCTGCATGAGACCCACCGACAACATCAGGCGAAAAGAAAAAAATTAATTGTCATACTTAAAGACTTGAAAGCCTAAAAACAACAACAACCAAAACCCGGTAGTTTATTAAAACAAAGCACGATTACAATGTGATAATCAAGTGTCTGTAAATGTGAGTAAAGTGGTGAACATGTGTGTGTATGTTTGTTAGTGTAAGTATGTTTGTCAAGCATAAAATTCCAAAGAAAAACAATTAAAATGCACTTAAATAAATAAAAGAAAACACGACAACCAGAAAGAAAAACAGACAGCAACAATGTTCAAAAATGCAAAAAAAGGCTAAATTTTTGTCAGAAAACGCACCTTTGGCTATAAAGGCAACAACAAGTTTTTTTTGCATTATTGCTGCTGTTGTTGTTGCTGATGTGTTGTAAGTATGTAGTTGATATTTTTTTGGGACTGAAGAAACATTTAAGAATCCAGAATTAAAATGTGGCTCAAGCTGCAGCAACTAAATGCGTTTGAACATTCTGACGCATTTGATGCACAACAGCAACAACATCGACAGAAAATCATAAACTTAATGTGTTTGCTCATGCGCAGTTTTCACATACCTTAAAGTTTGTTAGTGTGTGTTTGTGTGTATGTTAAGGCACTGCCTGCTTTTATTTACCACCTCTGGAGAGTCATCGTAGTGCGTGTATATTTTGTTGATTATCACCACCACTTTGGCTTATAAATAAAAAAATGTAGGTTAACCGTTATTAAGAACAACAACAGCAGAAACAGCAACAACAACAACATACATTTTCTTAACAAATACTTTTTCATACTCATTTCACAGTTTTCGTTCAATCCGTTTACCAAGAAGTCTTTAATAACATGCGTCATTTAAAAGATTAATTTTTATTAACTTTTTTAAGCCAACTTAAATTTCAGATTTTATTTGATTTTGTAGTTTATTTTGCTCGATGGCAACCTAATTTGTGGTATTACAAAGATAATTTTTTGGATTTTTAAAATATTTATGCGAATTTTTAATTTAAAAAAATGAACTTTTCGAGGAGTCTTTATAATTTATGTTTTGTTATTAGTGTTACCAGTTCACGTGCTCCAGTTTATATTTTAATGGCTCCAGCAATACCTTTCTTAAACTTTATATCCACTAATATGTATCGGGTGATTTTTTAAGAACTATAGAAAAGTTTAAAAAAAAAACACATACAGTTCAGAAAAATGCATGAAATCTTTATTTGAATCGATAGTACGGTCCATATAATTTAATGTTTGAAGATTATTCCATGCAAATGTTGACCGTGACTGCGCCTCAAATGGTCCATCCGCTTAGTCCAATTTTGGCATACTCTTTCCAACATTTCGGCCGGTATCTCATGAATAAATGCTTCAATGTTGTCTTCCAATGCGTCAATTGAAGCGGGCATGTGTGTATAGACATGAGCTTTAACATAGCCCCACAAAAAATAGTCTAAAGGCGTTAAATCGCACGATCTAGGCGGCCAATTGACCGGTCCCGAACGTGAAATAAAATGTTCACCGAACTCGCCTCTCAATAAGTCCATTGTTAAGCGTGCTGTGTGGCTTGTGGCACCGTCTAGTTGAAACCACATGTCATGCAAGTCAAGATCTTGCATTTTGGGCAAAAAAAAGTTGGATATCATCTCACGTTGTTGCGAACGGCGACGAATCGATAATTGATGGTCATCATTAACACTGGCCGATACAGCTGCGATATTTTCATCACTTCGCACACTACGTAAGCGTGTTGGTGGTTTAATGTCCAACAATGTAAATTTGGTGCGAAATTTAGTCACAATAGCCCGAATAGCCGCTTCAGTGGGTCGATTAAACTGACCATAAAATGGAAGAAGCGCGCGATGATCTTTCTTAACAGAGCACGCATTTTGATAATAAAATTCAATAATTTGCAAGCGTTGTTTGTTTGTAAGACGATTCATGGTTAAATTATAGACCAAACTGAAGATGTTTGACAGTGAAACAAAACACGAAACGTGCGTCAGCTGTTTAAACCAGTGTGGCCAAAAAGATAATAGCTATAAAATCACCCGATACTATTTGTTCATACACACACCACAATTAGATATTGCTGTTCGGTTTTAATAGAAATAGAAACCGTGGTTTTAATGCCCTCAAACCGACCAAAAAACCTCGGTTTAAGCTTTTACTTTAAATATATATGTATGTTTGCTAAAAGAAATTGTAAATTATGCATAATACTTGTACTTCATTTAAAAAAACTGTATACATAACAGCCTGGAACAATGGCAAGGTATTTCAAAATTCTTTAAATTTAAAATAAGTACTAAGAACAAATGTTCCTTTTTTAATAAAAGTGCCTGAATTGAAACAATTAAAAAATTGGTATTTCATACAAAAAATATGTATGTACTAGTGCTGGGCTACTATCGATATTTTCTACCATCGATATTTATCGATAGTTCAGATTTCACTATCGATATATCGATATTATTGTCGACTGAATGTTTGTACTTAAGTAGGAAAACTTTAACTGGTTTTTACCAGGCTACAGTTCGTTGTTTTTATCACTTTATTGAACGTAAGAGACGTACTTATGTATGTACGCACGTTATTTCAGATGACAGTTTTTAAAACTTGTGATGCTGATAAGCACCTTTCTGAAGGAACCAAAGTAACAGGGAATATAAGATATTTTATTGCAACTTAAGATAATGTTCTAAATTGGATTTGATTCTCAACCAGTTTTGAAAAATTCAGTACTTTGGTACTTTTTTCAGTACTTTTTCATATTAAAAATACCGCAGTACCCCCAGTACTTTTTTTCAGTACTTTTTTTTATCCTTTGAAACCTAAAAGTGATAATCAGCTTCAATCCAGAAAACATTGTTTCTGGAAAAACCAATAGCCTTATACTGTTGTTATTAATGTTATTTACAAACGATAAAGAAAACTATGATAATATCAATTCTCAATTCCGTGTTCTAGCGGATCTTTCAGAAATAAAGCATTTCAGAACTGAATATATTTAAATTTCTTAAAAAAAATAAAGCCAATATTTAGAACGAAACTAATGTTTGCTGACCTTTCATATATTGCTTTTGGTATTTTTTCGATACCACATTTCTGAGTATCAATTGAACGCACAGTTTCAAATGCAAAATGATGTAAAAAGCAAAGGAAAAAATCGTATACATATAGAAACTGTTTCAAGTTTGATAAAAACTAAAAATCTATTAAAATCAACTGGTAGTTGCTGTTGTTAGTTATAATATTTCTTATGATTTCTTAAAGTAAATTTGCTTTATCTTTAAACACTGAATTCAAATCTTTATTTTTAAACAGTATTGTTTTAAACTTTTTTTAGAACTAAGTTCTAAGTATGTAAAAGTCTGAATTATGTAACTTTGCAAAATTTGAAATATAAACACAAAAACCAGTATTAATTTATATTGACAATAAAATTTTATTTTTTATTTTCGTATTCATAAATATATGAACTATTTCAAATATTTTTTTTTAATACTGAAAAAACGTACCTTAAAAGAATCGAAATCAGAAAAGCTGTATATTGTGAAATGTGTTTGCAACACTGTACTATGTTATTTTTCTTTAAAGGCTGTGTTTTTTTAGATAAGAGTTGAGCCATATTTTAATTGAAACCATTGTGCCACTTATTGAATTATATGTGGCCATATAGAAATAATATGGCGAATAACATATGGGTAAATCCAAAGTGTTGAACGTGACAGTCGTTCGCATCAAAAATGCAATAACATTTTAAACAAAAAATATTTTTGCGTTCTCTTAACCCTTAAATTAAAGCACTAAGAAAGCACTGTTATCTATGCTAAAGTTTATTGAGGGCGCGATTCTAGGTCAAAGATAATGGCAAAAGAAGTAGCGGTTCGAACGTGAAAAAAACTGAAGTAGATTTTGTGGCCATGTATAAAAAGGCGTAATTCAGCGAAACCTAGCACAATTTTTTAGTCAAAATGTCTTGGTTTGATTATAAAATCTTTGTATTTTTTAAGCCAAAATCTGGGTCGATACGTGACATTTCGAACGTGAAATTTTTTCCGTAATAATTCAACTGAATAATGATTAAAATAAAATACAAATTTACCATTTATATGAATAACATATTTCGCTTTGAACTCTTTCTTAGATAACAGAACATGTAAGAAAATTTTTTTTAGATAATTTTTATCAAATATCACCTGTTTTAAGAAAAATAAATATTGTTACGTTTTTCCTTTAATAAACGCGTTCGGTTTACTCCCTTTATAATAAACCGTTGAGTTCTTTTAATTGCAAATCCGAATAAAAACACACACTTATTCAACTTAACAAACTTTATTGAAATTAATTATTTTGTTCACAATTGTTAGTTACGCACAGAACCGTTTCTCAAAGCAAACTGAAAGTATTATACATGAGTCACCCCTTTTTATATTTCATTATTATTTCTAGATTTTTCCTGAACCTTCCCGTACAAACTATTTATTATGTTCTATAACCATTTCTAGAAATGACTGGGAAATTTATATAGGAATTATTTTAAAATAACAGTTGTGTTGAAAATTATACATGACAATTTTAAGTAACATAAAACTATAACTTATAACTAAAACTTTAAATAATTCTTAGATAATTTAGCTTTCGTAACAATATTTAATAAAACATACAATAAAACATTCTCACATACAGTAAAATCTCGATAATTCGTAATCGCAAGGGACCGACAATTTCTTACGAATTATAGGGTTTTCGATTTAGCGGGGTTTCGATTTACCGGGGTTTAAAATAAAATTCATACGAATTAACGGGGTTTTTCAATTTATTTACTAGAACAATAAAAAAACATCAAAAACAATTGAAGCACAGCCGCGAATAACGTTTTAAGTTACAAAATAATAATTTTTCAGGAGAGCAAAAAAACGTTTTTTGACAAGCAGCATTATTTGTTTTAAAAATTTTTTTTTTTCTATTATTTAAAATAGTGATAATAAAAACTTTAATGCAAAAGGCTTTTAAAACATTATTCCGCACTGCAAACCCATTTCGGTTTCATCATTATGTTAGTAACTTGCAATGTTCTTCCACTGGCTGACACTTTGTACGCCATTTTGAAGGCGTTAAGGTGCATAGTTTTGGTTGATTTGATGTTTAAACTGTGTAAGAGAGTAAAGTCAACGTTTATCTGCAAAAAAACAGTTTTTGCAAAATGTGGCGTTTACAACGTTTTTCGCGGCTGTGCTTCAATTGTTAAAAATAAAATATAAAAAAATAATTCATGTAACAAACTGATCTTAAGAAAATAAGCACACACACACAAGCAAAAGCCCACGCAAAAAAAATAGCGGTGAGCAAAAATCATTCTTTCCATGTTTCTGTGGTTTTTATTACGAATTATAAGCGGTAGTTAGCAAACAATTACGATTTATAAGAGGTAAAGAAGATTTTATTTGAAAAAAATTACGAATTAGCGAGGGGACCAAAATGTACGGAAATTTTACGAATTAACGAGATTTTTTCAAGGGACCGACAGTTTATTACGAATTATCGGGAATTACGATTTATCGGGGTACGAATTATCGGGATTTGACTGTATAAGAAATGACGTTTGCACAACTTTGCAGTCTGATTGTTCATCTAAGTGAATAAATTTATGAGTAAATTTATAAAATTAGTAAAATCTAAATATTTCTCTAAAACAATATCGTAAAATAATCAGCTTTTAATAACTTTAAAATTTTAGGTCACGGTGGACCTTTTGACGGAAATGCCCATATACAATAATATTGTAAATGGATGGGGCGCTTGACGCTTATGTATAAAAGAAATATTATTTACATGTGTACCTTAAATATAAATACTGTTCGCCATTAAATACTTAGATAAATGGTTTCCAATAAAATATTTATTTATTTTATTTATTTTCATAAATTATTGTTTTTTTAACAAAAAGTACCATTTGGTGGGAAAAATACTCTTTTAGTTGAAGTTTAGTACCATTTAAAAATTTCAATTTTGCAACACTGTTCTCAACCCAAAAGGTAATCAATCTAGTGGACTTTTCCTCTAATGGTCGTTGATTGTTTTATTCTATGCTCGCAATTGCAATTGCATTTTTATTTGATTTTCTTACAACATCATAAAACTATCTGACATTTCAGTCCCTATTTCGGCATAAAGGCCTTAAGTTAGTAGTAAAAAAGCACAGCTAAGCAATCCATACCATCTGCCATTCTTGTTGTTGGCATTCATTGCTGTAATTCTGCGCGAATTGATACATAATAGCAAGTAAAAACTTGCGGCAAAAAACTATGTGTGTATAGCTGCTGTAGCTGTATTTATCGATATTGATATTTTTTCTATCGATAGTTTAAGACCATCGATAGTTTCCCACTGCTGCAGCACTTGTATGTAGTACATACTATGTACATACATATTAGGGAGGTCGATTATTCGACTTTTTTGAATATTCCGAATAGCTGCTATTTTAAAAAAACCCGGTTTTCGGTTAAGCATTTTAAAAATAACCTATTTTAGTTTTTATAATTAAAAAAGTTAATTAGATAAAAAAAAAATCAATTCACGAAGGTAGGAAACCAACAAAATATATTGATATGACTTAAGGTATGTTCAGACCTAACAAATATTTGACGACTGAATCCAAAAAAAAGCGTGACCAGTAAATTGATCAAACTTAAGCTTTACTTTTTATAATTTCTTTTTTCATGATTGTATAATGTAAGTTAGAAGCTGTTAAATAATGTTTGCTCTTGCGAAACGTTTTGCGAAAGCAAACATTTCTTTAAGAAAACTAGTGATGACGTGTAGGATGTCAAATATTTAATGGGTATGAACATAGTTTTAGAATTATTGAAAAGTTTTGGGCTTAAAAAATTATAGGAATTTAATAAATTTATTATTTGTGATATTCTCAAAAATTTATTTTAAATGAGTTTTAATATGATGGTGGCTAATCATGTCTATATGAATCAGCATATTTTTTAAAAGTTGCAAACAAAACCTCTTAGTCAGGATTATTTATTTCAAATTATTTTGTTTCGTCATTATAGAAACGAATAGTAATATGAACATACTTTTTACATGAAATATCTGTCAATTCGTCGATCACAATTAAAAACCTTTCATGAAATTGTTTGATTCCTTAAAGTTTGTGCTGCCTTTTTTTTAGAACGCGAGCTCAAATTTTGTTTTTGTTTTAAATGTTAGTTAAACGAGTCACTTTTGCTCTCGCGTTCTAAAAACAGGCAGTTGGCGTTTGAATAAATAAAACTGATGAATTTTCAACGTCATGTATTCCGCAGATATGTTGTAGAGTTTTTCATTATTTTTTGGCAGCATATTTTAGTAAAGTATTATTTGCAGACTCTTTAGAACTACTTACTTGGAACAGAGTCAAGTTTTACTTGGCGTATATTAATGTCAAGCTTGTGGCCTAATTAAAGTGAGTCGTGACTTATCATTTTAGGGCCCTTTTAGTACCATTGTCTTTTAAATCAGTTCGAAATATCACCAGAGATGACATCTTTATAAAAATATATATAATAATTTTTGATATTCTTTTATTAGGCTTGAGTTCATCAAATTTAATTTGCATTAAATTATTTTCACTGAGGAAGGAATTTAACAGCTTGGAATTTTTTATTAAAATTTATTGATAATTTTTCTTTGGCTGAAAAGAATGTCAAAAATTAAAAATAAACAGCTGACCCAACAGACGTTGTCCTGTCCACATTAGAAAAATGTTTGCGTTCGATTTTTAAAATCCGTTAAAAAGTCTGAGTTCATACGGCTCATGTCTTATTGACAAGATTCTTCCTTTTTCTTCTTTGGCGTTCAAATGATTCATGTCATGTTGAAGACATGTGCTGTTTTGATATTGAAAACAATAACAAAATATAACAACGAATGAAAAAGCAAAGCGTTAAGACAGTACATGCATCTGTGTACTCGTTTCATGTCCCCTCGTCCCTCTCGCCTATAAAGTAGCAATCTTGTCAATAAGACATGAGCCGTATGAACTCAGACAACGATACGAAAATTTGAAAGAAAAATTAGTCAAAACGATAGAGCCGTTTTCTGATTTTAGGTAAATCGAAAAAAGTGGGCGTTAAAGTGGGCGGGGCAAAATTTTCTTTCTTTAAAGAAAAAATCGTCCAAATCGGTCAAGCCTTTCTCAAGTTGTGCGCTTAATAGAAAAAGGTGGTGTAAAAGTAGGCGTGGTAAATTTTTCTTTCGATGAAAACTTAAAATGGATTATTACGAACATTTGAAAAAAAATTTGTCAAATCGATGGAGCCGTTTTCTGATTTTAAGTAATTCGAAAAAAGTAGGCGTAAAAGTGGGCGTAAAAGTGGGCGGGGCAAAATTTTCTTATCGTATAAATCTAAGTGTGACCATGGCGATAATTTTAAAGAAAACATTATATAGATGTCATTGGTGGTGCAATATGAAAATTGGATTTTGCCACGACCCTCCGCCCGCAGACCGAAAATCAGACTTCACAGTGTCACCCACCTGAATATTCTGAAGATTCCCTGAAAATTTCATCAAAATCGGCCTAGCCGTTTTGGAGTCCATACGTTACATACATACATACACACATCCTGCTTTATATATAGATCAGTCACGGGCACATTTGCAAATCCTATGTACGCGTGCATAGGAATAAAAATGCTGCTTGTGCGACGTCGACACATGTACACTATAAACTTCTTTGTGTGTCTGTGACGATGTACGTTCGGCTGTTGCTTTGTTGTTATTTCGTCAACACAAGCATAAATGTGATAGTATGTGTGTGCCCTTCACTGATATAGATAAATAGATTTATAATACTATCCAATTGCTTTTTAAGCTGAACATTTTTTTGCAGTGTTTTGAATTGTTCTTGGTTTTTGTAAAAGTTTAACTTTGCACAATATTTAATTAGAAAAATACTTGCACTACGAGTACATTTATAACAAAAGTAAGGAAAACGTATACCTTTTACCGGTTATCGAAATAACCGATTTATTCGATATTCGAAAAATTTACATTTTTATATATTCGATTTGGGCAAAACTAGTGTAACCGGTTAAGACCGGTCAAATACTATCCGTCCGATCTCCCTAGTACATATCAGTGGCATCTTCACAAAACTTCTTGTATAATGAAATAAGAAATTATGTAGGATAAGTTGAGATAAGAAAGCAAAAAAATTTTTACAAAAAACTCAGTGAAAAAAAATATAAAATAAAATTATCCAAATAAAGGAAAAATTTCGTTTATAATAAAAAATTTAAACAACGTAAACATAAATATTATTTGAATGAAAATTCGTATGATTAACAACATTTTTTTCGATTTTTAAAATTTGACTTAAGATTAGGGTTTTTTCCCGGGATTTCCCGTCCCGGGAATTCCCGGGAATTTCACTTATTATATTTCCCGTTTTCCCGGGATTTTTGTTGCGGGATCCCGGGAAATAAAAAGTTCTTCATAGTTTCAGAAAACAGCTATTTTTACTCTGAAATTTAGTTTTCTTTTCTCTAAAAATTAGCATCTGTGGATGGGTTGTCGATTTGATCAATTATAAGAAATGTGTACAAACGTAAATCAATGTCTCCTGCGGCAATAAATCTATTAAAAGCAGAATGGGCAGTGCAACAGTTGATAATTAATAAATTTAGTGAAGTGATGAATTGATAAAGAACATAAATTCAAAATAAGATGCAGGCAGTAAATTCTCATTGACCATGGACAAGTCTTAAAAATAGGATATACATAAACATATCGCTCCGTTATAGCAACATAGTCGTATCTACAAAAAAAAATCGAGCTTGGTAATATATCCGGGAAGTGCGGGGAAACCGAAATAAAAAAATAATGAAACTCGTGTAAGTTACTAAAACATACAATTTGAAAAACACATTGTCCTAAAGATTACAGATGGATCTAATGAAAAGAAATAGTTTGTAAGAAGTAGTCCGGATGATGCTATTTTTTGCATCAACCTTGACATCAGAAGGTTTCGGAAGCATGGTAATCAGTAAACAAAATCAGAAATATACTCTTTGGCGACTCACTAAACGCTTTGAGTGTGTGAGAAAGTAATTTCCTACGCCGTTAAAAAATGTTAATATATTTATTTAACTATTTTATATATTTTATGATTTTACTTTTTGATCTCATATCTTGAGTACCTCAATTGTTATGTTTATTTTATCTTGAACTAGATCATCATAATACGGAATTTACTTATAATAGCCAAAGGTAATAATAATTCAAGTTTCGCTTTCAATCTTCAATTAATTTTTGTAGTATTTAAGCATTTATTTTACTTACTTTGTAAACAAGTTCCCTCACGTTTGTTTATAAAAGTTTTTTTCATTAATAAAACCAAGTTTACTTTGTATTATTTGTATTGAGCGGGATCCCGGGATCCCGGGAAATTTAAAAATTTTTCCCGCTTTCCCGGGAATCGAAAAACTCCGGGAAAAAAAAACTCTACTTAAGATGTTTTGTCAAAATAGTGGCGAGGGTATTATGCGTTTGTGCTGATGTGTGTACAACTGGGTCGATCTAGCGATGTCGATCCGTCCGGCTGGGTGGCTGGCTGGGTGGCTGGCTGGTTGTCTGTCCATTTAACGTTGTGCAAAAAGTACAGGTCGCAACTTAAATAGTATTTTGTACATATGACGTATAATCTGTCCATAATTTGGCATAGCCCCTATACAAAAGTTGTTCCGGAAAGTCCTTGTGACTTTAATCTTATTGTGTTGCTATCTAGATTAAATTTTGATCAAAAATATTTTTTGCCACATACCAAACTTTTTTAAATTTGCTACAAATACTAAATATGATCATAGTTTACATACAAATACTACCCCCGCTTAAATGCAATTACTTTCTTATAAATTGGTGTTAATAGAAAACTTTTCAACGATAACTTTTATAAAAGTTATTATGCCATGGCAAAATGTTGCACTTTGCAAATTTCGCCCCGGACAATGTTAATAATTTGTTCAAATTCTCATTTAAAACTTACAAAACTAACTATAATGGCCAATTTCATCGACTCTATTTAAATATCAATTCATATTTAAAGTTAGTTTTTCATATTATTTTATTTTTATTTGACATAAAAACGAATTTTAAGCATAAATTGATATTTAAATAAATTTGGTGAAATCGGCCATAAGTGTCATTTACATTTTCATACAACTTTTTGCTGATCTAGAATTAGATTTAATTTTTTCAAACAAATTTAGTTACTTTTTCGTTTAAGAAATGAAAGGAAAATATATGACATACTTTGGGAAAATTTAAACAGACAAAAAAAAAATTGTTGCTCCTATCGTCAATGAAGCTTCGCTCTCTAAATGTCTATAAACTCTAGTTCGATAAAATGCTAATCCCTTTTATTTTCAATGAAATTTTATATAAAACTTTAATTATTCTATCATGTAATTCTTCAAATTTGCAATGATTTCACCTAAATTAATATCAGCAAATGCTAAAGACAAATTTTGCGTAACTAAAACAAGTTTACGCTCTGTTCTTTTCGAAATATAAAAAAAAAAAACTCAGCAAAATAAAGCAGCGATATTCACAATAATTGTGTACGTGATTGATATCACGCTGTTTGAAAAAGGTTTGATTTTTGCACATTCTAAGAACATTGACCGCAAAGTGTAACACAGCAAAGATAGATATAAGAAGTTTTTCAGAAGAAAATAATTTATAATTCAAACTAAGACAGACTGAAAGTGACATACAGATTCATTCAGTTATTTGTAAAAATTCATATAATCATCCGATGTTTCTTTTTTTGTTAAACCCATACCGCAATAGTGGAGAGGGTATTATGCGTTTGTGCTGGTGTTTGTAACACGTTAAGTGTTGGTCCTTGACTCACCTTTTAGTTTACCGATGGACTTGGAATCACTTTCGTTAATTCCCACAAGGACCAAAACTGTTGAAAATGCTAAGAAGCGGTCCATAATTTTACATAGCCCCCATACAAGATTCTTTCCCGAAAAGAGCCATTGTGCCCATAAACCATCTTATTTGGTTGGTATTTATATTAAATTGGTCCAAACTTACCCAGGCAGAAATTACGACTCTTCTAAATATTATGTACCGCCACAACCCTGTAAATACAAAATTGTGGCTCTACCAAAAATATGGTACCATCACAACACTGTAGATACAAAATTACAACCTTAGTTTTTTAATACCGTTTTTAAATCACATTCAACACCGGTACAACACCCTAAATACAAATATACGACTTCAGATTTTTAAAGTCGTATTTACCATAAAACTATACCGCTAAAATACTGTATATACAAGAATTAAACCTTTATTTCCTAATACCGTGTTTATAATAATTCTATACCGCTGCAACGCTGTATATACAAAAATGTAGTCTTATTAATTTAATAGTAGTTGCGTTCGAAAACTCAAAATTGTTTACTATTCTTTACTAAACTTTACTGCATTTTACGAAATTGCGTTCGAGTACACAAAATGCAGTAAATGAGAACATAAATTGAGAGCGAAAAGTGACAGTTCTTGTCTGAGTATTTACAAATTTTTACTGCAGAAATTTTTGTAGTAAAATTTAGTAAATCAAAAAACATATGTTTCAAAAGGTAAACAAACAAAAGTAACAAATAAAAAGCATACAAATTGTGAAAAAATTGTTAAATAAAAGAAAAGTTGAAATAAAAATTAAACCAAAACAAAACAGTGAATAAATATTAATTAGTTAAACTTGTTTGTGAAGCATTTATTTGGCTAAATACAAACTTTTTAATTTTTTTTGTTATGTTAATTTTTTAGAGTTGTAAAAGTGTGAAGTATTTGGGTACTTAAGTAATCAATAGCAAAAATATTATTCATGTTCTTTTAAATAATTTAACCCGCTACAAATTAGTAAAATCAAATAAAATAAAAAACAAACAAATGTGAAAGATACATAAAATAATTTGTTTGTATTTTTCAAAAATGTTCGTGTTATAAAAAGTATTTAATCGAGTACCGATAAGAAAACGAGTTAAGTAGTCAAACGTGTCAATATTTTTCAACACTTCAATTATTTGCCATCAGCTGTTGCCTTTATTTTACGAATTTTTAAAAATATTTTGCGTTCGCGTACTTTCTTGGACAAAAGCTTTTTGTGAGAAAAAATTTTTTAGTTTACTCATTTACTGAATTTTACTGTAAAAGTACTCAAACGCACCTAGTGTCGTATTAAAATGAAAACACAAAAACTTTTTTAGGTTAGAAAATATACAAATTTTTGCTTGTTAATTTAACGAATTTATATTTGTAACAATATTAAAAATAAGAGTCGGAAGACGGTTGTGACTACGTTAAATTCGTGAATCCAACATTGTAAATTTAAATTTACAGTACTGTGACAACACTAAAAAGAAGAGTCGGAAGACGCACATTTGGCGTTATCATTTTAATATTTAAGGGTTGATGTTTGACTATTGACGTCAGCAGTCGTCGATGGCTGCGAGTGTAAGACGGCAAATCCATCTGAGGAGATTGAGTGGTTGCAATCGAAACATGTCATGGTAACCTGCCGGCCGGGGTTCGAGCCCCAGCCACGTCAAGAATGAAAGATTATCAATAACAATTTTAATTAATTTTCATGTTGTAAAATTCCTTTCTTCATAAAAATAATTTAATGAAAAATTAAATTTCATGAACTTAAGCCTAATAAAAATATTAAAAATTTGGATTAAAAACCATAAATAGTTCAACAAAATAACCACAATACTAATTATTGTGACAACATTGTTAATTTTGTAAACAGTACGTTGTATTGATGTTGATAGTACCCCCTGTAATGTCGGCAAAGCGTCGTGGTGATTGTCTTTTTCTACCTGGGTATTTGCAATCTTAATCATCCTATTAAATTTTATTGATATCGGCAAATATAACTCCCGAAAATTGCTTTTAGTACCTTAACTTTTTTATAGATGTTGGTATTGACATACAATTTTGCAACAAAAGTTTTTGCGATAACTCTTATGTCGTGACACTATGCGGGGAATTACCTAAAGGGAAACAAATTTTATAAATCGAGGAATTTCTAACGCAAACTCGTAACTTGAAAACCACTTCTTTTCAGAAGAAATAAAAAATACTTCTTAAATAAACTACAATCCGTTACTGTTATAATATTGTGAGTGTACGCCTAAGACCACAACGAATTTTTATTGTGCGATTTCAGGGGCCTAATTCTGGCAGTCGTGATCGAGTACTTTCTCGATTGGAAAGCAATTTTATTTCTTATTCTTTCAGTCGATACTGAATGAATAGAAATTATTTTTTCAGTATTGTGAAACTCAAATTAATGCTTTACAACGCTAAAAAAAATAACTTCGATTCGTCCAGTATTGACTGAAATAATTAGATATTAAATTGCTTTCGAATCGAGAAAGCACTCGATCACGACTGCCAGAATCTGGCCCCAGGTTTTATAAAGTTTATAATTTTTATATTCCATATAAAGCCTAATCCTTAATTATTTTACTCTTTCAGCCGCATTTAGCTTTTTTATTTTTTTTGACTTAAGCTACAACCACTTGTTGTTCTTTCGAGTCTTTTTTTTTTATTATTTCCACTCCCTTCTTCTTGCGAATTTTCTTTTTTAAAAATTTCTGAATGCTCATTTAAAGTGATTTTTTAAGGTCAAGATGGATTAATGGATTATATTTATAAAAGAGCAAGAGAGAAAATAGATAAACTTAAATCTTTAAAGAAAATTCTAAACTTTTCACAGCAAGATAATATGAAATAATCTAGTTCTGAATTCATACATCTCCAAGATGCAGCTGTTTTCAATAGCGATGGTTTGTTTTTGATTGCGATACCATCGGTGAAATTTGTTCTTTGCAAAATATCAATAAATTTTTGTTTCTATCTGGGTACAACAAACTTTCGTTCAGTGAACCAAGCCGAAAACTATTTATTGGAGGTGGCGGTGGCACAACTTTTTTTTTTGTTAGGACCAGCACTCAGTGGATGACGGCTACTAATGCATTGCATTGTGTTATCAGAAGGAGGAGAGAGGAGAAATGCGCATTAAATTTATTCATGTTGAAAGCACAGAGCACACAGAGGCGTCACTAGACAGAAAATATTGTGTTTTTTTCTGTCTTTTTCTTCGAATGCTGCCCTTTTTGCATTTTTTGTTTTGATCACGCAATTTGTGTTGATAGTAGTGGCCTGTTTTTACACATTGCCAATTCACTACCAAGAAAACTTTTTCTTTCTCTTACTTTGAAAGCTGCCATTGCAAATGATTTAGGCATTTCTCATACGTCACTTTTTTCATCTTTGTGGTTGAAAGTGAGAAGACTTCAGCAGGAAGGTTAAAAAACGAATTTTTCCAGTAATGCCCCAATAAAAAATTTTATAATTTTGCGAAGCACTAATGGTACATTTAAAAAATAAGCGCACAATTATGCGCTACGCAATAAGACATACAGAAATACAGTAAAGTAAGTGACAGAACTCTCAACAACTTTTATAAAAAAAGAATAACATTCAAAGTGCTATGGCATTCCCTTACTACGAAGCAGGTTTGTAAGGGAGATCATCAAAAGTAACTGTAAAAAAACATTCAGTGTGTAAAGCTGATCGTTGCATCCAACAATTTTTATATGCGCTGAATAATGCGCTTTATGTGTAAAAATGTATTGCTTCAAAGTGGGAACTCGCCATATAAAATTCATGTCTTCCGTGAGCGCAATGGTAAGCGAAACTTTTATGTTTCTCCCTTACAAACCTGCTTCGTTGGAAGCTCAATTTTTTATTGGGGCGTTGTACAATTCACCGTTCAATCGACCACAAAAGGATGATTTCTTGATGATGGCTTTCGGGAACCAGACCCCTAATTTCATCCGAACACATCCCATTGTAGTAACGATAAAACAGAAAACTACAACCCATATTGCGAAAGTGCTCAAGGGAGTCAATAGAATTGGATACCCTACTGTCAATGAGAACCTTCGCCCTCTCCTGAGCCTTTGAAGCACCGGCGCACACATGAGAGTTGTATTCCATTCGCGATCGGATAAAGGTGGTATAAATAGTAAATAGATCCGATGGAGTTATTACACCACCATTAAGGCACTTGAATGCTTTTTTCGATACCTTGAATATATGTTCTGTCCGTCGGACATAAAATTGTATCATCGTGCCCAGAATATCAAGAGATTCTAATTCTTCAATAATTATAGTACCCATATATACAGATCAGGCACCTTGATCTGTCGCGCCTTTATGCGTCAGCATGCAGCATTGGTTCTTTCCGAAAATAAAACCGACCCTATTCTTACGGCCCATCCCGAGATTATGTCAGGTCTTCGCCGAGCGTAGCATTCATATTACGCCTCAAAGCACCGACATCGGATACGCTTGGTCTATAAACAAATGAGTGTGAATGGCAAAAAAGTAGACAGAGTTGGCAGTTTGACATAGGAGGTAATTTAGAGATAAGAAATAAAGTAGGAAAAAGTTCTTTTCTTGGTTGGCGGCTTCGACTTTGAAGCAGCTCGAATCGTTTTTATTACAGTTTCGTTGGAATCAAAGCAAATTTTAAAAAATATATATTTTTCTACCTGTTTTTTCTTTTGTTAAAAATGCTTAAAGTTACAAGAAAAGTTTCAACCTTCTGCGTTTCCAGTTGTTGTTATATGCAACTGTAGCATATATTTTAATATTTGCTTTTTTCCTGAACATTTTCTGGATATATTTAATATGGCTTAAAACTAGTTTAACCAAACTTATGACATGGACTTCAGAATGTTACCCTTAAGAAAACTTTGAGTTAAAAAAAATATTTTTTTCACGGGTCCATGATTGGTACCAAATAGGGTACACTCTCGAAAAATTGTTTTAAAATATTGTGGTGTAAGGGTTCATATGGTCGGTCTTGACCAGCTTTACTTTCTTACTTGATTTTAAATTTAAAATTTTATTGCAAAAATTGCCTTATTTTTCCTTTTCATAAATTCTTTAATTAACTAACGACAACTTGTATTTTGAAAAATATCTTATATGAATTTATTTAAAATATATTTTAAAAAGTTCATATATAATAACTTATTTACATAATAACGGTCTATTAGCTTAAAATGGAAACAGAGAAACACACTTCTGACCACATTGTAAGTGAATGATTCGTTAGATAAGTTGAATTTGAATTGTAAAATAACTAAAGAACGAACTTCTAGTCGATACTTGGGAATAGATTTTATTCAAAATTAAAAATGCATTCTTAAAAAAAACTTACCATATGGCAGATTTAATCTGGAAGTAAAAAAAATACATTTTATTAGATTTTTGACAGTATATTCTCAATTAAAGATGTTAAGACTATATAAATCAATGTGATTAAATTATTTAAAAGGTAGTTGGTTGGCTCCCCATTAGCGAAACAATAGCACCGGAAAATGTTATTTGAGGAAAAAATTTGCAATTAAAGGAGTATGTGGGATCTACTAAAATCCGATTTATTTTATATTTTTAATATCTAGTAGGTATTCAAGTATGGAGGGATCAGAGCTGTACCGAACCAAGTCATTAAATATAATACATAACACATAGAAAAAAATATGGTTGGAGGTAACCATATTCTAAGAGCAGCATACTTTTACAATGTTTATGTTTGCAGGTTACCATATCGACCCCTAACCGCGAAAATAATGTAAGCGCCAAATCAAATTTTACAGGAGAGAGCTTTTTATACCCTTCACCGAAGGTAAGAGGGTATATATAACTTTGTCATTCCGTTTGTATGTTCCACAATATTGATCCTACACACTATAAAGTATATATATTCTGGGTCCTTATGAAAAGCGAAGTTAAAATCTGGTTGTCCGTCTGTCCGTCTGTCCGTGTGTATGTTGAAATGAGTTTTCCGAAAACCCCAGAAATGATGTGGACTAGGTTGATGTATATTTATGTCACATATACTCCGTTTAAGTTTGCTTTTGAAATTCAGCCAGATCGGTCCAAAAATGACGGAGATATGAGCAAAACCCCACGACTACCTCTAAATTTTTCCAAAAATCCCTTGTTGTTGTTGTATTTTTTTTATTTCTGTATATCTGGGGAACGGCAAGAGCCAAAGTTTCCAAATTAGGTACACACATTTAGGTTGCCAATACACCCCATCCTACAAAATGTGGGCGGGATTGGAGAAGTGGGCGTGGTACCTCCAGTACAAAAAAAATAATAAAAATTGTATAAAAACCTATGGATATGACTTATATATCAAAATATCGGAAATTTTAAGTAGAACATATTTTATAAAAAAAACTCGGGAAAATCGGTTCAGATACAAAAAAGTTATGACCAAAATTAAATATTTTTTTTTTAAATACCCACTTTCGGAAACCATAGATCACCCCGAGTCCATGCTTTATAACTAAAGTAAATGGTAAATTTCTTCTTCAACACGTCGGTGTATAACTCTGCCAAATCGGTTAAAAAATGGCTGAGTTATAACCGAAATACTGAATCCCCAAAAATTACTCTTTTTATAATTAACTTTGTTAAAATATATATTTACAAGTTTATATAATTTATGTATATATAAATATAACTTAGGTAAATGGTAAAATTCTTCCTTAACACGTCGGTATATAAAACTATCAAATCGGTTAGACAATGGGTAATTTATGAGCAAAATACTCAAAAAATGGGCTAAAAACATCAACATTTTTATAAAAACCTAAATTTTAGGGCTGCCATATGTCCTATGTATATGACTTATATACCAAAATGTCGGAAATTTGTATGAGTTATAACCGAAATACTGGGGTCTAATCACCGCATACGATATCGAGCAAAATTCATCGAAATTATTTATTTTGGTATCTTGAAACTCGATATCGAATGAAATGTATTGAATTTGACAATATCGAGTAACTTGACATTACATTTATCGAGTTTTCATTCGATACGCCAGTGTCTATCGTATGCAAAAAAATTCAATAGTTAATTTGATACGATAGTATCGAATGCGGTGATTAGACCCCTGAATTCCCGAAAATTACTCTTTTTATACCCTTCACTGAAGGTAAAAAAGGTATATATAACTGTAATTTCTACAATATTGATCCTACACCCTATAAAGTATATATATTCTGGGCCCTTATGAAAAGCGAACTTCAAAACCGGTTGTCTCTTATTTAAAAAAAAATATTTGCCAGTTATGGCAAAATAGTAATGATATGGTCAGTGTTAACCATATTATGGTTATTTATTTCATTCATTTCTTTAATTTGTTTGTTAAGTGTCAAATTATAATTTTATTTAATTTTGTATTCCTGATAGGTGTTATGTTCCACTTTTATAAAAAAAAATCCCCTTTGATTCCAGCCTGTGACGACCTTCATTACCATTTTTTTATGTTCGACTGGTTTAATCTATGTAAATTTATATATTTAAATCAATAATTAAAATAAAATGAACGAGAATTTTAAGCAAACTAAGCAACTGTTGTAAAATGCAAATGACTAGAATGTTGTTGCTTTTTAAACATACTATTTTACATTTTAAATTAAACATACAATGTTTTAAAATGTTATAATTTCGAACATATTATTGTTATTAAATATTAATCATAACATGTTTGGAGGCAGCCATATAGCTTTTGGATGAATTGATTTAACCATAATATGGTTGCCGTGATAATAATATGGTTAAGGTAATCATAATATATTAAAATTCAACCATATTTAAAGTTTCAAGGGAAGTAAACACTTTGTTGTTAAATAGAAACAAAATATTATCAATCTTGAAACAAGTTATGTTAAAAACAACAAAAGTTTGTTTGTTGCCATATAGGGATTAAAATATGTTTTTTAACCATAATTCAACCATGTTTTTTCTCTGCGTGTATGTTTTTCAAAACTGGTGCGGAATTTTGCGCAAAGTTTAACTCCATCCAGGTCTGTAACGGACTAAATCAAAAAGTGTTTCGTTCAATATATATCCAAGTCATTGGCTCCAGAAGTGAATGACAGTTCACTCAAGCAAATATTTTCGATTTTTTTTAACTTGGTTCGCTTCAGCTCTTAGCCCTCCATAGTTTAAGAATTTTTGGATAGTCTGGTCCAAAATTAGAACTAAAAAACATTATCTAGCAGCTTTAGTTTTTAAAATAAGTTCAGTTTTATGTTGCGGCTGTTTTTGACATCGAATTTTGGATAGCTTCAACACCAGTACAGAGTATTGCTGTCAAATGGATTGATTGGAAGATATACAAAAACCGGTAGTCTGTGTGGACTCTATAAAGCGGATTTCTTTTACTGTTACAACAACATGATTATAATATAAAAAAGCCCTAATTTGGTAGTTTTTTAGTTTAGTGCTAAACTTTTAGGTACTTAAAAATGGATAAATATAGCCATAATAGGGCTGACTTGGCAACTCTGCCATCGTTCTGATCCTACCAAATATTTATATATATATATATATATATATATATATATATATATATATTTCAATATATCAATGTAAAAATATTATTTTTAGAAGACAACGAACCGGGCTTAATGATTTAAGTTTGTTCAAAAACGTCGCTCGGCTTCTATTCATTTGACACCCGATGTCATCGCTCTTTAGTCCAAGATCCTTTTGGATTTATTATGGATCTTAATCGCGGAATGCTTTATCTTTCCCTTTTCGAACTTTTTTCTCTTAAACATAAAAATCATCATTTGTAAACAGTTTAACATGCGAAAAACCACGGTGATTTATAGCATCACAGCAAGAACTTATATTTTGGAGTAACGGCAGACCAATATGCAGTCCTCAAAAACAACAGAAGGATAATTTTCGATCAGTTGATAAATAATAAAGTTAAGTTTTAATCGATTTTATACATAATCGTTCCTTATTTCTCGTCGGTAACAACAACCACACATTCAACCTTCAATTTTATCGTAGTATAGTCGGCTCAATATTGGTTTGATCTACCGACCATTTAAAAAAATTTGAGTTAGGTTAGGTAAATATTGAATACCTCCATTCTGTATTCAAAACCTGTTCAGCATTAATTTTGCTCCATATCAACTATTTTTAAGTTTATTAAGTATTGTTTTACTCTACACTCCACTGTTTGGCGAATGTTGCAAATTCTTCATAACATATCGACCTCTTTGCGCGAAATTATCGTATGTTACAAAAACCAAATTTTACAGGACAGCCATTTTCCTACTTTTCTCTGCGTTTATATATACAGCGGAATTCGCCTACAATATTTTGTCGGCTGACGTCTCTTTGAATGTAGAACAAGATTGCATCAAAAACTCAATTTCAAAAAAATTTGCATATACGATAATTTCGCGCAAAGGGGTCGATATGCCAGAAACAGGGCGGAAAATACAAATAAGTTCTCTCGGATTTATTTTCAGAAAACTTCATGTAAACCTTCATAGTCATTTTACAACATTACAAATTTTCGGCATATGCGCTAAACCAATAATGAGTTGACGATTTGTCTTTTATTCTGTGTTTAAAATTTGAGAATTAAATAAATGACGATAATAATTTACACCCAAAAATACTTAATCAAATTCTTCTTAAGCCTCTAAAGCAAATAACTAAATTTAGTCGAAATCAAAACCACGATATACTGTTTTATATAAGAGCTTAGATTTCTTTCACCCACTCTATGGTAGTTAGAGTACAAAGAGCACCTTTTAGGGTTCTTATTGCGAGTAATTTTTTCAAAAATGAATTTCGAACTTCCCTGGCTGGGAATTTAGTGAATTTCTATAGAAATACTTGGACAATTATTTAAGGGTTTGTCTTATTAAATAATTCATTGTTAATAATCATTTTAAAAAATCTCTGTATTTTTACAAATTCCTAAATTAAAGGGCTGTTCATTAAGCGCTTCCCATTTTTAAATTTAAATAAAAGATATGTAAGTGTAAAATATTATCGTATTTTTTTATATGTTTGAAACCCCTATCAATTCCATTATATATATGCAACATAACGTGCAACTGTCCGCCAAGACTTCGCCGTAAGCCACTCATACGACATGTCGAATTCTTCATGACAAAATTAGGCTATATTTTAACGGTGGCATGGGTTAATTTGGGGTCGTTGGCTGATGTGGCTTGTGGAAAAAACCCTTTCGAGGATAAATCGCACGATCTCGGTGGGCCCAGGGTTACCGTTCGCCTGACTATAGTCACAATTTGACCCTTTTTTGGCGGCCTGCGACTTCTTGTGAGACTTTTGTTATCACCGACTTTTGCGACTTTTTTAATTTATAGCAGCTTTTTGTAAAGTTTCTCACAAAAAAACATTTAATTTGCAGTAAATTATAAATTTTCTTATTATTTTTATCGAAAAAAAAAATCGTCAAAACAGCGTCGGGAGTAGGGTTTATATGGGACCTAGGGTAAATTATGGACGGATCTCCACGAAATTTGACAGCGTGATTTCCAGTCAAATAAAACGAACTTTTGCAAAATCTTATATCATTCTGTGCAATATTCCACCATTTATATTAGATTTTGTAACAAAACTATCAATTTTTTTTAGGTGGTGGTTTCACATTTTGATTCATAGCTCTGATCCTACTGAACCGATTTTGCTGGATTTCAATCCCAAATTGCTTAGGATAACTAATTACAAGCAATTTGACACCAAGGTTGTTTATTTCTCTTGAGTTTTTCGAAAGTGAGCGTGTTTTCAACAGATAGACATGGCTAAGGACCCGTAATATACAGTGGTTGTCAGCTTATTTGATGCTAGCAAAATTAATACATTAAAATCCATATAACTTTAAAATTATTTTTGTTTTTTGAAAATTAAAAACGCCACTTTATTAACAATACTTCTTACTTCAAAACTGTTTATTTTTTTATTTCATATTAGCTGATATCTTAAAGAAAAGTAAGAAAAACCAAAATAACTTAATTTTTAAATGAAGCAGCTTATTTGATGCAACAAATTGTGAATACAAATGTTTTAATGATATTTATATTTAATGTTTAAATTAGTATTTAGTATGATAACCGTTTAAATATACAACTGCTTTTAGCCGATTTGGCATCGAGTCCACCAATTTGTGTGTGGTTTCGCCCGTTATTTTGTTCCACTCATTGATTAAAGCACTTTTCAACGTTTCTTTGCTGGAAATTTGGTAATATCTTATATTATTTACCAATAACGCCCATAAATTTTCGATCACGTTCAAGTCCGGAGATTGTGCAGGTGGTTCCATGAAATGGGGACAGTTCCATATTAGCCATGCTTGAACAACATTGGACTTGTGCTTGGGATTGTTGTCTTGGTAAAAACGAAAATTTCTTCTTAGACCCAAATTTTCAGCACTTTGAATCAAATTTTCTTTGAGGATGTTTAATTACATTGTTTTGTCCATATTTCCTTCAATAAAAACTAATCTACCAACACCCGATGCGGCCATGCAAGCCCATACCATAACGCTTCCTCCTCCATGCTTCACTGGGGCGCGAAGGTTTTTTGATTGCAGCTGAGTATTTGGCTTCCGCCAGACATAGGGCCTTCTATCTGACCCCAATATATTAAATTTCGATTCATCTGAAAATATGACCGTATTCCAGAACTCTGGCTCTTTGGAAATGTGGGTCTTTGCAAACGCTTATCGGGAACTTTTATTTTTTGGGCTAATAAAGGGTTTCTTTAGTGGTACTCGACCATGAAAGTCATGTGATCGTAAAACGCGCCGAATCTTTCATGCTCTACGCATCTTCCCAACACCAGTCGTCACTTCATCAGCTATTTTTTGTGCTGCTAACCTTGGGGTTTCCTTGATTTTTCTAATGATTCAACGTTCATCACATGTAGACAAAATCTTGTTAGCAGCAATTCTACCCTTGTTTTCAATTCTATTCTCCTTTGAATAGCGCTCTATTATGTGCTGAATAGTAGATGAAGACAAATTTAATATTCATCCTATTTTGCGATGAGTTTCCCCACTTTTATAGTGATGGATTTCCAACTATCACTGTTCTATTGTTGTCCGCCGACCCATATTTAATAAAACCTGCTTATTACTCTCAGACTCAAAAAAAAAAAATACTAAAGTTATGCAAACTTTAATAGAAAATGGCAAAATAATAAATAATTGCATTTTATTTTTAAATATAACGGTAAAATTACAGCTAAACCTTTCTTGCATCAAATAAGCTGACCGATTCAAAAGCAGTGTATTTTTTGTTATAGTTATTTTACTTATTAAACAAAAGAAAATATTATAAAACAAAAGCAGTTTTTTTAACAGTCCATGTTACCAATTAAGGTGATTTTTGTTTCTCTTTAATATTCTTATTACTTTACGAGTTAAGGCTCAGTTAGGCGAACGTTGCTGTACCGTATCTGTAGTGTATCAATCAGCTGTTCGCTTTTTGTTATATGAAAACCAATACAAAAGCTTACCGAAATGCAATGTACCGTAGTTGCAACGTACCAATCTGTATAAAATAGAATTTTATGCCGTTGTTACGCGACATTTGTAAGACAGTGATGGGCGCCTTGTATGTTTCATTGAATGTGGGTAATTTTGCTCTTTTTTTGGTACTTTTTTCAGTATATCTATGGCATTGCGACAAAACAACTTACAATACAACATACATATTTCCAAATATACAAATATACATATGTTTAGATGTTAAAAATAAACAAATGCATATACACATACAATGGAAATGTGAAACATATAAAATACTTTAAATGGTATCAAAAACTTGTTTGGTGTATGCACATTTACAATATATGTATGCTAAAAATTTATATATGTTAAAATACAACTTTATTTATTGTAAATCTATAATATAAATATTAAATTATTAACATTTTTTACATACACAAAATACTGTTTTAATACCATTTAAATCACGTGGTACCTTTTCTGCACAACGGTCACCATTTGAACATTTTTGATTCCCATCACTGAGTGTTTTGTTTTATGTTGACTATTGCTTTTTGTTTATGTATGGGAAAACATATGACACGTTTTTAAACGTTCTATAAGTGCACCAACGTGCTTACAGTACGGTGCGGTACATTACGGCTACAGCAACGTTCGCCTAACTGAGCCTTTACACTGACTTACGTTTTTTAGATTTGCTTGCTTCAATTAAGCTGACAACCACTGTATATACTTTATGGGGTCTGAGATGAATAATAAAAAAGTTTCACACGGAATGGCAAACTTAGTATACCCCTACACAACTAATTGTGGTGGAGTGTATAAAAAAAAAAAAAATCCCGGAATTCAAGAAAATTTTGTAAAAGTTCATAAAATTAGGAACGCTAATGTCGCGCGCGAACTTCATCTTAAAAAGCCATATGTTTTTCTCATTCATTCTTCCTTCTTTTTAATTTGCAAATTTTTTAAACCAAACTTAGAGATCAAATTCATACCGGATGTAATCGAAGGAAAAAGACAAAATGTTGTTTTGTTTTTAAAGTATTGTTAACAAATTTTCACTTTTTAACGAAATGTAAAGAAAACACCTTGTTTGTGTTTTCCCCCACTATACAATAAAAAAATCCTTCTACCTTTCTTAATAATTTGATATCCTTAATTTTCATTGTTTTCCCCCAAAAATGAAAAACATACTCACAAAACATTTTCTCTTAAAAAAAAAAAAAAAATGAAATTAAATTCATTCATAACTACTTTTTTTATCGACAACTTAAAAATCGAAACAGGCAAATAATATTGACAAGAAATACATGAAAAATCTCTCTTCAATATTTATTGACCGTAACCAAACTAGAACATATGAAATTTCCAAGGCACGTGTTATTTATTTTTTATTTGTTCAAGATTAATTTTCCAATTTCAACTTCATACAAAAAAACTCGAACACAAAAAACAACTGCTGGCATTGACGGTTTTACCTTAAAAATTAATTTGTGGGTAATTTGAGAAGAGTATTTCAAAGACAACAAACAAAAAAAATAAACAAAAAAAAGAAAAGAAGAAAATTGTTTAAATTCACTTTTTTCATTTTAAATAATGAAATGGAATTTTTAGTTTTCCTAATGACTTTTATTTTTGTATTGATTGCGCAATGTGTTAAGTTTTTAATGATCTTGAAGATGATAATGATGAATAGTTATTATGAAAGATAATGAGATGAGAAAGTTTGTTAGTTAGTTTTGTTTACAGAGTTCCTTTTAGGAGGATATTGGGGAAATGTTATTGTTGTTTTTCTAAGGTGAGTTTCAGGAAAGATGAGTGTTTTATTTTTCCTAATGCAAATATTTACAAATTAAATTTAGTTCTTTTACACACTGAAGTACAGTTAAGTTTTAAATAAACATCTTTTTCAAAAATCTAGTGGTCATTGCACTCGATGACACTATTGGAGGTTTGTTAAGGTTTAAATTACACTTCCGTAATAAAAGAAAAGGAAGTTATCGGTAATAAAGTTATGTCAATGTATTTCAATGGCAATGTTTAAAATATTTCCGATTGTTTCAAACCTGTGTTACACCCTACACTACTACCATAGGTATATTTCTGTGGCAAAATGTCGACTTAACCCTACGTTTCCACATGCAAGTAATTACTTGCAAGTAGTGTAAGCGTATTATCGACGAAAAATAAAGGAAACAGCCGATTGGCTAAAAGTACAAAAATTGTGTGAATGTTAGTAAAAAAGTGTGAGTGTATTGAGTTTCTGGACTTGCACTTGCATGTGGAAACGGGGGTAAGCAAAATTTGCGTTTACGAAACCTTTTCAATCATGTTTAAAAGTGCCCATGGAAAAATTTTGTATGATTTTTAACAAAGTTTTAGGAAATTTACTTTTTGGTTATTTTATTTCAATGTGCAATAACATTTGGAATAAAAACTTAAGTTAACCTCCGACCGGTCACATTAGGAGCATTGAGGAATTAAAACTTAAAAGAAATGGTTCTCCTACAAAGCTTAAAAAAATCGACTTTAGCACTTTTTTCTTTATTTTCAAAGATTTTTACTTAGCTCGGCTTTTAGTACACCAATCGACGAAGACTTACTTTCCGAGTTAACTGAAGCATGTCCATCCGTCTGGTGGGCTATTTGTCTGTTCAGATCAACCTTGTGTGCAAAATGAAATTAGTTTCATAAGCTTGGATTGATCCAATACGAATTGGAAATACAAAGTCTCACCAAGTTTTACATAGTCCACATATACAAATTTTTTCAAATTCGATAGAAAAGATTAAAAAAAGCACCTGCCGTAAAGGCCTAATCTAATGGTGGTCTTAACAACTCTCTGACAAAAAATCAGTTTACCAGTTACACAGTTTGAAATTTGAGCGTATAACTCGGCAGAATTATACACTGGCATCTGTTGAATAGCAACAGCTCCTCGGTAGATCCGCCTGCAGCCGACCATCCCCACAATAAGTGAAAAATAATCCCTTTAAGCTGATTTTTTAAAATCTACCTTCCCGTGACTTTAGGTTAAAGGTCAGTCCGGAGCTACTGAATTCCGTGGTACCAGAAAAGATCTCTCTCTCTCTGATCAGCTGCGATTTCATGGGGTCTGTTAATTTTGAACTCTTTCGAATTCGAGGTATTGACTGCACCTGATTTCTCCGGTGGATGTAGCAACAAAGCTTTACCTCCGGCAGGCAATTGTAGCTACAATTGCATTCTATTTTTATTTTCCATTACCACTCTTGGGAGCATTTGGCTTTCACAAAGCATCACCATCTTACATGGCTCCAGTCTATTTTTATTTTGCCTTGTATAAGTTTCGTTTATCGGCTGTTGTTCCAGCTCACAAGATGATTGGACTGCTGTACCAGTTCCTTGGATAACGGGGCTGCCTTGTGTATTTGCCTAGAAATAGCGCCCTACGTGTATTTGGTGTAGTGGTGGGTAACCTCGATAATTTTTAATTTATACCTTTTTCCCAGGGGATGGCCATTATCATTAGTGGCGTAATTTAGTGGACTCTTAAACAAGATATAATTAATTTTAATCAAATCAGCAGCTCACTCTTTATGGCGCCTGAAAGAGAAGTATACATCGGAAAAACACAAATGTGCCGTTATCTCGCAAATGTGATGTGCTATGAATCGCATCAATTTCGTTTCCTGTTACTTTGACGACAATAATTTGCGAAAGAAATTTTCAAGAACTATAATTTCGCAGGCCTTTGTAATTGAAATGCTACTTTAATTTATACGAAGAAAATTGAAAAACATGCAATCATTAAAAAAAAAATTTTTTATTTTGAAAATCTGCAAAACTGTTTTCAAAAAAACATATTCGGCAACGCTGAGTCGACTTCTCAAATCCGAATACCAAGTTTCGCTAATTACCAACCACCTCTTCTATTAAAGGCCAATCGTTATATGAAATTAAAGCACAGCGCGATGTGAGTAATCTTTTAGTCATCAGTATTTAACTAGAGTTGTCAAAACCGGTTTCCGAACTATTCGAAAAACCGATTTTTTTGGATTTTTCCGGTTTTTTAAAACCGGTTCCTTACAAAGGCCGGTTTTCGAAGTATTCGAGAAACCGGTTTTTTGGTCTCGAATAATCGACTTTTTCTTATATTTAATTTTTTTTCATTATCTTGCATTCGATGACATTTTTTAGTAACCACTTTTGTTAATTACAACAGTATTTTAATTTTTGTCATCATACATAACATATTCATTACAGTACCAAGCTATTGAACTTGCAGAAGAGTACTACAAAACAGAATTTTTTATAATTCCCAGCAGTATGAGTTAAGCCCAAGTTCTGACTTTGGCTTTGGTTTGTTTCTTTAAAGTATTAAAAATGGATAAAATTACTTTAATAAAGTTATCAAGAGATTATTTTAAACATATTAATGATGGATTATTTACCCTGCAGCCACACAATTAAGTCTTTCTTGATAGTCTTTTACTGTTTGCCAAAATTTCCAAACATTGAAAACTGTAATGTAGGCTTAACGCAATTTTTAAGCAAATTACTTTCAAGATGTCATCAAGAAAACAATTTATTAAGACAAACTTGTAATCAGCTGTTAAATTGAACGTAAAATTGCTAAACAAATGGAAAGTTGAAATCGAAAGCAATCTCGTGGTCAATTTAAAAGTGTGAGTGTGTTAGTAAAAAAGTGAGAGTGTATGTGGCCGATTCGACATCATACTGAGTTTGAGGTGTGTTCAGGGGATTCTTTGTGATTAATGAGATGACTTAGTGGTAATCATGCCAATTTAAAGTGGTTAACAAATCACTTCAATGTACGGTTAATTATCTTGATTTTGTATGATAAAAGCTTAATCACGTTCGAGATGCTTTAACGCGCTTAAAAACCCAAGTGTGAACATAGCATGACATTTTATGTAGTTATATAAGTAGCTTGTATTTTACGTTTTAGTTCTGAAGAACATACGTACAAATAGCTTGTTTTGTTTTACTTTTTTATTAAATAATTTAAAAAACCGAAAAACCGATTATTCGAAACCGGTTTTTAGTTGCAAAACCGAAAACCCGATTTTTTCAGAAGACGGTTTTTCGATGTATTCGAAAACCGGTTTTTGTAAATATACGAATATTTGACAACTCTAGTATTTAACGCCAAAATGCGACTAATGTTAAGCACTAATTTTTGAAACAAATCATAAATATTGCAGTTAGTTTTTTCTATTAAACTAGATTTTATTGCATAAAACGACAGTTAATTGTCAAAAGTAACGTACCTAATTAGTAATTTTTGAATACTATTATTTACTTAACTCTCCGGGGAATTTCCGGAATTAAATAAAAAATATTTTTTCTTGGGAATAGAAAAATCGGGGAAATTAGTGAACTGGTTGAAAAAAAATTTTTTTGTAAGTTTTTCAACAAAAAATATTACTGCAAACCAATGCACACAGAAAAAAATGAAAATTGATTTGAATTAAAAAATTTATGATATTAAGTAAAACATTAATTAAATTAATAGTATCAATTAAATATTTTGTAATATTAACAACATTTTCTGCAGTAATGTGGTTAATATAAGTAAACGTTAAATTTAACTTGATTTAATTTTTAATTAAAACTGATTTTATTTTTGATTAATTGATTTAATTAAAAAAAATGGTAAGAATTTTGTTTGCGCATGAAAATGATTAGAAGTAGAGTTGTGTCGTTCCGGAACGACCTAGTTCCATTGAACGATTCCCTAAAAGGAACGGTGCGGACTTTTTTAATAGTTCCTTTTTTGTCGTTCCGCAATTGCAATCCGTTGGATGATCGCATGTATTTTTGTAGCTTCATATTTTATGTATTGATCAGTGTTGCCGTCTTTTGTGTATTGTTACAGTCACAAAGTATACAGATATGAAAAAAGTGACGTATGAAAAATGCCTAAATCATTTGCGAGGGCAGCTTTCGAAGAAAGAGAAAGAAAACGTTTTTTGTTAGTAAAGTGACAATGCGTAAAAACAGGCCGCTACTATCTACACAAATTGCATAATCAAAACAAAAAACGCAAAAAGGGCAGCTTTCGAAGAAAAAGACAGAAAAACACACAATATTTTTTGTCTCGTGACGCCTCTGTATACTCTGTGGTTACAGTGCTGATACACCTGCCAATTTTTTGTCATACCAAACGTCAAAGTCTATATAAAAAAAACTCGAAAATTTTTGTCAGCGTTTTTTTAATATGAAGTTTGACGTTTGGTATGACAAAAAATTGGCAGGTGTATCAGCACTGTTATCGCGAACTATAAAAAATTTCTAATTTAATCAATTACTAATGTGACCCAAAGAAATATATTTTAGAATAAACCACTTATTATTATTTTTTACAAACATTTCAAAAATCATTAATTCTAATCATTAATGTATGTAGTTGTTGCGACACAAAAAGAAAACAAACAATAACAAATATTTGGCGTTTTAGCGAACGACAGAGAAGTTTTCTCGTTCCTCGTTTATAAATTGTTCAAAGTAAAAAACCGGAACGATGAACGAAAGGAACGACCTAGTTCCTTTGATCTTTCGGATCGGTCGGAACGATTCCACAAAAGGAACGATTTTGCCCAACTCTAATTAGAAGGGACCGCATTTTTATGCAAATGCATGTTCATTTCTCGAACGTTTAGATATCTTTTATTTTATGAAGTTAATTATCAGAATCACACTTTTTGCTGAGATTTTGTGGGGAATAATTTTTGCATATTCATTGATTTATTATGTCCGTCTGTCCTGTTGGCTCGATGATTTGTAAAGTACGGGTCGCAGTTTGGAAGATAATTTAGCGAATTTTGAAAAATTGGAAAAATTAAATTACAGCATATGTATGTATGTATGAATTCTCTTTTTTCCCATACATGTTTTACTATCTTATTTTTTGTCCCACAAGATTGGAAAACTTCTGCTAAAGTTATCTAAACAAAATAAATTTCACCCAAAACATCATTGGATACCTTAAACATAAGAAACAATACAAAAATGCGAAAAGCAACTTAAGTCTCCACTTAAATCGAACAAAACTTTAAAATAAAACTTTATTGTACATATTTTAAACAAGATAATGACGAGTGTATTGCTGCTGAAGCTGCAACATATTCCGAACAACAAATGGCAATGCAGTAAAAAAATACTCGTAGGTATACTCATGTTAATACCTATATTGCAACTTAAGACTATACAAACTGAATGTATCTGTTGGTTAAGAATTAACATAAAAAATAAACAACAACAAAAAAAGCTAAACGAAAATATACAGCAACAATAACAACGAAAAGAGAAAGAAAGGCTCATCATAGTTTATAATGTCTTCCTGGTATTGACCTGTATTTAGGTCACTCGAACTTGTTTTGCGGTTTTAAAAACCAGATAATAACAGCATTACAATACTAACAACAACAACAATAACCAAACAAGAATAAACGTATCTTTTAAGATACATACAGAAAAAATCCAACGGTTTTTTTTTCGTTGTAACAAACAAACTCGTATAAGGAAATAATTTAACAAACAGAAAAAGTTTTCCAATGATACATGACCGAAGGTAGAAATAAATGACCGTTTCTAATTTATCCAAAGTCGGTAGATATTATTTCGATCAACAAAAAAAAAAAACAATACTTTAGTTTCATATGCCATTGCAATATTGTAATTTAGCACTTGTCTTTTAATATTTTTTTATTTATAAAATATTTTTTATCTCTGTTTTTTTTTTTCTTTTTTTGTTAGTATCGTTTTTATTTCCAATTGTCATTAACGAGGTTATTTGATTTTTATTTTATTTTTTTTTTTTTGCTTTATGAGTGTTTCTTCCCCTTTGAATTGTGTAAACAAAACCCCTTCTTTTGCCAAGTGCAAGAACTTAAGTCAGCAACTACTAGCGAGTACTTGACAAAGCAGTTGACTTTGCAGAAAAGCCAAAAGCAACAACAATCTTTAAAAGCTCTTTAAAATGCGATACCGCTGACCTACATTTGAGTCAACTTTGCAAAATGAAAGTTTAAATAAAAATTTAAATACAAACTTAATTTTTACAAATATTTAAAAGCTTATTAAACGACTGATTATTGGGCAGTAAAAGGGAGAGATGGGCAAATAAACGCTTTTAGGAAACTACTGAAAGGGAATTGTAGAACAAACGGTTTTAAGCTACATATATAATGAATATTGTTACAGAATTAAAGTGAACTAGCTTTACCCGCTCCGCTTTGCTGGATCTTCTTAAATATTCATAACTACCTCCCCAAATGGCCCTATTTTTGGGAAAATTGTATTGCTTGTGTGTCCATCTAAATATGGATCTATCAATGCTTTAAGTTCCCTTAAAATAGGTTTGTTAGTTTCGGAGATGCCTAAATTGCCCACTACACTTCCTCTTAGTCCTTAAAAAAAAAATACATGGTTTATGTGTCTAAATTTCTTTGAAATCGATTAGAGGCAGAAATAACCCCTTACTCGTGATCCTACATTTTAAAAAATTCATAGCTAATGTGTCCATAAAAATAGCTATAAATCGTTCATTAAAATCGGTTTGATAGTTTTGGAGAGGCAGAAATTGCCTCCTACACTTCCTCGTAGTCCTAGTTTGAAAAACATACCTACATGATTTAAGTGTCCATCTAAATAGCGGTCCATCGATGTTTTAAATTAGATTAAAATCTGCTAGACAGATTCGGACAGGCGGAAATTGCCCCTACCTCCCTTTGTGGCCCTAGTCTTAGAAAAAAATTGTCTTTCTAATGAAACCGATCTGTATCACATGGGTTAAATGGTTTCAAAGTAATGTTAATATTTTTAATCAGGCTAAAGTTCATCAAATTTAATTTTCAATAAATTACAGTCAAATCCCGATAATTCGTACCCCGATAAAACGTAATTCCCGATAATTCGTAATAATCTTTCGGTCCCTTGAAAAAATCTCGTTAATTCGTAAAATTTCCATACATTTTGGTACGCTCGCTAATTCGTAATTTTTTTTTTCAAATAAAATTTACCTCTTATAAATCGTAATTGTTTGCTAACTGCCACTTATAATTCGTAATAAAAACAACAGAAACATGGAAAGAATGATTTTTTATCGCTATTTTTTTTTGCGTGAGTTTTTGCTTTTGCTTGTGTGTGTGTTAATTTTCTTAAGATCAGTTTGTTACATGAATAATTTTTATATATTTTATTTTTAACAATGGTTTTTTATGTTTTTTTTATCATTTTAGTAAATAAATTGAAAACCCCCGTTAATTCGTATTTATTTTATTTTAACCCCGTTAAATCGAAACCCCGCTAAATCGAAAACTCCTATAATTCGTAAGAAATGGCCGCTCCCTTGCGATTACGAATTTTCGGGATTCTACTGTATTTTTATGAAGAATGGAATTTTGCAACATGAAATTAATTAAAATTTATTGATAATTTTTAATATTTTTAATTAGGCTTAAGTTCATGAAATTTAATTTTTATTAAATTATTTTTATGAAGAAAGGAATTTTACAACATGAAAATTAATCAAAATTGTTATTGATAATCTTTCATTCTTGACGTGGCTCGGGCTCGAACCCTGGCCGGCAGGTTACCATGACATGTTTCGATCGCAACCACTCGATCTCCTCAGATGGATTTGCCGTCTTACACTCGCAGCCATCGACGACTGCTGACGTCACTAGTCAAACATCAATCCTTAAACAAAATTGTATTTTTTAACATTTGGTAGATCGAAATTTGCTTTCCTGAATGATTATCCATTTTAATTGATTTTACATGTTTTTTCCTTTACTTCTGTTTTTTCCGTACTTTCGTCAAAAATAATTTAATAAAAATTAAATTTCATGAACTTAAGCCTAATTAAAAATATTAAAAATTTGGATTAAAAACCATAAATAGTTCAACAAAATAACCACAATACTAATTATTTATTGATAATTTTTCATTCTAGACTGTACTGGGAATCGAACCCAGGTTTTCACGGAGTGGTTGCCCTAACATGTTTTGATTGTAATCACACGATCTTTTCAGAGGGGTTCATCGTTAACCACTCACCGCCATTGACGACGCACAGTAGCGCCGTTCCCTAAAACCCGTGGTAAAAATACAAAATTTTATGAAATGAATTTAATTTTTTTTTTACAAATGTTTTCAGCATAAGAAACAAAATAATAACATTCAGTTTTGCAATTTTTAGTCATGTTCGCGATAGAAGCGATTTTTGTTTTTTGATTCTTTACAGCTTTGACGATTTTTAATAAATAGTAGACTTTGCTATTATGCCGCTGTTAACCATTTTTTGCGAATTTCCACTAATTTAAAATTTTTTATCGAGTTTTTGTTATTCCTTTTAGTTTTAGGAAATTTTAATCAATTTAATGGCTTGTTTGACATATTAAAAACTTTCGCGATTTTTCGCTATTTTTTTGTAAAATTTTTTCGAATTTCTATGGTTTTCCGAGTTTTTCAATTTTTGCGTTGCTCTTTTTGGCAAGCGTCCCCGTTATAAAAAAGTCCCACATGTGACGCGCAAAATAGAAAGCGACCTTAGGGTTTTGTTCAGGAGAGCCATTTTAAAGATTTAAATACGTGTATCTTTGGTGTACCACCACTGAGCGTGTTGGTATTGGTCTCCTTTGAAAGCGACACATCTCCTGACGTCAGGAACGTATTGGTCAACCTTGAAAACGCGCGTAGGTCGTCCCTACCTCTTGTTTTGTGTAGTTGGTTTTTACTGTTCCCTTTACCTTACTGGTCCCTTTCTCTTTGCGCTGTCACATATATAAACCGAAGTCACCTATTTTATAAGGCACTATCAACACTGTTGATTTATATGGAGTGAAAAGTGCAATGCCTTATGCCATTAGTATACAGCAGTGATAACCACTCTATAGACTCGCGAGCCAGTCAATAATCGTATTTTTCATACAGACACGGTCGGCAATTCACATGTATATTACAACTTTGTTCGTTTCAAAACATCAGACTATCATCAGTCTCTGCGACCGCACACAAGCACATAATATCTTTATGTGCGTGCGTTCGGGGCTTTCTTTGTGCGGGGCTTGGTTATCACTGGTATACAGTCATAAAAATCTGTTACTTTTTTTAAACAAATTTTGATTCGAAAGCCCTCGAGTTCCGCAATCGCGTTTTTGATACATCACGAAGTTTTATTCCATACGAAAGTTCATTCGAATACGTGTGCTACAATTTGGGCCCTGATTACAAATCAAAAACGTTTTCCTTATTCGATAAAAATTATAGGTGGTGGAGCTACTCAAAGTCAACAATGTTTTAAAAGCAAAGGAAAAGTGATTTTGAAAAAAGGCACTTTAGAAATATATCCGTTTTATCACTATATACTTTTCTGGTATGTTCTTAAGAGTTTTTTTTTAAATAGAGCAAATCTAAAAATGGCCAAAATGGTCTCGCCATATTTAAAAAAATTAACTATGCTTGACCACAACAAGTTGCAGCTATAGGTGAAATAAGAAGAAAACTACTACAATCTCATAGCAAAAAATACAACAACTTCATTAAATAAAAAAAAAGAGTAATTTCAGTATTTTGGTCATTACTCGGCCAATTTTTAACCTATTTGACAGATTTATATACCGACTTCTTAAAGAAGATATCAACCATTTGCTTTTGTTAAAAAAGTTCTAAAAATTGGAAAAGAGGTATTTTTAAAATTTTATATTTTGGTCAAAACTTTTTTGTATTTGAACCGTTTTTTCCGAGGTTTTTAGAAAATATGTTCTGCTAAAGATTTCCGAAGTTTTGATATTAAATACGTATCCATAGATACTATTACAGTTCTAAAATTTTACTTTTAATAACAAAAAAGAGTAAAAAATTGAAAAAAATCGTTTTTTCGACAAAAACTCGTCTAAATACTAGAGTTGTCAACCGATTAAGAATAATTCGATTAATCGATCAAACAAAACCAAAATCTTGTTCGAATAATTTTAAAATGGCGATTTGCGAATAACGAATAAATCGATTAAATTATGTCGATTACTCGAACAAAAAAAAGCTTAGAATTTGATTTATTCTTATAACTTTTTAGTGATTTTATAAAGGGTGGTCAACCAAAACGCACCATGTTAATTGTAAATAAAACTAAAAGTTTTTTGAGAATTTTTTCAATATTTTTTATTATTATATAAAGATCTATGACAAATATGGGTGAAAGAAAATATCGGCCAAATGCCCGCCACGGCTTCGGTGGCATACCTCTTCCGATGGTCATATTTTCGATTATTGAGAAATAATTAAGGTTAAATATCCTGAATAGGCAGAATAATCTCATCCTTTAGCTCTTGAATTGTTCTTGGCTTATTGACGTACACTTTTTCTTTTAACACGGCCATTGAATTTCTCGCGCAAAAGTGCATTGTTTCGTTGACTGCGTGGTAAGTGGCACCATTCTGGTGGAACCACATATCTTCCATGTCCATATCCTCAATGTCTGGCTACAATAAGTCCGGGTATGCTCGTAAATGTATCTCTCCGCTGGATAAGTTTTTTCAAATGTTTATATATTTATATATATTTATATCAGTGAAGTAGATTTGGGTTAACAAATTGTCAAATACTCCACAAAAATTATAGTCACACAATAAAAAAAAATTATAATTATTGATTTTCGGATCGTGCCCTATGTTATCATCTCGCGATAGTCAATTTCGAAAAGGTGCGGCCCGAGGATACCGCCAGCCCAAAAACCCCACCAACCAGTCACTCTTTGTGGAAGCATCCTCTTTTCAGCAATCACCTGTGGATTCTCATTGGCCCAAATGCGGTAATTCTGCATGTTAAAGACTATACTGAGGTAAATGAGTGTGTCACGAAGTGCACGAAATACACTGAAACAAAGAAAGTTGGACAAAAATCTTGCCGACTTACAATTAACATCGTGCACAATGTAGGAAAGCTAAAAAATATTGTAGCCATAGCCCTGATTATAATTAATATCCATGTTAGGTAAGCAAAAACCGTGTTAAGTACTCATATTATTTCAAAAATATATTTTATCTTTTCCAAAGACATCAAAAATGGCCGAACTTGGTCCAGTGGAAAACAAAGAGAGACAGTAATTGTTCTACAGAAGAAACTGTATGCAGAAGTTTGAAGATGGAACGTCTGCAAAGGCTTTTCGAAAATCCAAAATATTATCGGAGTTAACATGAAAAGTTTTACGCATTAAAAAAGCAGAAGTCAAAGCGGATTTGAGAAAAAATAAAGTAGAAAATGGACGATTTTCCATAGTTGTAGATGAGGGACGGATGTATCTATTAAAAATACGGAATATTTTTGTAAAAATAATATTTTTTATTCGTTATTCTCGTCGATTAATCAAATAATTTTTAATATTTAATCGTTTGATCGAACGAACAAAAACAATTATTTGAATTATTCGAACGAAGTTTAAAGTCGAAAAATTGACAACTCTACTAAATACCCCCAAAAACATTTATTTCGAAAAAATTATAACGCCATCGTTTTAAGCGTACAATTCGAGCTTGGATAGGATTTATTTAAAAAATTTCAAATTGGAGAATTTTTTTAAAGTACTTGCTAGGGTATTCAAACGATTAATCGTTGTTGGAATAATCAAATAATGTTGAGCGATTAACTGTTCGAACAATTTTAAACTGCTTATTTTCGATTAACGAATAATTCGAATAGTTTATGTCGATTAATCGAAAAATAGTTTTTTTCACAGTATTAGTTTTTTCTTTTATGTAAAAAAACAAGCCGCGACTTTTACCACAATGAATTAGATGAAGAAGATGATTTTTTTAAGACGAATTTAATTATTTAGCGCATGGATTTAAAATACAGAGAAAATATAAATATGTATACATATGTATCTATTTTTCTTTTCAATATTTTTTTATTTTTCGAATTAATTATTTCTAAATTTCAGTTATGTATTTTATAAAAAAAAAACTTTATAAAATACATAACTGAAATTTAGCTCATAGAATAAATTCGAAAAATAAAAAAAATATTACATATAATATGAAGAAACCTTCGAAATGAAATAATTCCCAGTTTCTATTTTTTTTTTTTTTTTTGTTGTTAAATAGGTAATAAATTTATTTTACAAGTTTAAAGAATATGACTTCGCGTGTTAGGTTCTTGATTTCTTCAGTGTTTCCTGAAAATGACAGGAGTGGGCAATTATAAATTATGTGGTCAACGTTTTGTAAAAGATGACCACATGGACAGCTGTCGTCATTAGCAAGTCCCCACTTGGTTAGGGAATTCATAGTTCTGGCAGTAGATGTACGTAAGCGGTTTCACCAGGTTTTGCGTGGAAGATCAAAATCGGTGGTCCTATCGTCTGGGTTGAATAAGGGACTGCTTCGTCCCGAGTCGTTTCACTGCGATGACCATGCGGAGTTTAAATCAAAATTATCGTCACGTAGTTTTTTAGCCAAGAGCAGGGGTGGATTTCTAGATATTAATCTTGCATCGTATTGAGTGGAAAGGTCAGAGTTGAGTGGGATGTGCGGGTTTGCGCTGATCTTAATGTACTCCCAAAGAAGTGCTTGCCTTCGTCTTAGGTCAGGGGGGCAGAGGTTTGCTAACAATGGCAGCCATTCGACAGGTGTAGCTTTTAATGTACTAGATATTATTCGCATCGTCGTGCCCACTGTGTTGTATAAACTCAGGGCAGATTCAATCTAGTCCTGCTGCTGTGCCATTTTTAATTTTAGATAGCCCTTCGGAAACTGCAATATCCGAGAATGGATAGGAGTAAGAGTCATTCGGAAATGTGTTGCTTAAGGTACTAACTTCAGTTCCAAGTTGATCTTTCGTGTAAATGGTTTGTCAGGATCTGCCTTAGATACGCTTGTCATGTGACATATACGGCGTTGGACCACTCAGATTTTCTTGCTTTATCCAGGCTAGATATAAGTTCATCAGCGGTTTCCGGGTTTTGGTTGGATCGAAACTCTTTATAAAGTCTATCGCTGTCTTCATTCCAGCACGGAATGCGGAAACCCCTGGGGACGGACTTTTTGGCTGTGGCAATGACTAGGCCTACGAAACGCTCAAAATTGTAGACGGTTGGTGGTATAAAACGGATGTCGTTGTCGAGTTTGGTGGTGCATTTTGGCCAGTCAGCCTTTCTAAAGTTCCATCTGGGCTCAGGTGTAGTCCGTACGACGGGTATAGTGACGCCGATGTTAATGATAGATGGCCGGTGTTGGCTTTGCGAAATCAAGTTACATCAAATCGTTTGAAACATAAACATTTACTGCAGTATTCATAAAAAATAAAATAAGTTTGAAATGTGTTTTAAGGCAAAATTTTCATAAAATTTTTTCTTAAAATGCATTTCAAATCCATTTTAATTTTTTATGAATACGGCAGTTTACCGAATAATATTTAATTGTTCGATTTTTATTCCATTAAATTTTTACATCGAATAATTTTTTATCGATTAGTCGATTAATTGAATTCCCTACTATAAGATACCATAAAAATTAACGCGTAAAAAATATATTTTTCGACAAAAACTCGTCCAAAACTATCGCCAATGTTTGTACAATTTCACCTTGGTAAGGTTATATTAAAAAAAGTTATATCAGCCGATATTTTTTAATACCTACGAAAAAAAACCTTAAAAACAAAAGTTGAGAAAAAGTCAAAAAAATTAAATTTTGACACCTTGAAAAGGATTTTTTTGATATGTCGTAGTAGAATTTTTTTTCTCATTCCAAAAGCTATCGAAAAATCGATGGCACAATATCGGTTTTAAAAACGGAACATAAAAAATCATACATTTTAATAAAAATTTTATTTTACTTCCCATAAAATTTATTTTGCCACAAAATTCAATTTTGCTAACCCATTAGTAGGCACGTAAAACGCGTATAACTCTTTTCAAACACTGATTTCATAGGCTGATCAATTATCTGTTATTCGCCTTTTAAATTTTGTGATTATCTCATGTGGTTCAAAAGTTATGATTTTTGCAACGAAAAAACTCAAATAGCGCCATTGTGCGACAGCAGGAATTGTACAACATGGAACACCCTGTATCTCACCTTGTACTCTAATAAGGTGGTCACAAACTACATTTTCTTCAAGGCTTTGTCCTCCTCTACGACTCGTTAATACAATATTTTTCAATCCAACCAGTAGTCTAGCAGATTCAGATTTATTACCACTTTTATTGCGATTGACCACACTGTGCGTCGCTAATTAGGCAGTTGGAAATACAATTCTATTAAGGCTCTTTATTGTAACAATTTAAACTTTCATACCTTAAGGGTTAAATCTAAACGCTTCGTCTTAATCCAAAGATTAACATGCTAAGAAGCCACATTAGTCAAAGACTCGTTTTGCTTAAATCTATCTTAATGATTGAGCAAATATTTTTTAATGTGATTTTTTACGGTTACAAAACAAAGCAGAAACAATAATCCTGGCAATAAAGAAAAATAAACTTCTACAGATCAAAATCATTTAACAAGGCTTGACAAAATATCATCACACTGATCTATTGTCCAGAAAAACGTGCCTTTTTTCTGATCAAAGAGAAATATTTAACAAAATTCCACTTAAAACTGTCAACAATAAAAAAAAGTAAACAAAAGCAGGAATTTCAGAAAAAAAGGATAATGCGAGAATATTTGGTTAAAGGCTACTTTGGTAGCAAAAACAAAACGTTATGACAACTACCTGTATTTTGTAAGAACAAAACATATTTAAGTTTTTTTGTCGTAACTAAATGTTACTAAATGTTTTAGAACGAACTAACAAACAATCATGTTTGCTAAATGTCGTCTTGAAATGTTAAAAGGATTTCATTTGTCTTTTGGTCGGCCTGTTCGTCTGTTTAAATGTGCTAAAACAATAATAATGATTAACAAGTTAATCTGAATGTTAGTAGTTTTTAAGATCATTGTGTGCTTAAAGAAGTAACATGAAGTATTAAGTATCCTTTTAACAACCATAAGCCAACTGGCGTCATTCGGGATTTGTCCTGACAAGGATTAAACGACACAAACGACTGCAACAAAGTAACCGTACAGCATAATAAAATTGAAAAGGCGTTTAAAAAATATTATCCGCTGATTGTTAATGTTTTCTTTTAAACCAAACAAAACCTAAAATTTAACATGATTTAGCATTAATTATAGTAGACCCTCGTTATCATTTTTAAGCAGAAAAATAAAGAGTTGCATCCTTTTTTCGGTAAAAGTATCAGTTTTGTCACCAAAAACTATATTGATGACAAATTTTTTGCCTTTTGTGCAAATTTTTCTACATCTGCAGCAGGAAAAAATGGAAAAAATACAAATTTTGTCCTTAAAAAAATTTAGAGTGTCATATGTTGTAATTTTGGCTGCTGTTTTTTTTTAAGGATATATAAATCCTTCTATTTTATTACACTTTTTTCTAAAATAATAATAGTTTACCACACGAATCGATTCTGTTGTAATGTTTTCATTTAATATTTTGAGCACAGGACTTCCGTTTTTTTTTTTTTTTTTTTTTTTTTTTTTGAAGATCAATTTTTTAAGGAGTTTTTATTAGTTTCACCTTGACACGTGAATTGAGTGAATTTCAACTGTCTTGTTGTACAACAGCTGTAATAAGTTCTCATGGTTAGTGAAACTCCCCTTGGAGAAAAAGGGTTTATTGTGTTTTGCTTGATTGATAAGTGTAGGGGAGCGTTTTTAGTATAATTGCAAAGAGCGTGAGTAACACGTGTGATTAAGGGGTTGTAAGCTATTTGATTACACGCTTATTGATAAGTGAAGAAAGTTAGGTACTTTCTGTTGCAAGATTGCTATGATTTTCAAGAAAGTAATTGGAGATGTTGAACACTTAAGTTGTGTACAATTGTACAAATTATTTTGAAGCAAACAGCTCTAGACAGGGAGTTATAAAATGCTATCGTAAATATTATTTTTATGATTTCTGTTTAAATACAGGGTGTCTTAAAAAAGGTTGCCCAAAAGAAAACAGTTTCAATAGTCGATAATTTCAAATTGCTAATAAAAATTCAAAATAGCAGAAACATTCAAGACGTCATAGCTTCTTTTAATAAATTAATGTTTAGCTTTATAAGAAATACAGTTAAGTAAACACAGCGAACACAATTACTTTCGGTAAATACAGTGGAATCTTTCATGGCCGCCCAATAAAAATTGAGCTACAAACGAAGCAGGTTTGTAAGGGAGAAATGTGAGATTTTCGCTTACCATCTCGCTTACGGAAGGCATGAATTTTATATGGTGAGTTCCCACTTTCCTCCTGGATAGTGGGGACGTTGAGATCTCTATGGAAAATATCATTACGTATATACCATGGGGCGCAGACAATTTGTCGTAATATTCTAGACTGTCTTCTTTGAAGCTTTTGGATGTTAGATGCGCATGCAGTACCCCATAATTGGATGCCATATGTCCATATTGGTTTTATGATGGACTTGTATAGAAGAATTTTGTTGTCTAAAGACAAGTTTGAGTTTCCATCGAGAAGCCAATGTAGTTGAGCTGCTTTAAGTTTCATAGCCGTTATTTTCGCTTCAATATGACGCGACCAGATCAAGCGTCTATCTATATGAATTCACAAGTACTTAACATGGTTTTCTACCGGAACAGTGATGTTATTTATTTTTACAGCTGGGCACGTTTGTCTTCTGAGCGTGAAAGTTAAGTGAGCACATTTAGCCGGGTTAACCTTTATTCTCCATTTTTCTAGCCAGGCCTCTAGTTCATTGATGTGGGACTGCAGATTTTGCGATGCGACTTTTGGGTCATGAATGTTTTTTACAGGTATTTTTTTTAGTATTCTCCCTTGCAAACCTGCTTCGTAGTAAGGAAATGCCGTAGCAATAATTAGTATTGTGGTTATTTGTGTTGAACTGTTAATGGTTTTTAAATCAAATTTTGATATTATTAATTAGGCTTAAGTTCATCAAATTTAATTTTTTTTTTTCTTTTATAAAACTTGTTCCTTCACTTACTTTACTGTATCTCTGTAGTGATTTAGTGATTCGCAAAATAATACAAAATTTTATTGGGTGGGCAACGAAAGGAATATTATAATATCTGCGTTCAAAGGGACTCAATGTACTCCTTTGAAACCGGTATCCTATTACACATTTGAGGAAGATTATACTCGAGTTTATAACTTTGAAGAAGACACTCGATTATCACGTTATCATAGTCTAAAAAATCAATTGTAAGGATCGATTATCGCAAGCTTTAGCGATTTCCTAATTATTCAAAAAAGTTTTTGTTTCAATTTTCCCCAAATCTTGGTGAAGCCAACTGTTTTGCTAACACAGACAAATATTTTCATTGGTTTTGATTTTTCAATTAAATAAATTACTAAAAAAGTTTTATAATTTTATTAATGTGTTAATTGAATCAATAATTTTTTTTATTTGAACAAAAATTTAAAATATATAGTATTTGATTCTAAAATCTTTGAAGAACGATTTCCTGATAATCTGGCCTAAGGCAACCAGTGAAATGCTCATAAAAACTAGCTTTCCCTCAACAATAAATTTCAGTGTAGTCATCACAAATCATAATTGGGAATTTAGCACATCATAGAGAATTTTTATTAATAATAAATTTTGTGTTCCCGAAAATAACTTTGATAGTAAATTTGCAGGTACCCGTGCAAAAACACTGAAATGGAAAATGGTTTTTTTTTTTTGTTTTTGTTTTCTTACTGATACAATCCCAGTAAAAAATTTGCTCCAAGAGCAGGTTTTTTGTATGAATTCATACCTCAAAGCGCTTCAAACCTGCTGATGGGATGCCTGATTTTTGTATGGGGTGTTCCCGGTTTGGAGGACTACTTTCTGCTGACAATAAGCGCTTCTTTTAACATGCAAACAAATCGCTCCTAAAGTACTTTTAGAAGGGCTAACTATATTAACATATTCATTAACGTTTTGTTTTTACTTGTTTTATTTTTTATCATTTACTGCTTTATAAGAGCTCTCTAATTGAAGCACTTGATTATGCGCTTTTTCTCTGTAGTGCTTCCAAATACCCAAATTTTTTTTACTGGGATGATATGACGCAAATTGTTTTTTAATTTCTGTTTTTTCTTTTTTCCCACTTACAACAATAACAATAAGAGTCAGAAAAAAGCTTACCAATTGTAGGGGGAATTTAAGAACAGATAAACTCACTGTTTGTTGTTGGTCTTTTGTTTAAGATTTGATATTGTTACAGTTAGAACTTTTGAGTGTATATAATTCTTATTCGCTTAACAGTTTAATTTGTATAATATTTTTAGCTTTTCTATTATTTTTGGAAAAATTTCAGTGTAGTTGTACACGGTAAGTCCATACGTGTTTTAGAATTGTTTTGTATATAATAGCTCTGTTCCACATGCAAAACGAAACAGTCCGAACTTACACAAAGTTACCCAAAAGCGTTCCACATAACAATTTTTGTTAAATAAAGAGAGTAATTGAGAGAGTAATATTTTTCATTTCCTGTACAAATTTGCACGAACTTTTTCTTTGGGTAAGTTCGGACAAGAAAAAACAATCAGCTGTTTGTGTTTACATATGAACTGATAAACAATTCAGGAAATTTACAAGCAAAAGAAAAAGTTTAGTTTTAATTAAAAAACATATTAACAAACCAAATTTAAGGTTTTTGCAAAAAAATTAAAGTGGCAAAAACGTTATTGCATACATATTTCCTATAATCTTTAATATAAAAAAACAAAATATAAAAAATTTCAATGATGCAAATGTTTTGGTTTTATAATGTTATTTCTTTTAAGCGTCTAAAATCACTTAAATAGCTCTTAATTTGAAAAGTAAGCAGCATTAGTATTTGAAGAAGTGCGAAAATGGTTTTTTGCGTTCCAGCAGTTTTGGGTAATTCGGCAATTTTAGAGAGTAATTTTCATTTTACTCTCATTAGTCCGAACCTGCCCGAGATCTTGTGGAACACACCTAATGACTTTGTTATCTAAGCTTAATTCTGACTTAGGACCAAGTAGCCAATACATTTTCTTGGTTTTGATATCTAAAAGTTTTCTTTTCGTTTCACATGCTCATTCCATGTGAGTCTTCTATCTAAATGAAGGCCTAAGTTCTTTACACTATTAGATTTCGGAATAACAGTTCCGTTAAACTTTACTTCCGCGCAACTATTTTTTCTCAATGTAAAAGTTACATGAACCGATTTTTCTGCATTAACTTTTATATTCCATTTCTGTAACCAATTTCCAATCATATCAAGCTGTCTTTCTACTGTAGCTGATGCTTCATTTGGGGATTTATTAGAAAACAATATGGCAGAATCATCAGCATACGTTGCCATGATCAAACCATCAATACGATACGATACGATTAAAAAGGAGTAACGATAATAATATTGAATTTTGTAAAAATATCATTCATATCTGGCTTTGGCATTTTAAAGTGGTTTTCGGACGGCAGCTTTATATGGTATCTGAGGTAAATTCTGGATTGATCATCTTTGTGAGCCTTTTCATTGTTTCATTATGTTTCCCAAGAGTGGACTTACAAAAAACTTTGTATGCATACTGGATTGGATTGTTAACTATAGTATAAGTTTACTTTATCGCGAGTTTACTGTATGTACTATTTTTGTCAGCAATTATTCTAAACATAAAGTCCCAACATCTTTGTCAAAAGCTAATAATAATACATTTCTCCGATTTTTACCAACTTTACATCGCTTTTTGTTTAGTTTGCTTTGAATTTTCATAAGGAATCGACTAACACCACAGAGCAACGCGTGCAAATTTTTGAAATTTTTAATCAAAATAATTCAGTGAATGGGCTGAAGCACAATTTGATATTGATTTTTAATTTGAATTTCCATAAAAAATGTTATGTTCCGATGAAGCCCATTTCTGGTTGAATGAGTACCTAAATAAGCAGAATTGTCGCATTTAGAGTGAAAAGAATCTACAAGCTTTTGTCGGAACATCATTACATCCACAGAAAATTACTGTTTGGTGCGCTTTATGGGCTGGCGGAGTTATTGGCCCATATGTCTTCGAAAACGAAGATGGCCAGAATGCGAAAAGTTTTTGAAAATCGGTGTTCCAAATTGCGCCTTCTACGCGCCAGCCGTGGCGGCCACATGGCAGAAATCATATTTAAAGATTAATTTCATAAAATTTTCTTTCCAATAAAGTCCGTTTTATTGATATTAAAAATATATTTCCTTGTTTTATTATGATTTAATCTTGTGTCACTCTATAAAAAAAAAACACCTATTTACAATCTTAAAATATTACAACAACAAATTACTTATTTTGGGTTTCAGCACTGCAAAATTAAGAAAACAGCCGAAAACCTTGGACCAGAGTTTCTAAAAAATTTTAAAAAGGTATGGCGAAAATACCATGAATGCAGCGAAAAACTCGGTATTTTCAAACTTCAGGTTAAGATATCACCGAAAGAAACAAGATAATACAAGGATTTAATTGGTATAACGTCTAGAATATAGCAAAAAAACAGGGTTTATTTTAAATTTATGCCGTGCGATACCTGATGTGATGGAGAAATTCTGGGTGCAGGCTTGGATTCAGCGCAATCAGCCAAAGAAATGTATATTCTGGTCAATGGGTTCCAAATTTGTTGGCCTATCTATTATAATAAAATATAAACTACTAATTGCAATTTTCGCATGTTGCTCATTTGTTGCAATTTTTTTAAGTTATGACGTTAACAATTTGGGGTTAGTGCTGCAGAATTGTTCTCGTTGGTTTTCTTTATATGTTTCATTGCTACTTAATATATATGCTACTTTATTGCTACTATTAGTGGAACTTTATTTGCTACTGTATTGCTTCATCTTTTGCTCCCTTTAATTCTGTGTCTGTTAGTTAAAGTCTTAAAGTTAGTTAAAGTAGGGTAACCCTAGAGGGAAGCGAATTGACACCAAAGTAGTCCCGTGATAGGGGTTTGGTGGTAGAGACCAGTTCTAGTTTTAACACTTTATATGAATAAGACCTTTCATTTTTACATGGGGTTGACATTAGAGGGGGTCACTTGACACCATTTGACCAGTCACACATCTATTCTCAATGAACGTGTTTAGTGTCAGTTCCTACAATGTTGTATTATTTCAATAAAAAAAAGTCCTAGAATTAAATTCAAGAACCAAATTTTAGAAAGTCCGAAAAAATGTGTCACACCACCAGTGAAGACTGTACTGTAATTCATTACCTTCTCTACCTTTTTGCTCTTCATAAAAAAATTACATGATTGGTTCTCCTTTCACTGGTCATGAGTTCTTTCTTTCTTTTCTACTCTATTTTCACAACTCCCAGGACCAGTCTGTTAGACCAATTGACACAAAATTTCCCTTTGGGAAAGGCTACAATAAATATTTAAAATTTATGAAATGTTTATTAAACGTTTTATAGTCAATTTAACATTTAAAAATACTCTTTTTCGACTTTTGCTTATTAATGACTTATAAAGCTGCAATGATGCTTTTATGAATTAGACTGAAACAAATTTAAGACTATTTTTTAACTTATGTTTTTTAATTTAATTTTTTTTTTCTGTGAACACAAGTTTTTCTAAGATTATCAGGTATGTTCTAGATTTCGATTCGATTAGAAAACGAAAAATTTTTTGAATCCGCATAATTCATAAATTGATGTTCTCAAATCCTCAAATGTATTTGTTTATTCGAAGTTTTTGTTCGAAAAAAATTTTAGTTGAACTAAAGATCGGTAATTTGCTTATCGCAGCATGATAGCAAAGTCTAATAGATATTAAAAATCGTGAAAGCTGTAAAGAATCACAGGAAGAAATCGCTTCTATCGCGAACATGGCTTAAATTCGAAAAAATTTTAAATTTTTAAGCAAAAACTAAAATTTATTTGAAATCGCTAAATGGTCTAAAATAAAACAAAATGTCGAAAAATAACAAAAAAAAAATTTTAATTCGCGAAAAATTTTTCATATTTCAAACAAGCCATATAATTGATTGAAAGTCCCTACAACTATAAGGAATGTCAAAAATTCGGTTAAAATTGCTAAATAAGCGGTAATTTGGAAAAATTTGCTAACAGCGGTATGATAGCAAAGTCTACTATTTATTATAAATCGTTAAAACTGTAAAAAAACTTACAGGAACAAAATCGCTATTGTCGCGAACATGGCTAAAATTAGCGAAAATTAGAAAATTTGAAGCAAGCCAAAAACTAATTTGAGATCGCTAAATCGATTAAAAAAAAGACAAATTGTCGGAAAATAATATAAAAAGCGTTAAAAAATTACATTAAAATCAATGAAAAAGTCGATTTTAAATTATGGGTTATTAAGGGTTTATTTAATTGGATAAAGAACATTTTAAACTAAAAACAGAATTTTTTTTATTAATAAGATTTCTGTATGACGTGCTAAATTGAAAATTGTTTATGTCTGATAAATACACGGAAATTTATTGTTGAGGGAAAGCTAGCTTTTAGGCGCATTTCACTGGTTGCTTAGGCCAGCTCTTCAGGAAACTTTTTCCAAAGATTTTAGAAAAGCCAAATATTATTTTTTTGTAAAAATGTTATCACATAGAAGAATAAGAGTCGATTTCTTTCACTTTCACCAACTCCTTACTACTCTAATTGAAAAAGAATAAAAACATGTGGATGTGAAACGCAGAACACCAAAAATGCTGAAGTAATCCACATTCGAGTGCATTCCGATTCTTGCCCTGCAAATAACACTACGTGAAAATTTTTGACCAAATGAATTTGACACCTAATCCATATGTAAAATTTTCCACTAAATCTGAATATGAAGTCAGAATTGTCAAAAGTAGAACAGTTTTTGAGATATTCCAAAATAACCGTTATTTGTGTTTTTAAAAAAGATGCTGTGACTGTTCTACTTTTGACAATTTTGACTTCATATTCGGATTCAGCGGAAAATTTTACATAATGATTAGTTGTCAAATTCATAACGATGCCCTAGAGCAGGAACATATAACCCACCTATGGACTACAAAGGAGTAGTTTTAAAACTACTCCATGGTATACTCAAGAGGATTTGTTTTGAAGTCGTTTAAAGACGAAAGCATGTCGTTAAAAAACGAAGACATGTCGCCTCACTACAGATACTTTTTAAAAGTGACATGGTCCATGCTTGCATTACATCGGACCAGTCCATGGAGTAGTCTATGGATCAGGTGGTCTAATTTTATTTGCAGGATGAACACACCCGTGTGTGAAGTTAGCAGTAGTAGTAGTAGTAGTGATAATATACCCTGCAAATAAAATTGGACCACCTTTAATTCTCAATACTGAAAAAAGGACACATATTTAAAACTTTTATTTCAATTAGTTACACTGCGGGAAATTTGTGTCAATTGGTTTTAAGGCACTTATCCCGTGACAAGTGAAAGCAGTTTGATAATAAAAAGGAACGAATTGTGGTAGGTTTTAACAGAACATATCACTTAACTGGTGATAATGTGCTAAAAGAGTAGTTACTCCAGAAGGTAATTGACAAGCAACTTGTCATGTAATTGGATTTTGTGTGGGTAATCACTGATTGATTCTACCTGGTTCTATTACTTTAAAGTGTTAGAACTGGAACCGGTGCCTATAACTATAGAACTGTCACGTGACAAGTTAAGTGTAAGGTCCCTTTCCTCTAGGGTATAGCCAATTTTAAATTAAATTATTATTAAAGAATAGAAATCGATGCAGTTTTTAGAGTTCTTTTGACAAACAAATTAAAAAATTTAAATGGCAACTATAGACTTGAAAATGTTTCAATGATAGTTCAAAAATTGTTTAGGAAATTGTGTCGACTCGAATCGTTGCTTATTAACCAATTTCTAAACCAGAGTTGTCGGCAATTTATATAAGTTCAAAAACTTTTTTCAATCTATTGAACCTAGTGATTTAAATATATCGATGAAATACCCTAGAGGGAAGCAAACTGACACCGAACTAGTCCCGTGATAGGTTCTTTGGCGGTAGAGACCGGTTCTGGTTCTAACACTTTATATGAATGGGACCTATCACTTTTACATGGGGTTGTCATTGGACGGGGTCAATTGACACCTAACAGGCACCACTTGACAAGTCACACATCTATTATCAATGAACGTGTTTAGTGCTAGTTTATACAATGCTTGTCCTAGGTTTTATTTCAATAAAACTAGTCCTAGGACTAAAAAAATTATACTCTTTATTAAAAAAGGGAACCGCAAGCTTAATAAAACAGACATTAAAAAAATAGCTTTTTATATTAATATCGATATTAAGATACAAAAAGCGTTTTAATAAATTCAATACTTTCTCTACCTTTTCTCCACATACCAGCTAAGTGATTGGTCCTCCTTACACCGGTCATGAGTTCTTTCTTTTAGTACTTATTCTATTTTCACAAGTCCCACGACCAGTTCTGTTGGAACAATTGAAAAAATTTCCCGCAGGGTACTTTTAAAATATCAATCAAACTTTCGAATTACCGGCCATTTCGTGGAAATCTAAATCGTGATATTGAAATCGAACAAATTTTGAAAACTCTCCCGCATTCAAAGTTCATAAAAATATTTCCTTTTATATACTTTGAGGACCATTCTCCTCTACCTCAACTACTTTTAAAATTAGGAAAAGCTGCGTTCATTTTTACAAAAATTCAATTGACAATCTTTGTCGATTTCCATTTCACGTGATTTCGATTTCCATGACATGGCCGAATACATTCCAACTTTAAACAAATTAAAGGAACATTTCACCAAGTTCAGTTAAAACTAACTATGTATTACTTTAACTGTCAGTTAACAATATGCTTTTGAAAGTTATTACTGAGTGTTAATTATAACTGATCTTGGTGAAACTTTACGGGCAGCAAAGAAATAAAATATATTTCAAAATTTTCATAAGACTTCTGTTTGTTATTTTCTAAGCAAAATTTCATTCACAATAACCAAATTAAAAAAAAAAACCTTTAAATTTCTTAAGGCACATATTTTGAAGATTCTGTTCCTTTTGTGAGTGGGAGGAGCTAAAAAAATTGCCAGTGAAATCTTATAGGTCATCAGAACCCACATAAATTAAGGATTCTGGCAGAAACCAGCTAAAATATCAACATGATTTTAATGCTATGCAACCATTTGTATCATCCAGAATGCACAAGTATGAATGTCTGTTTAAAGAACCAATTAGAAAACAAACAAAACACAGGTAAAAATATCCAGGTAGTAAAAACTAAATTTTGTTGCTTAAACAACTTCTAAGACCAAACTAAATGCACGAAGAATCACTCAACAGCTGATTGGAATTCTGAATTAAACGAACACCGGTCTCTATTGTCACAATGAGTTGCATGGAATGGCAAGAAAGAGTAACACTTTATGATATTTCTTTCTTTATCACTTTGTTTGCTTATTTAAGAGTATGAACTGAAGAGTAAAATAAATTACACCTGCCTATTTATTTTACTCTTTTACACTCATTTGCTGGCGAATATTTTAATTAATTTTTATTGTATAGTTTTGCTCTCTCGTTTACTCATTATTCTCCGCACAATCTGTCATTCGATGGAAGCTCTCACAAGAGGATTTAAACTCACGTTGTCGAAGAAATCACTACACAATATCGTCAACACTCTAAGAGTAAAGATCATTCAATTTTAAACAGTTTTATTAACGAATTTTTATTTAATTAAATACGTAAACGGTTGAAAATATAAATAAATTTCTATTAAAAGTTATGTAAAACTAAATCCTAAAAGTAAAAATAAAATTTATTTTAAAAACTGAAGATTGAAAAAAGTGTCTGTGACTTGATTTTTTTGATAAATTTAAAAACAAAAACTGAAATAACTAATAATTTGAATATCAAATAAACTTTCAAATTTATTAATAAACAAAAGTTCAATGACTTAAAAACAAATATAAAACAAAAACTATTGTGCTGGAAGAAATCTACAAGGCATCGCAATAAATTAGATATTTTTTATTTTGAAAGAATTTGGTGTGCTTAAGAACAATTTATTACAATGGCTTGCTATTTGGATCCCACTGGTCAATATTAAATTTTTTCCAAATTCTTGGTGTTCTACTCTCCCAGTTTGATTGTTTGGGCAACCTTTTTTCCTATAACTTTGAAGGAGAAAGAGAGCAAAAGTTTCAGTTTTCATAAAAACCACAACAAGAAACAGCAACCTGCTTTTTACTACAACAACAAAATCAAAACAGAGAGCCGCACCGATCAGCTGATTTGTGAGAAAACCAGGAGTGCATTAAAAAAAGTATTGCCTTTTTTTCTTCTTGATATTTTCTTGTTTTATAATTATTTAAGAAATTAACAAAATGGAAGGCTTAGATCCTACTGGTCAATATTAATTTTGGTTTAATTTTATTTCAAAATAGCAAAAGAGAAATTGCTTGAAATTTTAAAGTTTGGTTAATTTGTGCGTAATATTTTTTTAAACAAAATGGATTTCGCTTTAGATCCTACTGGCACCTATTAATTTAGTTAAATCTAAATATAAGAAAAAATCAGATTTTCTTTCTGAAAATTAAGTTTTAGATAAAATTGCTTATCTAAAATCCCAAAAAAATAAAAATAAAAAAATAACAATTTTAATATCCGTTTTTATTCTCACTTGATTAAAAACTTCTTTTAAACAAAATGGCCTGCACAAAATTGATTCTAGATCCCACAGGCACCTATTTGCGCCCCAACTCATCCTCCACCTTGTCCTCATCCAATCAAAACACTTCTAACGCTTTTAGCGATCGAAGACTAACAATAACAAATCATTTACTAGATCCAACTGGACAATATTGATCAGATTTATTTAATTTTTTTTTTCTTTTTTATTTTTGTTTTTGTCGAGAAACTATTTTCGTAAAACTTTCTCAAATTTACCATTATTGCCTTATATTTGCAAAACAACCTTAATAATTTGTTGTTGTTGTTTTTGGTAAAATATTTGAAATATTTTTAAAATGCTTGGCATAAACAAGTTTTTAAATCTGTTAAAACCCCTGTGGTTAGAAGTAAGAGGCCGTGAGGAGACTTCCAGTTGTCGCAAAAGAAGAAAATTTTGTTTTTAAAACAAATTTCATATCACAAATAAAAAAAAAAGAAAATCCAACGAATATAACACATAAACATTTTTTTTTTTTTATTAAAGAATACACAAAAAAAATTGTACTGATTTTAATTTATTTTTTAGAATTTAGCAAAAATATCTAAAATGATAAACATTTATATATAAAAAAAACAACAAAAAATAAATAAAAAAATTAAAAAAAAACTATTTATTATATTTAAACTAAAATGTTACTATTCAACTTTTCCTAAAAAAAAAAAAATCTTAAACTTGAAACTTTTTTCGTTTTTGTCCTAAAAAGAAAATCCTATAAAAGTTATTTTATTTTTATTTTTTTGCAAAAAAAAACCAAGTATTACATTAAGTGTCATATTAGTGTGAGCCAATCAATCAAACCAACTAAAACCATTAAAATCATTTTTTATTAATATTTTTTAACTTTATTTTATTGTTAAAAGATTCGAAATTTAAAAACCAAAACTCTTGTATAATTAACAATTAATCTTTATTTTCATAATTTTTTTCCTTCCCATTGAATCCTTTTCTGCATAAATGAATAAATATTTTCATGCCTTCTTTGCTTAAAGGAAAACAGAAATTATAAAAATTTAATTTAATTTATTAATTTTTTTTTTTTTTTTGTATTTGAATGAATAAAATTTTTATCTTTTAATTTTTAAATAATTAATTGTCATTTCTTATTGTATGTTTTCGTCTATTTTATATATTAATTAGTTTTTAAGTAAAAAATCTTTATTTATATAAAAAAAAACAACAAGAAAAAACCTAAAAATCCAATATACAACAAATATATAAAAAAAAATATTAAAAAAAAATCTGTCTTTTTATTTAGAATTTTTTTTTTAACTAGGCTGAAAAACAGGAAACCCCAAAAAACTGTCGGTAAGGATCGACTATATGATACTCTATTATCCACCCCTGTTATTTTCAAAACCAGCTCACCACACCTTATCCTACGTTTCCACATGAAAGTAATTACTTGCTGGTAGTTTATACGTATAATCAACGAAAAATCGAGGAAACAGCCGATTGGCTGAAAGTCATTGTTGCCAACTTTTTTCGAAGACTTCTGTAAATCGCACTTCAAAAACCGCTAGAAACCGCTAAATTTATTATTTAGCATAAAATGTTTTAAAAATATCGCTAAAATCTAAATACTATGTAAAATGTTTATACAACTCTAGATACAGGGTGCTTTTTTAAAAGTGTGTCTTTCAATTAAAATTATATCGTAAGGTTTTTAATTTTACTGACTTTTTTGGTCTCGCGAACGTAAAAAATATTGGTATTCATATAAAATTCAGGGATTTGTATTGCTTGAAATCTATACAGGCATTAGAGTTAAGTGCACTTAATCTAGTTTTGGTAATGATGCTAAAAATGTAACCCCCGTATTCATAAATGATTATTAAATTTAACAAACGTTTATTAGGGATAATTTTCATAGTAAATTTGTTCTTTAAACATTTATTAAATTTAAAAAATTTTTGTGAATACAAGCATTCGACCGTGTACTACACGCAGAGAAAAAACATGTTTAAATATGGTCACCTCCAATAATTCTATGTTTAAAGAAAATGTTTACCATGATATGTTAAATTTAACCATATTATTGTCAACGACAACCATATTATGGTTAAAATAGTCCTCCATCAAGAAGCCATAACCATATTATGGTAGCCTCCGAACATATTATGGTTAATTATAACTAAAATATTTTTAAAACTTATAATAGCATGGTTGGTTTTCAACCATAACATGTTGCTCTTGAAAAAGAGAAAAATACTATTTTTAATTTAAAAACATATAATTGTGATATTTAAACATAACATGTTTAGAGGCAACCATAATATGGTTGTGGCTTCTTGGTAGGGGAACAATTTAACCATAATATTGTTGTTGGTGACACAAATATGGTTAAATTAAACATAATATGGTGAATATTTTCCTTAACCATAGTATTGTTGGAGGTGACCATATTTAAACATGTTTTTTCTCTGCGTGTAAGATTAAAAGAAAAGAAGACACTAAATGCGAGACAATCGATTTAAAATTTTACACCATTTTATATATGATATAAATATTAGGGTATTCATTCGGTTAACCGTTAATCGGTTAACCAATTAATTACTACCCGATTAACTGATCGGTTAATTTAAAATTGGCTTTTTTCGATTAACGATTAAACCGGTTAATTTCAGTCGATTAACCGATTAACCGAAGTAATAAAATTTTAAATTTTTTTGTAGTATTTTAACATATATTTTTGTGTTTTACAAAAATGTATTTGTATAGTAAAATATTTTTTCCTTCTTGCAATACATTCTTTAAATACAGTACAAGATAAGAATATGTTCGGTGCTGAGCTTTGCCAGGATGAGTCAGATGATGAACTGGCAGTAAAATAAACTCTCGATTGTAACACAAACAATCTTTTAACAGAATTCGGTTAATTATTTAACCGAAGCAATTAGAAGTGTTTAAAGTTTTTAAAATTAAAACGAATTCTAATTATGTCATAATGGAAGATTTTAATTGTTTAGAGAAATACTGGAAAAGAATTGAGAGATAAGATAAGCTGCATTAAGGATTGCTTTCGAGATCTCCCTTTCATTCGTTAACATATGTACTTCTATGCCAAAGTTCATGTTTCTAGATAAAAAAAAACAAGCAATTGCAATATTAATGACAATTGAAAAAATTACCAGTTAACGAACAAAAAGTACCAAAAATACACCTCATACAGACTCTCATTCACTGAGGACCTTACATGTCTGAGGACCTTAGGTCCAATACTAACCGAAATTAAAAAGAAATAGAAGTTAAATAAAATAGTACAAAAAATTCTTATCCACTCAGGAAGCTTATGTTTATAGGTAAAATATTATTTTATTTACAGAAAGTACCATTGTAAAACAAAAATCTAAGGAATGGAATGAAGTTTCCCGTATTCCCCCTTTTTGGTATTTTTTCTCCCCATTAAAGTATTGGAAATTGCAATATTGCATTGGGAGCCAGACAATTAACGTTCGAATTTCGAAAAAGTACCGAATTCGTATTTGGATTTTTTAGATTAGTTTCGAATGTGATATTAACTTTATTTATATGTTTTTTGGTTTAAATTACAGGTTTCACCCGTTTACTCCCTAAAAAGATCGAATTTCTAAAAAGTACCAGACACCTGTCCGCTTATTTTTCTAAAGAGCAACGATAGGTATTACATTTTTTTGTATCTCTTTTAGTTATGGATATATAATATTACCAAATTTATCCGTTTTTACCCTTTTTACCCCCTTAACATTCGAACAAACTTTCATGAAAAGAACGCAAACAATATTCTCTGAATGCTCGGGAGTTGCAATGTTAAGGTTTAACATATTGACCCAAAGAGCTTGTGACCGGATTTTTTTCTATTTCGCTCTTTCTGTCTTAGTTTTCGAAACAAAGTCGTTTTAAACTTCTAATGCTTCTTTTTTTTTTTAAACACTATGGAGTTACCTAGTTTTGTCAAAAAATGCATGGAGTTATCTACTTTTTACATACAAATTTTGTTCAAGAATTGTTTTTTTGTTATGTCATTGTTTTTTTTACTAAAAAAAAACATATTAGAAATTATTTTTGCATTTTTATATATTGATACTAGCAAACCCGGCGAACTCCGTTTCGCCACCAGATGGCTTCGTTTTATGTAACATTTCGTTTGGTGGTTAAAAGATAAAGAAACATTTTTTTTTTTGTTTTATATTTAAAAAGGAAAAATTTTATCTCATTTCACAACAGTAATGAATTCATTTCGATTACAAAAATGAAGTCTTATTTAGTTGAACTTCTCTAAGTAAATGGCGTTAAAATTGGATGCCATGTCGGTTGGAATCATTGGGATCCGAGGTATCAAAACATTTTCTCCCTTGTACTTTCCTTTAAGCATTGTTGCTTATTTATCAGTTTACCGTAAGTCGGGTGCCATTACAAAGACGTGGTTGGTTTATATTTCGTAACATTATGATTACCGAACCAACTTTTAGTTTGAATTTATGAGGAGGTAATCCGGGTAATCCCAGGGAGTTCGTTTGGATAGTTGACGACATCGTTCTGAGAAGTAATGGAATCTACCGATTTGTACGTCTCCAATTTGCCAGCGATTTCACTTTGAATCTTAAAATTCAGTTCGTCGACATCAACGTAGCTAATATAGCACGTTCGCTCAACAAATCATGATTTCTGTAATTTTGTGTAATGTTTGAAAACACCTTTCGGATGAGTTTGGACTTTGATTCGGTGAACCGACAGAAATTGAAATATCCACCGGGATTTTGTCGTTTCCTATGTCCAGCAATTGTTTGGAAAATACGTCTCGAGATTGATTGTTTTGCAGCTCGACCCGCATTTTCAGAGTCAATTTGAGCTTCCTAACGTGTTTCCACAAAGCAGACGACTTCAAACATGCATTTAATTCATCGGCGGGCGTTGATTGTGGTATCACTGGAAGTGTTTGCCAAAAATCACCTGCCAACAAATCATCGTACCTCCAAATCGGCTTTGATTGTTTCGTAGTAGGCGTTAAAGTAGGCGTGTTAAATTTTTCTTTCGATGAAAACTGAAAATGGAATAATACGAACATTTGAAAGAAAAATTAGTCAAATCGATGGAGCCGTTTTCTAATTTAAGGTAAATCGAAAAAAGTGGGCGGGGAACAATTTTCTTTCCGTATAAACCTAAGCTGGACCATGGCGATCACTTTAAAGAAGAAATCGTCCAAATCGGTCCAGCCATCCTCAAGTTATGTGCTTAATAGAAAAAGTGGGCGTAAAAGTAGGTGTGGTAAATTTTTCTTTCGATGGAAACTTAAAATGCATTGATACGAACATTTGAAAGAAAAATTAGTCAAATCGATGGAGCCGTTTTCTGATTTAAGGTAAATCGAAAAAAGTGGGCGTAAAAGTGGGCGGGGAACAATTTTCTTTCCGTATAAACCTAAGTTGGACCATGGCGATCACTTTAAAGAAAAAATCGTCCAAATCGGTCAAGCCGTCCTCAAGTTATGTGCTTAATAGAAAAAGTGGGCGTAAAAGTGGGCGGAAACAATTTTATATGCTATAAACCTCACGGAGCCCGAGGCCTTTCCAACGAATGTAAAACCATGGAAATCGGTTCGTGCGTTCTGGAGTTATAGCGTCAGGAAGGAAAACCCGACTTATTTTATATAATAGATTACTTAATTTATAACAAAACTTTATTAATCGGTTAACCGATCAATTACAAAATTAACCGATTATAAACCGATTAAACCAAAACCTCGGTTAATTAATCGAGCGATTAACCGATTAAAGCAAAAGCCCGATTAAATGAATACCCTAATAAATATACTTACATTTACTTTCTGAGGGACAATAATTCAAAAAGTTTGATTATACATATGTATATACCCTAGAGGGAAGCGAACTGACACCAAAGTAGTCCCGTGATAGGTCTTTGGTGGTAGAGACCGGTTCTAGTTTAAACACTTTCTATGAATTAGACCTATCACTTTTACATGGGGTTGTCATTGGAGGGGGTCAATTGACACCATTTGACCAGTCACACATCTATTCTTAATGGAAGTGTTTAGTGACAGTTACTACACTGTAGCATTATTTCAATTCAATAAAGTATTATTTCAATAAAGTATTATTTCAATAAAACAAGTCCTAGAAACAAATTGAAGAACCAAAGTTTAGAAAGTCCTAAAAAATGTGTCACACCACCTGTGAAGACTGAACTGTAATTCATTACTTTTTCTTCTTTTTTGTTCTTCATAAACCAGTTACATGATTGGTTCTCCTTTCACAGGTCATGAGTTCTTTCTTTTTGTACCTGTTCTATTTTCACAACTCCCAGGACCTGTCTGATGGACCAGTTGACACAAATTTCCCGCAGGGTATGGATAACATGGATATTGGATATATGGATATTCCACTACTGAAAAAAGTTGATCCAGACATTCCTTCTAATTATCGCGGACTGTCTCTAATAGATACTCTATGCAAAATTTTTAATAGCATTATAATGAATCGTATATCGTACTGGATTGTCGAACATAATATTTTAAATGAATACCAAGCTGGGTTTAGAAAACAATATTCAACCGTGGATGATGTCTTCAATCTAACAAATATTGTTCATTTAAATAAACTCAATGGTAAAAACACGTATGCCTTTTTTATTGATTTTACTTGTGCATTTGATTCGATTCCCAGGAATTCATTGTTTTATAAACTTGCAAATATGGGATTGTCATCAAAAATTATACAAATACTGCAACAATTGTATGATAACACCTCCAGTCAAATATTGTTCGGAAACTCACTGTCCAATTCTTTTAATGTGAACCTTGGTGTCAAACAGGGTTGCATATTAAGCCCAATTCTGTTTGCATTATACTTGAACGACTTAGCCGACGTTCTTACTGGCGGGATAATTGTTGACAACATCGCAGTAAAAGTTCTTCTTTACGCAGACGACATTGTCATACTATCTGATTCACCCAGTGGTCTCCAAACGATGATTGATTCCCTTCATGTGTACAGTAACTTATGGCATTTAAAAGTCAACCTTGCTAAACCCAAAGTATTAGTTTTTCGCAGTGTCACTAGAATATCAAACAACTTAAAGTGGAAATTTGGAGAACATAGAATTGAAATCGTAAATTCATATAAATTTCTTGGTATGGACTTGTGTTACAATTTATCCTTTAGAAAACATTTTGAAAATAAACTAACTACATCAAAAATGGCAATATCTTCATATTGGTCAAAATATATAAACCATCCCAAAATATCTAATAAAAATAAACTTAAATCTTCAGCGCTGTATCTCGTTCAATCATGTTTTACGGAGCCCAAGTATGTGGTTACATGAAATACGAAATAGTTGAAAAACTATTTAGATTTTTTATAAAAAAGATGTTACTTTTACCTAGCAACACTACAAACTATATGCTCTTTTTAGAAACGGGTTTAAACTCTTTATACATAGATACGTTAAAATTGCATTTTGATTACATCAACAAAATTCTTAACATGCCTTGCGACAGATTACCTCGAAAGCTTGCAGAAATAATAATCGCTAAACAAACTTTTTGGGCTGAGGATTGGACGAACTTGTGTGCTAAAATTAATTTTGTGCCACATAATAATTCTATACCACTAAGCAAACATTGCAAATCAATTTTATCACTTGTTAAAATTTATGAATATCAAACCTTTATTGCCGACGCTAGAAACTCTCAGTTTCATGACTTATACCAGGGCTGTGGAGTCGGATTTTTGTACCGGTGTCGGAGTCGAAGTATCCACATAAACTCGCGACTCCGACTCCAAAATATTTCAGCATAAAAATTTTTCTAATATTTTTAAAAATAAAATAATTATTTAGTTTAATTTCTTCTACCATTTTAATATTTTTTTTTTCACAATAAATCTTCAAGCTCAAGGTCACTTTTATATAAAAAATATTTATTATTAATCCAATATATCTTTATCTGAATGGATAACTTCTTCAGTACCTCAATTCTGTAACTTTTTGAATTTAAGTACCGATTCGTTAATTAACGAGAAATCTCGGTTACTTTAACGAATTTGTTATTCTGTATTTTAAATAAACAAATATTTTTGTTTAGAAACATTGACGACACATATCGGTAAAAATATAAGAACGTCAAAGTGAAAATTTTTTAAATTAATAAAAAAATATAAAATAAATTAGCTTGTAAAATATTTATTTTAACAAAACATGAATGATAACGTATAAATATTGATTATATTTCTAAACAAATATGTTGGTATTAAATCTTTTTATACATAGGGAAAAATTTCCAGATGACTGAACCACTCTAGCACAACATTCTGCTCTTACTTTTTATACCTACACTACTGTATGTGAAGAGGATACATATTATGTGTTTGTACGAATTTGTGTAACACATTTAAATAAGGGTTTTGTGCCTATTAATAGCCATCTTGTTTTATAGACATTTGAGTTGAATAAGATCCAAAAATATTTTGTCGGAACCTACATAAATCACTAAAACAAATTTTTTTTACAATCGGTCCATATTTGACCACAGCTCCCATACGAATACACTAATAATGGTAGTAGTTACTTAGATAATAATTGGCACAAAAATGTCTTATGTGAATATTAACCTCACAACATACTCTTTTTGGCGGAAACATGATCGCCCAAATACTGCAATGTAGAGTCGGACTTGATCGACTATACTTTCTTACTTTTTTTTGTTAAAAATTGGCTACTTTCTCTATATTTTTAATCTGTTAACTGTACATTTATTGTCGTTATTATTTAAAAATAACTTTTTTTGTGTCGTTAGCTACCGACATTTTTTGCCGATAAAAATTGTTAAAATTTCATTACAGATTAGCTCTTAACGACAACTTTCGTTAGCTAACGAATTTTGACTACTTAACGACAACTTTTTGTCGTTAAAAAGTTACAGAATTTCAGTACAGAGACTTTTTATTTTTTTAATTTCAAACAAATTTTTTAAAACAAAATTTTATAAAACAGCCAAATTGTCAATTATCAAAAAAATAATAAAAATTATACACAGGAAACAAAAATTGTTCTATTCCATTTTTAAAAACTTATTGTATTTCCTTTTTTATTCTTATAAACTAAACGTCTGAATTTCGATTAATAATTAATATTTTATATAAAAAAGTGCCTTTTAGCTTGAAGATTTATTATGAAGAAAAAATAAAAAAATTTTAAGGATGGCTGCTTTAAAAATTTTGAAGTCAGAAAATTAGGTCCAGTCTACTTTACATATGAGTAGGTGAGTTGCAAAACTCGTTAGTTTCAAAAATTTAAAAGTTATGATAACAATTGATTTTGACAGATCTTTTAGCACTTTACACTGAAAGAATTTTCTTCGCAATACCAATGAATTTTGACATTAATCCCATGAAAAATTGCATTAAAAAGGAACCTATGCAGCACTTCGTTGGATCAATGAAACCTGTTTCATTAAAAGGATTTAATGAAACATTACATTAGATCTATGAATATTATTCATTAGATGAATACTTTCAATAAAGTAAAAAATTTTTTTTTTATTATTTTTTTTAATTATTTTATTTTTTTTATTTTTTTAATTATTTTTTTTTTATTTTTTCTTATTTTATTTTACTTTATTTTTTATTTTTTTCTGTCTCTGGCGGGATTCGATCGCGGAACCTTGGTGCTGATAGACTAGCTCACTACCAGCTAGTCTACCGGGGCATTGTAGTTTTTGGATAAAAAAAACTATATTTTTTACTCAATTAAGAGCGTAGATATGAGATTAAATTGTCCATAATAACAATAACAACGTTGATTGAAAGTTTTTGTTTCATTACTATAATGACATTTTTATTGTCATAATGAAAATTTAAATTAATGAAAGCATTATTGAAATATGTTGCTTTTATAACAAAATTTTTTGATTTCATAAATTTAATGGCATACATGTAACATTAGATGTATGATATTATTAAATCTTACATTTTTTAATTAACAATTAAACATTTTTTTAAGGAAACTATAATTTTGTATTAAGTTATGAATATAGTTATGTTTGTTTATTGTTTTTTTTGTGTTCCCAATTAAAATTTTTTGTTTAACTTGGACAAACTTAAGTTTTCATATATCCAATGAAAATTTTTAACGTAATTACGAAATCCAATGAAGCGATTTTAACGAAAATATTTCATTATAACTATGAATCCAATAAAAAATTGTGCTTCGAGCGAAGCAGGTTTGTAAGGGAGAAATGTAAGAGTTTCGCTTACCATTGCGCTTACGGAAGACATGAATTTTATATGGCGAGTTCCCACTTTGAAGCAATACATTTTTGACACAAAAAGCGCATTATTCAGCGCATACAAAAATTGTTGGATGTAACGAATAGCTTTACACACTGAATGTTTTTTTACAGCTATTTTTTAGTATTCTCCCTTACAAACCTGCTTCGTAGTAAGGGAATGCCGTAGCACATGAAATTTTATTTATTGTTATAAAAATTGTTGAGAGTTATTTCACTTACTTTACTGCATTTCTGTATGTCTTATTGCGTAGCGCATAATTGTGCGCTTATTTTTTAAATGTACCATTAGTGCTTCGCAAAATGATAAAATTTTTTATTGGGAAATTCCATTTAAACAATGAAAATTTTCATTTACCCAAGGAAAATTTTTTTATGAAAATGATTCATTAAATATATGAAGCATTTTTCTTTCAGTGTATAATAAATAACAAAATAGATTGTATCGAACCATGTCCTTTTCTATGTTTTTATGTGTCCTAAAATTGCAGTTGGTAACAACACTGGTTCGTAACACTCACCAGACATTTTCAAAACTATCTCTTCGTTAGCATTTTACAAAACAAAACTCGTTGATGAAATGGAGTCGAATTAGGGCACTTACAAATTCAAATTAAATTTACTCACTTTGGGGAAAATCGCAGCGAAAATAAAGGCTTACAATTTTATATTATTTTGGACAATAATAATATTGATTATGGAACGGAAATACCTTTACTTATTAAATTGGACTTGGTGTTCTTTACCTTCCATGATGGTATTGGTACTGCTCAATCCCTTGAGACAAACTGCACCAAGTCCAACAACAAAAGGTTTGCTTTTTCCCAAAAAACGCTTACAACAATTGTTTTGCCTTAATTGTCTCTTAAAAATGTGTTATACAAATTATACAAGTAACAACAGAAGGCGCATCTGCATGTTGAAATAAAAATATGTATGTATATGTATTTAATTTTCCTGAGTATGATTAACAAAATTAATCGTAATGTTTGACTAACCAAATAATATAAAACCAAAGGGCAGTGTTTTTATTTGTCTATATTAAAAACAAAAGACCTCACTTCACAATTTTCAAAAAAGGACTGCTGATGTTCTTTGTCTCTACAAATTCAGTGGTAAACAACACTAAGGACACTTGATGCCCTTTACGTCAATTTGAACAATCTCGAAAAATTAGATAATACTTATAGAAATTGACACATCGATAGAGGAAAAATTCTGATTCCAACAGTATAAAAACGTATTTTGAGATCTGAATTGGTGTAGTTTATCCCTCACCTGCAGAGCTTTTACTTAATTTTTTAGCACTGCTTGCATTATTTTAATAATAAAATATAATTTTCAAAATATACTAAGGATTAGTGATTAATTTTCCTGGTGGGCTATAGTGTGGTGCAACATTAGTTCGATTCCATATGGATTGTTGAAAAACTCGTTTCTTTCGGAAATTCGTAGCAATACGATATATAAAGTGAACGAACGAGTTTTGCCTCTTAACTACACATATGTAAATAACTATATTAAAGCTCAATGCGGCACGTTTTGAAATCAAAATATCGATTTTAAATTTTTCCGGAATCATTTTCTTGCTAGGTTAGAGTAGGAGTCAGAGTTGGAGTCGGAGTCGTACTTAAAAAATTTCAGCGGATGGAGTCGGAGTCGGAGTTATCACTTTTTCTTGACGACTCCACAGCCCTGACTTATACTCACAATTAAATTTTTCTTTACTTCAAATCACTACGCAGTAAAAACTTCGCCCACAAAATAAGTAATCAGAAAAACATAAGAGCACTACTTACAATTCTACTGAAAGAACCAATGAATTTTACAAGGGATGTCCCAAAATGAACGCATTAAAAAGTAAGTCATTATTTTTTTTACATGCATACATCCAGAAAAAAGTAGTTATGGAAGTTGTTATAGATGTGGTTATAGAAGAAAGCTACAAAGTAATGAGTTAAAGAAGCTATTCATTTTGAAAAAGTAGGCCAAGTTTTTACTGGGTACTACGGAACTCTCGTCTCGTGCGATAACTCTATTGATAAGAGCAAGAGGAGGACTGTTGGATATAAATGCTAGATGTTTTAGAAGTACATCCGACGGAATCTGCACTCTCTGCAATCTAGACGCAACGGAAAATACTCTACACTTTATTGGTACATGCCCCATTTATAGTGGATTTAGAAGTACATTTTTCAATAAACATCAACTAAACCTACTCGACGTTCTAAATATTCTGAATGGGGATGCCTTTAATTTTGGTACCCTTGTTAATTACCTGGAATCTTGCCTCAAATACAGAAAAGTGATATTAAATGAATTTGCTTAGTTCCTTTTTATACCCTCCACCACAATTAGTTGTGAAGAGGGTATATTCAGTTTGTCATTCCGTGTGAAACTTTTTTACTATTCATCTCAGACCCTATAAAGTATATATATTCTGGGTCCTTGAGTAATTTTAAGTCGATTTAGCCATGTCCGTCTGTCTGTCCGTCTGTCCGTCTGTTGAAAACACGCTCACTTTCGAAAAACTCAAAAGAAATCAACAAACTTGGTGTCAAATTGCTTGTAGTTATCCTAAGCAGTTTGGGATTGAAATTCAGCAAAATCGGTTCAATAGGATCTGAGCTATGAATCAAAATGTGGAACCACCACCTAAAAAAAAATTGATAATTTTGTTACAAAAACTAACATAAATGGCGGAAAAATGCACAGAATGATATAAGATTTCGCAACAATTCGTTTTATTCAACTGGAAATCACGCTGTGAAATTCCGTGAAGATCCGTCAATAATTTACCCTAGGCCCCATATAAGCCCTACTCCCGGAAAACAGTATATTAAGCCTAAAACCCTAACTAACAATGCTATCATTACAAATTTTGGCAAGTCACAGTTACATAGGACTAGAAATTAAACTGTTAAGTTTCGTGAAGATCGGTTCATAATTTACCATAGGCCCCATATAAAACCTACTTCCGGAAAACAACTTAGTACGCCTAAAAACGTAAAAAATAATGCTATCATAACAAAATTTGGTACATAAAAGTTTTATAGAACTAAAAATAAATCTTTGAAATTTCGTGAAGATAGGTTCATAATTTACCATAGGCCCCATATAAAATTTACTCCCGGAAAACAAATTAGTACGCCTAAAAACGTAAAAAATAATGCTATCATAACAAAATTTGGTACATCAAAGTTTTATTGGACAAGAAATAAAATTGTGTTATTTCGTGAAGATCGGTCCATAACTTACCCTGGGCCCCATATAAACCCTACTCCCGGAAAACAGTTTAGTACGCCTAAATCCGTAAAAAATAACGCTAGCGTAACAAAATTTGGTACGTCACAGTTTTTTAGGACAAGAAATAACACTGTGAAATTTCGTGACGATCGGTCAATAATTTACCTTGGGCTCCATATAAACCCTACTACCGGAAAACAGTTTAGTACGCCTAAAACCGTAAAAAATAATGCAATCATAACAAATTTTGGCCCGTCACAGTTTTATAGGACTATAAATGATACTGTGAAATTTCGTGAAGATCTGTTCATAATTTACCCTAGGCCCCATAGAAACCCTACTCCCGGAAAACAGTTCAGTACACCTAAAACCATAATTAATAATGCTATCATAACAGAAATTGGTACGTCATTTAAAGGACTAGAAATGACGCTGTGAAATTTCGTGATGATCGGTCCATAATTTACCCTAGGTCCCATACAAACCCTTCTACCGGAAAACAGTTTGGTTGCCTTTAACCATAATTAATAACAAATCGTCACAGTTTAAGATAATAATAACATCATACAGATATTACTCCTTAAACATTCGAACTGTCGGTGGAGGGTATCAAAGATTCGGCACAGCCGAATATAGCACTCTAACTTGTTACATTTTTAAATTTGTTTAGTTCCTTTTTATATTTTTATAATTTATATAAATATTTGTACTTAGTTCTTTTGTTAAACAAATTTTATGCTGTAAATTAGTTTAAAAATTTATCTTTTTGAATTTTTATTTTTTAACAGCCATAATTTTGCCAATCTGGCTTGGCTCACAACTGTATGTTATGCCAGTTATAGATCATTATTTAAATTTAAACAAATTTTGTTATTATATTAGTAAATGAATCTAGTAAATAAATAAAAAAAAAATGGATAACATGGCCACTACTGCTTTATAACGTTTATAATTTTTAAAAGTTTTTGCTGGCCATTATATCAAACATTATGTTAAATATCGTGCTTGAAAACTATTTACAATCCTTTCAAATGAATAGATAATTCTGTTTCGCACCGAAGGCTTCGCTTAGATTCATCCAAATTCTTTTTACTTTTAACTGAAATAAAGATATAGAAGAATTTTGGCATATCTAGTTGCAAGCTTGTTTATACTAAGCAACACACTTATATAAACTCAGGCAAAGGCGTAAAATGGCGCTTTCTTGTTGTTTTATAAAGCATCACAAACAGTATTTCTTGAATTCTCGAATTACAGTACGTTGTTTGGTGTTAGGTTTTACAACCGTGTAGAAGTTTTATCCGAGGGATAATATAAAATACTTTTAATTTTTGGCTGCTTAAGTGCTTTAATATAAACATTGATTTGTTGTAGACAACACCCTTTTAATTTTAGTTTTGACTATAGAATATATTATGATCGGTAAAAGTTGATAACACTGGTCTGCAGTAAAAATTGTTTTAAATTAATTCAAGTCCGTTCTCAGTTTTTTTTCTATCACGTCTAGTTTTTTTATTCGCTCGAAATAAGGCAGTCATGTTAATACATTTCATTACAACTTCCTAATAAGAAAATTTATAAAATCTGCTTAAAACGTTGTAAAATGTTTTAATTGCGGAAACAAATTTAAATTCCACAAAAAACATTTTTTTTTCTTATCACTTAATTACTTTAATTGAAAACAAATATTTTTAATCTCTTATTTTGAGATAAAAATTTTATTTTCTAATGATATTAAAAAACCGCTAGAACTCCCGCTAACCATCAAAATGGAAAGTTTACCTCGATGGACACGTAAAAACCGCTAGATCGCGGTAAATCCGTCAAATTGGCAACAGTGCTGAAAGTATAAAAATTGTGTATTGAGTTTTTCGAACTTGCACTTGCATGTGGCAAAGGGGGTTTAGAATTACTTTCATGGTAATGGGATTTACAAAAAAACTACTGGACCTCCACATTTTGCCACGACCCCAACATAAAATAAGAGAAAATTAGAAAAATATCTTTTTATTTGGAATAATAAACATTTTACAAATCGAAAATACTTTTTTATGAATAAGGCAGTTAAACTTTTTACTACAGAAATACAAGCAAGGCGAATTCACTTTTCATGTGACGTTAAAAATAGATTTGAGCTTTTTTTCTTACTTAGAAATATAAATGTCAAAAGTTGCTTGTGGTTTTGATATATCGACCAACAACTAAAGCAACAATAAAATACAAAGTTGTTTTTATTGTTGTACTTATTGTAGTATTGCCGCCAACGCATACATGAATTCGCCTTGAAAACGAGATGAAAAATTGGCTAAAAGAAAAATCGAAAATTAAAGTCCACCAATCCCGGTCATAAGCAACTCCTTATATTACTAAAAAGCATATAGAAGAATGAAGATTTAATGGCAGCTACTAGGCTTTGTGACTACCCCAATACGGAACTAATCCATTTCGAATTTTATCTTGAGACAAAGATTTTTTTCAGACTTAATGCAAATAAAAAACGCTTGGGCCTCTTGTAAGGGTTGAGCTGTACAATCAAGCATTTAGTAATGTTTAAAATTCTACACTGAAAACATGTTGTGACCGATTCGAAATTCAAGTGGTTTCAAAGAGGAAATGTTTGCTAGAAACTTCCAGTAGACTTTTTGTGTGAATATCATAATTTTTAATCGAAAATGATTAGCACCATTGAATTCAGCGTACTCAAATTAGCTTGTCAAAATCATGAACTAGCGCGGTGTATTTGTTAAAACTTACGTTTTACAGTGAAAAGTGTGATGTTCATAAACCGAACAAGTTTTTTTTTCATATAAATTTATCGAATCTTCATAAGTGACAGCGCATAGAGAAAAGGGCCAGTAAGGTAAAGGGAACAGTAAAAACCAACTACACAAAACAAGAGGTAGGGACGACCTACGTGTGTTTTCAAGGTTTACCAACACGTTCCTGACGTCATGAGATGTGTCGCTTTCAAATGAGACCAATACGAACATGCTCAGTGATGGTACACCAAAGATACACGTATTTAAATAAAATAAAATGGCTCTCCTGAACAAAACCCTTAGGTCCCTTTTTTTTTGCGCGTCACATATATTAAATATGAGCTGACAATAATTATCAAATATCAATCCAATACTTAAATTTGCTTCCTGCCAATGCCGGACAAAAATTTTCCTTATCACGGTTCCTGTTCACAAAGGTGTTTCACGCTCTTCTGATCGGATAAGTGCTGCAGTAACTCTTTACCTTAAGCGAGTGTGGACGCCATCAATTAAAATATTTCGAGCTAGTAAGCTAGAGTGCGTTTCAAGCCTTTTTAAGCATTTGATTTAATACTTTGCGATCATAGTTTTTACTGATTCGACATTGAGGTTATTGTGATTGATCGAGTTTTTTACATACCAGGGAGCGGATGTGACGATTCAAAGAATTCAGTGCCCCATAACTGGATACCATAACACCGTATTGGGTTTAATATGCAGCTGTTCAGTAGAAGTTTACAATCTAGACTAGGGTCCGAATTTCTTCCAAGGATCAAATTAATTTAAATTGCTTTTAGTTTCATTTGAGTTAATTTTGCCTCTATAAGGCATTTCAACGTTAAACTTCAATCTAAAATTTGAACTTTGTTACGCTACAGAGCATTCGTCAGCTTCAGCTACTTCTAGAACTACTTTATTCGGTGTCACGCCTTTCTTCCATGTGGGAGTTTTAGCATTAATCGGTTGGGGTGAACTTTAAAAATCTAATTTTTTCAATAATAAATTTTCTACCGACTAAAGGAAAGATTACACTATCTCACAAGTCTTACGAATCCCATACTACTTTGTGAGATAGAAATCTAATGAGTTTTGTTGCGACTGTCAAAAAATCTAATTTAACATTACAGTTTGTGTTCACACCATTACACAAAGTAAAATGCAACCCTGATCCAATGAAAAATATTATTGTTTAGAAATTTTTCAAAAAACGATGAAGTCGTATGGGATGGCAAACTTTTTTAATAATACTTGTCATTTTCGTGACACATTGCATTTACACTACCACACTTTGTCGTATTACTTGAGTTTTTGACATGTATTAATACAAAGTATAATAGTGTAACCTAGCCTTAAGTAATTTTCTCACGGTTTGCCTAATTTTAGATTCAATGCATCAATGAGGAGTGCATAACAATATTTGTTTTCTTAAAAAGTTTTTCTAATGACGGCTACTAGTCTATGTGTTTATACGACTGAACTATGTTTCTTTCAGAATCAAACTTGATGATTTAGTATTCGTTCGTTCGTTGGTTTGTATCGGAATTAATTTAAAAACCGAAGGTTTCTCAAAAAGCTTTGATATGTAAGATAATTAGCTAAAAGGCATATATGACTCAAGTTTTGCGTGATCTTTCCCTGGCTTAGGTATTATGGTAACTAACCCTCCAATCTGGAGGCTAGTATTTAGTTCGTAAAGTTGCATTAAAAATTAGTAGCTCAATAAGCATATCTTAGGCGTAAAGCTGTTGCGCTAATGACAGGTAGCAATTCGACGGCTGTATCGTTTGGTAAATTAGGGGTTAATACAAATATGAAAATGTTCAACAAACAGATTTTCCTTTTCAACAGCATTTCCTGCCCAACTTCCATTTGAGTTTCGCAAGGGGGGCTAAGAATTTTAAGATTTTTACTAGCACGCCATAGTGAGTAGTCAGACAGAGAAGTTGCATCAAGTTCCTTAAGATATTTTTACGAGAAGCTATTTTTTGAGACTTCAGTAACTTTCTAAGCCTTTCTGTGCATTCTTTCAGTAGATTTTAAAGCTGAGGGGATCCTTGAAGTAGCCTAACTCTGTTTTTTCAACCAAAAAGTCGCTCGACAGCTGCAAAATTTTACTTGTTATCTCTGATTTTATCCGTTGGTCAGCTGTAGATAAATAAGCAGTTTTCTTAGGTTTCATTTTAGTAAATATACACGCAGAGAAAAAATCTTTTCAATATGACTACCTCTAAACAAACTATTTTGAACGAAAATAATTTTTAAGATTATTTTGGTTAAATTAACCATATTCTTGCCACCCGCAAGCATATAATGGTTAAATTAGTCATTCATCACGAAGCCTTCACCAAATTATGGTTGCCTCTAATGTTAAATATGACAATAATTTTTTTTCAATTAACAAGGCAACATGCAATGGTTGAACGCAAACCATGCTTTTATAAGTTTTAAACATATTTTAGTTTTAATAAAGCATAACAAGTTCGGAGGAAACCATAATGTGCTTCTGGCTTCTTGATGGAGGAATAATTTAATCATAATTTGGTTGCCGGTGAAAATAATATGGTTAAATTAACAATCATATGTTTCAACGTTTTCGTTTAAACTAGTTAGTTGTTAGAGGTCACCATATTGAAAAATGCTTTCTCTCTGTTTGAGTGATTAGAAAATAATTCAAGGGAAGCTTCTACATAAATCGTTTCTATTGGGAGGGGTTTAGCTGCGCCAAAATTGATGACATCTGGAATTTTCGGATAATCAGTAGGTCAAAAGGTGAGTTGTCCACTCGCTAATACATTTAGTTGCATTTTAGAAATTTTGTAAAATAAGACTCGACCCTTTGGAGTTATAAGTCGTGACCCCCAGTAGGTATGTTTAGCATTGTCACACCAGCAGCCATTGGATTTCTGATATTTTTAATCTATGTTGACAGTAAACGAAATTACTGGTTTCGATTGAACTCTTTCAAATCGCCGAACGACCTCAAGTTCTACCTCGAGGGTCGTTGTAAGCATATAGTATATGGACATTTCTTTCTAAAGGTCCACCGTGACCGAATATTTAAAATTTATTAAAAGATGATTATTTTACGATATTGTTAGATAGAATTAAACATTTTTTAATTTTTCGAATTTATTCTATGAGTTAAATTTCAGGTCTGTATTTTATAAAGCTTTTTTGTAACAGTTCTATTCTTTTAATTTTTCAGGAATGACTTTATACACTATCATACTATTATATTGTATTTTCTTTTTACATTTTACCTTAGCCTTCCTTTGGAAAGCAATGAAGTATATTGAATGTACAGAAAAATTTACAATTATTAGACACCAGCAGAATGTAATGCATTTTCTGGCCCGCTACGGCCTTCGTCAGCATTCTTTGTGTCTCACTGGATAGTGTTACTTTATAAATTGAATGTATTTAACTCTACTATTTTAACAATTAGAAACTGGGAATTATTTCCTTGTGAAGGTTACTTTATATTATATTAAACATTTTTTCATTTTTCGAATTTATTCTATGAGTTAAATTTCAGGTCTGTATTTTATAAAGCTTTTTTGTAATAGTTCTATTCTTTTAATTTTTCAGAAATGACCTTGTACACTACTATTCAGTTAAATTATTATGGAAACAATTTCACGTTCGAAATGTTACGTATCGACACAGATTTTGGCTTAAAAAAAACAGAAGATGTTCCATTGCTACGTAAAATTCTAAAAGTAGTTTGACTAAAAAATTGTGCCAGGTTTCGCTGAATTACGCCTTTTTATACATGGCCACAAAAACTACCATTTCCATTTCTTTTCAGGTTCGAACCGCTACTTTTTTGCCGTTATCTTTGATCTAGAATCGCGGCGCCCTCCAGAAATAATAGATAACAGTGCTTTAATTTAAGGGTTAAAAGAACGTAAAAATATGTGTTGTTGTTATTGCATTTTTGATGCGTACGACTGTCACGTTCAACACTTTGGAATTACCCATATGTATTACCATTAATTTTAAAAGTATTTTACAAGGTACCGAACAAGTAAGAAAGTATTATCTCTGTTGAAGCAAAATTGTGTTAGAAGTAAAGTTGTTAAAAGAGGGTTTATATGGGACATATGGTCTATCCTAGATCCAGCAGCACGAAATTTTGAAAAATTATATTTTACGGTTTTACACACATCAGCACAAACGCATAATATTCTCTGCGCTATGGTGGTGTGGGCAAACAAATTTTCAAATATCTATAAAAATTGGTACTGTTTAACAATAAAAATTTTTGTGATGATTAAGTTAAGTAATCGTGACGATTTTTTCCACAAAATTTAACGATTTTCTTTCAATTTTTTCTGGTAACTATTTCTAGAATGTTTAAGACTATTATTTTTGGGTTTTACCAAAACATAATGCCTACTTATCTATGGTAATGTAGTGTAGGGTATAATTCAAATATTAACAAGTAAGAGTGCTATATTCGGCTGTGCCGAATCTTATATACCCTTCACCATTGTGGGAGCAGAATACAGAGCAACTAGACAAAAACTAAATAATTTTTACATATGTATACATACATAATTATAATACTTTAAACTCCATTATAAATTAAATTTAAAAAGCGAAAACTGGTAAATATTTTTTTTAAATCGTTTTTAGAACATAAAAAAATAAAAATTAAAAAAAAAATTTTCTTTTAAAAAAACCAGATTCGAACCAGAGAACTCACAGTTTCTAACTTAACCCCCTAGACAACTAAACTATGAAGGAACGTTGTTTGAATATCATTAAAATGAAATATGGCCCGTTTTATGTTCACTGTGTAGGGTTGTAATTACTTTTGTTCACCACAATAGCAAAGTTGTAAACCATAAAACTTATTTGAGTTGAGAACTGAAATATGGAAACATATTCACCAAAATAGTTTGTGGCATGTAAGTATGCGTGTTTGTTTTCTTTTATCATTTTGGGGAGTTTTTAAGTAGCAAAAAAACACAAAAATTCCTAGTTTCGATTTGTTAAAATAATTTAGTTAAATAGATGAAATAATATAGAAGGATGATAACGAAAATCATATTGAGCGTTATGCTAGTATATGTAAACAACTGTTAAGGGGGGAGAGACGGACAGCCGGATTTGGCTTTTTCCGTTCACCAGATATACAGCAAAAAGTAATAAAAATACAACAACAACAATGGATTTTTTTAAAAAAATAGAGGTAGTTGTGGTTTTTTGCTCATAACTCAGCCATTTTTTAACCGATTTGACAGATTAATATACCGACGTGTTAAAGAATAAATTTACCGTTTACTTTAGTTATAAAGCTTGGACTCGGGGAGATCTATGGTTCCCGAAAGTGGGTATTTTAATAAAAAAAATTTTATTTTGGCCATAACTTTTTTGTATCTGAACCGATTTTTATAAAATATGTTCTACTAAAAATTTCCGATATTTTGGTATATAAATCATATCCATAGGACATATGGCAGCCTTAAAATTTAGGTTTTTATAAAATTTTTAATTTTTTTTGTACGGGAGGTACCACGCCCACTTCTCCAATCCCGCCCACATTTTGTAGAATGGTGTGCATTGGCAACCTAAATGTGTGTACCTAATTTGGAAACTTTGGCTTTTGCCGTTCCCCAGTTATACAGCAAAAAGTAATAAAAATACAACAACCACAAGGGATTTTTGGGAAAAATTAGAGGTAGTCGTGGTTTTTTGCTCATATCTCAGCCATTTGTGGACCGATCTGGCTGAATTTCAATAGCAAAATTATAATAAGAATACCTGACAGAAAGATACCCCAACGAAGCTCCCATCATATCTGGGGGCTTCGGAAAACCCATTTCAACAGACAGACGGACAGACGGACAGACGGACAGACGGACAACCGGATTTGAACTTCGCTTTTCATAAGGACCCAGAATATATATACTTTATAGGGTGTAGGATCAATATTGTAGAAATTACAAACGGAATGACAAAGTTATATATACCCTTTTACCTTCGGTGAAGGGTATAAAAATATCAAATTAAAATTTTGCAAAAATAACACTTTTAATGAACTTTTTAGATAAATTTTGATAACATTAAGTAATTTTTTTTACGTTTGAATGAAGCTTATGCCGAAAAATATACGATTTAAGAAATTATTAAAACTTTAGTTTGTTTTAAACACCCACCATGGGAGATTACAACGCAGAAAAATTTTATTATCAGTAAAAAGCATTTAAACAATTTTCATTAGGGTGGGTCACTGATGTATGAGAAAAAATAAAAGTTCTCGAACCATATTCTAATAGCAATATTTCTTTGTCTTACGTTAGAGCAAATAAAAATAGCTAAAAAAACAAGTCAATCTTGAGCCCGCGCCGGATCACCTAGTATTAAGTGTTTTTGAAAAAAGCAATTTTTTAATTTTAATATTTTATTTACTATCAATTATTATTAATTAAAACTGAAAATATCTTTAATTAAATAATAAGTATTGTAGTTATTTTGTTGAACTGTTTATGGTTTTTAATCCAAATTTTGATAAATTACACTGTGGAACAGACATTTTGACGGCGCTGATTTCAAATCAAATCTCCATTTTTGTTACTGAGAAAACTAAATATCGATTTCTATACAAAAATAAACTTTTAAATATGTGTGTGTTATGAGCGTTTTTTGCTTTTTGTATAAAAATCGATGTTTAGTTTTGTATGTAAATTGGGAATAAAATCAAAAGTTGTGCACCGATTACAATGAAATAAACCTCATTTCATTCGGAATTATGATAAGATAAATGTTTTGCCTGTTTTATCGTTACTACCCAGTAAAAAATTTAAAGGTTTTCGGAAGCAAGAAAAGTACAAGAGCGCTGATATATGCGCTGGCTATTCCATACTACTTAGAAGCAACAGGGAAGCGAATTAATTGATTTAAGAGACTTTTCTTACCTGCGTTGGAAACGCTTTAACACAACTGTTTTACGCAATGAGTATAATATTGCGAGACGTAATGTGACCAATAGAATAAAAAAAGCTAAATGTGACTACTATTCGAATCGTTTTTCAAATGCTATTAATAGTAAACAGACTTGGCAAACTATCAGGGAAATAGGTATTGGTAGGGATAAGGATAATTATAATTATTCTGTTGATGTCAATGAAATTAATGAGTCATTTGTTAATATACCAATGATACTGTCTAATCCAAACTTTTATGATATTGACAATAATGCAGACAATGATAATGACGACCTAATCGGTAGATTTAACTTTCAATGTGTTGATCAAATGGATGTCTTATCTTGCTGTTTAGGAATCAAATCGAATGCAGTTGGTGCAGACAATATTCACCCTAAGTTTGTTAAATTAATGCTGCCTCTACTATTACCATACATAACTCATCTGTATAATGCTATCATTACTACAAGCTCTTACCCGGCCAAATGGAAACATGCAAGAATAATACCGGTTCCAAAGCAAAATTCGGAATTTAGACCAATTGCTATATTGCCATATCTTTCTAAAGTACTTGAGAGATTACTACATAATCAACTTACAACTTTTTTGAACCAACACCAACTACTTTCTGAATACCAATCAGGTTTCCGCCCAAAGCATAGTTGTGTAACCGCTCTTCTTAATGTTACTGAGGACATACGACGGCATATTGATGATGGTTTTGTTGACTTTTTAATACTTCTGGATCACTCAAAAGCATTCGATACAGTGGACCACAATATATTATGTTTCAAACTTAAGAATATGTTTAATTTTTCAAGTACCTCATGTAAATTAATGTTTTCATACCTTGCAAATCGCACCCAATCTGTATGTATGAATAAGAACTCGTCTAATTCTATATCTGTAACGAGAGGTGTTCCTCAGGGATCAATATTGGGACCTCTTCTATTCGCTTTGTACGTTAATGATCTCCCTTTACAGTTAAGGCACTGCAAAATACATATGTATGCTGATGATGTACAGGTCTACTTAAATAGCACTGTGCAGTCAATTGATGAATCGATAGTGAAAATTAATGATGATTTAAATCGAATTCATCATTGGGCTTCGGGAAATGGGCTAAGCCTTAATCCTGGTAAATCTAAATGCATGGTAATCCATAAAAGAACCCTTAATCTAAATCGAGATTTTAATGTTCTTCTAAACAACAAGAAGATTGAAATTGTTACTTCGGTAAAAAATCTTGGCATAATTATTAATGACACTCTATCATGGTGCAATCATGTAAATAGAATTGTCGGCAGGATGTATGGCATGCTACGAACATTATGGTCAACACATTATTTTACACCACTAAAAACAAGAATTCTTATTGCGAAAGCTTATCTAATGCCTTGTTTACTTTATGGCTGTGAAATATTTGCCAATTGCGACTCGGCCAGCATGGGAAAACTTAATAAGGTAAACAATAATATTATTAGATATGTTTATGGTCTGAAAAAGTATGACAGTATTTCTTCGCATAAAACTAAACTTTACGGTGTTACTTTTGAAAATTTTCTCAAAATTAGAAGCCTCATTTGTATACATAAAATTATATATGATAAAGTACCCGCCTACCTTTATGAACGAATTTCATTCACAAGGTCAAATAGGGGAAATAAGATAATTCCTTTGAGATACCGAACTCTTGTCTCTTCCTGGCAATTTTTCACCGGAACTATTAGACTTTGGAACTCATTACCTCACAACATTCAGCAAAATAGTAACGCATTCAAGTTTAAAAAAGAAATTTTAAAATTATATTCTACAGCTTAACTTTTATATTGTTATTTATCATATTTTTCGTGTTTTTACAAAGAATCTGCATTTTAATTATTCAATTTCACATCACTTTTGAATAATAATCTTTTAACCTTTAAACTAATTAATTTATAAGTATTAATATGTAAACTCTCTAGAATAAATTATAATCAACATGCTTATTCTAATTAAAAATTTCTATGCTGTAATAATAAGATTTAATCTTGTTGCATAGGAAAGACACAAATAAATAAATAAATAAAAAAAAAAAAATACCATTGAAGTCAATTTTTAATATAAGTAAATGAAAATTATTTAATAGCTTCGCATAATCCCTTATAAGTAAGCAGGTTGTAAGGGAGTAGTTGAAATGATTATTTAAAAGAAAAAATTTACGACCAAAGTTCAAAGTGCTTCCGTTAATCCCTTACATGGAAGCACGTTGTATTGCAATGATTTCAAAATGTGTTTACGATAATTCCCGACATTTAATCGAAAACAACAGATGCTTAAAATTACTTCTTTTTTATTACGCAATCAGTCGGCAAATTGTTTTTGAGCAGAGAGGACGCAAGCAAATTTTTGTGTGGTCAATTACAAGATTTGTTGTTGTTTTCTTTTTAATTTGCGTACAGTTTCGTTCTATTTTAAAAATTACATATTAACTGTGTTGTGTGTTTGTTTTGCTTTTTGTTCTTTTGCATAAGTTTTTGCTTCTATACGGTATACAGTAAAGAAGCAATTAATCAAAGGTATGAAAGCTGCGGTTTTTGGAAGCTATTCCTTCACGGAATAATGTAAGCCATGAAAAACGCAGTGATTTTACAAAAAAGTAGTGCTTCCAAGTGGGAATTCGCCATATAAAAATCATGCCTCTTGTAAGCAGGTTTGTAAGGGGGAATTGTGCTTCTCTCCCTTACAAACCTGCTTACCAGTAAGCACCATTTTTTACTGGGTACAATGGGAAGTGTTCTGAAGAAATTAGGGATCTGGTTCCCGAAACCCTTACGTTTCTTCGTAATACACGTTTTGCCTCAAGAGCCCATCCTTCTTATGCAGACAAAAGTACAACATATTTCCGCTTTTAGCAGTCGATACGAGAAAACAATTTTTGATCAACCCTAATATACATACTAGAGAGATCGAACGGATAGTGTTCGACCGGTTTTAAGCGGTTATTTTAGTTTTGCTCAAGTCGGTTGGTAAAATAAAACCGGTTATGTTTTTAATGTGTAATTAATATACGTTTTCCCTACTTTTGTTATAAATGTACCCGTAATTGAAGTATTTTTTTAATTGAATATACACAATAGGTCGCATCTTGTATGGGATTATTTTTTTTTAAATTTAATTGTTTGCGCTGCTTAAAATATGACGTTTGGTGTAAGAAATCATGATCTAATTTTTCAGGTCAATCCGACAGTGACTAGCAGTGCCGGGTGGGGCCCAAAGTTCCCCATATAAGATCTTTATAGTTCAATAAAATTCTTAAATTAATTAAAATTTTTCGTCTTTAATGTTGTTTTTTATATGACTGCATAAAATTAGAAGCATAGCTGCATTTTTAAATTTTTTATGAATTTTTAAAAACAAAAATTCCGAAATTTTAATAATAAAATTATTTTTTTTCCAGAAAAAAAATTATGTTTCTAAAACGACTGCGCATATAAGAAAAACGTTGCGGAATTTCGGTTTTTTTAGTTTTTCAATAAACTAAAGCGTTTTTGAGTTACGCGAACATATGTTGTGCAACATCCCTAATTTTCGAAATAACGGTATATCTCGAAAACCAAAGCTAACATAAAGAAAAAAGTTTCAACTTTCTTAAAGTAAATTTTATTGCTGAATTTCGGTTTTTTTTTAGTTTTTCAATAAGCTAAAGCGTTTTTGAGTTGCGCGAACATATGTTAATCTATCTACACAATATATAATTTCTTAGTATGTCAGGATGTTTGCATGTATGTCCTATTCTTTCCGAAACTTTGTGAAGCCATCTGATGACATAGGAAGCTGAAATTTGGCACACTTGAAGTACTTTCTCTGCGGAAGATCGTAACGAAGCCATATTTTTGATTTTCGGCTTTGTAACTAGTATAACTATAAAGATCTGATAGAAAAGATGTTTTTTTATAATATGGGGAACTTTGGGCCCCACCCGGCACGGCTAGGCACCGTCGGATTGACCTGAAAAATTAGATCATGATTTCTTACATCAAACCTCATATTTTAAGCAGCGCAAACAATTAAATTAAAAAAAAAAATTGCGACCAGTCTAATACACAACATACACTTTTTATGAAGAACATCAAAACGAAATGAAACAAAAGTCGAAAAACATTATGTGTAATTTATATGCAAATCGATTATATAAGCGTGTGTTCTTGTAACAAAAACCAACAGTATTCTAAATATTATAAATATTCAAAAGTAATTTAAATTTTTGGGAATACAAAATTTTAATTTTAAAAGATTTTGTTATTCGTGCTTAATTCCCAGTTTTTATTATTGATAAAAACACTTGAAATTTATTGTTGATGGGATAAGCTATTCCTATGCGCATTTCACTGGTTGCTTAGGCCAGATCATCAGGAAACTTCATCCATAAAGATTTTAGAAAAACTAAAGATATTAAACCAAATAAAACTGTTAAACGTATAAGACTTATAGCAACAGTTCTACTTGTAATAATATCAAAGTTTAAACAAAACACATCAACAAAAACAGTGGGTTTATCTCATCTTACATTCCCCACTACAATTAGTTGAAATTCTCCACTACAATTAGTTGAAATTCTCTCAACATTAATTGTAGTTATAAGTAGTTTAAGAAAAACATGAATAGCTTATCCCATCAACAATAAATTTCAAGTGTTTTTATCAAGAATAAAAACTGGGAATTAAGCACGAATTACAAAATCTTTTAAAATTATTATATATATTTTTATAAAGATGTCATCTCTAGTGATATTTCGAACTGATTTTAAAGACAAAGGTGCTTAAGGGGCCCTAAAATGATAAGTTGCAAAGGTTCTTCAACGTCACAACTTATTAATCAGCTTTAACTAGTCCACAAGCTTGACATAAATATAAGCCAAGTCAAACTTGACTCTGTTCCAAGTAGTTCTTAAGAGACTGCAAATAATACTTTACTTAAATATGCTACCAAAAATTAATGAAAAACTCTTATGTAGTTCTAGCATACCTTCATGCTTAAAACTACAACATACCGGCGGAGTCAGAAATATTGGAGAATTCACCAGTTTTATTTATTAAAAAAAGAACTTAAAAAAAATTAAAGGAATAAAAATTTGTCAGAGAAGGTTTTAAATTGTGATTGATGAATTGACAGATATTTCATACAAAAATCATGTTCATATTACTATTCGTTTCTATAATGCTGAAACAAAATAATTTAAAATATATAATCCTGGCTAAGAGGTTTTGTTTGCAACTTCTCAAAAATATGGGTGAAGTCTCCTGATTCATATACCTGTAGACATGATTAGCAAACTCATTTTAAATAAATTTGTAAAAATATCTCAAATAATAAATTTATAAATGTGTTATAAATGTGTTGTGTGGCCTTAAAAAAACTGATATTTATTCCCGTCGTTCCAAATTGGAGCATAGGGCCATTACAAATGTATTCCATTGTGTTCTGTTACAAGCTATTAGTTTTATTTCGTTCTAGGATTTTCTTGTAGATGCTACCTCAGAATCCAACTGTCTTCTCCACGTGTGGGTGGGTTTTCCTCTTCTTCTAGTACCCTGTGGATTCCAGTCAATGGCTGCCGTGTAAGGTCATCTGCTGGTTTACGTAGTGTGTGACCTAGCCAGTTCCACTTACGTCTTAGTATTTCGGTGCGCAAAGGTGCTTGTTTTGTGACTGTCCATAGGTCGAGGTTGGATATCACATTTGGCCAAAATATTTTCAAAATTCTCCTCAGACATTTATTGGTAAAAACTTGAAGTGAAGTTATGTCGCGCGCAGCAGCATTCCAAGTTTCACATCCATACAATAGGGTTGACTTTAAGCTGGAGTTGAACAAGCTGATTTTCGTTCTAGTTGATATATGAGAAGCCTTCCATACAGGACGCAGGAGGCCAAAGGACCGCCGGGCACAGTTGATACGGTTAACTATATCCTCACTTGATCCTCCATTGTTGCTGATAATACTGCCGAGATAGCAGAAGCTGTTAATATCCTCAAGCACGGTGCCATTGATCTCAAGGTGCTGCTTGTTGTCGGTGTTCACACGCATGGATTTAGTCTTGGATATGTTTATTTTCAGTCCTGCTTTCGCTGTCGCCGCTTCTAGCAGCCTTAGCTTTCGAGACATGTCGCTGTACGTGTGTGCCAGGATACAGATGTCATCGGCGTAATCTAAATCACCTAGCCGCTTGTGTAGGCTCCATTGAATTCCAGAGGAGTTTTCTGTTGCGGTCTTCATCACCACGTCAAGAACAATGTTGAAAAGTAGAGGTGACATAACGCAACCCTGCCGTACCCCGGTGTTTACATTAATTTTATTGCCAATATTGTTTTCATGGAGTACTCTACATGTAGACCCATTGTATAGACTTCTAATAAGCGAGACAAGTTTCGGTGGGATGACTTTGCATTCTAATGCCTTCCATATGGTGTGATGGGCGAGCTTATCAAATGCTTTTTCGAAGTCTATGAAAACTAGATATAAGGGGGATCTCCACTCCACAGACTGTTCAACGATTACTCTTAGGGTATTCACTTGGTCCACACAGGATTTTCGTGGTCGAAAGCCAGCTTGTTCCGGTCGGAGATCTGGTTCCAAGGCACTGAGTCGGCCTGTGATGATATGCGCCACCACCTTATTTACCATACTCAGAAGAGTGATTCCTCTCCAGTTGTTGCATTCCGACAAATTTCCCTTTTTTGGTACTGATGGATTTTCATATAAATACACAATCAATTGCCTGGTACCTGGATACAGCACCTAAATTCCAATAATGTTTTTAAACCAAAGTTTTTCAAAAATTCTAAAGCTTTTTTCACACCTATTAAATATTTGACGTCCTACACGACCACTAGTTTTCTTAAAGAATTTTTTGCAAAACGTTTGGTTAGACCAAATATCATGTAAGGCCGTTACACACTATAGCCTAGTCCTCTGTTTAAATTTGTGAAAAATGTTGATCAACATTTATTATTTCACACGAAAACTTGACATGTATCAATGTTACTTATCTTGCGAGCTTATAAAATTTGACGATTTTATTCCTGTAAAGTTTGCGACATTGTTTTACGTATGTAAACAAAGCCCACATGTTTTTTAATAAAATTTATTTTTTTTAATAAAAAATTTAATAAAAAAGAAAGTAAATATGGATAAAAAACTGTTACCGGTTGTGTTACATTAATTTTTTATTTCTTATTAAATAATCAGTTCGTATTTTTTTGATTTTGCTTAAAATTCCACGTGAGATAAGTGCATCTTACATTATTTCGCAGTTGCAAAAAAATGTTGCCAGAAACATTTCGGAACTTTTTCACAAAATGAACAGAGTACACTGAAAGAAAAATGCTTCATATATTTAATGAATCGTTTTCATATAAAAAAATTCCTTGGGTAAATGAAAATTTTCATTGTCTTAATGGAATTTCATTGTTATAATGAAGTTAAAATCGCTTCATTGAATTTCGTAATCACGTTAATATTTCATTGGATATTTTAAAACTTAAGTTTGTCGAAGTTAAATAAAAAATTTTAATTGGGAACATAAAAAAACAATATACAAATATATACAAAATTATAGTTTCCTTAAAAAAAATGTTTAATTGTTAATCAAAAAATGTCAGATTTCATTATCTCATCCATCTAATGTAATATGCCATTAAATTTATGAAATCAAAATTTTTTTTATAAAAGCAACATATTTCATAAGTTTAAATTTTCATTATGAGACTGAAAAATGTCATTATAGTAATGATACAAAAACTTTCAATCAACGTTGTTATTGTTATTATGGACAATTAAATCTCATATCTACGCTCTTAATTGAGTAAAAAATATAGTTTTTTTTATCCAAAAACTACACTGTCCCGGTAGGGCTAGCTGGTAGTGAGCTAGTCTATCAGCACCGAGGTTGTGCGATCGATTCCCGCCAGAGACAGAAAAAAAATAAAATAAAATAAAATAAGAAAAAATACAAAAAAAATATTTAAAAAAAGAAATAAAAAAAAAATTTTTTTTTACTTTATTGAAAATATTCATCCAATGAATAATATTCATAGATCTAATGTAATGTTTCATTAAATACATTTTATGAAACAGGTTTCATTGATCCAAAGAAGAGCTGCATAGGTTCCTTTTTAATGCAATTTTTCATGGGATTAATGTCAAAATTCATTGGTATTGCGAAGAAAAGCCTTTCAGTGTACAACTCTATCAAAAATATTTCATAAATATTCCGCCCAATTTTTTTCATATGCGTTTTGACAGCATTTCACGTGAGATGTTCATATGCGTTTTGACAGCATTTCACGTGAAATGTTGAACAGAGTACCAGGCTTATCCCACAGAGTCTTACGTATTTTATGAAAATGCTTCCCTGATCTAATTACTGTTTGCAAATGTTCAAAAAACAATAACAACTTATCATGACAGCGTTGCATTTTCATCAAAAAACGTTAGACTTTGTGGGATAGTGTGTAACGGCCTTTAACAGTTTCTAAGTTGTATTATACAATAATCATCTTAAAAATAAAGTTTGGTAAATAAATACAAATTGTTAAAAATAAAGCTTGATCAATTTACTGGCCACGCTTTTTTGGAATTTATCGTCAAATATTTGTTAGGTCTGGCCATACCTTAAGTCATATCTATGTATTTTGTTGGTTCCTTGCCATTGTGAATTGTTTTGTTTTATTCAAATTAACTTTTTATTGTAAAAACTAATTTGATATTTGAATTTTTATGTATTCCAATTAAAACCGGTTATTTTTAAAATGCTTTACCGAAAACCGGGTTTTTTTAAAATAGCAGCTAGTCGGAATATTCGAAAACGGGTTTTTTAAAAAAGTCGAATATATAGAAACACATAAAATGACAACAGCAATAAAAGAAATATTAATGTATTCAGGGTGGCGTAGAATGAGCTATATGGCTAAAAATGTCTTTAGCTTTTTTATTTATGCGATTATTATAAATTTCTTTTTTGGGATTTTATTTTTGATTAGCTTTGAAAAATGATATCCTGTAGTTGATGCTAATTTTCTGTTTCGCAATAACGTGCATTTTTAACATATTTTCCATAACTTTTCGTAAAATTTGGATGTCGTTGTTAGGGGATGGTCCTTGACTCACCCCCTTTTTTTAAATATCCCCAAAGAAAACTCTCAAGAGCTGTCCGATAAACTTGGAGGCTAGTACCTGCAGTATGTGCTGTGTTGTTGAAACAACATGGTTGAATGGTTTTCCACAGCTGGCCTAACAAAATTGTACAACATTGACCGATATGCAACACCGTTGGCAGAGATTGAAACACCAGTTTTGGAAACAATTTACATGAGCAACTGGCATACGACCTTATCCCAGGCAGATCTCAACGATATTGGTGAAAAATAATGCGTTAAGTCTCGGACAGTAATCAGGTGCAAGAAAGATATAAACTCTTGTTGTGATTGCGCTGGTTTGGAGCTACAGGCCCCAAAACAATGAGGATTACGTGGCAACGAAGAGCCAGGCATCCTTTTAAAAATGCGGACATAGCACTGAACTACGGACTCAATTAGCTCGCATAGGATTATTCAATTATACAAGATTTATGTAGAGCATGTGGCGAACAGGACGGAACACTAGAACACTACACAGAAAAAAATGTTTGCGCCAGTAAAAGAATTAATGAAAAATAAAATCAGTTTTAATTAAATATTTAATCAGGTTAATTAAACATTTAACCAAGTGAATTAAACGTTTAGTTCTTTTACTGGCGCAAAAATTGTTTTCTGTGTACGTAGGCATGTGTCTTACACTTAATCGACGGCTTTGCTCTTGAGCTAGTATTGAATCTGGTTGGGATGGGGAAATCTCTCCATTTAAAGCGCTCTTCAAGCCAACCTAATCTAACCTTCAGTTGAACATATGGAGAAATAAGCAAACTAGAGACAGGCATATATCTGTCTTCGTTTTTATCATATTTGTATTAAAAGAAGGATATTTTATTACAGATCTCCTTTTTTATTTATATGACTTTAGCTTTGTATATATTATTAGTATTTTCCTACGCGATATTTTTAATATTCAAACCTTTTACTTTTATTTAATCAAATTCACATTAATTATTCCAGTCAATGTGATTTTTATTTTTAATTATTCTAACTGGAGGGAAGCGATTACCACGAAGGTGTTACAGTTTTCAACCCATACACTCGTACTAAATTATAAATATTTAAGTTTAAATAAAACACATTCATGTTGAGAATTTCATACGCTTTAATAATTTACAAAATGCTTGTAATTATGTAAACAAGGAAGAACTACAAGGTGTTTGGTATGTATTCAGTTTTTTTTTTGTATCATTTTAATTTTGCAGATTTTTAATTTTTTTTTTTTTTTTTTTGCTTCTTCTGCGGTAAGTACAAGTAAGTCTGTTGTTAGAAAATCTGCAATAGAATACAAATTACTCTCCTATGGAGTAGATCTTTATACCCTTAGGCGATCAATGATCAATAAACAAACATACTATTTAAGCAAAATACGCAAAAGATAAGAAAAATATACCTAAACGAAGAATGAACGCAAAAAAAAAATAGAAAAAAAAACACACAGAGACACATGATGAAACTAACAAGAAAGAGCTCGAGGCTTAAAAGGAAAAACTAACAATTTGTTAGAGAACAAAAAATTACACAAATAATGGCAAAATTAGAAAAGACATCGAGTGATTATTATTACCGCTCACACGTTACTCCAATACTCACATACCAGAAGTACCAGAGACTGGCTTGCATGATCATTTGTATGATTGTATGTACTACGTAGATGCGACAAAATGCAAACAAACTATTTCTAAGATAATAAAAATTTTAATTTTAATTTGCCAGAGCAGAAAATGTTTTGAATTCCATAAACAATTTTGTTACATTTACAAGTATGTATTTTCTCGTTGCAATGGGGAAATTAAAAAAAAAACACAAACTACTGATTGAAAACCTGGGGAAAATAAAATAATAAATAAATCTTAAACGAAACCAAATAGAAAAAAAAACACACAATGCATTTCTAATGCATGCGGAAGTAAAAGTTCAATGATCGTTTGTGCTCCACAAGTGATTAGGTCAATAATAACACAAAATTGCAAAAACATTATTCACAACAATAACAACAACAGCAAAAACAAATAATAATAATAAAGCAAAACAAAAACAAACTACAAACGTAAAATAGCCAAGTATTGAGATACGATTTACTCGCATTCTATTCGTACTCTCTCCTCTGATCAGGAATATTAGAAAAGTTAGCAAAAACAAAATAAGTATGTGTATGGGAAAGCAAGTTGGATTCGAAAATTGATTTCAGTTGAACCGAAATAAAGACACAGTACGTTTTTAATTCCAAAAATCCCATTAAAAAGTTTTCTTATTTTGCGAAGCACTAATCGCGCATTTCAATTCTGCTGCATTCCTGCTTACTTTCCCCATCTATAACTCTCACTTTGATAACAAAACGTTAAAATTATTTGCTTTACAAGAGGGAATTCACATTTTTAGTTTGCTTTTTTTTGATTTTGCTCAAAATCAAAAATTTTTGGCGAACTATTTAAGTTATAATGCCAGGGTATCACACAAGTTTTTTGGAGCTTCAACCACAAGTCCTCGTTCGGCCTAAACCTTCGTATAGGAAGGCGAGAGCTTCCAAAATCCGCTCTAGAGTATTTTGGTCTGCACCAGTAAACGCCTGAGTTTTTCCTTGATACTCCACCAGTAAAACGTCTGAGTTATATATGGCTCTCCACCATTAAAAAAGTCACATTAAAAAATTGAGGTTAAAAACGATTGCATATTGTTTATGTTGAAACCGCAAAAACTGTAGCTTGGTACAGTTATACGACGCCGAACCATTAACCAATGCGGGGTGACAACCAGGGTTGTTAGATGTGACGATTTTTCGTAATTTTGACGATTTTTTTGAGAAAATACAGTAAAATGACGAATGACGGTTTTTAAACTAAAAGTAATAGTGTTATGCCGATTTTCTGGCATCAATAAGTCTGTGTTCATACGGCTCTTGTCTTATTGACATGATTGCTACTTTATAGGCGAGAGGGACGAGGGGAAAAGAAACGAGTACACAGATGCATGTACTGTCCTTACGTTTTGCTTTTTCATTCGTTGTTTAATTTTGTTATTGTTTTCAATATCAAAACAGCACATGTTGTCAACATGACATGAATCATTTGAACGCCAATTCATGTTCAAAGAAGAAAAAGGAAGAATCTTGTCAATAAGGCAAAAGCGGTATGAACACAGACTAACACACTTACAAGAAATATTAACAATTGTATTGGAAACAGTTCAAAACTTAAAAATGAATTTTTCGAAATACAAAAATTATTGGATATTAAACAAAAAAAGTTCTTCCCCCATCACAAACCAGGTGGTTTTCATTAGAAGCACTACTAATTCGAATTATACAATTACAGTCAAATCCCGATAATTCGTACCCCGTTAAATCGTAATTCCCGATAATTCGTAATAAACTGTCGGTCCCTTAAAAAAATCTCGTTAATTCGTAAAACTTCCATACATTTTGGTCCCCTCGCTTATTCGTAATTTTTTTTTCAAATAAAATCTTCTTTACCTCTTATAAATCGTAATTGCTTGCTAACTACCACTTATAATTCGTAATAAAAACAACAGAAACATGGAAAGAATGATTTTTTGTTTACCACTATTTTATTTTTGCGTGGGTTTTTCTTGTGTATGGGGTTTATTTTCTTAAGATCAGTTTGATTAGTTTATTACATGAATAATTTTTATATATTTTATTTTTAACAATTGTTTTTTATGTTTTTTTTTATCATTTTAGTAAATAAATTGAAAAACCCCGATTATTCGTATTTATTTTATTTTAACCCCGTTAAATCGAAACCCCGCTAAATCGAAAACCCCTATAATTCGTAAGAAATGGCCGGTCCCTTGCTATTACGAATTATCGGGATTCTACTGTATATGAATGCCGTCGATCCGGAAAAAAAATATACACTAGAGCCCCGATTTGCGTCGGTTCTATTTGGTCCGCTTTTTAAAAATTGGTTAAATCCGCTTTGCCTTTTAATGATTTCGATTTGCGTCGCTACATGCGATTTCATTTTTTCGCTGAAGTCATAATCATATGTGAAGAATTTTTCTATTTGCGTGTAAAAAGGCGAATTCCCATTCCATTATTATTAAAAGTTATTCTAAGTATAGTTGAGTGTTATACCGTGTTCAGATATGCACCTTTATTGAGTTTTACGCAAAAAATACCATTATTGAGCTCAATTATCCATACAAAATTGCAATTTAGTTATTGCTCAATTAATACGAAACTGTTATAAATATTGAGTAAAATTAAAATGCAACACTGCAGTTCACTATCACAAGTGTGTTTAGTGAGTAAAACCCAACTCACTTAACAAAGTGTTTTGACATTTTTGCCAACAACAAAAAAGAAAGTCTATCCATTAGGTCTGTGCAAAAGCCAGATGTTTATTTTGTCTTTAAATTGTGTATGTGTGACCAGAAAGATAATTATGTCAATAAACCGAATATTGACTCAATAAAAACACGGTATTAGGAAGTTTGAAGTTAGTTCTTAATAAGAAGTTGTGTAGAAAAATGAGTGGAAAGTGAAGAAAATGCACTAGTTTGGAACTAAAATTGGATGTAATAAAACGTTTCAAGTCGGGTAAAAAGGCTGTTGATATAGACAGAACCCTTGGTTTATCGCTTATAACAGTAAAAACAATTTGCATTAGTGATAGCGCTAAAAATTAATCATTTAAAGATAGCTCGAGTTAATAGCATATGAGATTTTATTTTTTATTTAATGGTTTTGTGAATATGCTTAAATGAAATAAATAAATGTTATGTTTTTATGAAAATATATTTTTTTTTATGTATTTCTTTTCAAATGATAAATATATTTTAGCCCACTTGCTGAAATAAATAGAATAAAACTTAATCATATCACTTTCTTTATCATAAATATAATTTCTTGCTAAAAATTTATATTTTTAAACCACTCAATGCAATAAATTGTCTCCAATTTGTAAAATTTAAATATTTGACGATTTGTTGACGATTTTGTTAACTGTTCATGACGATTTTGACGAATTTTATTAAAACTTTTGACGATTTTTGAAGTAAAAAGTCTAGCAACGCTGGTGACAACGCAAAACGCACAAAAAGTAGACAAACAAGAACGACCTGTTTGTCATTAAGAAATAATTATTAAGAAATAATGACAAAAAGCGCGAGCTGCTTCTCCACTCAGAGCAGTTTTTCGAATGTTTAGTTTACTAAAAATTCTAGTATATTTGATATTGCCACAACAGTATCAGTTTATTTGAAGTTGCAATTGAATTTAATAGCAAAATAAGAGATAATCAGGGCTGCCACGATCTATCGTCGTTTGAGGATTTTTTGTTCTGAAATTAACAAAGTGCCGATTTGCTGAGGTTTTTCTAAAAAGTGACGATTTTTTCAGTCTGTTTTACAGCCGTACCTTAACAAGAGCGGAAGGCGGAACGTTTTCTTTCGCTTAGCTTTTACGCTGATATTCCATGTCTAAGCAAAAGCGTCAACGTTGTTTCACGAAAAGCAGTGATAGCTTTCTTGTTTAATAAAACACACAAATTATAAATAAAAATAGAGATAACAAACTAAGTATACCCCCTTCAAAACTAATTTTGGTGGAGGGTATAAAAATGCTAGACTGACCAAAAAAATAGCTAAATTGCCATTAATAATTAACAATAGCAGCCACCTTCACTATTAAACGAGCTGTCAAAATCGGTTTTTCCAATTGCAATGCTATTGACGCTCTATTAAGGCATGCTGCATACAAATTTTATTGGCATGCACATTTTAAAAACTAGAAAACGCCTGCCCCTTTTGTTTAGGTATGTCTGTGATATGCAAGTCTAAAGAAAATCTTTAAATGATTATTTTCAGAGTACAAGAACAACAGTGTTACACTTTTTTTATATTCGTAAAACCATTATCGAATGCACCTTTTACGACTCACTGTATAAATCATATCTTCAACAATTTTACGGCAAGCATTTCTCAAACGATTCGTGACATAAAAGACTCGTTTGATAATCTATACAAACGTCTTCAACGATTCCAACAACGATTGAAGAAGCGTTTTTCGCTGTGCTCTGGCCAAGAATTAAGGCCGAAAATTCAGCTGGGACACATGAGCCCAACAAGACTACAAACGTAAAACTTTTTTTAGTAAACGAAAAACAAAAAAAAACTTTTTTACTTTATTTGGCTACTAGATAAATAAATATTTCATTCCCATCTAGGATAAAATAAAATTTTAGGTCGATACTCTATCGTCAACATAAAATAAGAAAATTGAAATCTAATATTGGGTTATAGTGACCCAAGGAATTCAGAAGTGTTAAAAAGCCAGCGTAAATTTATGCGCTTCGCAATAAAACGCAAAGAGTGAAATAAAAGAAGGTATTCTTACATGCAGAGAAAAAATATGGTTGGGCATGGTTACGGCAACAACACTTTGTTTATTGTAACAATATATTGCTGTCGTACACAAATAATTGTTGTTTTTAATTAATTAATTAATTAATTCAACAATATAATAGTTTTTGTAACCATATCAATGTTTATCGCAATTATAAATTTGAGTATAATTGACCGAAAAATAATTATTTTTCCAACAACTAAATTATTATAACTTTCAAAACATATTATATGTATTACCCACAATTAAATATTAAATAGCCATAACATGATAACTTTCTATACATTTATCATATTATGTTTAAGATGCAATCAAACTATTTTCACTTTAATAATATTATTTAAGCGCCATTTGTAAAATTATTTTGAAACAATTTCAAGATAAATTCCCATAAAAAATAATAAGTTTAAAGAAATTAAAAAAATTAAAATATTAGCGGAGTTCAGTATTAGTGATGTTATAGTGCAAAATATCGCAGTTAAATCCAACAACAAAACACACAGAGATTTCGTTTTATTTTTTTAAATAACGTGGTTAAATCCAACAACAAAACGCGCAGAGATTTTATTTTATAAAATCTTTACGATATTTTGCTTTCGCTCTTTTGCATGCCTAATATTGAACTCCGCTATTTTATTTACATTAAGAAAAATTGTAAAATGTCACAAAATAAAAAAATCGATGCAAAAAAATTTTAATTTATTTTGTATTGTTATGCCAGGTATCTTAACATCGCTACCATCCAGGAAGATATCAAAAAGTATTCAGTCAAATACATAGGATAAACTAATGGTCCATCCGAACTACCTCGCTCGGGATCAAACAAAGTTCGAAGGTCACCGGAGGCTGAAAAGATCCGACACTTTGAGCCTAGCAGGCTTTTTTGAAACTTGAATGCAACTAATAAGCGGTTACATTGGTAACGGCTAACAAATGCAAATAAGATTTAGGATTAAGCTTTGAATACATATTGTAATTTTCGACAAGAAAGATTCAATAAAAAAAAAAAAGTTATGACAGTTAAATAGGAGCTGTATCATAATATGATTGCTTCTTTATTTTTTTATGATTAACATTACGATAATATGATTAGTTCTAATCTTATTATGATTAACAGAATAAAAATATGATTAAGGGAAAAATATTATAATGCAATATTATGAATGTATTTAGCGATAATATGATTCAATAATAATCTTAATATGGTGACTGGAATCATGAATCTTATCATGATATGTTGTTCTTAGATTATATTTTCCACAACCATGTTTTTTCCCTGCTTGTAATATGAAGAATGTGTGTCCGATTTTAAATCCTTTTCCTACCGAACTGGATTTTTAGTACAATCTGCTTCCGAGAACTAGAAATAGTTTGAGACATAAATCGTACTTTTCTATTGAGTTATTCAGGCGCCCACACGAAGTTGGCTAAATCTGGTTTAAATTACTCATCGAACCAGAATACACATAAATACTTTGTGGGGTTTTGGATGAATATTTTGATAATACTAGCGGAATAATATTCACTCTAGTGTTTGCAATTTCGGTTAACCGAAAACCGGTTTTTGGAATATTTTAAGGAAACCGGGTTTTCCTCCCTGGTTAACAGTTTTTATATCTGTAAAAATCGTCAATTTTTCTTATTTTATTGTTGTGTGTGCCTCCGTTGCTTTAACACTAGTACCTCCCAATTGTAAATATTCAATTTGGGACTAAAACAACTCACTGCTAGGTGAACAGCAGAAAATATAAAGCATTATGTTAAAGATAAGCTTTTGGAGTTTGAAACCGATGTAAATAATGACGTAGTAGCATCCTCTCACAACGATGCTGCTGTAATGAGGAACTATGGGGAATCTATATCTCCTTTATGCTACAATCGTGGTAATCATTTATCGTGGTTATCATTAATGCGTAGACAAATCAAGTAGCGATAAATTGGATGACAGCGAATGGTCTACTATTAAAGACAAGGGACTTTTTTATTGTAGAAAATGAAACAATTAAACGTGAAGTAGACTCTGAAGATTTTAAAATTTTATTAAATTCCGAAAGTTTAGAGGAAATAATTGACGTTAAAATCTATTAAAGACTTAAGTATTAAATGAAAGCGTGTTAATCTCAATTACTTTCAATATGGCTTCGAATATTTCAAAACATTCAACAAGAGAAAGGAAAAATTAAATATGCTATATCATGCTCTTTTTACTATTAATCCGACATCAACAGCAAGTGAAAGCGTCTTCCCGGAATCATCTTTAATAAAAACTAAATAGAAAAACAGAATGTCTACTAAACATTTAGATTGAGTTTTGTTTTTGAAATATTACTTTAAAAAAAACTTCATAAAATTCACATTTGGTCTTTATAAATTTCTTTTAGACACTATTTTTGTTTTTCTTACCACAAAGTAAAAATTTTGTGTTTTTTGTTATTGTTGTTGTTTTTTAAAAGAAAACGAATTCTTTTTTACGTTTAATTTGTTTTGTTATTTAATGGGGAGTTAACCGATTAACCGGTTTTTTCGAGTTCGGGTATCCAAAACCCCGGTTTTCAAAAAAGTCGGTTTTTTGAAAACACTAATTCACTCATAAAGCTGAAGAGTACAAAAAAGAAACCGGTTATATTAAGTTACTCGAAGGGCCAACAATATTTGTTAAAAATTATTATTAACTAATATTTTCATAATTTGCCAAGATATACATATTTCATGGGGATTTCATGTTAATTTAGCATAGTAGATGTTAATTTGTAAGAGTGCTATGCCGAATCTTATATACCCTTCACCATGGTGCAATAAGAACAGAAAATATTATAAATACCGTTCTTTAGATATATGTAAATAAATCTATTTTATGCCACGCATACTTCTCCAATACCACTCACATGTCGGGTATTGCCGTTCTCTAGATATGCAGAAATCTATAATATCTTTGTGCGCGAGGTGCCACTCCCACTTCTTTCATCCCGTCCATCATTTTAAAGAGGTTCTGTATTTATAACCCATCTTAGTGTACCAAACTTGGAACATTTTTCTTTAACCGTTCCTCAGATATAAAAAAAGGTATTTTGTGGCACGCCCACTTCTCAAATCCAGTCCGAATTTTATGGGATGTTGTGTATTGATAACTGAGATGTTTTTTTCCTAGTATGGAAACTTTCGCTCTTTTCGTTTACAAGATATACAGAAATCTATTATGTATGGGTTGTGCCACGCCTACTTCTATAATCCCGCCTATATTTCAAGAGAGTTTGTGTATTATTTAGCCATCTATGTGTATTTAGATATAAAAAAATTATTCTGTGCCGCGCCAACTTCTCCAATCCCGCCCACATTTTGTGGTATGTTGTTTATTGATAGCAAAGATGATTGTACCTATTTTGGAAACTTTGGCTCTTGCGGTTTTCTAGATATATAGCAAAAAGTAATAAAAAAAATAACAAGGGATTTATGGGTAAAATTAGAGGCAGTCGTGGTTTTTTGCTCATAGCGCAATAATCTATGGACCGATCTGGCTGAGTTTCATTAGAAAACTTGAAGAGTATATGTGATATAACCCAGCAAAAACTTTACTTACAATCCTACTTTTAATGACTTCAAGAATTCATTACTTTGTAGCTTTATTCGCCACTTTTCGGATTATTAGTTATATATTAAATAATAACTTTATTAGTATATCTTAAATATACAGAAAAATTTAAATTTTCATTATGACAATAAAAATGTCATTATAGTCATTATAGTCAAAAAACAGAGTTTTTTAATACAAAAACTACACTGCCCCGGTAGACTAGCTGGTAGCGAGCTAGTCTATCAGCACCGAGGTTGCGTGTTCGAATCCCCGCCAAAGACAGAAAAAAAATAAAAAATAAAATAAAATAAGAAAAAATAAAAAAAAGAAAATAATTAAAAAAAAAACAAAAAAAAATAATTAAAAAAAAAAAATAAAAAAAATTTTTTTTACTTTATTGACTTTGTGTAACTATATATTTTTATAAAAATTTTAAGTATAAAAAAAACTGATTATTTTTTAGATTATAATAGGCTAAATAATAAAGGATTACTTTTGGGACATCTCAAACAAAAATAAGTACTTTTTCTAGTAGAAAAGTAAGTAGTTGGCTCGTCAAATTCTCATTATTTTTCTGCTAATTTTGTAAGCAAAGTTTTTGCTGGGAAATATATAAAACAACCGAGTCCGCATCATATTCGGGGTCTTAAGAAAACCCATTTAAACGTACGCATGGACCGACGGACACCTTCGCAACTCGAAAGGAACCAGAATACAGATATATAGATATATGTACGTATAAGTATATATACTTTATAAGTTCTAAGATCAATGTTGTAGAAATTACAAACGGATTGACAAACTTACAAATACCATACATATATTCTTTTACCTTCGGCGAAGGGTAACAAATAACTCTTATATTTAAAAGAACTGATAACACATTTTTACAAATATCGATAACATTTTTCGTTTAATAAAATAAAAAAAATAAAAGTTGCTTCTTAAGTTATTCGGAACGTTAAACGCCAATATGCACTTCTTTTTTTTATTAATTCTAGTTTTCGCGATATGATAGTACAACCTGATAAGTACTTTCCCTATTTAGCAAAAACAAAAATCTCGAAATTCAATAGCAAAATTATCTTAGGTCGTGCTCGGTAATTGGACTCAAAAAAAATAAAAATTTTATAAACAATTTTTAATTTTGTTGTTTTTAAGAATTCATAAAACATCCATGTACAACGTCTTAAAGATAATTTTGTGTGATAATTTTTTTTTTTTTTTAATTTCTAATTTATTATTTACTGAATAGAGCAGTCTCAAGTTTTTAACATATTATGTATGTCTTACAAGTGCGCTTATTTTTAATACAATACTAATGGGTGATTTTTTAAGAGCTATAGGAAAGTTAAAAAAACACATAAAATTCAGAAAAATGCATGAAATCTTTATTTGAATCGATAGTACGGTCCATATAACTTAATGTTGGAAGATTATTTCACGCAAATGTTGACCGTGACTGCGCCTCAAATGGTCCATCCGCTTAGTCCAATTTTGGCATACTCTTTCCAACATTTCGGCCGGTATCTCATGAATAAATGCTTCAATGTTGTTTTCCAATGCGTCAATTGAAGCGGGAATGTGTATATAGACATGAGCTTTAAGATAGCCTCATAAAAAATAATCTAAAGGAGTTAAATCGCACGATCTCGAATGTGAAATAAAGTGTTCACCGAACTCGCCTCTCAATAAGTCTATTTTTAAGCGTGCTGTGTGGCATGTGGCCCCGTCTTGTTGAAACCACATGTCATGCAAGTCAAGCTCTTGCATTTTGGGCATTTGAGATGGATATCATGTCACGGTAGCGCTCACCATTCACAGTTACGTTACGATTCGCATCATCTTTGAAGAAGTACGGTCCAATGATGCCACCAGCCCATACACCGCACCAAACTGTGACTTTTTCTGGATGCATTGGTAGGTCTTGCAATGCTTCTGGCTGATCTTCACTCCAAAATCGACAACTCTGCTTATTAACGTACCGAATAGCCGCTTCAGTAGGTCGATTAAACTGACCATAAAATGGAAGAAGCGCGCGAATAACTTTCTTAAGAGAGCACGCATTTTGATAATAAAATTCAATAATTTGCAAGCGTTGTTCGTTTGTAAGACGATTCATGGTTAAATTATAGACCAAACTGAAGATGTTTGACAGTGAAACAAAACACGAAACGTGCGTCAGCTGTTTAAACCAGTGTTGCCAAAAAGATAATAGCTAAAAAATCACCCGATTTAACGGTAAAACTAAAGCCAATTAAAAAATTCTAATTATATATTGCTAATCTTTACTTCAATAGTGACATAACTAAAAAAAAATAAAACTTTTGAATTAGTGAGGCAGAATTATTCGCTTTGTTTTTCCTTATATTTATTTATCTTTATATCGTTTATACTTTCCGCTTTTGTCGTTTTTTTCCTGACCTTAAGCGCGTTTGGAACCGAAGAGGGCGAGTCAATTAATCCGTTCCTTTTTGAATTTCCCACCTCTTTGCTGAAAGGGGAACACTGCTTCTGTCAACAGACATCAGTTAGTTAACTGCTGTCAAAATAATAATAAGCTGCGTCATTTAGTTTGTGTTTGACAGCCATTGATAACAGACTACCTCGATTTAGTCTTGAACTGCTCCCTTATTCGCTATTTTCTCAAGTATTTAGCCTGAAAAAATGGTTCCATGGAAAGAGATTAGCCTAAAACAATAAAATCATCGCATAAAAAATACCTATTTTAGTGATTTGACAAACTTTTCTTTTTTAAAGGGATAAACAAGTTTAACAAATGTTTTTTCAAGAAGAATATCAAAGAGATATTTCGAAGGGACCCCAGCTTAAATTTCGACCCAGCATTGTCTGGCTGAAACACAAAAATTCTTGGAAATTAATAATGAATGTATACAGTTCAAAACAACGCGTTAAAGTGATAGAATTTGTATATTATTGTCAACGATCAATTGTTATGGCGCAGTGAAAATATCGTTATTCATTTAGTTCGAGATCATATCCACCAGCGTTCATGATTAGGAATTTAGTCGGCCGTTTTGTAGAACGGGTGCAGTGATCGATCGTCTTGGGAGTAAAGGTAACGTGGAAACTGTGTGGCAGTGTGCTGAAAATTCGTCGTCGATCTGTCTAATTGGGCATTTCCAGAAAAACATTGCAGATAATTTCAAGGTTGAATCTAACGATGCATCAATACAAAATTAAATTTATGTAAGCACTGATAACTACCACAATACCACCAACAACGACTACAACAACATTTGTGTGTCTTATGTAGGACACCCTGTATTTATGTTGATTAGGCAATATTAGATTTCGAAAACGCACAAATTACATTTTTACTTCACATTAATTCTAGAAATTAAGCTAACATAAGAACTGGTTGTCATGTTTCAAAATAAATAACTATTTCCGAAAATCCACTTTTCAGAGATGTGTGTTTTGGTGAAGTCCATTCCTACAGACTTTGTAGATATTGTGGGATATAGAAGTGGAGATGGCAGATCGCATCTGAAAAAAGTTGACTATTTTGAAAATGTTTAATTTATTTGTATGGAGGTAATTTTTATCCCATTGACAAAGTTCGACTTGTCATCGGGAGCTTATGTGAGTTGCTCCAATCCAAGATTGAGGAAATAGCTCAGTTTTATTAATCATGATCCTGACAATTATATGCTCAAACATTCACCTGCTTCTTATTTTCACTAAAAGGCGATTAAATTCACCTGTATGAAAGCATCATGAGATTAAGCTGTAAAGATATTTTAAACCTATTATACGCACCGCTAAATAAGCACAAATGCTGAGCAATGAATACACTAAGGCGATCATTGCGAATCTGGAGCCCGCAAAAGATTTTTTATGAACTTTTTGTCACATTTTAAATAACGTCTTTACAGTTCACTTAACACACAAGTAATCGAAGTGTTACTAATTAAATGAACCATCTAAAATACCTACAACCGATATGTTCACGCAGAGGGTAAATAAAAATACTCATCGAAATTTAAACAGCAAAAAATAAATAAAATAATATAATATATATAGTTACTCACATCATGTAAACTTGTACTACAACTTAACAATAAATACTCGTACACAAACACATATACACACTTATATACTTGCTATTTGTATTAAATTATTAGATAGTTGATGCCAATGGAGTAGTTTTACTACTCATATGTGTTAAACAACAAGAACATAACGAACTTAAATATTTTATACAATTCTAAACTCTATAGATTCATACACATCTAAACAAGTTCATCTGATGATGCTGAGAAGATCTTCCTGGTGTAAACCAACCATCCAATTTATATACATATAAAACTTATACTTGTACTATAACAAAAATGATCATAAGCCAGATGATGATCACAATCAATATCATCATTTTTTAATCGTCATCGTTATCACACATACTTAATGATCATTCTCAATATGATCGTCGTCATTATGATAATAATAATGATCAGTCTCGTCAGTCTACCAATGTTGTAGCAGCCATCTAAGCCAGACAGACAACAAAAAGTCTAATATCAAGTGTATGTATATTGAGTAAAACGCCAACAACACCAACAAACATCTTAACATCTAAACAAACAACCAAACGAACAAATGATATATGAGTATGTGCCTAAGCTTAGATTACAAGATCACCGATCAGTGATCAGTGAGTGAATAATATCAAGTAAACCATGAAATTGTTGTACGAGTTCTATAGATAAACACACACACACACACATACACGAAAGTCTCAAACCCTCAAGCAGTCATCTAACAAACTTTCAAACACTTTTTGCTCTTAAGCCATGCACTTCGCACACACACACACACACACACACACACTCTTTGTGTGTGTATTTTGTTTCCATTTGTTTTGCTTTCCTTCCTCTAACTTTTCTTTAATGTCTCCCACTGCTCTGTATTGTGATGTACTCTAGAACTGCATTAAACGGAAGCTTTTACTACGAATTAAGAGTAAATAAAAGCTTTTTTGTTGCCTGTAGTTTTTTTAAGTGATCTTTAGAACCGAATCTTCTATGCACTTCACACATACACTCGTCAAGCGTAAAAAGAGTCGTCTAAATATGCGAAAGCTTTTTTGCAGTAGGAAGTATCTAGTCGCGTACGAAATTAGACAATTTTCCTGTGTTTAGGTTTCGTTAAAGTCGGACATGCGCGCAACAGCTTCTAAAAACACACTCTAAGCTTTTTTTATTATTGTTGGTGTCTGTCTCTAAAGGCAATTGTGTTTTGTTGCAATTTTTAAGTGCAATCGCTGTTACTGGTTGCTGCAGCTCTAGTTGTTGTTGATGTTTTTGTGTTTTTTTTTTCAACGAACAAATGTGAAGTTCAGGGAAATCTTCTAATCAACTGTTGTGAGACTTGACTTGTATACAAAAACATATTGCATACAAAGGCTGTGCTTGTGTGCGAATGTGTACGAATGTGTGCTTTGTTTACTTATGTTTATGCTTTATTTTCAAGCTATTTTTGCGCTTGCACTTATTTCTAACTCGCTTGCAATCAAGGTTAAACGGAAAACTTTTTTTATTGGCTAATAATGCTGTTTATTAGAATGTTTTTTTTTAAACTGATTTTAATAAAACATTTTGTACGATATTGTTTCGAGATGGAAATTACAAGTTCTGGATTTTTATTACAGAATTTATAGAAAAAAAAAAAATTTGTAAACAGCTGGACTGCATAATAAAATGTTTACTGCCACCATCTGTTGATGTATGAGTATAAAAAGCATTGGCATTAAAATTGTCGCGCTGAAATACCTATCAATATAAATAAAATACGTCAAAGTCAAGGCTTGGCCATGATCGAATGTCTTATAACTTTAGTTGTTTTTTTACTACTCGTATTAGATTTAAAAGGTAGGAAGGAGTATTTTAAATAAATTCGATGTATTTGTTGATTTTCGATGGAAAGTTTTATTTTAGCTTATTCCTGTCTTCCGACCTTTTCAACATCAACAAGTATTTTTTTTTTATTAATTTCACAACATATCGAGCGCTTAACGAAAAAAAGCTTAAACGACAAAAACACAATTTTACAGGAGAATGTTCTTTTTTAATTTTATTTCATAAAAATGTTGTATAAAGGTTGTCGTTTAAGCTAAAATAGTTTTTGCTATTTAATCGTAACGGTACCTTATGTATGTGACCATGACATTTTAGAAGAAGATGCAAGTGTTGCCAATGAATTTATTTATTAAAATAAAGAAACGAAAATTGAAAATAATGTCGCTTAAGCTATTTTAGTGGTAAGAGCTCGATATACACCAATACCCCATTGCGTCGCTTCGGCTTGCGTCGTTTTCGAAGTTGCGTCTTTTAAACATTTTCAAGATTTCGATGCTGCGTTTCACTTTGCGTCGCATGGCTTCGAAGTTGCGTCGGTAGTGCTTCGATTTGCGTCGTTAATATAAAAATATTTGTACAAAGCTTAAACAGAAAAAGGGGACTTCCCGTTGAAATCTAATGCAAATATGTATGTGAAGGTTATCTGCTGATTGCAACTGGCTTCAAGTTACATTTGCTGAAGTAAAGTTAAATTTTAATATTTTGCGGCAACGAGTAAAAAAAAGCAAAAAAGCTTAGAACAATAACTGGGCATTTTGACGCGTTTTAAATAAGGGGAAAAGGCTGTTGATATTTAAAGAAAGCTTGAACTAGCGCCTTATACAATAAAATCCATTTGCTGTTCCAGTGATGCTGACAAAATTAATGATAAAATTTGTTGACACAAGAACTTCGCTACAACATAAACAGGTTACAAAAATTATAAAAAAATGGAGCCACTTCTTACAAGCGTAGCGGAATTTTTCAGCGTTTCTAAGGTAATATGGTTGTACTTCTCTCACATATCCAAGTTGTTTAGTAAAGGCGCCCGTACACGACATGTATTTGTCATCTGACATGTCAAATTTTCAAGTCACATGTAATTGTTCATGTCTGTCAAAATTGCTGTTTTACATAAGGTTTATAATATTCGGTCACAAACGTACATGTAATTTGCTTCTGACATTGTCTCTGTTTTTTTTTTCGCATTGTTATTGCAGAAACCAAAGTAGTTATCGGTTTCAAAATAGCTTGCTGCCGCCACGAAAATATTTATTTGCGCCGTAAAATAATTTAGCCATCTTAACATTTTTTCTTTTATTTTAAAGATACCAATTTAGAATTTTATAATTAAACGGTTTTTATGTATATATTTACATAAATTCTATTCAATGGTGAGATGAGCATACATTAGTGCTGGGAAACTATCGATAGTATATCGATATTATCGATATCGAAATATCGAAAATATCGATAGGAAATATATAAATATCGATATTTTTATTATTTAAAATACAGATATGAAGACGTCTAACAGCAGGTATACACACAGTTTTTTGCCGCAAACTTTTACTTGCTATTATTAAATCGCGCTGAATTACAGCAATGAATGCAAACAACAAGAATGGCAAGAGGTATGGATTGATTAGCAGTGCTTTTTACTGCTTATTAAAGGCCTTTAAGTTGAAATTTTTACATGTTTACAAAGGGACTGAAATGTCCAATATTTTTGTAATGTTGTAAAAAAAATGCAAATGCAATTGCAAGTATAGGATTGATTACCTTTTTGGGTTTAGAATTTAGAAAAAATTTTTAAAATTGCAATGGAATATCTAATAGTCCCTGGTACTTCGGTTCCTTCAGAAAGGTACTTATCAATAAAATGATAAAAACAACGAACTGTAGCCTTTTAAAAAATAATTAATGTTTTCCTGCACAAGTACAAACATTCAGTCGATAGTAATATCGATATATCGATAGTGAAATCTGAACTATCGATATATATCGATAGTTGAAAATATCGATAGTATCCCAGCACTAACATACATATCTTGGTATTGTAAAATATTAACTTCAGCCGGCTAATGATTCCGTCAATAGTTGACGCCGCTGCCAGTTTCTTCCCGGCATAGATTTCTGATGTCAGATGGTTTGTCAGAAGAAAATAGAGCACGCTCTAAATAAAATTTTGTCAGATGACTTTGCGTCTGACTTTTACAGAAGCAAAGTTAAAAAGGTAACACACGACATGTATGTGTTTTGCAGTGGGAAATTTGACATGTCAGATGACAAAAACATGTCGTCTATATGCTCCTTAAGGTATTCTGGTGCATTTCCCATTTTCATTTTCTGTATATTGCATGCAGTGTATTTCTATCTAATAATAATAAAATTATCCGTTATAAAGTCTATCAAATCAAAATTAATTTTTTCAGCTAAAATTATGAATCGCGGAACAAATTAAATGAAAATCAATACAAATGTATGGAAAATCGTGCTTCGGTTTGCGTCGAGTTTTTACGGTCCCAATTAGCGACGCAATTTAAAAAGTCCAACGGTTGGCTTTATACTGGATAAATTTATATGTCTACCGTGGCCCTACGTTTATCGTTTGTAGAAACATTAATTTATGTATCAATTAACAGCCGAATCTTGTACAAACAACCGATTTTAATAGTAAATTTTGGAACGATTATTACAAAATTAAAGGATGTTTTTTTCCAGTAAAGTAAAGCTAAATTTGATCAAATTTCACCACAATATTATTCGTAACGGTTTAACGGCTTATACGTTTATGGTGTTTTCAGACGCTTTTTATGTGACATATCGTCGGCCTAATACGCAAACCTGCTAAATCCACTTTTTTAATAAATTGATATTTTGATGCCGTGTGGTAGAAATAGATATGCCTCGTCGACCAGCATGTAGTTTTTCTTAAATTTGGGTGTTAAAGTGTGTCAAATCAACTACATTTTTGGTTTTCCTCTCAAGCAGCAAATAGGAAAAATAAAACAATGTTTGTCTCTCCTGTAAAATTTGTTGAAATGGAGGTTGCAGGTTTGCATACTAAGCCGACGATATGCTAAATTGTTGGCCGATTTTAAAGAAATTCGGCAGTAGGATTTTTAATCTAATGGAACTGTGACAGACCGAATTTTACTAAATGTACTAAAATGTTTTCTGAAATTGGTAAGTTATGGGTCGATCTTCTCGAAATGTAACAATGCAATTTCTAGTCTAATAAAACTAGATAAACCTTCGCTTTACCAAAGTTATTTATGTACATCTTTTGCCAATACCCACCTGGGTATTCCCTTTAACTGAAACAAATTTAAGAAAGTTATTAAAGAAATAAAACCGAAAAGTTACCCGGGTGGGTATTGGTAAAGCGAAGGCTAAGCCAAATTGCATCGCAATTTTTTTCAAGAGTTGGCTTGAATTATGCACCGATCTTCAGGAAATTTTGTAGTTAGGTTTTCTGGAATGTGAAACAAATTTAATGACAATGAGTGATTCTGCCACCAAATTATGTTAGTTTTTGTAATAGAGGTTGTTCTAAATTTCGGCCTATAATTTTTTTCCTACTGTGCCGACCGTACTGGATTATAATCCTAAACTGCTTTGGAAAAGTAGAAACAAACTGACAACCAAACTGTTCATCTGTGTTTAGTCACTCGAAAGTGAACGTGATTTAAAAATACGGACTGACGGACATGGCTAAATCGACTTAGAATAAGTCAAGGACTCAGAGTGGACATTTGATGCAACTCAAAAAATTAAACTTAGAATTTAGTGATGCTAAATTGTTTGCTATGTTTTTTTATATTGTGTATAAAATTCATCTTTATATATTTTGTTCTTTCCCAGTTTAAAGGGAATGTGTGGTTATTTTTTCTTAGTGGTGCAAGCAACTTAAAAACTTTAAACACGTTTATTTCTATATGTAATTTTTCTGATTTTTGACGACATTGCATCAAATGGGAGATATAAACGTTATGGGGTTTTAGCTTAATATTAAAAAGTTGTATAAGGAAGTTTGGTAATGAAATAACTTTGTTAGCTTGGTAGCGGTAATTAGTAAACTATGTCCGTCCTTCAGTTTCTCTGTCGTTGTGTATTTTAAATCCCTAAATATCGCTCCTATGTGTTCGGTTCGGTAGATTTGTGGAAAACACAAAGGCTAATAGTGTTTGTGAAGAAAATCATTAAAAAAACCGTTTCCATTTTAGTCATCTTTCGAACAGAAAAATAATACTGTTTTTATCCAACTCAACAAAAGATGAGAACATTTAATTCCGTTCGTTTTTTTTTTTTTTTTAAATCCACAAACTTCATTGTGTTCGGCTCATTTGTGTTCGTCCCTATTGGCTGGTAAAAAGAACCAATAATTTTTTTATAAAAACAAAATACACATAAGAAAAAGAAAACAAAAAGCCAGCCAAATAATTGTACACAAACCAAATATATACACAATATACCCACAAGCTGTTCATGGTGCGATCGTTGCTAAAATTTTTCGTTTGTTCATTTCTATATCAATGTAAAAAAAGAAATATTATAGAACATTAAAATATAATTGAGGTATTCACAAGGTGTGCTATCACGTTATATTGTCATAATGTTCTAACATGTTACAATGGCTTAAAAATATTGTTGCTTTGTTAACAAAAAGTGTCTTAAATTAATAGAACTTTGGTGAATCCCCCAAATGTTTGTCTACATTATCACCACAATAGTTCAGTTTTTTAACGAAGAACAGAACACTATATAATGTTCGGATCTTTCTTGAAAATAGTTACGAAAGGGTTGTGTTCGTCTACACAATCGCTAAAAAATAGATATCGTTCTTGGGTGTGTGAACCGAACGCTAAATAATGTAATGTTTATTTTCAAGCACTGTTTTAAATAGGTTTTCCGAAGATCCTAAACATGATTAGAACTGGTTTGCTATATATTTATATCGTATATAGTCCAGAACAGTTTGCTATTGAAATTCATTTTGATCGGTCTACAAATGAATGAGATATGAGCAAAAAACCAAGACCGCCTCTAAGTTTTACTCGTAGACCTCTTCTTTATTTTCCACTTTTACCTGAAATAAACTTAGTGGAATACAAAAGGTGAAAATTAAAAAAAAAACAATGGGTTTACAAAAGACCTAGCTAAAAACAAAGAACTACCTCTTTTCTCCAAAATAATGGATTCGGCACAAAAACGTCCATACCATATTGACATAATTTGACTTTAACTTATTTCTATATGAGTATTTAGTATTAAAAATTACCCAATTCGTACATTATTTCACCTGGGGCAAACAACGGCATTCGATATTGAACAAAATTTCCATTTAAATTGCATTATAATTTCGATCGATATCGATTGCCGTACTTGTGCACTTCTACTAGTACTCCCGAACTTAAGGTTATGGTATGATTTTAAATTAATACTATGGTTAAGTGTGCATGAGATTCGGAACAGCCGAAATACCAAATTTACTTGTTTTAACATGTATTTGAATTTTTCATTCATGTTTATCCTTCAATTTTATTTTTCATAGTTCTCTGTCTTGTGAGCAATTTTACTTCCATAGTTTGAAATTATATGTGCATATAAAAGGTATATAGGCAAAGCTGAAGCTTTTGCCGATCACCTCGAAAGAATGTTTACGCCTAATATTTCTAACTCAGACATTATCTTACCAGCTATTGAAGACCGTGTTGTTTCTCCAATGATGAATTCGCTTCTCGTCCTTAGGCTAATTTTATTCATTGTCAATTCCATCCTGCGAACTGGTTTCTACCCTAAATCATGGAAAATATCAGAAATAATTATGATACCTAAGCCATGTAAGGACGCTCGCCAAGTGTCATCTTATCGCCCGATAAGCTTACTTTCAACTTTATCAAAGCTCTTTGAGAAAGTATTTTAAAGTGCGTTGACCCCATATTAAAACGACCGCCTCATCATTCCAGTCCATCAGTTTGGATGCCAAAAGGATCATAGCACCATAGAACAGGTTCATCGCATAGTTACTCTTATCAGAAAGGGCTTTGAGGACAAACACTATTGCTCATCACTCTTCATAGACATTTCTCAAGTCTTTGGCAAAATCTGGCACGATGGGTTTTATTTAAAATAGGGTCCTTGTTTTCCCAAAATACCCACAACTAACTGCGAAATTATTCATTATATCGTTTATTTGTAGTAAAATATAAAGACTATATCTCAGACTCAAGAAGAATCGCAGCAGAAGTTCCCAGGACAGTTTACTTGGTTTTCTCATGTATGTACTTTACACCTCAGATATGCCCACAAATAATCTGATACACACGTCAACTTTTGCTGACGATACAGCGTTTATAAGCGTTCATAAAAATCCAGTCATTGCTGCTAGTTGTCTGCAGATTTATATTAAAGAATTCAAAAAATGGCTTAACAAATGGAAAATAAAAGTAAATCCAACAAAGTGTGCACATGACACTTTCACCTTGAGAAAGAGCGACTGTCCTTAACTAAAGATTAAAAACATGGAAATCCCTCAACAAAATCATATAAAATATCTTGTTATTCACCTCGATCGTCTCCTTAACTGGTCTCAACATATTGAATCCAAATCCACACAGCTTAAACTTCAAACACTACAGCTTCAGTGGCTTCTTTACCTCCTTCTGCTCTCAACCTAAACTACAAGGTTCTACTCTACAAAGCTATTATTAAGCCAATATGGACCTATGGTATCCAACTATGGGGAACAGCTTCTGCTTCTAATATAGAGAAATTACAAAGACGACAAAATAAAATATTGGTATATTAGAAACGTAAATAATCATAAGGACCTCAATATTCCATTTTTTTGCGACGAAATAAAAACCGTCTCCTCCAAATATGTACGAAAACTGGCAACTCTCTCCTCTTGCACAGGATCTACAACATTATAATGGACCTACTCGCCTAAAGAGAGTCGACACCTTGGCCCTCGCGTAACTGCATGGAAGATGAACACTTTACGAAACAAAAAATGAAGTTTCTATTGCAATGGCAATATACCCAGAAATTATTAATTTATTTAAGATTTTAATACTTATTGTTATTTTCTTATTCTATAAAGATCCAATAAATAAATTGAAAGTTAAAAATAAAAGGTATTTTTACACTGAGTTTTTTCAAAACCATTAGACCGCTAGAACAAAACTATGTGACGAGATAAAGATTCATATACACATATGTACCTTCATAAATGTAAAAACAAAGTATGGACCGATGCCTTCCATTGTCTATAGGTTTAGTTCCTTTGACAATTAAAAGTTCATCAAATTATCTTCAAAATTGAGACCCGTTAGTTAGCCAACCGGAAGGACGGTGGGATATTGTTAGACTTAATCAAAAATTGATTTTGAGTCCATTGGTCTAAGACCAATGTTTTTAAGTGTTAGGTGCACACATTGGCACAAAGGCATAATCCCTCTCCACCTATTATGATGTCGGTATAAACTTTAAGTTAAAAAGACTTCTTTTCTTTCCTTCAAAAACTCTACAAAATAATCACACAATTACTCTGAAAATTAAAGAAAAAAGCATTTAACTAAAAATTTATATTTTAATCAATCTCAAAAGGAAAACCATCAGATTTCTCCAGAGCTTAAGCGCTAAAACGTACAATTCAAATAAACCGTCAACTACAGTTTTTTTTTTTTTTAATAATACCCCACCAACCACTCACTATCAACATAATCGAAGAGAGTTTTTATTTTTTATTAAGCAAAATACCTTTCAGCACAAAAAAAAATATAACCAAAATACATATATACAAGTATTAATGTACATAATATGTATGTCTGTATTTTAGGGAGGTAGGAGGGCCGGCCACTCAACCAGCAGCAAACGGTATAAAATTACTATGTAATAAAAAAAAACAACAATTTTAAGGAAAAAATTAAGCTTAAGCAACGGTTTCTATACATTTTTACAGAAACGACCAGAAACAAGCCCATCATTAAAAACAAATGAAAAAATATATTTTGTAGTACGAGTATTTTTTTGAAGGTTATTAACCTTTTACCTAGTTTCGGTTTTCCTCATTCATCGCGATGACGCTAATGACAATAATGGACTGTGCGGCGAGTGAAATGAGCAAAACGAGTGAGTAAGTGAATATAGTGAGTAGAAAAGTGTAGATAGCTGACTGACTTCTTGCTTTCAAGCTTGCACGTAGTTCGAATTTACGAACGATTGTTTGGGAGAAAAGGGAAAAAGCTAACAAAATTTTGGTGTGTATGTACGTATGTAATTTAACAAAATTTTTAAAAAGTTTTTCATAAATTTACGATTAATACGTCTAACAATAGCGATACACATAATATATACATACATACAAACTGGCAGAAGAAAAGATAAACAGAGGAGGAACCTTAGACAAAGAAACCACACAGAGAAAACAGTGGGGCTCAAATTCAATACAAATTTTCATAAAATTTATGCTCTATTAATACTATATAAGAAATTAAAAAAGACCACGAAAATTTTTCTTATAAGCGTTTTATTCTTTTAAGCAATTATTTTTTATAAACTAATAATGAAAGTTTTTGATCTTATAAGAAATTGTTTTCTTATAAAAGCTTTTACTATAAAATCAGAAAACTTGTGATTTAAAACGTTACACACTGATAGAAAAGGCGTCATAACGCTGATGTATTCGTCTGAGACATCAGTATTATGACAAGTGTCTTCGTTTTTGACCCCATGACACTTTTCATCATGGTGATATCAACCTTAACATCACTTGGCCAAAGTGTCATCAGGGTCAAAATGAAATTATATCATCAATGGGATGGCACATCGGCATCACAGAAATGACGAACATTTCCTCAGTGCGGTGACGCAGTAACATCGGAGAAAGGAATGTGTCCTTTTTAGCATCAATTTAATGACATGTTTGTCATTAAATCAGTCATTGGAATTGACTTAAGTCAAAGTGAGAGAATGTTATTACTTATTTACCCGTTACATATGTTTGTTTCACGTTTGTTGAACTACGACCTTTGTTAACAGCAGAACTCTCAATAATAAGACACCAGCACCATGCCCCATATGGTTTTCGTAATCATTCTACTTTAAAAATTTGATGTATTTAACTTAATAATTTAAGAAAATAGAATATAGGAATTTTCGCTTCTTGTAATACATTGTAATCATGAAAATAATGTTAATAATATACAAAATGTGGCATCGAATTGATGTCACTATAGTCATAAAATAGATGACATGTAAAAAATGACAAAATTGTACAAAGACATTGGATTGATGTTACTTTTTGCATCATTGATGCTATTTGTAGTAACATTGATGTAACATTTCTGATGTTAGGGCAGTATCATTTTTGCATTTTTCTAATAGTGCAGAACATAGGCACTAGAGTTGTCAACCGATTAAGAATAATTCGATTAATCGATAAAACAAAAACAAGCTCTTGTTCAAATAATTTTAAAATGCCGATTTTCGAAAAACGAATAAATCGATTAAATTATGTCGTTTAATCGAACAATTTTTTTTTTTATTAAAACATAAATTTATAATAAAAGACATAAGAACTAATAGCTTAGAATTTGATTAACGCTTATACGTTTTAGCGATTTTATACAAAATGTAGGAAAGGTAAAAAATATTGTAGATATAGTCCTGATTGTAATTAATCTCAATGTTTAGTAAGCAAAAACCGTGTTCGGTATTCATAGTATTTCAAAAATGTATTCATGCTCTTATTAAACAAATCTTTGACCAACAATTGTAACAGCTGTTTTCTTTTTAAATCAAAAAATTTTCAAGAAATGGGATCTTTCACCTTTGGGTGAAAAACTTCGAAATAAAAAAAAAGCTAAAAAATACAGAGCTGTTATTGTATTGTACATATATATTTTGTAAATTATATACTTATAACCTTGCCATTTGCGTAATGCTATGTTCACACTTGAGTTTTTAAACGCGTTTGAGCAAAATGTTGATTAAGTTAATCAGAGCCGCTCACATTACATTTGAGATGATAAAGATGACAGTTGATTAAAAAAAAACACAACAAACAAATTTATATTTCTTTAAAGTTTTAAAAATGGATACAAATACTTTTACAAGGTTATCAGAAGATTGTTTTAAACATATTACAATTGTGAAAATTTATGAATTATTTAAGGAAAAATAAAAACATTAAAAAGAGATCGTGGCCAGTTGTACACGTGAGGGGTACGTTCATGGTGACCGATTGATTCGATGTGATTAATGAAGTGATTTAGTTGTAATCATGTCAATTTGAAGTGATTAACAAAGCACTTAAATATATGGTTAATCATGGATTTTGATGTGATAAGAAATTTATCACGTTCGAGTTGCTTAAACGCGTTTAAGAACACAAGTGTGAACATAGTGTAAGTGATACAATATTACCATTGAAAACGATGTAGTATAAGATAATCCAACGACATCAAAAAATGCCGAACTTGTTTCAATGGAAAAATACATTAAGACAGACAGCGGTTGTTATATAGAAGAAATTGTACGCAGAAGTTTGGCTGAAGATGGAAGGTCTGCAACCCCTTTATGGAGTTAAGATGAAAAGTTGTACGCATCAAAAAAATAAGAATTCATAGTGGATTTCAGAATAAACAAAGAAGAAAATGGAAGATTTTCCATAGTTGTAAACGGACGGATTTATCTTATTTAAAAAATGTAATATTTTTTAAAAATTTTTTTATTCGTTATTCTGATCGATTAATCGAATAATTTTTCAGATTAAATCGTTTGATCGAACGAACAAAAATAATTATATGAATTATTCGAACAAAGCTGAAAGGCGAATAATTGACAATTCTAATAGGCACTGAATTATAGTGGATCAAAGCTTAGATATTATGAAAATGTTTTTCACCACGTTTTCCATATTCACTCGAAATCGGATAAAAGCTTAAAAAGCAAAACAAAAACCACTTTTGGTCATACACACAGAGACATGAAGAAATGACTAGAGAAGAAACTCTCTTAAAACAAAATAAAAAATTTCTCTCAAATTTACGTAGGTGTGAAGCTACAGCAATTTGTAAAACACGCAATCATGGACCCGCCAGATTCATTTAAAAGTTCTTTGTGTCGAATTAACTAAGATATCAGCTATATGAGATTTGTTTGTCTTTAAAGTAATTTTGGAATGGGGATTATATCGGAGCTACGAACCTACCCGCACAACATTTTGTCACGAGATGGAAAAAGTTATTGTCGCTCATTTGTATGTCAATATGTACCAACACTTATAAGAAATTTATGGCATTAAAAGCTATTTTCGGGATTTATATTTGTATGAGATCTATGGTCAAATATGGACGGATTCCAATAAAATTTGGTAGGATGACTGAGATTGCGAGATTGCAATAAAATAAGTTTGGACCAAGTTTAATCTAAATACCAACATAATAAGATGGTTTATAAGCACAGATACTCTATTCCTAAGAGAAGCTTGAATGGAGAGTATGTGAAGTTATGAAGCGATTCCCAACAGGCTTGGTGATTTTGTTAATTTAAATTTCATCAAATTATCTCCGAAATTGCGGCATTTAATTTTTGTTTGTTTGTTTTTGTTTGATTTTTTTTTGTGGAAGAAATATTCCTAGTATATATATGATGATATTTATATCAAAGCCAACCATTTCAACTGAGAGTAGACAGACCGCTGCGGCCTGTACTTTGCTCACAATCTTCACATGGGCAGCCAGCCGCCAAGCCGGACGGACGGACATCGTTAGGGCAATTCAAAAAGTGATTCGAAGTCAATTGATATATTAAAAGGTGGGTCTAGGACCGATTACTAAGGGCAACAAAATTCGGGTCATCGCTGCTAGCCTCAATACTTGTAACGCGAAATGAAACTAGACTATTAGTAGAGCAAATTTGCCAAAAGGTTTTGAAAATTTAGCTCGGGTTCCTGAAATATCGGCTGAATATCTGAATATCCTGAAATATGCTAAATGTACTTCTGAGCTAAAATATTTTTTCAGATGTGTGCAATAGAACTGTATGGCGATTCTTTTCTTAGAATATATTAACCCTCCAACACTCATTTTAGGGGTTATTTTTGTCCTATTTTAACTTCCACACAAAAGTCTACTAATACGGCACTTTAGAGGGTTAAAATTTGCATCAAATTTTACTTGGGATCTTCTAAGACCAAAAAATCGTGCAATGTATGTAAAACAGATTTTCGACATCCCGGGCCTTGAAATCTTAAAATACTAAAAAAAATTCAAGAAAAGTAAATGTTTGAGGTTGTATTGTGTTAAAAAATATATCGTCGCAGGAATTAAAGAACGCTGTAACTGATAAAACATAAAATATTCACCAGAGCCAAAAAACCTGTATGAAACAAAGTGGGAAAAAGTTCATATCACAAAAACTATACAACTTAGAACATGATTTTAAAAACGTGTTTTTATTTTTTCTCGCTTTATATATTGGCTCTAAACATTTCCTCTCAAGTCTATTATTCCCGGTGATTCTGCGGCTTAAAGCTTTTATTTATTTTTTTTTTTTTTTGCGTAAGTAAATTTTTTTTCATCATACAAATATGGCACCGGGACCAATCGACGCAGTATTTTTTTCTGATAAAAATAATGCAAAAAAAACGTATTTTCGATTTTTTGCCAGTTAAAGCGTTCCTTAGTTCCTGCGACGATATATACATTTGTTTAATGGGAAATTATAACCCAAATTAACAATAGTGATCTGAAATATCTGAAAAGGAATAATATTTAATATTGTTGGCTTGCAACATTTATGTTAATCATCATGTGCATAATGATCATACAACTTACGTTAAAAAAGTACAAGCGACTTTGGACTATAATTGATCTTTTTAATAAGCCATTTTATGGGTAATAAGTGAAATCTAGTGTAATCCACATTTTGGACTATATAAAAATTATTTTCTTCAATTAAACCACTCTTTTCAAACAAAAGAAAAGTTTATTTAAAACATAACAAAAATCTTTTTATACCCACACCACAATAGTGGAAAGGGTGACGTGTGTAAAGCCTTAAAGCTGGAGGTCCACACCACGCGTTACTCGCTTTTTCGCAGCATACGCAGCTGTGAAAAAGTAGAGTCTGTGTAGTTATACGTAGTAAGTTACATGCACAAAAGCGTAGATGCCTTGAGGCGAAAAGTAGGTTTACTTTCTACTTTTGTAAGCGTCAAAACCACCGTTCTAACAAATCAGCTGATTTTGAAAAATTAAATTTTATTTTTACTTGTGCTGCTGCTGCATACAAAGCGTTGCATGTAACTTGAAACGTAGAAAGCAAGTAAGGTTATAAAAGCATGCGCTGAGTGGAGGCGAAAACGCGTGGTATGGACCTCCAGCTTAAAATATTGGTCCTAGACCCACCATAAAGTATACCGATCGACTCAGAATCACTTTTTGAGTTGGACTAACAATGTCCGTCCGGCTGGCTGGCTGGCTGGCTAGCAGGCTGGCTGGCTGTCCATGTAACCTTGTGCGCAAAGTACAGGTCGCAATTTTGGAGATAATTTGATAAAATTTGGGGCATAGTTCTAATTGGCACAAGGACCAAGGCTATTGAAAATGGGCCAAATCATAGGACCACGAGGGAAGATAGGGGGAAATTGCTTCCTCTCAGAAACTATCAAACCGATTTTAATGAAATTTAAAACATAGATAGATCCATATCGATATGGACACATAAGCTATACAGTTTTTCAAAAATAGGACCACAAGGGGAGGTAGCGTGCAATTTCTGCCTCTAACAAACTTCAAACCGATTTCAATGAAGTTTATAAACATAGATAAATCCGTATTTATATGGACATATAAGCATGGCGTGTTTTTTAATACTGTGGTGTAGGGTATCATATGGTCGGGCTTGGCCGACTATACTTTCTTACTTGTTTCTTAATTAATTTTAATGTTTTAAAAGCTTACTATAAAAACAAAAATGTAAATAATTTCAATGCTTCATTAGCCTTAAGTATGAGATTTATTTTAATTCTTTGGATGGCGAAATCAAACACAACATTACTATCAATTTCATTGGTTCTTTACATGGAGTCTTCGCCTGACAATTTTTTGTTATACAAACGTCAATATCTGTATAAAGAAACTCTAATATTTGTGTCAGCGTTTTTTTTTTTTTTTTTTTTTTTTTTTTGTTTGACGTTTGACGAAATATTTATAAATTGCGAAATTTGCCAAAGGTAAATAAAAACATGTTGCCAGATGATTCAAAAAAATATAAAAATACAGAATAGACTATAAGACTATAAGCGAAAAAATTATATATGCATGCTAAGAAAATGTGCCATTTAAGCTAAAATGGACTACAAGCGCAATAGACCATAAATAAAAATAATTTGTATGAAATTCGAAAAAATCTGCATGTGAATATGACAGTTTTGGCGTAAATCCGTGTTTGGCCTTTAAGCGGAATCAACTATAAGCAAAAAGTACTGTACTTCGTTTCTATAGGCCTTGACAAGAAACAACAACTTACTTTGGGGGACTCTCAAATGTTGGTCACGGCAGATGAAGAGGCTACAAATGAGTTTAATACCACTCTCGTGATTTTTAGTACCTATTCCTCCAACAATTTTTATATACCAAAAAATTAGTTGCTTGTGGTTAATTGAACTGTTTATGGTTTTTAATTAAAAAAAATTATTAAATCTGAGTTCCCAACTTTTAATTTTAGACTAAAAATATTCGAACATCACTGTTAACATTAACAATAAATATAAAAACCCAACTAAATTTAATATTATGAATCAGTTGTAGACAACTCTGGAAAGTACCGTTGGAAATTTCTTTCTTTTCTCTCATTCAACAACAACAACAACTGCTTACTCATACCAAGACAACTCGTGGCGCTAGTATTGAATGGTTGACTGTGCATCTGTGTATGTAACGTAAACGTCAATAAGACAAGGCAACGGCAAATAAGTAAGAGCTACAATAACAACAACAGTTAAATATAATGAATCAGTTATTGTTGTTGAATTGTAGCTGTTTCGTTTTGACTCGATGTTGTTTTTAAAATGTAGGTCAAGTTATAATGATGTGAATAAATATTTCTTTTTTTTATTATACAAACAAACATCCCAACATTCGCTCATACAAATATGAGTAGAAATAAATTTCTTACCAAGAAAGATACTTTAAACAAAAGGGTGAGAATAAATTTGTAGCACATTTTAGAGCATGATTGTAGGTATGATCATGAATTTTGGTATAGAAAACAAATGTCTGACGAGTCAATTGTCTGTCAGACATATCGGCTGTTGCTGTTTGTGTATAATCAATTTAACTATGATGTGTGGGACGTAAATTAAGATTTGGACTCTCTTTTTTAAAAATCTTTATATATTTTTTTTAAATAAATTACTTCAAGATCTTGCCATATCATGCAGATCTTGAAGGTATGAAATCAATTGAAGTTCACTTAACATTACAGAAATTACATAAAATAGACTGTCTCCGACAATATCTTTGAAAATAATAGAGCTTCTTTGGGTGGTTTCGAAATTCATCGATCCAAACTAAGAACTCCAATCCCACTAAATATCGGGTATTGAGCTATGTATATCTTACTTCAATTATATATTCAAACAGAATTTAATGAATCAAAGATGCTAATAATCTGAGGTTATGAGTTTAATTTTAAAAATTAAATTTTGCATTTTTTTTTTGATAGAACCTTAAACTAATCGCATTCTGGAAGTTATTAAGACTCTTACAAATTACAAGATTAATACAATAAAGAACTTGTGGGGAATATAAGAAAAGATAAACCCACTGTTCATTGTTGTTGTTTTTGTTTAAGCTTTGATATTGTTACAAGTAAAACTGTTGCTTATAATTCTTATTCGCTTTACAGTTTTATATGTTTATTATCTTTGGTTTTTCTGAAATCTTTGGATGAAGTTTCCTGATGATCTAGCCTAAGCAACCAGTGAAATGCGCAAAGGAATAGCTTATCCCATCAACAATAAATTTTTATCAAGAACAACAATTGGGAATTAAACACGACAAACAAAATCTTATTTATTATAAAGAACTTAATTTAATTTTGATTCCTACGTCATGTTTATTTATCATATTCAGCCTTGTTTCCTACAAAGCCGCTTTTTAAGTTCTTGAACTGGCTTTCAGTGGATATTACGGCAAGAAAGAAGGCTCTCTGGTCGGCAGAACGGCTGCATGTGGCACGCAACTGGTCGAATCGTGATTATGCGTTCCTGTCCCCGGCTACTTTCTTTGGTGCAAGGTGTACACATACGGTATACGGAAATGGGCAGTCTATTGTAATGCCTCTCCTAGAAGCGATCCTAAGCGTATTTACTGATGTTTCGAAGAAAGGAAGAAGAGTTGAGGGAGGTTTCTACATAAGGTTCCCTTTCGTCTGCCGGATGAATGTAGCGTCTTGTAGGTAGCAATCTCTGCTATTAGGCGGGCAGCAAACTGGCAAATGTATTATCGCATATCGATAGATATATTTTATGTATATTAACTGATAGCACGGCTGACATTACACCGCTATCAGGTGTATATACGACATCTAGGTTAAATGTCGGACGTATCTAAATGACATTGCAAAACATTCGAAAATAATGTCTATACCCAGTAAAAAATTTTAAGGTTTTCGGAAGCAAGAAAAGTACAAGAGCGCTGATATATGCGCTGGCTATTCCATACTACTTAGAAGCAACAGGGAAGCGAATACCATTGAAGTCAATTTTTAATATAAGTAAATGAAAATTATTTAATAGCTTCGCATAATCCCTTATAAGTAAGCAGGTTGTAAGGGAGTAGTTGAAATGATTATTTAAAAAAAAAAATTTACGACCAAAGTTCAAAGTGTTTCTGTTAATCCCTTACATGGAAGCACGTTGTATTGCAATGATTTCAAAATGTGTTAACGATTATTCCCGACATGTAATCGAAAACAAGATTTAAGCATATCTTCTTTTTTATTACGCAATCAGTCAGCAAATTGTTTTTGAGCAGAGAGGACGCAAGCAAATTTTTGTGTGGTCAATTACTAGATTTGTTGTTGTTTTCTTTTTAATTTGCGTACGTTTCGTTCTATTTGAAAAATTACATATTAACTGTGTTGTGTGTTTTGCTTTTTGTTCTTTTGCATAAGTTTTTGTGTTGCGCTTCTTGTATACAGTATAGAAGCAATTAATCAAAGGTATGAAAGCTGCGGTTTTTGGAAGCTATTCCTTCGCGGAATAATGTAAGCTATGAAAAACGCAGTGATTTTACAAAAAAGTAGTGCTTCCAAGTGGGAATTCGCCATATAAAAATTATGCCTCTTTAAGGCAGGTTTGTAAGGGGGAATTGTGCTTCTCTCCCTTACAAACCTGCTTACCAGTAAGCACCGTTTTTTACTGGGTATGGATAACTGGGCATGCCAACTGTCGGGGTAACAAAAGAGGAGATGAGCTGACCAGAAGTCCTATCTGGTGCCACAGGAGTCAGTAGCACCCGGTGGCATGACACCATACTGACTATTGATTACAGCCTTCGTTGGTATGCTTCTTACGGGAAATGCTTTCAGGAAAATTTTGTTTTCAGAAGTTAAGCTTTTCCGTTGAGAAGATACTTTCGGACGGGATAGTTGTGGTTTACTACTCAAAGTCGCGGGAAGGGATATCCGGAAAATCCCACTTACCAGCTCCAGCTCCTAAGCTAGGGGTGAGTGTAAAATTTTTACGGATTATACACTCAAATTGCTACCTGTGTATATTGTCGCTTTCCCACTAGGAGTCGGTTGGTAAACGCAATGTTTTCCACTGAGAAGTAAAGATCCACCATGGAGTTCGTCCTTGGGCAGGTAACCATGTAAATATTTTCCACAGCTGTCATAAGAGCAATTGCATTTTCACTTATTGGGACGAATGCTTTCTTAAAAGCCTTTAATAGCATGTCCAGCGTGGGTGGCCATTTTACTGACTTTTTAATTTTTATCCTTACAGCCATTTTCACCAAGTTCGGTTAAAACTAACTTTCAATTAAAGTTCCGGCTACCAATATGTTTTGACAGCTATAAACGATAGTAAATTATAACCGAACTTGGTGAAAATGGTCGTTAGTGTATTAGCTTGATCAATGAAACTCAACAACTACCTGATACACATTTTTTATGTATGTTTTTTGCTCTAAATGATAATAAAGAGAGCTCAGTAAAGGAATTTTCCGATTACAACCAAAATAATCTTTTCAAACTCTTTACCTTAAACTAGGGGTTAATAAATACCTACAAAGCTCTGGATTGGCTGGATATTTAAGCCATCCAAGTAAAATTAATACCAAGCGGCATTAAAAAATAAAAAATAGCAACTTCTTTTATTTTTTAACTTTCACTTAGAAAGTTCTGCTTGTGGTTGGTTTTTTATGTAGATTTTTTCGTTGCGTTTGTTGTTGTTGTTTTCATTAATAAAAAAAAGCTACTGCCGATGATGTTGTTGTATTTTTTAGTTGATTGTTTATTTTAAGTCTTAACGAGTATTAAGCATTATTTTGTTTTATTTGATTTTTTTGTTGTACAAAATAATCTTCAGTCTACTCGTATGTACATGTTGTTGTTTTTTGTTTAGCTTATTCTGGTGTGAGAGTGACTGACTCTGTTTGTTCAAGTAAGAAAACAAACATACATAAAATAAAAAAAAATCTCAAAGCGAAAATTGGGTCAGAAGTGTAGTAGATCAATGGTTTGTTATATTATCAAAAAAAAAAAAAAAAAAAAAAAAAAAAAAAAACTGGAATTTGTTTTCTTTTGCGTACAAAATAAATATGATCCATATTTTAATTCAATTTGTTTTTTGATAATGAAAGCCACTTTGATAACGCAAGAAACTTGTAGAAACAGAAAGTAATTTTTTAGGGGAATAATTAACTTGTATGCTCCAATTAATGCAGAAAATGTATGATAGTGCATTCTACATGACATGTCTTTTTACATCTGACATGTTACATCTTCCACTGCAAAATACATATGTATGTACACACATTTCTCGTGTTACCTTTAAAACATTTCTTCTGTACAAGTCAGACGGGAATTCGTTAACTTCTGACAAACCATCTCACTCCAGCTGTTTTTATTGTGAAAAAATATATTGCCAGATATCTACGCTGTGAGACAGCAGGCAGCGGCGGTACAATATTGATGGAAGAATAAGCCTGGCTAAATTAATATAAATATTATAAAACTGATGGTGTATGCATGTTTTTTCTTAGCCATTTAAGGCCGATTCAGACTATAATACAAGTCTTAAGTATTTTGACGAAAATGCTCTTCTAATCTAAATATATCAGCGTTGTATTTTCCTCAAAATACTTAAAACTTGTATTATAGTGTAAAACTGCTTTTAATAGCATACATACAAATCTAAGAAAACCGAAAACGACTTTTCAGAAGTCCATGCAGAAGTACATGTGAAGTGAAAAGTTGACCGGTCAGATGTAAAAAACATGTCGTGTAAGGTGTACGTGTTTCAAATTCAGACATCAATGGTGGAAATCTAAGATGAAGCTTAAAAATTAAAATACTGAAACGTTTGTTGTATTGGTGGAAGATAGAAGGATTTGAAAGAATGATACCAGATTAAAAAGGCGAATTTGACTAATCACAAAAATGTCATAGAGAAGCCATAATATAAGATTTTATAAGCACAAGTCATAGACAATTACAAGAATAATATTATGATGCAGCAATTCCTCAAATTACATTGGTCGTTAAAAAACGAACAAAATTAATCATTTACATATATGATCCAACAGATACATAATTGGATTGACAATGTGTATATTATGTGCCACCATTGAAAAATGCATTCAATTTTTAACACAAATATTTAAAAACGTATTAAAGCTTACTTTTTGAAACCCAAATTGCTATCTATAGTCTGTGCATACGTTCTTATTTGTTCGGCGGACAGCCAGCTGGACATTGTTAGACTGCCAGTTAAAGTTACTTAAGAGCATTGGCAGATAAAGTAAAACAGCGTTTTCTTCTCCTCATAATGACAACTTCTTATAACCTAGGCCCATCCTCATCGCATCGATATCATTATTTTTAATCTGTTCACTACTGTTCACTAAGTTCTAGCCACCAAGCAGGTTTTTCCACCATCTCTCCTGAGCCCTTTTGTACAATTCACGTTTGATGAGAGTTTTCTAAGATGTCGTTTAAGATACAGCCCTGTTTGTCCAGGCCATCCGCAGTTTGCTTTCCCAAGCACCTACTGTTCCCTGGCACGTACTCATGCTAGCTTTACTCTAAAATGTTCCGCAATCTCATTTAGAGAAATCCGGTATTTCATTATTTGTACTTAATTATTTTATCGAAACCTTTTTAAAATAGACGCTGGTAAAATTGATGAATTAGCCAACAGATTGCACGGCCATACCCTGCTTGGGTGTTCTACTGTACATTGGAGTCATTCTTTGGTGCGGTGTACGTTGCACAAACAACATGCGGACTTTCCGTGGAGGAAGAGTCGGCGGGGATTTTTTCAAAAAGGAATTGGATATAAAAGTTCATTTTCGTCTGCCGGATGACTGTAGTGTTCTGCTGGTGGAAATCTCTTTTATAAAGCGGGCGGCCAACTGGTTTAGGTATTATGGCATATCTAGCGATACATGTATATTTACTAATGGCAACGCTGCCACTGCTCCCCTAGCGGGTGTCTATCCGAAATCTAGGTTAACAGTAGATTGTCGGATGTCTTTGAATGCGATTGCGATGCATTCGGGCGTAACGCTTACGTGTAAACCGGGGTATGTGAAGTGCCAGGGCAACCAGGTAGCTGATGAGCAATCCAAACAATGTGGTCGTCTGGATGACACATTTATTGATCAATTCGTTGGCCTTTCAATAACTCACAGCTAGTCATTTATCAAGCACGAGTCTTATAGAGTTTGGAAGCTACGATGGATTTGCGAATTCACTTGCTCCATATCCAGGGCACGATTGACTGGCTGTGATGAACGGCGAACTAGCTCTCTACTTAGTTTAAATGGGGACCAGAGCAGTGGCCTCAGTTGTGAATGGGCACTGTGGAAAAATATCTCGGAAACCCACTTTTTGCCTGTTTGGATGATCTACCTAGGGTAAAACTAAGGTTGCTTCTTATCTTCGTTAGGACGACGAATTGGTTGAATTCTGCTGTGATGCCTGCATCGATGGCTGCCCAAAAAACCTTACCAACAGATGGACATACATCGTTTAACTGAAACTAAAGGCGATAAAAGTAGCTTCCCAACTCTATATTATTTTCTAATAAAAATTCTGAACTGTAGTCATGTCATGTTTACAATTTATTTAATCAAATAATATCAATATCCTTTTAAATATATAATAGTCTGTGTTTTAAATCTTCGCGTTCCGACGCGTTAGAAGGATGTACATCGTTAAATTGAGCCCAAAATAAGCTTACAAAAGTTTTCCTTGTAAATTAAATTGTAAAAAAGGCCTTGAAACTAGTTTTTCAATTCAATTCAATTCATATTTTATTGATAAATATAACAATAATTTTAATATTATATGTAAGTTAAGAGTTTAGTCTATTTTATATGACTTTTCAACTTAATTATGTTATATCTGTACAATGTGATAAATTTCTTAACAATTAATTTAATAAGTTAAGGAAAAATTTTACAAAAACCTTATAAAAATAAAAAAAATAAAAAAAAAAAAAAAAAGTTTTATAAAAACGGGAAAAGTTGATAGTTAAAAATACACGGTTTAAGAACATAAAGAACTGATGTGATCATGCGAGGACCCGGCACATCTATTAAAAAAATTTTCTGTTATAATAGATATCTTATCCTTGACTAGCGGGATATTAGAAAGTGAATGAAGACGCGATGTTGAAAAATAAGGTGGTAAATTATAAATAGTTTTTAGAAGTTTATTTTGGCTAACTTGCAACCTTTTCAGATGACATGTTGATGTATCATACCATGCAGGAGCAGCATAAAAAAGAATTGCATGAAACACAACTTTTAAAATTAACAATTTATTCTCAATACTGAGCTTAGATTTCCGATTTATAAACGAGTATAATATCTTTTTAGTTATATCGATTTTATTTATAATGTGGCTAATATGTTCGTTAAATATCATTTTTTTATCGAGAATAACACCTAAATATTTGACATTGGTATCCCATGGTACATTAACACCGTCAACTGTAATATTATGTTGCGGTAAGAAGCAATTTTTCCTCTTTCTGGTAAAAAATATTGATTGGGTTTTTAAAGGGTTTACTAATATTTTCCATTTTTTGAAGTAATCAATTACAGTATTTACCGATATTTGTAAGTTACAAAGAGTATCATTAGATAATGTATTCGAGCTTAAGATTGCCGTGTCATCAGCAAAGATGGAGGACTCACAACCATTTAAAGAAGGAAAATCAGATGTTAAAATATTATAGAGAATTGGGGAGAGACACGAACCTTGGGGACATCCTGCCGGAATATCATATTCGGCAGAGAACTTATCGCCAATATGAACTCTAAATGATCGACTTGTCAGGTAGCTTTTGATTAGCAAGACTGTATGATTATTTAAACCAATAGTTAATAGTTTGTGAACGAGAGCGTCATGCCAAACTGAATCGAATGCAGACTTTATATCTAACAATACCATGGCCGTAGATTTACCACTATTAAAGTTGTCTTTAACGATTTTTTTGATTCTGACTAATGGTAGTGTCGTGTTATGTTCAGATCTAAAACCGAATTGTTGAACCGGGAGGATATTGTTATCTTCAATAAAGTTTACAATTTCCTCCTTAATAATTTTTTCCAAAATTTTACTCATTGAGTTTAGTAAACTTATTGGTCTATATGAGTCAGGACTTGAGTGATTTTTTCCTGGTTTTGGGATAGCAATTATTTTTGCTTTTTTCCAGACTAGTGGAAAGTGACAAAGCTTTATGCAGGCGTTAAATATACGTGAAAGAATATCCAATCCACTGTGGGTCAGAGCTTTGAGGCATTTATTAGAAATACCGTCTATGCCTGGACTCTTCTTATTTTTAAGATTTTTTATAATGCTCTTAATTTTTATGGTACTAACAATATTTGGGGTATGCTGTGAAGAGCCTTCGGTGTTTAGTACATTTATAGAGTTAGAGACCATCTGAACTGTATTCATGTCACTCATATTAGTAGAAATAGAATGGTTCAAAAGAAACTTTTGAGCAATTATTTCTGATTTTTGAGACTTGGAATACATTTAGTTTTCTTCCTAATAATTTTAGAAATGTTCCAAAATTTTGGAGAAGATTTATCCAGACTTTTAAGCATATTATTCCAATTGGAGTTTCTGAATTTGGATATATTGTCACAAATAACAATATTTAAAAAGTTTGATTGTTGTTTATATAAGGGTAGCCTAAATCTAATCCATTTCCTTCTTGAATTGTTTCTTAGAGTTATCAGATTTAAAATATGTCTTGGTAAACGTTTTACATAAAAGCTCGACATATTTTTCTTTGGTACGCTTGCCTCGATAGCATTTTGAACTAATATTGTAAAATTCGTTACAAGTTCTTCTACATCATCAACATTATTTAAGGGCACATTTGACAAATTTGAAACATTGTTATTAATGTACCTTTTAAATGTATTCCAATTTGTGTTTTTGTGATCATATTTTAGGTTTTCACTTGATTTATAACTCGAATTAAAAGTTAAAAACACTGGTAGATGATCAGAACTTAAACTGTTAAGAGTAGTTGCCGCAGAAAGTTTTTCTGGTACATTTGAGAGAAAAAAGTCAAGTACAGAAGGATTTACATTTCTACTTGTTGGAATAAGTGTAGGTTCAGAGGGATAAACAATATCAAATTTGTTTGTTGTAATAAAATCATGTATTATATTTCCCCAACAGTTGGCTCGAAGGCAACCCCATGATTGATTTCTGCTGTTAAAATCACCTCCTAAAATATAATTTTCCCGAATCATTGAAAATTTCCTTAGATCTGATTTAAACTTATTTTTTTTAATTTCCAAAGGACCCGCAGTTCCCCCTGGAAAATAACAACTAAAAATCTTAACAGTAGAGTTATCATTTAATTTAACTGTTATACCTACATTTTCAATTAACTCTGTATTAATAGCCGGTAATAGTTCATGACATATATTTCTACGTATTGCAATTGCTACCCCACCACCCTTTTTTCCTTCACGATCTTTACGATAACAGAAATAATCGGAATGATACATTGAGATATCTTTGTTTAACCACGTTTCACTCACCAAACCTATATCAACTTTTTCCCTAACTAAGAAATCAAAAAATTCATAAATTTTAGTACGTATTCCCCTAGAATTCCATATTACTATCTTTTAATTAGCATTCATGGTAGAAATTTAAAAGCTAAGTTAGTAATAACATTAAACTGATCACTTTTAGTTTTACAATTTTTTAAGTTTTCGATTAACTCAAACGTTAATGTTTTAAGTTCCTCTAAAGAGAAGAGATCATTTGAAGCATTATTTGGTGTTGCATTATTTGATGTTGTAATATTTTTTGTTGTATTATTTGCACGTACCACATTAGCAAATGAGATGCTAGTTGACGGATAATGGCTTTGAATATTTACATTCTGAGCGTTGTTAGCACGAGCTTGTGGGTTGGATTGACGAGTAGGCCTTGGAAACTGCGAATGCATTGCAAATTTCATGAACCATCAAAGAGACGTACGGACATCGAAAGATTTATACCGAGTCTAGTTCACAAATGATTTATTTTAGTTAACTTTATTGCACTAATAACAAAGGCGTTTAATGTGGTTTTTGAAATCCATTTCCCTTTTCCATATAAGTCAATAAGGAATAATACAATATCTACTCCAAATGCAAGTGTTTCTTTAAGCCGCTTCTTAATTTATATGTATTTCACTTAAGCCATTCCTTTACTTTAATGCACTTGACTCATTAATAATTAATTTATTAACTAAACAAAATATGACACTTTAACTTGTGGGTTTTTTTTCTCTATTTTTCACATCGACAATTAACAAGTTGAAAATTGGCAGTAGGCCAATAACTACAATCGAAACTATGTTTAGAATATGAAAGTGGTAGAACTTAACAATATTCAATTAATAGGCCAATAAGGCACAGCCCATATTATTTAAGTGTAAAGTAAAAAATAATATAAAAGTTTATTTTAGTATGGAAAAGAAATAAAGACGTAAGAGTTTTGTTATTGATTTTAAGGAATTTAAAATACCCTAAAGTGGCAAAGAAATTTAAGAAGATTGGAAATTAACAGTTTGGAAAACAAAAAGTGCTGAAACTTGCAGGGGCTTACACTTGCACACGTAGAGAAAAAATACTTTTTTCATTGTCACAGGCTTCCATTAGGAAGCCACAGCCATGTAATGGCTACCTTCAAACATGGCATGTTCAATAATAAAAATACAGTGCGAGCTCGATTCTGGAAACCTGCAACATAGTCATATCCCAAAAAAAATCAAACTTTGCAAAATGCGATTTAAGTTTTCAAAATGTACCTTTATATACAGATTTAATAAAATATATCTGTGGCATTTTGACAAAACATCTTAAGTCGAGATATGATAGCAAAAAAGTTTTTAAAATAACTCGGTGAAAAAATCATTTTTATTAAGTAATAAAATAAACCAAAATTAAGAAAAAATTTCGTTTATAATACAATATTTTCAAAATATAAACACAAATGTTTTTTGAATGAAAATTCGCATAATTAACAAAATTTTTTTTCAACTTTTTATATTTGACTTAAGATGTTTTGTCAAAATGCCACAGATATATTTCTATAACATCGGCTCAATTTAAGATAAAATATTGACTTTTTTCATACTTTTGCTATGTAAAAAGGAGCGATAAATTATCGTTTATTTTTATATAACAAATTGAGCAAAATTTAATAAATCAACAATAAAATCTTACAAAGTATAATGAAACAGTATAATGAAAAAACTAACTGTAACAAAACTGGATTCGTGTTGAAACATTGGCGTAGCAAGAAACTTTCCTCAAAAATATTGCAATTATTCCCTTATTTTAACCTTTATGTATTTACGCTTTGGAGCAGGATGATGCTTGCAGCCTGAACTCGATGAAGTCTGGCAGCACAGTGCGAGTCGTTAATCTTCATGGGCTTAGCCTGGAATCTGGAGTGGGATTCATTAAGCTCAACTCTAGAGAGTGGCGGCTATTTAAAGTAAAGACGCCTTAAAGGACGCCACAAGGGCTCCACAGTATCAGCATTAAAAAGGAGATGCTCAGAAAACTCCCCGCTTTGGGGTAAAGACCCTGCAAACAATATTGGACTACTTGATCCATTTAAGATAAAATGGACTATTTACAACATGGTAATGTAATACAAACATGGACCATCTCATTGTTTAAAAAAAGAGTTTTTAGTTAAACGACATGTTTTCGTTTTTAAACAACGAATTTAAAAACTAATCCTCTGGAGTAGTTTCAAAACTAATCCACTGGGATTATGTATGAACATGCAGCAGTTTTAAGACTACTACTACACAGAAAAAATTATTTTTCCAATTCAAACAAAAAATTTGTAGAATCAAACAATTTTTTGTCTGAAATCGGTCCTATAAACAAATTCGCATATTCAAACTATTTATTTGCATTTTGTTTATTGAAAAAAAACACTGATTTTTTCAAACAAATAATTTAACTGAATCAAACAAAAAGTTTACTGAAATTCATATACTAAATTTCAAAATCCAAAAAAAAGGTTTTTGCACAAGCAAATATGCGCACACAAGCAGGCACTTTATTAGAAGATGATGGCAGAGAGAGCAGAGCGGGCGGCTGGCTTTGAGACACATTTTTTTGTTGGAATAATTTTGGAACGAAGTCTTTTTTTATACACACAATGTTTTTCGTCATCACTCACTGTTGCTGTATCCTTTCCTTTGCTAATGAAGAAGAAATGTAACCCAAAAACGGCGACAGACCGACTCGATATGTTTTTCGTCATCATTATATTTTTGTATTTGATGTATTTAAGCAAACAGTTTGAAAAAATTTAATACGGGATTTTGGTTTTTTTTTAACCAACTTTGAAACCAACCAAAAATTTATTTTGTTTCTTATAATGTTGTTGTTGTTTCTGCTGTTTAAAAAGAGTGAAACGTTTTTTACCTGCTATTTTTTGTTTTTTTTTTTTTTTTTTTTACTTCAAACCTCTTTTCTTCTTACTGTTGTACTTTTTTAAAGTGTCCAAAAATAGACTGTATGTGTTTTTTGTTGTAGTTCTTATATTTCACATTAGGAAGTGTTGCTTACGATCAAATAAAAAAATGCAAAAAGACGACAACATTAAAAAGCGTTAAATATTTCATACAAAATTATGAAAACTTGAAACTAATAACGCGTGTATTATATTTTTGAATGGTTGTCAACATTTTTGTTGGTTAAATAAAAATCAAACAAAAATTTTAATTGAATCAGTAAAAAAATTTGTAGAAATTAAAAAAATTTTCAAACAAGCGTTTGTTTGAAAATAATTCGGCAATAATTTTTTCTGTGTACCTTTTAATGCAAAGCTGGGTTATATGGTCCAGTTCTAAGACATTGTTAAATATACTACCATGTTCTTTAATACATTGGGGCAACCTTTGTTCCTTATGGCCTATTTTTGTTAAAATTGTTGTTTCAGGCAAGTAAGGCTTAGCAGCTCAGTTTTTCTTCAATTCTCTGTTTCTATTAACTCCTGTCTTGAATATACAAATTTCAACTGTCTCAATCAATATTAATCTATTTTATCATACGATTTGTTGAAGAAAATCGTGGGTGCTCATAAAGTAAGATGGTGTGCCCTAAAATTGAAATTGAGTGACGTTTTATTTTTTTTTTTGGACCAGTCTGTCCAACTTGCAAATGCTTAAGAACATTATAATGAAATAATAGAATCTATGCGATCAGAGTTGCATTTTATTGTAAAGTAGCTGAGTCATATGCGTTTGCATCTTTGTTGTTTGATAGTGTGGCATTGACAACTCATTTTTCATAAATTTTTTTATGTCGGATAGAATTCTGTCAGATTTTCATGTGAATGGATCGTACGATTGTGTAGGATATTGAATCCCAGCCTTAAATGGCAGTTAAACGTTGTTGCGATATCACTAACGGGCTTAATGTGATCATTTTGATAAAACCACGTTTCTAAACATGAAATGCAAAATAAGGAAACATTGAAAATGAATTCAAAAAATTATTTTGCACTTATTGTTTGTAATGTAAAAATATTACGGTAATCAAGGTTTTGCGATAATTGGGGCGATGCGAAAATCGAGTTTGCACTGTAATTGGTTTGTTTCCCACTAATAACACTGTGCTAGTTGAAAAAACAGAAAAGCCGGGCACCTGGCGTTTTTACCTAATTCGGGTACGCTGAATCCAGTGGTGCTAACGGGTTTTTTAGGTGAGCTCTTGTGTTCGAGACATACCGTTATTTCGAAAATGGAGGAGGTTGCACAATATATCGAGCCTTTGGTGCAATACCGTAGTAATTCAAAAAATCGTGAACTGAGAAAAATGCATTTGAAGTTTTTTACTAAAGTTATTTTATTACAAGTTTTTTAATAAAGAGGAATGTTTTGTAATTAAAAAAAGGTGAAAAATTATTAATAATATTAAATATTTTTTTATATTAATATAAATATGGTTGAAAATAGCTAGAGGCAATAAAGACATTTTTAGCTGTAAAATCTGAACGGTTAGAGATAGAACCATAATCTTTTTTTCTTTAGATAGATATTTTCCCAAAGATCAAATTTTGAGTTACTACGATATTGCACCAAAGGCTCGATATGTTCGCGTAACTTAAAAACAGTTAAGTTTATTAAAATTACTAAAAAACCGAAATTCCGCAAAAAATTAAATTAAACCGTTTTCTAAAATGCTCAGTCGTTTTGGAAACATAATTTTTTTTGGCAAAAAATAAATAATTTTTTAGTAAAATTTCGAAATTTCTGTTTTATAAAAAATTGGACGCTGTTGTGTTGTGATATGAATAGAAATGTAATCTTGTCTTGTTTAACAAAAACCGCAAAATAAATGTAAAAAATGGAGGTTGGAACGCTAAATTAACTTAAAAAGCAGCTAAATTTCCAGGATTTTTTTTAACAATAGCAGCCAAATTCTTGCACTGATCTTTTAATAACGTATCAAAGAAAAGGACGCAAAACTGAGCCCGGAATTCATAAAGTTAAAAACATGTGAATACACTTAATCAAATATCACGCAGCTCTTAACCTAAAGAATGACATTTCGAGAGAAGGTATTCGATCGTTTTTTCGTTATCGAGTGCCATGATCTCAAATTGCAAAACCAGCTATTCGGTAGCGAGTACGGCGATCTTAAAAAGTAACATTTCCCTAAAGGTCTTGCGACGAAATGAGCCCTAATTCCTTTGAACATAAATGTTTTTAATATCAAAGTTAATAGGAATCAAGAAAGATTTGCAATTCAACCAATAAACCAATCAAATAGTAAACAGAGGCTTTCAATTTTGACTCATCGGCCCTATTGTCGGGATCCTACCCTATTGGTTTGTATCAATTCAAAACAAACTCGGTGGAATATGCCTTATTTCAGTTAAAGATACCCAAAACTTTTATTAAATTTTTAGAACTTAAATTTACCTGAACAATTCTACAACCAACCAAATCAACAACTTAATTCCCTATAGCAACCCCTACTTAAGGTGAAGGGTATTCCCTCAAAACACATTTGTATGCCAAGCCTTGTCGTTAAAATGTAAGTGAATTCTAACAATAATTCAAAAGAAGACGGCAAACCAAATGACCATTATCGTAATTTCTGCGTACTGAAAATAAAAATCAAGTACAAATTAAAAAGTGAAATGTTTATAAAAAAAATAAAATAAAAATGAAGAAGTTAAAAAAAGATACACATGAAATGCAAGCAAAAGCCAAGAAAAACACTTTTCCATTTAAATAGAAATAGAAAAATTATAAAAATGTTGGCACATTGATAGTTAGTTTTTGCAAATTTGGTACGTGCCTTGGCAAAGAAGCAACAAATTGCAAATCTTTTGCTTCTGCTTCTTCTTTTCTTTTTCTTTCTATGAACGATTTGGTCTATTCCAGCAAAATTCCAAGAAAAATATCGAAATGTATGCTAATGGTTGTTGTTAAATTTTAAACTTCTTTTTTTTAATAGTTTTTCGATTTTATTATTTTGATTTTATCAAACATTTAATGTCTGTTAAGAAGTTCTTTCTTTTGATTTCTTAAGTATGTCTTTCATATTAAAAAGAGTTTTTTTCATTATTATTCAATATAATTATGTGCACAATCGAATAATAAAAAGGATTGTGATAAAAACAAAAAAGGTGAAATGTAATTTAAAATTACTTGCGTTTTGTGGAAAACATAGTCTTGATTCGGGCAAATAAGGCTTTAAGGTAACAAAAAAAAGTTCTAAAATATGCCATAAGCCAATGATTAAACTTATGGGCAAAACTGGTTTTGATTGGGAACTTCTTAAATTCGTTTCTCGTAAGCCGTTGATTTTAAAAATCCTAACTTTCCCCTTTCAGACTCGGCAAGTTAGTTGAGCAAGTTACTTGCCGAAAACAACAAAGTCTGTACAAATTTTTTGATTTAAAATAGCCCGTATTTCAATGGAACATTTTTGGGCGTTTTCACATATTTCTTTGGGTAATTTTGCTGGCAGCCGCCCTTAGAACTTTAGCAGATTCCGGGTACATAGGATGCATTTATTAGTTTATCTATGTATTTTAGTGAATACTTTTTAATTTTCTCCTGAATGATGGCGACGCGTCACGACGTTACATTCTCAGTTGGCGAGAAATCGCCATATCTGACAGCCCTAGTGCGATTTCTCGCCAAACGTGGCGAATTTGAAACGTGTTTGGCGGTGGGATTTTCCATTTGGCGACTGGCCAAATAATAAAACTGGCGATTTACTTGGCTATTTTTACCAGATATTATTTCAGCGATTTTTTAAAAGTTTGTTATTTTTTGTTATCATTACATATTAGAAAAAAAAACTGGAAACTTTTTTCACATGATTTTTGTTTTGTTGTCATTTAATTCTTATAGTGTATATGCAGGTCTAAGCACCAGTAATGAAATCGATGAGGATGAAGTGTACGATCTTATAGACTTGTGTACTCAATTTTAGTTTTTTTAACTGAATACATATATCGAGCCATAACCTCAAAAAAAGCTTAAGCGACAAAAACAAAATTTTACAGGAGAAGGTTTTTTTAATCTTATTTCATAAAAATTAAGTATGAAGGTTGTCACTTAAGATAAAATTGTTTTGTAGTAAAATCGTAAGGGTACCATATGTGACCATGATATTTTAGGAGAAGATGCAAGTGTTGCCAGTTTAGTCATTAAAAAAAAAAAAAACGACAATTGAAAATTATGTCGTTTAAGCTTTTTAGCGGTAACTTGGTGGCCACACGATCAAGTTTTGCCTTTCAATTCCTTTCAATTTGCAATACACTCTCAGTTTTTTACTAACACACTCACACTTTTTAAATTGACCACGAGATGGCTTTCAAGTGCACCTTTCCATTTGTTTGGCAATTTTGCTTTCAATTTAACAGTTGATAACGTGTTTTTCTTTAAAAATTGTTTTTTTTTATGACATCAGGAAAGTAAATTGCTGACAAATTGAATGCAGCCTACGTCACATGTTTCAATTTATGTAAGTTTTGACAAGCAGTATATGTAAAATACTATCAAGAACTTGATCGTGTGGCCGCAGGGTAAGGGCTCGATATGATCTCCAAATAATGTTTCAAAAATAACAGAAACTAAAGAAAATTAGCTTTCGGTGGTGGTTTCTTTTTAAAACAAAAATTTGACATTTTATTAAAAAAATGCAATTTGGTGTTTGCTCTCTTAAACAGTAGCATGTTTTATTCAAAAAAATTCGTCCTTAATAATGGCAAAAGGTATTGAACTTTTCGCCTCCTTTTGAATCGACAGTGTTGAGAGTGCCCTAACAGGAATGAAAATAAGAGGTAAAAATTGCTAAATTAGCGGAAATTCCCAAATATTTGGTAACAGCGGTATGAAAGCAAAGTCTTGTATTTATTAAAAATCGTAAAAGCTTTAAAAAATCTGACACTTACAGGAAAAAATCGCTTTAATCGAGAAAATGGTTACAATTCGCGAACGATTGCGAATTTTAAAACAAACACTAAAATTTTTTGACATCGCTAAATCGGAAAATTACATAAAAAGTATTAAAAAATCAGCTATGTATAGTGATAAAGAATAAACTTTTTGTCAGGTGTTTAAAACAGGACAGAGCATTCCATAAAAAAATTAAGTTTTTTGAGCTCCTACCTGAAATATTATTTTTTTGTTTGCTCACAAAAAAACTTGGTCTTATTATGTTCATTTAAATTTGAAATACTGCTTATAAAAAACTTGACCCTTTTTTTTATTGAAATACCCTTTTTTACCCCTTTTTTGGAAAATTCCCTTTTTGTGACCCTTTTCGAAAATTTCCAACGGTAACCCTGGTTATTATTATCTTAAACTGTGACGATTTGTTATTAATTATGGTTTTAGGCGACTAAACTGTTTTCCGGTAGTAGGGTTTCTATGGGGCCTAGGGTAAATTATGTACCGAAATTTCCCAGTATCATTTGTAGTCCTATAAAACTGTGACGAGCCAAAATTTGTTATGATTGCATTACTTTTTTACGGTTTTAGGCGTACTAAACTGTTTTCCGGGAGTAGGGTTTCTATGAGGCCTAGGGTTAATTACGTACCGATCTTCACGAAATTTCACAGTGTCATTTGTAGTCCTATAAAACTGTGACGTACCAAATTTTGTTACGCTAGCGTTATTTTTTACGGTTTTAGGCGTACTAAACTGTTTTCCGGGAGTAGTGTTTATATGGGGCTTAGGGTAAATTATTGAGGGGTCATCACGAAATTTAACAGCGTTGATTTCCAGTCAAATAAAACAAAGTTTTGCAAAATCTTATCTCATTCATGCCTTGTTCCAGCATTTATGTTATTTTTTGTAACAAAATTATCAATTTTTTTAGGTGGTGGTTCCACATTTTGATTCATAGCTCTGGTCCTACTAAGCCGATTTTGCTGGATTTCAATCCCAAACTGCTTAGGATAACTACAAGCAATTTGGCACCAAGTTTGTTCATTTCTTTTGAGTTGTTCGAAAGTGAGCGTGTTTTCAACAGACGGACAGACAGACGGACATGGCTAAATCGACTTAGAATTACTCAAGGACCCAGAATATATATACTTTATGGGGTCTGAGATGAATAATAAACAAGTTTCACACGGAATGACAAACTTAATATACCCTCTTCACAACTAATTGTTGTGGAGGGTATAAAAATGTTACTTAAACTGAACAAAATTGACGTATGGCGATTTATGACATCCGGTTGGTGGATACCCAGTAAAAAATTTAAAGGTTTTCGGAAGCAAGAAAAGTACAAGAGCGCTGATATATGCGCTGGCTATTCCATACTACTTAGAAGCAACAGGGAAGCGAATACCATTGAAGTCAATTTTTAACATAAGTAAATGAAAATTATTTAATAGCTTCGCATAATCCCTTATAAGTAAGCAGGTTGTAAGGGAGTAGTTGAAATGATTATTTAAAAGAAAAAATTTACGACCAAAGTTCAAAGTGCTTCCGTTAATCCCTCACATGGAAGCACGTTGTATTGCAATGATTTCAAAATGTGTTTACGATAATTCCCGACATTTAATCGAAAACAACAGATGCTTAAAATTACTTCTTTTTTATTACGCAATCAGTCGGCAAATTGTTTTTGAGCAGAGAGGACGCAAGCAAATTTTTGTGTGGTCAATTACAAGATTTGTTGTTGTTTTCTTTTTAATTTGCGTACAGTTTCGTTCTATTTTAAAAATTACATATTAACTGTGTTGTGTGTTTGTTTTGCTTTTTGTTCTTTTGCATAAGTTTTTGCTTCTATACGGTATACAGTAAAGAAGCAATTAATCAAAGGTATGAAAGCTGCGGTTTTTGGAAGCTATTCCTTCACGGAATAATGTAAGCCATGAAAAACGCAGTGATTTTACAAAAAAGTAGTGCTTCCAAGTGGGAATTCGCCATATAAAAATCATGCCTCTTGTAAGCAGGTTTGTAAGGGGGAATTGTGCTTCTCTCCCTTACAAACCTGCTTACCAGTAAGCACCATTTTTTACTGGGTATTGTCATTACGTTAGTATATACCATTGGGCGCAGAGATTTGTGGTAAAATCCTAGACTGTCTTCTTTGTAGCTTCTGGATGTAGTACCCCATGATTTGATGTCGTACGTCCATATTGGTTTTATGATAGACTTGTTTAAGAGAACTTTGTTTACTAAGGCCAAATGTGAGTTCCGCTGTAAGAGCCAATGTAGCTAAGCTGCTTTAAGTAGCATTATTATAGCCGTTAATATATTCCACTGTATTTAACATGATTTTCGACCCGAACGATGGTCTTATTATTTTTTTACTAATAGGCATGTTTAGCCAAATTAATCTTTAGTATTCAAACAGAACTGCGTCGAGATCACATTTTCCATACAATTTGACTTACAAATTTGTAAAATAATATCTATTTTATTTTGAGAACGGTTTTTCTAATGCTCTTATATAGACATCGACACTTAATCTGCCAACAATACTACCGTACTTTCATTAAATTTTATACATTTTCTAAACAGAAAATTAACAAAACGCAAAAGAAATAAAAAATGAAAACAATAAAATGAGGGAGAAATTTAAGTTACTGCCGACGTTTTAATTATTGACTTTAAGAGTTGTGCCTGAAGATGAAGACTCAATTCTATTTAAACACTTACTTATCATTTTTATAGCCTGGCCTCTGGTTCATTGATCTGAGACTAAAGATGCTAGAATAAAACTTCTGCGTTATGTATGTGATGTCTTTAGACTTAAGAATAGTGTGAAAGGGGCTTAAATAGTTTGAAGAATCTTAAAAATCATGCAAATTTAACCCGATTTACGATAAGACTAGGGTTTTATTATCAGCCATGTTCTGGACATCGAAATCGAGTGAAATTGAAAGCAATGGAGACGTCCAGTTAATTTGTTTTGAAAATCTCCGTAGTTTTTCCTGCTCTTAAGAGTAGTTTAGATGATAATGAGTACAGCTTTATGGTATGAAGTATATAAAACGGAATACTATAATGAACTTTAAGCACTGGATCGTTTTCAAAGTTTGTTCGGTTTTAATTTCCCTCGAATTCGATTTGTAAGCAAAGGGATTGGAAAGGTAGAGGGGTTAGATAAGCCTATAAAATTAAAAGTTGTGCTTTTTCAATAAAGGAAAAAGTCATAATAAAAATTCAGCTTTACAAGTGTAGCGTATGTCGGCTTTAATTTTCCATTAAAGAAAAATCATTATTGCACAATCTCGAAATTAATTCGGATTGTAAACGGTAGCATTAGCTTGTGCGGAACCGTATCTTGCTCCAATTTCGTTCAATTAATTTTATTTAAATTCAAGACACAAAAAGTCATACCAAGCCGCTAGATGAAAGAATTTGGTTTGGTAATAATATAGATAAAGTGATTCTTTGTAGCGGAATCTGAAATCCAATTGTTAGAACCCTCAAATTCGTATAGTTAAGTGTCGATTAAATCTTGCAAACAATCAACCTGACATTTTAGACTGTAATGAGAACGTATAATTTGCGATGTTGAATTCAAATCTTTTATTGTTTTGTCAAGCATAACTTTAGCTTTATTTTAAGTTTTTAAACTCTTTGAATTTTAAAAACAAACTTTGCATGCACGGATATTCTAAGCTGAACTTGAAACATCAGAATGAAGGTTTAAAATTCGTTTGGTTACTCTGCCAGTAAACTACAATTGAGGAGTAAAGAAACAAATATAGCTATCAATAGTTTTATAGTTTCTATAATAAATAATAAAAAGCTTTATTGATATTTGCATTAGTATTTTGATGTTTTGATTTGAAGATAATGTCAAGCAAGTTCGAACCAAATCCACTCCACTCCACTCCAATATTAAATTGCTACAGTTCGGTGATTAACGTTTCACAAAAACCTACCAACAATTAAAAAACTGAAAATATCACCCACTTTTTAGGAATTTAGTTTTGTTGCAACATCAATCTTTAAGTGTATGTTGTTTACAAAAAATAGACATGACTAAGAAAATTTCTATGAAATAATTTTACAAGTGAATTTTTAAACAAGCCATTAAAATGTTGTCCAAGATGGGAAACCTTTTTGGCAATCTATTGTTATTTGAAAAATGCTTTACAAATTTAAAAAACAATCTTTGATGGTTTATGTGGAAAATTTCTTTTAAGTCTCATGAAATTGAAATATCAGCCGCAATATTCATTTAATTATCTAGAGTGTAAGAATTCTAAGGCAGTGTTGCCAATTAAGCCATTTAGTAAGCAGTAAATTAACATAAGGCCAATAAGAAATTGGTTTTTTATCATTTAACAGACATCTTCTTTTTTATTCGATTTTCTAATTTTATGCCCGTAATTTCTACAAAAAGAAAGCTAGTCGTGTTTGTACCTAACAGTTATCTTTACCTATTTCAATGTTTATCTGGTCTACGTGTTTTTACCTTCAGTTTTCTTTTAAAATATGACAGCTTTTACACCAATGATTTCTATACACAGCTTGATTTAATTTTGTAAAAATTACGGGCATTATTCGGTTTAAAGTTATACGAGATATATGTAAGGTTTCTAGTTTCCCGGTCTTTTTCGTATTATAAGGAAATTTTTTATAAACTATAATATGAAAAAAAAAATATCAAAAGTAATCTTGGGCAATAAAATGTATGGCCCATTGCGGTTCTACACTTTTGTAACATTTTGGTTGTCTTTGGTAAATTCACATTGCCATTCTCAACTCAACTGGCAGTTGGCTATTCAGTTGTGTATCTGTTTTTTTCGTGGCATTGCCGTTTTCAACTTTGTAAAAGTTTGGTCGTCAAAAATGTTAAATACACACAACTGCTAAAAAGTAGTTGCGTTATTGGCAGTTAAAGTTTATTTTTTTTTAAATTCGGTGAAAATCGAAAACCAAATGGAGAAATCGTATGTATAAGTTTTTGTTAAGTTTGAAAATAAAAACGAAAGCTCAATTTGGGCGGCTTGTCCAGCTTATGTAGAGAAACTTAGAAAATGCTCGCGGAAAACACCAAAAATTGGTATGATGAAAAATTAATTTAAGGAGTTTTGGGAAGAGTTTATAGTGGAGTTAAATATAAAAAAAAAAATAAAAACTTGCCAAAAATAAAAGAACACTCAAGCGACAGGGGAAGAGCTATCACAAGAAGTTCCATTAAAAAGCCTTGAGGATGCTGTTCGCAGCTCTTGTATTGCAAGTCCGACCAAGTATTTGGTATTGAAAATATTCCACCAACAAGTGATAATTTTACTACCCCAACCGGAAGAAGAACTCAGGAGGCAAAAGAAAGTTTCGTTACTTATTAGAAGTTCTTACTTGGCACTGGGAAGTTCAAGAGGGTTTTAATCATCACGAATTTGTCTTCTTGTACGTAGCGCATCTATACAAGAGTTTTCCTTTTCATTTTTATAAAATAAATCGATCAATTATAAACATTTTTTATTCGACACAACAGTTAAAAACACTTTTTAGAAATTCTTTTTGTTTTAAATGTAATTTTGTATGCGAACGTTAACGTGTGACATCGTGGGCCTGGCTGTTAAAACAAAAACAAACTTCGAACATTGTTCGAATTTCGTTTTGGTTTTAAATGTAATTTTTTATGCGAACGATGACGTTCGAAATTCATGAACAGGCTGTTAATTTTATATAATATTCACGTGTCAAACGTGATATTTTAAGTTGGCAACTTTATAGCAAACTCAACTAAAAACAGTTGGGTATCACAATACCTAAAATGAGTTTGGTTGTGCATAAGTTGGGTTTACTATTAGACGACCAAACTGAATTCAGTGGAGAACCGCAATAGGGGCAGTAATTGAATCACTTGGCGCAGAAAGGAAACTACTGACATTTACTTCATGTTTCTTAGTTAAGTGTTGCTTAGAAACCAGTGTAAAAGTTTCATTTTAGACAGCTTCAAATTCAAGTTAGTTCTCCCCTCTACGAGCTAAGAACATAAAACTTTTTTATCATAGCCTACACTGTTTTAATTGATTATTTCAAAATTAACGTGTTGAAGTAGTAGTAGTTTCTGCACTTAGCGATTCATTGAATTAGTGAAAAAATAAGTCGTTTACATACATTATTTGGAACGTGTTTAAAAAATTAGAGTCCAGAAAAAATCTCAAAGTTCTATTTGAACACACATTCAATTCATTGAAAAATTATCGAACTGTAGTGTTACTATCGCAAATAAATACTGAAGAGAAGTGTTGACGACGAATTACCGTAGAAGTTTGAATGTATAGAAGCAAAAAAATGCTTTACTATATTGAAAGTGCGGGTATAAAAAACCACTCTCAAAAATAAACAAGGGAATGAAAAATTAACGCAGCAATGAGAGTGTGAATAAAAAATAGACACATTCTTTATTTTTGTGCGTGAGTTTGGGATATGTACATGGGATTTTTTAGTACAAATCAAAAGGGCCTTCCTAGTAAATTCTGTAATGAAATTTCTTTTACTGTACTGAAAGGTTTTACAAGAAACAAGTACTGTCTGAAGTGTATTGCTTTGAATTCTTGTACCTTCACAACACTATTAAAATTATGCGTAGAAAGTACCGCATAATATTTATCATTGTGGTTGCACACAAGCGTTTTGTACATATTTTAGATTTTTCTTGTGTGTTTCATTCATTTACGTAGGCCTTTAGTGTGCTTATATAGATTATACTTATTTCTTTTTTTCGATTTTTTACTTTATTGTTATTAACGTTATGCAGATTAAAATATTTCTATTTGAAATTCCTAAGATTAATAAGATTCTTTATCTCTAAAAATATCGGTTCCAAAATACTTGTCATCATCTCTCAATCTCCTCATCGTAAGATTTTAGAAAAAAAAATAGCAATAAAAACTAGAAAAAAATTATATTTGGTCAAACCTGACCATTTGACACCCGGCACTACTGCATATACAGATACATTTTCTACAGTCTTTATTCACATAAATTGATCGTATTGAATTCGGTTATATGACTCATAACGGCATAGGTATATGTTTGTGAATTAGGCTTATAGTCCTATTAGCGATATAGTTCACGTTTTGGCTGCAACTAAAGGATATGACAAGCGAAAAGTACTGTATAGACATTTCAAAAAATGTTGACAAACTTTGAGAAGATCAAAAGATCCTACAATCTCCCCAAAAGATTACCCACTACCGAACAACTCATAATCACTTGACAATCAACAAATTTGCCGAAAAAAAATTCAAATTAGAGAAATTCACAATGTTAAAACAAAAAACAAACAAAAATACTAAAAGTATTTTTTTAAAACGCAATTTAAAGGTGAAACTTTTCTTTCAAACTCAAACAATAAGAGACGAATGGATGGCATGATCTATTTAGTCGAAAACAGCGCTATCAGCAGCAGCAATAAAATCGTAAAACAACAACTAGAAAAATATCAACGGAAACCATTGGAAAAAGTGAAAAAATTCAGCTTGAAAAAATATTTGAACAAAATACTTTCAAGGTATGATCGGTAGACAGTCAGTCAGTCATTTGGCGAGTGAGTTAAATAATGAATGAAAAGAGCGCGATACAATGATGTTGATGGTTTTGCTCTGCATGCATCAATAGCAACGAACAACAAGCGCATTAACAGCCGACAGTAGTAGCTGCAGCATCATTATAAACAGCAACAGCACAATATATGAATTTCTTGTAAGTTTCCATAGATTTTTGTGGAAAACAAAAATTGTTGTTAGTTGTTTGCACCACACACTCACTTAATCACTCACTCACTTAGTCAGGCAGTCAGTCAGCCAGTCACAATTTTTACTTACAACTTATTTATTTTACTCTCAAAGACTTTCGTTTGTCGGACAGTTGGGGAGTTTTTAAAGCAAACAAAAAAAAAAAAAAAAAAAACAGAAGACTTAATAAAATCGCTTCTAGTCACTTCTGCTGCTGGCTGATGGTTTAAACTTTAAAGATTTGTTTTTATTGTTGTTGGCTTGTTTCAGGTTTTTTCCCTCATTTATTTGTTGTGCTTTTTCGATTTGGTGTTGTTTTCATTTTTGTTTCACTTTTAATTTTCAATGGAATAGAAAGTGAATTTAACATGTTGTTTTTGTTTTATTTTTACTGCCACAAGTTGTTTGTTTGTCTCTCATGTTTAAGACGAAATTATGGCTGCCAATTTAGCGTTTTAATATCCTCCATTATAAGTGCAGAATGACGTTATACTAAGTTTGTCATTCCGTGTGAAACATCATCAAAGATCCTATGCCCTTCTGTCTGCACTTCTGTTGCCATCACGATTACTTTCTAACGACTCAAAAGACAAATAATTTTGGGTTGTCAAATTATTTCTAGTTCTTTTAAGCAGTTTCACATTGAAGCTTAGCACAATAGGTTCAGTAGGAAAAGAGCTCTGAGGCCTAATTTCTCGATTCGAAAGCAATTTAATAACTACTTATTTCATACAATACTGAACGAATCGTAATTATTTTTTCAGTGTTGTAAAGCATTAATTTGAGTTTCACAAAACTGAAAAAATAGTTTCGATTCGTTCAGTATCAACTGAAAGAATTCAAAATAAAATTGATTTTGAATCGAGAAAGTACCCGATCAAGACTGCCAGAATTAGGCCCCTGGACCTAAATGTGGATCAACACCACTATTTAATAAATTAAAATTTTTTATTCTGTTTACGCAATATTTACTTATTTAGAACTTACATTTATTTCTGTTTTAAATGTATTTTAATGTATGTTTGTTATTCCAAAGAAAAATGTTTGACCAGCACGGGTGGCCGCTAAAAGAACAAGCAAAAATTCAATGGCAAAATGCACCAATTGTCTTAAAATTCTGCAGATGATCGGCTCATAATTAACCATAGGACCAATATAAAGCTCCGTCCCGAAAACTTTTAAATAATAATCATATTGTGGTGAAAATATTGTAAAATTTAGTTTTATAAGACTAGAAATCACGCTATTCGAATTTGTGTAGATCAGTTCACAATTTATTTAAGGTCGCATATCCATATAGAGTTAATTACTGTCAGTAGGGACAGTGGCTGTTGGAAAAATCGCCCAAAGAAAAATGGCCCAAAAAAAATGAAAAATCGCCCAAATGAAGAATCACCCAAAAGAACATGAAAAATGACCCAAAAAGTTATATATGAAATTTTGCCCAAAAGAAACGAAAAAGGGCCCAAAATAAAAATTAAAAATCACCCAAAAAGTAAAACATAATTTTTTCCCAAAAAAAAAAATTTTTAAAATTACCCAATTTGCAAAACAGGGTTTATAATTCATATAAATTTTGTAACATACAAATGTAAGTTTTATGTAAAAAATTGCATTGTATCTTCGACAGCTGCGCGGCAGTATGGACAGTAATACCTATTTGAGCCCTCCGCCAAACTTTGTGCCCTATTCAATAGTTAAATATTAATTAATCACTGCATAGTTATAAACAATTACTCAAAACAGAATATAGCTTTTTGCAAGGTGGCTTGTCATAAAGTCCAGTGTCGTAATGTCCATGGACACTGTGGTCATTAAGATACTTTGCAAATGGACATTATGTCATTTTTAAAAATGTCAAGGTCCATAATTACTAAAGATGTTTAATACAAAAATAGATCTACATACACGTAGAGAAAAACCTATTTTATTATGGTCACAACCAACAAAACTATTTTTAAAGAAACTGATTTTACCATAATATGGTTGTCGGTGACAATGATATGGATAAATTAAACATTTAAAAATGGTTTTGTTGTTTTTTCTCTGCGTGCATAAATTAAACATATAACGAAAACACATTTGGACGCAAGGATTTTCTCCCCTATGGTGTAAAAAATACCGGCAGCGTTTACTAACGCGTCTCGGCATAGCCGGCCTTCGGCCAGGCGCAAGTATTTTCTACTCTATGGTATAACAAAAACCGGCTTCGCTAACTAAAGCTTCTCTGCGCTGACGGCCTTTGTGTGGGCGCAAGGATTTTTTGCTTTATGGTATAACAAGTACCGGTTTCGCTAAGTAAAGCTTCTAAAATCTGCCTTGTTTCCGAACGAAGGCCGACTTCGCAGATAAGCTTTAGTTAGCGAAGGCAGTATTTGTTATACCATAGAAGGCAAAATCCTTGCGCCCGGTCGAAGGCCGGCTATGCAGAGAAGCTTTAGTTAGCGAAGCCGATTTTTGTTATACCATAGATGAGAAAATCCTTGCCCCCGGCCGAAGGCCGGCTGTGCAGAGAAGCTTTCGTTAGCAAAGCCGGTACTTGTTTTATCAAAGAGGAGAAAATCCTTGCGCCCGGCCGAAGGCCGGCTATGCTTTCGAGTTTGTAAGCTATGCTTTCGAGTTTGTCCACGGATACTATGACACTGGACGTTATGACATGCCACCTTTTTGCAATATGTCCCGTTATTTTTATAAATAACATTTAGGAATTCGACGTATAGTAATAGTGAATGATTTAGACAAATAGTATGTAAGATTTTGACGAAATTTTAAAAATGAAAAATGACCTGAAAAATGAACTATTTTTCATATAATTTACTTTTCATATGAATTCAGGCCCAATTTTACATGGAATTTTTTTGGCCGATTTTTCATTTATTTTTTTGGGCCATTTTTCTTTGGGCGATATTTCCTACAGCCGGGACAGTAATCCAAAAGATGGTAGGCTGTAGCCTATCGGGTCTGTCTGTGGTATTGCTATACAATAACTGTATGCGATGGTACCTTCGTTATCATAATGAATTTAACTTTATAGGGTTTCGAACCTCTATCTTTTTGGAGTGTGTTTATTAGAGGCCTCCACAATTCTATTTGAACACACATTCAAATCATTGAAAACTTTTCGAACTCTGCACTGTAGTGTTACTGTCGCAATTAAATACTGAAGAGAAGTGTAGACGACGGATTGCCGTAGAAGTTTGAATGTATAGAAGAAAAAAAAAATGCTTTACTGTGGTGAAAGTGCCGGTATAAAAACACTCTCAAAAATAAACAAGGGAATGAAAAATAAACGCAGCAATGGAAGTGTGAATAAAAAATAGACACATTCTTTATTTATACCAGTGATGTCAAAAATGAAAATTGTGGTTGTAGTGCTTTATATTAGTATTGGTGAATAAAGAGACAAGTTTTCTTAATAAAAATAACAAAAATACGTAAGCATCCGCCACATGTGTACTCGTCGCTTGATAATCGACGACTGAATTGTGTACTCTCGTGGACTAAATGAAAGAGCGTAAGAATGTGTGTGAATTTTGAGCTAGCACAATTGTGCTATGAAATTGAATGAATTTGACATCAATGATTTATACCCACACCACAATAGTGAAGAGGGTATTATGCATTTGTGCTGCTGTGTGTAACGCCTTAAAATATTGGTCCTAAGACCCACCTTAAAGTATACCGATCGACCCAGAATCACTTTCTGAGTCGAACTAACGATGTCCGTCTGGCTGGATGGCTGTCCATGTTACCTTGTGCGCAAAGTACAGGTCGCAATTTCGGAGATAAGATAGGGGGGAATTCCTTCCTCTCAGAAACTATCAAACCGATTTTAATGAAATTTAAAGCATAGATAGGATCATATCTATATGGACACAAAAGGGATGAATTTTTCACAAAATAGGACCACGAGAGGAGATAGGGGTAATTTATTCCCGATATTAATGAAATTTAAAACATAGATAGAACAAAATCTTTATGGACACAAGAGGGATGCATTTTTTAAAAAATCGGACCATGAGGGGGGATAGGGGTAATTTCTGCCTCTCAACCCTATTTTAATAAAATTTAAAACATAGATAGATCCATATCTATAGGGACACATTAGCTATACAGTTTTTAAAAAATAGGACCACAAGGGGAGGCAGGGGGCAATTTCTGCATCTCACAAACTTTCAAACCGATTTTCATGAAGTTTATAAACAAAGATAAATCCATATTTATATGGACATATAAGCATGATGTGTTTTTTAATACTGTGGTGTAGTTTATCATATGGTCGGGCCTGACCGACTATACTTTCTTACTTGTTTTTTGTTTGAGTTTGGGATATGTACATGGGATTTTTTAGTACACATCAAAAGGGCCTTCCTAAGTTTTGTATAAGCAAATTTTTTTACTGTACTAAAAGGTTTTGAAAGAAACAAGTACTGTTTGAATTCTATTTCTTTTAATTCTTGTGCGTTCACAACACTATTAAAATTATACGACGTACAAGCGTTTTGTACGCATTTTAGATTTTTCTTGTGTGTTTTCATTCATTTACGCAGACCTTTAGTGTGCTTATATAGATTAACTTATTTCTTTTTTTTTTTGATTTTTTAGATTATTGTTCTTAACGTTTTGCAGATTAAAATATTTCTATTTGAAATTCCTAAGATTAATAAGATTCTTTATCTATCCTATTTTTTTTTTTTTAATATAGCAATGTTATTCAATTATTGAAAATAATCAAAAGAAAATCGTAATAAACAGACATAAGCCGAAATAGCTCAGTTGGGAGAGCGTTAGACTGAAGATCTAAAGGTCCCCGGTTCGATCCCGGGTTTCGGCAACATTACATATTTTGTAGTTTTGTGAATTGCTGAAACTCTGATGCAGCTTATTGAAAAAAAAATGTATCTCTTCAGTCAAGATAGAACGCTTTTGTGTTGAGGGGGTTTGGGTGCTAATGCTTTAATTGCAGATTACTCTAATCCATGCACAGAAAGCAAAAGCTCGTACAAACTGGATTTAAATTTTCCAATTATTTTTAGTTCAAGTTGTACGTAAAAATTAAGGTGCGAATAACGCCAACAAGTACTCAAAACAACCCAAATGGGATTACTTTCGAAATCCTTTGCATTCTATATGCGTGCATGAGTGTGTTTTTATAAAAATTTGTTGTAGAAACAACAACTACAAAATTAGGTAATTAAAAAACGATTAACTTGTTTTGTGTAGAGGCAACAACAATAGTACAAAAAGGAAAATAAAATTGTTTTCATGTTTAAAAAGTAAAATAAGAAGCAGCAATTCCCGAATTCTATTTGTTAAAATTATTTAGTTAAATACATCAAATTTTCAAAGTCGAGTATTTTTACGAAAACCATATCGGGCATGCTTCTTGTGGCTTATAATTGTGAGTTCTTCTATTATTCTGTTCAATTGTGAGGATTAATACCAACTTAGAAGTTCTTGAAATAAGCGAGCAAAGTTTGAGATTAATTTGTATCTTAATTTTACTTCTTAAGTCAATCCTGTTTTCAGATTATTTTAAGTACAGGGCACTTAAATAATCCATATCCAATCATTCTGTACTTAATTGAAGTAGATTACCGTACTTTTGATACCGTTTCGCCTTAACCCATTTACGCTCGCTGTGCCAATTTGGGAACACTTAATTGTATGCGGCTAACGACAAATAAACTAAAATTTCAGAAATTTCTATAACATAAAAGTTTTTGTTTGGACTTAAATGCGGTAATTTAAGTGCGAATGGATTGATTTTTCTGTGTGGTAAGTACAAAAAGCCAGAATTACATCTGTGCAAAATTCTTACACATAATTCTTATGCTTAATTGAGTTTCCCGTTTAATTGCACTAAAAATCATGGAACGACATCATTCAGTATAACTGTCTATGTAAAAATACCCGTTTAGTTGAGTTTCGTTTAATTGCGTCACCCGCTTAATTATTTCGCAAAATACGACCACATTGCGAAAAACAAGAGCATATGTTTCGGTTAATTGAGCTCGTCTACTTAATGGGATTTTGCTCTACAAACGTAAACAAATTATTTAGCGGCAAGGACGATTGTACGATGAACGTTCCTGATTTTTATTTTGTCTTAAAAACCTAAACCATTTTAAACTTAATAAATAACGAAATGAGTTTTATTTTCTATCTACACATGAGTGTTTCGCCTTATTGCACATCTTGCTCAATTAAGCGATTTTCGTTTTAATTGCGTCGGCGATTCAATTAACCGAGTACTGCCTTATTGAACTGTACCACTTTTAGTCTTGATAACTTCAACACAAATATGTTTTTATTCTATTTTGAGCTATACAATACTCATTAAAATGGGTTCGTAAAGATATGAAATCCGATAAATTTTTCGTAAACGAGGTGTCAACTTTAAAAACCCTTAAGAGCTATCCTGTACTAAAACAAGATGTCCTAGAATTCAATAGATAAGACTAGGTCCATAGCTGCGAACTAAGATTTGTTTTTAATGCATATTTTTTTTTAATTTTGGCCTGCTGTGCAGTTAAATATACAACATTTGTACTTGTTATATTGTGCATCGCTTAAATATGTGTAATTCCGTGATTAATTTAGATATATGTCAAGTCGCATTAATCCCCTGTGATCACCTGTCCTGATTTTAATAGATTATTATATTGCGATGTTCTGACAATTGCACAATTTGAAATCGCAAAACGGTAGATTTATTTTATAATGTTCTGAAACTCGTGCACTTTGCTTGCAATCTAACCTAGACTCTTGAAAATATTCAAGTTCCTTTTAGCATAATTTTGCAAAATCAAGTCGTCAACATTTTTGCGATTGCGACTTACACAACACCTTTTATGCGATTTCAAGTCAGAATCGCACATGTTAACATTGATTCGGCTGGTAGGCAGGGATTTGAAAACGATTTCTTGAGCTTCGGGTTATCGTTATAATTTTATGTGAAAATTATTTATTTTCATGACGTTTTAAACAAGCAAATTCCATGTTTTGGCTTCAACTAGTGTGGTAAATAGTTTTCCTGCATAATGGTGAATTATGTTGCTTCGAAACGTTTTGATATTGCTGCTTGAGTTGCTTCTTCAGCACGATGGCCACGTTTAACTGATTTGACAAATGATATGTATGTATTGGTAATATTTGGTTTTGCTTAACACAGCAACGTCAAAGTCTGAGTTCATACGGCTCATGTCTTTTGACAAGATTCTTCCTTTTTCTTCTTTGAACATGAATTGGTGTTCAAATGATTCATGTCATGTTGAAGACATGTTTTTTATTTTGTTTTATTTGATATTGAAAATAAAAACAAAATTAAACAACGAATAAGAAAGCAAAACGTAAACACAGTACATGCATCTGTGTACTCGTTTCTTTTCCCCTCGTCCCTCTCGACTATAAAGTAGCAATCTTCTCAATAAGGCATGAGCGCCGTATAGGGTTTCTAATTTCCCGGACTTTTTCTATTCCCGGGAAACGAAACAAAAAAAATCTTATTCCCGGGAATCCCGGGATTTTTTGAATAAAACAATGATTTCATTAAATGAGTTCAAGACAAAAGTTTTTACTTTTTTAAATGAATATACAACAGTCGTAAAAAATGTGCTTGATTAATTCCACAGAAAACCAAAACAAAACCAAATAAATTGTTACTTTCATATGTACATTAGGTATGGATTAGTGCACGCCTTTTTGATTTCGATACGCTAAAACCTCCAATTTTGTGAAGTTTGTAAAAAAAACGCATGAGCCAAAAAATTAGGGTGGTGGGATAGGGGTAACTCCTCATCGGGTCAAAGTCAGGGGAAAACGATACAAAAGCCAAAAAAGCTTCACAACTGTCCCTGAGTCGCTCCTAGAGGGGTAAAATGTAAGACTGACTCCCACTAATATTACCCCCTCTACATTTTTTATTAACATACTAACCCCCTATCTGTGCTCCTTAAGGGGGCTCCCAAACTAAATACTAAACTAGCCGCAGAACATAGCCGCAGAACATACCTAGTCACCATCTTTAAACATTAGGGTGGTCCACATACAAAAATTTCGAAAATGGCGGAGTTGCACAACATATGTTCGCAAAACTCAAAAACGCTTCAGCTTAGGAAAAAATTTCCCGGGATTAATTTTAAAAAAATGTCCCGGGATTCCCGGGAATTCTTTATCGCGTAGAAACTCTAGCGCCGTATGAACACAGACAAACTCAAACTACAAATTTCATTTCAAAGCTGTTTTTAAAAGGTAAGAACGTGTGGTTAATTTGGTCGCAAAATATTTTTAATGTTTACAAATTATTTTTTTTTTTAGAAATATGAATGATTTAGAAAATTGTTGCATAGCTATTGCTCTGGCATATGCAGGAAAAAAAGAAAGAAGAAAAATAATACAGCGTAAAGCGACTTTGGATGAAAAAGTGGCACAAGAAAAAAAATTTTACCGTACGGTGTTGTCGCTGCGAAAACTGAATAAAAATGTCATTTGACGTTTTTCGCAGCAACACATCAAAATTGCTTCAAATCATAATAACGGCGGCAGTGAAAATCTAAATTGCTTTGATTTTCGTCAAACTCACATCAACATATACGTGTGAGATTTTTTCACTAACACAATCAAAAAAAAAAACTGAGTTTGACAAATCAATTTGATACGTGGCCATCGTGCTTAATGAATTTGAAAATAATCCTTAGGGTGTAAAACATATAATTATAATTAGTTATTTTTGCTGTTGTCTATTTTAGACCGTCTTTGTACGTCGTGTTAAAATTACTTATTTTAACTATGAAATCGCAGGAAAATATTCAAAATCGGTTAGCAATCGATGTGCATCAGCTTTATTTTTTTACACTCAAGAAGTAAAACAAAAGTTTTTGCAAATGATGATACGAAAGCGATACTTTTTCGCAGCAAAAAAAATTTTTTGTTAGCACTATTCTTGAGAATTAATTAGCCTTAACCTTTTGCAATACATCAATAAATAACAAGCCCGATATCCTACACCACGGTATTTAAAAATAGATTTTCGAGAGTGTACCCTATTTGGGACCCATTGGCAATCATGGTCCCGCCAGAACAAAATTATGGTATGAGGGTAAGATACATGTTCTATTGTCGCCAACTTTTATGTCGATGACTACATTTAATAGGAAGTTATGGCATATTTTTGGGAGTAGTATTGGTATGAGAGCTATGGTCAAATATGGACCGATGCCAATAAAATATGGTAAGATGAAAGATGCTTGTATGGGGGCTATGTGCAATTTTGCCAAAACTTGGTGACCAAAAATGGCTAAATTTACGGAAAAAATGGCTAAAAATGAGCTAAAAAATGGCTAAAAGTTTTTTTTAAATAAAAGCACATTAAAATTAAATAACAAAACAGAAATAATTCATTTAAAGTGGTTTACGATGAAATTGTAAGTTAAGATCAATTTGTTAAATAAGAATAAACGTAAATTAATATTTTGATAGATATTTAAAAAATTAAATCATCGATAAATTCGATGTCGTTGTTGTTCATTTCATAGCAATCACTATTAGTTTTTAATAATTTGAAGGTAAATCATAATAACGACAACATTTACCCAACCTTTTAGTCCAGATCTACAATAAAAAAAAACAAGTAAGAAAGTATAGTCGGTCAACACCGACTATATGGTACCCTACACCACATTAGAACCTATGTACCAAATTTTATCAAATAATCTCAAAAACAGCCAGCCAGCAAGACAAACATCGTTAATTCGACTCAGAAAGTGATTCTGAGTCAATCGGTATACGTAAATGTGGGCTTAGGACCATTATTTTAAGGTGTTACAAACATCTGCACAAACGCATCGTACCCTCTCCACTATTGTGGTGCTGGTATAAATATTTAATTGATAACATCGAATTAACGGTTGCTTAATGTATCCTTTTTCTTAAATTAATTTAAACGATGTTTACTTGGGTAAATACCCACTGTACTTCATGCAAGTGAGAGCAACTATATAGTCCATTCTGAAATTTCTAAAAAAAAATTTTTTTTGCCGCCTGCATCTCTTTATTGAAATACTTGCAACCAGAAAGAAACACCGATGTTTTTGTTGATCCATTTCATAAATTTAATATTGGACTACTATTGCTTCATTTTGAAAGATGTTTCATGATCATAGTTTATAGCGATTTCCAAAATTTGTAAAAGTTGTGATTTAAAGTTGTTACTTAAATACATTTTTATAAGAACTTCAAAATTATTATTTAAAAAAAAAACGGCAAAAAAAACGTATGGCTAAATAAGTTGAAAAATGGCTAATGGCTAAACAGGATGAAAAATGGCTAAATCTAGCCACTAAATGGCTAAATTGGCAACACTGGCTATGTGACATCAAATTACCTCCAAAATTGCCACCTGTACTTTACATGGACAGCCAGCCGCCTAGCCGGACGGACGGACATCGTTAGACCTAATTAGAAAACAGAACATACGCATAATTCCCTTTCCACTTTTGTGCTGTAGGTAAAATAAATAGTGTCCCAAGAGTTGGCATCACTGGTTTTTGCTTGTAAACGAAAATACTCTCTCCAACTCTGGGTATAACAAGTATTTGTTTATTTTTTGAATTTTTTATTTGTGTATTTATAATTTCATTACAACTTTAAGCTAAGAAACAACTTAGTGTTGTTTTTTTTTTTTTTGTGTTTTATAGTTTTTACAATAAAAGTAGTTCATGTCATTGACCTCTAGTGTTTTAAATGTTTTTTTTTTTTTTCTTTACAATTATTTTTGTCGAATTGAATTGAATGAAAGGTGCACGTTTCATTACTTATATGTGTGTTTTTGTTAGTTTTGTGTATACATTTATTTTTGGTTATTGGTGAATTTTTTTTTTTTGATTATTTTTAAACAAATTTATTAAACTTTGTCGTGTTATTTTCTAGGCTTCCAAGCTCAACTTATTTGGCTGAGTTTTCTAAATTGCAAGCATTGCGGGCAGAGAATTGGAAATTAATTGTATTCATGCTCGTTTCTATGAATTCGCATTTATTAAGCTTAAAGAAAACAAAAGTAAGAGGAAGCTTATGTCGTTATTAGTTTTAAAAAGTCTAAATATTTGCAAGTATTTGCACGCATTTCACATTCACATACCACACATTGATTAACAGATGGGGCGGACGGAGGCAGCCTGGTTTGGTTGTTTGTTGGTGGATTATTGTTGGACTTAGTGTTTGTTTGTTTTATTTGTTTGTTCCGTAGATTTCTTTTTGCAAATCAATCAAACATACAAAAAAAAAACGGTGTGTTTTAATTTATGACTTCTGTATTGTAAAGTTAAGTTTCACTTTTTTTCGTTTTAAGTTTAAAAGAAATGCTGCTGCTACTTTTTGTAAAGATGTTAAAAGAAAATTCGGAGGGTCCAAAGGCATTTCCGGATTTCGTATTTTTCGACACTTAATATTACAATTTTAAGTAGAAAAATTGGTGAAAAAATCACTACAGAAATGAATACATCCCAAAAAAAATAATCAATAAAAACATTCGTTTATTGTTTTGGTAATTTCAGGCGCTGAAGTTGTGTGCAGAGACTTTTAGTAGAATTTTGCGACAGATATTTCTGTGGAACATTTTTTCCCATTATACTCCTACATAATGGTACTTTTTGGGCCCTTTTTAACCCAGGCTACAAAAATGTTTTAATATCCGGCCAATAATAATTTTAGAAAAAACAAAATTTTTTTACCGTAGATTATCCGTGAGAACTGCTGGTACAAAGCTCGACCGAATAATTAGAGCAATCAATTTTCTGTGCGACATGAATGGTATGATATGAAATATAATGCGTCGAAATCCCATAAATCTAACTTCTCTAACTCGAACTAATTTGATTGGCAGTAGCTCATGCAATTCTCCTTCCGTAACTCGAAAATCTCAATAAGTCGAACCAAATACTTACATATGAATTCTATAACTCGAAGTTTTTTGATCGTTTTGTGGATTTTGTTTGTTTATTTCGCTTTCTTTTGCTTGCTTGGCAGGATTTTAAATTTTACTTTGCTCTGTCTTGTAGAAGTATTATTTTCGTTTTATGAAAAATTTTAATTTATTTGATGGTGTTTATTTTATGGCAAATAAACGTGTTTTAAACTGTTTGTAGATTGAGGACAATATTAGCTAATAAAAAAAGTCGAAGGTTGATTCAAGAAAAATATCGAAATAAAAGCCCTCAACAGGTTTATAGCAGCTAGAATTCAAACCATGCCGATATTTTACTTATTTGTAACTTGTTTATTATAAATACTTAGGTATGCTTAGGTATGAAGCATTCAATAGAAATGGTTAAACAAAAAATACGAAATGTACACAAGTTTGCAATTGATACTTTTTTGGGATAATGGTGATTCGAGTTATGGAAGTTCGACTGTACTAAAATAAATGGTACATTTCATTATGAAATCGTATGTATGATAGCCAAAGCTAAAGTGAATTAACATAAAAAAAGAGGAAATTAGTTTTTATTTTTTTTTTTTTTTTTTTTTTTTTGTCATTATTTTTTATTGAATCTTCATATATTAAATATGAACTAACAATAATTAATCAAATCTTAACCTAATACGTTATTTTATCCCCTGCCAGTGCCAGACAAAATTTTCTTCATCACGGGTTCTGTTCACTTATATAGGTGTTTATCGCTCATCTAATTGGGTAAGTGCTGCAGTGTCTCTTCTTCTTAAGCGAGTGTGGCCGCCATGATTTAAAATATTTCGAGCTAGTGGATTTGGGTGTTGTTCAAGCCTTTTTAAATATTTTATTGCATATTTTGTAATCGTAGTTTTAACTAATGGCACATTGAGATCCTTATGAATGTTTGAGTTTTTAACATACCAGGGAGCTGCTGTGATTATTCGAAGAAGTTTATTTTGGCGCCTTTGAATTTTGTCGATATTACAGGCCGAGGCAGTGCCCAATAGTTGAATACCGTAGCACCAGATAGGCTTTAAGATAGAGTTGTAAAGTAGAAGCTTGCAATCGAGACTAAGGACAGAATTTCTTCCAATAGGCCAATGAACTTGAATGGCTTTTAGTTTCATTTGAATTAATTTTGCCTCTATATGGCATTTCCACGTTAATCGCCGATCCAGATGTATACCAAGATATTTTACATGCGAATGTTGAGGAATTATTTGATTATTGATTGTAATAGGGGGGCAAGATTCCCGGCGCAAAGTGAATGTTATATGTACGCATTTTTGCTCATTGACCATTATCCTCCATTGTCGTAACCATATTTCTAGTTGAAATATATGATGCTGTAAGTAACGCGATGCTTCATATCGATTTTCGTGGACGCTTAGAAAAGCTGTATAGTCTGCAAATGTTGAAGTTTGTGTATAGTTGCTTGTTGGCATGTCCGAAGTATAAATTAAGAATAATAGGGGGCCTAGGATGCTGCCTTGTGGGACTCCAGCGGCAATGGGCTGAGGTGAACTTAAGAAATTTCCTTCTTTAATAATAAATTGACGACCGACTTAGTAGCTTTCTAGCAGCTTGTGTGTGTTTGCTGGTAAATTTTGCTTCAATTTATGTAATAAGCCTTCATGCCAGACTTTATAAAAAGCTTGCGAAACATCGATAAAGAGTGCTGAGCAATATTTTTTTCTTCAAATGCTTTTCTTATGACATTTACTTTTCGATGAGTCTCTTCGATTGTGCTGTGTTTTCTTCTAAATCCGAACTGATGGTTTGGAATACAATTATTTACACTTAAAATCGGTGTTAATTTTGAAACTAATAATTTCTCAAACAACTTTGACATATTTGATAATAAGCTAATAGCCTATAAGACTCAACTTTTGTATGATCTTTACCTGGCTTTGGTATCATGGTAACTAAGGAAACCTTCCATTTTTGAGGATAGTATTCAAGGCGTAAAATAGCATTAAAAATTAAAAGAATAATTTTCTTTGCTATGCTGTGTAGCTCCAAAAGCATTTTATTACTGATTTTATCAATACCAGGTGCCTTCTTAGTGTTTAAGTCACAAATAGCCTTTTCGATTTCTCTTAACTCAAATCTGAGGGGAATAGCTGCTCTAGCAGCAACAGGTGGTAGCTCGACCGCAATATTGTGAAATATATTTGGTGTAAATACGTTTTTCAAGTGACTAACAAACAGATTTCCTTTTTCAATATCGTTTCTTGCCCAATTACCATTCAAGTTTCTTAATGGTGGCTTAGATATAACTGGCCTTTTTAGATTTCTAGCTGCACGCCATAATGAGTAGTCAGATTGTGGAGTTGCATCAAGTTCCTTAAGATATTTTTCTAGAGAAGCCATTTTCTGATTCTGCAGTAACTTTGTTATCTTTTTTGTGCACTCTTTTAATAAAATCTTAAGTTGCGGGGATCTGTAAAGTTGCCACTCTCTTTGAACTCTCCTTTTTTCAGTCAAGAGCCGCTCGACATCTGAAGAATATATTTTAGTATTTTTAATTTTTTTGGGGGTATCGCTGGAATGTTGAACAGCTAGTTTCAGAAAACTGTCAAAATTGTCAATAGAGCGATCTACATAATCTGGTGTACTGAGCGGAATATTTTCTGTGCAATGGGTACTGAGATATTTTTTATATTTTAACCAATTAATTTGCGTAGCTGTCGTCGCTATGTAACCAGTCGGAGGTGCAATACTGTTGGGGTTCATTATAGTAACAATTGTAGGTGTGTGGTCGGAAGATAATTCTAGGGAGGCTTCAACATGAATCGTTTGTATGGGAATGTTTTTAACCACGCCGAAATCGATGACATCTGGTATTTTTTGATGATCAGTGGGCCAATATGTTGGTTGTCCGCTCGCTACCACATTTAAATCCATTCTAGAAATTGTGTTAAATAAAACACGACCCTTTGGCGTTATAAGTCGCGACCCCCAGAGGGTATGTTTAGCGTTATAATCGCCAGCGGCTAGGAAACACGGTCCTAATGATTTAAAATATTTATAATATTGGTCCTCCGATATTGAAAATCTAGGCGGAGAGTATAACGATGAAATTACTAGGTTTCTATTTAATTCCTCAACGCAAATGTTAGTTGCTTGGAGATAATCTTCACGATGATCACACATTAGGTAGTGTTTGTCTTGGGTTTTTATTAAAATGACAGAACCTCCACAAGCTCTATCTCGTGGGTCCTTGGTATCATATAGTATATAGCCATTTATTTTAAACGTATTTCTTGAGTTTTTATTTTTGAATAAATATAATTGTTTTAAATTTTTGTGGGAGGCCTTGTACCAATTACCGATATCGCTCTTGATCATTTAGAGGGTATTAACTCAAAATTTGTATTTGTTCAATTTTTGGAAAAAATCTGAACTTACACTGAAAAGACAAATAATCCATCCGTACCTAAATCAAGCGAAAGCGGTGTTAATAGTATTGTAAGTACAAATTTCCTTAAATTAATGATGCTTGATTCAAGTACGGATTATTGAAGTGCCCCGTACTTAAAATAGTCCAAAAACCGGATCGACTTTATTTAATGTGAGATGGAACTAACCTCAAATTGTGATTGATTGAATTTCTAAGTTGGTTTTACCCTGATTCTTACTGGAAATAATCCGAAAACGAGAACTAAACACTTACCCCAGAGAGCCAAAGATAGAGAGAATATTAATTTTTGCTTATAACCTTTTTACACTGATCAACATCTACCATCAATTTGCCACAATTTGCGAAGATGTTAACATCTTCCATAAGAAATACAAGAATAGGCTAAAAACCAACATCTTTAAAAGATGTTCCTATCTCATTTTATTCCATTCAACATCTTCCGACTATTTTGGTGTCATCACTAGAGAAGTGGCAATAAGTTCTGTTATTATTGTGGCATCACTGACAAAAAAAAAAACATTGTTTTGAAAACTGCGTTACCATTTGTCAAGTTTTCTCTTTTATTTCAATGTTTTTTTGTTAAGTATTTTTTATATTTTGAAACGAATGCAACTTCAAATACATTTTTGTGTTTTCTTTTTAAATTTTGGCACTTTTGTAGAAAAAAACATTTTTTATTTTAAAAACATTTTTTTTTTCAAAAATGGTGACATTTTTGTTTGATTGTAGATGTTAGATGTGAGCAATGTAAACGAGTGTTTCTCATTTCTACATCTTTGATGGTAGATGTTAGATGTTGATTAGTGTAAAAAGCATATTACCCGCTAAACATGTCTCTCTTTTACTGTGTGCTGCACTTTGTTTATAGAATAAGTTTCATTATGCCCGCTTTGGTTTTCGAATCATTATACTCTGAAAATTCAATGTACTTAACAAAATTATGTCAACAATTAGAATATGGGAATTACTGCTTCTTATTTTACTGTATAAACATAAACAAATTCCATATTTTTCTTCTTACAGTGTTGTTGTCGTTTCTACAACAAACTTTTACAAACGCAAGCGTATGCACGCATATTGGTTTTGGACAGTCATTCCATTTTGGATTGTTTTCATGTCTATCAGCTGTAAAAATATCGTTCTATTTTGTCTACTTTATGGTACTGATACGGTTGGTCCGATATGTAAATTTACATTGCTTCTTGCAAACTTTGCATCGGCGACAACAGCTCTTGATTTAGGAAATTATGTTAGGTGGTCCATGAAGTCGTTGTCACTCCTATTTTTTTAATAGGATGAGGTTAATTCGGTGTTTGTTACTTGTTTGACCGATCACAACTGCTATGGAATTCTTAAAATCAATTTGACTCATGGTCTTGTGATTGGTTTCGACAAACAATGAATATTTTATAACTTCTATAATTCTTGTTATTTCATACGCTATGGAATTCTTAAAATCAATTTGACTCATGGTCTTGTGATTGGTTTCGACAAACAATGAATATTTTATAACTTCTATAATTCTTGTTATTTCATAAGCCGAAATAGCTCAGTTGGGAGAGCGTTAGACTGAAGATCTAAAGGTCCCCGGTTCAATCCCGGGTTTCGGCAGGATAATGACTTTTTAAAGTCATTAAAGTAATACATTTGAAAACGTGCAATTGTGCAATTCTGAAATAACAAATTCGGAATCAGATACCCCATTATGATGGTTACAGCCAAAAAAAAATCTGAAAAGGTTGGATGCATTTTAGAAGGAGAAATACAATCCTTTCGCATAAATTCGTTCTGTTTCGAATATTAGTACTTACTTGGGATATAGATTCAAAATTCTTTTAAACAGGAGCAGATTTTAAAATTTTAATCGAGACAAAGAATCAAACATTTTTAAATGTCTATAATGCTTATTTCTTTATAGGCTGAAATAGCTCAGTCGGGAGAGCGTTAGACTGAAGATCTAAAGGTCCCCGGTTCAATCGCGGGTTTCGGCAGGATAACAGATTTTTAAAATCGTTAAAATATATTCTGATTTAACAAATCCGGAATCGGATGTCCATGTTACAATTCATTTTAATCAATTAAGTCTACGCTCTAGATCGAACTAAAATCGTTTATATTCGGAGTCTGCTTTAAATATGTATGAGAAAACAAAATCTGGATTCAAAATTTAGTGACCCAGAAGCAATTTTTTTCTTTTAATTATAACTACAAAGTATGAAAATTTTGAAACTTCTATAATTCTTATTTATTTAAGAGCCGAAATAGCTCAGTTGGGAGAGCGTTAGACTGAAGATCTAAAGGTCCCCGGTTCAATCCCGGGTTTCGGCAGGATAACAGCTTTTTAAAATCGTTAAAATATATTCTGATTTAACAAATCCGGAATCGGATGTCCATGTTACAATTCATTTTAATCAATTAAGTCTACGCTCTAGATCGAACTAAAATCGTTTATATTCGGAGTCTGCTTTAAATATGTATGAGAAAACAAAATCTGGATTCAAAATTTAGTGACCCAGAAGCAATTTTTTTCTTTTAATTATAACTACAAAGTATGAAAATTTTGAAACTTCTATAATTCTTATTTATTTAAGAGCCGAAATAGCTCAGTTGGGAGAGCGTTAGACTGAAGATCTAAAGGTCCCCGGTTCAATCCCGGGTTTCGGCAGGATAACAGCTTTTTAAAATCGTTCAAATATATTCTGATTTAACAAATCCGGAATCGGATGTCCATGTTACAATTCATTTTAATCAATTAAGTCTACGCTCTAGATCGAACTAAAATCGTTTATATTCGGAGTCTGCTTTAAATATGTATGAGAAAACAAAATCTGGATTCAAAATTTAGTGACCCAGAAGCAATTTTTTTCTTTTAATTATAACTACAAAGTATGAAAATTTTGAAACTTCTATAATTCTTATTTATTTAAGAGCCGAAATAGCTCAGTTGGGAGAGCGTTAGACTGAAGATCTAAAGGTCCCCCCGGGTTTCGGCAGGATAACAGCTTTTTAAAATCGTTAAAATATATTCTGATTTAACAAATCCGGAATCGGATGTTCATGTTACAATTCATTTTAATCAATTAAGTCTACGCTCTAGATCGAACTAAAATCGTTTATATTCGGAGTCTGCTTTAAATATGTATGAGAAAACAAAATCTGGATTCAAAATTTAGTGACCCAGAAGCAATTTTTTTCTTTTAATTATAACTACAAAGTATGAAAATTTTGAAACTTCTATAATTCTTATTTATTTAAGAGCCGAAATAGCTCAGTTGGGAGAGCGTTAGACTGAAGATCTAAAGGTCCCCGGTTCAATCCCGGGTTTCGGCAGGATAACAGCTTTTTAAAATCGTTAAAATATATTCTGATTTAACAAATCCGGAATCGGATGTCCATGTTACAATTCATTTTAATCAATTAAGTCTACGCTCTAGATCGAACTAAAATCGTTTATATTCGGAGTCTGCTTTAAATATGTATGAGAAAACAAAATCTGGATTCAAAATTTAGTGACCCAGAAGCAATTTTTTTCTTTTAATTATAACTACAAAGTATGAAAATTTTGAAACTTCTATAATTCTTATTTATTTAAGAGCCGAAATAGCTCAGTTGGGAGAGCGTTAGACTGAAGATCTAAAGGTCCCCGGTTCAATCCCGGGTTTCGGCAGGATAACAGCTTTTTAAAATCGTTAAAATATATTCTGATTTAACAAATCCGGAATCGGATGTCCATGTTACAATTCATTTTAATCAATTAAGTCTACGCTCTAGATCGAACTAAAATCGTTTATATTCGGAGTCTGCTTTAAATATGTATGAGAAAACAAAATCTGGATTCAAAATTTAGTGACCCAGAAGCAATTTTTTTCTTTTAATTATAACTACAAAGTATGAAAATTTTGAAACTTCTATAATTCTTATTTATTTAAGAGCCGAAATAGCTCAGTTGGGAGAGCGTTAGACTGAAGATCTAAAGGTCCCCGGTTCAATCCCGGGTTTCGGCAGGATAACTAACAACTTTTTAAAATCTTTATAGTATCAAATTCGGAATCGATCTAATCGAATAAAAGATCTAGATTCAGAGGGTAGATCGCAAAGAATTCTGATGATGAGAATGTGGTTATTTTCGAAACGTAAATGCAACCTGAGTTCGAGCCTCAGCTCAGCCAAGAATAAAAATTGTCAATAAATTTTAATTAATTTTCATGTTGTAAAATTCCTTTCGTTAGTAAAAATAATTTAATGAAAATGAAATTAGATGATGAACTAAATATCAAAATTTCAAATTAAAAATCGACAGTTCAACTAAAAAATCACAATTGAAACTTCTATAATTCTTATTTATTTATAAGCCGAAATAGCTCAGTTGGGAGAGCGTTAGACTGAAGATCTAAAGGTCCCCGGTTCAATCCCGGGTTTCGGCAGGATAACAACATTTTTAATCTTTAAAATAATTAATCCAAATACTCTTATATAGTCTCATTTAACAAATTCGGAATCGGATGCCCACGTTGTGATAATTTCAGTCAAAAAAATTAAACTTAAAGAGATCGAATTAAAATCGTTTTAATTCAGAGACTGCTTTTTAATTATTATTTGGGAAAATTAAATCTGAGTTCAGTATTTCTTGAAACAGAAGCATTTGTTTTTTTCCTTTTTTTGACGACGAAATTTAAAAATTTTGAAACTTCTATAATCCTTAATTATTTATAAGCCGAAATAGCTCAGTTGGGAGAGCGTTAGACTGAAGATCTAAAGGTCCCCGGTTCAATCCCGGGTTTCGGCAGGATAACAACTTTTTAAAATCGTTAAAATTATGAAACCTAATCCTGTTATATATTTCGATTTAACAAATTCGGAATCGGATGCCCACATTGTGATTATTTCAGTCAAAAAATTCAAGGCTCTAGATTAAACTTAAAAAGATCGAACTAAAATCGTTTTAATTCAGAGTCTGCTTTAATTATTATTTGGGAAAATTAAATCTGAGTTCAGTATTTCTTGAAACAGAAGCATTTGTTTTTTTACTTTTTTTAACGACGAAGGGTGTGTGTGAAACGGTAGCAAAGTTCTATGGTGAAATGAAATTTGTTTGTGGTAGAAAATTTTCATATTTGTGCTGTGTGAAATTGTAACATTTTTGACAACGTAAAATTTTGACATAAAGAAAAAAACAATAACTAATAGTTTTGTGAAAATGAATAAATTAAACAAACGTTTAACAATAATCATTTCAATTCTGTTGGAAATGAGATCGTCCCAACTATTTGATGAATTCGTTCTGTACCTCAATTCTGTAACTTTTTGAATTTAACTACCGATATCGTTAATTAACGAGAAATCTCGGTTACTTTAACGAATTTGTTATTCTGTATTTTAAATAAACAAACATTTTTGTTTAGAAATATTGACGACAAATATTGGTAAAAATATAAGAACGTCAAAGTAAAAATTGTTTAAAATTAATAAAAAATACAAAATAAATTGCTTTATTGCATTTATTTTAACAAAACATGAATGAAAACGTGTAAATATTGATTATATTTCTAAACAAATATGTTGGTTTTAAATTCTTTTATACATAGGGAAAAATTTCCAGATGACTGAGCCACTCTAGCACAACATTCTGCTCTTACTTTTCATACCAGCACTACTGTATGTGAAAAGGGTATTATGTGTTTGTACGAATGTGTGTAACACATTTAAATAAAGGTTCTGGGCCTGCCTTTTAGTATACCGATTGACTCAGAATCAATGTCAGAATCCATTTAACGAAGCCCGTCCTTCTATCAGGATGGCTGGTTGTCTGTCCAAGATAACCTTGTGTGCAAATTACAGGTCGCAGTTTTAAAAATAATTTTATAAAATTTGGCACATATGCGGTTATTGTCACAAGGTCGAAGCATTTTTATAATGGTGAGAAGCAGTTATTTAATTTTTATAGCCCACATGAAAACTTCTTTCCGGAATAGGGTTTTGTGCCTATTAATAGCCATCTTGTTTTATAGACATTTGAGTTGAATAAGATCCAAAAATATTTTGTCGCAACCTACATTAATCACCAGAACAAATTTTTTTAGAATCGGTCCATATTTGACCACAGCTCCCATACGAATACACTAATAATGGTAGATACTTAGATAATATTTGGCACAAAAATGTATTATGTGAATAATAACCTCACAACATACTCTTTTTTGCGGAAACATGATCGCCCAAATACTGCAATGTAGAGTCGGACTTGATCGACTATACTTTCTTACTTTTTTCGTGTTAAAAATTGGCTTCTTTACTCTATATTTTTAATCTGTTAACAGTACATTTATTGTCGTTATTATTAAACAAGAACTTTTTTTTGTCGTTAGCTACCGACATTTTTTGCCGATAAAAATTGTTAAAATTTCATTACAGAATAGCTCTTAACGACAACTTTCGTTAGCTAACGAATTTTGACTACTTAACGACAATTTTTTTCGTTAAAAAGTTACAGAATTTCAGTACTGATATATTAACAATTTTTACAAAAAGTGTGGGCAAAAAAGCTTATACATATTTAAATACTTGCATCTTGTATAATTCTTTTTAATTTTTTTTGTCGCTGGTCCTGCTTCCATATTATTTTTTATTTTGTTTAAACAAATTTGATGAAAAAAATAATTTTGTGGTTGTCAAAAATGTCTACACTAATGTCAAAATTTATACTAGCCCCCAGGGCTAGTGAAATTTTATTCACCTCAATAGTGTCAAAATTTTACATCCATTAGTACTTTGCTACCGTTTCACACACACCCGAAGTTTAAAAATTTTGAAACTTCTATAATCCTTAATTATTTATAAGCCGAAATAGCTCAGTTGGGAGAGCGTTAGACTGAAGATCTAAAGGTCCCCGGTTCAATCCCGGGTTTCGGCAGGATAACAACTTTTTAAAATCAATCGTTAAAATGATGAAACCTAATCCTGTTATATATTACGATTTAACAAATTCGGAATCGGATGCCCACATTGTGATTATTTCAGTCAAAAAAATCAAGGCTCTAGATTAAACTTAAAAAGATCGAACTAAAATCGTTTTAATTCAGAGTCTGCTTTAATTATTATTTGGGAAAATGAAATCTGAGTTCAGTATTTCTTGAAACAGAAGCATTTGTTTTTTTACTTTTTTTAACGACGAAGCTTAAACATTTTTAAACTTCTATAATCCTTAATTATTTATAAGCCGAAATAGCTCAGTTGGGAGAGCGTTAGACTGAAGATCTAAAGGTCCCCGGTTCAATCCCGGGTTTCGGCAGGATAACAACTTTTTAAAATCAATCGTTAAAATTATGAAACTTATGCTGTTACATATTTCGATTTAACAAATTCGGAATCGGATGCCCACGTTGTGATAATTTCAGTCAAAAAAATTAAACTTAAAGAGATCGACCTAAAATCGTTTTAATTCAGAGACTGCTTTAATTATTATTTGGGAAAATTAAATCTGAGTTCAGTATTTCTTGAAACAGAAGCATTTGTTTTTTTCCTTTTTTTAACGACGAAATTTAAAAATTTTGAAACTTCTATAATCCTTAATTATTTATAAGCCGAAATAGCTCAGTTGGGAGAGCGTTAGACTGAAGATCTAAAGGTCCCCGGTTCAATCCCGGGTTTCGGCAGGATAACAACTTTTTAAAATCAATCGTTAAAATTATGAAACTTATGCTGTTACATATTTCGATTTAACAAATTCGGAATCGAATGCCCACATTGTGATTATTTCAGTCAAAAAAATCAAGGCTCTAGATTAAACTTAAAAAGATCGAACTAAAATCGTTTTAATTCAGAGTCTGCTTTAATTATTATTTGGGAAAATGAAATCTGAGTTCAGTATTTCTTGAAACAGAAGCATTTGTTTTTTTACTTTTTTTAACGACGAAGTTTAAAAATTTTGAAACTTCTATAATCCTTAATTATTTATAAGCCGAAATAGCTCAGTTGGGAGAGCGTTAGACTGAAGATCTAAAGGTCCCCGGTTCAATCCCGGGTTTCGGCAGGATAACAACTTTTTAAAATCAATCGTTAAAATTATGAAACTTATCCTGTTACATATTTCGATTTAACAAATTCGGAATCGGATGCCCACATTGTGATTATTTCAGTCAAAAAAATCAAGGCTCTAGATTAAACTTAAAAAGATCGAACTAAAACCGTTTTAATTCAGAGTCTGCTTTAATTATTTTTTGGGAAAATTAAATCTGAGTTCAGTATTTCTTGAAACAGAAGCATTTTTTTTTACTTTTTTTAACGACGAAGTTTAAAAATTTTGAAACTTCTATAATCCTTAATTATTTATAAGCCGAAATAGCTCAGTTGGGAGAGCGTTAGACTGAAGATCTAAAGGTCCCCGGTTTCGGCAGGATGACAACTTTTTAAAATCTTTAAAATAACTAAACCGAATACTCTTATAATGTGTGATTTTTTAAGAACTATAGGCAAGTTAAAAAAAACTCATAAAATTCTGAATAATGCATGAAATCTTTATTTGAATCGATAGTACGGTCCATATAATTTAACGTTTGAAGATTATTTCATGCAAATGTTGACCGTGACTGCGCCTCAAATGGTCCATCCGCTTAGTCCAATTTTGGCATACTCTTTCCAACATTTCGGCCGGTATCTCATTTATAAATGCTTTAATGTTGTCTTCCAATGCGTCAATTGAAGCGGGCATGTGTGTATAGACATGAGCTTTAACTTAGTCCCACATAAAATAGTCTAAAGGCGTTAAATCGCATGATCTAGGCGGTCAATTGACCGGTCCCGAACGTGAAATAAAATGTTTACCGCATACGCCTCCCAATAAGTCCATTGTTAAGCGTGCTGTATGGCATGTGGCACCGTCTTGTTAAAACCACATGTCATGCAAGTCATGCTCTTGCATTTTGGGCAAAAAAAAGTTGGATATCATCTCACGGTAGCGTTCACCAGATTCGCATCATCTTTGAAGAAGTACGGTCCAATGATGCCACCAGCCCATAAACCGCACCAAACTGTAACTTTTTCTGGATGCATTGGTAGATCTTGCAATGCTTCTTGCTGATCTGCACTCCAAAATCGACAATTCTGCTTATTAACGTACCCATTGAGCCAAAAATGGGCCGACAATAAAATGGAAGAAGCGCGCGATGAACTTTCTTAAGAGAGCACGCATTTTGATAATAAAATTCAATAATTTGCAAGCTTTGTTCGTTTGTAAGACGATTCATGGTTAAATTATAGACCAAACTGAAGATGTTTGACAGGGAAACAAAACACGAAACGTGCGTCAGCTGTTGAAACCAGTGTTGCCAAAAAGATAATAGCTAAAATATCACCCGATATAATCTGATTTATCAAATTCGGAATTGGATTGCCCACATTATGATCATTTAAGTCAATAAACTCAAATCTCTAGCTTGAACAAAAAAAGATCAAACAAAAATCGTTTATATTTAGTGTCTGCTTTAAATATTTATGTTTGAGAAAATTTCTTGAAACAGAAGCAATTTTTTTTTACTTTTTTTAATTTTCAAATTTCTATAATTCTAATTTATTTATAAGCTGAAAAAGCTTAGTTGAGACAGAGTTAGACTGAGGTTTCGGCAAATGTAAGCTGTTTTATAGTTCTTAATAAATTTTAGATTTTTGGATACATGTGTTTATTAAGCAAAGAAAATTAATTACTAATTTAAATAAATGAATAAGATCTCTTTTGTAAAATTTTAATTTTTAACGAAATTTATTAAAAGAAATTAAAAAATTCTTTACAAACATCCCAAAACTAAAAAAACAACCAAAATTATTACATACTTTACAGCAAAATTTTTATTTTATCTCTTAAAAGATCTAAAAATATTTTTATTGCTGGCACCCATTTTGCTTTCTTTTTCCATTCGTTTTTGGTTGGCTCTTTGAATATAAAATAAAGTATTTTATGGCAGTTTATATATAATTTTTGGGAAGTTTTACTTTTCGTCATTTCTTTACTTCTTGCGTTTCTCTGCTGGTTTTAAACATTGTTGTTTTTTTTTTTTTTTTTATTTTTAGAGAAGTTAATGAACTTTTTATTTTTGTTAGACTTTTTTGATTTCATTTTACAAAAAACTGAAAAAATCACAAAAGTTTTCTACTATCACCTCTTAAAATTGCTGTTGGCCGTGTAGCTGATTGACCACGAAATGAAATTGTTTACAGAAAGCTAAAAAAAGAATGAGTGAAAAAAGAAAGAAAACTTTAATTAACGTGGAGATTTTTTTTTCTGTTTCATGTAAAAGAATAAAAAATTGAATTTTATGTTTGTAACGAAAAAAAAGAAGACCATGAATGCAGATTAAAAAAAAGAGATTTAAGAGGAACTAAATGGTCAGTCAATTAAATTGTTTGATATTTGAATATATTTTTAGATTTTTACTTATTTAGATGTTTAAATAAATAATAATGTGAAAGCGGCAAAAGCTCTTAATTTTTTTTTTTATATCGAAAGGTAATTTAGACTTTAATAGAAACCTAATTTGACCCATAGTAGATGCATAATATATACAGTAAATTTAAATGTTTTTATACCCTCCACCACAATAAGTTGTGAAGAGGGTATATTAAGTTTGTCATTCCGTGTGAAACTTTTTTATTATTCATCTCAGACCCTATAAAGTATATATATTCTGGGTCCTTGAGTAATTCTAAGTCGATTTAGCCATGTCCGTCTGGCTGTCCGTCTGTCCGTCTGTTGAAAACACGCTCACTTTCGAAAAACTCAAAAGAAATAAACAAACTTGGTGTCAAATTGCTTGTAGTTATCCTAAGCAGTTTGGGATTGATATCCAGCAAAATCGGTTCTGAGCTATGAATCAAAATGTGGAACCAACACCTAAAAAAATTGATAATTTTGTTACAAAAACTAACATAAATGGTGGAAAAATGCACAGAATGATATAAGATTTCGCAACAGTTCGTTTTATTTAACTGGAAATCACGCTGTAAAATTTCTTGTAGATCCGTCCATGATTTACCCTAGGCCCCATATAAGCCCTACTCCCGGAAAACGGTATAGTAAGCCTAAAACCCTAAATAACAATGCTATCATAACAAATTTTGGCACGTCACAGTTAAATAGGACTAGAAATGAAAATATTAAGTTTCGTGAACATCGGTCCATAATTTACCATAGGCCCCATATAAAACCTACTTCCAGAAAACAGTTTAGTACGCCTAAATCCATAAAAAATAATGCTATCATAACAAAATTTGGTACATCAACATTTTTAGAACTAAAAATAAGACTGTGACATTTCGTGAAGATCGGTCCATAATTTACCATAGGCCCCATATAAACCTTACTCCCGGAAAACAGCTTAGTAAACCTAAATACGTAAAAAATAATGCTATCATAACAAAATTTAGAACATATAAGTTTTACAGGACTAGAAATAAGACTGTGAAATTTCGTGAAGATCAGTTCATAATTTATCCTAGGCCCCATATAAACCTTACTCCCGGAAAACAGCTTAGTACGCCTAAAAACGTAAAAAATAACGCTATCATAACAAAATTTGATACATCACAGTTTTATAGAAGTAGAAATGAGACTGTGAAATTTGGTGAAGATCGGTGCATAACTTACCATAGGCCTCATATAAAGCCCACTCTGTTTAGCTTCATATGGCCAGAAAAAATGTTATGCAATTTTGTGATATACGGTCCACAATTTTCCTTAGATTCCATTTTAGCAGCCTTCTGAAATTTACTGCAAACGCTTAAACTAATTGCACCGCTGTATTGAAATTTATGTTTTTTAATACCAGAAATCGTTCTCAGAATTTGTGATGATTGGTTCATAGCTTACCATGGCTTTTATATAATTTATTCTCCTGAAAATCATTTAAGTTCAGCTTAAACTGATATTCTACTCAAGCTTTTTAAAATTGATTCTGATTGTCAGTCAATAATTTTATATAGGTGTAAACCGCAACAAATTTTAATGCAGATGTCTGTTTTTACAAAGATTATAATAATAAATAGACATCATACAGATATTACTCCTAAAACATTCGAAGTGTCGGTGGAGGGTATCAAAGATTCGGCACAGCCGAATATAGCACTCTAACTTGTTTTAATATACAAATGTAATATTAAAGACCAGTAGAAATGTATTTGAAATTCAAACATACTAAAAAACCAAATGCGTGTACAAAACGTTTGTGTATAACCACAATAACAAATCTTTGGCGTTAGCAAAAAGGTATTAAGTCAAAAAACCCATTTAAAGTTTTTGATTGGGTTTGACTAAAATTTTATTACTTTTCATTTGGTATTAATAACTAAGGTCTAGCACACCTGCTTCCAATCATAATCATTGGCTCTTTAGGACATTTGTCAACTAAATACACCAATCAATTTAAGATTACGAAAAACTATAGTTTCTGGCTTAAGACCTTTTGGTCTAACTTCAAAGAAATGGTTTGCGGTACTGTTTGTCGTACAACTTGAGCAGTGTTGTGATTGTACAAGAATTCAAAGAAGTACAGACACTCTAAACAGTACTTGTTTCTTTCTGAACATTTCAATACAGTAACAAATGTTTGTATATACCTACTCCTAATATTATAAGATTTCCCCGGGAGAATATGTGATGTTTACTTGTCTCTCGTATATAGCGGATGCATAAACAGAAAGAAAAAACTCGTACTAAATTTAAGTTTTTTCTACTTACTTTAGTACGAGTCGTACTAAATAATTTAGGTTCTAGTAACACTTAACCCTCAAAAAACTCACGTTAGTTACCCTCGTGTGTGGTTTTTCACACATATACAATGTCTGTTTACTTTGCCGTGGCGCCATAGTTCGTTTGTCAAATATATTCACACTTGCCGACAGCAAATTTTGTTTTTATGGCAAATTACAGAGAAACTACATATGTGTGGAAAACCACACACGAGGGTAACTTACATAATTTCTGAAATATTTCGCTACTAAAAAAAAAAAATTAATCAAAAAATGTGTTTTCAGTACTTAATTGATATTCCTAACAACGTCAAGATGTTTCTTTAGTGTACCTCAACAATTTCTATGTTTATCGAGTTAAAATTGTTAATTTTGTGTTGTTTTTTACACAAGGGTAATTTAAGGGTTAAAAGTACTTAAAACGATCCAAAATTGGATAACTTTCAAAAATCAATATGCATGCATGAGCGTGTGCTTCAGAAAGTTTGTTGTAGCAACAACAGTAATAATTCAAACTAAAGGTAAACACGATTAAATTATTTTGTATAGAAACAACAACAACCCTACAAGAATAAACAATTAAGATTATTTTCATGTTTAAAACACAAAATAATAAGCAATAATTTCCATATTCTATTTTATAAAATTATTTAGTTAAATACATCAAGTTTTCAAAGTAAATTGATTACGAAAACCATGTTGGGCATGCTGCTGGTGTCTTATAATTGAGAATTCTTCTGTAAACAAAGGGCAGAATTCAACAAAAGTGGAATAAACATGTGTCGCGGGTTAGTAAAATAATAATATTCTCTGTGGTTCTGAGGGGTAAGTGTTTAGGTAATAATCAATCAAATCTCACTTTCGGATTATTTAAAACACGAATCAAGATTAAATCATCATAGAAATTGTTTATTCAAGAACAGTTTGAGATTAATTTGATCTTACTTAATTAACTCAATCCTGTTTTCGGATCATTTTAAGTACAGGGCACTTGAATAATCCGTACTGGAATCAGGCGTTCTATACTTGATTTAAGGAAATCCGTACTTACCGTACTATTGACACCGCTTCGGCTTGATTTAAGTACGGATAAATGATTGATTTGTTTTTTCATTGTACAAAAAAACTCACATTAAACAAGCAAGAGTGCTATTTTCGGCTATCCCGAATTCTAAATACCCTTCACCATGGTGCGATAAGTACATAAATAAATAAAAATACCGTTCTTTAGATAACCAAATAAATATATTTCGTAGCACCGCAATTTTTCCAATCCCGCTCATATTTTGTCGGATGTTATGTATGGATAACCAAGATGTCTGTTCCGAATTTGGAAACCTTGGCTCTTGCCATTTCCCAGAATACAGAAATCTATAATGTCTTTGTGCGGAAGATGCCATGTGCACTTCTAAAATCTAGCCCATTTTTTTAGAAAGGTTGTGTAATAAAACCCAGCTATGTGTACAAAATATAAACAATTTTTTTCTCACCGTTCTTTAGATATAAATTCACCTTTTTTTGTGACATGCCAACTTCTCTACTCCCGCTTTTATATTCTGTCGGATGTTGTCTATTAATAACCTAGATGCTTGTCCCTAATTTGGAAACTTTGGGGATTTGTGGGTATAATCAGAGGCAGTTCCGGTTTTTTGCTTATATATCAGCCATTTGTTAACTGATCAGTCTGAATTTCAATTAAGAAATATCCCGGACTATATGTGACATTAATGTTTAAGCACGTGGTCTCCATCATATCTGGTGAAGGGAATGTGTATTTTTTGTTCCTACTCTCATTGCTGCTTGCATTTTTCATTCCCTTTTTATACCCTCCACCACAATTAGTTGTGAAGAGGGTATATTAAGTTTGTCATTCCGTGTTAAACTCTTTTATTATTCATCTCAGACCCCATAAAGTACATATATTCTGGGTCCTTGAGTAATTCTAAGTCGATTTAGCCATGTCCGTCTGTCTGTCCGTCTGTCCGTCTGTTGAAAACACGCTCACTTTCGAACAACTTAAAAGAAATGAGCAAACTTGGTGCCAAATTGCTTGTAGTTATCCTAAGCAGTTTCGGATTGAAATCCAGCAAAATCGGTTCAGTAGGACCAGAGCTATGAATCAAAATGTGGAACCACCACCTAAAAAATTCATAATTTTGTTACAAAAAATAACATAAATCCTGGAACAAGGCACGGAATGAGATAAGATTTTGCAAAAATTTGTTTTATTTGACTAGAAATAACACTGTGAAATTTCGTGACGAGCGGTCCATAATTCACCTTAGGCCCCATATAAACCCTACTACCGGAAAACAGTTTAGTACGCCTAAAACCGTAAAAAATAATGCAATCATAACAAATTTTGGCTCGTCACAGTTTTATAGAACTATAAATCATACTGTGAAATTTCGTGAAGATCGGTACATAATTTACCCTAGGCTCCATAGAAACCCTACTACCGGAAAACAGTTTAGTCGCCTAAAACCATAATTAATAACAAATCGTCACAGTTTAAGATAATAATAATAAATAGACATCATACAGATATTACTCCTTAAACATTCGAACTGTCGGTGGAGGGTATCAAAGATTCGGCACAGCCGAATATAGCACTCTAACTTGTTAATTTCTAATTTAATTTTTACTCTCAAAAACATTTGTTTATTGTTTTTACACGTTCACACACGTACGTAAAAACACTTCTCTTCAGTATTTGTTTGTGGCAGCAACGCTATAGAATAGAGTGTAAAATTTGTTCAATGATTTGAATGAGTGTTCAAATGGTATTGTGCAGGCCTCAATATAACATGCATGGAAAGTAAGTTTCTAACTTAAACGATTAAACATTTTGTAGAGAAAAAAGTTTTTATACCCTTCACCTCAGGTGGAAAAGGGTATATATAAGTTTGTCATAACGTTTGTAATTTCCACAATATTGATTTTAGACCCCATAAAGTATATATATTCTGGGACCTTATGAAGAGAGAAATTGATTTAACCATGTCCGTCTGTCCGTCTGACCGTCTGTCCGTCTTACGTTTGATATGTGTTTTCCGGATAATCCAGACATGATAGCGGCTAGGTTGTTTTACATTTATGTTACATACAGTCCACCATTTCTTGCTATTGAAATTCAGCCAGATCGGTCCAAAAATGACGTAGATATGAGCAAAAAACCACGACTACCTCTAAATTTTTCCAAAAATCCCTTGTTGTTGTATTTTTTTATTTCTGTATATCTTGAGAACGGCAAGAGCCAAAGTTTCCAAATTAGGTACACACATTTAGGTTGCCAATACACACCATCCTCCAAAATGTGGGCGGGATTGGAGAAGTAGGCGTGGTACCTCCCGTACAAAAAAAATTAAAAATTTTATAAAAACCTAAATTTAAGGGCTGCCATATGTCCTATGGATATCACTTATATATCAAAATTTTTAGTAGAACATATTTTATAAAAAACTCGGGAAAATCGGTTCAGATACAAAAAAGTTATGACCAAAATTAAATTTTTTTTTTTAAATACCCAACTTTCGGGAACTATAGATCTCCCCGAGTCCAAGTTTTATAACCCAACTAACTGGCAAATTTCTTCTTAAACACGTCGGTATATAAATCTGTCAAATCGGTTTAAAAATGGCTGAGTTATAATCAAAATACTGAAATCCCAAAAATTACTCTTTTTATACCCTTCACCTCAGGTGGAATAGGGTATATATAAGTTTGTCATAACGTTTGTAATTTCCACAATATTGATTTTAGAACCCATAAAGTATATATATTCTGGGACCTTATGAGGAGAGAACTTGATTTAACCATTTGATGTCCCTCTATCCCCCCCCCCCCCTTTCAATTGCTTACATATACTAGCATAATGTCCAATATGATTTTCGTTATCACCCTTCTTTATTATTTCATCTATTTAACGAAAATGTTTTTACAAATAGAAACTAGGAATTTTTGTATTTTTTGCTGCTTAAAAACTCGCCAAAAAAGATAAAAGAAAACAAACAAACACACATACATGGCGCAAACTATTTTGGTGAATATATTTCCCAACTTTGTGGTGAACAAAAACATCAGAAGTAATTACAACAAAACTTTGTTGAATTTTGTGAACAGTCAACGTGCCATATTTCATTTTAATGATATTCTATTAACGTTCCTTCATGGTTCAGTTGTCTAGGGGGTTTGTTAGAAACTGAGAGTTTCCGGTTCGATTCTTGGTTTTTTAAAAATAAATTTTTTTTTTAATTATTTTATTTTTTTTATGTTCTAAAAAAGATTTAAAAAAAATATTTACCAGTTTTCGCTTTTTAAATTTTATTTATAATGAAGTTTGAGGTATTGCAAATATGTATGTATATGTAAAAATTATTAAGTTTTTGTCTAGTTGCTCTGTATTCTGCTCGCACAATGGTGAAGGGTATATAAGATTCGGCACAGCCGAATATAGCACTCTTACTTGTTTTTACTAATCTTATTTAGAGTAGGACAACCGGGTTCTATCTTCATTTAGGTGCAAATCTAAATAAGAAGCAATTACTTTTTATTGTCTATAGACTGAGACTCTGTTCTGGTTTTCTGTACGTAGGGACGTATAACATATAACGCACTAGATCAACAAGAGAGTGGCTGAGTTCCTAAACATCATAATACTTTGCAGTCAAAGTCAAAAAAGTATCATAGAGTTTAACTATATCTAGTTTGATTATTGTGTACGCATCGATATTGTTTTTAGTGAACTTTGGTACAGATAACATTGTAAAATTTATCACGGTTGCTTGGTAGAAAGCACTTAAAAAAGCGAGTTGCTTTACAACTGATGTTTTGGAACTCACCCAGTATTAACTCGGAATAAAAAAAATGTTCAGTAGAAAAAGTAAAACAATTGTTAATTTAATATTAGGGATATATGAAAAAGGATGTTAAAGCCCACCGTTTCATTACTAAAATTTTTTCCAAAAAGTAATATTACAATTGTCCTCAAATTGCTTGTCCGGAATGACGAATGTGGTATGAGCTGTGAAACATGTAGCGCCGTCCTGTAAAACCCACCTGTCGTTGGTGTCCAAATCATCCAATTCAGGCCCAAAAAAAAAATGAGTTAGGTCCCTATTAGAAGTTGCTTAAAAAAGTAAATTATTTTAGGAAAAAATTTTAATGCAAAATGGAAAGTAATCGTTGTTTTTTTATTGCAAACTTCTGAGAAAATTTTGCATGAATCTGACTGATTTGTAAAACAGAAATTTCCCGGAATATTTGTAAATAATTTTTTTTTTAATATAAAATATTTCAGTAGAAACACACACATAAATACAAATATAATGCAAAAGGCAATAAATAACTTACCGAAATTTATTTATTGCTTCATTATCTTCGTGACACTTATAACTGCCACTGCTGATGTTGCGGGTGCTTCATCTTCCTCCCACTAATTAAAATTATCTTTAAATAACTTTTTTTTTTGCTATACAAACACTTAATAGAACGACCTGCAAAAAAAATTAAATAAATAAAACAATCACAAAATACAATTAATTAAAACAAAATTTCTACATTGTACAAAAACTGAAATAGTAGTAAAAAAAAATTATTAGGTACAAAAAATTAATTGCGTAATTTTCACTTGTATTTTCGGTAAATATAAAAACAAATTTATTTTTATTAAATATATGTAATACGATTTTAACGCCTTCTTAATCCGTATAAATAATTTGTGTTACTTTGATTTTAAGTTTTATTGGAATTTAAACGCATAATTATTGTGTAATAAAACCAAGTGAACAAGTACAGGGGGGCGCATAAGTAGCGTTGTGATTGAAAAAGTGAATACATTTTTTGGTTTGCTTTGTTTTTTTTTTTTTTTTTTTTTTGAAGAATAAACTTTAACACAGAACAAAGAACAAAAAGTATTTTGAAAGTCAATAATCGATTATTCAGACAGAAATATTAAGCGATGAGGTCCATTTTTAGCTCAATGGTCACTTTAATAAACAAAATTTCAGAATATGGGGCACTAAAAATCCAAGAATTATTGATGAACATCAAATTAACCCACTTAGGCTGGGTTTTTGAAATCTCAGTTAAACTAGGTTTAGTTAATCTGAAAACATATTTGTGCCACCATTACCAAGCTTGTATACAACATTTTGACGGAACAGCTTAGTTTTGCTTTAAATATTGGTATTTAATGAAATAATAAAAAAATCACATTTCCCCGAAAAAAATCGAGTTTCAGACTACGTTAAACTAAGTTTAAAATTTATCCACATCTCAAAAACCCGGCCTTTAAATGGCCACCTCCTTCGCCCGATTTAACTGTTCCCGATATTTTTTCTTTCTGTCTGTGTACACACAGAAAAAAATCAATGTAAAATCCCCGAAAACAAAGTTGATTTTACATTTCTCGGTAGTAATTTAATAGTTACTTCATGTGGATTTACCATGGCCTTACAATATCTTGCGAACAACATTCTTTTTTTTTTTAAATAACTACAATACATGTTAATTTAACATTCCCGTAAAGTTAGAGCAAAATTACATTTATATTGAAATAACAATCCGAATCACGTTGAATCAAAGCTATTTCAAGGTGACACAACTTGAATCGAATAGTTTTGAGTTTGAAATAACAGTGAGAAGAAGCTTCAGAGACAACATATGCGTTAATTTAAGAAGCATTCTTAGAACCCACGGAACCAGAGTGAGAGAGAGAGAGAGAATATAATTATTTATGTTCCTGTAACACATGTTTCACTTTGTTTACAGAAGCAATGACAATTAATAGACACCTTCTGGTGTCTAATTTTCGTCATCATTCTACTTTGAAAATTTGATGTACTATTTAACATAATAATTTTAACAAAAAGAATACGGGAGTTATTTTTCTTTTTATGAATAATTCTAAACATGAAAATAAAAAAAATTTATGTTTTTCTTTCTTTTATGGATTTAATATTGAACAATGTTATTTTAAAATTTTTCGTTTAAAATTAATATAAAAAATGATAATTATAAAAAGTGTCCATACTTTTGCAGAAATTTACCATGATTTTTAATCAACATTGCGCAATGTTAATTTAACAACAGCTTAAGACAAATATCCGAAAAGAAGTTTTTTTCTTCTTCATTATTTATTTATTGAATCTTCATATATTAAATATGAACTAACAATAATTAATCAAATCTTAACCTAATACGTTATTTTATGTCCTGCCAGTGCCAGACAAAAATTTTCTTCATCACGGGTTCTGTTTACTTATATAGGTGTTTATCGCTAATCTAATTGGATACGTGCTGCAGTGTTTCTTCTTCTTAAGCGAGTGTGACCGCTATCATTTAAAATATTTCGTGCTAGTGGGTTCGGGTGCAATTCGAGGCTTTTTAAGTATTTTACTGCATATTTCGTTATCATAGTTTTAACTAATGGAACATTGAGATCCTTGTGAATATTTGAGTTTTTAACATACCAAGGGGCAGCTGTCATTATTCGAAGAAGTTTATTTCGGCGCCTTTGAATTTGTTCGATATTAGAGGCCGAGGCAGTGCACCATAACTGAATACCATAGCACCAGATTGGCTTTAAGACTGAGTTGTAAAGTTGAAGTTTGCAATTGAGACTATGGACAGAGCTTATTTCAAAAAGCCAATGGATTTGGATGGCTTTTAGTTTCATATGAGTTAATTTTCCCTCTACGTGCACAGAAAAAATTATTAGTAGTTTTTTATCAATTAAAAAAATTATTGTAAAAGTATTAAAACTTAATTAATGTGATAATTGAATCAATTATTTTTTTTTGTTGAACGAAAATTAAAAATATAATATTGATTTCATTAACATTTTATTTGTTTTGAAATAAATTTTGAATTAAAATAATAATCAAATAACAAAAAATTATTTCGTTTGAAATCAAATAATTTAAACTTGTGAAATTGTTTTTGGAAATTGTCAAAATCAATCAACACATTATTTGAAACGGCAAAGTTTTTTGATAATTTTTTTAATTAAAATTAAAAATATCATTTATTGAAAAAAAAATATTCAAAATATTAAATTTTTACAATTTTTAGTAATCAATATAATCATTTTGGTAATAGGTGCAAAATTAACAAATGGGTTGCTTGATTCTATGAATTTGGAACAAATTTGGTGATTAGAGAAATTTTTTAATTTTTTCTGTGTGGCTTTTCCAAGTTTAACGGCGATCTAAAGGACTCAAGCGTCAATTGGCTGAGGAGAACTTAAATAATCACCTTTTTTATTAATAAACTTTCGACCGACTAAGTAGCTTTCTAACAGCTTGTGTGTGTTAACTGGTAAGTTTAGCTTCAATTTATGTAATAGCCTTCATGCCAGACTTTATCAAAAGCTTGAGAAACATCGATGAAGAGAGCGGAACAATATTTTTTTTCTTCAAAGGCTTTTCTTATTGCGTTTACTATACGATGGGTTTGCTCAATTGTGCTGTGTTCTCTTCTAAAGCCGAATTGGTGGTTAGGAATACATCTATTTTCATTTTATAGGCCTATATGACTCAACTTTTGTGTGATCCTTTCCTGGTTTAGGTATCATGGTGACTAAGGAAACCTTCCACTTTTGAGGATAGTATTCAAGGCGTAAAATAGCATTAAAAATTAAAAGAATAATTTTCTTTGCTATGCTGTGTAGCTCCAAAAGCATTTTGTTGCTGATCTTATCAAAACCAGGAGCCTTCTTGGGGTTTAAATCACAAATAGCCTTTTCGATTTCTCTTATCTCAAATCTTAGCGGAACAGCTGCTCTAGCAGCAACAGTTGGTAAATCGACCGCAATATCGTGAGATATATTTGGGGTAAATAAGTTTTTTAAATGATTGGCAAACAGATTTCCTTTTTCAACATCATTTCTTGCCCAACTTCCATTCAAGTTTCTTAATGGTGGTTTAGAGACAACTCGCCTTTTGAGATTTCTAGCTGCACGCCATAATGAGTAGTCTGATTGTGGGGTTACATCAAGTTCCTTAAGATATTTTTCCAGAGAAGCCGTTTTCTGAGTCTGCAGCAACTTTCTTAGTCTTTTTGTACACTCTTTAAGAAAGTTCTTAAGTTGAGGGGATCTGTGCAATTGCCACTCTCTTCGAGCCCTCCTTTCTTCAGACAAAATATGCTCGACATCTGTGGAATATATTTTAATAGTTTTTGTTTTTTTTTTTTTTGGGCAATATTGGAATGTTGAACAGCTAGTTTCAGAAAACTGTCAAAATTGTCTATAGAGCGATCTACATACTCCGGTGTACTGAGCGGAATATTTTCTGTGCAATGGGTACTGAGGTATTTTTTATATTTTAACCAATTAATTTGCGTAGCTGTGGTCGCTAAGTAACCAGTCGGAGGTACAATTCAATTGGGGTTCATTATAGTAACAATTGTAGGTGTGTGGTCGGAAGATAATTCTACGGAAGCTTCAACACGAATCGTTTCTATGAGGATGTTTTTAACCACGCCGAAATCGATGACATCTGGTATTTTTTGATGATCAGTAGGCCAATATGTTGGTTGTCCGCTCGCTACCACGTTTAAATCCATTTCAGAAATTGTGTTAAAACACAGACCCTTTGGTGCTATAAGTCGTGACCCCCAGAAGGTATGTTTAGCGTTATAATCGCTAGCGGCTAGGAAACACGGTCCTAATGATTTAAAATACTTATAATATTGGCTTTCTGATATTGAAAATCTAGACGGGGAGAATAACGATAAAATTACTTGGTTTCTATTTAATTCCTCAACGCAAATGTTTGTTGCTTGGAGATAATCTTCACAATGATCACACATTAGGTAGTGTTTGACTCGAATTTTTATTAAAATGGCAGAACCTCTACAAGCTCTATCTCGAGGGTCCTTGGTATCATATAGTATATAACCATTGATTTTAAACGTATTTCTTGAGGTCAAATGAGTTTCAGAAACCATCATGACATCAATTTGCTTATTTTTAAGAAAGTATTCTAATTCGTTTTTATGTTGGCGGATGCCGTTTGCGTTCCAAAAACAAATTTTTAAACAGTTCATGGCTTGTAAAGTACAGCTTGCAATAACATCGATTGCATTTTACGAATTTCCTGCATCATATTACCCATTGCGTTCGTAAAATTATTTTCTGTTTGCACTATTTTTCCATGGTTTTTTCTAGATGACTTAAATTAGAAAATGGAGTTTCATCATTACTTGGCGAAGCACCTTGCATTGGCACATGGTTTGATTTTAGGACGTTAGCGTAAGTAGTTCTGTTATTACTAGGCTGAGGAGCCTGAATGTCATTAGTGTTTACCTGATTTGTTACCTGCATTGGGGGGGATTAGTTTTCGGTCCGACCGACTGCTTGACGATAATATATACAGGGCATCCTCTATAATTGGCAGTGTGATTACCGCCACAGTTGCTACATTTTTTACGTTGGGGTCGGTTTTAGACTTGTCGCAAAGAACTGTTCCATGAAATTCACCACATACCACATGCCTTAGTATGGCCAAATTCCTGGCAGTTTAGACATTGAACAGGACCATTTCTTTTGTGCGGCTCCTCAATAATTACCCTTCTGTACAGAATATATTTTAAATTATAAATTGGATGCGTTTCATTTTTTTTTGAGCTTAACGTCGCCGGGTTCTAACTCCACTCGAAATAGTGGTTGAGGATTTTTTCCTATTTTTGATATTTGTTACGTTTTTTATTTTAAAGCCGAAAAGAAGTAAAATTTTAAAAAAAGTTATGGGAAATGCTCTGGAAAGAGCAATATGGGCACCATTTGAAAGATTAAATCTTTAAAACATAATGTGAACATATATCCAAACTGTAATCTAAATTTTAATAAATGCCAACGGTAAGTAAAATTAGAAGGAAAAAATTATACATTAAATTACTCATAACGTTACTTATGCGCCACCGTGTACATACAATTTGTTAATTTAAGTACGATACATACATTCATGTGTTTTAGCCTCCAGAATTTCAAAATTGTTTTTCGAAGTTTTATTTTTTTTTTTTTTTATAAATATATCACGTGTATGAATTTCTGTTCCATTAGGTAAGTTTTGTTTAAACATTTATGTCAACAATTTATTTGGCCGAAAACAAATATAGAAACTTGGAAGATCTCTTAAAGTAATTAAAAACGATGGACTCCTGTACTATCTCGCAGACATAACACATTTTTATTTTATTTTTATGTACAGTCATCTCATATTATTGTTACACGCAACCATATTATGGTTAAATCAGTTCTTCTTAACAAGCCACAACCATATTATGGTTGCCTCCAAATCTGTTATGATTAAAAAAAATCATATTTTCAATAACAATAGCATGGTGTTTTTTTAATCATAAAAAGAAGGAAAATGTTATTGTTAATTAACAGCCGTGATATTCATATTGGTGACTTATTATTGTTGTTATAAAACATAAGATGTTCGCTGGCTACCATAATTGTGGTTGTTTTTTTTCACAAATTGAAATTTTCATAAGAAGTTCGCCACATTTTTTTTAATATGCGCATTTAAAAAAAATATACGACAATTAAGATACAAAATAATAATTTTTCAGGAGAGCCAAAAAACGTTTTTTGCGGGCAGGATTTATTTGTTTTAAGCATTTTTTTTCTATTATTAAAAATAATGATAATAAAAGCCAAAAAGTAATTTTAATTTTTGGGAACACAAAATTTTTTAATTTCAAAAGATTTTGTTATTCGTGCTTAATTCCCAGTTTTTATTCTTGACAAAAACACTTGAAATTTATTGTTGATGGGATAAGCACGAATAACAAAATCTTTTGAAATTAAAATTTTGTATTCCCAAAAATTAAAATTACTTTTTGATAAAACAGGCAAGTGCACGGCCTAAAAAACACTTAATTGACAACATCTTTTGTAAGTTGTTGTTTGTTTTTATTTTGTTTTTCTTAACCTACTTACATCTACAATTAATGTTGAGAGAATTTCAACTAATTGTAGTGGGGAATGTAAGATGAGATAAACCCACTGTTGTTTATTGTTGATGTGTTTTGTTTAAACTTTGATATTGTTACAAGTAGAACTGTTGCTATAATTCTTATACGTTTAACAGTTTTATTTGGTTTAATATATTTAGTTTTTCTAAAATCTTTATGGATGAAGTTTCCTGATGATCTGGCCTAAGCAACCAGTGAAATGCGCATAGGAATAGCTTATCCCATCAACAATAAATTTCAAGTTTTTTTGTCAAGAATAAAAACTGGGAATTAAGCACGAATAACAAAATCTTTTGAAAGATAATAAAAGATTTTATGGAAAAGGCTTTTAAAACATTATTCCTTACTGCAAAGCCATTTCGGTTTCATCATTTTGTTGGTAACTTGCCATCTTCTTCCACTGGCTGACTCTTTGCATGCCATTTTGAAGGCGTTAATGTGCATAATTTTGGTTGATTTGATGTTTAAACTGTGTAAGAGAGTAAGGTTAACGGGCATCTGCAAAAAAAAACAGTTTTTGCAAAATGTGGCTTTTACTACGTTATTCGCGGCTGTGCTTCAATTGCTACACAATGCGCATTAGGAGTGTAAGAAAAAAATTTGAGCCAGTCACCCCCTAGGATACAAGATAAGTTGAAAACAATTCTAGAAATATTTTTTTAACGCGTCTCTGGATAACGCCCTTTTAGTTTTTTTGTACACTGCGGCACCATTTGTATTCCAAAGGGCCTCTGATTGGCCTTTTTAAGGCAAGCTTCACCTGGGGATATATTCCAACCACTTGGCGTACGGTCAGGGTTGTATTTTTTCCCAAAGCTGGCAACAGGCCGCTGGAGAAGCCGAAATCCTATAGACCTATCAGACTTACTTCATTTCTGCGCAAGGCTGTTGAGTGGCTACTGGACCTGCACATCAGGGGAAAACTGCGGGCTTCCACATCATTGCACCGGACACAGTTTGCTTACCAAAAGGGTAAATCGACTGAGGCGGCATTGCATTGTGTGCATTTTTTGACGTGGAGGGTGCCTTTGACAACACGAGCTACGGTGCTATTACGGATGCTCTGGCGCGTATAAGGTGGTTGAATATCAACCCTAACAAGGCAGTCGTGATACCGTTCACGAGAAGGTACAACTACAGGCTAAAGAGGCTAGTAGTTGACGGAATGGAGGTTGAGTACTCCAATAAGGTCAAATATCTGGGAACTGTTCTGGACAGACGGCTTAATTTGTCAACGACTTTTGGTCTGAGCCGGTGGATGGTTAGGATGGCAACGCTTAGCTATTAAAATCTTGCCAGGCTAGTCCGGAAGAGGCGTGAATTCGCCATCCCAATCATCCACAAGCCATTGTCCAAAAAAATTTATGTATTGAAAAAAAAATTAATCAAAACAGAACTGAATCAGTACATTCAAATAAGAATGGAAAAAAACAAACAAAAATGTAAATAGATTAACAAAAAAGTAAAAATAAAAAAAACCCAAGAAGAAATCAAAACCTAGTTTATTTAATGGAATTTTAATAAAAAAAAAACAAAGCCTCTACTGATTTTCCAATTCCCTGCAATAGTTTGACCCCCGACCATCTCGACCCATCACTTCCTCGGCGGGCAGCTGATGATTTGCTGCCTGGTCTGCCCTCCCACTACCTTGGCAAATCCTTGGCCATTACGTGGATATGCCCCTTAACGCACTTTCTACCTCTACAAGTTTAAATACAGCTCACTTACCTGTTATTTCTCTCACTCCATGTTCAATTTTCTTTCCTCCTCAGGACATTTCCATATTCCAGAAACTCACCCCTCCGAAGATAGAGTCCATAAAAAAACCTGTCCCTCTGTCCGTTCAAACAAACCCCCAGGGTAAAATTAAATTAAAGTCCACCCCCCACCTAAAGCGCACAGACAGCCGCTAAAAAAACCTGTCCGAGCTCGGTCTGGTATCCTGAAGTAATCTATGGGTGGGATCACCAATAGTCCACTTTTTCCCCTTCGGTTCGGACTAAGTCTCGTCCGTATATAAGTAGGTGGTGTGACGAACGTTAGTGATTGGTGGTGAGGTTATGTGTAGAGATGAATGTTTAGGAGTGACTGATGGTGGTGTGGGTATGAATTTGAGTGTGTATGGATGAATCAACGCCCACTCGTATGAGGTTGACTGTATGACACCGATGTTTATGATGTATGTGTGTATGATGGATGTGTGTTTGATGCATGTGTGTTGGTATGATTTATGTAGGGATGGTGTGTATGGTTGTAAATGTTTAGACACGCATAAACTATTTTTTTTATTCTTTTCGACTTTTTTCTTTCGTTTTTTTTTTTTTATTCTTTTAATTTAATGACTTTTTCTAATCAATTTAATTTTCCTTCCCTCTCTTCAAAAAAAAAAACACAATTTTTTCACTTCAACTCAAAAATTTTATTCTCCACCAAAAAAAAAACGATCCTTCTTTTTTCGACACTTCAAATTCAAAAAAAACTCCTCCTCTTCTTTTTTCTTCTTCTTCTCCCTGTCCTATTATCCCGCCTTTTTTCTATCTTCTCCCGCCATCTTTTTTTTCCTTTCCCCGTAAACTCTTACACCCCCTGAACAGCTGTGCAAACTGTCAAAAAGATTGTTCCAGCAGTTTGCACGGTTGCATTTTAATGTAAAATCCTCTCCACTCCCATTTACATCAAAATACAACCTTCAGCCGTTACAGAGGTATGACAAATTGGAACTCGCACTTGGATCAAATCCTTGGGAAGGCGGTAAGGGACTTCTGGGCATGCAAGGGCTTCTTTGGGAGAACATGGGGATTTAGTCCTAGTATGGTAAAATTCCTATAATTTACGATGGTCAGACCGATAATTACCTACGGATCATTGGTATTGTGGCCTAAGATTCTACAGGAGACTGCAATAAAAAAATTAAACAGGCTGCAGCGGATGGTGTGTCTGGCCCTGACGGGGGTAATTCGCACATGCTACCACTACACATCCATAAAAGGAGGACTGCTATGTCCAGTCTCTTTAGGATCAAGCTGACATCGGGACTTGCTGAGGTCCAGGGGCATACCGGGTTGATGGAAATGGCTCCGGGCCTATCCGTCTGTACAAGGGCGGACATAATGACCACGGAACTGAGCTTCAACAGAAGGTACAGAGCAATCATTCCGGAAGGGATGGCCTTGAGTGATGGAAATCCATGTCGGGGAAACCATGAATTACACTGGTATACCGACGGGTCAAAATCGGATCACGGAGTGGGTGCAGGGGTTTTTGGACCTAATACACGAATCTTCATGGCGATGGGCAAATCACCGAGATTTGCGTCATTGATGTTTGTTGCAGCAACATTCTTGATAGGGGAATGGTTGGCGGCAGTATTGTGATTTTCACTGATAGCCAAGCGGCCATTAAAGAACTCTTTTCCTGGAGAATGTCCTCGAAGCTGGTGGCAGAGTGCCATGGAAGGCTACAGGAGCTGGGGACAAGGAACAGAGTAACGCTCTGCTGGGTGCCGGGGCACGCAGGGGTCCCCGGTAATAATAGGGCTGATGAGCTGGCCAGGGCTGGTTCAAACGCCCGGATGATGGGTCCCGAACCCTTCTGTAGATTAAGGTGGATGGGGGTCCAGTCCCTCATGGAGAACTGGGCTCTGGGGGAACATATGGGAAACTGGGTATCGATTTCGGGAATGCGTCAGGCAAGGGAATTAATCTCTCCCGGAAATGTAATGATGACGAACGGTCTCTGCACACGGGATCTGCGACTGCTGGTGGCTTTTCTGACTGATCACCACACGATCAAATACCACCTTTATCGGATGGGCCTGGCAGAGGATCAGGAATGCAGACTATGTCTAGACGGGGACGAGTCGACGAAGCATATACTGTGTGACTGCCCGGCGCTGGCATGGGCCAGAAGGATGCACTTGGGGCACGGTATAATGTGTGCGTCTTCCTTTGGGAAGCAGAGGGTCTTTTGGCCAACTAAGGGGAGTGGGTACAATAGACCTAAACTGGTCGCGGTACCCGTCACTGTGGGTGCAACTCCCTGCTTCATTGTTGAAAAGAAAAAAATTTGTAGTCCGATCACAACATAATTCCCATCGTTATTCATGGCTTAATTTTCAAATGACATCAAATGGCTACTTATGCCATCTCGTATCCTTCCCTCTAATGTCCAAACTTTTGAAAGTGGCAACGTAGAATGTATAGCTTTTAATATACTCATTTTAATGCCAGGCTCTTGTTTTCTTTTACAATCATTACATTAAAACAGGTCGATAAACGATACAAAACAAAAAGAAATTGCATCAGAAATGTAAAAAATTATTTTTGCACCCCCCAAACGCTTTTTGTTTTTTATACATTCCGCCATTTTGTACTAAAATCCATCCCCAGTCGAAAACTTCAAAAACTAATTTAAATAAAACCTTAGCTAATAATTCATAGCCCAGCTAGGGTTTTTCTTCTACCATCATAAGCTTTCAGATTTTTGGGGTCTGAATTAGTTCAAGATTTTGAAGTTGAAAAATGTGCTACTGTGTTATTAGTGTGCCAAGAGTACATGTATAACTTTAATCAAATATTGCGTGTAAACAAATACTTTTTATGCACTCAAAAAAAAGCCTTGCTTAGAAATACAGAGATTTGGGATCTTGCCACTTATATAAAGCCTGCTGTCACGTGCAACATTAAATTAAATGAAATTAAAAAACAAACCGAGTTGCAAACGGTGGAGGAAAAAGTTTAAGAAAGATCAAATAGATTAACTGAATCAAAGATAGAAAAGAATGCGGAATGCTACACTAAAGTGGAAAACGTTGTTATATCCGATGAGTTTTCATTTTAGCAATGAACTCAAAAACTGAGTGCTTTCATATAAATTGTACTACACGTTTAATCCCTTGCACATATTTCTTTTTCTTAGTAATTTTTATTATATTAACCATTTTTATTTTTCGAATATGTTCAATTATTTCAAATTGCAATTTATAAAGCTTCTTACAATAGTCCTATTCCCTCAATGTCTTAACATACAAAATTTACTTGATTGCTAACCAAAGCATATCTAAAGTAAAAACATATAACATGAATATACAAGATATTTTGGTGGTTAAGAGAATCATTCCTAAATATATGAACATCTCTATAGTTTAAATTTTTCCCAAAGGTTGGCTTAAGAAAAAAGTATTTTAAATATTGAGGAAATAGGACTATTGCAAAAAAAACTTTATAAATTGAAATTTGATTCATTGAATGAAAACAAAAAGCTTTAAAAGTGGAATTTTTGCATTATGTTATAAAACTTCCCATAACAACATATTGTTGTATCCTTTAAAATTGTTTTGAGACTATATATAAGTTTGACAAATCCCATGAAGGGTAATTGTTTCTTTTGGAATACAAATAGCTTGCATCTGCTAGTTACACACCATTTTATAAGTCAATCGAAAATTTCACTTCATATCTGTAACAATCGATTAATCGTTACACAAAACATGAGCTGTAGTCCACGTTTTTATTGAAAGTTCACTGAACAAATAACATACGTATTCAACGAATTGATTAGAATAAATTTTGCACATAAAATTATTGCAAAACTTTTCACATAAGACGACAGCAACAGCAACAGAAAATAAATATTATAATTGCATGACCAACGACAAACGATCGATGGCTTCTTTTCGAATAAAAATAAATTTGAATAATACGACAAAGTGCAATGTTTCATTTTTTAAATGCACTTTATGACAGATTCAGAAAGATTTAGTTGATCGTTTAAAAATCGAAATTAAAAATGTAAGAAGTAGATTGTTTGAGCATAAACGATTTTGAAACTTAAATTAGCTCTCAAAAAAAAAAAAACTTTAAATTATCTCAAATTCAGTTATTCTTCTTGATATATCCGCCACTAAAATTATGAGGAACATTAAGTTAATAACACCTCGAAATTTTAATCTGAGACTCTAAAAACGTAAATTGTTGAAATATTGTAAAATGCACTTGCAATAACCGGGTAAAAGGATAAAAATTTTGGTCCCAGAATATATAAAGCATTTATTTTGAAATCTTGTAAGAATCGACTGAAAAAAGCCCGCAGGTCTGTCTGTCTGTATGATATGAAACTGTTGCAAACTTGCCAATGAGACATTCACAAATTCCTTATATACTGAATATTTCCCGTCTATTTTGCCAATATGTGGAACATATAAGTTACAAACTATTTTATATGTATACAAATGTCTCTTTAGCATAGGCCATCATACAATATGTTTCGTTAGAGATCAGAGTTCATTCAATATTCGCAATAGTCAACAATTAAGAGTAGCTTTTTGCCGTACAGAAACAACTAAACAACGTATTGAATACTCTGGTAGTAAAGAATTTAACAACTTACCTCAATCTATTAAAATGTGCCCTTCTCTTTCCAATTTCAAAAAATTGTTAAAAGAATTTCTTAAATCAAATATTTACGATAAGTTATAAAACTACTGCTTCTGATATACCTTTGTTTGTTTATGCGCATGTAAATTTCCTTTATATTCTTAAATAAAATTAATTTTTTTTTCTCCAAGAGAATGGACGCCACACCTTCAGGTTTCTTTTGATCAAATACAAAGTCCATAAGAATACTAATAATAAACAGAAACAATTCTCGGCAATTATTTTTCGATTAAGCCATTTATCAAAAATTAAATCAGGTGTAATTAAAAATTGAATTAACTCAATTAAACATTTACTTATATCAACAACATTACAAAATAACATTAGAAAATTGTTTTTAGTTAAATCAAAAAACATTTTATTGATACTATGAATTTGGTACAAATTTTATTAATTTTTAAATTAATATCACAAATGTTTTAATTGGAATCCATTTTAATTTTTTTCTGTGTTGATCTCCATGAAAAAAGTTAAGATAAAAATTAGAATAAATCCAGCCCCATACGGAGGTTGTCTAGCAAAATAGTTTTTTTTTTTTTGCAGCAGAAATCGAAAGCATAAAGTACCAGAATAATATGATTTTCATACAGAAGATTTCTTTAGTGCTGTAAATGTGACCTCGAAAACAACATATTACTAATGGTTTTCCAATAGTGACTTGCGAACTTGGACATCTGATAGCTGTGTTATTGTTGAAGCCATATCGGTCAAATTGGCTGGTATGTAATCAGTCTGTTTGGTAAATCACCATGGATGGAAAAAGCGTTTAACAGCATGTGAAAATTATTAAATTGCAACTGACCCCAATTTTCATCAAAAAATCATCAACAGCGATTAGGCTCATTTCTGAAGGAATGGTTACATCAACTAACAAAATTGTATAATTTGAGACGATACCAATCCACAAGTGATCCAAGATGTATCCCGAAACAGTAACTGTTTAGGGTGAATTTTGGCTTGTGGTGCCAATTGTCCATATTTCTTTGAGAACGAAGTAAGCCTTTATTGTCAATGGTAAGCGCTCTAGGTTCCTTACCAACTTCTTTTGACCTGAATAGGTGATTACAGACTTCAATGGCATGTGGCTAAAGAACCATCGTGTTGAATCAATGACATCAATCCTATAACGAACGTCACCATAAAATGTTGTCATGTTTTATGCGTCATCTATGATACACAGAAAAAATTATTTTTTCAATTCAAACAAAAAATTTGTAGAATCAATAAATTTTTTGTCTGAAATCGGTCCTACAAACAAATTCGCATATTCAAACAATTTATTTGCATTTTGTTTATTGAAAAAAAACGCCGATTTTTTTAAACAAATAATTTTACAGAATCAAACAAAATGTTTACTGAAATTCATATAAATTTTAAACAAATAATTTTGCTGAATCAAACAAAAAAGTTTTGGAACAAGCAATGACGCGCACACAAGCAAGCACTGTTGGTGAAGATGAAGCAGAGCAGAGCGGCCGGCTGGCTTTGAGACACATTTTTTTGTTGGAATAATTTTTGAACGAAGTCTTATTTATACACACAATGTTTTTCTTCGTCACTCACTTTTGCTGCATCCTTTCCTTTGCTAATGAAGAAGAAATGTAACCAAAAACGGCGGCAGACCGACTCGATATGTTTTTCGTCATCATTCTATTTTTGTATTTGATGTATTTAAACAAACTGTTTGAAAAAATTGAATACGGGATTTTGTTTTTTTTTACCAACTTTGAAACCAACCAAAAATTTATTTTGTTTCTTATAATGTTGTCATTACTGTTGTTTAAAACAAATGAAACGTTTTTTTTACCTGCTATTGTTTTTGTTGTTTTTTACTACAAACCTCGTCACTCTATTTTATTTTCTAATTGCTGTACTTTTTTAAAGCGTCCAAAAATAGATTGCATGTGTTTTTTGTTATAGTTCTTATATTTATCATAAAGAAGTGTTGCTTACAATCAATAAAAAAAATGCAAAAGGACGACAACATTAAAGAGCATTAAATATTTCATACAAAATTATGAAAACTTGAAACCAATAGCGCGTTTATTATATTTTTGAAGAGTTGTCCACATTTTTGTTGGTTAAATAAAAATCAAACAAAAATATTGATTGAATCAGTAAAAAAATTTGTAGAAATCAAAAAAAATTTCAAACAAGCGTTTGTTTGAAAATAATTCGGCAATAATTTTTTCTGTGTATGACATCGATTTGATGCCATATTTTGTGTTTTAATTAACATTATTATTATGATTAAAAACAACCGAATTACGTTGGCCTGCAATTGAAGAAATTTTTGTGGGGCTACGTCAAAGGCCTAACGTTAGAGCATTTAAAAACCAAAATTCGTCAAGCCTACATGGACAGTCAACCGGACGGACTGACATCGTTAAACCGACACAGAAAGTGATTCTAAGTTGATCGGTATACTAAAATGTAGTTCTAGGACCAATATTTTAAGATATTACACAGATTAGCAAGTGAGGGTTTGTGCTATTGTTGTGTGGGTATAATAAGCACTTACAAAACTTCTCAGCTACCAATATTTGAGAAACTTCAAACATAAATTGAAAAGAGTTTAGAATTTTAAAATTAAGCTATAGAATTCTTAGGTTATAAGTTAAAAAGCAGTTCGAAATGAAAAATGTATTAAGTTAATTAAAAAAAATCCCCCCGTCACCCATAATACAGGAGCTCAAGTCGGATCCACGTCTGAGTTATGTTAAGATATATAAACATATGTTTATTTATTTATATAATCACATAAGTTCACATATTATATTATAACCATATATGATCATATCTACTTTTATTTGCTCAGGTAGGCAAAAAGATGGGGACAGGAGATGAGCATATATAGATATTCCACAAACTACTAATAGAATCGCTACAAATGACCATAGTTTATTACACTTCCCCTTTTATAATTTTGTTCGATACTTTTGGGTCGTCAATGATCTGGCCAACCCCTGTATGTACGTGTCTAAAATTTTACCCAGGGATCAAACATGCTATTCTTAAGTTGGATACCAAATTTCAGCCATTTACGTAAAGAAATAAAGAAGTTATGGATTTTTGGCCGGAATTTCCCAGTGTGCATTGTTGTATAATTGCACGTTCGAAAATCGAATACATAATACCAAAAAAAGTACGATGGTCTTATCAGGTTTTTGGAGTTTATAATACAAACATCTCTCTAGATTTATTCAATACTAGCGTCCTTTTTAAAAACAACTATTAAATGTCTTTCGGACGAACAAAAATTCTACCCACGTTAATAAATATCATATGTAAAACTATCAGTTGTGAAACATTGAGAACTTATTTACACATCTAATAACAAATGTCAAAATTTTAAGATGACAAAATTGTCTTTCTTTTTTTGACAATACAGTAAGAACAATATTTTTTACAACCCATAACCTACATAGTTTATTATTCATCTTCAAAACTTTATAAATCTGTCTTAAAAAAAAGTAGCACCACTGCACAATTCGACTTCAATACCCCATAAAAAGAAAACAATATCATTAAACCCATTTCTCGACTTTAATACGACGACCAGTCATTCTTGAATAATTGAATTAAATAAAAATCCCAATCCGCTTTCTGAAAACTACAAAATCAACGTTGAAAACATGTGCATTGAACACAATGCACAACTCAACAACTCATTGTGCAACAATTTACATTTAAATTGACATGATATTTTTTGGAAAAAATTTTCTTCATTCATAACATTTAATCCTAATGGAAAACAAATTAAATCCGCAAATGTTCTCTAAGCGATTTTATTTTAATTTTTATACCCTTCACCCCTAATGGTGTATGCGGGTATACTAAGTTTGTTATTCCGTGTGAATCTTTTTTAATATTTTTTGAAGGCACTATTTAGTATATACATGTATTCTGGGTCCTTGAGTAATTCTAGGTCGATTAACCAATTTCCGTTTGTCGAAAGACTCAACAGAAAAGAGCATTTTAAATGTCTAACTGTTTCTAGTTCTCCAGTTAAGGAGTAAAATCCAATACATTCTGTTTAGTAGGAAAAGAGTAAAGGACCAACTAAAATATGCATAGCCTTGCTTAACCTTCTGTCAAAAGTTAACAAAAAGTCTCTCAAAAGCATTAAAAAAAACAAAATAAAAAAAATATTTAAAATGGCAAGACAAGTCGCCTTTATTTAAAATGGTAGAACCAGAACCAGCTCCTACCGATTAAGAACTGTCACGTGACAAGTTTGGTGGTAGTTCCCTTTTCCCTAGGGATAAACAATATAACCGCTTGTGTGCAATTTCAGTTTAATAAATAAACCTTGTAAGTTTTTTTTTCTTCTTAATATTGAAGCGTTTTAAAATCAAGCGTAATAAAATCATGTTTGGCTATTTTTTAGCTTTTAAGCAGTGAAGAGTTTCGGCATTACTGCCCATAAGTAACCATTGATCCCATACAAAGCCACTTTCGGAAAACTCTTTATTAAGCCTCTTTATAAAGACTGGAAATCATGGTGTCAAGTTTTGAAAGTTTTGTTCCATAATTTGTCATATGTTCCACACCGATAGACAAGGCGTCATAGCACTGATGACACTTTTCATCATGGTGATGTCAACCTTAACATCACTTGGCCAAAGTGTCATCAGGGTCAACATGAAATTATGTCATCAATGGGATGACACATCGGCATCACAGAAATGACGAACATGTCCTCAGTGCGATGACGCAGTAACATCGGAGAAAGGTCACATTAGCATCAATTTAATGACAGTTTGTCAATAAGTCAAAGTCATTGGAATTGAATTAAGTCAAAGTGAAATAATATTATTATTTATTTACCCGTTACATACGTTTGTTTCACGTTTGTTGAATAACGACCTTTGTTAACAGCAGAACTCTCAATAATAAGACACCAGCACCATGCTCCGTATGGTTTTCGTAATCATTCTACTTTAAAAATTTGATGTATTTAACTTAATAATTTAAAAAAATAGAATATAGGAATTTCCGCTTCTTATAATACATTGTAAACATGAAAATAATGTTTATAATAAACAAAATGTGGCATCGAATTGATGTCACTATAGTCATAAAATAGATGGCACGTAAAAAATGACATAATTGTACGAAGACGCTAGTCATTGGATTGATGTTACTGTTTGCATCATTGATGCCATTTGTAGTAACATTGATGTCACAATTCTGATGTAAGGGCATCATCAATATGAATATGCATTTCTCTATTAGTGCATATGAAGCATACTTTTAAAATAGATTCGCCGAAAACCGCAACGGATTATAATACTGAGAGGTCAGTTCTTATTAATTTTGATTTATTGCATTAAAATATAAATACAGAAATATTGTTACTCTGGCTGGAGGGTATCAGAGATTCGACACAGCCAAATAAAATAGCACTTTTGCTTGTTTTAAAATAAATTTAAATTTAGGTTGTATATTTTCAATTTCAAAATACAAAAGCATTTTCCAAGCAAATCAAAAACGTGATTAGAACTGTTGAGTGTCAGTAAGCCCGAGAGGGGTTGGGTTGAGAGCAAGAAATTTAAGTTAAAATTAAAATTCAAACTACAAAATCTAAAAGCTGACGATATTGGCTAATAAAGTAAAAAAAAATCTAACCTTTTTAAATGCTCTTTTAATTCATTTTCTGCTTATGTTTTACTATGTAAAGAAAGCCAAAGAAGAATTTTTGTTATCGAGTGTATTTTTTTAAGTTTTGTTTTTTTTTTTTTTTGACAGGTTTTTATTTATGTATTTCTTTGGTTTCCCAACAAACCAAAATAACTCAGAAAGAACTTGTAGCAAGCTTCGTTCGCAATCAAAGAAACATTTTCACTTGGTGTAAATAATAAAGCAACAATATCTTTTGCAACCACACACATTTTGCATTAAGAAATTTTAGCCACAACAATATTATGCATTTATTATTATTTTTTAAAAAACACAATTTTAAAATTTGTATTCAAAACTAAATAAAATTATTTTAAACGTCAGAAACAATTTCATACAAATTGTTGCTGAAATTCTAGTTCACTCAACTTTTTAAAAAAATCTTTAGTTAAATTTTTGCTTATAGAATGAAAGGAAAATATATGAAATACTTTGGGAAGAAATGAGATAGAAGAAAAAACGAAATTGTTGCTCTTATTGTGAACAAAGCTTTAAGCTTAGAAAAGTGTTGTGATTACTATTATAAAAGGCTTACTAAAAATTGTTAAATAATGAAAACTGATCTCTTGCATATTATCGCTTGTCTTTAATATAATGTAAGCTAAGAAGTCTAAGATTTTAGGAAAATACTTTTCTAATCATGTTCGTAATAAGATTTCTTTACGAACAATCTGTTTAAATTTTTATTATATTTATATCTCTTGTGATAAGATTTTTCTACAACTCATCTGTCTGTTTAAATGGAAATACCATGTAAATAAGTAACATCATCTTCTATTCCAGAAAAAATTACCACTATTCCCCTTTTTGGCCTCACGCCCAGGGTTGTTAGATGTGACGATTTTTCGTCATTTTGACGATTTTTTTGAGAAAATACAGTAAAATGACGATTGACGATTTTTTAAATAAAAGTGTTATGACGATTTTTTGGCATCAATATGCGTGCTTAAAACTTTCTTCATGATTAGAAACACTAACAAGAAATATTTACAATTATATTGGAAACTGCCCAAAGCGCAACAATCAATTTTCGAAATACAGAAATTATTGGAAATAAGGAGCATAAGTAATTCGAATTCTGGAATTATATGAACTGCTAAAAATTCATTTTGGCTGCAATAGATGAAGTATTACAAAATATAAATAGGCTGTATGTCTGTTTTTTAACACATTCTTAATGTTATTAATAAGATTTCTCAACCTAAAGGTGTTCAAATTCATGAAATGCACAGTGAGTGATATATCAAAACTTTTCAAAGAAGAATACGTAAAACATAATCCGTTTGATAAGTTGCGTTTTTTTTTTTAAATTCTGTGATTTTGAAGTTGCTTCGTCTTTGATTCACTTTGCGTTGCATGGCTTCGAAGTTGCGTCGTTAGTACTTCGATTTGCGTCGTTAATATCAAAATGTCTGTTGAAAGCTAACAGTAAAAAGGGATTTCCCGTTTAAGTCTTATATGCACATTAGGGTGGCACTGAAGTGTATGAAAGAAATTTTGTTACTGAATTTTTAAGAAGCCCAGGTGGAATATTGTGCTAATCGGTCTAGACAATAAATATAAAAAGTTTGAGCGAAACCAGAGAACTGTAAGTGCTGCCCCAAAGAGGTCAAAGGTCGAATTTCTGTAAATTCCATATTTTCATTAAGTATTTATATAGAATTTTGGCTGTTTCTTCCTGGCTCGGCGTAAAATTTTGAAAATTTATTCTTTCGTGTGCTAAGAATATTCAGAAAAACTTTTGAAAAAATTAAAACCACGGTTATATATGTGTTACAAACAGTTGGTTATAAATAAGCTGAAATATGTTAATAAACTTTTTGTGAGAAAAAAACATCAACCCTTCACTCTTGTTCAAGACCAAATGACACATATTGCATATTGAACTAAAAACATATGAATTAAAAAATGTTTTCATAAAGCATTGTTTGCTAATGCAAGTATTAAAAGCATTATTATATTATAAGCATGTAATTTGCTAAATTAATAAATTATATAATTTTAAGGATTTTAATTTCAAAAAAGAGTTTGCGTTAAATCTTAAACTTAAGTTAAAAATACAACAAAATTTGTATTACTTTGAATAGATGTTTCCTCTGATCCCCATCTTTGGTAATTTTTTCATGGTAATCTTGCAAAGCTTAATTCCTCTTTCGGTGCAGTCGCTTTTTATTTTTAAGTTCCCAATTATATATTTTGCCCTTCGATGCTCGGGTAAATCATTCCATAAACTTGGCTCTATTTTTAAAAAAATCTGTAGAAATTTTAAAAGTTTGCTAGTATTCTTTGAGAACAATTCCTCCAGAATAATAAGTTTTTTCGGCATTTCTTCATCCTATTCATCATTATCTTCTGAGACGTTAACTTCCGTCTTCGTAACAAACTTGGCTTTGGTTTAAAAATCTATTCTATCATCGAATAACGAAAAGCCTCCACATTCTTCATTCAAATAGTAAAGATGGTTAGGAAATTTTGTAACTGCTTTATCTGCTATATTTAAGTTAATTTTTTGTAATTTTCCCAATTTCTCAAGAATTCAATGTCGTTTAAAGGAACTTGGTCTGCTTTATCAGCATTAAACCAGAATTGCGAATATCACTAAACAACAAATCCAGCAGCTTCGATTAAATCTTAAACTTCATTTTCGGTTAAAGCAGGAAGTTGTTTTCGAAAAGTAAGTATTTTGAAATAATAAATGGCCTTTGCCATCCATCTGGCTAAATGCGTAGCTCTAGGTTCGTAAATTAAATGCCTTTTGGCGGACTTTCTTTCTCCTAAGAATATTATTATTATATTATTATCAGTTCTAAAAATTCTTTATAGTCATTGCGTAGAAAGTCTTCTAATAGTATCTTTTGCAAATCTCCGTTACCATCTAAAATTTCATTGAATTTTGAATGTGACGATCCTGCCAAAAAACCATCCTGTGACTTTTTGCTAGTTTTAAATAATTTTTATCAATATTTTCAGAGCATTGCACTTAATTATGTAATTTACCCATTATTAAAAATAAAAAAATTAGCATTAATTTTAACCCAATATAAAATGGGCTAATATTCTTAAATTTGTTTGAAGAACTTAGATTTCAAAAAAAAAACTTGCTGAATATAAAGTTTTGTATACGTTTAAGCAATCATGTAATTTTGCCCTTTATAAGCTCAGAAGTGTTAATTTTTCCAAAAAAAATATTCACAAAATATTCTTACCACCCTTCATAAAATTAATGAAAAATTTTCGTGCCAATCCAAGAACAACCAAGAAAATTCCTAATGAAAATAAAGAATTCACTTAAATTTGACCTTTGACCTCTTTGGGGCAGCTCTTTAAGTGGTCCGATATTGCTGAAATTCTTGCCAGTTATATTTTAGACCAATCGGCACAATATTCCGCCTGGGCATTTGCGAAAATCGAAAGTTGAAATTTCGGTGCCACCCTAATGTACATATATGAAGGTTGCAAGTTGAAGATCGTTAGTAGTTTCAAATTACATCTGCTGAAGTGAAGTTAAATTCGAATATTTTGCTGAAATGAGTCAACAAGAAATCAAATAAGCTAAGAACAAAAACTAGACATTTTGAAACGTGGATTGAAAATTAAAATCAGCAAAGAATGACCTTTAAAAAGATGGTTATTCAAAAGAAAGCTTTAACTTAATTTGAAGATCGAAAATAAATTTATCCGTTATCAAGTTTATCAAGTCAAAATTTATTTCTTCAATACAAATGTATAGAAAATCGTACTTCGGTTTTCGTCGTTTCGGCTTGCGTCGCATTTTCTCGGTCCCAATTAGCGACGCAAACTGAGGTGTTGGTATATATGTATCCGCAAAATAATCCGACGTCGTTCAGATATCTGAGAGAAACGTCGGCAAAAAAAGTCGGAATCGTATACGAATTCTGTCAGATTTCTGACCCAAAAACGTATAAAGTGGTTGACACGAATTCTGACAGGCATGTCGTGGGAAATTCTGGGGTTTTGTCGGTATTTCTGATAGATATCTAACAGAAATCTAATGAATAAGGCATGGGAAGTTCCGATGTGTTAGCCGATATTCTTTTTGCTTTCTAACTCATAGCTGAATAAAAGTGTATTCAAAATTATAAATTTTACACGTACGTACCCTTTTCATGCTTTTTATCTTGAACAAATAAAATAAAATTAAAATTATCAAAGTTATTTTCGGGAATACAAAGTTTATTATTATTACGATTTCCGTATGACGTGCTAAATTCCCAGTTTTTCATATTTGATAAATACACTGAAATTTATTGTTGAGGAAAAGCTAGCTTCTATGCGCATTTCGCCGGTTGCTTAGACCAGCTCATCAGGAAACCTTTTCCAAAGATTTTAGAAAAGCCAAAAATATTAAACAAATAAAACCCTAAAGCGAATAAGAGTTATATACACTCTAAGTCTTACTTGTAACAATATCAAAGCTTAAACAAAACACCAACAATAAACAGTGAGTTTATCTCTTCTTACATCCCCCTACAATTGGTTGGGTTCTTTCTGACTCGAATTGTAGTTGTAAGTGGGTTAAAAGAAAAAACAAAATTAAAAACAAACCGCTTCATTCTATTGTCTTCGTAAGAAAACAACGAAAAAAAACCAATTTGCCAATTCAGTTTTATGCACGGGCACATGCAATTATATTATCAAAGTTATTTATCAAAGTTTTTCCTGGGATTCAAAAATTAATTATCAAGGTTTCGTTATAATGTGCTAAATTTCATACTATTGACAAACTGAAGTTTATTGTTGATGGGATAAGCCATTCCTATGCGCATTTCACTGGTTTCTTAGGCCAGCTCGTCCGCGAACTTTATCCAAAGAAAAACTAAAGATATTATACAAATAAAATTGTTAAGCGAATAAGAATTAGAAGCCCCAGTTTTACTTGTAACAATATCAAAGCTTAAACAAAAACAACAACAATAAACAGTGAGTTTATCTTTTCAACTGAATGACAATTGTCATTATTTAAAAAAAAAAATAATAAGTCTCGTTAGACAAATCCCGCTATATCCATGCGAAATCGATCAGAAATCGACCAGACACTAAGTTTAATCTGAACGAAGTCTTTAAGAATTAACTCAGACATTTCGTGCAATGACAGACAATGTCGGAGTATTTTGCTGGATGGGAAGTTTATTTGTAATTGTTTTGTTTGCATAACAACTGTTAAACTGCTTTTTTTTGTACAATATAAAATTTTATTTTCTAACAAAAAATTAAATTGCCTGTGATTTGTAACATTTTATGACGATTTTCTTTAATGTTCGTGACGTTTTTGACGAAATTTTTTTTTCTAAAAATTTCTAAAAATTTTCTAAAAATTTTATTTTCTAACAAAAAATTAAATTGCCTGTGATTTGTAACATTTTATGACGATTTTCTTTAATGTTCGTGACGTTTTTGACGAAATTTTTTAAACTTCTGACGATTCTTTAAGAAAAAAGCATAACAACCCTGCTCACGCCCTTCCACATCTCATTTTTTTAAATCATTTAGTGCCTTCTTTTTTTTCTTTAAAATTGTACATTTGCAGTTAATATCTACATATTTTTTCGTATTATTTAATAAATAAATAAGTATTTTATATTCTTTTCTTATAAATTAAACAAAAAATAAAATTTGAAAAAAAATTCAACCTAAAATTAGACTCAACTATTGCTGCGGTCATTGAACTATTTCTTTATTTTATTTTTTTTCAGGAGTGTGTGAGCTTTTATGTACAACGATTTACACTTTTATATTGTTGTTGTTGTTTATATGTTTAGTTTTGTTTGTTTATGTTGTTGTAGTTATTTCTGCTGCTTTTTTGTTTTTCTTTTCTTTTCTTTTTGTTTTGTTTAGTAATGTTTGGTATGGTTTGCATTTGCTGACCATAGAGCACTCCATCTATCGGTCGGTCTACGTTTTGAGTCTATCCATTTATCTATTTACTTATATTGTTGTTAGATTCATTCACACACACACACACACGAACACATCTATATTAAAAAGTGTGTATAAATGATAGTTTTTTGGTCTATCATGGAGTTTTGCTTCCAAAAATCACAGCAACAAAATATGTACTGGCAAAAATTTTTGTTCGTATACAGAACTTAAAAAAAATTTAATTTATTAAGATATTCTCTGCAGTTTTGAGTTCAATAACTCAAGCTTTATATTCATCTTATACGTAGCTAAAAAAATCGATCCTATGTTCATCGAGACGATCTTGTGATGAATGTTACAGCCGAAGAAAGAAATATTAAAGGATAAAGGACGTTTTGTTTTCAGATTTTCCGATCTTGAAATACCAACACTACTAGACCCTGAAACAGCAATTTCTATATACCTGAATTTTGGAAACATTCATAGCCTTTGAGCAAAATCATTTTTTGCATAATCACATCAGGTGTCCTTTTGAAATCAATTTGAAATTAAAATAAAGAGTAAAAAATTATCGGAAAAAATGCGAAACACTGCTTTTTAACAATCTTTACAATAATATGGATATAAATCATTTAATAGAAATTATTTCAGGGACTGCAAATTACGGTTGTATTTCAAGTTTCAACTAATAAACTCAAACTATAATAAAGTGCTTAGTATAAAAGGAGTAAACTAAGGTAATCTTTGTTACATGGACTACCTTCAGGCAAATTTCATCTAATTATTTTAAACTGCGACATATTCTTAAAACAGAGTTTATAATTGAAGATAATTTGTGGCTCAATGAAGTTTCAGTGGTGGAAGACCCTACAGTGAAGATATTCTTTGCGGACAAGGTTCCATGGACAAACAACCAGCAGGACGAACGGATGGATGGAGGAATATAGGTAACCAATATTTTTTAGTGTTATACACATCACCACAAACTCATAATACCCTCTCTACTACAGTGCACTATCAGGGTTGTCAGATGTGGCGATTTCTCGCCAAACGTGGCGATCTTCAAACATGTTTGGCGACCTAATTTTTGATTTGGCGACATGGCGATTTATAAAATTGTTAAAATCGTCAACTGGCTATTTTTGATGACCTATGAATTTGTTTTGAAATTCGTTAAATTCAATACTTAGAATAATATTATTTTAATTCTCGTATTTTTATGAATGAAATTTCAGGCAATCATATGTATGATAGGCATTTGAAGGTATGTTCAAATAGCTGCTTAATTAATGAAAATCTTCTAGAAAAGTGTTTTTATATATAAAATTGCTCTTGATAAAATCAATAAATAGAATTCCTTAAAACACTAATATATTTTAAGTCTATAAACATTTTCACATTATACTTATATGTATATATGTGGCAATTTATTATCACAGATAAAATATGCTGTTGTTAGTGATATTTTAAAGATTTTATGAATCCTATCATACCGTAGGAGTTTATGAAAAACAATGGAAAAAATAAGCGTTGGTTAATTGGAAAGATAACTTAATAAGTTTAGGCCAACGTTTTAAAGCTACAAGGATACGGCAGGTACGTAACATTTTAAGGACTTTACTTTGGCTGTCCTTAATATGCGGTTATTACAACTAGTAATGCCTGTGAAACAATGAACTCCACTGAAACTCGCCTTCGAATAAGAATGCAATACGAGCTTCTAGCCGCGTTATTAGGAGTTATACAGGCATGTTCTGTAAATCACAAGATTTCAAATCACTTCTGATTTTGAAATCACAATTGTGATTAATGGGTGTTTTGAAAACCACAAAAGTTTAAACTTAGTTAAAAATGGTGGAAACAAATAAGCAAGTAATTTTAAATCGGCGGCCAATTAGCCGACTGGCTTAAAATCACAATTATGAAAAATGCACACCTTTTTTGTGATGTCAATTCACTTTCACTAAAAGTGATTTTCAGAACATGCCTATTATGGCGACATTTTTTTGAATTTTTGGCGTATTTAAGCGATATTGAACTAATTTAGTTTTTAGGATTTATAAAAATATTTTTAATAAATTAAAAAATAATCAGTATTGTGGTTATTTTGTTGAACTATTTATGGTTTTTAATCCAAATTTTAAGTATTTTTATAATCAGGCTTAAGTTCATCAAATTTAATTTTCATTAAATTATTTTTATGAAGAAAGGAATTTTACAACACGAAAATTAGTTAAAATTGTTATTGATAATTTTTCATTCTTGACGTGGCTGGGGCAGCCTGATTATAAAAATACTTAAAATTTGGATTAAAAACCATAAATAGTTCAACAAAATAACCACAATACTGATTATTGTTAAAGCTAAGGCACGAGCTCCATGTGTTCATTTGTCCTTCAAGTTGTGCCTAAAAAAAGGTCAACAAAAAAGAACGACAAAAATGAAAAAACAAACAAAAAATGTACTTTCGACTTCAAGAAGAATTCTTGACAAAAGTACGAGAAAGCAGAAGTAAGGAAAAAACACGTAAAATCAATTAAAAATGGATAATTATTCAGAAAAGCAAATTTCGATCTACCAAAGGTTAAAATACAATTTGGTTTAAGGATTGATGTTTGACTATTGACGTCAGCAGTCATCGATGGCTGCGAGTGTAAGACGGCAAATCCATCTGAGGAGATCGAGTGGTTGCGATCGAAACATGTCATGGTGGCCTGCCGGCCGGGGTTCGAGCCCCAGCCACGTCAAGAATGAAAAATTATCAATAACAATTTTAACTAATTTTCGTGTTGTAAAATTCCTTTCTTCATAAAAATAATTTAATGAAAATTAAATTTGATGAACTTAAGCCTGATTATAAAAATACTTAAAATTTGAATTTAAAAAATATGTATTTTATTGTCAAAAACTTGTAAACAAAGGCTTTGGCGATTTTTGATATTGAATTTGGCGAAAAAGGTCAAAATCGATCTGACAACCCTGTGCACTATAGGAAATTTAACCCCTTTTTTTTTGAACGATTTTTTGGATTTGACTTTTGGTGAACTTTTAAGAGAGAGGGAGTGACCGAAAAAACAATTTTAATACACTCAGAAAAAAACATAAGTAAATTTAACTAAAAAATTAACAAATAATTAGTTCTAAGAAGGGGTTACGGTTTATAGGTTCCCGCATTCAAGATTTTTTTAGATCTTTGATAGATAATCTGAATTTCTAAACTGCTTTTTTTCTAAAAATTTGTTCGAGTGTACAGATACCTTTCGAATATAAAAGTAGAAATTAATTTAACTAATTTAATGAAGTAACAAACAAAGTCATGTTTAAAAAGGATTTTATTCAACAATATGATTTTCGAGTTCCAAACCGTCAACTAAATTAATATACATGGGTTCAAAATGCCACCACTCTCTATTTCTTCATCTTCGCTTTCGGGATTTTCTGGTCTGCATTTATTTTTATTTATCTTTATTTTTTTTTTTTTTTAATTTCCTAAGCTAATCCCGCGAAGCTTTTCGCTTGTCTGCAGGAAAGAAACCAGAGTCTCTGGCGGGAATCGAACCCGCAACCCCGGCGCTGATAGACTACCTCACTTCCAGCCTACCAGGGCTATTTCTGTTTTTATTTTCATATCTTATATTGCAATATTGCTCTTTTGAAAAGTTGTTCTCTAAAAGAAAGGCTAGTCCTTCATCAGCAGATAGCTTAGTTCGCGTTGCTTTTGAAATTATTTTCCATATTTTTGAAGCTCTAGTTGGAGTACTGACAGCCTCTTTTAAAACCACTGCTAAATCTAATTGGTTACATTTACGAGAAGACGCAGCTGCAGCTAGAATTATGGATTCCACTTCAATATTATGATCTTTAGAGATTTCTGCTGCAACTCGTCGTTTTGTTCTCTCAGATTTTTGACAAAAATGTATTTGCGGTCGTCCAGCTTTCGATTTAATGGAGGCACACTGCGTATCACGTTTTCTGATCGAAGTACTGGATTTAAGCCATATAGCATGATGTTTTTCAAAAACTTTCAAATTTGAACAAAATAATCGTGAATGCTCTTTTAAATACTGTTTACAGTTTTCGGAACAACCACTCTCAAAATTTTGGGCAATTTTTCAATTTCGTTGTGTTTCTCCAGCCATATATTGAATAATTCTGAATTTGGCACGCTGAAAAAATTTATTTTTTTAAACTCGCAAAAAATTCGCAGACGAAAAATATTAAATTTGGAAGATAATTGGTTGTTCTATAGAACTATTATGATATTATGTCTAACATGTGCTATCATTTTTTTGTAAGTCTTTATTAAATTCTAATTCATAATTCCATTAGTTCATTTTAAGGTCACTTTAATTTTTCCAATTTAATCGATTTTATAGAAGAGTTTACCAACATTTTGCTATAGAAAATAAAAGAACTTAAGAACTTAATTTTTCAAAAATATAAATTTTTGTTACGAAAACTTTTATTAGAAGATATCGAGCCCTACCCGCGAAAATAACGTAAGCTGTCATGATTTTAAATTTTCGTTTTTTTTTTTAATAAATGACTTTATTGGCAACACGTGCATCATTTCCTAAAATGTCATGGTCACATAAGGTATCGTTACGATTTTATAGCAAGAACAATTTTATTGGAAGCGACAAATTTCATACAAAATTTATATGAAATAAAATAAAAAAGCTCTCTCCTGTAAAATTTGATTTTTGTCGCTTACGTTATTTTCGCGGTTAGGGCTCGATATCACAAAATTCGCTGAACTTAAAGGTTTTCAGATAACTGGCTTAGAAATCGTAATCAAAACACCTGTTAAAGTAACAGAAATTAAATTTTTTGAAAAATGTATTTATTTATTTATTTATTATAACTACATAATAATAAAATTATTATCCAGTTGAATTGTAAGAGCACTAGCATCTTAGGCCATCAGCTCATATTTTATAGCTTATTTTTTACAATAATGATGTGTATACTTAAATTTATGATAAGTTAAAAGTTTATGTACATATGATTTTGCAATTTAAATTTTATGAAAAATATTTAATTCTTTTAAGAGTTCAACAAGGTTGTTTATATTTTCTTTTGTGACTTCTGAGACAATATTATGGAGATTGTAATTATTTTTAATACATATCGATTTTATATAAGTACATTCATTAATAATATGATTCATTGAGATTGTTGAGGATCTGCAGAAAATGCATTGGGGAGCAGGTTTGTTTTCCATGAGGTGTTGGTGTGTCAACCGACAGTGGCCTAGTCTAATTCTTAGATATTTTTGAAGATGTCTCCTTGGAATGTCAGGTGGGTAGGTAGATGGGTTTCCGTCTGGGTTAAATTGTTTGTAGTTATGTGTATAGTTGTTCCATTCGTTTTTGTGTTTGCTGAGACAACATTTTTAATTGCTAAGTATATAGAGCTACTGTTTTGAGTTTGTCTCATAATAAGTGGTGATTTTAGTGCATCTTTTGCAATTTTGTCTGCTATTTCGTTACCCTTTATGTTTGCATGCCCTGGAATCCACATGATTTTTATTTTATTTGGGAAACGAATTAGATTATCTCTGATTTCGCAGATGGTGTCGATTGGATTAGATACATTTTGTATTGCTGTTATACAGGATTTGGAGTCGGTACAAATTATAAACTTAGATCTTTGCTTTTTTATCCAATGTATAGCTATTAAAATTGATTCTACTTCTACATAAAAAATTGGGTTGTTATGGTTGAGTAGCCCGTAACTGATGGTATTAAAACTGTTATCTACTACTGCGTAGGATACCCCACTAGTGGACTTCGATCCATCCGTGTAGCAAAAAAAAATAATAAACTTTGCAAAAATTCAAATTTTTACTTTTGGAAAAAAGGGGAAAGTTTCCTATAGTGCAGTGGTGTGAGTATATAATTGGCAAAATTATATTACAAGCTATTAATTTTTACCGGTGCAGAAAGATTTTTTACGCAGTATAAATTATTGTTTTACGCACATTTCCATTTACTCAGCTAAAAAATCAAGAATATTGATTATGATATACATATTATGATACATATATACTACATATATATCGTCATTTAAAATAAAAATAAGCATATCATAATTTTTAAAAATGTTTCAGAAGCGATAAGAATCTTAATTAAATGCTAACTATTGTGCCCTAAAAAAACAATTTTTTGTTAACGTAAGTAACCAGAAAAAGTTGTTGTTGTAATCACAAAATTTGCCATTTTGTTAAGTTTTTTTTTCTTCTGAAATTTTTTTGAAATGGTGATAAGCTTTTTTGCATTTTATATGGCGATATGTACATGTTGCTTAATCGTCATCCATTAACAAAAATATTAATTAAAACAAATAGAAAAAAATAAATCATTTTTGCGACAAAAAATATAAATGTACAAATAAGTTATTTGTCTTGTTAGTAAATAAAAATGAATAAGAAATGTTAGTCCGATAAGAGTCTAAGTTAAAGTACCCTACCATAATGCCCTAGTTTATGTTGAACAAGTAAACGCCTTATGACACTACATTTTTAATTTATTGTTAAATTTTTGGTGAACAGTGCAAAAATAATGTAATTGAAAAATATACCAAGTGCAAAGAGTTCAGCTGTATTAAGATAAATACCAAACTGTCAAAAATTTTAAAAAAGTTATCGATAAAAAAAATTAAGTAATGGCAAAAAAAAATATGTAAAATTGTTCAATTTCAAATTGAGATTTCAAGCTTGAAATATTAAAAGTGTGGCTGCAAATTCAAGAGCAAATTCAGTGATTTGCCGCGTTTTGTTTGTTTTATTTTAATGTTTCTCATAAACACAAAGTTGACAACGTTTAATAGAATACGCAAATTCATTCATTACAAAAGAAAAACTAAAAAAAAGTTTTGCTTACATGATTTCTGTGGTATTTTGACCAAACATCTTAAGTCAAATTTAAAAAGTGGAAAAAAAGTTATTAATCATACGAATATTTATTCAAAAAACATTTTTGACCACATCAAAAATAAAAAAAAGTACCTTAATATGAAAACCAAAAAAATGAACTGTGGCCATGTTCTGTAACTCTCGCGTCGAGAAACTTTTCGATTGAAATGTGTGAAATGAAACAAAAATGCCATAAATTGAAACAAACAGCTGTTTTTCTCACTAAACTGTGTCTGTAACTTTTTTGGCGAGTATAAGCTCTCACGTAAGGAACTTACTCGCCAATTTACAGAAAAAGTGTATCTGTAACATTTTTGTGAGAAAAGTTCCCGCTTTGAACTGTCAAATAAACTCACGAATAAAAATGGGGCTAGAAAACATTTTAACACTAAAAAAAAGTTAAAAAGCAAAATGCAAAGAAAAATAATAATAACATTTTGTTCTGGGCTCATTTTTTCATTGTTTAATTATTTTGCTTTTTACATTTTTATAAAATATACGAATTTTTTCAAAGCGCGTTTGCAAACAACAAACATTGAAGTCGAACTTCAAATTTTTTGGTATAGCCGACTGTTGTATTTTCGCCGCCGTCGTTGAAAAATTTTCAATTTTTGTAAATTTTGGTCGTCGTCAAAGATTTGTGTTTCTAGCGTTCTCAACGTCTGCAATGTCACATTGGCTTCGGGTGCAATGTTATCATATTTATGACGTAGCGACGTAATCTCTTTTGATATTTTTCGACATGAGTTACAGACACAGTTTTTTCTCACTTTTCGAGAAACGATTGAATATTTTGTTTCACATCTTTTCGATGCGAGAAGTTCTCACTAAAGTTACAGAACATGGGTACTGGTTACTTGGAAGCAAGTCCCAACTTAGTTTAGAGAACAAAATAAAATTATATAAAGTTATTTTAAAACCCATATGGACATATGGCATTGAGTTGTGGGGAACGGCCAGTAATTCAAATATTGAGATATTACAACGCTATCTGTCTAAAACATTAAGGAATATTTCCGGCGCCCAATGGTTGGTCATAACATTCAAATTCATAGGGATCCAAGAGTACCATTTATTTTAAGTGAAATAAACAGATTTAGTTCTAGGTGGTACGTAAATAGACTAAGCAGTCACCAAACCCCATTGGCGATTTCATTATTAGATGAAACAAATGAAATTAGAAGACTGAATAGGTTTCATGTATTAGATCTCCAATATAGAAAAAAAAATCTTGTTTACATCTTCTTAATTTTGTTTTATAAACGAAATTTTTCTTTAATTTTGGTTTATTTAATTATTTAGTAAAAATAATTTTCTCACCGAGTTTTTTTAAACAACTTTTTTGGTATTTTATCTCGACTTAAGATGTTTTGTCGAAATGCCACAGATTTATAGTTTGCTCTTTCCAACATTTACTATATCTTTGTATTAATTCTATATCAATTCAATGAATAAAAAATGTAGCGTCATAAAGGCTTAAGTCTTGTTTGGTCAATTTAAACAATAATAGCTTTAACACTCAGAACGAATTTTTAAAAATAAATAAGCTTTATGCAAGTTTATGTAAAACTAGCGGGCCCGTTGCCTGCTTCGCACAGCAAAACAAAATAAGAAAAGTAACACACTTGTTTTTAATAAAGTTGGTTTTCCTGCGGCAAAAACACACTCACTTCACATACGCACCGCACACACATGCGTTATCGGATTTCAACCAAACTTCATATAAACCATATATGGGCCACTGCCTACGTAGTGTATAAGTTGAAATCGCACGAAGCGTTTATGAGTAGTTCGGCGACGTACATATACGGACTTATTTTTATATATTATGTAAAATTTAGCCGCTCTGTCTTGTACTCACTCACATTAGAAGACAACGTCATCGCTCAGCGGAGGATGGTAGAACATTATCATAACTAATTCTGTGGCATTTTGACAAAACATTCTAAGTCATATTTAAAAAGTTTAAAAAATCGTTGTTAATCATACGAGTTTTCATTCAAAAAACATTTTTGTTTATGTTTTTTATATTTTTTATTATAAGCAAAATTTTTCTTTATTTTGTTATTTCGTCAGCATAGAATTGGTTTGACCTACCGACCATTTTTAAAAAAATTGAGTTAGGTATGGGGTATATATATTTTGAATACCCCCTTTTTGAATCCAAAATCTGTTTCGCGAAATTTTTTGTGGTTTCTGAGATATAAAGCATTCCATTCAGGACATTGCATGTTGAATTTTATGTTTTAAGGTCAAATTTTAACGATAATTAAAAAAAAAACCAGTTGTAGAACCAAAAAGCTGAAAAAAGATATTAAATTTCCCGTATTTCCCATTGTGGTACTATTTTTTCCCCCCATTATAGTATCAAAAATTGCAAAATGCATAATGTTTTGTAAGAAAGTACCAAAAATAGTTACGATTTTCAACCCTTAAACGTTCGAATTTCGAAAAAGTACCAAACTTGTATTCTTATTTTTTTGATAAGTTTCGAATGTGGTATAAACTTTATTTATAGGTTTATTGGATCAAAACATAGATGGGCCGATAAAAACGTACCAAAATTCAGGTTTTACCCGTTTTCACCCTAAAAGAGCCGAATTTCCAAACAAGTACCACACACCTGTCCACTTATTTTTCAAAAAAACAACGATATGTATTACAGGTTTTTTGTATCTCTTTTAGTTCTGGAGATAAAAGGTTTCCGAATTTACCCTTTTTTACCCCGTTAACATTCGAATTTTTAAAAATCCCGTCTAAGTGCAGGCTGTGCGATGATGAATGTGTCAGTCACTCACGCAATAAGTATACGTATGCATCACAAAAAGCCACTTTTGTAATTTTTTTTTTTTTAGAAAAGTGGCGTATGCGGCACAAACAATATTTTTCATTTTCAAAAAAATACTATTAAATTCTAACTTTATTCATGAAAGTGCGCAAAAATTTACATCTTTCTTCAAAACATATACCGGAAGCAGTAGTAAAATATAAAAAAATTCTATCGGGTACATTTTGAGAAATCTTCATGTAAATCTTCTTTGTGGTTTTTCTCCACTCCGACTTTTTGGCATATGCTCCAAATCAATTCTGAGCTGACGATTTGCTATAAATGAATTTATCTCCGAGTTTTTTTAAAAAATTTTTTGGCATCTTATCTCGACTTAAGATGTTTTGTCAAAATGTCACAGAATTAATTTTTACAGTATCTTGAATTTCAAAAAATGAAGAAAGAAATATTGTGCATAAATTTATTTTTGAATTACAATATTTGCAAGTATCGTTGAATAAAAAATGTACATTCAATAAACGTAATTTATGATCATAAAATCATGTCATTTTGCAAGTGATATTTTTATAATTATCCAACAAACACGAAGTGAAACTTTTAATATAAAATTACTTTATCATTTGAAATCAAACACAATTCTCAAACCTTTTTCAATTGTTTGATTTTAACATTTGAACTCAAATTGATAATGATTTGAATATTTGTAAGTATTTGGCATAAAATGTTTTTTAATTTGAAATCAAATTCTTATCAAATAATAATCTCAAATCAACAATAAGATTGGCAACAAATGGGGAGTTAAGTTAAATGTGTTTTACAATTAAAAAAAAAATACATTTTTAGTGAAGTGAATTCGCCTTTGGAAAACCTTAATTAGTTGTGAAAAAATAAAAATTTAATCACAAAGTCTAAGGCCCGTTTTCACAACTTATCGATAGCTAAATGTAGACTTTAAACGGCCTTTTAAAAAGTGTTCCATTATTAAATTTTTACTTCAACCTTAGGTGCGCGATAGAGTACATTAAGGTTCTTCTTACCTGGCAGGTTAAAGTTAAATTGTAATAATGGAACACTTTTTATACGGCCGATAAAATCCTACCTCTGGCTATCGGTAAGTTGTGAAAACGGGCCTAAGAAGGCGAATTAAAAAAAAACGGGAAAGTGGAGAAAATATAAGTTTGTTGTACGATTGCAATGCCACGCTATGAGAATCCTCAAAACAAAAAGAAGCCAAGTATCGGGTAATTTTTTAACTATTATCTTTTTGGAAACACTGGTTTAAACAGCTGACGCACGTTTCGTGTTTTGTTTCACTGTCAAACATCTTCAGTTTTGTCTATAATTTTACCATGAATCGACTTACAAACGAACAACGCTTGCAAATTATTGAATTTTATTATCAAAATGCGAGTTCTGTTAAGAAAGTTCATCGCGCTCTTCTTCCATTTTATGGTCAGTTTAATCGACCCATTGAAGCTGCTATTCGGTACGTTAATAAGCAGAATTGTCGATTTTGGAGTGAAGATCAGCAAGAAGCATTGCAAGAGCTACCAATGCATCCAGAAAAAGTCACAGTTTGGTGCGGTTTATGGGCTGGTGGCATCATTGGACCATACTTCTTCAAAGATGATGCGAATCGTAACGTAACTATGAATGGTGAGCGCTACCGTGAGATGATATCCAACCTTTTTTTTTGCCCAAAATGCAACAATACGGTTTCACATGCCACACAGCACGCTTAAAAATGGACTAATTGAGAGGCGAGTTCGGTGAACATTTTATTTCACGTTCGGGACCGGTCAATTGGTCGCCTAGATCGTGCGATTTAACGCCTTTAGACTATTTTTTGTGGGGCTATGTTAAAGCTCATGTCTATACACACATGCCCGCTTCAATTGACGCATTGGAAGACAACATTGAAGCATTTATTCATGAGATACCGGCCGAAATGTTGAAAAGAGTATGCCAAAATTGGACTAAGCGGATGGACCATTTGAGGCGCAGTCACGATCAACATTTGCATGAAATAACCTTTAAACATTAAATTATATGGAACGTACTATCGATTCAAATAAAGATTTCATGAATTTTATGTGTTTTTTTTTTAACTTTCCTATAGCTCTTAAAAAATCACCCGATATTTATTTCATCTTTCCATTGCCTTGAGGACGGGGAAAAACTATTTCGTCTTTAAGCTGTGGTGCCAAATTTTTGGCTAACAGTTTTTCTTGTTAAATAAATAATAAATTTGAATTAAAAAAAATATTTTTAATCTATGTTCTACATTGTTTTAAAACAAAATTTAAAAAACATTTGAGAACAACGTTTGAAAACAAGTTGAGAAAAAAAAGCATTTCACAATTTGAAAAAAAGTTCCCTTTTTTTGAGAATGCTATTATATTCAAATGATTTTTTAAAATAATCAACGGTTTGTCGTTTGAGAAAAGGTTTGATTTCAAATTGAAAATTATTTGAAATCAAACTTCCGTGTTTGTTGAGTACAATGTTTTATACCCACTCCACTATAGTGGAGAGGGTATTGTGAGTTATGAGAAATACAGATCAGCTCAAAATCATTTTCTGAATCGATCTAACGGACGGACGGACACATTCGGCTATGTGTTCAATAGAGATTATAATATTTGTTTCAACCGGAACATTTTGACCATACTTTTTTTAGTATTTTCAAATTTACACATCACAAGAATTCTATAAATACAAATATACGGCATTATTAAAAGAAGCTTAAAAAAATTGGGATTAAAGCGTTTGTTTCTATACTCCTCACTCACACATTGCACAGTACAAACTTTAAGAATAATACGAATCTAAGATAGAGATGCCTCCATTAGGGGATAAAACAATTTTTTCGAGAACAATCATGTGTAGGGTATTGAAAGCTATTTATAACTACAATTTTGCTTATAATTAAGACATGACTTTGATTTTAATTTATTCAGGTCTTTAAATATTTTTTTTTATCAGGTGGACTTGCTTGCTTCTTCTTTATTCAGCTGCTACTTTGTCTAAAAGAATAAGATTTTTTTATATAAAGTAATCCGAGCCTAAGGTAATTAAACAAATTTGATGTCTTTTTTTGGGATCAAAACATTTCTAAATCTAATGTAAACAAATCTGTTTTATGGAATCTGTCATACACACAATATTCACCCATAATATTGAGCTTTGAAATACAAATACAAAAAATAATATTATAATAACCCAGCAAATAAAAATGCATCAAACTAGATTTTACCCGTGACTACTTTAACGTGCAAATTAGAACAACTGTTAAAAAAACGATCTAGCCAATAAAAAGTTCACAAAAATTTCATTTATCTATATTTATTTTATGTTAAAATATTTTTATAAACAAGCAAACTTTTTTACAAACAGCCCAAAAGTATGAATTTTCATCCCGTTTTTCCCTTAAATTAATTTATTTGTTAAATGTTAAAGAATATAATTTCAAAAGATTTTGTTATTCGTGCTTAATTCCCAGTTTTTATTCTTGACAAAAACACTTGAAATTTACTGTTGATGGGATAAGCTATTCCTATGCGCATTTCACTGGTTGCTTAGGCCAGATCATCAGGAAACTTCATCCATAAAATTGAAAAATTGAAATTACTTTTTGATAAAACAGGCAAGTGCACGGCCTAAAAAACACTTAATTGACAACATCTTTTGTAAGTTGTTGTTGTTTTTATTTTGTTTTTCTTAACCTACAACTACAATTAATGTTGAGAGAATTTCAACTAATTGTAGTGGGGAATGTAAGATGAGATAAACCCACTGTTGTTTATTGTTGATGTGTTTTGTTTAAACTTTGATATTGTTACAAGTAGAACTGTTGCTATAATTCTTATACGTTTAACAGTTTTATTTGGTTCAATATCTTTAGTTTTTCTAAAATCTTTATGGATGAAGTTTCCTAATGATCTGGCCTAAGCAACCAGTGAAATGCGCATAGGAATAGCTTATCCCATCAACAATAAATTTCAAGTGTTTTTGTCAAGAATAAAAACTGGGAATTAAGCACGAATAACAAAATCTATTGAAATTAAAATTTTGTATTCCCAAAAATTGAAATTACTTTTTGTTAAAGAATATAATTTTGAAAAAAAAAAAACATTTAAGCAAAACGGACCAAGAATTTTTACCCAGTTTTGTCCTTAAAATGTTCATAATTTGCTTACTGCCTTTGTGCTTAAGAACAAAGATTGAAAGTTCGCGGAATCTTATTTTCAAAATAATATGTTGACAAAAAGTACGACTTTTTACCTAATTTTTGCCCTCAAATGTATTTAATTTGTATGCTGCCTGTATGTTTAAAGACATAAATTTCAAGTTTGCGCAAAATTATTTTGAACAAAAATAGTGTTTATAAAAAGTACCAATAGAAAATTTTTTACCCTGTTTTGCCCCAAAATTTTCTTTATTTGATTGCTGTCCTTATTGTAAAGAACATAGGTTGCAATTTTAAGCAAACTTCGCAAAAAAGTAACCAAAAGTACGATTTTTTACCCTACTTTGTCGTTTTTTTACTAAAACTTTGCGTATCAATTACGAACAGTTGGCAGTTGATCAAAATACGATTAATTTTTATATTTATAGATGTATCAAGCTACTTATTTTATAATATTAAGAAATTCATGAAAACGTCCCCCTTTTTTGTGGAGAATACTATTATTATGAAATATTTATGAAACCATATTTAAATATTTAACGTTTGAGTAATTATTCTTAAATTAATAACAAGCTTTTTTGTTTGCTGGGTTGGTCTATGTATGTATGTGTATGAATGTGCGTGTGAATATTTTGTGTGGCATTTTTAAACTTGACAACTTTGTGTTACAAGCCCCTTAAAAAAATTGTTAAAAAAAACAAATTAGAAGGTTCTCATGTGTCAAATGAAGTGTAAATAATGTCGTATTTAGATGTGAGAAGTAGTGCTGGGAAACTATCGATAGACTATCGATATTATCGATAGTTTTAAAATATCGAAAATATCGATAGGAAAAATATAAATATCGATATTTTTATTATTTAAAATACAGCTGTGAAGACATCTAACAGCAGCTATACAAACACAGTTTTTTGCCGCAAATTTTTACTTGCTATTAATAATTCGCGCTGAATTACAGCAATGAATAGAAACAACTAGAATGGCAAGTGGTATGAATTGCTTAGCAGTGCTTTTTACTGCTAATTAAAGGCCTTTAAGTCGAAATTTGTACATGTTTATATAGGGACTGATATGTCAAATATTTTTGTAAGGTTGTAAAAAAAAAATGCAAATCCAAATGCAATTGCAAGCATAGGACAAAACAATGAACGACCATTAGAGGATAAGTCCGCTAGATTGATAACCTTTTTGGGTTTAGAATTTAGAAAATTGTTTAAAAAACTGCCATCTAAAATAACGTGCGTATATACATACGTACATCTCGTCTCATACATTCAATAAAGTGATAAAAACAACGGACTGTAGCCTTATAAAAAAATAATTAAAGTTTTCCTGCACAAGTACAAACATTCAGTCGATAGTTATATCGATATATCGATAGTGAAATCTGAACTATCGATAAATATCGATAGTAGAAAATATCGATAGTATCCCAGCACTAGTGAGAAGAAATAAAATCTTAAAGCTTAAACAATTTAAATTGTCTGGAGGCTTAAATGCAAATGAATGTATTTGTTACTAGAAAATTATTTTAAAAAAATAAGCAAAAATCCTGTAAACGGCTTTGCCGAATCTTTGATACCCTTCACTAAGCTTCTGAACTTTCCTGGAGTGCTCTTTTATCTGTGATAAGTTTTGAGCCAAACCTTATAAAATCTGATCAATCATCACAAATTTCACATCATCATAAAAATTTTTGTCCATACAATTTTTTATTTGTAGTTTAACGTCTATGTTTTTAGGAGAGAGAGAGAGAGAGAGAGAGAGAGAGAGAGAGAGAGAAAAGAGACTTTATTTTGTAAGGAATAATTTCAGCTTAAAATTACTGTGCTGCCAACTAATTAAAGGCTCAACCATAATATGCATAGCCTTGCTTAACCTACTGTCAAGAATTAACAAAAAGTCTCTCAAATGTATTTAAGAAAACAAAAACAAAATAAAAAACATTTTATTGTTTATTAACTTTTTACTTCAGTATTGCGTAATTTGCTTATTTGCTTTAAATTGCAATTTCTTATTTTTATTCGAACACCCTAATTTTTTAAATTTCCAAATTTTGCATTCCCAAAAGCAAAACTCCCAAAAACATTTAATACCCATTTTCAATTCAACCCCCAAAAGCACTAATTCAATTTGGCATTATCGTGGATAACTTTCGACGCTATCTTGGGGCACGTAACTGTATCATGCTGATCGGCCACGCAACGTCACGTTTACGTAAGAGTTCCTATTTAAAACAATTGGGACAATTTATGAAATTAAAAACTTTTAAAAAGTTTAAAAAAAAAGTTTTAGAGAAAATATTTTACGCAAATGAAATAAATTTTTAAAAATAAAAGAATAGCTTTATATGGAAAATTGAATATAAAATTAATTAAGTACCATTATTCTTATTTATGATCCAGCTAAAAACATTTCAATTAGTGCTGCTGCAGTAACCGCTACTGTGCTAGAGAGAATTTGTCAATGCAATCAGAAATCATTTGCGTTTAAAGTATTAAAAGAAAAAATAATTATTAATTTAATTATACTTAAATGTTAAAAAACTCAACAATGTAATATGGAAATAAGTGACGAAATCTAACAACTTGGGCGTAGTTCGTTAGACAGAGAAGGGATGTTTGGTAAAGCGGAACAGAAAAACGTCTCCAACTTGAAGTTTTTTTAAGTTTTTCTAAGTTATTTCGCTATTCAGGTGTTATAATTAGAACTAAAATACTATAATGAAGGTTAACCACATAGTACGTTCGAGAGACAAACTAACGGACAGACAGTCAAAACACACACTTACCTACCACAACTCAACTAAAAGTATGCAAACTGCAAAAATCATGTACACACTATTTTATGGCCAGGTTCAAAATACACGCACACAGCTGTGATGTGAGTATGTATGTATCTCAATCATTTTATATTGATTATACCCTCCACCATCGTGTGTGGTGTCTGAGGATATCTTAAGTTTGTAACACCGGCTGTAACACCAAGAACTGAAGGCCCAATAAGTTTAGGTATTCTAGTGTCTTGAAAAAGTCGTTGTAGCCAAGGTGTTCACAGAAGAGACTGATCTAACACAATCGGTTAAGTTGGAAACAAAGTTATATACCAAAATGTAGAACAACCACGCTTAAAAACAGCTATTTCTATTTCGTTTACACAGTATTTACGTTAATTATTTTTTTTTAATAAATTTTAACGATACATATAATATTCCACTTAAATACAATTGCCAACCCACTTTAGTAGGTGCCCAACATCAAATTATTACAGAGACGTCCGAACTATTGTAGCGTTTTCCAGGCAGGGGAACTTTATCAGGGAAGCTGTGGACTAGCTAAGATTTTTAACAACTATGGTGAATATTTATACTAAAAGCCATGCCGCCTTAGGTTTCCCCTTTCTTAGAACAAGAACAGGCCTTGACGGCTCCTCATCTCTAAACAAGATGGCTGAGCAGTTTATCATTAGTATCATAGGGGGTCCCAGAACACAAGAATAGATAAAGGCGAATGAGCTTATGGGTTCAACTAAATTTGAAAGGCTAAAGGGTACGTCCACTCTCCTGCAAACAAGGCGAATAACTATTATTATTGCAAACAATTTCGCGAAAACTGGTTGTTGGATTGCTAGACAATTATGGCTTCGCATAAATAACGGGCGTACCATGTCTCTTCTATAGATAACTAATTGGAACATATCACTTATGATATTTGCTATAACGGGACATTATCCTATAGGTAGCCATGAATAGCGACTGAGAGTCAGACACTGTGATTAATGCCACAGCTGCTGGCCAAAATTGGATCCGTCATCTTCAGCGGATTATACGATATATCTGGCATTGATATGGAGTGCATTTTAAACTTCGTTAGGAGTTCATGTTGGTTTTACGGTGGAAGTTCTGTTAAGTGGAATTTAATGCTATTACAATTCAACTTTGGATTTAAGTGTGTCAGATGAGTACTGACGTCTCTACGCAACCCAACCTAATTAGGTGCAACAACACAAACACCTTGGCTTTATGTATTAAAGCACCAAAAATTAGCGTTTAATCGATATCGAACTGTTATAAAATTTGTCATATATTAAAAATTACTATACTAACTTAAGTGATAATTAAGATAGGTATGGCATCTATACTTAACGATGCCACCCGAAATTTAATTTAATACGTCTAAATACGCTAACAAATAATGATATTGTAATAAAGTTTTGTTGAATTTAGTTTTATGTGACTGAAATCATACTAACAAATTATTGTGATAATCGATCGATAACTTGAATAGGTCGCAAATTAAGAACACTAGTACAATTGTACTTTTTTCAGTACTATTTGCATTGCAAAAGTACTGAAGTACTCCAATGACATATTTAGTACAATTTAAAAATTTCCAAATATCAGAAGAATTGCCAAAAGCATATTGTCTATACAACATTCGTCGGCGAATATGAAAAGGATTTTTTCGTAACAAAATATGGTATGTGAATTATGCATCGAATTTAATTCAGACAAAAGATTTACCAATGTATAATGAATCTTGTTGTTAAAAATAAACGAAAACTTTTAAGCCTGATTTCTTAGAGTGTGGTGAAACGGGGTATAGTGCGGCCCTACATGATGCGACTTGTTGTACAATTCGATCAAGTTTTGCAACCATTTGTTCCGTTAGAGGTGTGGTAAGTCATCTGTTGAATAAAAAATCAATTTGATTTGAGCCAAATTCCAATGCTCAATTTTGGTAAAGAATATAAAATCTACCGGAACTATTATTTATTTTCTTTTCTTGCTCCTCTTCATACTCCACCTCATTTTTCTCCACTAGTGCTAAAGTCGGTACTCATGTTGATTCTATAACAACAATTTCATAATAACTCTTAATGAAAAGTTGGTTGCAAAACTGTAGCATGTGCTGCGAACGATCAACTGGTTTATTCAACTCAATTGTACGACCAGTTACAATGTGTAGTGGCCGCATAACGGCCCTTAGACAATATCTTTGGGGCTTATTAGTGGGTAAAACGTGTTTTCTCCCTGTTCCACTTTGACGCTTTATGCTCCAGTGGGAGTTAGAGGATATTAAAAAAATACCCTGTTTCACTATCAACTCTAAAAAAGCCAGATAAAAAAGCATTGTCCAAATTTCATATTACGTATTAAAAACGTATGGTTCAAGTGAATTTTAATGTACATATATTCGTACATTTTCTATTATTTTGATAATAAAATTAGTAAAAAATATTTTTAGTACAATTTTTTACTTAATTAATTACAATTAAGAAAATGTCATATATCATCCCTGCTCCATCAGTAAAAAAACTGCAGTCAAAGTCGAAAAACTGCCATTTCTTCCGCTTCTTTTTTTGTTGCTTTTACTTTTGATTCATTAAATGTAAACAGTCGCTGTCAAAACAACTCAAAAATTTTTGTTTTTTGTTCGAAAGTTTTTGGTTTCGACTGCAGTTTTTTAAACTCTGGTCCACTCTAAAAAATATAATTCCTTGTAAAGTATATAAAAGATTCGGCGCAGTCTTACTTGTTTTTGTAATAAATACACATTAAAAACATTAATCAAACACACATTTATTCAACAATTTTTTTTTTTTTTTTTTTATCAAAATGTTAATGAAAATACAAGAAGTGTTTCTAATGCATTCGTACAATCGTTGTCAAGTCAAGATAATATCAATTACAAACTTGGAGAGTCGTATTACAATCAATTATCATTTAAATTTTAATTAAAAAATATAAATATAAAATAATTTGTATGTAAAAAAATTAATAACTAATATTAAAACTACAATTTGAATAAATTTTAGCTTAAAAAAGCAGCAGTAACTTCAATTATAATTAAAAATGGTTTAAATTTCTGATTAATAATCGATCTATCTTATATTTGGTAAACAAGAATCTCAAAGTGTATACATATAAAACACTGTACGACAAATTTTGATTTTTGGCCTATCCCGTATTCAAACTTACCAGATTCTGAAAATAAAGCTTAAAATATATTTCGCGTTTTCCGCGCAATTTAATTTTTAATGTGGAAGTTAATACTTCGTACTGTTCTCAGATGTTAAGTGTAAAAAATGAGCAAAATCGGTAAACGGGTTCAAAGGTAATGAGGAAATTTCTTAAATGTTGATACAATTGCATATATTGTTGCTCTATTGTGCTACAAATTCGTACAAACAGTAATGTAGAGCAATTCACAACTGTCAGGGGCTGCCACAACGCAATGATGTAACGTTTGTTAACTTAGACGACAACCTTTTCCAGAGTTGCCTTAGTGGTGCTGCCAAGTATTTTTGTAGTGGCTTTAAACATTTTGAAATGCTTTTTGCTGATAAGTAGACTTTCAAAATGTGCTTAGTCCAATAGAAAAGAGATCAGGGACCGCTTGCAGTAACGTAATAAACAATTTTCTTGGAAACAAGAGGGCGGAAAATTATAGAAGAAATGATTGCTTCGTACTTTGCGATGGGAGTCAATATGTCTCTCAAAATACATTTCTTTCATAATCCTTGGAATTTTTTCCCGCCGAACTTAGGAGACTTCAGCGACGAGTATGGTTAACGATTTCACCAAGATATCGTTCAAATTGAAAACAGATACAAAGGCAAAGACATAAGGTATATGCTTGCTGATAACTGCTGGTCGGTTTGCGCGATACACTTATTAAACAATTACACAGTCCAACACGAAAAAAATAACCATATACGGACAGCACTACGTGATAAAAGAAAAAAAAAGAAGACCCGTGTCTCCCAGTTTTGCCCAAAGTCATGCACTGTTTTTATGGGCCCCAAAGATTTGGGGCCTCAGTGTAATTTTTGCCAAAAAGTGATAATTTTCTCAGGCATAAAGAATATTTTCATTCACTTTGCAATTTTTAGACAAAATGAAACGACCCTTCCGAGTTGGTATGAGAACACTTTCGTTATATCTTAGATCCATCAATAAAATAAATGTTTTTATTTTTAAAATTCCAACTGTTTTGATTTGAATATTCGTAGGATCAAGCATAGTTTTCGATCCATATTTTGTTTGGTGTTTTGCCCCAGAAATTCAAGATGAAACTGAACATGTTGCACGCTTTAATCCAAAAAAAGTAAATTCCTTAAGAAGTCCTTGTAGCAAAAATTGGTGTAAAGCAATAGCTACATTTTTATATGTGCCACAAACTAACTACAGTCGAATATCCCTATAGTGAATCTGCATGGGATCATTAAATCACATGATCATATAGAAAATTCATTATAAAAAAGTAAATTTTTCTTCTCATTTTCAGCAGTTTTAGTTTGGATTAAACTCTTCTGTGTTGAGTGTTAAACTGCTAGTTTTCTTAACTTATTAGCTAAGCCGGAATTTCATACACGTTCATTTGTCTCCAATAGATTGGGAACTGTTATAATTAGCTTTTATAACAGTTCCCAATCTATTGGCAACAATGAGAGTTGCTACAATTCAATGCGCTTAATTAACATCATTGTTTAATGTCATCATCATCTTTCCTTTTTGTTGAGTCTCTATATTTAAGTTCTGTTGTGATTAAGTGATTAATCTCTTGCTTGAAAATTGAATTGTAAAGTTAGTTATATTGAATAAATACCCGTAATTAATTGGAATTGTGGAAGATAAAACAAGAACCACATCTGAAGATCTACAAATGCCCCCGATCCAAAGTATTACACATAATGTTCAAATAACATTTAAAGTTCATGTCGAAAAACATTTGTTTATACAGTACATGCGAAAAATCAAACAACACGCATTTTATTTACTCATTTGCACGTCCGTTCGTCTGTCTTTGTGTTATGTACTCGTATGTCTAGTTATTCGCCGATTTGCAGTTGATTTGTTTACAAGCAAATTGACATAATTTGCTTTTAAAATGTATTTGAAATTATTACAACCAACAAACTTATAGACGGCAAATAAAAATATTTAATAAAAAAAAGCTTTAATGTTTCTAATATAAATTGACAGGGTCTACAAGAAATAAAATTATGCAATTTAACTTTGAAAGCGGAAAAATAAAAGTAGACGCGACATTTTATTGTTCGACTATGACGATTCAATATGATTTCTCTTGTATATACAACTTGTTGTCTTTGTCGTGTTTTTATTTTGTTATTGTTACTGCTGTTGCTGTCACTGATGTTGTCTAAAAAGTCTACGGAACAAAAGTGCAACACCCACATTAAAATGGCAAAATGTGCTGCAAAAAATTTAAATATGGTAGTACAACGTCAAATGGTCTCATTTTGTCAACGCCTTTGAGTATTAATTAGTTTATTTTATTTAAATCAGTATTATTGATTTTATTTTTTTTTTCAATATAATAAAATAAATGAAACATAAATTTTTAATTTTCTAGAGCAACAAATGCGTTTATATATTAAAAAAAAATATATATATAAATACAATATACTTATAAATATATAACTCAGTTTTAAAGTTTTGTTGTTCTTCAGTTGTTTTACTAACCATTTGATACCCTACACTACAGTAGATAAAGACACATTTTCGAGTTTGTACCCTATTTGGAACCCATGGCCAATCATGAAGCCTGAAAAACAAAATATCATATATTATAAGCAGGGAAACCATAAATTGCATGTTTTTCCTTTTGCCACTAATGAATACAGAAACAATTGGGGTATTCACAAGGTGTGCTATCATGTTGTATTAGGATAATGTTCTAACATTTTACAATGGTTTAAAAATATTGTTGTTGCCTTGTTGACAAAAAGTGTCTTAAAATTATAAAACTTTGCTTGCTATGTTTATTGTGCTGTCGTAATTAATCAGAAGAGACCTGCGCTGATCGGCTAAGCCGAGCAGCTCTGTTTTTATAGCCATCGCCGTTGATGGTATAGTTTTATGCGGCTAACACCCGAATTTAACCTGCGGCTAGCAATTTTTGAAACAAAACACTTACGGCGTCAAATTAGATCAACTTAGGACTCTGATGTTTGGTAAACAAACAAAATAAAATTTATTAACAATGTTATGTGGTTTGCGTCTGAAAAATGGAAAATAGTCAGGAAAGATCTAATTTAATTTATTAATTCATGGATTAGAAATAAAAAATATTTTGATTTTAGAAAAATATTTATTTTTTTTATATTTGTTTTAAATCAGATTTAAATTAAAAATAGCACCCTAAGTTATGAGGAGTTGTTCACAACAGTTGTATTTTTCATGTTATTATTTTAAGACATATGACTTTATGACACCTTGTGAATCCCCCAAATATATTTATCCGCCTTAGAGCTTTTTATGAATTTTGGCATTAAATTGTTAGTAGATATTTTTGCATATATATATTTTGCACCGTTTACTGCAATGTTTTTTTTGCATAAAATAGTTGACAGAGTTTTTTTGCAGCATATATTTTTACTTTTTGAGGCATATTTTGTTACATGTTCAGTTATTTTAGATGCCTACAAGAACTTTCGAAGCAAATAAAAAATGTGTTTGGATTTTAACAATATTTATGTTTGCCGGTTACGATATTATTGTTAAGTATGACCATAATATGGTTAAAAATAATAAAACCATAATTTATTCTATATTAGCCATATTTTGGTCAATATTTACCATAATAATGGTCAAAATGAATCATATTATGTTCAAAATTAACCATAATATGGTCAAAAATACCCAGTATTTAGACAAAAGTAGTCATATTATGGTCATAATTAACAAAACTTTGGTCAAAGTTTACCACATTATGGTTATATATTTCATTAATTTTTTCAATTTGTTTATTAAGTGTCAAGTTTTGTTTTTTCCCGATGTTACGTTTTAGGTTCTACTTTTAAAGGTAATCATATTCAAGTCTTTGACGACCTTCATGAGGACTGCTTGTGGTTTACTGGTTCAAAGTACTAAATTTGTGTATTTTATTCCATAATTAAATTGAATGAGAAGTTGAAGCACACCAAGCAAGTATATGTGTATTTGAAAAGCATTCAACTATTGTAGAGAGCAAAACGACCATTATTGTTTAAAAAAAAAATTTTTAATAAAAAAATAAACATACAATGTTTTAAAATATTATAATTTTAAACATATTATTGTTATTGCATATTAACCATGACATTTTTGGAGACAGCCATAATATGGTTACCCACCCAGTAAAAACTTCGCCTACAAAATAATGTGTTGAGTAATCAGAAAAACATAAGAGCACTACTTACAATTCTACTGAAAGAACCAATGAATTTTACAAGGGATGTCCCAAAATGAACGTATTTTAAAGTAAGTCATTATTTTTTTAATTAAATACATCCAGATAAAAGTGGTTATAGAAGTTGTTATAGCTGTAGTTATAGAAGAAAACTACTAAATAATGAGTTAAAGAAGCTATTCATTTTGAAAAAGTTGGCGAAGTTTTTACTGCCCAAAATAATGTGTTGAGTAATCAGAAAATCATGAAGGCACTACTTACAATTCAACTGAAAAAACCAATGAATTTTACAAGGGATGTCCCAAAATGAACGCATTTTAAAGTAAGTCATTATTTTTTTACTTAAATACGTCCAGATAAAAGTGGTTATAGAAGTTGTTATAGCTGTAGTTATAGAAGAAAACTACTAAATAATGAGTTAAAGAAGCTATTCGTTTTGAAAAAGTAAGCGAAGTTTTTACTGGGATATACATAAATGTACTATTTTTGTGATTTAAGGCAATCTTAAAATTAGGATTCTTCCGAATAAATGAAAACAATCTAAAAGAATAACAAGTAAGAGTGCTATATTCGGCTATGCCGAATCTTATATACCCTTCACGATGATGAGATAAGAACAAAAAGTTATATACATAAATACCGTTCTTTAGAAAGGTATAAATAAATATTAATTGAGCCACGCCAACTTTTCATTCCGTCATGCCGAAGAATATAAAAAAACAAAAAATTTATATATGGAGGGCTCAGAGCTGAACCGAACCAAGTCATAAAATATATCACGTATATGTATTTCAAATCTGGTGCGATAATCTCCGCAAAATTTAACTCAATCCAGTTCTGTAATGGGGTAAATTAAAAACAGTTTCGTTCCTAAGGTAACGGTTATAAACCCGAGTCAGTGGCTCCAGTAAATAATGGCAATTTACTTACTCAAACTCAATATATTTTCGAATTTTCTTTTTTGACTTGGTTCGCTTCAGCTCTGAGACCTCCATATGTACCTAAGCCAGTTTCCTCTTTGGCAAAGTTGATGTTTGAAATTCGTTTTATAATCTTAAGATCGTTTTTTAGAACATACAAAATTAAATAAAATAAATGAAAAAAATTCTTTTTGGGATTCGAGCTGGCAATATCATCAGTCTCAGGAGAGAACTTAACAACTCGGCTACGAATGCTTTTACTGAAGAAGCGTTAAATTAAAATACATATATTGAGTCTATGAGTTTGTTTCCTTATTTGAGCGGCATAGCATATACATGCATTAATGTGAATGTGTGTGCGTAAAATTAAGCACATTACAAATAAAATCCACCACTTGTAGTGATGGGTATAAAAAAAAAAAACAAACAAAAAACCACATTACCAACACTGTATTACCATAGCCACTGTATGACCGTAGAAACCAAAGTTGAATTGGTTTGTATGGTATGTTAATGTAGTTTTGGTAATGCAGTGTTGGTATGGTAATGTCACGTCTAATTGGACCTTAAGAGGAAAAAATTTGAGGCAGTCGTGGTTTTTACTCATATATCAGCCATTTGTAGACCGATCTTGCTGAATTTCAATAGCAAACAAATATGTGACATAAATGTATAATAACGTGGCCCCCATCATATATGGGTCTTCGGAAAATCCATTTCAACGGATAGACGGACATCGTTAAATCAACTTCGCTCCTCATAAGGATCCAGAATATATGTATATACTTTATAGGGTCTAACATCAATATTATAGAAATTACAAACGGAATGACAAACTTATATATACCCTTTTCAGCACCTGTGGTGAAGGGTATTATGATAATAATCAGGGAAACCAGAAATATGCTCTAAAAAACACATTTATGCGCATTAAATATGCAGTAAAATTTGAAAAATATGCCCTGAGAAATGTTAAAAAAAATATGCCTTAAGATTTAAATTGCTCATTTAAAGACTAAAAAATCTAAAAAAAGAACCTAAAAAAGGTTAAAATTCATATAAGAGATGTGTGCGCCGAATATTATCTAGATATTAACATCCATATGGGTTTTTGTCTTAAAGGGATTTTAGGTACGGTCGCTAAATTGTTAACAAATGTTAACATTTAAAAGGAATTTAAAGCTAGTTAAGGACGGAAGCTTTAAGCAAATGTGAACCGATTCGAAAATAATTTAACTTGAAGTAAAATATATTTGGCACGAATTTATTTATATTATGGATGTGAAATTATAGACCGATTCTCACCATTTGCATAGACTTCGTCCATATTTGATCAAATTATCTACAAAATTGGAACTTGTACTCTGCGCACAAGGCTAACATTAACAGACAACCAGCCAGGCGGATGGATGGACATCGTTAGATCACTTTAAAAAGTGATTCTGAGTCAATCGGAATACTAAAAGATTGGTCTAGATACAAATCGCATAACATTTATTATTAATGACAACCTGCTTTGTCTTACAATTTAAGAGTAAAAATTAAATGTAGATGTCGAAATTAAAGTAACAGATTTTCGAAAAAAAAAAAATTTATTATTTGCTGCGAAACCTATTGTAGGCATCTAAAAAAATTGAATATGTATCAAAATATGCATTAAAAAAACAAAATATGCGCTATAAACCTAAAAATGCTGCAAAAATGCTCTTTTAACTAAAATATGCTGCAAATGGTAAAATATGCAAAAATATGCACTAACAAATCAATGCCAAAATTCATAAAAAGCTCTAAAACGGATAAATATATTGTTTCTGCCTTCATTAGTCGCACAAGGAAAAACATGCAATTGCATATTTCTGGTTTCCCTGATAATAATAATGATAATAATAATAATAATAATAATAATAATAATAATAATAATAATAATAATAGCAAACGATTGACGATTTCAGCTTAATACAGACTTATTTGCCTGCTTTCTTTGCTTAAGTGATCGAAATATAAGTGTAGTCCATTATCTTTTTTGAGGTGTATCCGTAATTTATATATATTTTTTACCTCTTTGCAAAATTTTATTTATATGTTACTTTAACAAATATTTTGTTATAAGAACACATTTGTATTAAAATCAAGGCAACTTGATATCGAGGTTTTTAGTATTAAGTTTAAATTTCTTTCCTGGAGTACTTTTAGCTTGGTGTATCTGCTTTTTATCAGAAAATTTATTATAAGCAAAGATATTTTTTTTATTACCTAGAAAAAAAATTTTACTTACCTGGTAAGGTAGCAAGTAATGTTGGAAAATAGTAAACACAACTTATTTTTCCGCTGAATAACTACTTATTTTTGTTCGAGGTGTCCAAAGAATTCAGTACTTACAATACACTTACCTAGAAGTTAATAAATAGCTGGTTATTATTTAACTACTAGTAAGTTGAATTGTAGGCACTTTCAATATTCTTACCAGAAGCCAAACAATCACTAGTTAATAGGCCTAAATATTAGTTATTGAGTACGTTACCAGTAAGTTAATATTCAGTACTGAAAACAACACAACTAATAAGTAGTTATTGATCTGATTATTAGTAAGCAATTGTTCAGTAGTGAAAATAATAGAAGTAATAAGTAGTTGCTGAGGTCATTATACGTAAGTACTTACTTAAGTTTTCAGAATAATGACAATTGTAATGACAACTACTTACCATGTAACATATGAAATAACTACCACCTATTACTAAACATCAAAAAATTTTTCCTGGGTATATTTAACTAAAAAAAACACTAAAAAACAATAAAACAATTATCACTTTTTTTAAGTTGAACATATCACATTATTCCTTCCTTATAAGTTTGAATTTTGAAAGCTTTTCTCTTGCAAATATTTTTTATATTTTTAGGAAAAGAGATGCATACACTGAGAAAATTCATTACACCACTTTGTTTAAAGTAAGCTTTTTATTTATCAATACAAACTAGCTTGGCACGCTTTTAAATTTACAATTAGAGCACTTTATTTCCCAGACTGTTTCCATTTGCGCCAGAACAAAACATTTTTCATTCAATTCCAAAGTCCCGGAAGCTATTTGTGATGAATAATATGATAAAAGGTATATTATATGTAATCAATAATGATTAATTACTGCTCATTTTTGCAATAAAATCTGTATTTTTTAAAGAAAACAGAATCGTTTGTATATCTGATACATAGATTAGAGTGAAACAGAAGACGCTCAGCTTGCCTTTAGCTCCAATTTTCTTGGTGCTGACTTCAAATCTGCTCATTTTATTACAAAAGATTAAAGAAAACAAATCGTTTTAGAAATTAAAAGCTTTTATTTTATTGAACATTCGATAAAATGTCGTCTAGCATTTGCTTTAAATCAGAAATTGACGCCAGCACTAAATTGATATGCCCAATAAAAATTTTAGCTTACAACGAAGCAGGTTTGTAAGGGAGAAACGTAAAAGTATGAATTTTATATGGCGAATTTTACTTTGAAGCATTTAGAGACTCTTAATGCGCTTTTTATATGACCTTATCCACGACACATATTAGGAAAGCTTAACTATTTACAGAAAGAACTACAAAAAAGATCGAACCATTTACTTGGCTGCTTCTTTATTTATTTCCTAATAAGGGCAACATGACTCATAAATGCCTACTGAAAATAGGAATATAGCCTATGTGCACACAAACCACCTAACTAAGCTCGTATTTAGATAAAATTCATTCCAAAAATATTTAATTGCAACCTTACTTTTACCAATTTTATTAGAATCGGGCTACCATTTAAATACAATATATGCAAATAGCTCAATGCCAAAACTTCCTAATAAATATTCGTATTGATAAAAAAACTTTGCCAAAAATAAATTTTATAAAAGTAAGCTTTGTGATAGTAGGTAAGGAATTTACCTTAAGTCCTCATAAATACTACGTCCCCAAAATTACTTGTAGAAGAAAACATTTCATATTAATACAAAGATGTTAATATCTCGAAAATATTCGGCACAAATAACTCTAATGTAAATCTGCACCATCGAAAATTTGTCTATAAGTACTTGATATAGGGTGTTATATGGTCGGCACTGACCGATTGCACTTTCTTACCTGTTTAAGTTAACTTTAGAGTCTATGGAAGTCTGTGAAACGGCAGCAAAGTACTCATGGAAGTAAAATTTTGAAATTGTCGAGGTGAATAAAAATTCACTATCCCTGTTGATAATTCAGCATAGAACTTTGCCACCGTTTCGAACTATAGGATAATTGTTTTAAAAGTTTACAAAAAATAAAAAGCTTTGAGCACCAAAATTGGTTTCGATTATTTTAAAATGTCAATATTTCATATTTAAAATATAAGATTCCCAAATAATTTAAATATTAAAAGATAAATTAACAACAAACAAAATACATACTTATTTTTTATTGCAGGTATAATCAAGAAATTAACAAAGAGGGTGGCCCAAAACAAACACGGAGGTATAAAAATCTTTTAATATCTGCATTTTAAAATCAATTTTATTTCTTTTTGTTGCACTTTATTACAAATTTAGAAATTTTGTTAATTATTAAAAACAAAATTTGATATTTTTAAGATAAATCGGGGCTTCTGATCACGAATATGGCATTCATTTATTTTTCTCAAGAAGCGTTTTCGAGATATACGCGAAAATCGTGTTTTTATGCAGTTGCTTTAGGTATTTCGAAAAATCTTGAGAACTGTTTCTTCAAAAATTCTACGATATCTCTGAAACTACAGGGCAAATTTAAAAACAATGTAAGCACGGCTTAAAGATAATATTGTTGCCGAGTTTCGGATTTTTTTTTACTGAATATGGTCAACCGTTTTTAAGTTATTCCAATATATGTAGTGAAAGTGCCTTAATTTTGGGCATAACGGCATATCTCAAAAACTAGAGCTGATAGAGAAAAATGGAGATTAGATTTGAAATCAGCGACTTCAAATTAGTAAAAATTTGCAATCAAACCGCAGTTCCGCAGTGTAATAGTAGCATTCTTAAAAAAAATTTTTTTTTTGAAAATTCAAATTCGGATGTTTTCACTAAATATGCCGTTATTTCTTTATTCTTTGTCCGACGATTACAATTTTACGCTTACTACGTTTGAAACAAAATATTATTTCAGATATATGTTAAAAAAAATTTTTTAAATTTTTTTTATTGCCTTACTAGAGCGAATTGAAATGGTGAATTTAAAAAAAAACATAAAAACTCAATTTTTTTTAAGTGTAAAGCCCTGTAACTCAGTAAATCTTTATCCGATCGACACAGTTTATATATGTTCTGAAAGAGAAAAGCGATATCTATTAAAAATCTTGTACAATTCAGAACAGTTCTCGAGATTTTTCGAAATACCTAGAGCAGCTGCAGACAAACACGATTTTCGCGGATGTCTCGAAAACGCTTCTTGAGAAAAATAAATGAATGCCATATTCTTGATCAGCAGCCCAAATTATATTGAATGAATGCCATATTCGTGATCAGCAGCCCCATTTATCTTAGAAAACATCTCATTTTTGAGGTTATGGCAAAAAGTTAAAAATTTGTGAACCAGTGTTTTATCAACGAAAAATCGAGGAAACAGCCGATTGGCTGAATGTACAAAAAGTGTGTGAATGTTACTGAAAAAGGGTGAGTGTATTGAGTTTTTTGAACTTGCATTTGCATGTGGAAATGGGGGGTAAGACGTAAAACATAACATGCATCAGGGCTATGGAGTCGTCCAACTAATTCCGACTCCGACTTCAAGCGCTGAAATTTTTTAAGTCCGATTCCAACTCCGACTTCTCCTCCTCCATTGATGCTAAATGTGTATGAGACTGGTCCCGATATGACTTTAAACTCTTTTTTGATGCAGAACCTTTGGACTGGTTTAATATAGAAAGAAACTTATTCTGTAAAAATTTGAAACTCGCTGCTTCGCATATTTGCGCTCTTTTTAACCCGTTTTCTATGACTTAATGATTTCCGCAAGAACACAATTGCACCGTATAAAGGTATGTAGTAGCGAACGATATAGGTACGTTGTGTCATATTGAAACGTACAATATTTTGTACAAAGAAATGCAACACCTGAAGCAAACGTAAAAGCGTATATACGTTGTACGTTGACTTAGGTATAATTCTGTTTTATCAGCCGGTATTGTGATAGAAAAACAAAAATTCAAAACATAAAATTTAATTTTTTGTGTGTTTTCGAATTGAATATTTTTAAAACTAAATAACAGAAGAAAAAATTAACAACAACTTCAAGGCTTACCATCTACGGTCTTACAACGTAGGGTCTAATTGTGTTGACAGAATAAATCAGGAAATGCGGCGGCCTATTGAAATAAATTCCTGCACCTTCAAATAATGCGTTTACTGAAAGTGACTCGTAGCAGGTCACCTATTTGCTTTGCTGTGCGACTCCATCATGTTTAAACTACATACATTTGTAAGTGATTCTTCACAGTTACTGCCTGTTTAACGATATCGAACGTCATCGTTCGCATAGAAAATTACATTAAAAAAAAAAACTTCGAAGAATGTTCAAATTTTGTTTTTGTTTTAAATGTAATTTTCTATGCGAACGATGACGTTCGAAATCCATGAACAGGCTGTTAGTCTTTAGAAATTTTCTAAAACGTTGCTTTTATTAAGCAGTACCGATTTATCACCAAACAATATGGACCAACAATCCTTTTGGATGATATTCCACACCAAACTATACGCTTATTTTTAGAGTGTTCTTCACCCATTTTTAAATTCCCAAGTCTTCTTAAAAGAATCAAGAGCACAAGTTTAACAAACCCCTTCGTTCCTTTTGGGCCACCCTGTATAAAATACATTGTATGTTTATACAATACATTAAAAAAAAAAAAACAAAAAATAATAAAAAAAAAACCATTTTAAACAATTTATTTGATTTTTGAATATTTAAACAATTGTTTTATCTTAAAATTCGCAATAATCCAACGCCAACATGTTTTGCTCGTTTGCCAGAGTCAAGACTATCAACTATATACTTGTAGTCTAAATAAATTTTATCGAAAAAAACCAGTACATAATCGAATATAATTTTTAAAAACTTTGGTCTACTTGTTGTTAAATAATAATTGAGGGGAAACAAAAGTTTAACAGGTCCTTTAAAAATAAAACCAGCAAAAACAACAGCAGCAATTGAATTAAATTAAGAAAAATATATTTTTTTTTTATTAATATTGCGTAACAATTTAAAATATCTGTAAGTATTCAAGTAACAGGCGAAGAATCTTACTGATGTAGGATTGCCTGCTACCCAACAAACACGAAGTCAAACCTTTGATATGAAATGACTTTATCATTTGACATCAAACACAATTCTCAAACGTTTTTCAATTGTTTGACTTAACATTTAAATTCAAATTGATAATGATTTGAAAATAAACATTTTATATCAAATGTTTTATCAATTTGATGTCAAATGTTTGTGAAATGTTAAATTCAAATCAAAAATAAACTTGGCAATAAAAAAATAAAATATTTTTATTCATATTCCACATTGTATTATAATCCATATTTAAAAAATATTTGAGAATTACGTTTGAAAGCAAGTTGAAAATAAAGGCATTTTTCAATTTGAAAATAATTTCCCCTTTGTGTTGAGAACGCTTTGATTTTCAAATGATTTTCAAATCATTATTAAACGTTTGTCGTTTGAGAAAACGTTTGATTTAAAATCATTTTCAATTTGAAATCAAACCAGTGTTGCCAGTAGATTTTTCGAAAAAATACCTACACATGCTAGGAAAAATCCGAGTTTTCCTACACATTGAAAAAATTTCCCCTACAAAAATCCCTACGCATTATTGTCATTAAAATAGATTAAAAGCACTCAACGGTTGCCCACTGAATGATATCTTAAAAAAACATATACATACATACATATTAGAGTCGCCAACTTTTTAAACAACTCAGAAATATATTTTGAAGCGATTTAAGTGAAAAGAAAAATTTCAACCGTTTTGGACAAGAAAATATCCCTAAAAAAACGTTTTTTCTGCATTTATTTCATAAATAATGCGATAAGACGAAAAATCACTACATTATGGAGATTACAAAAAATCTGTCCGACTTTCCCTACGCTTCTATTTTAGTATCAAAAATACCAACATGTAGGGATTTCCCCCTACTTCTGGCAACACTGAATCAAACCTCCGTGTTTGTTGGGTACAAACGAAGCGATGCTAGAAGCAATAATTTCTGTGATATGACAATGTTACCAGATGTTAGAAAAAGAGGTTTAATGTGAATTCAAGAAACAGGTTTTTTAAGAATAATTACAAAAAAAAAAAAGTAAAAGCGAGCAACTACACGAAGACTCCCTTTAAAAAAGTTCGCTACCTGTTCTTAAACTTATACTCGCTAAAAGATAAGGATTCAGAAATGTTTTAAAAACAAGATTGTATAAGCATTTGCTTATATGCATATCCCTCATTTATGCATCACAATATAATACAATTTTTATCATTTGCTTTAAAAAATTCCTATTTAAGCATTTCAAACTTGAATCAAATTCAATAAAAACCGCGCAAATATTATTTCATTAAAACTAATTTTAGTTAATTTGAATCGAACTTTAAATGTTCTGCTACACTTTCGATGCTACTTCAATAGTTTTTTATAAGCGTGTTATACGCATATAAGCGAGGTTTTATATATAAATTTCTCATTTAAAAGCACCAAAAAAACGAACAAATTATGAAATGCTTTTAAGCGGTAAAAACTGTAGCCATTCAAAATAGCTGATATAACACTTTAACACAAAAATTTTTGTTTTGTCTGAAAGCGTCCAGGTTAACCGATTCAAGACTCCAACAAATTTAACATAAAAATCAATAAAGAATTACAACTTAATTTTTTCTCAATGTTTTGAATGTCATATTTTCCGAGCCAGGTAACTTTATGGTAGATTAACTTCATTTCCAAATACACTTTATTTATCCGCCTTTTTCTCATCGTTGTGACAGCGGCTACCAAATAGGAGTGCGAATAACATTCAAGTTGGTTCGCAAATGGAATATGTTAACGTTTCCAATGTAAGAATAAAAAATTATTTTAAAAATCGGAATTCCCGGTACTCTTGTATTAAAACTCCAATAGCAATTTCAGAATTGGTTTTCGAAAAATCGCTACAACAAGCCGAAAAACTTTTTATTCCTTATTTTACTGCTTCCAACAAGTGCTTAGTGAACACTTTGTCATTATTTACATTAATCTTTTTAAACACAGGCGCCAAATTATGGCATTCGATATCGATCGAAATTTCCATATAAATTACGACCCCTACCGCGAAAATCAAATTTTACAGGAGAGAGCTTTTTTATTTTATTTCCTATAAATTTTGTATGAAATTTCTCGCTTACAATAAAATTGTTCTTGCTATAAAATCTTAACGGTACCTTATGTGACCATGACATTTTAGGAGATGATGCAAGTGTTGCCAATAAAGTCATTTATTAAAAAAAAAAACCAAAATTGAAAATCATGTCGCTTACGGTATTTTCGCGGTTAGGGCTCGATTGATTACATTGTAATTTTAATCGATATCGAATGCCATCATTTACCCCCAGAATTTTTCACCGGGATTTTGTTATTTTCATTAATATTCAATAACAAAATTTATAAATACATAAATATCCGATAAAAAAAGTTTTAATAAAAATTTTTTTTAAACAGTTTTAAAATAACATTTTATGTTACGTCACATTTAGTTTGTTTTTAAAACGATTAAAACAATTCAAATCTGGGTTAATTTACTTGATTAAAAAAGCCCGCCGTATGTTTTAAATGGCAACCGAATATCGTCATTATTTGTTTTCGCGAATCTTATTTGTGCGCAGTTTTGTGAGGTCAGCGTCATTTAGGACTTCAGTGACGTTTTTAATGCAAATTTGCAACACCTGGAGGTTCTGAATTAACATTTCTTTCAAAACTGGTCACATTTACACAAAGAAAAATCCAATAAAATCATCGCATTTTTCTATTATTAATTTTTTTCTACATAAGCAAACTTAACTCAAAAATACATTGAGAGTTCAATTGCAGTTTTAACGAAATTTGAAAGGATGTCAAATATTTTTTTTAAATTCTTTTCTTTAGATGTCTTGTAATAACTTGATTATATGTCAGTTATAGTAACACATTTTTAAATCTAGCCACAACAATCAATTACATAGTTATGTACTTATAAAAAATATAAAAAGTGGAGTCGGCAAAGCCTTACCATATGATACCTACACTATTAACTGGTCCCTATTTGGGTACTAACGGTTTTCCAATTACCACTTGACAATTTTTTTTTAACAAAATGCAACCATTTATGAATGGAACTCGACTTCGTTCATATCGGCCACCGCGGGCGCGTCGGCAGAGGTCGATTCGTTGGACCCAATTTTCGATGACTCGGTCACACATTTCACCGTAACGGCCGCTATTTCGCGTTCAATGTTGGCTCTGAGTTCTTCCAACGTCGTCATCTTGTTGGCATAGACTTATGATTTGACGTAGCCCCAAGACGGTCAATTGACTGATCCATTTCTTGATATAACACGCTCACCAAACTTACTCATCATTAAATCGATTGTAACATGTGCTGCGTAGCTTGTGGCACCGTTCTGTTGAAACCACATGTCGCCCAAGTCCATGTATTCCAATTCGAGCCAAAAATAATCGTAATCATGGCGCGATAACGATCGCCATTTACAGTAAAGCCTAGTACTCTGTTCAAATTTGTGAAAAATGTTAAGCAACATTGATTATTCCACACGAAAATTTTGGCATTTATCAATGTTACCAATCTTGCGAGTTTGTACAATTTGACGTTTTTATTCCTTCAAAGTATGCTACATTGTTTCGTGTATGTAAACAAACGCCACATGTATTTTACTAAACTTATTTTTTTTTAATAAAAAAATGAATAAAAAAAAGTAAATACGAATAAAAAACTGTTACCGATTGTGTTATTTTAATTTTTTATTTCTTTTTTAAATATTAAGTTCATACTTTTTTGCTTTTGCTTAAAATTCCACGTGAAATAAAGGCAGCTTACATTATTTCGCAGTTGTAAAAAAAATGTTGCCAGAAACATTTCGGTACTTTTTCACAAAATAAACAGAGTACAACTCCATCAACATTATTTCATGGATATTCCGCACAAGTTTTTTTCATATGCATTTTGACAGCATTTCACGTGAAATGTTGAACAGAGTACCAGGCTTAACGTGACGATCGTTATTTTCGAAGAAAATATATGACCCAATGATGCCGCTGGCATGCAAACCGCACCGAACAGATATTTTTGTGGATGAAGCGGTTCTTCATGAAGCACAAGTGGATTTTCATCCAACCAATACCGCATATTTTGCTTATTGACGAACTCATTGGGCCAAAAAAGACGTACGTCACGGAAGATGATTTTGCGATGAAATTCATCATCTTGGCGCATCTTCACTAGACCCCAATCGGAGAACGTACGTCGTAAGGCGAATTGACTAGAATGTTAGGTCAAGTCAACATATGGTGTTTTTTTCGGTGGTCGATTTTTCAAAGTTTGTTTACAAACTAATTTATTATGTAAACAACCCAATTTTTTTACTAGAATTATTTTTGACAACCCGACCACAGAGGCAGTGTTGTTGTAGAGTTGACCTCACCTTCTAGTCAATTCGCGTTAATACGTCGCGTCAAATGGTCCATCGGCTTCAATTCTTGACGTCAGCGATATTTTCGGCACTTCTACCAACTTTTTGTCTCACAGGCACGACAGACTCAAATTTTTGCGCTCTTAAAGTTGCACTGTATTGATCAGCGTTGTCAACTTACAAGAAAAACGCACCAACGTTTTTATTTAAAATGTTTATTGAATTAATAGCATAAAAACTATAGTTTTTGTACCGAAAGTACATACAACAATAAATTAGTCTTTTACAGTTCAGTGTTTTGAGAAAACAAGGAAAAACTTAACAAAAATAAAAACAAATTCGTTTGTATTCATTTGTACTATACAATTTTTCATTGAAATTTAGATAGTTTCCAATGAAAATGATAATTTAAATTCTAAATTGAGAAAATTCCAGTTTGAATTGAAATTTTTTTTTTTTGGATTGAGAAAATTCCAAATGAAATTGAGAAAATTCCAGTTAAAATTAAGAATTTTTATTTGAAATTGAGAAAATTCCAAATGAAATTAAGAAAATTAAAGTTGAAATTGAGAATTTTTATTTTAAATTCAGAAAATTCCAAATAACATTGAGAAGTTTGAATTTAAAATTGAGAATATTCCAAACGAAACTGAGAAATTTTAAACTGATAAATTTGAATTATATAATTTTTCAAAGTTTTTCTTGGGATTCAAAAAATTAATTAACAAGGTTTCGTTTAAATGTGCTAAATTCCCATTTCATACTATTGATAAATTGAAATTTATTGTTGATGGGATAACCTATTCCTATGCGCATTTCACTGGTTGCTTAGGCCAGATCGTCAGGAAACTTCATCCAAAAAGATTTTAGAAAAACTAAAGATATTAAACCAAATAAAACTGTTAAGCGTATAAGAATTATAAGCAACAGTTCTACTTGTAACAATATCAAAGTTTAAGCAAAAAACATCAACAATAAACAGTGAGCTTATCTTGTCTTACAGTACCGACAACAATTGGTTGATTTCTTGTCAACTCTAAATGTAGTTGTATTCTATTCATTTGGAATTTTCTCAATTTCATATGGAATTTTCTCATTTTCAATTAAAAATGGCGTAGAAAATAATTTTTCCCTTTTTTTTATAAAATCTATAAAAAACTTTTTAAAAAGAGATTAACGATTAATAGTTTAAATTAAAAACTAAATTATACACAGATTTCATATAGTGCAATGATTCTTTTTCTTTACATAATACAAATTATCTACGACAACAAGACCGATGATTTGGTACGTCTTAAACATCATTACTTGTTGTTGTTATTGTAGTCTGTAAAATTTTTAGTAAACATTTTGCACTGTTGAATGAAATGGTGTTGAAACAGATGCATTTTATTGTATAAAGATTTTTTATCATACTGAAACAAAAAGTTGTGTTGAATTTGGACCGAAATTTAAAAAAAAAAGCGCACCACGCACCAATAAAGGCATTTTCGCTTACAAAATTTAAAACGCACCCAAAATGGTGCGAAACGCACCGAGTTGACAACGCTGATATCGATAGCCAGCCAAGAATAAAACTATCGATAGTACTGTCGACCGCTTTACAGCTCTACTGTGTACCGTAATTAATAGTTTTTGAAACAAATATCGTCACCTTAGTCGGAAAAAGTGCTAAGTCCACTTTTCGTCGAAATTGAGATTTTGATGTAGCTTGCTAGTATAGGTCAAAATACATCATTTACAAACAAAAAAAAATACCATAATTTGGTTTTTCTTGCTGAAATGCCGTGGTAGGCAAATGTGCTAAGTTCAAAAAAAAGTTTAAAAAGAAAGAAAATATGCCAAGTCCAGTTGAAAGAAACAAATTTTTTGTTTACTAAAGTCTTTTCTTTTCAAGTAAGATTATAAAGAATTACAGCAATTTTGCAATAACTACAACATTAAATATCTTCTTTGCATTTCATATAATTCGTTATATCAAAGTGATAACAGTTTTACATATTTGCATGCATTGAGAATTTTTTCTATTTTCAATATTTTTCGTCCTTGTTATAACCACACATCTAAATACAATCTTAACTTCCCGTCTCCACCATCCATCAACTTGGTAAAAACAACATATCGCACATGAATTCTACTCGTGTAGACTGTTCATGTTCATGTTTCGTCCATGTGCTGCCATCGTTGCCTAAACATTCGTCTTAGCATCCATGTGCGCCATTATGTTGGCCATGCAATGTATTTTCTGTATACAACCAACCGCACAACAACAAAAATTATGGTCAAGCAGAACATGAAAATCAACACGTATTCGCCACATACAAGAACATGAACAAATAAATACCGTTGCTCTGCCGGCGTTATGGTCATGTCATGTTCTAATCGAAAGCGCATGAAGACGTGGGGTAAGTATTTACTGTCTTCAGTCGAATTATGTATAGTATACAGGTTTGTGAATTTAAAAAAATATAAAATATTGCAAAATATGTAATAATTATACAGTTTTTTGACGCCGAAGGTAACTATTTATTGTATCTGGGAAACCATTGTTAATTATAAATTTTTTTGCCATGGACTCTGCTGTGAAAAATAACTACAATTGTTACGATTATGGAATTGAGTCGGATGATGGAGTTAAAGGTCTGGTTCCCTATGGATTTAACAGTGATTCCGAAGATTCGTATGAGTTACCATCGACATCGAAAGAACACAAGAGGAGAGGTAGTGTAGAAAGCCCTGCTTGGTTTGGGCCAAGAAATAAAAAACGGAGAGAAAGAGGTAAAGGTTATTTGGGAAGACAAAAAGTAGCCAATAGATAGACTTACGATAAAAGAGAAGAATGGCATCTGATAGGAAATAGATGCAAATGTAAAGGAAATGTTACTATAAGGTAACAGATCACAGATGATGAAAGATGTAAAATATATACAGAATTTTGAAAAATGTCATGGTTCGAAAAAAGGCTTATGTTAATAGCTTGATAAAAATTGTATGAACTAAAAGACCTCGAAATCGAAAAGTGTCCGACGAATCCAAAAGATGTCGGCCTGGACGAGGTAAAGGAGATCACAAAATAACGGATATTTGAGCAATTAAATATACACCAAATTGTGAAATAAAGTATAAACTTCGTTTCACCGAAGAGTGTAAAAATTTACCACAGAAAATAAATAAAAATATAAAATTTGGAACCACTCCACAACAAAAGAAGAAAAATAACGGCAAAAAAATATGAAGACCTGTCTGTACCCATGTTCTGTAACTTTAGTGAGAACTTCTTGCATCGAAAAGATGTGAAACAAAATATTCCATCGTTTCTCGAAAAGTGAGAAAAATGTGTGTCTGTAACTCATGTCGAAAACTATCAAAAGAGATTACGTCGTTACGTTATAAATGTCATAATATTGCACTCGAAGCCGATGTGACATTGCAGACGTTCAGAACGCCAGTAACACATATCGTTGACGGCGACCAAAATTTACTTAAATTGAAAATTTTTCAACTACGGCGGCGAAAACACAATCGTCGGCTATACCAAATTGTGTAAAGTGCGACTTTAATGTTTGTTGTTTGCAAACGAGTTTTGAAAAAATTCGTATATTTTATAAAAATATTAAAAGCAAAATAATAAAACAATGAAAAATGTGCCAAGAATAAAATATTATTATTATTTTTCCTTGCATTTTGAATTGTTTTTTAGTGTTAACATTTGTTCTCGCCCCATTTTTATTCGTGAGCTTATTTGACAGTTCAAAGCGGGAACTTTTCTCACCAAAATGTTACAGACACACTTTTTCTGTAAATTGGCTAGTAATTTCCTTACGTGATAGCTTGTACTCGTCAAAAAAAAGTTACAGACACAGTTAAGTGAGAAAAACAGCTGTTTGTTTCAATTTATGGCATTTTTGTTTCATTTCACACATTTCAATCGAAAACTTTCTCGACGCGAGAGTTACAGAACATGGGCACTGGGCTCTATTCCACAAAGCAACTTATCAACTTTTCACTTTGCACTTATCAAATTGCATTTTTTGTCAAAGTGATAAGTGTTTCTGTTCCACAACATTCTTTGCAAATCTCACTTTTCACTAAGCTAGTTTTTGCAAAGACTTTGATCTCTTTGCAAAAACTTTGCTCTCTTAGCAAAGTCTTTGCGGTCTCTTGCAAAGTCTTTGCGCTCTCTTGCAAAGTGAATGTGCAAAGTGTTCCACAAAGGATTTTATCATCTTTGCGTTTCTGTCTTATCACTTTTCACTTTGCATTGCTTAATATAAATTATTAAAATGAGCAAAAAAGTAAAAATGGAAAATATACTTGCAGTGTTACATGTTATTTAAGTAAAAAAAAAATATATTTTATTTTCTAGTAAGTTTTTTTTTTTATAAAATTATTGGAAATAGCATATGAGAATTATTTATTTTTAAAAGTTATTTTTATTATATAAACCAATTTTATTTTCGAATGTGTTCAATGAATCAATTTATAAAGATTCCTTGTAATAGTCTTATTCCTTCATTTGTTCACATATATTTGCTTATGCAAACCTATGCTTAACATTGAAGCTACAGATATGTACATATGCATATAAATTGAAATCATTGAACACATTCGAAAAATTAAAATGGTTTATATAATGGAAATAACTTGTAAAAAGAAATAATCCATAAAAGGAAGTTTTGAAAAAAGCCCAATCTTTGCAACATGTACATATGCGTCTACTATAGCATCGACAACTCTATGGATGGTTCTGTAAACTGCTGATTTCAGTCCGAGCAGAAGCACACAGTAGCAGTTGATTTTCAGCTTACAAACTGCGCTTTTAATTGTGCTCTAATTTTTCTTTAATTATTTTTAAAAAGAAATCAACTTAAATCAATTAAAATTTTGTAGTCCCGAAAAATTTATTCGGGCCCTATAATTTCTTATTATGCCCTCGTCTCCACTATTGTTAAACAAAAACTCGCGTCTTAACATTTTGAAAGCTTCACTAGCTATAACAATATGCATTTGCAAAGAGATCGTTTACCTTGCAAATTTTTGACAAACTTATCAAAATTTGCTTTGCAAAAATAGAATTTACAATTTTTGTGGAACGAAACAGCATAATTATTTGCAAAGTCTTTGCAAATTACACTTTGCAATAATAACTTTGCACTTTGCACAAGAGAAAGTACGTGGAACAGAAATTGAAAAGAGAATATAAAAATTGCAAATTTCACTTATCAATTTCAACTTATCACTTATCAAATTAAATAGTTCTGTGGAACATAAAGTTTTGCAAATTGACGAACAATTTGAAAAGTGCAAAGTGCAAAGTGAAAAGTTGATAAGTTGGTTTGTGGAATAGGACCCTGGAATTTTTAAAACTGACTTTACCCAAGGACGATCACCGTTTTTATGACGATCTACCCCATCTATGATTTATTTTTCTAAATATTCCGTACCTATTTTTTTAACATAGGAAGCTTCCGCTTAAAATAAATACACTATTGAATTCAATATGGTCGTATAATTTTAAGCAATTAGAAATTTCCTTATATCGCAAAAATATACCTCTTTATTATTATATATTTCTTTTTCTTTAAACTAATAATTCTTATTCTTATTTATTGTTTACCAATTAATATTTTGTTTATCAACACAAAAAAACTAACAACATTCTCGTAAACACCAAATACATTTGTCTTTTTAATAGTTTTCTTGACCTTTTTTAGTTACAATTCCTTAAATTAAATTCCAGAAATAAAAGAAAACATATTTAAGGAAAATATGCTAAGTCCCTACTAAAATAATGAAATTTCAAAGAGCAAAGTGCTAAGTCCAAAAAAGCTAATTAGTCCGCAAATGATTTATTTTAAAATCCTACGACCGCTGGTTATTTAAGAGGATCGACTAAAGAAAAAAACTGCATTTACAGATTTTCAAAAAGTCGACTTAAAAAAACATTACACAGTTTTTTGTCTCTCCTGAATAATTTGAAAAAATGGACTTAGCACTTTTTCCGACTATGGTTACGATATGTGGAATTTAATAAAACTGTAAAAGAAAGCAGTCATAATTTTTAACAGTTTTTAATCATTTGCCTGCCTTTTTGATTTTGATTTGCCTATTGTGCCTTTGTAATAAAACAACACTGATAAAATGTAAAATATTATTGTTTAGAACGTGGATTCGGTCCCCTGGTATGGCAGGAATGGCAAATTATCAATAAATTATAATTAATTTCATGTTGTAAAATTCCTTTCATCATAAAAATAATTTCATGAAAATAAAATTCAATGAACTTTAGCCAGAGTACAAATTTGGATTAAAAACCATAAACAGTTCAATAAAATATCCACAAAACTAAAAATGTTTAGAAAAACTTCAAAACATGGTCATATTTGTTGACTTATTTTTTGACAATTTATAACAAATTGTTTTCACACTTTTATACAGTTTGAAGTTATTTAAGTTTTTGACGTAAAACTCAGTATTATTGTGTAAACAATTAATTGTAATGAAAAACTCTTTGCTTAAGGTTGTTGTCCTTAACTTACTAAGACCTTTTTAAATTCAACCCCCATATGATGTAACCCAGATTCCTAAAATTATTTCATATCCTTTTAATTTAATTATTTTTAAATTTTATACGTCACAAAAATGTGCATTAAATTTTGTGAATTCAACATCCAGTATTCATTATCAAACACTCAAGTTATATTTAATTTATAAACAAAAAAAAAAAAGAATAATTTAATACTTTCATGTACTTTTTAAGAATACTGACATTCTTCCGTACATTTAAAGATTTAAGTGTTCTTACACTTTACTTTACTTTTAATTGAGAAATAATTTGACATTTTAATGACTGCAACTTTAAAATCTCATGCTGTTTATTTTAAGAATTCAATGTCGTAATATATGCATATTTTTTTTCCTCCTTAAAAACAAAAAAGAAGAAAAAAATCCGAAAGATATCTATGGAAATATACCAACTACTTGTAATACTTGCGCACTTTTATTGGCGGTTCTATTGGATTTCCATTTTTTTTTTTTATTTTTATTTTTATTTATTTGAAAAATAGAAAACATGCTGCTAACATGGCAAATTAATAACACATAACTTCGCATTTCAAATTGATGCCATTTAGATTTAATTTATTAACTAAAGCCCCCGATTAAAAAAAAATAAAACAGCAACACTAACTTAAAACATGTTATAACTGCACCCGATTCTTACATATTTACAGTTTTTAGTTGGATATACATTGAGAGAAAAGAGTGGACAATTTACAGTAGGTATTAAAAAAAATGGTGTTTCTTTGCAGACTCTTCGCCGGTCCGATCAGGGTTGATAAAGTTGGTACAATTCAAAACTAAAAATTACGCTGGTACCCCCGTGACTCATTTGGCACTTTTTCCAAATTATTCAAACCTACATATTTATAATTGATATAAAATGGCAACACGTATGTACTGTCCAATGAATTTACTATTGGATTTAACAAAACAGCTGTGATATTTTGCATTTGCTCTTTTGCAAGACCATTTGCACCAAACACTGAACTCCGCTACTTTGAATAGATTTTTGTTGATTGAACGATTTCTTATGCCACATTCTAAATTTAGTGTCAGCGGCAGCATATAAAAGTGCATTTTCTGATGATATTGACAAGTTTTTAAAAGATTTAGGAAACCACTTCTGCAAAAGTTCTACATAGTAGAAGAGACGAATTCCTCCCAATAATATTTTCAAATGTTCTTCAACAAGATGGTTGTCAAGTCAAGAAGTAATCAACAGAATTTTGGAGTGGGTTCCCCATTATTATTTTACTCCGAAGGAGATTTAACAAGCGCTAAATTAAATTTTATTATATTCGGACTTTCTACTCCTTTCCTGTTTCTGCACTACATATTGAAAATTGAAAATAAAATCCGAAGATGTTCGTATGCACATATTTTTAGAACGCTTAAAATTTTATTTTCCTTTAAGATTCGAGATTGCATTTTGAGAAATATTGTTCAATTTTACACAAAAAAGTCGATAAATTCTAAAAAGTGTATGAAAACGCTCTCTGTCGCCAAACAAAAATATAAATTAATGGATTTCTCGACTCTAAAAACCGCATGATACAAGTCTGGCTAGATAAAATACAATTTCTGGAATATTTTGGAAAACTAACTATTTTGAAAAATCCGGGGCTAGAAATTAGTTTTTGACCTATGGTTTCTTTGGCAAAGTTTCTTGGAATGACTTCTAGAACAAGAATCGAGATGTGCTTTTGACGCGAAAAAAATTTAACCAAACCTTTTAGTATGTATAATTAATGTACAAATTAATTTTAAGTACATTTTGCTTTTGTTGTATTTTATATTTGTTTTTAAAAATAAAAAATTTATAAAAAAGATTAAGTACTATTGGGACCGAAAAAGTACGATTTTAAAAGTTCGTTGGTACGATATTGGTTTTCTCATTTATAATCCCTGCCTCAGATTAACTTATGCTCGCAAGGATTTTTAATAAAGGGGAAAATCAGAACATGCAAAATATCCTTTTGAGGGTTGGCAAAGTTGGAACAATAGTATTGTTTTTAAAACAATTAGATTTTTAAAAGCACAATGGTACACTACGGTGGTCCTTTGTTCCTTATAGGAACCGCAGGGCATAATAATAATAATGGTACACTACACACTAATTGGGTACGACTAGTGTCAATTCCTTTTCACCTTGGCAATCTGCTATGCCATATATCTGAAGATTTCAGGATATGTTTTATGGAACTTAACCTAAGAACAGATATGTGTAACGAAGTTCAATTCTTTGCAACGCTTTTCAAAGATTCTGGTAAAAGAAAATGTACAATGAAAAGGGTAGTCCGTAAAACCTCCATTAGTAACAATATAAAACTAAGGACATTTTAATTTCAATGGATCTTGATGTTCAAAACACGGCGGAATGTCTTGCTTAGGAGAAAAAAAAACGAAACTTTAAGACACTGATCTGTTTGTTAAATTGTATAAACTATTGGCCATTAAAATGAAGTGTTACACAAATTTACATAAATACAAGTAAGAGTGCTATATTTGGTTATGCCGAATCTTATAGACCTTTCACAATGTTGCGATAAGAACAGAAAGTTGTCTAAAACAAAATCAGTGAAATTTTTTTTTATAACAGATGATAACGAAACCATTTGTTCTAAATTTAGTTACTATTACTACGTATTTAGCTTTTTCCTACTTTTCTCTTGCCGCTCTCTAAATATACAAAAACCTATAATGTCTTTGTGTGAGAAGTGCCGCCCCCACTTCTCCAATCACACACACTTTTAAGAGAGGTTCTATATTGATAGCAAAGATGCTTTCATCTATCTTGGAAACTTTGACTCTTGCCGTTCTGCAGACATACAAAAAAACCAACAAGGGATTTATGGGTAAAATTAGAGGCAGTCCTCGTTTTTGGCTCATATCTCAGCCATTTGTAGACCGATGTGGGTCAATAGCAAACTTTAACGGAGTATATGCGACTTAAATAGCCCCATGATTTATGGGGCCTTCGAAAAACCTATTTCAACATTCACACGGACAGATGAACATCGTTAAATCAACTTCAATTCTGAAAAGTACCCAGAATATATACATATACTTTATAGGGTCCTACTTATGATCAAAAATTTCTTAAAACAAGAAATTCAAAAGTTGCTAGTTTTTATTAAAAATAAGTAAGATATTTCTGAGTTCAAGCTACATTCACAGAAAAAAGTACAAAACGGTTTTGATCACCAAAATAATTGAAACAAGCAAAAAATTGTTTAATTTTGCACCTATCACCGAAATGATTATACCAATTACTCAAATTTGCAAAAATTGCAAAACAAGGATTTTTTTCCAATTAAAAAGTTTTAACATTTTAATTACAAAAATAATTGAAAAAATTATTAATATTAAACAATATTTTAATTGAATGAATTACTAACGTAATTGATTACAGTACAGAAAATTAATTATTTTAATAATTGTATTGATTAAAACAGTGATTGAATTTTTGCATTAAATTGATTAAATTTTTAATTGAATAAATTAAACAGTGTATTTGAAATACAATCTTAATTCAATTACGCAAATTATTCAATCAAACAAATTGTTAATTGAATAAGTTTGTTAAATCAATTCAGTTGATGGTAAAATGAAGAAAAATAATAATATTTAAAATATGTATATGTTTTATTTAAATATGATTCAAAAGTAACTTGTTTTATTTGTTTAATTGTAATAGCTCATGCTTAATTGTACAAATTTTGGAAGATTTTTTTGACACAGGAATTTCATACATACAACTTTGTATAAAATTGTAGAATAACTCTGATTCTTCAGGATATTCAAGATGGAAAACAAAAAACTGTTTTTGTTGTGTAATTTGGCTGTACATTTTTCACCTATTCACTTTAAACGCACAACATGAAATGACGCCAAAAATAATTCAAGAATTAACAAACAAGGAAAATGAACACCAAATTTCGATTGCGACCATAACCACCGTCAACACTGTGGTCAGTCACAAGGCGATTTTTTATTTTACGCATAATATACATATGTATGTACACAGAAAAAAATAATTTTCATATTTGAATACGAAAATCGCATATTTGATGAAAAAAATTTTTGAATTTTCTGCGATGACGATTTTTGCATTATTGATAAAAAAGTTTGTAGGTATAGTTATTGAATTTTTAGTCAACAACCAAGTTTATTGAATCAATAAAAAAAGTTGTTGCCCAAAATAATTTTTTTCAACAAAATGTTTGAATGATTTGTTAAAATAAATTGTTGGAAATGTTGACTAAATCAAATAAAATGTTTATCGAATCTTTATTTATTAATTATGAAGTGCCTAATTCCCAATTTTTTTCCTTTTTAAATAAATACACAAAAATTTATTATGGGGGAATAAGCTAGTTCCTATGTGCATTTCGCTGGTTGTTTAAGCGAGATCATCAGGAAACCTTTTTCTAAAGACTTTGGCAAAACTAAAGATATTTAACTAAATAAAACTGTTAAGCGAATGAGAATTATGACCTATTATAAAATGGACAAGAGTTGTAAAAATACTGTGTTAACGTTGATTCAAATATTTGTTTTATTGAATATCAAGAAATATTTAAATATTTTATTATTAAATATGTTTTATTGAGTGCTATTTTGCAAAGTGTATATTTGATAAATTTTTTCATTGAATCAAACAAAAAGTTTGTTAAACAAAAATTATAGTTTTAACAAACTGTGTTGTTACAAATTTTCTTGAGATATTTTTTTCTGTGTAGGCTCATTATTGACATTGTTGGTGGTCATAATTGTAATTCGTCTATAACAAATTTCATTTCATTTTTTACTTGTTGATAGTTTTTTTTTTGCACGCGACGCTTACTGTTCCTTTTGATGACAAAAACATGTGTGTATGTACATGTAAGGGCAAAGACAATAAATTTATAAAGATGTTGGTTGCACTTGTAACATTTTTCGCAAACTGTGGATGAGGGAGGAAAGCAACAAGGAGAAAGCAACAAAGTGTTCAATTCAAACAACCGAGTTGATTGATTCAATTAAACTTATAATAAAAATTAAGCTTAAAATCAAGTAAAATTTTAATTGAAAAAAAATATTTTTTTTAATTCAATCAATTAAGAACGTAATCAAATTTATTTTAAAATTCAAAAATCACTATTAATTGAAAAAAAACTGCCAATAATTTTTTCTGTGTTTGTTTCATATTTGTCTGATTTTCTTAATTTTTAAATATAATCGTTTTTCTTGCATCAATAAACAAATTCTAGGGATTTCTTTAAATTTTTCAGAAAAATCTCAAGAAAACTAAGAAGATTGATTCAATTAATTTTTATTTAAATCGACATGTTAGGCAAATCAATAAAATAGTTTTTATATTAAGTTTTTTAAACTAAGTTTAGGATCACATGTTCTCTTCCCCTCTCACCAATAAACTCAAACTTTCTGAAAGAAAACTTTCATAGTGTTTACCCAGACTAATTAATGCTACCCGTTTTTATGTAAAAAATTAAGGCTTTTCTTCGTATTTTGTAAAATAAAAAGCAACGAAAACTTGATTTAAGTAACTATTGAATTAAAATAATTTTTTTTTATCTGTATTTTAAGTAAATTTTAGTTCGCTTTAAGTCATAACTTTTTTTTTTTTGATATTTTTAGTTAGGCTTGAAAAATTCCTTCCTTCTGTAAAAATAATTTAATGAAAATTAAATTTGATGAACTCAAGACTAGATAAAAATATCAAAGATTTAAAATTAACAGATCAACTGAAAATCACAATTGTTCTTAAAAATAGCTATGGCACAAGCTCTAATGTTTACATTTGTACTTCAAGTTGTACAAATAAAATGTCGACGAAAGTGGACAAAAAACATAATAAACAAATGTATTCAGGTTTTCAAGATAAAGTCTTGACGGGAAGAATACGAAAAAACAGAAGAAAACGAGGCAACATGTAAATAAATTGAAAAATGATAATTACAGCAAATTCCGAACCACCAGTACCACTGGTTAAAGATTGATGTTTGACTGTTTGCTGGCAGGCACCGCAGTGGTGCAGTGGTTAGAACTCAAAGAATTCCGATGAAAGAATGTGGTGATTCTTGAAACATGTAAATTCAACCCGGTTTCGAGCCCCAGCTCAGCCAAGAAAGTAATCAATAAATTTTAATAAAATTTCATGTTGTTAAAATTCCTTCCTTCAGCAAAAATAATTTATTGAAAATTAAATTTGATGATCTCAAAACTAAATAAGAATATCAAAAATAAATATTAACAGTTCAACTAAAAACACAATTGTTCTTTTGAGTCATAAAGGCTCAGAAAGCCGGGAGTAACAGACAGCAACGTTGCAAATCAGCTGTTTCATTTTTTTGTATGTAAAGCAATTAGAACGATTATAGTTAGCAGTACGATGTAACGTCTCAATCTGTAAGAAATAGATTGGTCTTACTTTTTTACGGTAAGGTTACTGTTACTGTTACTCCCGGCTAACTGAGCCTTAACTTTTTGCTTAAATCAGGCAACACATGTTTACAATAAGAAATTTTTGGCTTGGACGGGACTGGTGCAAACTTTTCTTGGTTCAAGCCCTATTTTCTGGTGATTCAGAAAATAATTCTTGCCGTGTAGCTCAGTGTTGACTGTTATTTGTTAAGACATATGGACTGTTGATTGCACCGGCACATAAAAGATCAACCTCAACGAGAGCAGCAAACATTTCCATACAATTCGTATGTAGCAAATCGAAATAAAGCGGCGGCAACGCTTTGCAATTGGAAAAACCGATTTTAACAAGGCGTAATGAAAAATAAAATATGTTCAAATTCCTTTCGACGTACATATAGAGCCCTTACCGCAAAAAATAGCTTAAGGGTCATCAATATAAATTTTGGTATTTTTTTTAAATAAATGAATTTCTTGTCAACACTTGCATCATCTCCTAAAATGTCATGGTCACTTAAGGCTTCGTTACGATTTTACAGCAAAAACTATTTAAGCTTAAGCGCCATCCTGCATTCAAAATTTTTAAGAAATATAATAATATTATCTATTATCTATCTATCTATCTATCTATCTATCTATCTATCTATCTATATATATAAAAATGAAAAATGTTTGTATGTTTGTGTGTTTGTGTGTTTGTTTGTTTGTTTGTTGGCTTATAGACTCCGAAACTACTGAACCGATTTTCTTGAAATTTTTACAGTAACATCACGTGAGCCCTAAAAATAAAATAGGCTACTTATTTTTTCGATAGGGGCAGGGGAATTGGTACCCCCCATAGGATGCCAATATTTATTATCGCATATCTTAAGAGCCGCTGGACGCATTTTGCTGAACTTTTTGTAGTAGGATCTTCTGAGCCCCGAAATTGAAATAAAATAGCAGCGGGGGTATTTGAATCCCCCATAGGACGCCAATGTTTAACATCGCATATCTTAAGAACTGTTATAGTGAGAATGTTCAAACTTTCTAGAAGTCACTCTTATGGTATACTACACTTTTGAAAATAAAAATAAAGCGGGTAGGCGCAGGGGGGGAAATACCTCCCATAGGATGCATATATTAAATATCGCTCAACTGAAGAACTATTAAAGGGAGAGTCTTCAAACGTGGGTTAAGCTACTATTATAGTAAACTATAAATTTTCAATTTTAATTTTTAGTTGAACTGTTAATTTATAATTTTTTTGATATTCTTTAATTAGGCTTGAGTTCATCAAATTTAATTTTCATTAAATTGTTTTTACTGAGGGAAGGAATTTTACAACTTGGAATTTTTATTAAAATTTATTGATAATTTTTCTTGGCTGAGTTGGGATTTGAACCCTGGTTAATCTTTACATGTTTCAAGAAACACCACTTTCTATCATCAGAAGATCTTTGAGTTCTACCCACTGCACCACGTCGGTGCCCGTTAGCCAACAGTCAAACATCAATCTTTAACCATTAGTACTGGTGGTTCGAAATTTGCTGTTATTATCACTTAAATTTCAAATTACATGTTGCCTCCTTTTTCCTCTGTATTTTCGTATTCTTTCTGTCAAGACTTTGTCTTGAAAACCTGAATACATTTGTTTATTATGTTTTTCTGTCCACTTTCGTCGACATTTTATTTGTACAAATTAAAGTACAAATGTAAACATTAGAGCTTGTGCCATAGCTATTTTTAAGAACAATTTTAATTTTTAGTTGAACTGTTAATTTATAATTTTTTTGATATTCTTTAATTAGGCTTGAGTTCATCAAATTTAATTTTCATTAAATTGTTTTTACTGAGGGAAGGAATTTTACAACTTGGAATTTTTATTAAAATTTATTGATAATTTTTCTTGGCTGAGTTGGGATTTGAACCCTGGTTAATCTTTACATGTTTCAAGAAACACCACTTTCTATCATCAGAAGATCTTTGAGTTCTACCCACTGCACCACGTCGGTGCCCGTTAGCCAACAGTCAAACATCAATCTTTAACCATTAGTACTGGTGGTTCGAAATTTGCTGTTATTATCACTTAAATTTCAAATTACATGTTGCCTCCTTTTTCCTCTGTATTTTCGTATTCTTTCTGTCAAGACTTTGTCTTGAAAACCTGAATACATTTGTTTATTATGTTTTTCTGTCCACTTTCGTCGACATTTTATTTGTACAAATTAAAGTACAAATGTAAACATTAGAGCTTGTGCCATAGCTATTTTTAAGAACAATTTTAATTTTTAGTTGAACTGTTAATTTATAATTTTTTTTTGATATTCTTTAATTAGGCTTGAGTTCATCAAATTTAATTTTCATTAAATTGTTTTTACTGAGGGAAGGAATTTTACAACTTGGAATTTTTATTAAAATTTATTGATAATTTTTCTTGGCTGAGTTGGGATTTGAACCCTGGTTAATCTTTACATGTTTCAAGAAACACCACTTTCTATCATCAGAAGATCTTTGAGTTCTACCCACTGCACCACGTCGGTGCCCGTTAGCCAACAGTCAAACATCAATCTTTAACCATTAGTACTGGTGGTTCGAAATTTGCTGTTATTATCACTTAAATTTCAAATTACATGTTGCCTCCTTTTTCCTCTGTATTTTCGTATTCTTTCTGTCAAGACTTTGTCTTGAAAACCTGAATACATTTGTTTATTATGTTTTTCTGTCCACTTTCGTCGACATTTTATTTGTACAAATTAAAGTACAAATGTAAACATTAGAGCTTGTGCCATAGCTATTTTTAAGAACAATTTTAATTTTTAGTTGAACTGTTAATTTATAATTTTTTTGATATTCTTTAATTAGGCTTGAGTTCATCAAATTTAATTTTCATTAAATTGTTTTTACTGAGGGAAGGAATTTTACAACTTGGAATTTTTATTAAAATTTATTGATAATTTTTCTTGGCTGAGTTGGGATTTGAACCCTGGTTAATCTTTACATGAAAAGAAAAATTATCAATAAATTTTAATAAAAATTCCAAGTTGTAAAATTCCTTCCCTCAGTAAAAACAATTTAATGAAAATTAAATTTGATGAACTCAAGCCTAATTAAAGAATATCAAAAAAATTATAAATTAACAGTTCAACTAAAAATTAAAATTGTTCTTAAAAATAGCTATGGCACAAGCTCTAATGTTTACATTTGTACTTTAATTTGTACAAATAAAATGTCGACGAAAGTGGACAGAAAAACATAATAAACAAATGTATTCAGGTTTTCAAGACAAAGTCTTGACAGAAAGAATACGAAAATACAGAGGAAAAAGGAGGCAACATGTAATTTGAAATTTAAGTGATAATAACAGCAAATTTCGAACCACCAGTACTAATGGTTAAAGATTGATGTTTGACTGTTGGCTAACGGGCACCGACGTGGTGCAGTGGGTAGAACTCAAAGATCTTCTGATGATAGAAAGTGGTGTTTCTTGAAACATGTAAAGATTAACCAGGGTTCAAATCCCAACTCAGCCAAGAAAAATTATCAATAAATTTTAATAAAAATTCCAAGTTGTAAAATTCCTTCCCTCAGTAAAAACAATTTAATGAAAATTAAATTTGATGAACTCAAGCCTAATTAAAGAATATCAAAAAAATTATAAATTAACAGTTCAACTAAAAATTAAAATTGTTCTTAAAAATAGCTATGGCACAAGCTCTAATGTTTACATTTGTACTTTAATTTGTACAAATAAAATGTCGACGAAAGTGGACAGAAAAACATAATAAACAAATGTATTCAGGTTTTCAAGACAAAGTCTTGACAGAAAGAATACGAAAATACAGAGGAAAAAGGAGGCAACATGTAATTTGAAATTTAAGTGATAATAACAGCAAATTTCGAACCACCAGTACTAATGGTTAAAGATTGATGTTTGACTGTTGGCTAACGGGCACCGACGTGGTGCAGTGGGTAGAACTCAAAGATCTTCTGATGATAGAAAGTGGTGTTTCTTGAAACATGTAAAGATTAACCAGGGTTCAAATCCCAACTCAGCCAAGAAAAATTATCAATAAATTTTAATAAAAATTCCAAGTTGTAAAATTCCTTCCCTCAGTAAAAACAATTTAATGAAAATTAAATTTGATGAACTCAAGCCTAATTAAAGAATATCAAAAAAATTATAAATTAACAGTTCAACTAAAAATTAAAATTGTTCTTAAAAATAGCTATGGCACAAGCTCTAATGTTTACATTTGTACTTTAATTTGTACAAATAAAATGTCGACGAAAGTGGACAGAAAAACATAATAAACAAATGTATTCAGGTTTTCAAGACAAAGTCTTGACAGAAAGAATACGAAAATACAGAGGAAAAAGGAGGCAACATGTAATTTGAAATTTAAGTGATAATAACAGCAAATTTCGAACCACCAGTACTAATGGTTAAAGATTGATGTTTGACTGTTGGCTAACGGGCACCGACGTGGTGCAGTGGGTAGAACTCAAAGATCTTCTGATGATAGAAAGTGGTGTTTCTTGAAACATGTAAAGATTAACCAGGGTTCAAATCCCAACTCAGCCAAGAAAAATTATCAATAAATTTTAATAAAAATTCCAAGTTGTAAAATTCCTTCCCTCAGTAAAAACAATTTAATGAAAATTAAATTTGATGAACTCAAGCCTAATTAAAGAATATCAAAAAAATTATAAATTAACAGTTCAACTAAAAATTAAAATGTTCTTAAAAATAGCTATGGCACAAGCTCTAATGTTTACATTTGTACTTTAATTTGTACAAATAAAATGTCGACGAAAGTGGACAGAAAAACATAATAAACAAATGTATTCAGGTTTTCAAGACAAAGTCTTGACAGAAAGAATACGAAAATACAGAGGAAAAAGGAGGCAACATGTAATTTGAAATTTAAGTGATAATAACAGCAAATTTCGAACCACCAGTACTAATGGTTAAAGATTGATGTTTGACTGTTGGCTAACGGGCACCGACGTGGTGCAGTGGGTAGAACTCAAAGATCTTCTGATGATAGAAAGTGGTGTTTCTTGAAACATGTAAAGATTAACCAGGGTTCAAATCCCAACTCAGCCAAGAAAAATTATCAATAAATTTTAATAAAAATTCCAAGTTGTAAAATTCCTTCCCTCAGTAAAAACAATTTAATGAAAATTAAATTTGATGAACTCAAGCCTAATTAAAGAATATCAAAAAAATTATAAATTAACAGTTCAACTAAAAATTAAAATTGTTCTTAAAAATAGCTATGGCACAAGCTCTAATGTTTACATTTGTACTTTAATTTGTACAAATAAAATGTCGACGAAAGTGGACAGAAAAACATAATAAACAAATGTATTCAGGTTTTCAAGACAAAGTCTTGACAGAAAGAATACGAAAATACAGAGGAAAAAGGAGGCAACATGTAATTTGAAATTTAAGTGATAATAACAGCAAATTTCGAACCACCAGTACTAATGGTTAAAGATTGATGTTTGACTGTTGGCTAACGGGCACCGACGTGGTGCAGTGGGTAGAACTCAAAGATCTTCTGATGATAGAAAGTGGTGTTTCTTGAAACATGTAAAGATTAACCAGGGTTCAAATCCCAACTCAGCCAAGAAAAATTATCAATAAATTTTAATAAAAATTCCAAGTTGTAAAATTCCTTCCCTCAGTAAAAACAATTTAATGAAAATTAAATTTGATGAGCTCAAGCCTAATTAAAGAATATCAAAAAAATTATAAATTAACAGTTCAACTAAAAATTAAAATTGTTCTTAAAAATAGCTATGGCACAAGCTCTAATGTTTACATTTGTACTTTAATTTGTACAAATAAAATGTCGACGAAAGTGGACAGAAAAACATAATAAACAAATGTATTCAGGTTTTCAAGACAAAGTCTTGACAGAAAGAATACGAAAATACAGAGGAAAAAGGAGGCAACATGTAATTTGAAATTTAAGTGATAATAACAGCAAATTTCGAACCACCAGTACTAATGGTTAAAGATTGATGTTTGACTGTTGGCTAACGGGCACCGACGTGGTGCAGTGGGTAGAACTCAAAGATCTTCTGATGATAGAAAGTGGTGTTTCTTGAAACATGTAAAGATTAACCAGGGTTCAAATCCCAACTCAGCCAAGAAAAATTATCAATAAATTTTAATAAAAATTCCAAGTTGTAAAATTCCTTCCCTCAGTAAAAACAATTTAATGAAAATTAAATTTGATGAACTCAAGCCTAATTAAAGAATATCAAAAAAATTATAAATTAACAGTTCAACTAAAAATTAAAATTGTTCTTAAAAATAGCTATGGCACAAGCTCTAATGTTTACATTTGTACTTTAATTTGTACAAATAAAATGTCGACGAAAGTGGACAGAAAAACATAATAAACAAATGTATTCAGGTTTTCAAGACAAAGTCTTGACAGAAAGAATACGAAAATACAGAGGAAAAAGGAGGCAACATGTAATTTGAAATTTAAGTGATAATAACAGCAAATTTCGAACCACCAGTACTAATGGTTAAAGATTGATGTTTGACTGTTGGCTAACGGGCACCGACGTGGTGCAGTGGGTAGAACTCAAAGATCTTCTGATGATAGAAAGTGGTGTTTCTTGAAACATGTAAAGATTAACCAGGGTTCAAATCCCAACTCAGCCAAGAAAAATTATCAATAAATTTTAATAAAAATTCCAAGTTGTAAAATTCCTTCCCTCAGTAAAAACAATTTAATGAAAATTAAATTTGATGAACTCAAGCCTAATTAAAGAATATCAAAAAAATTATAAATTAACAGTTCAACTAAAAATTAAAATTGTTCTTAAAAATAGCTATGGCACAAGCTCTAATGTTTACATTTGTACTTTAATTTGTACAAATAAAATGTCGACGAAAGTGGACAGAAAAACATAATAAACAAATGTATTCAGGTTTTCAAGACAAAGTCTTGACAGAAAGAATACGAAAATACAGAGGAAAAAGGAGGCAACATGTATTGAAATTTAAGTGATAATAACAGCAAATTTCGAACCACCAGTACTAATGGTTAAAGATTGATGTTTGACTGTTGGCTAACGGGCACCGACGTGGTGCAGTGGGTAGAACTCAAAGATCTTCTGATGATAGAAAGTGGTGTTTCTTGAAACATGTAAAGATTAACCAGGGTTCAAATCCCAACTCAGCCAAGAAAAATTATCAATAAATTTTAATAAAAATTCCAAGTTGTAAAATTCCTTCCCTCAGTAAAAACAATTTAATGAAAATTAAATTTGATGAACTCAAGCCTAATTAAAGAATATCAAAAAAATTATAAATTTTCAATATAAAAATGGGCGGGAGAGACAGGGGAGGAGCAGTACCCCTCATAGATAGAAATATTAATAAGAGCCACTGCACGCATTTTGTTGAAATTTTGGTAGTAGGATCTTCTGAGTCCCAAAATTGAAATAAAGTAGCAGCGGGGGAAGTGGTTTTCCCCATAGGACGCCAATGTTTAATATCGCATATCTTAAGAACTGTTATAGTGAGAATGTTCAAACTTTGTAGAAGTCACTCATATGGTATACTACACTATTGAAAATAAAAATAAAGCGGATAGGCGCAGGGGGGGAAATACCTCCCATAGGATCCATACATTAAATATCGCTCAACTGAAGAACTATTAAAGGGAGGGTCTTCAAACGTAGTTAAAACTACTATTATGGCAAACTTTAAATTTCAATATAGTAATGGGCGGGGTAGACAGAGGAGGAGCAGTTCCCCTCATAGATAGAAATGTAATGAAGAGCCGCTGCAAGCAATTTGTTGAACTTTTGGTAGTAGGATCTTCTGAGCCCCAAAATTGAAGCAAAATAGCAGCGGGGGAAGTGTTACTCCCCATAGGATGCCAATGTTTAATATCGGATATCTTAAAAACTGTTATAGTAAGAATGTTCAAACTTTGTAGAAGTCACAGTTATGGTATACTACACTTTTGAAAACAGAAATAAAGCGGGTATGCGCAGGGGGAAATATCTTCCATAGGATGCATATATTCAATATCGCTTAACTTAAGAACTATTGAAGGCAGAGTCTTCAAACGTGGTTAAAGCTTCTATTATGGTAAACTATAAATGTCAATATAGAAATGGGCGGGGTAGCCAGAGGAGGAGCAGTACCACTCATAGATAGCATTATTAACAAGAGCCGCTGCAAGCAATTTGTTGAACTTTTGGTAGTAGGATCATCTGAGCCCCAAAATCGAAACCCCCATAGGACGCCAATGTTAAATATCGCATATCTTAAGAACTGTTAAAGTAAGAATGTTCAAACTTAGTAGAAGTCACTCCTATGGTATACTACACTTTTGAAAATAAAAATAAAGCGGGAATGCGCAGGGGAAAAAACATTCCATAGGACGCATATATTAAATATCTCTCAACTGAAGAAGTGGTTAAAGCAGTGTAGCGAAGCGCACCGGGTTAAGCTAGTTATTAATAATTCCCAATTGTTCCTATTTGATACATACACTGAAATTTATTGTTGAGGAAAAGCTAGCTTCTATGCCCATTTCACTTGTTGCTTAGGCCAGATCATCAGAAAACCTTTTCCAAAAATTCATATTAATCTAATTAAGTGGGATTTTATTAAACAAGCTAAGTACACATTACAGTTCATGGCACAAAGTTGTCGCTCTTGTTTAGGTTCGCCAATTTGAAATAAGCGGTAAAAAGCAACGCTTAACACTTTTGTTAAATTTGTTTTGTAAAGCTCACCCAACATTGATATTTTTGGGATGAAATAGTGTTCCGGAACTGGATTGAGAGTAATCATGTTTATTGACTTCACCATCAAACCAAAAGTATGCATTCAAATGAATTTCATGAATTCCAAATGAAGTTGATCCATGATTTTTAAAGCAAAATGCGCGAGTGTGAGTCTCTTTATGATTAATTGGCAAAGAAAACTAACCTTAAACCAACCCAACGCCGCCAAATCAGTTGCCACAGAAGACAGTGTTGCCAATTTCAGTTCCTTGCCTTTTGAAAAAACGCCCGCTTTTTATACCCTTAACCACAGGTGGAAAAGGGTATATATAAGTTTGTCATTCCACTTGTAATTTCTACAATATTCATCTTAGACCCTATACAGTATATATATTATGGGTCCTCATGAGGAGAGAAGTTGATTTAACTATATCCGTATGTCCGTCCGTCTGTCCATCTTACGTTTGATATGTGTTTTCCGGAGACTCCAGACATGATAGCGGCTACGTTGTTTTACATTTATGTCACATATAGTCCACCATTTCTTGCTATTGAAATTCAGCCAGATCGGTCCAACAATGGCTGAGATATGACCAAAAAACCACGACTGCCTCTAATTTTTCCAAAAAATCCCTTGTGGTTGTTGTATTTTTATTACTTTTTTCTGTATATCTGGAGAACGGCAAGAGCCAAAGCTTTTAAATTAGGTACAAACATTTAGGTTATAAATACACACCATCTTACAAAATGTGGGCGGGATTGGAGAAGTAGGCGTGGTATCTCTCATACAAAAAGTATTAAAAATTTTATAAAAACCTGAATTTTTTGACTGTTATATGACCTATGGTTACGCCTTATATATCAAAAAATCGGTTCAGATACGCAAAAGTTATGACCAAAATATTAATTTTTTTTGAAAAATACTCATTTTCAGGAACCATAGATCTTCCAGAGTCCAAGTTTTATAGCCAAAATAACTGGCAAATTTCTTCTTTAACACGTCGGTATATAAATCTGTCAAATCGGTTAAGAAATAGCAGAGTTATGACCAAAATACTGAAATCCCAAAAATTACTCTTTTTTATAATTAAGTTTGTTTTTTATACCCTTCACCGAAGGTCCTACACCCTATAAAGTATATATATTCTGGGTCCTTATGCAAAGCGAAGTTCAAATCCGGTTGTCATCTCTTCTTCCAATCCCCTCACCCCCCTTCATATTTGTTTACATATACTAGCATAATGCCCAATATGATTTTCGTTATCACCCTTCTTTATTATGTCATATATTTAACGAAATAATTTTAACAAATAGAAACTAAAAACGATTTAAAAAAAATATTTACCAGTTTTCGCTTTTTAAATTTCATTTATAATGAAGTTTTAAGTATTGTAAATATGTATGTATATGTATATGTAAAAATTATTTAGTTGCTCTCTATTCTACTCGCACAATGGTGAAGGGTATATAAGATTCGGCACAGCGGAATATAGCACTCTTACTTGTTAAATAATAAGTTTGTTGTTTGGTTGGTTATACCCAAGATACTTCTAAGGCCGAGGCCACGCAATGAGCGGCTAAGCGTCAAGCGGCTGAGCGATGAGCGTCAAAAAATTAAAACATATGAAATACCACTGAAGTGGCCACGCAATGAGCGGCATGTGAGCGAAATTTTTGAGCGGCTAAGCGGCGTCGCTCAGGAATAAAACTTGTTCTAATTTTCATTGTTTTCTGAGCGTCAAAAAATACACATGGCAAAAGTGAACATGGAGCTTATAATTTTATCCGTACAAAGCCGACCGAATAATGACAAGACAGATTACCAAATTTTAAAAATAAAAATATGACCGAGAAATTATTTTTTTGTTTTGTCAATTTGATGTTTACTTTTTGCAACAGCAAATCAAAGGATTTCACAGACCTACGGCAGTATTGTATTGGGTAGATTTGTATATTAATGGTTAAATACCCCTTGCTTGATTTATAGGATGAACACCAAGGCCTGTTCGTCGATTTCGATATATGTATATATATATATTAATACCCACACCACAATACTGGAGATAACATTAAAAAAGCTACTCTTTACAATTTTAACAACTAACCGCTCAGAAGTGACGCTCAGTAATAAGCCACTTGCCGCTCAAACTTGACGCTTTGACGCTCATCGCTCAGCCGCTTGACGCTTAGCCGCTCATTGCGTGGCCTAGTGGCATTGCAATGAAATATAAAAAAAGAAACCATAATTTTTTACAGTGTATTTTTTAATTTCGATGAGGAACAAAATCTCATACAATGAAACATTTGTAACATTCTGTTATTTTAGTTCTTAATAATATAAATTAATTTTATTTATTTATTTTATATAATTTTTTTTATAACATGTTCTCATGGTCAACATGATATTTTTATTATTGATACTTTGATGCATATTTTAACAATTACGGGTACGAGAACACACCATCAACACCATGCAGGGAGATAAACATGAAATGGGTACGTAAATAGTAGAGTTAATTGTAAAAACGACATAGAAAATACTTCAGTTCTCTTGCAGAGAGAAAACAAGCAGCGTTTAACAAGGAAATAGCAAATTCATAGGCGAAGTACAAAAATGCTCTAAATTTTTAAGTCTTAACAAAAAAATTTCGAATTTGAAACCAAACTGCAAAAAAAAATTAAACGAAATCACATAAATTTATAATAGCAAACTTAAGATCAATAAATCATTATGGCTAAAATTGGAGTTAAAGTTTTGTTTTAATGGCAATAAAATACAATAAAATCACTAAAAAGACATAAAATCAAAAACGTTGCAGATTGAAGAAAAATGACGTCATTTCGAATACATTTGATGCTGTTGTTGTTTTTTTCTTCATTTTTTTTTGTATTGTATGTTGCTATTGTAGTAGTTGCGGGCTTAAAAAGAGTCTAACAATTGTATTGAATTTCTTGGATATCACGACTTTTCATCAACATGTCAACCCAACCGGCAAACATAAATTATGTGTACGAGTATGTTTGTATCTTTTAAACTGATGTTGTCATATTACGTTAAAAAGATCAATCAGGATACAAGACTAAAAATACCCTAACAACATCATCAGCCAATCGAACACCACTCACTACCAACTACTTCTCTTATACAACTGTGATCCGGGAGTTTCAGATTTAATTTTACATTTTAAATATAGATTTTTATTTCTTCAAACACAAACAAATTGCAATTGACATTTAAGCAAATAAATCATAATTTGTGGCTAAAATTGAAAATGCAAGAAATACAATTTGTTTATTATTTATTTAAAACACTCTCAGTACATTTGAGTAGTTCCATAAGAAAACGATATCATTCTACATTTTAAGTTATTTTAATTGTCATAGAACAAAATTTCATATTATTGAAACTCGCTCAAATTAAAACGAAACATTTCCATATCTATGAAATGAATAACTTTGAGGAATAAGTAAAAAATCTACTTACGATTTAAAGAGACTTTAAAAATAAATTGAAGCAAATCAGAGATTTTTATTAGTGAAGCACCCATGATCAACTTATTTGTTATCCAAGTATATCCTAATATTAAAAGGAATGGTCTTTGTTACCTCTGCAGCGCTGCTGTTCATCTCTGTGCTGGATCGCATACTAGATATAGCGGTATCAACAAACCGGAAATCCCTTGACGTCTTATGGCGATTTCTTTTCTGAGAAATATGTTGCATAAATGTTACATGCTCTATCTCTTTTGTGTAGAGCATGTAACATTTATGCAACATATTTATCAGAAAAGAAATCGCCATTAGTGAATGCCTTGAAATACCTGAGTAGGCTGAGGATATGATTTTTCTCTCATACTCACATCTGTACATGCTTATCGAAGCTATACGACTTACAGCGCAGAAGTCGTAAGGAGTTGTCCTTTCATTTTTATTATTTTTAAATATATAGCATGCTCTATAGATGGCCAAAACATAGCAGACGTCAACAACTTAACATAGTTGGCCTGCTGGATTGGCCAAACTCCGTGGTAGTTTTAACAGCTGGGTGACAATCTATGCGTTTACCAATTGTCCCCGTGTGTGAGCACAACCAGCACGTACTGGTAGTAATCTTTGTGTATAGCTCGGCGGAAATATAAAATTGCTCCTTGTTTAGGAGCTGGAGCTATTTAACCTCCGCTGCTTTTTTGCATGCTAGTAGCATCTTTTGCATATCAACAACAAAAATCGGACCTCAAACTAATTTGGGTCCAAACCACCTCCCCTCGAGATTCCCGAAAGGTCAAAACCAAAAGTAAACTAGGACCGAAGTTCCAGGGGCTACTGACTCCAGGAGTGCCAAATAGGATATCTGGCCAGGCGCAATCTCAAAAAATCTGACAATTTTAAACTCTGTCGAATTGCAAGTATTGCCTGCACCTGATTTCCCCAAAGAATGTAAGACCAAAAGTTGGAATATCCTTTTAATGTTTCCTTTCCGTATAGTAATGGGTGTTTTTTGAACGTATAGAGCTTCCGATAGGGATAACTGTTAAACAAGCTGTAATTTTAATGAATTGTGTATGACTTTTTTTTAGTATAATTTGGTAAATCGCCATGCAAAGACTTAAACCAGAACAACGTTTGCGAATGGTGTAAATTTATTTTCATAATACACGTTCAGCTTATCAGCCCATGTGTCCTTAAGTCCGAAACCGTTTCCAACATTAACATTAATGGCGAATGCTACCGGCAAATGATTTGTGATTGCTTTTCCCTCATGACTTATGGCACTATGCCACACAGCGCGCTTCTTCTTCTTAATTGAGCTAAATAAAGGCTCAGAGCAAAATTTCAAAAACTTTGGGCCAAAAAAAATTTTGGGTTCTATGGGCGGTGGGTGGAGGGCGTAGCCAATTTTGATGAAACTTTTTATTTTTCTTAATTGAGCTAAATAAAGGCTCAGAGCAAAATATCAAAAACTTTGGGCCAAAAAAAATTTTGGGTTCTATGGGCGGTGGGTGGAGGGCGTGGCCAATTTTGATGAAACTTTATATTTTTCTTAATTGAGCTAACCAAAGTTTCAGAGCAAAATTTCAACATTCTACGAGCACTCCTTATATTTTTTGCCAAACATTGTATGGACAAATCCCTCTTTGCAGCGCGTTAAACCATCACTTCGTTAAGCCAAACGTTCGGTGATCAAATCTCAAGAAATGAACCTTTAAATTAGCTTCCTCGTTCGTGTGATTTGACACCTTTGGGCTCCTTTTTGTGGGAGTACGTTAATGCCTGCTCTATGTTGATAAACCAGCAACGATTGATCATTTGTAAGCCAACATTCGACGCACTATTGACGAAACAAGACCGGGTAAAATCGAAAAAGTGGTGCAAAAGTGGAACAACAGGATGGCATTCATAAGGTACTGTGGTGGAAGGCATATACCAGAAGTTATATTTTAGCATTAAATGCCATGAAATTTGTGTCATATCATTAAATTGAATTTGTGTTTTATTTTTGAAAAATAATATGTCTCTAGAAAAAAACACCTCTTATAAGCACTTGCTAAGATAGAATTTTTAACGCCTCCGTTAAGACTGTGCTCTTTTCTATGGCCTAGAGACATTTGTCGTTATCCTATAAAACTAATGCGAATTAATATTAATTTGAAAAAAAACCTTATTTAAAGACGAATTCATATCAAAAGCAGACGATTCCATAAATAAAATATGCAAGATCAAAATATAATAATATTTCTTAATTTGTTATTTTAAAAACTTAAAAGTTGACCTCTAGATAAAATGCTTTTTTTAATGATTTCTGTGGTCTGTTTCTTTAAAAAAGAAATATATTTTTTATCTCCTTGGACTTCTTAAATATATTAATTTATCAAAAAAAAAAAAAATTACTCAAATGGAATTATATCGTTTTAATACGGAACACCTCAGTTTGCTTTATCCACTTAATAGTTTTTACTGAATTTTTGTGAAATTCAATTTAATAACAATACTAATAATAATAATGAACATTCAACATTAAAATAGATATGAAAACTCAAAAACAAAAACCTAAAATTACCCAAACGCGGAAGATTTTTATGGTATTTTCCAATGATGCACATTTTCACATTTTTTCTGTTTTCAATTTTGTTTTTATTGTTGTTTTATTTCAGTTTTTGGTATACAAAATCACTCAAGTAACTGATTTACCGGTATCGCGTCGTATCATGTGATTTGCAGAAGTGTTGAAAATATAAATTATTTTGAGTAAAAAAAAATAAAATATTATTAACAATTATACTACCATAATTTTGAACAAACGTTTAACCATCTGTGGAGTGTTGATAGTAAAACAACTGCATTTTTTATTTAGTTTTATGTGTCCTTTGAAATAAATTTTAATTTTTGTTTAAACAGCAGATCATTCTCATACCAATTTGAGATTAAATCGTAAAACTTGCCAAAGTTCAGTTTTAATTTTCAACAAATAATTTCGCCTACAATTGTCAGCTTTTCCATGCCCACACAACCATATTTGGATAAAATTTGGTATAAATTACCAAGCCTGTGAGATTCGGTGCATAATTTGACATAATCCACATACAAACTTCCTTCGGAATAAAGTTTGAAATACCTGAAAGTTATTTTTGGTGCGAGATTAAACTGTAGAGCACACATTGAATACATTTCTAACAAAGCGGCGAACGTCAGAGCCGCAATTGAACGAATGATGCCAAATATAGGCGGACCTATGCAATGTAAAAGTAGAATTATATCTACAGTGGTTATTTCAGTTTTACTGTACGCCGCTTTCATATGGGCAGGAGCATTGAAGCAGCGAAGAAAGGGAAATTGGTATACAGACTGATGAAGCGGCCCAAGTCCTAGCGGGAATGATTCTCTTAGATATTTTGGCAGAGGAAGATAAACGATTGAACGGAAATAATTCCCATAGATATTTTGGCGGAGGAAGCTAAACGATTAGACGATAAAAGGAGAAGCTGAACATAAACTAGCACTAGCGTACGTTAACTTGAAAGGGAGATATCTATAAGACAATTGCTGAATAAATGGGTAGCAATCCATAATGCGAGACGGACTTTTAAACTTATTCCCATAATACATGTATGGCTTAACAGAAGATATGGAGAAGTAAGTAACTACTAGACGCATTTCTTTTCAGGTCACAGAGGGTATCGAAGTTACCTGTATCGATTTGGTCTGGACAAAACTCCATACTGTCCTCAATACCCGAATCAACAGGAATATCCAGTACACATAACGTTCTACTGTCCACACTTTAGGCACGAGAAAGCTAAAAAAGAGATTGGAAAAGAGCTGAATGTGCAAAGCATTGTTTACATAATGATCCACAAAAAAAATAAAAATAGAATGTAATATGTTCGATGATTGAAACTATCCATCGAAAATTTGCAATGGATGAGCAACGAAGAAAATCTTAAATATCAGACGTAGCCTTAATATGACTTTCGTTTCATGCAGTGCAATATCTCTAGGGACACTTTCGCAGGGTATTGAACGAAGAAGGAGATGTTTTAGTCGTTAAGAATCCGTCCGTACCCCGGGTAGAATCACGGGTATCTTTTGCAGGATTTTACACCTGCCTAATGGAAAAAAATTACTAGATACCAAATAACAAAGAGATTAAATAAAAAACTAGACTAGTCCTAGCTGCCTTCTTATAAATTGTGCGCATAATATATCTATACCTTTATCAATTTTATTCAATATGTCTATAAAGCATGGCTACTTCCCGAAATTATGGAAAAAATCTTTTATTATTCCACTATTTAAATCAGGGAGTTAATCGAATATAGCGAACTACAGAGGTATTGCCAAATTGAGTGTCATTCCCAATTTTTTTGAACAATATCTTAGTGCCGGTTCACACACGTCAATTTTAACTCGTCAAGTCTTGAGTTTTTAGGAGAGTAGGGAAAAGAGGATGCCATATCTTTTCCCCTCTTTCCTAAAAACTCAAGACTTGACGAGTTAAACTTGACGTGTGTAAACCGGCACTTACTGAATATTTAAGTAAACAAGTCTCTTCCATACTCACACCTTTATAACATGGTTTTCGTAAAGGATGTTCAACTACGACTAATTTACTAGAATTGACAACAATAATTAATAATGGCTTTAAAAACGGATGTTATACCGATGTTATATACACTGATTTTAGCCATAAACTACTATTGCATAAGCTGTATTCAATGGGATTTACGAATTGCTGTTTGAATTGGATAAAATCTTATCTTTTACGTCGTGAACAGCGTGTGTGTTTTAATAATACATTATCTAAACATATTATAGTCAACTCTGGTGTTCCACAAGGTAGTCATATCGGACCAATACTTTTCTTATTATATATCAACGATCTACCTACCACAATAACATTTTCCAATATACTTATGTATGCTGACGATGTAAAAATTTTTTCATGTTGTGCTGACTCCATTGTTCAACCCCACTTACAACAGGATTTAAATTTATTCTTTAATTGGTGCCAAATAAACTTATTGGATATAAATTTAAAAAAATGCAAACATATACGTTTTTCCAGAAAAACTAGACCAATTTGCTGCTATTTTATTGGTGACCACAAATTGGAAGTTGTTAATGCTTTCTTGGATCTCGGTGTATTATTTGATACTAAGTTTTTTAGAACATATTTATATGTGTACTAATAAAGCTCGTGGTGTATTTGGACTTATTAAACGTTGGTCAAAGGAATTCTTTGACAGATCTATAACAAAACAGTTGTATATAGCACTTGTCAGACCTATAATCGAATATGGCTCAATAATTTGGGATCCATATTACAACGTTCATAGTGATCGTATTGAGTCTGTCCAAAAACAATTTCTGCTATTCATATTACGGAGCACTTACCCAAATCCATCTATATATCTTCCTCCATATGGAACCAGGTTATTGGAGATTCATTTGCCAACTTTAAAAAGCCGCCGAACAATGCTGAATGTCATATTTGTTATCAATCTAATTAAAGGCAATATTTGCTCGGAGTTCCTGTTAAACAGTTTATTTTTTAATGTTGCCCAACGCCCTACACGTTATTACCAGCCGTTATCAGTTGAATACTTCCAACAAAATTATGCAAATGCCGACCCTTTCGTCGAATATGTGTAAACCTTAATGATCTGTACAGTATTATTGATATGAATTTGAATATTAATACTATCAAACTGAATTTAATTTTATATTTTAATAGATGATGTTAAATTTGTTTGTTTAATTTTGTAATTTTTGTCTGAAAGGAGGTAATCCATAGACTTAATAAATAAATAAATAAACAAACAAGAGGTCAGAGTAGAGACTAGACTAAAAACTAAGGCATCATATATACGATTACTTTTTATCCATGCCTGTTTTATTCATTACCTTATGAACATGCTACCAAAAACCTTTTGCATTTTTACGATGTTGTCCACACATGTATGTTTTTATGTCTAACTAACTGTCTTATCTTCTTTATATACGTATTAGCAAACATGAAAGCCAAAATCGTGTCTGTTTGGCAACCCCTTTTTTCTAACCCGATCGCCTACAAACAAAACGAACGTGCTTGTTAGACATGCCTGAAAAGACGTCGTGTTAATGCCGCCTAAGCTAGAGATATGACTTGTGACTAAAATAAAGAGTAGACTAGATACTTGACTAGACTAGAGACTTGACTAGACTAGAGACTTGACTAGACTAGACTAGACTAGACTACACTAGACTAGACTAGACTAGACTAGACTAGACTAGACTAGACTAGACTAGACTAGACTAGACTAGACTAGACTAGACTAGACTAGACTAGACTAGACTAGACTAGATAATAGACTAGAGACTAGACTAGATAATAGACTACAATGCAAGACAAGAGAATAGACTAGAAACTGGACTAGATATATATAAAAATTAGACTTAAGCCTAGAGACTAGACTACATACAAGACCAGAGTCTCGAATAGAAACTAAACCTAGCCCCCTGGTTCTGGCAGTCGTATTCAAATTCTTTTTCGATCCGAAGCTAATTTTATTTCTAATGTTTTTAAGTCGATACTGAACGAACTGGAATTATTTTTTCAGTGTTATTTGAGTTTTCACAACACTTCGTTTAGTTAAAGTATTCGATCACGACTACCAAAACCAGCCCCTAGATACCAGCATTCAAACGACACTACTCAGTTAAAAAAAAATTTGGGTTCTTTGAAGCACTTAAGAGAAAAAGCGCATAATCGAGCGCTTCAATAAGAGAGCTCTTATACAGCAGTTAATGATAAAGAATAAAATATACAAAAAAGCTGCTATTTTACAGCTGACAACGAAGAAGGTTTTAAAGCGAAAGAAAATAAAAATATATCATGGTTTGCAAAAATGATTGAAAATAGGCATTTAAACCAGTAAAAGCAAAACATTAATGAATATGTTAATTTTGTTAGCCATAAAAAATAAACTTTAGGAATGCTTTGCTTGCATGTTAAAAGAAGCGCTTATTGTCAGCAGAAAATGAACCCCAAACCGGAAACACCCCATACAAAAATCAGGCATCCCATCAGCAGGTTTGAAGCGATTTGAGGTATGAAATCATACATAAAACCTGCTCCTTTTGGAGCACATTTTTTACTGGGTAGAGACTAGATTAGAGACCAGGCTTAAGGTGAGAGTAGAGACAAGACGAGAGATTATAAGAGTGTTAAGAGCAAAGTGCTTCATCAAATTAGATTGGAGATAATTTTTTACTAGGATTGTAACAATCTTAAGTCCGCACAATCCCCAGGTATTGAAGTAATTAAAATTATTAAAACTAGATTCAGTTGGATTTCGTTACAGTCCAAGTCTAGATATTTTATAGGATTCTTCTTTAGGTCTTTTTTTATTTGTGTTACTTTTTGCAATTTAAATTCATTTTAATTATAAATTTTCTAAGACTGTGATTTTTAAATTTAAATTCCAGTCTTAAACATTAATTTCAAATACTTTTACAGTACCTGGGTAATTGTATTTTACACAGTTTTCTAAATTAGTTCAATTTGTTCCAAACTAACGGGTTAATGGTATCATTAACTTTACAAGAGTGTATAAATCACAATTTGTAACAAATATATTTTGGTATTTAATCATGTTATTATTTTTTGTTTTTGTTTTGTTAAAAATTTATTATTGAATTTTCATTTTAATTTTTTTTTTTTATTAATTTGAGTTTGAGTTTAGCTGGTACGAGTACGTATTTCTTCAGCCGATAATTAAGTTGAAACTAAGACTCAACGTGGTCATAACTTGTTATTCATACGTATTTCAAATATGCTTATAATTAAATTTATATTATTTGAACATTTCTAGGAAGTTTAGGAAAATTGAGTAGTTAAAGAATTTACAAAAAAAAAAAAAAAATAAGCAATAAAAAAATGCATTTTTAAATAATCAAATCCTTAACCGAAAAGTCAATATTTTAATTTTCCAAAAGAAAAAAGTAAAATTGTACAATTTCTTGAAATTAAGCAACTTACGTCGTTATGTCAAGCAAAGGACATCGCGATCGTACGATATTACCATTTCATTCTTTTTTACAGGAATTCTACCAATTTATTTGTGGGAGAATATTTTTTTTTTTTAGAATAGGATCTTTCCTACCGCACATTCTATTTCCTCCAATTTAATTTTTTGTACTGCAATAAATATCTTGGCTTATGAATCACAGATAATTACTTGTTTTTTTTTTTTTCTTCTTAAAAATCCATTCAAACATTTTTAAATTATTGGTTGAACAAAAAATAATACTGAATTTGGTAATTTATGCATATTTTAAATAATTTTAACAAAGAAAAAATATAAAACATATAAAATTGCATTTTTACATGCAATAGGCTTAAAACAATGAAAAGTATCCAGCAATAAACATGAAATAAATACAAATAAAAATATAAATTCCATAAAAATGCAAAAAAAATATAAAGAAACAGTGTGGAAAATAATATGTATCTTCAACGAAAGATTAGTATACATATTACACTAACTTACTTATTATACTAGAGATATGTTACCAGACTATATAACAACTAGACTGAGGACTAGTACACATATTCGATATATTAGAGAAATAAGTCCCATGATTAGAATACTCCGCAGAATAAAAATTACATAAGTCTTGAAAGTTAACTAGAAATACATCTAGAGGCCGCACTGGCGACTAGTCTAGAGGCTGGACTAGAATCAAGTCAAGAGACAAGACTCAAGAATAATCTTTTTTAAAGAACAGTACAGAAATTAGTTTAAAGGGTATTCTAGATGCTGCACAAGCGACTTATCTAAAGAATATTGCAGGGACTGGACTAGATGCAAATTAAATGGCCAGTCTAAAAACTAGACTATATGGTCAAGAAACTGGTTGGATGAACGATGTTATAAGAATCTATGTGCTGAAGTAGAGATTATTCTTGAAGAATTCTTGAGAATAGTCTATAGACTCAAAAAGACATAACACTAGACACTAGGTTGAAGACTGGACTAGAGACAAGCTTTAATTTATATCCATACAGAAAGAAAAACACTCGGGATAAATCAAGTTTTGTATGATTACTTTAAGTACGAGTCGTACTCAAAAATTCAAGTACGAATATCACAAAAACGTACTCAAAATAATCCTAAATCTAATTACTTTAGAAAATCAATCCCGAGATTTCTTGAAATAAGTATAAAATTCTTAAATCAAGTAAAAAACAAGTTAGAATGCTATATTCGGCTATGCCGAATCTTTGATACCCTCCACCGACAGTTCGAATGTTTAAGGAGTAATATCTGTATGATGTTATTATTATCTTAAACTGTGACAATTTGTTATTAATTATGGTTTTAGGCGACTAAAGTGTTTTCCGGTAGTAGGGTTTATATGGGGTCTAGGATAAATTATGGACCGATCATCACGAAATTGCACAGCGTCATTTCTAGTCCTTTAAAACTGTGACGTACCAATTTCTGTTATGTTAGCATTATTAATTATGGTTTTAGGTGTACTAAACTGTTTTCCGGAAGTAATAAATAAATAAATAAATTTTGATTCATAGCTCTGGTCCTACTGAACCGATTTTGCTGGATTTCAATCCCAAACTGCTTAGGATAACTACAAGCGATTTGGCACCAAGTTTGTTCATTTCATTTCATTTTTCTTTGGAGTGCACAAGCGATTAGTTTTTTTTTAAATAATATCGGCCTATTACACAGTTCCAACACCGGTAGAATAAGTGATCGCTAAGCTGACACCTGTAGATCTTTAAGTATTTGAGAAAGAAGAAATTTATAAGCACCTAAATTTTTTCGATCCAATAGATCGTCAAAGGCAGAAAACATGGAGAAGAACGGATTTATTGCCTGATCCCAAATATTCGAAAGCGGATCGAGAAAACCCACGGAAATCTTGAGTACTCCCTTCTTTAATATCTGATAAGCCACGTAAATTTGCCTACGACCGCCGTATTTGTGGTTTGTGAATTAGAAGGACTAACGGTTCAGCACATAATTTTCAAGTCTCCGTGGTGGGTCGAAAGAAGCCTGGAATTGCTGTGAGAAGTACATCAACACCACACTGATAGAAAAGGCATAATAACGCTGATGTATTTCGACATCAGTATTATGACAGGTGTCTTCGTTTTTGACCCCATGACACTTTTCAGCACTGTGATGTCAGCCGTAACATCTCTTGACCAAATTATCATCAAAAATTTAAATTATGTCATCAATGGGGTGACAAATTGTCATCACAGAAATGACGAATTGGAGTCAGTTTAATAAAAAATGTCATCAGAGCGATGACTCTGAAACATTGGAGAAAGGACTCCTTAGGCTTAATTTAATGATAAACTGCCGTTGAATTGGGACATTGGGATTACCTTGAGTTAAAGTGTGGGAATATTATTATTTACTAACTAGTTACATATGTTTGTTTAACTTTTGTTGCATTCCGTCCTTTGTTTACAGAAGAACTCTCAATTATAAGACACCACCAGCATGCCCTATATAGTGTTCGTAATCACTCAACTTTAAAATTTTTATGAATTTAACTAAATAATTTAAACAATTAGAATATGGGAATTTTTGCTTCTTATTTTATTTTTTAAACATGAAAATAATGTTTATAATACACAAAATGTGGCATCTAATTGATTTCACTGTCATGACGCATAAAATATAACAATATTGTATTATAACGTTCGCCATTGGATTGATGTCACTTTTTTCCTCATTGATACCACTTGTAATAACATTGATGTCACAATTCGGATGTGTGGGAATCATCAATTTGAAGATTCATTTTTTCGATGTGTGCATAATGAAGGAAAGATGGTCGCTTGCTTCGAACCTCCTAGTATAGGAGAATGAAATAGTAAGTTACCAATCATGTGTTTTAGGCAAAAAAAAAATTTGGCTTTTTGTTTTCCCATATATTTTTTGTGTTCGAAAAACTCAAAGAAAAACTAATTTTGCTCCAAAACTTGCTGAGAATTATATGGGCAACACTGCATTGCTTTGGGTTATCCATTAATGGTGATTGACAAGATCGAAAAACGTGTCATATTCCGTTGTAATTTACCAAAAAAACAAGACCCATTAAAAAGGTTAATGCGACTCTGCAGCGCAGAATACGAACTATACTAGACTCTTAAATATATGCTACGAACTATACTAGACTCTTAAATATATGCTAGATTAAAGGCTAGCCAAGAGGCTAGACCAAAAATATTAATAAGGAATAAACAAGAACTAAACTAGAAACTAGTATGAGTGTTAAACTAAAGACTAGAAACACAGCTAGAGATTAGACTTCTAACAAGATAAAAGACCAAAGATAAGAATGAAGACTACACTCATAAAATTATTACAGTAACTGATTGTAGGTTATTAAATTCGTTTTCGGTACTGTTAAAATTGAATAAAAATATAGTTATTTTACGAATAAATTTATTTTTCAACATTTATGTTTGTTATTAAAAAAACAAACTACCAAAAAATAATGTTTTCCGTATTTTTTTTGTTAATTTGTTTGATTTTTATCGGTTAAAATATATTTTTTAAAAGTAAAAACTATTCAATTTTAACGAATATGATGTTCAATAAATAAAAAACTTAGAAATTACTGAAAAAATCATTTGTTTTAAATGAAATGTAAATGATCCGTTTTTTAAATGAATTTTAATTTGTTTCAAATGAATTTTCGTTTGAATTTAACTACATAATATTTTGAGTGTAGAATTGAAGCTAAAATAAAGACTAAATTAAAGACTTATCAAACTAATAGACCAGAGATTATAAGAGAGACTCAAATACAAGACTTGACTTGAAACTAGTCTTGATTTTAAACCAGGACTAGACACCGGTCTGAAGACCGGGCTAGAGGCTATACTTTAAACATGTGTAGAAACTATACTAACTCAGCCTATGGACTAGTTTAAAGACTAGTCTTCACACAAATTAAATAAAAGAATATTAAATATTTAACCAATAAACTATCAGATAGAAATGAAATCTGTCTTTAACTAGAGTCAGGATAAACGTAAAAACGTTTGATCGCAAAAAATACTGCAAATTAAGGAGTGTAAGCAAAACGCATAACTGATTTTGTATCACTTATTATCTGCCACAGTTTATAAAAAAAAAAAATGTATAATAGTTTCAACAGAATACAAATCGAATCAAATAAATATGTATGTAAGATAAAAATTCTATAATAATTTAATTGGCTGTTTGAATTAAATGTGAATTTATTAAAACAATAATCAAACAAAACCACATCCAAACGAAAACGAATACGTTTTTATAAAAAGCGAAAAATTAGCGTTTAAATGCAATTTTATTAAGAGGAGAAAAAAAAACTTTAAACACAACAACACAATTATATATTTTAGTTTCTGTTTTTTTTTTTTTTTTCAATAAGAAAAAAATTTTTTAAAGACATAAAATCTAAAGATTAAAAATGTGTTGAACAGAAATCATTTAGAGCAAAAAAAAATAAAAAAAAAAATTGGGGGGAAAAAATGATGAAAAACGATTGATATCAAATAAGTATGATTAGAATTAAATTTATTTTGTTTTTTTTTTTCTTTAAATACACGCAAAAGTTAAGAAAAAACAAAAATAATGAAAGACACCAAGAAGGGTCCTTCTGTTTTCTGCTGGTTTTTTGTAGGGTCAGTAGACATTCCTTTGAATGGTTTGACGTGTCCCAGTGTCTGGGGATGTGTTTGTGTATGCTCTAGTACGAAGTCTGAATTGGTAAAAATTATTTTCAAAATTGTGTTTGATACAATTTTGAATGATGCGTTTTTGTGGTCAATAATTTTGTGAGGGTGCCGCCAAATCGTTTCGTGCTATTTTTCTTTTTTTTATATATTTGTATATATTTTTGTTCTTCTTTTTTTTTTTTTTTTGTTTGTTAGTTTCCTGGGCATTGGTCACAAGGCAGAAAATAAAGAATAAATACTATGTGTGTATAAAAAATAAATATTGTTAAGGTACCCTACCTAGAATAAGAATGAAATGTTTACATTGATATAGAGTTGCTACAACTTGTTAATCTCAAAATACTAGATATAAGAAGGGCTTTTACGGGCAAATGGGACAATACCATACCGGACTTCTGCAGATTGTGCGATGATTCTGAGGAGCCAGAGACGATCGAGCATGTACTGTACCACTTTCCTAGGATGCAGGGTCTCAGACAGAAATGGCTAGGTGATAGATTTCACGACGAACCGGGGTTGCATCGCTGGATGCAATCCAGCTGATCTACTGGGGTTTGCCAGAGAAATAGGGCGGTTGTTTCTGTTGAGGGGACTGTAGAGAGGGTAATAGTTCTACGTGGTACCTACTTACTTGCTTAATTCTATCCACCTCTTATTTCTTTTCTTCACTTTTTTCTGTATCTACCTTTTTCATTAAAGGGATTCATAATGGACCGCATTGGTCTCCGAGTGGAAGTGTTCCCTTTGGACACATAACCCTTCTTAACATAACCTAACCAAATTCTCATCATCAGAGTTATTTGCAGTTTTACCCTTTCCGTTACTGTCTATAGTCAAAGATCCATCTTTAAACTAATGAAATTTTTAGGTTGATCGAAAAAAATCAACATTTTAAATGCATGCCTGTTTTAGTTTAATGTATGCATTATTTTGACTATGAGTATGGGGAATATGTTTAATTAATTTTCATTAAAAATAGTATAATTAGAGGTATAACCATATAGAAAATCGAGTTTTATCTGCGTGTGCAGACCAGTGTAAACGCCACATGAGCATTTAATCAAATTTAAGTAAAAGTTAAATAAAGCAAATTGTGAAAACGTTCCTGTTTCAAAAGCTTATAAAAATATTCTTTACGATAACTACTTCTCAAATCAGGAAAAAAATACGGTCATTGAACTTAAATATTCAATCGATTGGAATTTCAATCGATCTATAAGATCTGATATGCAATCATTAAGTTGAAATTTAATATTTTAAGTTACAACAAAGTAATTTATGCTTAATTTCACCTTGATACACAGTAAAAGTAATTTTTTGGAGTTGTATACGGATACTTTTGATACCCAACAAAAATATTTAAAAAGGATTTATTCCGGTATTCTACTTTTTCAAGCAGAATTGAATACAAATGGTGTTTTATTTGAGAGCTGAACACTTTTCTTTTCTATCAGGCGTCATAACGCTGATGTATTTTGACATCAGTACTTCGATAAATGTATTCGTTTTTGACCCCATGACACTTTTAATCGTTGTGACGTCACCTTAGCATCACTTGGGCAAATTGTCATCAGGTGAATGAATGTCATCAATAGAATGACACATCGGCATCACAGAAATTACGAATCGGAGTCAGTTAAATAAAAGTTGTAATCAGTGCGAGGACTCAGTAGCATTGGAGAAAACACTCATTAGGCTCAACTAAATGAGAAATTGCCATTAAATTGATTTATTGGGATTGACTTAAGTCAAAGTAAGAGAATGTTATTATTAACTTACCCGTTACCAGCGTTTAAAAAACTGCAGTCAAAGCAGAAAAACTGTCATTTCTTACACTTCTTTATTTGTCATTGGCCCAAAATAAACTGTTGCTTTTACTTTTGATTCATTAAAAGTAAACAGTCGCTGTCAATCCAACTCAAAAAGTAAAAGTTGTACACAAATTTTCGTTTTTTGTTCGACAGTTTTTTAAACCCTGCCCGTTACACATGTTTGTTTTACTTTTGTTGTATTCCGCCCTTTGCTTACGGAAAAACTCTCAATTATAAGACACCAGCAGCATGCCCATTTTTGTAATCATTCAACTTTGGAAATCGGAGGTATTAACCTTAATAATTTAAACTAATAGAACATGGGAATTTTTGCTTCTTATTTGACTTTTAAACATGAAAATAATGTTAATAATACACAAAATTTGGCAATCGAATTGATGTCACTGCAGTCATGGCATAAATGACGCATAAAATATGACAAAATTGTATAATGACGTTCGTCATTGGATTGATGTTACTTTTTGCCTCATTGATGGAATTTGTGATAACATTGTTGTCACAATTCTGATGTTATGGCATCACCAATATGACGATGCATTTTACGTTGATCTACAGTTCAAATTACATTAAGACTTTCTCTAATTTCAACACCAAAATTCTATAGAACTAAATTTGTTTATTTTCTTTAATTTCTTATTCTAATCCCATAGAGCAGAGTCTTTGGCGGGAATCGAACCCGAAACCTCAGCATTGATAGAATAGCCTACCGGGGCGCCCTGTAAGAAGTACAATTATCTTGAAAACTACGACCAATCGCTTAAAAATTGTTTAGTCCGAGGTCTCAAAAGCGATATCTTTTAAGAAGCTGATTTTTAAAATAAATCCAAAGTTATCGTGAAGGGTTTCATATGGTCGGTTTTGCCAATGCCATATACATATTTTTTGTTAAGTTTTCAAGAACTTTTAGTGCTAGACTTTTCTTTTTTTACATACGTATGTATAAAAATGTATCCTTCATTTTATTTTTATTAAATATTTTAGAACAAAACTAAAGTTCTTAAAATCAACAAGAGGAAAAAAGTTCAAGGATATTTATCATTGTTCAATTGGTTTGTCCAAAGCCAAGTGCATTCAACTTCAGAAATTCTGGAAAACCAAAAATAAAAATAAAGAACTCTATAACAAACTAAATAACATTTTAAAGCGGAAATATCAAATGAGTTGAGACGTTTCGTAATAATTATAAACTACAAATTTAAGAAATTAATATGTCTGACAAAACTTTTGATATGAAAAAAAAAAGAAATATGTACAAGTATTTTTTAAGGACGCATGGCATGTGCCATTGTAGAGCAAATTTAGGAAATAATTCTGTTTTACACTTACATCTGCCTAATAACTCAAATTTGTAATACAATCCTGATTGATTTTTAAACACCCTTTCAATACGAATAAAATTTAAGGAAAGTGTCAATCCAAGATGATTTTTTTTAAAGAATTTCAGCGAAAGTGACATTTTCTTAAACAGATGTCATGTTTAAATCAATATTACACAAATTTTTATTTAAACAAAAAAAAAATTACCCCTTTTAAAAAAAAATTCAAGAATTTCAAATGTAGGCGTTAAAAAGGGAACAAGGTGTATTTAGACGTGTGCGATTTCTCCAGTTCAATGAAATATTCTTAAGAAATTAATTCATTGAAATTGATTTGTATTATTTTGAAATTTAATATTTTTGTTAAGGTTATTCCTGATCAAATATTAGATTAGTTAACAAGATGTTTAACATAAATCTTTTATCTTTTTGCTTTTAAACATAGATAAGAGATGTATGATGTACTCTTACTTTCGTTTTAATTATTTTGCAGCGAGTTATTTATAAATAAGTTAGATAAAGATTTTAAATAGAAACTGGGAATTATTTCCTTCCGAAGGTTACTTTATATTATACTCAACATTTTTTATTTTTTCGAATTTATTCTATGAGCTAAATTTCAGTTATGCGTTACATTCTGCTGGTGTCTAATAATTGTAAATTTTTCTGTACATAAAATATACCTCATTGCTTTCCAAAGGAAAGCTAAGGTAAAATGTAACAAGAAAATACAATATAATAATCTGGTAGTGTATAAAGTAATTTCTGAAAAATTGAAGGAATATAACTATTACAAAAAAGCTTTATAAAATACATAACTGAAATTTAGCTCATAGAATAAATTCGAAAAAATAAAAAATGTTGAATATAAAGATTTTAAGTAAATTTTTTTTAAATGTAAGTCCACGTGCAAATATTTTCAAGGACTTTTTCTTGCCTTTGTTTTATTTTCAAACTGACCATGAACTTCTATGAAGGTTTGTCCTTCCGATATAATTGTTTCCGTTTTTAGTTTTTGTCTAAGGAAAAATTAAAGCCGCATTTTTACATGTAGAACCTAAAGTTTAGAGCCAACTCTTTTATGTAGGTAGTAGTTTAAAAAAAAATCACTTTGATAAAAGTTCTATAAGAACAGATTTAAATTAAACAATATTAAAAAAGGATATTTTTTTCTTACTTAACACTTTTGGCTTTTTTAATTATTTAATTATAAAATTATATTTAATTAATTATTTTATTCAATATTAAATGAAGGGTATAAAAACACCTGATTCCTGACGTCAATTTATTTAAAACATGTTGTATTCTAAATTAAGACTGCAAATAATTAACGTTTTGTAGTGCAATTAAAAAATTTATTTTTATTTACCTAAAATTAGAATCGAAATGAGTCTAAATAAATAGAATAATTTTATTAATATTTATTTTTTAAATTGTTATGACAAAACACATGACTTTACTAATTTATTTACATTTCAGAGAACGGATTTGTGCGATTGCAAAAAAATCGCAGTAAATGAACACCAACAAATACACTCGCTTGCGGCGACCGCAAACATTCGCTGCTGGTTTGCAGTCATTCAAATAATGCACATCGTGCTTTGTTATTTATTCCATCGTTTGTCAATTAAGATGTTTGTGTGTTTGGTCCCATGGTGAAATAAACAGGTGGCAGCACTACGCCAGATGAAGATTTTTTGCTCTTGCATTGTTTGTCTAGGTTTATGTCAAAGTTTTGTTTATGTTTACAAAAAGTCCACGTTTTGTGCTGTGATTATTGTATTTTATTAAAGTTTATGATTATGATAATTTTATATTAAGAAAATAAGATATTGACCATAATTAAATAAAAATTTGCTTAAAAATTTATTTATTTCATCACATTCAGCGGCACACTTTGATTTTTGTTTAAAGTATTTTTTGACGTAAACGGTGATATAATTTCCATTTTTGTTGTAATGTTGTATTTGTGGCCGTAACGATGCCAGATGCTTATTCCACCATGTTTGGTCCGACAATTAATGAAAAAAAAAATACAAACAAAAAAGCCAGAAACCAAGCAATTATTACTCATGTAGGCATTCAGCAGTTACTATGTATTACAAGAAAAAAAATTGAAATGAAACTAAATGCACATATGTAGGTACAAAGAATTTCCATAGAAACAGAAGACTTTTTCTATCATCTTAAAAAGTACAGTAGTTCTGTATGTACAATGTATTCTTTTTATTGTGGTTTTTATTGTTGTTAATTTTAACAAAGCGTCTCATCGAGTAGTTTATTGTTGTTATTGTTGTTAATTTTAACAAAGCGTCTCACTGAGTGGACAATGACTACCTGAATGCAAAAGTATAAGAATGTGTTCCTTTTGAATTTACACAGTTGTGTTTTATTGCGTGCGCAACAAAAATGCAAACAAAGCACTTTCAATAAAAAACGAATACATGCAAAAATCAAATGTGTACGAAGCGATGTAAAAATTAACAACGTTGAACTTTGTTTTGCAGGCAAAGAGTGAATGTAAATTTGAGCATATTAATAAATCAAGAAAAATAGTGATTTTGCAGTTCTCTGTCACATTTCAATATTCAATGCAGGAATTAAACCATTTTAAAGAATTTTTAAGTGAAATATGTACAAATCTGTTGCCGTATGGAAAAACTAGTTAACTAGTCACTTTTTTCGTAAACTGAGATAACACCAAAAATAGAAAGCATGTTTCATTTACTATCACTCCGTCAGATCGAAATTTCGATATAGTTTCTCATTCAAAAGTTACTTAAATAACAAAAATCAGAGAAATACCAATTTTTATGTAAAAACTAGATAACTCCATGCTTTTTTTTGAAAAAACAAGATAACTCCAAGATAACACCAAAAATAGAAAGCATGTTTCATTTACTATCACTCCGTCAGATCGAAATTTCGATATAGTTTCTCATTCAAAAGTTACTTAAAAAACAAAAATCAGAGAAATACCAATTTTTATGTAAAAACTAGATAACTCTATGCTTTTTTGAAAAAACAAGATAACTCCAAGATAACACCAAAAATAGAAAGCATGTTTCATTTACTATCACTCTGTCAGATCGAAATTTTGATATAGTTTCTCATTTAAAAGTTATTTGAAAAACAAAAATCAGAGAAATACCAATTTTGATGTAAAAACTAGATAACTCCATGCATTTTTTGAAAAAACAAGATAACTCCAAGATAAAACAGAAAAATTAGAAGTTTAAAACGACGTTGTTTGGAAAACTAAGAGGGAAAGAGCGAAATAGAACAAATTCGGGTCGCAAGTTCTTTGGGTCAAAATGTTGAACATTAAAATTGCATCTCCAGAGAATTCAAAGAATATTATATGAATTCTTTATATGCTTATTAGAGCGACTCACCAAAATCAGTGCTCGATGTACCCTCCTAAAAATGAACCTTTGACTTAAATATTTCGGTTCCAGCTCTGACCTCTCGTGAGCTGGACCATTTTGAAAAAGGGTATATTTTTGCATGTTTTGTTAATTTGAGGATCTGTTTCCTTACCAACATATACAATATGGGTATCATAAGAAATGTTTTTTAAGATGCTTCCAACTGTATATGCCAAGGAAGATCACACATGTCCTTTTTTAAGGATATTCTATAAAAAAGAACGGTTTTTGAATTTTTTGTTCAGGGTTGTTTGTAATAAAAATGCCAAATTAATATATTTTTATCTTAATTCGATTTAAATAAAAACGTGTCTCAAATTTTGTTTGAAATTCATACTAGTTCGCGTTTTGACAAAAATGCAATGGGGTGGTAGTCCTTCGTGTTAAATAGGGCAATATGGGTATCACATTTTTTTGATACATAAATGCAGTTTTGCCGTAATTTTTGATATTTATTGAAATAAAATAAATGTTAAACCTAGTATAACTTTAATCCACGTCCCAAAAACTGGCATATGAATTTAATAAAATCAAGAAGAGTAAGCCATAAATTGTAAACTCTTTTAATTAAGTTTATGCATAAAAACAGAGAAAAGCTCGGCTTATTTTTCATAAAAGGAAAAATATTTTTTTGAAAAAATTGGGTAACTCCATTTTTTCGTAAAAAAAACGGATAAATTAACGTGGTGAGTCAAATAGTTGATGTTTTTCAACAAATTTTTACTTTAGTTGCCTTAATTCCATAAAATTTTTACATAAATTAAAAACATGAAGTTTTTTCGGAAAAACTAGATAACTCCATTTTTCGAAAAAAAAACATGATAACAGACATTGATTTTCGGTTCTAATGTCCAAAAATTAGTTCAATGGGACCAGAAATCTTTAACAAAATTTAAAATTATGTTTTGTTGAATGCGCATGCATAATAACATAAATTCATATAAAATAATTAGCGAAATGTGTTTAAAACTTTTAATGTGTTTTTCTCGTGTTTTCAAAAAATGGATTCATCTAGTTTTTCCATACGTCCACAGAAATATCATTTTACCTTTTACCTGTTTCAGACAATGCAACATAACCCTGCAACAATATATATTTTCTTTAGGTGTCCTTTTGAACGTTCAGACGCTACGTTATTTGTTGCAAGCCACAAGCTGCAATTTCACGTTTAACTATCAAATTTAAATTTTAAGCTAACAGTACAGCATTTAAACGAATGACTAAAGTTCAGCCAATAGTCGAGTAATATATCGGTTAAGTTGAGAGTGCCCCTGTAGGATAGCTAGTAGTGAGCTAGTCTATCAGCCCGGGGTTGCGGGTTCGATTCCCGCCAGAGACTCTGGTTTCTTTCCTGCAGACAAGCGTAGAGCTTCGCTGGGATTAGCATAGAGAATTTAAAAAAAAAATAAAAAAAGTCTATAGTCAAATGACTACAGTCTAGACCAAAAATTATAAAATACAAAAATACGCCATGCCTATGATTTCCCTTTAGATGTCGGAGATTGTGCGTGGTTAGGGTTGCAATGTCTAAAAGACCTTAATTCTGGAATTTTTTAATAAGATATGTGCACTTTATACCAACTATTTTCAGTTTGCCAGCTTGATTGTATAAACCAATAGGAATGCAGTTCGCCTGACGTCATTTGTCCGATTTTCGCAGAAGACTTCTACTGTGTTCTTTAGGATGTCGTAGTCTTTATTTCTATCATTCTTGGTCTTGATTATTAGCAGCTATAGTCTAGCCTCTTAATCTATTCACTTAAAAATCATTTTGTTTATTTTAAAATACTCAACTTGAAAAATAAGACTATTTTTTTTTAATGGAATCTAAGTGACAGTAATTTTTTTTTCGCAGTCATAAAGGTCAAATGTATAAAATCAAATGACAAATGTGTTAGAAATAAGCAAAATATGAGAAGAATAAAAACAAGCAATTGTAATTTATGTATGTGTGTGACTATTTGTCAGAAAAAGGGAAAAATATCTACTTGTAAGTTATTTTCATCACTAGCGCTATGTTACATTAGCATTTGCTTCGATCGAAACATTAGATTTCTTCGCTCAATACGATATGGATGAACTGGCATTTAATGTCACTGAAACTAAAATTTCGGTTGAAAACGTTGAGGAAAGTTTCCCATCTAAAAATTTCATATCAACGAATATTATAGTTTTCTGGAAGTGCACAAACTTAAATTCTCATTTAAGGCTATTAAATATACTTATTTATGCAAAAGGAATTTCTTTTACTTTTACATACTGCTCCCATATGCTGATAATATAGACATCGTGGGACGAACATTGCGAGATCTCACTACCGCCATTGCATTGTATGAAGGATTGTTGGGTTAGGCAGTAAATGAAGACAAAACTAGGTTGATGGTTTCAACGAATAGATAATTCCCGAGATGAGGACAATCTGTGAATATAGTAGCTGGTAACTTCAACTTCGAGGTAGTAGAAATTTTGTATAAATCGGTACCGCCACCAAAAACATGAATAACTTCACTTTGGAAATTAGGCGATGAATTATATTTGCTAATAAATGCTACTTTGAGCTAAGCAAACCATTTTAGAGCAGGGCCCTTTCTCGGCAAGCAAGTCTCACATCATCTAAAATAATATCTTTAAATGCGGAACTAGCAATAGTTTTCGTATCATAGAGAAGGCGCAGAGAGATATCAGAAGATTTATCTTTTCCGTTTTATAGTCATACTTCCATGGAGTTCTTTGGAACAGAGAAAGCGGGCTAGAGGAGCATGACAGTTAGCTGCTGTGTCGATATCCTTTCCTCGGCCATTGAAAATCTTTGCTGGGGCGACCAGATCTATGCATACCGAGAATGCGGCAAACATCAGAAATGACAAGGCTCCTTGGGGTCTAATAGTTTCAAGGAGTACGAAGTTCTACAGCAGTACTTAACTGATGGTGACTCGAGAGTCAGTAGACTAGGGCTGCCAGATGTTTGAACCTATCAACCAGGACACATTGAAAAAATGGATAAAAAATAAATATCACCATTTTTACATAGACAGTTTTTTGGCTCTCCTGAAAATTTAAGAATTTTGAGTTGTTACCTTTTAGTATTTTTAAAAAAATCCAACAATATATAGAAAAAAAAATTAACGTATGAAGTACACGTACATAAAAACGTTGAAAAATAATAAAATGTTGAGCTTAAAATGTTCTAAACTAAAATAATTTTTAGAAGATTGCACTTTTTCGAGAACTTCATTTTGGTCTTTGATATACATAGTTATAAAACAGGCAGCATGTCATATTAAAATCAAACTTACATTGAATAATACTCTCCAGTGTTTCAGTCTTTAACGAGTTTCTTTTATTAGACATTGAGAAAACCAAGTTTCTTAATGTGCAGTTTTTCGTTGGGAAAAGAGATAATCGTATAATGAGAAAACGGCCATAAGTTTTTAACTTGAAAAAAATCAAACTCTTTTCATTATTCATCAACCAACTCGACAACTGTCAAACTAATGAATTGACTAAGCCATACACGCTTTGATTTGGACAACGACTCAGTTGACAATTGATTTGAAACGTGTATGGGCTGCCTTAGGCCGAGGCCACGCAATGAGCGGCTAAGCGTCAAGCGACTGAGCGAAGAGCGTCAAAGCGTCAAATTTGAGCGGCAAGTGGCTTATTACTGAGCGTCACTTCTGAGCGGTTAGTTGTTAAAATGCCATTGTAAAGAGTGGCTTGTTTAATGTTATTACGCGAAAATAGTATTCATAAAAATTTCATGCGTTTTTTTAAGAAAAAATTGCAGCCTGTTCGTCGATTTCGAGCGAAGACTTCGTTCGCTTAACTTACATTTAAAACAAAACCAAATTATAAACAAGTAAGAAAGTATAGTTGGTTAAGCCCGACCATATGACACCCTACACCACAGTATTAATAAATATATGCCAATGTGTCCATATTAATATGGCTTTACCTATGTTTATAAATTTCATTAACATCGGCTTGAAAGTTTGTGAGAGGCAAAACTTGCCACCTACCTCCCCTTGTGGTCCTATTTTTGAAAAACTACATAGCCTATGTTTCCATATAAATATATTTCTATGTATGATTTAAATTTCATTAAAATCGGTTTGATAGTTTCTGAGAGGCAGAAATTTCCCCCTATTTTCCCTCGTGGTTCTACGCTTCATTTTCAATAGGCTTGGTCCTTGTGCAAATAAGAACTTATGTCCCAAGTTTTATCAAATTATCTTCAAAATTGCGACCTGTACCCTGCGCACAAGGTAACATGGACAGACAGCCTGCCAGCCACCGCACGGACATCTTTAGTTTGATTCAGAAAGAGATTTTAAGTCGATTGGTCTAGGACCAATATTTTAAGGCGTTACACACATCGGCACAAATGCATGATACCCTCTCCACTACTGTGGTGTGGGTATAAATATATTGTATTGGGTAGTTTGGTTTCATCCTATAAATCAAACAAGGGGAATGAAACCATTTATATACAAATCTACCCAATACAATACTGATGTTTGTCTGTGAAATCCTTTGATTTGCTGTTGCAAAAAGTTAACACCAAATTGACAAAACAAAAAAATAATTTTTTGGTCATATTTTTATTTGTAAAATTTGGTAATCTGACTTGCCATAATTCGGTCGGCTTTGTACGGATGAAATCATAAGCTCCATATTCACTTTTGCCATGTTTATTTTTGACGCTCAGAAAACAACTAAAAATTAGAACAAGTTTTATTCCTGAGCGACGCCGCTCAAAAATTTCGCTTACATGCCGCTCATTTCGTGGCCACTTCAGCAGTATTTCATATGTTTTAATTTTTTGACGCTCATCGCTCAGCCGCTTGACGCTGAGCCGCTCATTGCGTGGCCTTGGCCTTAGAGAAAGCCATTTGTTATCGGTTTTCGATTACTTATAAAAGTTGTTTACACGGTATAACTTTTTACAGCCACTAGTTGAAACAAAGTTTGAAAGAGGATTGACTATCATCTAATATTATTGAAAGCTTTTACCAGCTTTACACCAGATAACAGTTGAATTTAATTAAAGTTCTTTAGACAATTACCTTATGTTAGCAATGTTATAACAGAAATCTTAACCTTTGTTAACAACTAAAGCAAAAAACAAATTTGTTTTTCTTGACCTGTACAAAAAACCAGGACAATTTTATAGTGGACCAGGACACCAGGACAAGAAGTCTAAAACCAGGACAAGCCTGGAAAACCAGGACGTATGGCAGGCCTACAGTAGACCCAACTCAGCAAACTGGTCTGACTATTGGCTAGGTCTCCGTAAGTTATCCGGAATACCGAGGCTTGGAGGATGGTATTGTCCTTCTTTGAAGGAATACTTTCGGCTGTGGTTATACCCATATCGCGGGTAAATATGGGGAGTCATTATTTTTAAGGGGATCCCATGTGTAGTAGGCACATGCTGCGATGTTTAATTTCATCCTATGGTTCTGTTGCTATCAGTACGGAAACTGCTATGAATTAGATTAGCACTCCAGCTCCTAAACAAGGAGGAGGGTAGACGAAAAGGAGACGAACAAACCTCCAGGAAACCCTTTCCAAACTCAACGTAAGATATGAGACAAGAGGCCAACTTATTACGCAAGTAAATTAGTTGTGTATTGACAAAAAAGCTTTTTGTACCAAATTTGGATAATTCGCTATTATTGTTCTCCAGATATATAGAAATCTATATTGCTTTCAAATTTAGTGTAAAAAAGTGTTAATTTGTTGGTTTCTTCAAATATAAATGAATTATCAATTACAAATGCAAGACTTTATGCTGTAGTAGTATTCCTTTTCATATTTAAAATACGCGTTTTATATTTTTAAAGAAAAGCATTATCAACTGCAAGTTTTTTCCATATTAATTTTTTTTAATTCTAACAAAATGTACATTATTTGCAAAAAAGCTACTTAAATATTTAGCATTGAGTGTGATTACAACTACAACTGTTTCACATTTGTATTCGCACATTTTAGTATTAATTTCTAATATCTTGTGTCTATAACTTTTATGCACGTCCGCCCGTCGGTTTATCGCACTTTGAGACTCACGTACATGCTTGCGAGCAAAAAGATTTGGTTCGTTTTTCAAACTCGTATTCTGCTGCATTAAAGTTGGAAGTGTGAATGTAAGTAGAAATATGACAAGTTGGGTGTTTTAATTTTCCAAGTTTTTCTTGATAAGAACCTTGTTGAATCGTATCAAATGCGTTAAATAAACATTGAACTTGATCTTATGAAAACAAATGGAGGAGGAAAAATAAAAAAAAACAAACGAAATAAAATGATACTACTCCAAAGAACTTGTTATTGATAAAAAATTAAAAAAAAAAAACAAAACATAAAAACTAAACAAAACTTTTATTACTTCAATGAAAAAAATATTAATATGAGAAGGGGAAAATGAAAATATTTTTGAATACTGAATAGTGCAAGTTAAGAGATATTAGATTTGTAATCAAAATCCATATATCAAACTTTTAAGGGATAGTAAATATTGAAAAAAAGGTGATTGTTTTTCTTGTAAGTCCTTAAGTTAATGAATAATAACTTGAATAGCAAACGTTTTAGAATACTATATATTGAATTGTCTGCTATGACTGTGAACAAGACAACAACATTTTGTTTACAAGTACACTATGATTATCAGATCTGGCAACTTTATTATCATTTGTATGCCTGGTTGGTTCATGAATAGATTTGCGCCACTACAACGCTTGGACACAGTTGTAGATACGAGCAACTAATCAGTGTTGACCTACCAGCTTATAAGATCCACCCTGCACGAAATATTTGTGCCAATTGTTCTTTAAGTACTAATCCCGTGACCATAAAAAACAATTCTATAATAAAAAGGAACGAATTGTTATAGGTGAAAACATTACATATCACTTAACTGGTGATAATGTGTTTAAAGTGTAGTTACTCCAGAGGAAAGGTAATTGACACAAAACTAGTCATGTGATTGCATCATATGAACATGGTTCACTCGGGACAATATCTGCGACAGGAATTATTTTAACCGAAATTGAATGTGTACATTTAGGTTATTTCAGGGACCTCTTATAAAGTGTCAAAAAGGAGCCAATTAACCCCTTTCTCGGACATCGCCATTCTAAAGTGACATGTCCACTTCATGTAAAGAGTTGAAAATTAAACCGGTCCCGACAACTTTAGAACTGTTACGTGACAAGTTTGGTGTTAGTTCCCTTCCCCTAGGGTAGCTAGTACAATTAAAAATGCCAAAATATTAACTTCGCTTTTCATTTGGTTAGTGGAAGTGAAAGTCAACCCAATGTGCACGTTTTTTTATTGAAGTCATAAACAAGAAAGAGGCAAGAGCTTTTCCGTCCACGGACGTCCAATTATTTGTGGGATCAATTGGACTATATATTTACAGACAATTTCTTTCTAACCAGATTGCGCGTTATACAGCGATACAAATTATAAACTTACCAAAAGACCAAAGATTGGGTTATTTGATAACTGTTTTTGCGGCATTGTCTTTGGATCTGCATAAGGTTATAGACCGCAAAGTTTGGAAGACTGGATATCTAACATTATGAGGGTAAGATGTGGCCGCAAAGGCATGAAAGAGTCGCTCCAATTTTTACATTGAAACTACCTTTGAGCTGCCCTCATCGCCAACGTTTCGAAGTCAAACAATCGTTTTACTAATAAAGATAATTTGATCTCCCTGATATGCTTAAACGCTCCTATTATGAAGATTAGAACGAATGCCAAATTAATAATTGTGAAATTGTAGCGTCAGTATTGACTGTTTTACATTATTGCCAGCATACGATAAAAATGAACAAGACGTATTAGCCCAATTTTATGCGAGATTTGAATTTAGCTCACCCAGATAAGTTAAAAAAGAAGCTTCTTAACTGCAGTCAATTTTTTTCCAAATTTGCTAACCAGATACGGCCTTAAAAAATATTCCGAAAATTCAAGAATACGCTATATTTTAAGCCCGAACGCTAAGCTTCTCTACAGACGTGGTAAAATGTAAAATTTCTTTGAAGTAATTCAAATGTATAAACTTACCTTAAACCTTTTTAAAACTGCAAAATTTTGATTCCGAAAAATACTAATGATTTTTTTTAGGATGAACTGTAAATATAAAAAGAATTAAATTAATTTATATCATTAACAAATATTTACTAATTTTTCCAAATGCTACTCAATTTTTTCTTAATATCAACAATTAAATTTAATACAAATTATTTAATTAAAAATTAATGTGTTGGTTTTTTAAATAAAGTTTTGATATAATGAATAAAATATATTATAAGCAAAATTTAAAGCAGAAGTTAGAAAATATAGTCGGTTAAGCCAGCCATAAGATACGCCACACAACAGTATTTACAGTGAACTAAATTTGGAGAAGGTATCCAAAAAGCATTTTTTTTTTTTCTTTGCTACCTTTTTTAAAGTTATTTCTCTCTTCTGTCTTTTCAAAGTAAATACCAGTGAACCTCAGGAGGCAAAATTTATTTTTTAAAAATTAAAAAAAAAAAATTTTTTTATATATAGAAAAAAAATTTTATTTAAAATTTCCCGAAAATTTTCTACTTAATGAAGCATAACTCTTTCCCGTCAAAGAAATCTTGCACTATTTTGTGGCCCGAACATTCCTCTACAAACACATACCCGTGGTTTTTTTTTTTTTTTTGAACAGAACAATTTTTCTGACCCAAATGAAATTGACATTTTGCACGGGAGCCTCTTTAAGGAAGCGAGTAGGTGTGTTTGAAACAAATGTTGGAGATAAAAATAAAGTTGGGTCAGTCCTATATTTTTTCCATCTAGGGGTATTGTAGGCATTTTTAGGAATTTAATTAAACTGCCACATTTGTATTGGAGCCGCCCTAAATGGTGGAGATAACGGGCCAGTATGTTTGAGAAAATGCTTAAGATAAAAAACTAATGGAGGTCGGTGATATATTTTACGCCTCTAGGGGGTATCCTAGGCTGTTATGGGACTGTTTCTTCAAAATACTAATAATAATCTGTATTGAAAATTTTGTATGTGAGCGACCTTAAGGAATGGAAATAGCGGGTTGGTATGATTGAAACAAATGTAGAGAAGGAAAAATTAAGAGGAATTGGTCCAAACTTTTCCCCTAGGGATAACATTGTGGCAGTTGTGGAGTATTTTTATTAACTATTTCCTATTTGACCCCACTTTTAGCTCGATAAGCGTCCACTGCCCCTCGTCCTATAAATGCTTATTGCCTGTTTGCATATAAAGGATTAACACAGTATGAGGCAAATATGTAATAAACTAAAATAAAATACATCATTATCTAAGACTTATCTAAAACTTAGAAAACTTAATTTTTTACTAAATAAACAATTTCTGGGTTAGCCGTCACCGAAGAACTTTTTAGGTAAACTTATTTCTCTGCTCAGGACCCATTGGGCAATCATGAAACTTCCAGAATAATATAATGTTGCAAGGTTAGGATTCATAGAAAATTTATTTTTGCCCAATATTAATTTATCTTTTGTCATGATATAATGGCTCTAAAAGTTTTTTCCCCCAAATTCGATTGGAGCTATGATCCGAATATTTTTTAATTGAATTTGATCTAAATACCAATATAAATAAATGGTAAGTGGGAACAAACACTCTATAGTGGAAAAAAGTGTACAGCAGTGCTATGTAAAATTATGGACCAATGCTTACAATTATTTGTACCAATCTTCTTAAAAGTATCTCCAAAGTAGTGAACTGTGCATTGCGCACAAGGTTTACATGGACAGACAACCAGCAAGCCAGACGGTCGGACATCTTCAGAACTATTTAGTAAGTGATTCTGAAGGGACAAATGTTCAGAAATAATATTTCTACGTGCTACACAGACCACCACAAACGCATTATTTTTTTCACTTTTTATTTATTGAATCTTTATATGTTAAATATGAACTAACAATAACTTGTTTTAGGCAAGCCGGGCACGTGGCGTTTTAGCATAATTCGGGTACGCTTAATCCGGCTCTGTGAAATAAGCCCCAGGTGCAATAAGTCCCAGTGCAATAACTCCCAAAATAAATGAAATAAGTCCCAAACTTGAAAAAAGAAATAATGAAAATCCCAAAAAATGAAATAATTTCCAAGTCTAAAATGAAACAAATCCCAACTTTTAATTTCAAAAGATTTTGTTATTCGTGCTTAATTCCCAGTTTTTATTATTGATAAAAACACTTGAAATTTATTGTTGATGGGATAAGCTATTCCTATGCGCATTTCACTGGTTGCTTAGGCCAGGTCATCAGGAAACTTCATCCATAAAGATTTTAGAAAAACTAAAGATATTAAACCAAATAAAACTGTTAAACGTATAAGACTTATAGCAACAGTTCTACTTGTAATAATATCAAAGTTAAAACAAAACACATCAACAATAAACAGTGGGTTTATGTCATCTTACATTCCTCAACTTTTGAGAGTTGTTTTATTATATTAATGAAATAACTTCCAAAAATAGTCCATCGAAAAGAAATGAAATAACGCCAAAAAAATGAAAGAACTCCAAATGGGGCATTTTATTGTATCCTGACTACTTGTAATGACAGCTGCCTGCAGTTTAAGCACGCAGCTATTGCAAGTATTTAGGTGCTTGCGTGGCAAAAAGAGAGTATTTGATTCACTACCCACACACATGGCACAATCGTTTGTACAAGGATTATCTCCTCTATGGTATAACAAACACCGGCTTCGCTGACTAAATCTTCTTTGTATATCCATTCTTCAGCCGGTTGTAAGAATTTTCTTCTTCACTCTCCCTCTTTTCACGAAATAACGGTGGCATGTCATAACGTCCAGTGTCATTGTGTCCACGGACACTCCAAAAAGTGTCATAATGTCCATCAGAGCACTGTCATAAAGTCCGTGGACGTTATGACACTTTGTAGAGTGTCATAATGACCACAACATGCTTATGAACTCGAAAGCATAGCCGTCCTTCGGCCTGGCGCAAGGATTTTCTCCTCTTTGATAAAACAAGTACAAAGAAGCTTTAGTTTCCATGGACACTATGACACTGGACGTTATGACATGCCACCGAAATAACTCCCACGTTTATTTTTCCGGGGACTTATTTCATTTGGATAAAATAAAATAATTACCAAAAAAAATTAAAGATACCGAGAGGGCTGGGAGCTATTTCATAATGAAATTACTCCCACATTTGTATGAAAAATTGTTGGGTCTAATTAATTTTTTTCTTGAGACTTATTGCACCTGGGAGTTATTGCACGGAGCCGCTGAATCCAATGGTCCCCACCGTTTTTTTGATAAAAAAAAACTATTTTTTTCCAAAAAAAAAATTGTGTTTCTAAAACGACTGCTCACATTAAAAAAAATTTTTACTTTTCATAAAGGAAATTTTATTGCGGAATTTTTTTTAGTAATTTCAATAAACTAAACCGTTTTTGAGTTACGCGAATAAATGTTGTGCAACCTCCAACCAATTTTTAAGTATTTTACTGTATATTTCGTAATCATAGTTTTAACTAATGGCATATTGAGATCCTTGTGAATATTTGAGCTATTAACATAGCAAGCGGCAGCTGTCATTATTCGAAGAAGTTTATTTCGGCGCCTTTGAATTTTTTCGATATTAGAGGCCGAGGCAGTGCCCCATAACTGAATACCATGGTATGCTATGCATAGCACCCGATTGGCTTTGAGACGGAGTTGTAAAGTAGAAGTTTGCAATCGAGACTAAGGACAGAGCTTCTTTCATTGGATTTGGATGGCTTTTAGTTTCATATGAGTTAATTTTGCCTCTACATGGCTTTTGTAAGTTTAACGGCGATCTAAATGTATACCGAGATATTTTGCATGTGAATTTTGAGGTATTATTTGATTATTGATTTTAATAGGGGGGCATGATTCCCGACGCAAGGTGAATGTTATATGTACGCATTTTTGCTTGTCCTTTATCCTCCATTGTTTTAACCATATTTCTAGTTGAAATATATTATCCTATAAGTAACGAGATGCTTTATACGGTTTTCGTGCACGCTTAGATGCTTCCCTAAAGGACTCCAGCGTCAATTGGCTGAGGAGAACTTAAATAATCACCTTCTTTAGTAATTATCTTTCGACCGAATAAAAAGCTTTCTAACAGCTTGTGTTTGTTTACTGGTAAGTTTAGCTTCAGTTTATGTAATAAGCCTTCCTTCAAGACTTTATCAAAAGCTTGAGAAATATCGATGAAGAGATCGGAACAATATTTTCTTATTTCAAAGGCTTTTCTTATTGCGTTTACTATACGATGGGTTTGTTCAATTGTGCTGTGCTCTCTTCTAAAGCCGAATTGGTGGTTAGGAATACTTCTTTTCTCGTTTAAAATTGGGGTTAATTTTGACGCTAACAGTTTCTTAAACAGCTTTGATATATTAGAAAGTAAGCTTATATGCCTTTATGACTCAACTTTTGTGTGATCTTTTCCTGGCTTAGGTATCATGGTGACTAAGGAAACCTTTTACATTTGAGGAAAGTATTCAACGCGTAAAATATCATTAAAAGTATTTTTTTGCTGATCTTATCAAAACCAGGGGCTTTCTTAGCTTTCTTAGAGTTTAAATCACAAATAGCCTCATAAAAATCTGAATTTTTGCACAGTGATAGATATTAGTACAGTAGGTATCGGATATAAGAAAATAAAATAATGTTACAAAAATTTTTCTTTTAAGCGCTTTTTTTTTTCTTTTAAGCATTTTTTATTATAAGAAACTTATTTGTTGCAGTATTGCCATGTTAAAAAAATTAGAAATATTCTTATATCCGTTATCTACTGTACAAAGTATCTAGCTCAATATTACTAGTTTTGGCACTTGATTTTCGGCCGCTCATATGCATTATAAAAAAATCCAAAAAAATAAAAAACAACAAAAACAAAAACAAATCTACTAGTTCTGTTACTAACTCTTAAAATCTTATATTAATTTGTTTAACAACAACAAAGAATTTCAAGATTTTTAACGTATTTGAACCAAAAAATAAATTTAATTTTTTTGCATTTTGTTAGTGGTTGACCTTGAATCTTTATATTAAATGAAGTTTATTGTCCTTTTTTAGACTAGATATTAAATTAAAAAAAAAGCAAACACAGAATCTCAAAGGTGGCATAAAATAGTATGCACTAATTTAAAAATATTAGTAAAATTTTAATTAAACAAAAGAAGCAACAACAAAGAGTAACTTTAAACAAATTTTAAAAAACTGGTTGCTGTGATAAGTTTAACAATGTTTTTAATGGAATTAAAAAAAATGCATTTAATAATTTATTTATTTTTTATTATATTTTTAAAACTAATCAAAAGTGGTTGGTATATTGGCGAAGGTCTATAAGTTTGTGACAAGAATAGAAGACAAAAAAAAAAACATAGAAGAAAATACATTTGCCAATTTTGGGTTAAAAAGACAAAAGGGCTTATTTTAATATAGCAATTTGCTAGTTAGTAAAAGAAAACTTTCAAAGCAGCAAAACACAATTTTTGTAAAGGGTGGCGCAGAATGAGCTAAGTATATATAAGTACTTTTTTATATAATTTTTTTTTTCTTAGTGCTTTTCAGCATTTCGTAAAGAAGACTCAGTGATTTAATACTAAAGAATTGCAAAACCTACCATAATATTTATTATTTTTTTTTTTTCACACCAACAGTTTAACCTGCATTTTAATGTGCTGATTGCTACCACAATGTCAACAATAAACCATCTGATTAGAAATTTTTGGATATGTAAGAAATATTGAACGTCTACGGCAGAGCGTAAAGCGTAGTCCAATCAACAAAGGGACGTTCGCTACAACTTGGGCTGCGATGCAGAGATATGGCGGTTTAATAAAATGCTTAAATTAATTAAAATTTTTCGTCTTTTGTGAATACATAAAATCAAAAGTTGTTAACAGATTTTAATCATTTTTAGCTTGTTTTATTTGCAATGTTGTTTTTTATATGTCTGCATAAAAATAGAAGCATAGCTGCATTTTTTAAATTTTTTATGAATTTTTAAAAACAAAAATTCCGAAATTTTAATAAAAAAATTATTTTTTTTTTTCCAAATTATGTTTCTTAAACGAATGCGCATATAATAAAAACGTTTTACCTTTTTTAAAGTAAATTTTATTGCGGAATTTCGGGTTTTTTTAGTTTTTCAATAAATTAAAGCGTTTTTGAGTTACGCGAACATATGTTGTGCAACCTCCTTAATTTTCGAAATAACGGTATATCTCGAAAACCAAAGCCAATATAAAGAAAAAAGTTTTAACTTTCGTAAAGAAAATTTTATTGCGGAATTTCCGTTTTTTTAGTTTTTCAATAAGCTAAAGCGTTTTTGAGTTGCGCGAACATATGTTAATCTATCTATACAATATATAATTTCTTAGTATGTCAGGATGTTTGCATGTATGTTCTATTCTTTCCGAAACTTTCTGAAGCCATCTGATGACATAGGAAGCTGAAATTTGGCACACTTGAAGTACTTTCTCTGCGGAAGATCGTACCGAAGCCATATTTTTGATTTTCGGCTTTTCAACTAGTATAACTATAAAGATCTGATAGAAAATATGTTTTTTTTTTATAATATGGGGAACTTTGGGCCCCACCCGGCACGGCTAGGCACCGTCGGATTGACCTGAAAAATTAGATCATGATTTCTTACACCAAACCTCATATTTTAAGCAGCGCAAACAATTAAATTAAAAAAAAAAAAAATTGCGACCAGTCTACTGTTCATGGATTTCAAACGCCATCGTTCGCATAGAAAATAACATTAAAAACAAAAACAAACTTCCAACGTTTCCCTCGGGGGATATTTCACCTTTTGGCGTTGCATCCCCCGGTGCATCCAATTGATCTCAAGAGATTTTCACTATATACCACGGGAATCAGTTGCCCCTGGTGCCATAGCACCAGACGGACTTTTGGTTAAGGGTCCGTTAGTTTGATTCTTGCGAGAAATTCTTTCTTTCAGGAAAATCTTCTTCGCGGAAGTATCGCCTGCCTCTGGAGAGAGTACTTTCACGGTTATGGGAAAGAATATCCTAAAAATCCAACTAAAGAGCTGATATTTCATCACTTGTGTAAGTGTTCGGCCTGAGGGAGATGCTGTTGCTAATCGACAGATGCTGCAAACATTTTCCCAAAGGCAGCGTAGTTTAGACAGTTCCAGCTCCTAAACTAATGGCGAGTGTATAATCTTGCCGTGCTATGCACTAATGTGCTGGTTTCACTCACACTATAGAGTAGGCCCTAGGACCAGGGTTGTAAGATGTGACGATTTTTCGTCATTTTGACGATTTTTTTTGAGAAAATACAGTAAAATGAAGATTGACGATTTTTTTTAATACAAGAAATACTGTTATGACGATTTTCTGGCATCAGTAAAACACAAGAAATATTTACAATTTTATTGGGAACAGTCCAAAACGAAACAATAAATTTTTCGAAATACAAAAATTATTGGAAATTAAACAAAAAAAAAAAATTCTTCCCCCATCACAAACCAGGTGGCTTTCAATAGCAGTTCGAATTATATAAACCGCTTATGTGATGTAAATAATTTTGTTGACAGTAGTTGTGTGGCATTTTATGCTAAATTGTGCATTCAAATAAAAAAAGGTTTGATTTCGGAAATTCTGTTACAAATAATTTGAAATTAGTAACTTTATCTATGATTTTAAACAAAAATACATTCTTCTTTATTTTCTTTGCTAAAAAGTTTTCCTAATTTTTTTTTATCTCAAGAGAGATTCCAGACAATAGAAAAGCATAAATGTAAGAGATTAAAGATTTATTAATTTTGACGAAAGAGATTTTGATATCAATATCTTTTGGAAAAAAATCAAATCAATGAAGTTGTTAAATAATAATAATGCATATGGTTCTACCAAATTCGTCAGCTTACGTTGAACGAATTTTTAATTTAAAAAGGAAATCGTTTGCAAATAATGAATTCTTCAGATTGCTTCAGTACAAATATTACAAAAAGTTTATTAAATAAACACCGAGCAGATAGGTTGTTGATTTGTAACATTTAAATATTTGACGATTTTGTTAAATGTTCGTGACGATTTTGACAAATTTTGTTAAGACTTTCGACAATTTTTTAAGAAACAAGCATAACAACCCTTCCTAGGACATGTATCAACGGTGTCGCATATCGAGCGATATTCAAAAATTAATTTGGACCAGCTTTGGAAGACCATGACTTAACAGCTGCTGACAGTTTGGAAATATTTGCTAAAAGAGTTAACAAGCCAAGAACCTTGTCCCCAACTAAAAACCAACATTCGCAAGGAAATTATGTCCATTACACCTGTAAGTTATGAAAAATATGTTAAAAGGAGATCGTATGTGCGAAGCCGAAATTGTACACAACTTTCAGGATATAATTAGTCAAAGCCAAGCAACAAAATTATTATTTATAACACAGGTAGACATTTTAAAAAGTATTTTTAACAATTTCAGCCGATTCTTATTTTTTTTTTTTTTTTTTTTTTTTTGACATGCTGAAGCTGAATATGAACTCAGATTTCTTCCATCACGAAACATTTATTAGATAATGGTCCATTTGTGTTTTCGCTCTATACTTCTCTTTCAGTTGCCATCCAGGTTCAAGTGCGTCAAATAGTAGTTAAATTTGGAAAATTTCAACGTTTTACACCAGTTATTGACTCTTCGGAAGACATTTTTACCACAACTTATAGCATACACAGAAAAAATTATTTTTCCAATTCAAACAAAAAATTTGTAGAATCAAACAATTTTTTGTCTGAAATCGGTCCCGTAAACAAATTTGCATATTCAAACAATTTATTTGCATTTTGTTTATTGAAAAAAAAAACACTGATTTTTTCAAACAAATAATTTAACTGAATCAAACAAAAAGTTTACTGAAATTCATATACTAAATTTCAAAATGAAAAAAAAAGTTTTTGCACAAGCAATGATGCGCACCAAAGTAAGCTCTGTATGAGAAGAAGATGACGGCAGAGCAGAGTCGCCGGCTGGCTTTGAGACACATTTTTTTTGTTGGAATAATTTTTGAACGAAGTCTTATTTATACACACAACACAATGTTTTTCTTTATCACTCTCTGTTGCTGCTATCCTTTCCTTTGCTAAAGAAGAAATGTAACCAAAAACGGCGGCGGACCGACTCGATATGTTTTTCGTCATCATTCCATTTTTGTATTTGATGTATTTAAGCAAACAGTTTGAAAAAATTGAATACGGGATTTTGTTCCTTGTAATGTTGTTTCTGCTATTGTTTTTCTTATAGTTGCACTTTTTTAAGGCGTCCAAAAATAGACTGTGTGTTTTTTTTTTTTGTTGTTGTTCTTATATTCACATAAAGAAGTGTTGCTTACGATCAAATAAAAAAATGCAAAAAGACGACAACATTAAAGAGCGTTAAATATTTCATACAAAATTATGAAAACTTGACACCAATAACGCGTTTATTATATTTTTGAAGAGTTGTCCACATTTTTGGTGGTTAAATAAAAATCAAACAAAAATATTGTTTGAATCAGTAAAAAAATTTATAGAAATTAAAAAAATTTTCAAACAAGCGTTTGTTTAAAAATAATTCGGCAATAATTTTTTCTGTGTAGGTTTCAAAAAAAAAAGTGTAACAACATCTGGAAAATATTGAATGTCAAAACAAAAACGTTCATATATGAACTTTACCATGGTGCGATATGAACAGAAGGTTATATAAATACCGTTCTTTAGATACAAATAAATCTATTTTGTGCCCCTCCCACTTCTTAATTAAGAAAATTTAGCTCTTTCCGTTCTCCAGTGCCCATGTTCGCGTCTAGAAACTTTTCGATTAAAATGTCTGAAATTAAACAAAAATGCCATATATTGAAAAACAGCTGTTTTTCTCACTAAACTGTATCTTTAACTTTTTTTAGCGAGTACTTTTTTTATTTTAGTTAACGTATCTTACAATATTTATAAGAACGCTACTCCAAGTGTAGCTTCTAGCAACAACAAATAATACATTTTACAATATATGTACATTAATATTAATTACAGTTAATAAAGGGTTAAAGTTAAATTTTTTTTTTTTTTTTTTTCTTATATAGATTGAACAAAATTTCTAAATCTTATTCTATCCTGCGCCAAGCTTCTTAATTGTGCCCATGAAAGCCCCTTTCTTGTAAACTCCTCTTCAACAGATCTTCGCCAAGTTACTCGTGGGCGCCCCCTGCTTCGATATCCCTGTGGATTCTATTGAAAGGAAACCTTAGCAATGTCTTTATTATCTTTCCTCAACGTATGTCCGATCCATTTCTATTTTCTACGCCGAATTTCAATGTCAATTGCTTCCATCCACAAGTTTGTAGCAGGTCTTGGTTATTTATTCGTAACGGCCAGAATATTTTTAGAATGCGCCTTAAACATTTATTTAAAAACACTTGTAATTTCTTGGAAATCGTGTTGGTGACTTTCCACTTTTCACTTCCATATAGCAGAACGGATTTTACGCTAGTGTTGAAAATCCTGATCTTATGTTTCTTGGATATTTAGGACGATTGCCAGACTCGTGCAAGTGAAGTGTAGGCGTGACGAGCCTTATTTATTCTGCTTCTTACGTCAACATCCTCTCCACCATCTGTACTTATTATGCTACCTAGATAGCTAAACTCAGACACGTGTTCAATTATATTACCGTTTACCAGTATAGGGGTGTTGTTATCGGATGATATCCTCATTACATTGGTTTTACGAAAATTGATTTTTAATCCAACTTCAAGACCGTTTTCATATAATCTATTTATCTTGTCCTGTATGCCACTTAATGAATGAGACATCAAGCATAGATCATCAGCATAGTCCAGGTCATGAAGGCGCTGATTTAGATGCCACTGTATGCCGTCTGTTGCTTCGGCATTAGTTTTCAACATAACTGAGTCTAAAACTAGGAGAAACTATTACGGAGACAATATACATCCTTGACTTACTCCACGATTAATAAAAAAAGGTTCACTGTCAACTCCCTTGAAGCGAGCTTTATATGGAGCATCACTGTACAACATCTGAATAATTTTGTCCGGTATACCAATGTTATAGAGACATTGCCAAATAACAACACGATTTATTGTGTCGAATGCCCTTTCAAAATCAAAAAAAAATAGAAACAGAGGCTTATTCCACTCCATTGATTGCTCTACGATAATACGTAATGAGTTTATATAATCCAGACACGATCGGTTTCTTCTAAAACCAGCTTGCTCTTTACGTAGACTAGCTTCCACAGCAGGGGAAATACGGTCAAGGATAATGAATGCTATTATCTTTTGTATGGTATTAAGAAGCGTAATGCCTTGCCAGCTTCTACACTCGCTGAGGTCTGCCTTCTTGGGGATAGTGACGATGACACCATCCTTCCAGTCCAGTGGAACAATGCCTGCAGACCAAGCTTCATTGATTATGGGCCAGATATAATCAGACAATGCAGGGGTATATTTAAACAGCTCTGCTGGAAGGTTGTCTAGTCCCGATGCTTTACTGTTTTTCAGTTTTGCAATGGCACTTGCAACCTCCTCACGACGTGGTGCTGTTGTTTGTATGTCCCTTCTAGGGTTTTGATGTAGTCTAGCATCAATTTGTACAAGGTTGTTGGGCGAGTACTAGCTGTCACTTAAGGAAATTACTCGCTAATTTAGAGAAAAAGTGTGTCTGTAACATTTTTGTGAGAAAAGTTCCCGCTTTGAACTGTCAAATAAACTCACGAATAAAAATGGGGCGAGAAAAAATTTTAAAACTAAAAAACAATTAAAAATGCAAAATACAAAGAATAATAGTAATAATATTTTGTTTTATTGGCATATTTTTTTATAGTTTAATTATTTTGCTTTTAACATTTTTATAAAATAAACGAATGTTCTCAAAGCTCGTTTCCAAACATTAAAGTCGCATTTGGTAAAGCCGACGGTTGTATTTTCGCCGCCGTCATTGAAAAATTTTGGTCGCCATCAACGATATGTGTTATTGGCTTTTCCAACGTCTGCAATGTCACATAGGCTTCGAATGCAGTGTTATGGCATTTATAACGTAATGACGTAATCTCTTTTGACACTTTTTTCTAACTTTTCGAGAAACGATGGAATATTTTGATTCAAATCATTTCAAGTTACAGAACATGGGTACATAAAAAAATACAAAACAACAACAACGAGGGATTTATGGGTAAAATTAAAGGCAGTCGCGGTTTTTTGCTCGTATCACAGAGCTTCAATAGCAAACACTTCCGGACTATATGTGACATCAATAAACAGGGTGTCTGGTAGCAGATTTATATTTTCAAACTTAAATAAAAAACGTAATAATTGACACAAAGTTGTATTAAGAGCATTGAACGATAGAATGGAAATGCGGATTTTATTTTTTAAAGAGTATATCATCCAGATTTCTTCCATCTAGTTGAAACACACTGTTCATAACGGAGCCTTGTTTTTCGAGAATTTTCGAAAAAAAAAATGGTCCAATTATCTCATGCGTGGATAAGGCACACCAAACTTTTACCTGGGGCATTGTGATAGGTTTTGATATTACAAACGAAACGACAAAGTTATATATACCCCTTTTCTCTTTCAGTAATGGGTATTAAAATCTAAAATTTAATTAAATCATAGAATCTCAAAAGCGGAAGCACTTAAGTCGTTATCTTAGGGAACTGCATGTTCGTAAAAAAATGTAATTTACAGTCGAAGTGCAAAATAAGTTTCAATAAATGTAGTGTGTTTAATAAGTGACCAAGTTGTACCACAATGACACTTCTATACTTGTTTTCCCGATACGAGTTTTTAGACAGTTCCCACTTGTTAAATAGTTGATTAAAAAAAATAAACACTTTAAGCAGTTGTAAATATTGCCGGCTTTTTTATGTTTTATGCATTTTTTTTTTTTTGTTTTTTGTTGCCGATTCTTTGTTAATTCTTCTTTTGGCGCATTCAAACCAATTAAATAAACTCATTATGCAAATCGAACCAGTTTGTTTTTTTTTCTTCTTATTTTGGCAATATTTCTCGTATTTGTCAATATTTCTGTGTATTAAGTTAATGAAATTAAATGTAACAAACCCGAAACACTTTATATATTAAGGGCCTTATTGCGTAAAACACAACGCAACGCCTTAAACTTTATTCAAAGCAAGCACAAATTTAAAAATATTGTAAAAATTTGTTGTTAATTCCTACAGAAATTCATATTGAATTTTTAAATTTCAAACAGTTCATACATTGTGGCGTTAAAAATGTTAAAACAAAATATGAATTTCTATAGAAAGCAACAACAAAATTATAAAATATTTTCAAATTTGTTTTAGCTTTCAATAAATTTTTTGTGCGTTGCGTTGCTTCCACAACTAGTTGTTAAGAGGGTTTAATGATGTCCCTATTACGGATTACAACTCAACTCTAGTTCAGGTGAAATTTTGTATATATATGGTTAGCTCATTATTGGTTTGACCTACCGACCATTTTTACCAAATTTTGTAAAGATTGTTCCATAATTTACCACATGTCCCACATTTAGCTCACTTGGAAAACACTTATGCCGGGTTTTTGAGATGTGGATTAAGTTTAAACTTAGTTTACCGTAGTCTGAAACTCGGATTTTTTCGGCAAAATCTGATTTTTTTATTATTTCATTAAAGACCTGCATTTTAAGCCCAACTAAACTGTTCCTTTTTAAATGTGTACACAAACTTGATAATGGCGGCACAAATCTGTTTTCAGATTAACTAAACCTAACTTAACTGATATCTCAAAAACCCAGCCTAAGTACTCCTAAAACTGTAATAATAACGCTTTTGTAGCAAAGTTTGGCCTATCATAGTTTCATAAGACTAGAATTTGTACTACCAAAATAAGTGATGATCGGTTTTTATTTTTCAAATGCTCCGTATAAAACCCACTCTCAAAAAACACTTAAGAACGCCTTTAAACGTTACGGATAATGCTATTGCGCTAAATTTACAGGTTTCATAAGAGTAACAATCAAACAATTGAATTTTTTGAAGATCGCCCCGACCTTAAATAGCACTCTTAATTATTGTTATTATAAAATGCAATTGATTTTTCAAATAAATTAATATTAAATGATTTTTTCGCTAGCGAATAATATAAACAAAAGTCGAGAAAAATTAATTTGGGAAAGATTGGTTACAAAAATGTTTTCTCTAATACTATTTTGGAACCCGCAAAACTACTTGTGTTTAAATTTTAATAGAAATCCCATCGTCCGTAAGGTAAATAACAAAAATTGTTTTGGCGATTAAAATCTTTAATATCGCTAACACCATTAGTCTTTTGGAGAATACGTTTTACTTAAACTGAGTGTTTTTGGCATGATTTTAAAAATTTATACAACACAGAAAGAAAACATTTGTTAATCATACTCTTATCTTCTCCATAGTCGTTTTATCTCTAAAAATCGGCCATACGTACCTAATATTTTGTTGTGCGTTTTTTATACTACTCATAAACAGCACAAGTCCACATTAATTAACTTACAAATCATGATTGTACGCTTACACATCAACATAAATATATTTGCACTCGCACATACGAACTGTACGAATTGTTTTTTTATACTCTCGCCACTCGTAGTGAGGATCTATATAAGTTTGTCATTTCGTTTGTAATTTCTACAAAATTGATATAAGACCCTATAAAATATATTTCTTAAGTCCTTGTGAGTAGCGAAGGTAATTTAGCGATGTCCGTGTGTATGTTGAAATGGGTTTTCCGAAGACACCAGAAATGATGGGGACTACACTGATAGAAAAGGCGTTATAACGCTGATGTATTTTGACATCAGTACTATGACAAGTGTCTGCGTTTTTGACCCCATGACACTTTTCATCATGGGGATGTCAACCTTAACATCACTTGGCCAAAGTGTCATCAGGGTAAAAATGAAATTATGTCATCAATGGGATGACACATCGCCATCACAGAAATGACGAACATGTCCTTAGTGCGATGAAGCAGAAGCATCGGAGAAAGGACACATTAGCATCAATTTAATGACACTTTGTCATTAAGTCAAAGTCATTGGAATTGACTTAAGTTAAAGTGAGAGAATATTATTCCCCCTTATTGCTAATGTCAATGACGACTTAAATGACGTCGACACCGCAGTCATGGCATTACCGTCGTCAATATTTACGATAACCGATTACTATTGACAAAGAATTTGTATTAATAAAGGCGATTAAACGCCGACGTTGACACGAATTGGCTTTGATTTTGTCAACAAAGTTTTTACCGTCATCTAGTGAAACTGTGACAAAGTTTTTACAATATATTAAAAAAAAAAAAATATAAATAATAAATAAATAGAAAAAAAATTAAAGTTACAACTTTAAAACCATTTGAAACCCTTATTGCTGAACTTGAAAATAAGACGAGTTTGGCAAAAGGATTTCATCGAAGTTCAACTCCTAACAATTTCAAAAAAGAATGGGAGGAAATAACAACAAAATTAAATTCAATGGGACCACCAATTAGAGACAGCGAGGGTTGGCAAAAGGTTTGGCTAGAAAATTTTTTGAAAATATAAATTTTTAAATTTCGACCATTTCCAATGGTTGCCAAATTGATTGTGTTAAAGATTGATGCTGAGCGAGTTATACTCCTCATTGACGGCTCAAATTTTTTCAAAACAAATTTAAATGCCTGTTTGTTTAACCGAAAATACTCAATGAATCTATATAAAGAAACAAATTTACAAATTGCTCGTATGAATTTTTACAAATACAAACCAAATTGTTTTATTACTCACGTGTTGTCCGGCAAATTGAAAATGGATGCCCTTTGCCTTGTAACTTTCCTCTGAAGCTTTAGCATTTCTTTATTTTCTTCATCACTACTTTCAGAGTCAAACAAAAATAACATTTAACACGAAAATTTAAAAAATAAATTAAATTACTGTCAAAATACAAAGATATGAGCAATATTTTTTTTTAAATATCGATAACATGTCGACATCAATTTAAACCGATTTAATGTCGAGTTGACGTCGGCGTCGACTAAATGTGACTTGAGCTAAAAATAAACGACGCCGTCGACAACGAGTTCAGTACATATGTTTGTTTCACGTTTGTTGAATTACGAACTCTCAATAATAAGACACCAGGCACCATGCTCCATATGGTTTTCGTAATCGTTCTACTTTAAAAAGTTGATGTATTTAACTAAATAATTTAAAAAAAGTAGAATAAAGGAATTTTCGTTTCTTATAATACCTTGTAATCATGAAAATAATGTTAATAATATACAAAATGTGGCATCGAATTGATGTCACTGTAGTCATAAAAATAGATGACACGTAAAAAATGACAAAGTTGTACAAAGACGTTAGTCATTGGATTGATGTTACTTTTTGCATCATTGATGCCATTTGTAGTAACATTGATGTCACAATTCTGATGTTAGGGCATCATCAATATGAAGATGCATTTTTCTGTCAGTGTAGGTTGTTATATATTTATGACACAAATACTAAAATTAAATTTTGCTTGGTTCCAAATAAAGTACACTTTCAAAAATTTGTTTTTAAATACTGTGGTGTAGGTATCATATGGTCGGGCTTGACCGAAAATAATTTCTTACTTATATTTTATCAGTTGTTTTAGCTAACACTCGAATAAAACGTGATCATAATTTTAGTATCAAATTTATAAAACATCGTCATATTGAGTGGGGTTAACTCTGAACAGACCATAATTGGCTATATTTTCATTAATGAAGTTCAACTATTTGAATGATAATAAAGTTTTGTACATTAGTGGTTTTGTGTTTAAAAAATAGGGGCGCGGCATTTGATAAAAATAGATGGACAACAAATAAGTTTAAAAAAATTAGATAATAAGTCTAGATGCAAATATTTATGTTGTGATTTGATTCTTTAATAAACTGAGATTTTATAGATAGTTGTTATCTTATATGTACAGGTATATAAATATCCAAAAGTAAAAAAGACACAAAAAAAATTAATACTTATCATTGTTTATTAGAAAAATAAGTGGACAGTTGTCTGGTACTTTTTAAAAAATGAGCCCTTGAGTCCGTTTACTCCCTTAAACGGGCATAACCTTTATTTTGGGACTTCTTTGTCACCCCATTTATCTTTTTAAGCAATAAACAGAGAAAAAAATTCAAAATTTATCTTAAAAATCTGTAAGAATAATTTCCTTATTTGTGTTTTCCTCTTTCTTTTGTCTATCTAGAGTTTTTGAAGCCCACCGATGGCCTAGAAAGCTGAAAAATTACACGCACATAGTAAAACATCTAGGTCAAATCCTAATGTAGCCGGTTTTTTTTTTTTTTTGGCCTGTGGGCGGAGAAATAAGAGGAAAAAGGGGCGTGTAAAAATTAAATTTGAAAGAATTTTAGCTTTTATTAAAACAATGATACAGCCTGAAGTATTTGGGGGGGGGGGGGGGGGGGGCTGCTTTAAACCCATGGTAGATAAGGCCATGAGGGCTTTATTGCTCAATTGAATGGGAGATAAAGCCATAATGGCCTTATTGCCCAATCATTGAGAGGTAAGATCATATTTAAAATTTTGCGAAATGAGAAATATAGCCATATTTTTTCACAAATGAGAGATAAAGCCATATTTTTCAGAATATTGTTATGCATGGTGTAAACATTCTGTAAAACGGAAAATCCTTAGTTATCATTGAAAAACATTTTTTTTTTCTTGTGACGCACGCAGGAAAACTTGATTCAGCGAAGCCACCTGCCGCGTCCTACTGGAGGAAAAAACCACAGGCCGCCACGCAGAAAAACTTTAGTATACGAAGCCAGATTTCAATACTTAACTTTAGTGTCTCCGGAACTGAAATTAGAGATAAAGCCATTTTCTAATATTGATAATGTGAGCTAAGGCCATGATGGCTTTATCTCCCATTCAAATGAAAAAAAAACATAAAAGGCTTTATCTCCCTATTGAATGAGAGATAAAGCCATCATGGCCTTATCAACCATGGTATTAAAGCACGCCCTCGTCGAATCTAAGATCTTTGGACTAGAACCGAGAGGAAAAGAGGCTTGGCAATAGTATTGGGCAAAATCTTTCATTTATGTGAATATTTCATTCTCTTTCAGAAAGTTAAGTGAATTAATTCATTCTTTTCTTTCACCTTTCTTAATCACAGACAGCTTTCAGAATGAAGTGTCAAGTTCGTTTGAGGAATGATTAAATTGATATTAATATGAAACAAAAACGTATTTTAATAGTTAATGGAAATAAGATTTAAAGTTAAAGTTAAAGAGTTGTTTTAGAAAAAAGTAAGTGTAAAATAAGCACACATTTTGTATATTTATGTATGTATGTAAAAGTTCAGATTGCTCTTATTGTCATTCGCTAAAAAATGTTAAAAAAAAACTTAATTTCAATAAAAGTTCAATAGAAGGGAAAAAGCATAACAAACAAGATAGACATAAAACAGAATATGAAAGAATACAAGATGAAACCGAAAGATGAGAGAAATGAAAAGAAAATACGGAAATATTTCATTCTTTCACTTAAGTGAATCATTCAGTTGAAGTAATTCATTCAAGAACGACACAAGCCTACTTGGCAATATTGTGTTATTTTACATGTCAGCTAATTTTGTCAATTATATGTTGCATTTTCAAAAGTTAAGTCCGCAGATGATGTCAAGTTTGACATCATCTGTTTGAAAAACTATAAGATGAACTTGTGAAGTGTATGTAAAAACGTTCTGTTCTGTTGCGGTTTTTAAACGTTGTTTAAGAGTTCTTAGAACTTTGCAAAAAAATCGCCTGAATTATGGAACATTAAACAGAGCAAGACACTCATGAAAGAAGAATTCAACGAAAAATTAAAGAAAATGTTAATGAAAAAATTAAAAAGGCAAAAAATTTTTTTTTTTATTTCCAAATGTTGTCATCTCGCTTAAAAATGTAATAAAAAAATGCAAAGTTTACTTGTATAGTGTCACAAGTTTCGTTTACGCAGTGCAATTCTTTAGCACTGAACATTCGTAGTGTATGGCCGGGATTATTATTTTGGAAACACCCAAAGAGGTAGAAAATCGTACAAATAATTCAAAAAGAACGTACACTTAAGATTCGTCTTTATGAAAAGAACATGACTCAGCACCAGTGTAACCATATCTTAAAATTTCTTACAGCTAAATTAGACAAGGCAAACAATTTATTTTTGTTAAATATTTATTAAGAGTATAAAACTTTATTCAAAACTAAATAAATTTTAGTGACTCATTTTTAACGATACTGAAATAAATATTAATATTTAAACAAGTGACTAGACTTTGGTTAAACATCAAATAAAAATATGTAACACTAGTAGTTGAGTTTAATTTTAAAATTTAGACGGTAAACAAACATCTGATACAAAGCAATATTTAAACGATTTTATTCGCCCGACTTTTTTTCCATATAATTTCATTGGATTACCACGAAGTGTATTTTAATTTATACTATAGAATTTTTAACTTGAATTCAAAAATAGTTTTACAAATAAACCACTAAACAAAAAACTTTAACATTTACGTTATATTGGGAAACTTTCTTGTACTTTTTTAACGTTATAATTAAATGACAAATAATTTCTATAAACAAGATTTCTAAGATTTCCTAAGTATTCTATTATTTTTACCAAACCGATAAGATCTTCTTAAGATTAGAATTATTCAATTGCATACGAAATTTCTTTTTTAGCATAAATATTTTTCGTCAAAGTTCATGATTTATAAAAAAATAAAAAGATTAATAAAAAAAAAAAAATTAATTCATTTCATGTTGTAAATTCCTTCCTTCACTAAAAATAATTTAATGAAAATTTAATTTTATGAACTTAAGCGTAATTAAAATATCAAACAATTCAATTAAAAATCAACAGTTCAATGAAAAATCACAATTGTTATATAATCAATTAAACTTTTCCACTAAACTTTAAAAAATGAAGCTTAAAAATATTTTGTAAAAATGCTAAATAAAATGGCAAATGCTTAATAAAAATTTTGAAGTTAAGTCAAAATTATTAATGCTAACTTTAGCTGCAAAAATTGGCAAACTGATTAGTGCCATAATCAGAAAATCCAAAAGGGCATGAAAAAGTTGTTTATAAAGAAATTAGAATATATTTCACTAAAATTCTGGCTATGCAAATATATTTACATGAATACTAGAATAGTATTATTAACTCCATTTATAAACCTCAAGGCAGTAGCCAAAAAGTACCACCGACGAACGTTTCTAGTGAGTTAAAAAGTAAAAGTGCATAAAAATATTCTTTTCTGCCATTAAAATATTAAATTTTGAAAATTTGTTTAAGAAAATCACCACATTTCGTCAGCTCATTACTGGTTTGACCTACCGACCATTTTTAAAAAAAAAATGAGTTATGTATGAGGAATATATTTTTTTAATACCCTCTTTCTAAATCAAAAACCTGTTTCGCGAAAATTTTTATGGTTTCTGAGATATAAAGCATTAATTTTGCTGCATATCAACTGTTTCAAAATTTTTTAAGTACTGTTTTGCTCTACAAGCCATTGTTTGGCGATTGCAGCAAATTCTTCATACAAAAACGTACAAAATAAATTTTACTGTTGCTTTGCTGCATTGCCGTAAGAAAAAAAGTAGTTAAAGCAAAAGCAAAGTAAAATGACAACAAGAAAATAAATTTGTGAAAAATAGTTTTATAATGGACCCAACCAAGTGTACGGTTTGCTATTATTTGTGTTTTTAGCCTACCTAAGGGAAATGCTTCAAAATTTTACTACAAACGAAAATTAAATATGTTTAATCTTACAGCCAGAGTTGCCATTTTAGCGCTAGATTTAGCGCTTTTTAACTGTCGAAAAGGCGCATATTTTTTCCTTAGCGCTTTTTTAAAAAAGAGCGCTAAATTAGCGCTTTTATTGATACCCAAAATTTTTTTACTTTTATTTGCAAACATTTAAATCAAGACACAAAAAACCAAAATTTGGTTCCGTTTTTTAAATACATACTTTACTCTGAAATGCATACTATACAAGGAAAGAAGTTTATTTTCTAAAGTAATCCATTAACTTTTTTTGTTTGTATTAAGTAAAACTTTCTTAAATAAAGAAACATTTTGTCATGATCAAAAGTTCATGTTTTTGGTATATGATCAAAAACTGCATTCGGCATTTATTTAATATTAGTCTCATTTTCTTGATATTTTAATAGGATCGAATTTCTTGCATCAAGAAACAAATGCTACCGATTTCTTTAAACTTTTCAGAAAATGCTCAAGAAAACTTGGTTTGATTCAATTAATTTTTATTTAGATCGACATGTTAACATATCAATCAAAAGTTTCTCATTTTTTTATTAAGGTTTCTTAAACTACACTTTTTTATGAAAAAATTTCAGGCTAACAATAAGAAATTTTTGGCTTGACGAGAATGGTGATTTAGTAAATAATTTTTTCCGGGTATATTTGAAATTATATTACTTTACTTTTCCTGAAATATCAGAAAAGCCTTTTTTAAAATGTTAATGTTTTATTAACACTGCACTGCAAAAAACAAAAAAAGTCGGGGTAGAGAACTTGATTATGCGATTTTAATTGACTTTAGCGTGCTGATTTTACTGATCTTCATGATTTCTCGCCTTATTGTATTCATAATATACCTAGATTTCTGATAATTGATAAAAAAAAGTGTACATACTAATTTGCATGAAAAAATGGTCGCCATATGGTCAAAAATAATCATTGTAAAAGATCAAAATCGCACAAATCTTATTTTATATATTTTTATTTCAAACGATATTTTTTGACGGCCAGTGTAATTAATTAAACTTGTTTCTTAAACATTTCATTAAGTTTTTTATTTAAATTTTATTTAGCGCTTTTTAGCGCTTTTTGATTGGGGCCACGGCGCTTTTTAATTAGAAATAGTTCACAACCCTGCTTACAGCAACCATTATTATGTCATATATACCAACTTTTACTTATTGTGCCTTTTTGACGGAAGCTCATAGTGGTCGGAGTGGTAACAATAATGCTAGTACTTAAATTAAAATTTTAAATGAATTAATAAAAGATTATCCACTAATTAAAACTTTGACATTATGGAGCGATTCTTGCGTACCTCAAAATAAAAATCAAATTAACGCAACCGCAATCAAAATGTTCTTTAAACAAAATAATATTGATGCCGTAATACAAAAGTCTTCAGAACCAGAACATTCTTTAATTCAAGAAGTGGACTGTGTCCATGGTGTTATTGACCGGTACTTAAAGAATATTGAAATTCATAGTCCTCTTCATTTACTAAATTTGCTTAAAACAATGCCAAATAATAAAACAAAACTTAAAATTATGGAAATGCTTCCGGAAAATTTTCGCACATACTCATTGGAAGCAAATAAAATGGACTTTCGAAAAGTCCCTTTTGCTAAAATTACTTTTTGGCATTTTGCTAAAATGACTTTTTGGCATATGCGCCAAACCAATTCTGAGCTGACGATTTATCTAGAGTCTATAACAAAAATGCACTTCAAAATAATGATTTTAATAAGAGGCGCCATGAAATAAGTCCCTATGAAATAAGTACCCAAATACAAAATGAAATAAGTGCCCAATATTTTTTATATGAAATATATTTTAAAAATGAAATAAATCCCCAACGGAATGAAATTTCGCCCCATACAGAAATGAAATACTACTCCAAGTTCTAGGGACTTAATTCATATAAAATAAACCCCAATTTGTAAAATGAAATATGACGCATATTATACAGTTTTGATTTTATAAATCGCGCGATTCTCTTCTCTATGGTATAACCAAACCGGCTTCGCTAACTAAAGCGTTTCTGCATAGCCGGTGTTTGTTATACTTTAGAGGAGAAAATAATTTTGCCCGGCCGATGGCTGCGAATGTTCAGATTTCACTATCGATATTACTATCGACTTAATGTTTGTACTTGAATAGGAAGGCTCTAACTAATTTTGTATCAGGCTACAGCTCGTTGCTTTTATTTATTGAAAGCACATATCGCTTATTTGCTGCAAGACCGGCATAACTCAAAAAAAATCCATTTCGAGATAAACGCATTAAAGTTTTTGATTTGCTCTAACTACTTAAAGAAAAAAAGAAGACACATTCTCTTCAAACTGGGAAAGTACACAAGATATAAAGATGAATTTAATACACAATATAAAGAAAAACAAAGCGAACAATTCTCCGCATCTCTAACTCCAACATTTTATTTTTTGAGTTATGCTGGTCTTGCAGCAAATGAGCGAAATGTATGTAGTATATTTAATCTTACATTTTGTTATAAAACCTATGTATGTATCTATGTACGTACGCACATTATTTTAGATGACAGTTTTTGAAAAATTTTGCTGCTGTCAGTTAAAAATATTCTTTTCTTATTTTCAAGCATTACATATTTATAAGAACTAAAATTAATTTCAATAACTGGATAGAACAACGAAAAGTAAACTCGATTAACAACTTGATGTATGTGGCATTTGGGTAAAAAAATACATAAAAATTTATTTAAAAAGAAAACCATAAACATAATACCTGTGGCATTTTAAGTCTAGATAAGATAGCAAAATCGAGATAAGGTAGCAAAAAAGTTTTAAAAAAACTCGGAGAAAAAATCATTTTATTAAAAAATAAAATGAACCAAAATTAAAGAAAAATTTCGTTTATAATACAAAATTTGTAAAACGTAAACAAAAATGTTTTTTGAATGAAATTCCTTATGATTAACAACATTTTTTTCAGTTGACTTACATCCAGTTCATCGATTTCGAACGTTAACGTTCGCATAGAAAATTATATGTAAAACAAAAACAATATTCGAAAATTTGTTTTTGTTTCAAATGTAGTTTTCTATGCGAACGTTGACGTTCGACATCGTTAAACAGGCAGTTAAGATGGTTTGTCAAAATGCCACAGATATATTATTCGAAAAAAAATAAGTAAATAAATAGAACTAAACTAAACAAAAATATAATTTATTTTTCATAAATTTTTTTAATGTGCTTATATGATTTGAATTTAAATTTATAAAGCTTTTTTACAATAGTTTTATTCCCTTAATATTTCACATACTTTTTGCCTAAGCCAGCCTTTGGTTAACATGGATAGTAATATAATGTTCTTAATTGCGGCAAAAAAACTGTGATTATAGCTGCTGTTACTTGCTTTTGTAGCTGTATATTAAATAATAATAATATCGATATTGTTAATTTTCCTATCAATATTTTCGGTATTTTTAGACTGTTGATAGCACTATCGATCGTTTCCCAGCACTAATACAGATTAAAGACCTGCACAGATATATCTGTTTATATCTGTTTCTGTGTTTTTTCTAAAGTGGATGCGTATGGATGAGTGCTCTTGTGTTTCTGATATAAGTTGATATTGATATGATTTGTAAAAGAGTGGATGTAAGTTGATAAAAAAGCGAAAGACAGTATCATATTTGCTAATATCTGTTTCGCAAAAGCAGATACTAGTGGATACTGATGGTTACAATAAGTTACTTATTGTACGGTACCGTTATTTTCAATTATTTTTCAACGCAAAAGAGCCGACCCTTTGGCTGGTAAAAAAAATTATGTTTTACAAAAACAAAATATGTACACATGAACAGTTATTTTTTTCAATAATTTTTGCGTGATGTGTTTCAAGCACAAAAAAAAAACAAACAAAAAAAACTTTACAAGAACAAAATGTGCTGCTTGTTTTATTGGAAGGCAAACATTTATGAAATTTTCGGTACCGATATGTATTTTGTTTGTGTAAAAAATTCTTTCATGAAATTGAAAGGTTGCGTTTTCTTCGTTCAAGTGCCAAGTAGACAAAAATTATTGAAAAGCAATTCTGAAAGAACTGAACACGTGTACATACTTTGTGTTTGCAAAAAATAAAAACTAGCAGGAAGCGTTGTGATCAGACCTAACATATTTACCAATAAATCTGCATTTTGACGATTTTTTTTTCCTCTAAATTATAAAAGTGCCTATTTTTTGATAAACACTTACAACACGGTAATTTTTGGTTTGTTTTATATAAATTATTATTTTGGGTTACTTGTTAGCCCCCTTTCACACTCGGCAAGTTACTTGCGCAAGTTACTTGCCGACAACAACAAAGTCTGTAAGGAAAAAACAAGTTTCAAAAAAATGTGTACAGAATTTGTTGTTGTCGGTAAGTAACTTGCGCAAGTAACTTGCCGAGTGTGAAAGGGGGCTAACACAAAGAGGCAACTTTTATTAATTTAGCGCTTATACTTAAGGAAAAATGGTTATACATATTTATTTTATATGTATATGCAGTATTTGTACAACAAACACATTTTGAAAAATATACAACTTCATATGAGAAGCTTTAAGGAAATGCGGTACATGCTTTACTTGACCTAAGAATTGTAACCAGAAAAATAAATTGTTTTTTCCAATAGATATTTGAAAACAAAAAATTACTTAGGTTATCAATAACCAAAAATAAATTAATTTTACTTTAATTGGTAACCACAACCAAAATAAAATATATATAACGATAATGGTTAAAGATTCCCAATTGAAAATAAAGGAATTTTTCTCGTAACCTTTACAAAAAAGAATATAAGTAATTATTTTTAGTCCCTGAGTTATTTTTGGAATAAAAACAAAAAAGGGCCTATAAAACAGCTGTTTTTCAACGTAAACATAAAAGGTCAAATTTAAAAAGAGAGTAAAAAGAGAGTTTTATTAAGGCGCCATAAATTGAAACTAATTTTAGGAGTTTGATTTTAACCGACATTTAATTAATTTAATTTTTTGTACATGGACACCCAAAGCTTGTAGCTGGTCAGATCACTACAATTTGTAAAGCAGTGTTATCTAATCAGCTTGCACTGCAATTAAACTAATTGTCATTAAAAAGAAGAAGAAGAATTTTAGGCCGACAATTTTATGACTGCGAAATAAAACTCTCTTTTTAAGAGTTCATCCATACCTACTTTTATTTTTTCGTTGAAAAATGATTTTTAACAGTGGAGTTAAGATCGTTTATTCTAGATCACCATAGACAGTATAGGTCTCTGCTGACTCCAATATGAAGAGTTTTAAAGCTAAAATTATATGGATCACTCTTATTAACGGTCCCTGCAATTTACCCTTAAGTAAAATCTATTCATATAAAGGGTGTCTAGTGGCAAAATTATATTTTTAAATGCGATTATTTCAAAAAGTAATAAACGGTGCGGAGGGAGGTTGGCGCCGTTGGAATTTTCGATTGGGAGGATTTGTCAGTCACAGTAGTCGAGTGAGCATCGCGCGTTCGCTGAGGAGACATTTTTTAAGGGTAATGATTCTTACGTAATTGCTCGTCGACAATTTTGTTCAAAGTTCATTTTCACTTAAATAGCCACGTCAACAAACAAACCTACCGTTACTGGTCTCCAAGAACCTCCAACCCTCGATTGAAACATTAAATACCTTTACATTGCCCCAGACTAAATGGTTAGTGTGCCTTATCCACGCATGAGAAAATTGGGTAATTTTTTTTTTAAATTCTCAAAAAACATGGCTCCATTTTGAACAGTGTGTTCAAGTCGACAAAAGACATGTGGATGACATACTCTTTAAAAAATAAAATCCGCATTTCCATTCTACCGTTCAATGCTTTTAATAAAACTTTGTGTCAATTATTAAATGTTTTATTTAAGTTTGAAAATATAAATCTGCTATCAGATACCCCGTATTTTTTTAATTAAATAAAATTTATTTATAAAACATTTATTTTTATTTATTTTTTTTTTAAAGCATTATGTAATGGTTAGTGGTTTTGCTTTGTTGTTTTTGTCATTAAAAATATGTTTTATTGTGTTTAAAACAGTAATTTTAATTTGCCATTTTTTCGTAATTTGATTTCCGATTTGTTTTTGAAAATATGCCGATTTTTACTAAAACCTTCTGGCACCCCTGGTTGAGATCTTATACAAATTTTTACAAACTCTCTTATTTTCATCAACTCGCCAACAATAGTTAAAAATACAACAGATTACCACAGATATTGTAGAAATACTTATGGTGACAACCAGGCCTGCCATTTTTGCCGATTTTTTGCCTCTAAATTATCGAAGTGCCGATTTGCCGATTTTTGCTCCAAAAATGCCGATTTTTTGACTAACACGTAAAAGGCGATTACTTTTTGTTTGTTTGATAATAGTACACTAACTTTAAGCGATACTGAAACAGTTGTAACATTGAAAAGAGACAACTGTTATTAAGTCAGCGCTTCTACTAAAGAAAAAGGGGTTAATTTTATTCAATATTAAATGCAGTGTTTGTAATGTGTGTTGGGTTAATACATTATTATTTGAAAAATATTTCACTATGAAGAATTAAAGGCCAAAGTTAAAAAAGAAATAATTTTTAAACCTAAAATAATTCAGTTAAAATTTCTTTTTCTATTAGGAAAATATAAAACACTTTATATTTGTGTTTGAAAAGTATTTATCTACTTACAAAAGAACAAAGGTAAGATAAATTTATATTCACTATCAATGCATATAATTTAAATAATAATTACTTTGATAATTAAATTACTTTTTTTTTTAAGATTATAACGCAATTGAGGACGATGTTAGTACATAAATTAAATAGCCAATTCTTATGTAAGGAAAATTAAATAAATTTGCAAACTTTTTGGCAAAAAATTTCAGATTTATAACGTGAACATTTAATGGCAGCATTTGGTACAATTTTTGGTCCTTCCACATTCTTCCGCAAATGTGGAAAGAATTTTTTAATGTAACCTAGTTTTGATGTTCACTGGAAAATTTATCTTTGCAAGTTATTCGTTTTTTAAAGTTTAAATTATTAAATAGAAACTGGGAATTATTTCCTTCCGAAGGTTACTTTATATTATATTCAACATTTTTCATTCTTCGAATTTATTCAATGAGCTAAATTTTAGTTATGTATATTATAAAGCTTTTTTGTAATAGTTCCATTCCTTCAATTTTTCAGAAATGGCTTTATACACTACGAGACTATTATATTGTATTTTACAATTATTATAATAGTCTGGTAGTGTATAAAGTCATTTCTGAAAAATTGAAGGAATAGAACTATTACAAAAAAGCTTTATAAAATACATAACTGAAATTTAGCTCATAGAATAAATTCGAAAAAAAAAATGAAAAATGTTGAATATAATATAAAGTAACCTTCGGAAGGAAATAATTCCCAGTTTCTACTTGTTAAAATTGTTGAGTTAAATACATTCAATTTATAAAGTAACACTATTCAGTGAGACACAAAGAATGCTGACGAAGGCCGTAGCGGGCCAGAAAATGCATTACATTCTGCTGGTGTCTAATAATTGTAAATTTTTCTGTACATTCAATATACCTCATTGCTTTCCAGAAGAAGGCAAAGGTAAAATGTAAAAAGAAAATACAATATAATAGTCTCGTAGTGTATAAAGTCATTTCTGAAAAATTTAAGGAATGGAACTATTACAAAAAAGCTTTATAAAATACATAACTGAAATTTAGCTCATAGAATAAATTCGAAAAAAAAAAATGAAAAATGTTGAATATAATATAAAGTAACCTTCGGAAGGAAATAATTCCCAGTTTCTACTTCTTAAAATTGTTGAGTTAAATACATTCAATTTATAAAGTAACACTATTCAGTGAGACACAAAGAATGCTGACGAAGGCCGTAGCGGGCCAGAAAATGCATTACATTCTGCTGGTGTCTAATAATTGTAAATTTTTCTGTACATTCAATATACCTCATTGCTTTCCAGAAGAAGGCAAAGGTAAAATGTAAAAAGAAAATACAATATAATAGTCTCGTAGTGTATAAAGTCATTTCTGAAAAATTTAAGGAATGGAACTATTACAAAAAAGCTTTATAATATACATAACTGAAATTTAGCTCATTGAATAAATTCGAAAAATGAAAAATGTTGAATATAGTTTAAATTATTATTTAAAAATTAATAATTTAAACTGTTTTGATATTAATATTAAAACGGATTTAATAAAAATGTCAAACTCAAATATTTGTATATGGAATAATATACTTAATTATAAGAATGTTAATAAAAACTTTATATTTAACTACAATTTCTTTGTAAAACGTTTATTTTGATTGATTCTTTTGAAATTTCATAAGTTATAAACATTAGATAATTCTGAATTGTTCTTATTTGTAAGTAAGAATAGGTTTTATTGTATTTAAAATAGGTATTTTTTTATATTAAAGTGCCGATAATGCCGATTTTATTTTTAAAATATGCCGATTTTTTATCAAAATTATCTGGCACCCCTGATGGCAACAGATATTTGTAAGCAAAACAAAATGTTATGACATACACAATCCAAAACAATAAGCATCTGTTTTTGTTTTTAAGATATGGTGAGTGGGCAAAAGCAAAACCATACAATATCAGTTACACTCATTCTCTCATTTATAACAGTAGTAACAGATACAGTGGCTCTCATTAATATTCGGTTTTTTATTCCGAGTTATTAAAAGTCAACAAAATTAATAGAAAATAATAAAAAAAACGGCGATATTATTTTTTTGTAGTCATAAGATATATTAAGAGATCAAAAATAACTTATTTCAGAATTCTGAATATTGAACAAACAATAAAAACAAAAACAAAAAAACTTAAGTAATTGACACCTCATTAATATTCGGTATTTTAGTTTTACCACCAAATGCAACGCTATAAGTCTGTATGTTTTCATAAATTATTTGTAAAATGGGGAAACACACATTAATAAATATCAAACAAATAAAGTTAGCTGAATAAACACGCCATTCTCAAGTTTTTTTTTTATAAAATGCGCGATTGGTCGTCGTAAGGGAAAAAATTCGTTAAAGTAAAGAAAATTAGTGAATTTTTCATTACTAAAAAGGAAAAAAATATAAAAATATTGCTGAAATATTGAATATGAAGCCAAAAAATGTCGGTAACATTATCCGAGCGATAATCGAATTGATTTGAAACAACAAATTGCGATGCCAAAAAAGCTTACCGAGATGGAAGAGCGCCGTATTGTTAGAAAAATCTAGGCTAATTCACGCTTAAGTGCCCCCAAAATCGTTACTGAAGTTGCTGCGGAATTTGGAGAGACAGTTTCAGTAGCAACCATACATCGCACAGCTAAAAAAGAAGCTGTTCACGAAGGGTTCACGGCCGTATTGCCCGAAGAAAGCCTTTCGTGAATTTGAAAAACAGAAATCATCGGTCAAATTTTGCTAAGAACCATATAAAAAAAGTTGTAAATTGATGGGATGACGTAATTTTTCTTGTAAAAGCAGATTTAACTTATTTGGAAGTGATGGAAAAACTATGGTGTGGCGGAAGCCGAATAAAGAGTTAAAAGGAAAAAATATTACTCCAACAGTTAAGCATGGAGGAGGAAGGGTAATGGTGTGAGGCTGAATATCAGAGAAAGCACCCAGAGAAAAAACATGTTTAAATATGGTCACCTCCAACCAAACTATTTTTAAAGAAAATTTTAAAAATATTATGTTTAATATAACCATATTATTGTCAGCGGTAACCATGTTATGGTTAATTTAGGCCTCCATCAAGAATCCCCTCCCTGCAAATAATAGGACCAGTCCAAACACGCGTGTAAAGAGTAGTCCACAAGGGACCAGGACTAGTCCACAAGTAACCCAAACGAATGGAAAAAACCTGGTCTATTTAACATTACGATGTCCTAGGAGAGGACCATATAACCCACCTTTGGACCACTAAGGAGTAGTTTTAAAACTACTCCATGGTATATAACCCACCTTTGGACCAGTAAGGAGTAGTTTTAAAACTACTCCATGGTATACTCAAGAGGATTAGTTTTGAAGTCGTTTAAACACGAAAGCATGTCGTTAAAAAACGAAGACATGTCGTCTCACTACCCTGCAAATAATAGGACCAGTCCAAACACGCGTGTAAAGAGCAGTCCACAAGGGACCAGGACTAGTCCACAAGTAACCCAAACGTATGGAAAAAACCTGGTCTATTTAACATTACGATGTCCTAGGAGAGGACCATATAACCCACCTTTGGACCACTAAGTAGTAGTTTTAAAACTACTCCATGGTATATAACCCACCTTTGGACCAGTAAGGAGTAGTTTTAAAACTACTCCATGGTATACTCAAGAGGATTAGTTTTGAAGTCGTTTAAACACGAAAGCATGTCGTTAAAAAACGAAGACATGTCGTCTCACTACAAACACTTTTTAACAATGGCATGGTCCATGCTTGCATTACATCGGACTAGTCCATGGAGTAGTCCATTTTATCAAAATGGGTCAGGTGGTCCAATTTTATTTGCAGGGTACAAACACTTTTTAACAATGGCATGGTCCATGCTTGCATTACATCGGACTAGTCCATGGAGTAGTCCATTTTATCAAAATGGGTCAGGTGGTCCAATTTTATTTGCAGGGCTACCATATTATTGTTGCTTCCAAACATATTATGGTTAATAATTACTAAAATTTGCTTAGCACTTACAATAGCATGGTTGGTTTTCAACCATAGTATGTTGCTCTTGAAAAAGTGGAAAATACTATTGTAAATTTAAAAACAAATTATTATAATATTTAACGATAACATTTTTAGAGGCAACCATAATATGGTTATGGGTTCTTGACGAAGGACTAATTTAACCATAATATGGTTGTGAGTGACAATAATATGGTTAAATTAAACATATTATGTTAAAATTTGGTTTAAAAATAGTTTGGTTGGAGGTGACCATATTTAAACATGTTTTTTCTCTACGTGAGGGGTTGGGAAACTGGTATTTATCGAAGGCATTATGAACAACGATGTTAATTTGAACATTTAGAGTGACAATTCGAAACAAGCTGCAGAAAAAATGGGAATTGCAAAAACTTTTAAATTGTATCATGACAACGACCCTAAACATAAAGCCCACGTTGTTCGTGAGTGGTTGCCTTATAATTTCGCAAAAGTTATTAAGACGCCTGCTCAATCTCCAGGCATGAATCCTATAGAAAATTTATGGGACCATTAAGATCGCCGAGTCCGCGAAAATCCCGTTTCTTCAAAAAACGAAATCAAAAAAACCGCTGCAGGAAGAATGGGATAAAATCAGTATGGATTACTTGCAAAAAATTATTTTTTAAAAGCCAAATCGCCTTTCTGAAGTTATAAAAAATAATGGTTATCCAACCAGATATTAGTTTATTTCTTTTTTATTTAAACAATAATGTTATATGTGCCAAAAAAAAAACCGAATGTTAATGAGGTGTCAATTACTTAAGTTTTTTTGTTTTTGTTTTTATTATTATTGTTTTATCAATATGCAGAATTCTGAAATAAGTTATTTTTGATCTCTTAATATATCTTATGAATACAAAAAATAATATCCCCGTTTTTTTTTATTATTTTCTATTAATTTTGTTGACTTTTAATAACTCGGAATAAAAAACCGAATATTAATGAGAGCCACTGTATATATCTGGTGTATCTGTTTCAACAATACTTACTGATACACTCGTGCAGGTCTTTAATACAGATATAAGCTTTAGTTAGCGATTTTAGATTTGGGATTTTTGAATTCGGTATTATAAAGATCGAGTTCAAGAGATTCCGATCAGGATTAAAAAATAATCCTGATTATGACATTTCGCGATTGTGAAATAAATGATTTTGACACTATCCCCTTTTTTATGTATGGTAAACGTATGCAGTAAATATAACAGGATATAATTTTTGTTGCTTTCCGTACATTTTTTTGTGGACTTATTTCATGGAGCCAAACAGAAGCCGAAAGACGACGAACGTCAATTATACATATACAAAACCTTATTTGATGGACGGACTGTAAAGGCCCAACCATAATATGCATAGACTTGCTTAACCTACTGTCAAAAATTAATAAAAATTAATAAAAAGTCAAGCCCGACAATATGATACCCTGCACCACAGTATTTAAAAACACATCATGCTTATGTGTCCATATAAATATAGATTTATCTATGTTTATCAACTTCATGAAAATCGGTTTGAAAGTTTGTGAGAGGCAGAAATTGCCCCCTACCTCCCCTTGTGGTCCTATTTTTGAAAAACTGTATAGCTAATGTGTCCATATAGATATCGATCTATCTATGTTTAAAATTTCATTAAAATCGGTTTGAGAGGCAGAAATTGCCCCTTTCTCCCCTCGTGGTCCTATTTTTTATAAATATATAAATATGCATACATTTTGTGTCCGTATAGATATGGTTCTATCTATGTTTTAAATTTCTTTCAAATTGTTTGATAGTTTTTGAGAGTAAGAAATTTCCCCCTATCTTCTCTCGTGGATACGATTTATCAAATTATCTCCAAAATTGTGACCTGTACTTTGCGCACAAGGTTACATGGACAGCCAGCCTGCCAGCCAGACGGGCGGACATCGTTAGTTCGACTCAGAAAGTGATTCTAAGACGATCGGTATACTTTAAGGTGGATCTAGGACCAATATTTTAAGGCGTTACACACATCAGCACAAATGCATAATACCCTCTCCACTATTGTGGTGTGGGTATAAAAATAAATAAAAACAAAATCAAAAAACATTCGTTTCACACTTTGCTTAAGCAGATGACAGTTTCATAAAATTATCAAAGTAATTTTCGGGAATACAAAATGTCTAATTAATAAGATTTTGTTTTCCGTGCCTAATTCCCAATTTTTATACTTGATAAAAACATTGAAATTTATTGTTGGGGTATAAGCTAGTTTCTATGCGCATTTCACTGCTGAGCATCATGAAACATTCTCCCTAAAACTTTTAAAAAAGCCAAAGATATTGCAAACACTAAAAAGGTCTGATTTGCAACGATATCAAACTTAACAAAAAGTTTCCTTAAGTTCAACATGGCTTGACACATATGATTAACATGTATTCGCAAATTTGCTTAAGCCAACTTAAACACATTATGGTTGGTCCTCTAACCTTAAAACAAGCTAAGTCTTATGGTGTTTTCTTTTCTAAAAAATAATGATGCATTATGGTTGTGTAATATATTTATTAGGTTACACGAACCCTTACAAAGTGATACATTTTTCTAAATTACAATGGAACAAAATAATTGCTACGTTTTACACTCAAGACGAATGTGTATTTAGCGTGTTAAATATTGAATGCAAAGTTTATACTAAAAGCGCTTGTAGCAATTTTCAACATTAAATTTTCTTACAATTCCAATAAGCGTTAACAGCACTGATTTTCAATAATTAATGTCAGCTGTTGTTAAAAATTTTGCGACAAAAAAAATATAATTATTAAATAAAAGTAAAACAAACGAAAAACAAAAAGTTTTTATATCCATCACAATATATGTAACTAAAAATCACAATATAACGTAAATTGTCCGCAAACACAAGAAAAAAAATACTTGCTTGCATAAAAAAGTACTTTACGCAGATGCAAAAAAGGGTATTATCTCACACTCAGTTATAACTGCGGGTAAGAAATGGAACAAATTTGCCATTTATTGTTGCAACATGTTTAGAAAGGAAAGCGACAACTTCACACATTTTTGCATATATTTTTAGAATGGAACAAAAACCCGCACGAATGGTAGCATATATGGAACATTATTGTCAGAAAAGAAAACACCATTAAATGGAAATACATATTTAAAGGTGGCCCAAATACATAAATCAATATCAGAGAAAAATATGAATCAACTTAGCTCAAAAATTACTTGATTTTTTGTGAAATAAAAAGGATTCGAGGACAGGTAAACGAGACCGTGACTGTTTAAATAAATCACTGGTTGATTTGGTAAAAAATAAATTTTTTTCACCGTTGTCCCCTTTATGGCTAAACACATTGACCAACTTTTCTCCAACTCAATCCAAGAAATTAGATTTATCAGACCCTAAAAATAGGTAAGATGGTATCATCGTTGGAGTCAAATCTCTTTCCGATGATTCATTATTTCAGCTTTAGAAACAAAAACTAGTCGCTCGGGGCTAAATCCGGAGAATGCGATGGGTGAGAAAGTAATTCGGCGTTTAGGAGTTCCATAGCAAATCGATATAACTACATTTTTAATACCCACTTTACCAAAGTGGAAGAAGTATCATGCGTTTTTGCTGATGTGAGTAACATTAAAAAATATTGGTCCTTGACATACCTTTTGGTATACCGATCAGCTCAGAATCACTTTTAAAATACATTAAATTATGTCCATCCGTTCGGCTGGCTGGCTGTCTATGTAAACATTGTATGCAAAAAAGAGGTCGCAATTTGGGAGATAATGTGATGAAATTTGGTTGCATTTATCATAAGTACTAAGCCTATTGATATTGATATAAGGTAAGAATCGGTTCATAGCTTCCCACAGCCCCCATACATCATACCAATCTTTCCGGAGTAGAGTCTTTCTGCTCGTAAATGATCATTTTATGTTGTTATTCAAATTAAATTTTGTCCAAACATATTTTATTGTAATCATTATTTCCAAAGTATCCTTATAAATGTTGGTATTGATACATAATTTGGTGACAGTAACTTTGGTAATATATAAACGTTATATCAAATTGTCGTGCTGGTAGGTCCAGAATTGACCATAGGTCGCATATGAACTCCATTTCTAAAAACACTTGGAGACTAAAAACGATGTATATATTCAGATAATGTTTGGCACAAAGAACTCTTATATGAATCTAAACCTAAGAAATTAAATTGGTTACTTTATAAAATAAACTTCTTTCTGTGTACTTTATTTATTACTCTGATTTTTTTATGTTCTTTAAATTCTTGTTTAATTAAAAGAGTGACAAATAAATAAAATACAAATAATTGAATCAAATTTTTACCAAAAAAACAAAATACTCGTTTTTCTGTTGTATGAAAAAAATTAAATTAATTTCATCTAATCATAAATAAATTAGTAAATACACAAAAAATTAAATTAAAAAAAAAGTATGCTGACCACAAATTAAACGATCAATAAAAAACAAGTTAATGAATTTGACGCAACAGGCAAAAGGGAGCTACTGCAGGCAAGAAAATCTCTCAAATGTTTAAAGTAATTTGTTACAAATTTCAGAACACGAATACTAAAACTTTTATTATGTCGTCTTAAAGGTCGGGATTCACTATCCTGTACAATCGTACGATTCATTCACACGTAGGAATGAAACGATACGAGTAAATACAAGTACATATTCGATACTTTTATATAAGTACCAACTATTTTTGTAATCGATACTTAGCAACCGAGTACCAAGTAGTATCGGTAAAAATACACTCGGTATCGGTCAAAAGTAATCGTTTTACTTTGGTATTAAAATTAATCTTAAATTGTTGATTATTTTCCAAAGCTGGAGCAGCTGTAACGGTATCAGGAAACCGTTTGACCAGTAAACACCTATAAATCACATGTCATCTAGGTCCATTTCCTCAATTTCCGGATATAGGAAGTCCGTTATCATCTCGCGATAGCGAACACCATTCACGGTAATTGCTTGGCCGACCTCATTTTCGAAGAAATACGGCCCGATAACGCCGCGAGCCGCAGAACTAACTGGGCGAGCGTGCACATATGTTTTCCCATTTTCTACAGACCCAGTTTGATGAAATTTGCGCACAATTCTCCCGATTGTGGAAACATTTGGTCGATTTTGCTGACCAAAAAAATCACGATGTGCACGAAATGCATTTTGATTGAACGCCCATTTTCGTAAAAGGCTTTAACAATCTTAACGCGCTGCTCAACTGTGTACCTCTCAATGATAGAAGTTGTTAAATACAAAGAAAGATCAATTTAAGTTGCGCAAAAAACTTGACGTTAAGGTGTGACTTACAATTAACATCGTGGATTATGGTTTTACCACCCTTTATTATACATAATTTTTACTTAGCTGTAAAATCTCCTTTGCACGAGATTTTGTGCAAATAAATCAAAAATGCAGCTATCTTAAATTTATTTAGCTGCCTTAATGTGCAGGTACGCAATTTTGGTTACCTGAATAACTTAAATAAAGGGTTTGAAAGAGGAGTAACATCGTTTTTATTAATGAATTGATAATAACAATGACGTTCAAACAGCCTGTAGTCATCTGTTATGCATTTTTGTAATGAACGAGGTAGCCAAATTGGTAACAATAACGTGGGGAACAGAATTTTCGCTGTTGTAAAACGTTAAGAATGGCGCTGCAAGCTATCAAAAGTTAGAAACGGCAGTTTCAAAGAAGTGTCAACAGAATACATAGTTGTAGAAGTCGTTGCAGTTGAAACGCAAATTCGAAATTTTGAACTTAGTTGCGCTAGAGCATTCGGCAGCTTTAGATACTACAACAACTACTTTATTCTGTTCCAGGCCTAAGATTTACTATTCCTTTCATATAATCGTGGTAAAGTTGCTGTAACCGTAAACCAAATGCATGAGTGTAGGCTCATGCAAACAAAATAAATGAATTATAATGATGCCAACTTGACTTGTTTGCGATTTTTATTTTTATAAACAGCTTAAATTGGATATTTATGTGAAAAAGTGGACACCATAATTTTTTATGTAAGCAGCTAACTTTGATGTTTTAAATAAAAATAATTTATAACTGCCCAAAAATATGATAAATATGCAGGCATACAAAAGGCACGTAAAAAGGATTTTGAAGAATAATAACAGAAAATATGTATTTTGGACAGTAAAGTCAAAGTGCAGCTAACTTTGATTTTTTGTATGAAAATTATTTTAAAATGTCAAAAATTTTTGGCATTTATCTCAAATGTGCAGGTATAGAAAGTGCACTTAAAAAATAAATTTGTATGGAATTTTAAAGAATAGTACATATAAGAACATTTAAAAAACAATTTTTTAAGAAACGCTTTTTTTAAAAAAGAACATTTAAAAAAAATTTTGCGCCCCCTAGATTTTATCCTGGCTACGCCCATATATTCGTGTATTGTCATCGGGAATATGCATGCCTGCAAAGTTTCATCCATTTGCATTGAGTATAATGCGGTTAAATTAACGGTACAAGATTTGATTTTCTGAAGTGAAGCTAAAGAAAAGGTTTTAAAAATATTAATTTTGTGCAGTTAGGTGAAAAGTGCACTTCAACAAAAGGCAGTTAAGTCAAAACTATTGTATATTTATCAATTTAAAAATAAAATACATATTTACATTTAAAATAAATTCATAGTGACATTGTTAATTTCTGGAATAAAAGGTAAATAAAAGGTTGTTATCCTGAACGTTCTATAAAAATTTTGTTTCCTAAGATAAAAAAGATTTTTCGAGAGGAAATTGGTACTTGGTAGTAACTAAAAGTGGTGTCAATCTTTACAATTTTTGTTTTGCACAAAAATTTTAATGGGTCGTAGTTCTTATTGTATTGTATAGTACTGAAACACTAATAAGAACGTTTTTAAATGCTGCTTTCTATTCTTGTATGATTCAAACCGATACAAGTACCGATACAAGTATGTAAGTATCGATACTTTTTTTTTCGATACTAAGTAGGTATCGATACTTTACGAGCGATACCACATCGAGTAAAAGTATCGATACCTTAGGGGTATCGTTTCATCCCTATTCACACAAAATTCGCATTCTATGAACATTTTCAAATACATTTACAAGTCCGACAGACTCACCAAAAAAGTCTATCACTCAATTTCATTTTTAGGTCACACTATCATACTTCACAGGGTTTATTAAGTTGGTACAATTGTACTTTTTTTGGTATGATTCAAAACTAAAAAGTACGCTGGTACCCCCGTGACTCATTTTGTACTATTTCCAAATTTTTCAAACCTACATATTTATAATTGATATAAAATGGCAACTCGTATTTACTTTCCAATGAATATAAGCGGAGTTTAGTGTTTGGTGCAAATAGTCTTGCGAAAATGGAAAATGTCGTAGCTTTTTTATGAAATCTAAGGGAAACTCTATTTTTTGTTGTTGGATTTAACAAAACAGCTATGATATTTTGCATTTTCTCTTTTGCAAGACCATTTGCACCAAACACTGAACTCCGCTATTGTGAATAGATTTTTGCACTTGTTCATTGAACGATTGCTTACGCCGCATTCTAAATTTAGTATCAGCGGCAGCATAAAAGCGTGCATTTTCTGATGATATTGACAAGTTTTTAAAAGATATTGGAAACCACTTTTGCAAACGTTCTACATAGTAGAAAAGACGACTTCCTCTCAATTCAAGATTATTTTGGAACGAATTCATAATATTTTCAAATATTCGTCAACATGATGGTTGTCACGTCAAAAAGTAATCAACAGAATTTTGGAACAGTGGAAACCTACTCCATTATTATTTTACTCCGAATTACTTTGAAGGAGATTTTACAAGCGCGCTAAATAAAATTTTATTATATTCGGACTTTCTACTCCTTTCTCGTTTCTGCAGTACATATCGTCAGCTCAGAATTGGTTTGATCTACCGACCATTTTTAAAAAAAATTGAGTTAGGTATGGGTATATATATTTTGAACACCCGCTTTTTGAATCCAAAATCTGTTTCGCGAAATTTTTTGTGGTTTCTGAGATATAAAGCATTCATTTTGTTGCATATCAACTGTTTGAAAATTTTTCAAGTTTAGTTTTGCTCTACAAGCCACTGTTTGGCGATTGCAGCAAATTCTTCATACAAAAAAGTACAAAATAAATTTTACTGTTGCTTTGCTGCATTGCCGTAGGAAAAAAAGTAGTTAAAGCAAAAGCAAAATAAAATGACAACAAGAAAATAAATTTGTGAAAAATAGTTTTATAAAATAATGGATCCAACCAAGTGTACGGTTTGCTATTATTTGTGTTTCTAACCTACCCAAGGGAAATGCTTTAAAATTTTACTACAAACGAAAATTAAATATGTTTAATCTTACAGCAACCATTATTATGTCATATATACCAACTTTTACTTATTGTGCCTTTTTGACGGAAGCTCATAGTGGTCGGAGTGGTAACAATAATGCTAGTGCTTAAATTAAAATTTTAAATGAATTAATAAAAGATTATCCACTAATTAAAACTTTGACATAATGGAGCGATTCTTGCGTACCTCAAAATAAAAATCGAATTAACGCAACCGCAATCAAAATGTTCTTTAAACCAAATAATATTGATGCCGTAATACGAACATTATTTACTACCCGTCTCCACCATCCATCAACTTGGTAAGAACAGCATGTCGCACATGAATTATACTCGTGTAGACTGTTCATGTTAATGTTTCGTCCATGTGCTGGCATCGGTGCCTAAACATTCGTCTTAGCATCCATGTGCGTCATGATGTTGGCCATACAATGGATTTTCTGTATACAACCAAACACACAACAACAAAAATTGTGGTCAATCAGAACATGAACATCAACACGTATTCGCCACATACAAGAACATGAACAAATAAATACCGTTGCTCTGCCGGCGTTATGGTCATGTCATGTTCAAATCGAAAGCGCATGGAGACGTGGGGTTAATTCAAGAAGTGAAATGTGTCCATGGTGTTATTGACCGGTACTTAAAGAATATTGAAATTCATAGTCCTCTTCATTTTCTAAATTTGCTTAAAACAATGCCAAATAATAAAACAAAACTTAAAGTTATGGAAATGCTTCCGGAAAATTTTCGCACATACTCGTTGGAAGCAAATAAAATGGACTTTCGAAAAGTCCCTTTTGCTAAATTTAAAGTACTTCTATACAGTTAAAATAATGATTTATGTATATATTATAAAACTTCTACCAGAGAGGAAAAATATAAAAATGCAATTTAGGTTAAGTCTGCATCAAAAAATTGTTTGAAAACTCCTGAGAATTTGTAGACGAATGTTTTGAAAATATCGAAACCATCATTTATTTCCAGCGATAAAAATAGAGACATAAAAGACTTGCTTATATTTCTTCCACGTGTTGGTGAAGCTTATTATAAAAATTTACTCAATATTAAGTTTTAAATTTTCTTTTTACTTTTGCATTATTTAAGTTGTTTAATTTGTGGCTTTTTATGTAACTTTTTATAACAGTAGAACTGTTTTTTCTGTTTTTGTAAAGTAAAATCAAATAAAAAAAACAATAAAAAAAATTCATCTCAACAACAAGTTACTCAATACACAGCAATAAGTATACTTATGCAGCACAAAAAGCCACTTTTTTAAATTTTTTTAGAAAAGTGGCGTATGCGGCACTAAACAATATTTTTCATTTTCAAAAAAAATACTATTAAATTCTAACTTTATTCATGAAAGTGCGCAAAAATTTGCATTTTTCTTCAAAACATATACCGGAAGCAGTGGTAAAAATTTAAAAAAATTCTATCGGGTACAATTTGAGTAATCTTCATGTAAATCTTCTTTGTCGTTTTTCTCCACTCCGATTTTTTGGCATATGCGCCAAACCAATTCTGAGCTGACGATATTGCAAATTGTAAACACAATAAATTTGGAAATGCAATTCGAAGATGCTCGTATGCACATATTTTTAGAACGCTTAAAAATTAAATTTTCGTTTAAAATTCAAGATTACATTTTGAGAAATATTCGTCAATTTTCCACAAGAAAAGACGAAAGATTCTAAAAAGTGTATGAAAATGGATTTCTCGACCCTAAAAGCCGCATGATACAGGTTTGGCTGGCTAGACCAAATACAATTTGTTTGCCTCTATTCTTGAATATTTTGGAAAACTAACTATTTTGAAAAATCTGGGGCCCGAAATTCATTTTTGACCTATGGTTTCTTTGGCATAGTTTCTTGGAATGACTTATAGAAGAAGAATCGCGATGTGCTTTAGACGCGAAAAAATTTTTAATTTTTGTATAAATAATGATCATGTATTTTTTGCTATCTATACTTTACATATGTATATGTACAAATGAATTTTAAGTACCTTTTGTTTTTGTTGTATTAAATTTTTGTTTTTAAAAATAAAGCAAAAAAAATTTATAGAAAAAAATGATTTAGTACTATTGGGGCCGAAAAAGTACGATTTAAAAAGTTCGTTGGTACGATATTGGTTTTCTCATTTATGAGCACAAACGTTTTTTTCTTTGACAAATCGTTCGACTGAATAGGATAGTGAATCACGAACTAAAACCTTATTAACGAAAAATCTTTCAGATCAAATAACAACAAAAATTTTTTTTATTAAAATCAAGAATTAAGCACGACAAACAAAATCTTGTTAATTAAAAAAAAAATTAATTTTAAAATGCAGGGTATATAAAATCTGTTTTGCTCCCTTATTACTCAGATGCTCGTGCTTTTTAAAGATATATTTTTAGAAAGAGACTAAAAATTCGACAATTGATAAAATAAAAAATACAAATTATATTTCAACCGTTTTTTTCTAGTGCAATTAGAATTTGAATTTGAAACCAGTTACTTTGATGCTGCTGCAAATCTGGCAGGTGATAAAAATTAAAATTTTAATTAACTGATAAAAAAAACAATTACTTTTATTGTTATCTTCTCACCACGTTTTAAGACTTTATAACTTTTCTAATAGATATTTAAAAATTACAAATAGGGCCAGAAGGAGCTTAAACACGGTTAAGAACAACTTTCTGACAAATTCGTGTACATGTGCTTGATAACCTGTCAAGCTTTTATTAACAGTTTGATATGTCTGCTGTCAATACATATTGTAAAAAATGTCAATGGCGGACAAAACTCTAGTAGCAACTATGGCAGTATGTTAAAAAATAATAAAAATATAGAAAGGAAAATAAACTAAAACGAAGTAAAATAAAACTAGAGTGCTTATAATTCGTATTCACTAAACAGTTTTATTTGTATAATACCTTCAGTTTTTCGAAAACCTTTGGAAAAAGTTTCCCGATGATCTGGCAACCAGTGAAATGCGCATAGGAATAGCTTCTTCACCAACAATAAATTTCAGTTCATCAATAATACGAATTGGGAAGTTAGCACATTAAAACGAAACCTTGAAAACGAGTTTACTTGGCAATGCTGACAGTGTCCTATTTTTCTGCTACATCAAGCATGCCAAAAATCAAAAATTGTTAATTAGTCATCAAGCATCTTTAAATAGGGTTTCTATTCGGAAAACATTTTGTTGGAATCTACGGAAATTTTTATGCGAGAGCCTCGAAAATTGTTCCGCAAAGTTTTCAACGTTATGGTTTTTTACAAATTAGAATACGAACTACCAGCTCCAAGCTTTTCGTGTAAGCTTTAAAGTATATCGTCGGCTTAATATGCAAACCTGCTAAATCCACTTTTAAAGTAAATTGAGATTTTGATACCGTGTGGTAAAGAATAATATGCTTCGTCGACCAGCATGTAGTTTTTCCTCAATTTAAGTCTTGAAGTGTGTCAAATCAACTATACTTTTGGTTTTCCACTCAAGCAGCAAATAGGAAAGTTAAAAAAATTTTGTTGAAAGGGATTAAGCAGGTTTGCATATTAAACCGACGATATGATAAAAAAATATTAGAAAAATTCTAGGAATTAAATGCATATATGTGACGCGCAAAATAGAAAGGGACCTAATGGTTTTGTTCAGGAGAGCCATTTTATCTTTGTATCTTTGGTGTACCATCACTGACCGTGTTGGTATTGGTCTCATTTGAAAGCGACACATCTCAACCTTGTTGGTCAACCTTGAAAACGCGCGTACGTCGTCCCTACCTCTTGTTTTGTGTAGTTGGTTTTTACTGTTTCCTTTACCTTACTGGTCCCTTTCTCTATGCGTTGTCACATATGTGTTTCATTAAGTTTAATTAAATTTAAATTTAATTTGAATTTTCATATCCGCTGCATATGTTGAGTTGCAACTGCACCTAGGAATGGGAGCCGAAGATGTCAATTTGATGTGCCTGGTAAGCCATCAAATTGTCATCGAGTGCCTATGTCCCACCTCCGCGTGGTGGCTCCCGGTAACTTCTGGATATTTCCAGTTGGCTAAGTGGACAGGGTTATACAGGTCTGTGTAATCAAACTGCCCTTCGGAAAGAAGGGCAGAAAGATACTTTGAGGAATTTACCTCATTGTATAGTGATTATTGTCCTAGAACAATGGTCTTCGGCTTTTGAAGAGACGATGGGGTCTGTACTCCATGCGTAGGCAAGCAGAGACGTATATGACTCAAATTATCACACTACTCTTCCAAGGAAGTTTAGTAAAAATACCTTGGTGTATTTCAACCCTGGTATAGTGATCATTTGAAAAATTGATGAAGTTGCTCAACTTTGCTTACCGGTCTAGCATGTTCAGTTAGATGGGGTGTCGGTTGAGTCAACATTGAACAGGTTGGAGTTATCCCTGGATCCGTAAGGTGACAATTGACTTGTGATTGGTCTTGGATTTATCCTTGACCCAGGTGTACTGGCACTCCTAGTGAGTCTCATACGACCTAACAGAGCGTATGCTGCTTGATGGCGTCACTGAAACCATCGAAAGCTAGAGTTCGTTTGGTCTGGATAGACCAAATTCACTCGAGGTCTGACCTAAGGACTTGAACAGTAGGCACTACGGGAGTCAGCTGCCCCTGGCGAAAAAGCTGGGCTGACGGTGGTTGAGGTCTCTGTTTAGTGGGCTTCTGTAAGGAATGCTTCCTGTCTTTTAGGATGATTGCCTTATGGGAGTCGATGCCCTTTGGAGGGACGCTATTCAGAGTACACGTAGTGGCTGTGGTTTAAACCCAAAGTCGCGGGTAGGAACTCGCTCACGTAGAAGTCTGATTTTTCACCTTCGGGGAGAGTTCGGGCTGTGAGGGATTCCTGGGTGCTGTTGCTATTCGACAGATGCTGCGGAATTCAATAAGCAGCGGAGGTTAGATAGCTCCAGTTCTCAAACAAGGGACGAATGTGTATTCTTCGACGGGTTTACACATTCAAAGTTGCTACCTGTGTGTGCAAATGAATTCTAACTCACTCAGGGGCATTTGGTAAGTGCTTAATATTAACTCACCAGATGGTTTGGTTTGGACCATCGTGAGGTAAGGTCTTAGGACGATACTCACGTGAATCTATAATCGAATCTGCACCTAGGAATGACCGTCCCTCAGGCCGAACTCTACCACAAGTGGTGAAGAATCGGTCATTTAGTGGAATTTTCAGCATATCCCTTCTTAAGCTTTTTTCAGCTTTTAAAGAAAAAAATTTGTTTCTAGGAAAAATCTGAGTGATATTTTCAGTTCGTGTTTCTGATTTCACTAAACATACTGTGAGCCAAAAAAAAAAACCTGTACACTTGTCAAATGAAAATAAAAGAAAACACAGAGATTAAAGTAAAACCATATTATAACTTTTGTACAGGACAAACAACTTAACGTAACTTTAAAAAAGATTAAAATATTAAGGTTTTCAGTATTTTGTATGGTGTCCTTTATCTTCTTTAACAGAAAGAAGTCTTCTTGGCATCGAATGGACTAGATTTTTTGTAACTTCTTGGGGAATAGAACTCCAGATATCTTTTAGAGCGTTTTTAATGATTATTTTCCGGATATGTGGTAATCTCTTAATTTTGTTTTCATATGAGCCCACAAATGCTCAATCGGATTTAAATCCGGGCTTTGGGGAGGATGAGGCAAAACTTTTTTTGTGTTATAAAGCAACCATTCCTTTACGATAACGGCCGAATGCTTTTGATCATTATCTTGCATGAAAACAAAACCATTCACTAAACCCATTCCCCTTACTTTCTCCATACAGATAAACGTCCATCACTTCCAAATACATGGACGTAAATCTGTATGCACTTGGATTCGTAGATTAAGTGCTTCCCCTTCCTTATGGTTTACTTTAATCTCTGTGTTTTTATTTTAATTTAACAAATGTACAAGTTTTTTTTCGCTCACTGTATATAAACAAAGATTGTTTATACCCAATAAAAAATTTATCATTTTGCGAAGCACTAATGGTACATTTAAAAATATAAGCGCACAATTATGCGCTACGCAATAAGACAAACAGAGATGCAGTAAAGTAAGTGAGGGAGCTCTTAAGAAGTTTCATGAAAGAAAAAAAGTAAGATTTCAAGTGCCACCTTCATTCCCTTACTACGAAGCAGGTTTGTAAGGGAGAATATCAATAATAACTGTAAAAAAAAACATTCAGTATGTAAAGCTGATAGCTACGTTCACCAGTTTTTATATGCCTTGATTAAAGCGCATTTTGTGTCAAAAATGTTTTGCTTCAAACTGGGAACTCGCCATATAAAATTCATGTCTTCCGTAAGCGGTATGGTAAGTGAAACTCTAACATTTCTACCTTACAAACCTGCTTCGTTTGAAGCTCAATTTTTTATTGGGTATAGGATTTGAACTTTTTTTAATATCATATCATATCTTTTTATACATACATATTCTGAATTGAGAAAAATTCTTCTCTTCTATTACTGCTTCAGCTGTTGAAAAAGCTTTTAAAATTCCCAAAAGAACAATTCAATTACTATGGAATAAAATTTTCACACCGACATTTAAGCTCAATAAAAATTAGAAAAAATCGCATTATCTCCCGAATAAACTTGTCTGACCATTCTGTCTGTCATATTTTCCACATGATTACCACCTACGCACATTTATTGCGGTGACATACAATATTATTACGAATATTTAATTTTTTATCACTCACAAGTAGACAATTTCAATTTTCCCTCCCTACATCAGTAACAAGTACTTCCGTTATAATGATTTATCTCATGTCCAGTAATAAAACTATATAAAACGGCTGCAGCAGCAGAAACAACTATAAATGCCGAATGAACAAACAAGTTGGATCAAAAATAAACTAAAACATACAAACATACACACGACAACAATATTATGCACAAAAGGTATTTCCTGTTATAAAACTGCAATTTATTCAGTAAAAAGAAAAAAAAAGAAACAAGATTCAAAAAACAACTACATACATAGATCTAAATAGTTGTACGAGTAGTGCAGTAGTCCATACATGCCACACAAAATCTCATGAACAATTTCATGCATGAGAATAAATACACTTAAAAACCCAGCAGATATTTGTGACACAAGTACGTTTGTATGCAAAACAAAAAAAAAAAACTTAAATGTCTGTATTTTCCATAAAAAGTTTCAAGTGTTAAATGCAATTTAAACTAAATTAAATTAATAACCCTCCTTCCACATCTACACACACACATTCATTAACTAACTAACCATAAAGTAGATACGAATTTTTTTATTTTATTTCAACAGATATGAGTACGATGGGTCTATACTACCGTTTATTTATTTAACGCAATTTAGAACCACAAAATCATTCATATCGTTTCATTTAACAAATCGACTGATAAATCCATCTGAATCCCAGCCATCCAATCGGTCGTGTAAATGTGTATGGATCTGTGTAAACAAACATTTGTATATACATATGTAAGTGATATTTACATTTGTATTTGCTTATCTGTTTACATTGTCGTTGTTGTTGTTAGTTGAGATTGAATTGAATGGATGGCTGTTTTACTCGTATGTAATTGACCTCTTTCAATGAGACGACATTCTTTCAACAGTAACAATAACTACAGATTACGGGCGGTTTGTTTTTTATTAAAAAAAAATGTTTCCACTATTCGGGGAAGAAGGTAATATTTAGTTTGTCTATTTGAAAGGGAGGCAAAATTAAAATTATTACCTTTAATGGGGGTCAATATTTTTGTTACGTAATTTTAAGTCTTTTCCTACTCTATTCCAGATGATATGAGTATTTTTTGCACGCAGAGAAAAAATATGGTTGGGCATGGTTACGGCAACAACACTATGTTTAATGTAACAATATATTGTTGTCGTACACAAATAATTGTTAGTTTTATTTAATATCAACAATATTATAGTTACTGTAAACATATCAATGTTTATCGCAATTATAAATTTGAGTGTTGTTGACCGAAAAATAATTATTTTTCTAACAACTTAATTATGATAACTTTCTAAACATATTATATTACTCACAACCATATCATGATATTTAATAGCCATAACATGATCATTTTCCATACATTTATCATATTATGTTAAAGATGCAATCAAACTATTTTTACTCTAATCATATTATGTTAGCGCCATTTGTAAAATAATTTTGAATCAGTTGTGTCGTTTGTTTTTGTTTGTGATCGGTCTAACAATTTAAAGATAAATTCCCATAAAAAAATAAGTTTAAAGAAATTAAAAAAATTTAAATATTAGCGGAGTTCATTCAGCATTAGTGATGTAATAGTGCAAATGCAAAATATCGTAGTTTTTTTGTAAAATCCAAAAACAACACACACAGAGATTTCATTATATTTTATAAAAGTGCTACGATATTTCTGTGGTTTTCATGGGCAACCGTGTATTTCTTTAAACAAATTTTTTAGGAAAACCGAAAAACCATTGTAGATCAAACTATGGGCTAGGTATTGCACTTTTTAAACTTTGTCATTACGTTAAAAAATCGGAATTTATCTTTTTTTCAAAAAATGTAAAGAGCGTTTAAAATTAGGCAATATGGCATCAACATCTCAAAATCGGAAAAATTGACATACGCGGTTGCCCATGAAACACAGATTTTGCATTTTATTAACATTAAGAAAAATTGTAAAAAGCCACAAAATAAAAAATCGATGCAAACAAATTTTAATTTATTTAGTATTTTTATGACAGCTATGAAAGGTGCTGTATCATAATATGATTGCTTCTAAATTTATTATGATTAGCATGATGATAATATGATTACTTCTTAGCTTATTATGATTAACATGTCAATAATATGATTAATTTCTTAGCTTATTATGATTAACATGACAATAATTTGATTACTTCTTAACTTAGTATTATTAACAGAATAATAATATGATTAAGGGAAACATATTATGATGTAATAGTACGAGTATATTTAGGCATAATATGATTCAATAATAATCTTAATATGGTGACTACAATCATGAATCTTATCATAATATGTTGCTCTTAGAATATGTTTACCACAACCATGTTTTTTCTTTGCGTGTGCTTGTGCTTGTATTTTTGAGGCCTTAAGCTGCGTTCACAATCAAAAAAACATTTTCACTTGGTGTTCATAATAGAATAAAACTTCAGCAACAATTTGTATGAAATTGTTTCTGACGTTTAAAATAATTTTATTTAGTTTCAAGGCGAATTTATTACAGGTGGTCTTAAAAGCCCTGCTGATATTAGCTAAAATCACTGTTGGATGTCAAAATTTTGTTTATTCTCTTTTATTTTCTTTGTTTCTGTTTTGTTTTATTTCTGTTTTTGACATTGTACAATGATTTTACAAAAACAAATTGCTTGTGGTTTTTGTACGAGTTGTACTTGTTGTAATACCGAGATTACCTGAGATGAATTCGCCTTGTTTAGTTGTGAATGAAAGTTTTAACAAAATGTTAACAAAAATAAATATAAATGCATTATATTGTAGTGGCTAAAATTTGCAAACGGTTTTTTGATGCAAAATGTGTTTAGTTACAAAAGAAATTGTTGCTGTATTATGAACACCAAGTGAAAATGATTTTTTGATTGTAAACGAAGCTTTAAAGTAAAATGGTTCCAAAACAGAGTTTTAAAAAAACCGATATGTTTAAGAAACACAATTTTCACTTCATTTTAATAAAAATAACAAATCTTTCAAACCTATCAAAACTACTGATTGTGCTTATGTTTGTAACATAAAAAAATATCAGTTCAAGAACCACCATTTAGTTTACCGATCTATTTAGAAACACTTTTTTAAGTAATCAAACTACACAGAAAAAATTATTTATCCAATTCAAACAAAAAATTTGTAGAATCAAACAATTTTTTGTCTGAAATCGGTCCTATAAACAAATACGCATATTCAAACAATTTATTTGCTTTTTGTTTATTGAAAAAAAACACTGATTTTTTCAAACAAATAATTTAACTGAATCAAACAAAAAGTTTACTGAAATTCATATACTAAATTTCAAAATAAAAAAAAAAGGTTTTTGCACAATCAATGATGCGCACACAAGCAGGCACTGTATTAGAAGATGATGGCAGAGAGAGCAGAGCGGCCGGCTGGCTTTGAGACACATTTTTTTGTTGGAATAATTTTTGAACGAAGTCTTTTTTTATACACACAATGTTTTTCGTCATCACTCACTGTTGCTGTATCCTTTCCTTTGCTAATGAAGAAGAAATGTAACCCAAAAACGGCGACAGACCGACTCGATATGTTTTTCGTCATCATTATATTTTTGTATTTGATGTATTTAAGCAAACAGTTTGAAAAAATTGAATACGGGATTTTGGTTTTTTTTTAACCAACTTTGAAACCAACCAAAAATTTATTTTGTTTCTTATAATGTTGTTGTTGTTTCTGTTGTTTAAAAAGAGTGAAGTTTTTTTACAAACAAAAATTTTAATTGAATCAGTAAAAAAATTTGTAGAAATTAAAAAAATTTTCAAACAAGCGTTTGTTTGAAAATAATTCGGCAATAATTTTTTCTGTGTATGTCCCTTCAGTTGGCTCGCAAAATTGAAGATATTTGATACATCACAAGGACAAATCCTATTGAAAATGGTGGGATTAAGTCCATTGTTTCAAATGGGCCCCATAAAAACTTCTTTCCGGAATAGTATTTGTACCCATTAACCATCTTATTATGCTGGTATATTGGGGAATTCCTCGTCAAGTCGAATGGTTTAACATTTTTTTTTTTATTTCCCCAATTTTGTGATATTTTTAAAAAAGGGCATTCCTCGAAAATTTATACATATTTTTGACTACTTCTTTTAAGGATCCATTTTTAGTTTTTTGTTCATAACTTTCTAAGTAATTGTGCAAATTGTAATCTATTTGCGAAATATTCGTTTTTAAATGCATTTTACAGAAAAATTATATTTCAAGGTTTTTTTTATTAAAATTTTTGGATTTAAAGTTTTGCCCCCGTATGCATAAGCGATTATTAAATTTAACAAACGTTTATTAAGGAAAAATGTCATAGTAAATTTGTTCTTTAGACCTGTACTAAATTTAAAAATTTTTTATGAATACTGGCATTAAATTTTTATGAAAATGTGTAACTTTAAACTTCTATTTTTCCAATTTACTATTTTTTTTTTTTTTTTTTTTAAATTTTAAAAATCAAAAATCGGCAAATATTTTTTTCCAAATTTTTAAAAATCGAAGAAAAAGTATATATAAGGCCTACAACTGAACCAGGCTAAAAATATTTCGGGTGGATTGAACGAGTAAACTTTCATACTTGGTTTTTATGAACTAGATTACTCTAAGTGCGCTTCGCTACCCCAATTGATATAAAATAAGGAAAATTTGTTCAATGCATGGGGCCAATTATGGCATTCGATACCGATCGAAATATTAATACAATTGAAAGGGAAAATTCGATCGAATGCTGTTATTTGCCTCCAGATTCCGTGAATTGATAACAAAGCTATGTTTGCCTAGTTTCGATACTTTTACTGTTACAATACAGGAATGTTAATTGTATTTATTTAGAAGGTGCCACGACCACTTCTACAATCCATCCCACTTTTTGTCATATGTTGCGCACAGAAAACCAAGCAACTTGTATCAAACTTTTACTCCAGACATGCAGAAATCTACATTTTCTTCATTTTAGGAAAATGGGTATCATAATTTTAGAGTCTATAGGTAAGAAACACACAAACAAAAATATTATAATTTTTCTATAAATGCATTTATATGGATATTTCCAGAGGAAAGTCTAGTTTTTGTCACGTTACGGCACCAAACATTTTAAATTGTTTCTCAAAGAATATTTGGGGCTACAAGCCATGTATTGAATAGGTAGATGCTCCTAGATGGGTCAAATGTATGCCTTTATTATTTATTGCGTAATTTCGTAATTTAGAAATTAAGTAATTTCAATAAACTGAACTGTTTTTGAGATACGCGAATATATGCAGTGCAACCTCCTACATTTTTGAAAACAAGAGCTAACCTAAAAAAAAACAGTTATTAACACCACTGGATTCAGCGTGCCCCGATTAGGTTAAAATGCCAGGTGACTAGCACAGTGTACTTATTGCTCAAGATTACAATATTACAATTCGATTGCAAAAGAAAAAAAATAATATCTTAAAAAATAAAACAACCACCTCCTTCAAAGTTTCAGGATTTGTAAAGAACAGTGTGAGGTATTATATAAAAAATTTTTGTATTTTGGGTGTAAAGCAGACACCTGCGCTGTAGGATTTCATCTGCGGCGGCGGTTGACGCAAAAAAATGCTCGGCGGCGGCTCGCTCCGGCTGTTAGCCGATGTGGCTGTCAGCCGATGGGATATGTATATTAAAATTATGTATGTGTTTGTACATTTGTCTAAACATATTTGTATGTGTTTATATTATAACAAACAATTTAAGCCATTTTCATACTATAATTCACTACTCATGGCATAAAAATATGTTTTTGTTTAAACAAGAATTACATGTTTTCAATGACTCAGGAAATCAAACATTAATTGAATAATTAGTTATTCCAGAGGTACAAAATATAACATTTTTACATATAAAACAATTAAAATAAACATAATCTTTTAGAACTACTATTTATCTTTGTTCGGCTTGAAAACGGTCTCTTAAAAAAGAACAAAATGCGGTACAGTGCCACACCAAAATTTCGACCACGTTGAAGGGTGTGTTGGTGTGCTGACCGCCACCAAACATATTTGCGTTTTACTCTTAAATTCACTTTTCTTGTTAAGCATATTTTCGTAATGCACGAAATCTGAATTGAACTCGCTGATCTCGGCAACCGTATCTCTGGAATCAGTTTCATCCTCCATTACTTTAGATGTTTTAAAAAATCTCACACAATTCTCACACAATTCTCACACATATTTATTTAATTTTGAATTGCAGCCAAATAGATACATAGTTTTTAAAACAATAAACACAACGCTGTTTAACAAAAGTGATTTGGTCAAATTTTTAAAGCGTTAAAACTTTTTGGCGGCAAAATACACAGAATAGTTATCACAAAAAATAATCAACGATTGCACCAGTGTTCACTCATTTTTCTATATATCGTTATTTTAAAAATGTTGATGAAATTTTGGTGCTTTATAAACAAGAAACTAATGGTGTTTTCTTTTCTGACAATAATGTTCCATATATGCTACCATTCGTGCGAGTTTTTGTTCCATTCTAAAAATTTATGCAAAAATGTGAGAAGTTGTCGTTTTCCTTTCTTAGCATGTTGCAACAATAAATGGCAAATTTGTTCCATTTCTTACCCGCAGTTATAACAGTGTGAGATAATATCCTTTTTTGCATCTGCGTAAAGTACTTTTTTATGCAAGCAAGTATTTTTTTTCTTGTGTCTGCAGACAATTTGCGTTATATTGTGAATTTTAGTTATATTGTGATGGATATAAAAACTTTTTGTTTTTCGTTTGTTTAACTTTTATTACATTTCTTTTGTCGCAAAATTTTTAACAACAGCTGACATTAATTATTGAAAATCAGTGCTGTTAACGCTTATGGAATGCAAAGAAAATTTAATGTTGAAAATTGCTACAAGCGTGGTGAATATCGCTTTTAGTACAAACTTTGCATTCAATATTTAACACGCTAAATACACATTAGTGTTGAGTGTAAAACGTAGCTATTATTTTGTTCTATTGTAATTTAGAAAAATGACTCACTTTGTAAGGGTTCGTGTCACCTAATAAATATATTACACAACTATAATGCATCATTATTTTTTAGAAAAGAAAACACCATAAGAGGGAGTTTACACGGTGTCTATTCAGACATGTCTAACAAACACGTTTGTTTTGTTTGTTGGCGATCGGGGTAGAGAAGAAAGAAGGGTTGCCAAACAGACATGAAATGAGTTTTCATATTTGTTAATAAGAATTTTCATGTTTTCAATTTGTATGTATGTGTATATTAGAATATTTGACATAAAAAGAGACACGTTTGGAAATACATCGTGAAAAGACAATAGGTTTTTGGTAGCATGTTCAAAAGAGAATGTCAAAAAAAGACATGTCTGGATATACACTGTGTAAACTCCCTCTAAGAGTTGCACTTTTTAAGGATAGAAAAACAAAAAATAATGTGGCAAGGTGTTAAAAAAAGAGAATAAAAATTATTTACAAAGTAATCGGTGGCTAAGCTGCAGCCGATTTTTAGCCGAAGAATTTTCGGCGGCGGTGGCTGCAAATATTTTCATCGGCGGTTGGCTAACAGCCGGCTAAGCCGCTTCGGTGCAGGTCTCTGGTGTAAAGGCCTAAGCAGCCAGCTAAATGCGCATATGAACTAGCATATACCTCTTAATAAATCTTAGTGTATTTATCTAAAAATAAAATTCGGGAATTTAGCAAATTATCATTAATAAATAAATAAATAAAGATTCGATAAACATTTTGTTTGATTTATTCAACGTTTCCAATAATTTAATTTAACAAATCACGTAAACATTTTGTTGAAAAAATTGTTTCGGGCAGGAACTTTTTATTGACTCAATAAACTTGGTTGTCGAAAAAAAATTTATCGCAGAAAATTCAAATATTTGTTTTTATCAAATATGCGATTTTTGTATTCAAATAGGAAAATTATTTTTGTCTGTGTACTGATAAACATCCTAAAGGACCTTTTCCAACAATATACAACTTTGCCATGCTAATCGCAATTTTGGTAAACGTTTTTAAATTAAAATTTAAGTATTTGATACATAATGGCATTTTAATCTTTCGGAAACACCCTGCTTCTTAGAGGCTTCAACTGAACAATTTGGAACAACAACAAAACGCAAAGGAGTTTAATAGTTTAAAATCTACAACAATAAAGTTTTTAGATGCCTTAAAACAGTTTTATTAAATTTCTAGATATTTTTAGGATATAACAAAGAATTTATAAATTTGTTATTTAAGTTGCATTCTTGTGCTTTTTTTATTAATAAACCATTCGCGATGTCAAGAGTGAATTATTTACAAGAATAATGGTCTTGTTTAAGGCGCTGTGGAATATGGCCCCAAAAAGAATCAAAATTAACCCAATTTGCATACCGTTTACCGATTGTTATTTCTACAATGTTGATCTCAGATCCTATAAGGTATATTTATATTATTGGTCCTTATTAGTAGCAAAAATGGTGAAATGGGTTTCCCGAAGACCCCAGATACGATGGGGACTAAGTTGTTATATATTTCTGTAACATCTGCTTTGTAAAATTTTACTATTGAAATTCAGACTGGTCGGTCCATAAATGGCTGAGATAAGAGCAAAAAAAACCAGACTGCCTCCAATTTTTTTTATAATATCTCATGTTGTCGTATTTAAGGCCCATCACCGAAAGTACAAAGTTGGTTTTCCCACAGTATTGATCAAACCCTTTACAAAGTATATACATTCTGGTTAATTACGCGAACAGCCAAATCCAGTTGATTGTCTGCCTGTCTGTCTGTGGTTTTTCTGAAGCATCCAGATATGATTACGACTTAGTTGATATATATTTAAGTCAGATATGTTCTTTTAAGTTTTGCTACTGAAATTCTTCCAAATCGTTTCATAAATGACTCAGATATGAGCAAAAACCACGACTGCCTCTATTTTTTCTGTTGTTCTGGAGAATGGCAAGAGTCAAAGTTTCCAAATTAGGTACAAGCATCTTGGTTATCAGTACACAGAAGTGGGCGTGACAGAAAATATATTTATTTACATCTAAATAACGATATTTATATAAGTTTCTGTTCTTATTGCACCATGGTGAAGGGTATTTAAGATTCGGCATAGCCGGGCTTAGCACTCTTACTTGTTTAATAAAAAATATCCCCAAAAATTAAATACAATATATGACCATGAATTTGGAGTAATTCTTCGTTCTGAAAAATCACCTTTTTACCTCAAAAATTTAATTTTAAAAAACACACACAAAGAAAATTATATTAAAAATTTTGGTTGGATTCATATGCTCGAAACTTAAAATCCTGAATTCAAAATCCCGAATTTCAAAATCCCCAGTTAAAGTTTTGGTTTTTTTAAATCGCACAATAATTAGCATGGTTGGCGTTTCGACTGGGCAAAAGGATGGTCTCCTCTATAGTAACGGCTACGCTTACTTCAGCTTCTCTGCATAGCCGGCCTTCACCGCCTATCTTTAAATGTTCCTGTAAGTCTTGTTTACCCATACAGACAATTGAAAATTGTTATTAGTAGGGATGAGATTTTCATGCACTAAAAAATCGAAAATATGCGCATAAAATATGCACTAAAAACTACAAAATATGCATTAAAAAAATAAAAAATATGCACTAAAAACTTGACCATTTTCAATAAAAAATCGTTTTTCTTTAATTTTATTTAAAACTAGCTGACCCGACAGACGTTATCCTCTCAAAATTAGGAAAAATGTTAACGTTCGGTTTTTAAAATCCGTTAAAAAGATACGAACATTTGCAAGGAAAATTAGTCAAATCAATGGAGCCGTTTTCTGATTTTAGGTAAATTGAAAAAAAGTGCGTGTTAAAGTGGGCGGGGAAAAATTTTCTTTCCGTAAAAACGTAAGTTGGACCATGTCGGTGATTTTATTTGTCAAATCGATGGAGCCGTTTTCTGATTTTAGGCAATTCGGAAAAAGTGGGCGTAAAAGTGAGCAGGGCAATATTTTATTTTCGTATAAATCTAAGTTGGACCATGGCGATCATTTTAAAGAAAAAATCGTCCAAATTAAAAAGATGTCATTGGTGGTGCAATATGAAAATTGGATTTTGCCACGTCCCTCCGCCCGCAGGCTGAAAATCAAAAATCAGACTTCACAGTGTCACCCGCCTGAATATTCTGAAGATTCCCTTAAAATTTCATCAAAATCGGCCCAGCCAGCCGTTTTGGAGTCCATACGTTGTATGTACAAACATACATACACACATCCTTTTTTATATATATAGATTAAAACTCCATTGTTGTTTTTATTCTATTGTTATTCAAAGGTATAATATTTTTGAAAACTTAATTTAAATAACTACATAAAAGCTTTTGTACATGGAAAATGAACGTCAACCGAAGTTGAGGCATACTTGAAGGATGCCAATTCATTTGGAGAATATTAATTTTCTAATTCAGATCACACATTTGATTTTTTCTTTTTGCAACACGTTTTGGATTTTTTTTTAAATTTGTCGGGCTATTTTCCTTCCACATGTTTATTTAATAATTCGAGTTGACTATTAAGTGAACTAAATCCTTCCAATTTAGTTACCCTCAAGGAAACCTGGGTGCAAGTGTCTCCAAGTCACCAGTTTTGTCTACTATATTGATGACATTGTCAACGAAGTGTCTACACTACATTTAATTTGACACTGTATTTGGCTTTATTACGAATAACAACTTACAAATAATCAATAACAACTGAGAGTACAATTCCTATTAAAGTTAACGAAATAATAAAAAAAAATTGTTATGATTTCATATTCTTACAAAAAGTGTAGACTACTTTTACTAAAATGTACTAGCGATTCTCTGGTTCCAATGTCTACATATGTTCCCAAAGGAACTACCTAGTCAGTACCTAGTCAATTGTACAAATGTCAGTAGTAGATTTCCAATGACACGCACATGTTAAATGTCTATTGTAAATAACATAACCTGGGGTGTAATAAGTCACTAGTACTGGTGACTGTTTCAATAGTGAATCAGTACAAACTCACTACTGACATTTCCTGCAGGGTATTGTTTCACCAATATATCCGAAGTTGGAAAATACAAATGCTAATTGACTTTTGATGTTATTTAAATTTAATATTTCTTTTACTGTTTTTATTGCATAAGCATCGGTAGCAACAAGTTCTTCAATAACATTCTTAAATTGCTCAATGTTTTTTGAATAGAATTCTGAAGCATTTATTCAGGTTCCCCTTCTTGTTAATACTGGATGCGGTGGTGACGGTACCAAGAGATACTTTTCATTATAAATTGCAACTCGTGCAGGAGCCTTTAACAATATTTTTTCCCTTATGAAACCAATAAATCAATATTATCGAATTGGCTTCCAATTTTTTTTGCAACTCGGTGTCACCCTTGTGCCAAGCAAGTAACATGTAACAGTTTTGGATAAATTGTATATATTATAATATGAAAATTTGTAAAAATATATCACTCAAAAATGTTAAAATATGCAAAAATATGCATTTAAAATCAAAATATGCAAAAATATGCATTTTTACCAAAATATGCAACAATATGAAACAACAAATCCATGCCATTTTAACGCAAATTTAATGACTCGGAAAGATAATTGGTCGAAATCGATTTTAGACTATCGACATCCCTAGTTATAAGTTAATAGTGGATTTATAAAATGCATCGTTATTATCATTTGCTAATAAATCACGTATTATAAATCTCATATAAATAACTCAATTATATGTGTAGGGTATTAAAACTTTACTTTATCTTAATATTATTAATTTGCTTACATTTTTCTTAAATACAATGTAAACATTTTAAAGTTCATCCAGTGATTTAAAGTCATGTAACGATATCAGGCAAAACTTGGGAGATAATGCAAGACTTTTTTTTCTTTATTTATTTTTATATTTTATTATTAACAATTAAAAATAAACAACCAACATGATAATGTGTTAATAAAAAGTACATTTGTATACTTTGTTTTGTTGCGTATGAATGTAATGCGAATGATTACATATCAAAAAATAGAGTTTAATGACCAAAAAATATGCCTGTATACATACAAGTGTTCATAGACCTCCAGATCGAACAATTTTTGAGATCAATAAACTTGTTTAAATCGTTGAACATTTCGTGTGTAGTGTTATTTCGTATTTCAACACTAATCCTTAATTAAGTATAAATAAAAATGTTTAATATAGGTAAATAGTCGGTTAAGTCGTTGGGATTAAATATTAAGACAAGGGGTTTCGTCTGACTCTCAAAGGCCTAGTTAAAGGAAATTGAAATAACTCCAAATAAAGTTATTTCAGGAATTATTTATTTGTTAGGACTTATTTTATTTTAAAAAATATTTTTATTTTATTAGAAGTTATTTCATATCCCACAAAAATTTTCTACTGAGAACTGTTTTGCCCTATATGTTTATTAAGCAAAAAATTTTCCACATCGATTATGTGCGCTATAAACGTCACGAAATTGTTTATAAGTTGCGCAAATCGATGACTAGTTTTCAAAGCAAATTCGCAAACTTTAGTAGCTTTTTTCAAGCGAGAATTTATTTATAATGAGTTTTTTGACAGCTAACCATTTCGTAAGTTCCAACGGGTTAAATAAAAAAACACCTTTATGTAGGTACATTAGGGTGGTCGTTGACGGTATGGATCAAATTTTTTTTTCTATTTTTCCATGTTCTAACCCCCCAATTCAGTGAAGGCTATGCCTTCGCCGATCTTTCTAAAAAATTTTTTGAGTTGTTTTTTTATCAATACCCACCAAATTGGCGAGTGAGACCTAAATAAATCATAAAAGTAAAACTGCACCAACTTTATCAACCGTGGTACGTTAGAAACAAATGATATGCGTTTGACTATTTTTTTTTTAAGCAAACGCACAAAAAACACAAATATTAAAGCTGAATTGACGTGTCGTCAGGTGATTATTGTTTCAGCCTACACGCCATTTTTGAAAAAAATTAGTTAGGAATGGATTATATATGACTTCAATGTTCTCTTTCATATTCCAAAATCCATTTTTTGATATCTCGTATAGAATCTGAGATATTTAGTATCGACTTTGGTCTACATCCACATTTTTAAGGTTTTTTGAATATTATATTGCTACATATTACAATTTTTTGCATATGGAGCAAATTTTGCATACAAACATAACAAAATTATATTTTACTATTGCTTTGCCCCATTCGAATAATGAACAACGTAGGTCAAAATAAAACGTCACAATAGTTAAAATTTATTGGACACAATGTAAAACTTGAGATGAATATGGAGCCCACAACAAAACTAATTGTTGAATATTGATTTGCGCTATCTAACATATATTTTCTTTCCATATTATGTTGGATCTGTAGTTCGGGGCTTATAGGAATGAGTTAAGCAATTATCACCATTCTAAAACATAGCAGCCTTTCCTTGTAAATCTCTATTAACTATAAAATTCATTGTTTTTGCCATTGACTTACTTTGCTCCACGTCAAAGAAAACGTCATAATACAAAATAAAAATTTGATATGGAGCACAAAACGACAAAATGTTATTTTAGAAAAACCATTAAAACTTTGGATTTATTGCATGTAAATTCATGAAAATGTAAAGTTTTGTTAAAAACATACGTAGCAATCGATTAGGAGCGTTCTATCGGGTAGTTTTTGAGAAAATTTACTGTAAACCTATTTTATCGTTTTTCTCAAAACCGACTTGATGGCTTATAGGCTAAAACAATAATCACCTGACGGTGTGTAAGAAAAAACAGTTCTAAAGAAAAAATTCGCATCAATGCTGCTGTTTACTTTTTATTTTAATTAGGTTTTGTTCAATATGAGTTTTAGAGATAACTTGTTAAGGCAAAAGAAGAAAAGAAAAAAGAAACTTTACTAACAACAACTTCTTAGAAAACGATTTTTATGTAAAATTAATATTTTCCTAAATATAAGTCATACAAGTCGGACTTTACGATTTTTCTCAAACTTTGGCGGGCTTGAGGGGCGGCTTAGCCTTCGCCGACCGTCCTAAAAATTTTTTTGAGTTGTTTTTTTATCAATACCCACCAAATTGGCGAGTGAGACCTAAATAAATCCAACTTTTAAATTTAACGGTCACCCGAAGGTACATAGATAGTAGGGCGGGTTGATTTGTATGGATGAAAAGTAAATCAAAAATCTTATAGCAAAAATGTAATCTACATAAAATTCTCCGAAGAAACCATGGATCTAATCCGTGCCTCTCGACTTGAAAATTTTGTTTACTTGGGTGAATATTTTTTTTAATGTAAAAAAATGTTGAGTGTAGAAAAATAAAAAGTGCAAAAGAACTACCTTACTAAACAACTTTATTCAGAAAATTCGATTTCTTTTTGGAAAAAGCTAATTATTCAAATATTTATTTTTTTTTTTTGGCAAAGGCGGGCATATAAAGGGTGGTTAAATTTCAAGGGCCGATGTTGATTTTGAATAAAACACAAACTATTTAGGAAATTATTGTAATTTTATTTTATTATGATATATTGGTATTACTCAATTATGTATGGAACAAAATATCGGCCAAATGGGCGCCGCGACCACGGCGGCACACCTCCATCCGATGGTCCAAATTTTCGATGACCCTGAGGCATAATGGAGGTTCTATGCCGTTAATGTGCCGAATTATCTCATCCTTCAGCTCTTGAATTGTTGCTGGCTTATCGACGTACACCTTTTCTTTCAAATAACCCCAAAGAAAAAAGTCCAACGGTGTCAAATCACATGATCTTGGCGGCCAATTGACATCGCCATTACGTGAGATAACACGGCCATTGAATTTGTTGCGCAAAAGAGCCATTGTTTCGTTAGCTGTGTGGCAAGTGGCACCGTCCTGCTTAAACCACATATCGTCCACATCCATATCTTCCAATTCGGGCCATAAAAAGTTCGTCGTCATCTCACGATAGCGAACACCATTCACAGTAACTGCCTGACCGGCCTCATTTTGGAAAAAATACGGCCCGATGATGCCGCCAGCCCATAAACCGCACCAAACAGTCACTCTTTGTGGGTGCATTGGTTTTTCGACAATCACTCTTGGATTCTCATTCGCCCAAATGCGGCAATTCTGTTTATTGACGAATCCACTGAGGTGAAAATGTGCCTCATCACTGAAGATGATTTTCTTCGAAAATTTATCATCCACTGTTGCCATTTCTTGCCACCATTCTGCCCATTCACGACGTTTGGAATGGTCAAGAGGCTTTAGTTCTTGAGCCAATTGCACCTTGTAAGCATGTAAATGCAAGTCTTTATGCATAATGTTCATCAACGACGAGCGTGAGAGGTGCAATTGTTGGGCACGACGACGAGTTGAGGTGGACGGCTCTTCAGCCACACTATCGCGAACAGCAGCAATATTTCCTGCAGTACGAGCTGTACGAGCATGCACTGGTGTTCTCACATCTTCTACAGACCCGGTTTGCTCAAATTTTTGCACGATTTTTCCGATTGTACGCACATTTTGACGATTAAATTGATCGAAAAAATCACGAAGTGCACGATATGCATTTTGATTTGACCGCCCATTTTCATAATAAGTCTGGATAACTTTAACACGTTGTTGGATTGTGTATCTCTCCATGGTTCAAATTGAGTAAGTCTGAAATAGAGAAATGTGAAATAAAATTCGGAAAAAAAACTTGGCGTTTAGGTGTGGTTCACATTCAACATCGGCCCTTACAATTTAACCACCCTTTACATACATTTTCAAGTCGAGAGGCGCGGATTGGGATTTTATTTTAGATACATGGTTTCTCCGGAGAATTTTATGTAGTTTACGTGTTGCTATACGATTATAAAAAAAATTCGACCCGCCCTAATAGATAGATTACAGGGCAGTTCTCTGTAAAAAATACTGTAAATGACAGCAGTTGCTCTACTAAATCCCGAAACTCTAGTAATAACACAAAACATTTCATTAAAGATACGGTTTGGTACAGTTAAGGTTAAAAAAATATTAAAATTTTAGAAGCAGGTGCCAAATTACAGCATTGGAAATTTTATAATTTGGCCCGAGGTACATATTTACAATTTTAAGCACCGTTCGTCTTCCCCGGCTTGTTGTCAAATTGCAGAGTTAGGGAGAGACCTTAAATAAGTTGAGTCAGGGGCTGATTTTGATCTATCAAAATGCTTGGTTTTCATTGCAAAGTAAGAAGCACCGGATCCTTATCAAGGGGCTAAAGTTAAAGTTCAAACAGTGCTTATATTTAAACAACTGAATCCCAAACTCCGAAGTACATTTAAGATGCAAACAAATACCAATTAAGAAGGATATGGCTTGAAAACCAGCAAATAAAATCACCAGACAGGCTGTACCCTGGATACATTATCACTTATAAGCCAAAGCCAACAATATGTCTAGACCGCTAAGGGCCAGTGGTCTACTGTTCCCATAGTACCAGACAACACTCTGTATAAGCGAGATCAAATTTTGCTTTGCTTTTTTTTACACATTGACTGCCAAGGCACTTTCAGCAAATGAGATGCTGAGGGCCACAGCATTTGTTTTGTGTTATCTATTCGAAAACGTCCATATTGGAATTTAGGTACTACCATTAATATTTACTGCTTAAAAACAGAGAATGTTTTACAAATAAGAGTGTCGCACGCATGTGTCCGACGAGGCACCTCCCGACTTTTTTTTATTGCAAGACCATGTCGGGCATACATGCACGACAAAAAACACTCTCACAAAAATGGAACAAATTGGGTTCACTCTATATTTTTCCTTATAACGTGTTAATTTGTGTTTGAATTCCACCTAGGAACTACGGGAATTAAATAATAAATAATAATAATTACAAGAATAAAATGTAAAATAATTTTTCTTTTTCTTTTTTTTTCTTAGACCGCATTTACATCTATGCAATTAACGCCGAGTTTTTTTTCTATTTTCTTTTAAAGTAATTTCTACGCAACTCTTTTCACATTTACATTTACATTTTTTTCAAGCATTTTTTCAACCCCGTTTTCTTCCCTACACCTCTTGCTAACAAACAAAAAGTCGCATGCGAAAGTTACTGCGTTAATTGCTTAATGTAAATATGGTCTAACTGTGTATAATAAAATACATTAAATTTTTATACCCTCCACCACAATTATTTGTGAAGAGGGTATATTAAGTATATATATTCTGGGTCCTTGAGTAATTCTAAGTCGATTTAGCCATGTCCGTCTGTCTGTCCGTCTGTTGAAAACACGCTCACTTTCGAACAACTCAAAAGAAATGAACAAACTTGGTGGCAAATTGCTTGTAGTTATCCTAAGCAGTTTGGGATTGAAATTCAGCAAAATCGGTTCAGTAGGACCAGAGCTATGAATCAAAATGTGGAACCACCACCTAAAAAAATTGATAATTTTGTTACAAAAAATAACATAAATGCTGGAACAAGGCACGGAATGAGATAAGATTTTGGAAAAATTTGTTTTATTTGACTGGAAATCACGCTGCAAAATTTTGTGAAGATCCGTCCATAATTTACCCTAAGCCCCATATAAACACTACTCCCGGAAAAAAGTTAAGTTCGCCTACAACCGTAAAAAATAACGCTAGCGTAACAAAATTTGGTACGTCACAGTTCTTTAGGACTAGAAATAACACTGTGAAATTTCGTGACGATCGGTCCCTAATTTATCCTAGGCCCCATATAAACCCTACTACCGGAAAACAGTTTAGTCGCCTAAAACCATAATTAATAACAAATCGTCTTGACTCAGTGTGGCATCATGGCCTAATATATAAACTTATAAATTTCCATATTCCCAAGTTTCTAGTTAAAATGATTAGAAATTTTCTTGATGATAGACTGTTTTGTGTTTCATTTGGAAATTGCATCTCTGACTTGATCAAAATTCCTGCGGGAGTTCCGCAGGGAACGGTTCTCGGACCAATACTTTACAATGTTTTCTGTGCTGATATTCCTATAATTAACCCATGCAAATTTGCTGCATATGCTGATGATTTAACGGTTTATTATACACATGAACTTAGTCAGAATATTCTGACTGAAATATAATGTGCACAAAATAGGTTAATAGAATTTTACTCCAAATGGAGGATAAAAATCAATCCGGATAAAACACAAGCCATCTTTTTTACTAGAAAGAGAAAATCTTGCTTTTTACCCAATTATAAACTGGCTATTCAGGCCAATGAAATAAACCGGTCTAATAATATTAGGTATTTAGGTGTCTGTCTAGATCCCAAGTTTACTTTTAATTATCACATTTGCCATATAATAGATAAGGTTAACAAATACAAATATATATTATATCCACTTATTAATAGAAATTCCATGCTTAGCAATCCAAATAAAATTCTGATTGTTAAAACAATTTTTCAGGCTATAATTCTATATGGTTGTCCTATTTGGGGTAACTGCGCCAAAACACATATCAAACGACTACAAATTGCCCAAAATAAAATCTTGAAAATGGCCCTTAAATTACCTTGGCATTTCTCTACCTCCAGATTACATGTAATTAGCAACACTAAAACTGTGTCACAGGCTATTGAAAGTTTAACCACCCGTTTTGTATCCAAGTGTGATTCTTCGGAAAATACACTTATATTAACTCTTATCTATTTATCTCTCTACTTTATTCGTACCCATGTATAATATTAAAAATTCTTATTTAAATGTAATATTATAACTTAAAGTTCGTTAAGTTTACTTAATTTGTTATTTATAGAATTTTTGTATTTTCACTTAACTATGTTCATTGTATCATACTTGCACTTTTTTTTCTCTTATTGAAGGTTTTGTTAATAGTTTTCCTTCAGTCCAAATAATAATTTAAAATGATAACTCTTAAGGTACGGTCACATATGGCAAACAATTGTCAAATTTTGTTTGCCGGCATTTTTAAAAAATTTGTTAAAAAAAATTAAAATTTTATTTGCTGGTCACACTACGCACATTTATTTGCCCATTTTTGTTTGTTCAAACAGATATTAAATAGCTTCAAATAAAAAATGGGAAAACATGTTTGCCCTGTGTTCTCATATAAAAATATTTGCCTAAAAATAAATATTTGAACAAATTGTCAAAAATATAAATTAAATAAATAAAATTACTTTTTATTAAAACTAAAAATTATCATTTTGATGCAAAATATTGAAACTTTTATGGTTTTATGGTATAGAAGAGCGAGAACAACAGTTTTAAAAGTAAAACAGGATTTACATAACAAATAAAGAGATAAATGCAATTTGGCGAAGTAATTTCCAGTCTAATACAACTAAATTAAACTATATTATGAACTAAAGCTATTCGTTACGGTTTAGTTACACAAGCAATAAAGTGTTTTTAGACAGTGGATCTATTGTAAATTATAGACCGATCTTCACGAAATTTAGTTGTATGATTTCTAGGCATATAAATTGAGTTTGTGCAAAATTTAACGATAAAAAGTGCATTCCGCCACCAATTTACGTTAGTTTTTGTTACAGAAATATCGATTTTTTTTTTTTTTTTTTTTTTGGCGTTTATTTAACAGATTTATGTATTCTTAAACTTAAATAAACAAACAGTAATTATATCTTAAATTTTCTCCTTTATACACTGTCCCATAATCGAGCTCTCTAGTATACTTAATATTACAATATTTGTATTTTTGACATAAATTTTAATTTTTTTATACAATGTTTACATTTGTATATACATATTACTTATTGAATGTAAAGAAAAAATAAGCAAAAAACCTTACTTAAATAAATAAGGGTTAATAAAAAAATAAAAGTTATTTAGGTAAAAACGAGAGGAAGTGGAACTTACCTTGTAAGCCACCAAAATTTATTAATATTTACGTTTGGAAACATATTTTTATCTTTATTATAAACACTAGTGTCATATCTTGTATTAGTATCTGTTAGTTGTTTGCTTTGAATTGCTCTAATATTGGCTCGTCTATACAAATGATAAAGTATAGGAACGCCGAATTCGTTTTGGATGTAGTCATTGCTATCGAGGTATACAAAAGCCTCAGGTGGTACGAATCCACTTTGGAGTGTTTTATGAATAAATTCATTGGAAGCATAGTATGGAGCCATAATCAAATTATTTTCGAAACATTCAGTGCATTTTACAATATGATTCCTTATTAGGTGTATAATGAAGTTATCGATCCTGCCTATCTTTGCTACATTATAAAGCTTTTTATTTGAAACGTATTTTAAATAGTTACTGTGAGCAGATCTGTATTGGAGAGTACACGCTCGTAAGCATTTTCTCTCAAATACTCTTAGTTTCTCCATATACGACGGCGATACATTAAACCATATTTGGCATCCATATGTTAATACAGAACGTATTAATGATTGATATAAAATAATTTTTACATTTGAATGAATGTATTTGGAGAAAAATAGTTTTTTGTACATATAAAATGCATTTCTTGCTTTAATTATTTGTAAGTTTACATGTGTGTTAAAATAAAGAAACTTATCTAAGTGAATACCTAAGTATTTAACCGTTTCTTTATTGGGAATAACCACATTGTCCTTAGATTTAATTTTGAAGGATTTCCAATTTTTTTGACATTATTGTTACACTTATTGACTGGGGGTCGAAATAGTATGGTCTCGCATTTACTACTGTTAATTTTCATGTGCCAATCAGTAGCATAATTCTCTACAATGGTAAAATTGTTTTTAAGTTCTTGGTTTATTTTTTCAATTTTATCATCAGAATGAAAAACGATTATATCGTCAGCAAATCCAATGATATTATCTATTTTATTCAAGAGATCATGTATATATAAGGTAAAGAGAATTGGGGAGTTAACCATGCCTTGTTGTAAACCATTCACTATGATGAAATTTTTCGAACTTACTTTATTGTTATTAGAGACGAAAAAGGATTTGTTGCTTAGCATGTTATGAATAAGAAATATTAAATGCAAAGGAAATTTGTATTTAATAAGTTTATAGATTAAACCTGATATCCAGATACTATCAAAAGCTTTTTCGAAATCTATCAGGCAGGCTCCTGTGCAGAAAGACTTATTCCAGTTCCAGTATATATTTGATGTGAGTAAATGTATTGCATGGATAGTTGAATGCTTGTGTTTAAACCCGAAATGGTTATCATTTATAAGTGAAAATTTTTTACATAATCTTGTTATATTAATATTTATGCAAACTTCGAAGATTTTGCTTATATTTGGCAGTAAGCTTATTGCACGTAGGTTTTTTGGTTCGCTACTATCTTTATTTTTTTTGGGTAGGACTATTACTTTAGCTGTTTTCCAGGCGTGCGGGAAGTAAGAGTTGTTTAACATATTGTTAAAAAGAGTGCAGTATTGAAGTACCATAGGCTTTGGTATATTTTTCAGTATAATATTTGGTATATTGTCTATTCCCGATGATAGCTTACTTCTTAAATTGCTAAAAATATATAATAGCGTGTCATTTGTCATGAAATAATCTTCAGCAAGTGAATCATTTAATTGGTTTGCCTTTTTGTGAACATTAAATGTTATTAAAGAAGGGCTTGTTATTTCAAAATCAGCCTTCTCTTCTAGAAAATTATTGAAACAATTTGTTATTTCATTTTGCACACTATTATTGTAATCAGTTTCTTTGAAAGCATGAACTCTTTCAAGGAAAGCACCAATAACATTAAGTATTTGGTTTTCGTCTCTTAACATAAAGTTGTTATTGTCTTTTTCTAACAAGTCGGGGTTAACTTCCGCATTTCTAATTAGGATTTCATCATCTCTGGAAATTTTTAAATTATTGATACTGAGTTTTTTTGTTTTTATTCGTTTTCAATTAGGGTAGTAAAGGGCTAGTGAAAGTAAAACAAATCGACTTTTATTCTTATATTAGAGAACATTTTAAGCAAAAACAGAATTTTGCGAATATCGCGAATTTTTGCAAATTTCCACTGATTTCGCAATTTTTACAGAATTTTTGCCATTCCTTGTAGTGTTAGGGACTTTTAATCAACTTTAAGGCTTATTCCAAATATATTAAATATTTTCGCTCAATTTCGCTATTATTAAAATTTTTTGTTTTTCCAACATTTTGTTTTTTAACCGATACATTTTTGGGTTTGCTTCCAAAATCAGCTGTTTTTCTGTTTGCCCCTCAAAAATATTTTGTGGTCAGATAAGGGCAAACAAATATTTGATATTTTTTGACAAATGTTTGCCATATGTGACCGTACCTTTATTATTTCATAATAATTTTTAGATATAAGGCTCGGCCAATTCTGTGCAATTATACATTTTAGTCATAACAAATTTAAAATTCTGCTATTCAATAAACAAATAAATAAATAAATAATAATAACAAATCGTCACAGTTTAAGATAATAATAACATCATACAGATATTACTCCTTAAACATTCGAACTGTCGGTGGAGGGTATCACAGCCGAATATAGCACTCTAACTTGTTTTTTTTTTTTTTTTTTTTTTGTTTAATATTTTTAATTTATATTTCTGCAATAATATCCTATTTATCGTCAGCCACTTTTGTGTGACATGGCGTAAGCCACATAGTGCAGTGTCACACATGTGTCCGACGTGGCAGTCAATGGGTGGTATTATGGATTCCGCACAGAAAGGAAAATTTTGCGGAAAAAAATATCGATCGATATGAAAATTGCAATTATTTTTTCCTGCGGTATACATTTTCTGCAAAGCAAATTTAACATCCCTGTTTTAATTAATTAACAGGACAAGATTAGAAATTGAAAAGTAAAATAAAAAGTGTTTTTAGTAAATTATATGTGAAATTTAAAAAGGCAGTTAATATAAAATTAAAATATAAATCTTAAGATGTGTTACAAATGAAGACTAGAGAGTATGTTAAAAATAAAATAAAAATTCCAGGATAAAGCTAGTATATGTTTAAAACCACAAGCAATGTCTTGATTTTTTTTTTCATTATCAACCATTCCTTCTATTTGAAAATTACTTCAGTATTTTTCTTTTTAATACTATAAAATATAAAAAAATCAGAATATTTAAATTAAAACAATTTTTCTTACAAATTTTACAATTCCTTACATTTTTGTTCTTTCCGTTTGCTTTTCGTTATAAAATTTAAGCGTAAGCAAAATGAAGAAATATATCTACATTGCGGAATCAATAATACGGCAATACTGTAACGATCGTGGTATTATGTAGTTGTATTTTTGCTTTAGGAACGATGCTACCTGTAATACAGCTGTGCTCATTGTGGGGGGGTGTGTCAGTATTGTTCCTTTAAGTGGTATATATATTTGATCAGTTACAATAGATTTATTCTAAGGTAGCATAAACTCACATAACTCGCAATTATCTAAATAATAAAAAAAAAACAAATAAATGACGTCCGTAATGTTGAAGTATAGCTTATGGTGGAACTTGCTACACTTTTCCTTGCCCACCCACCATGCTGACCATAGGGTCGATATCATAGGCCAGCCCGATAAAAATAATAAAAAAAAAAAAAATAAACACTTCAACTAACCCATACCAATATCTTCACCTTTCATAACAATAATAAGTCAAAGATTTAAAATTTCATGTCAACAAAGGTATTAATATAATTAAGTTTTATTTAACAATTATTAAGATATTCTAGGAAGGTAATAAATGAAAGAAATTTAAAAAGAAATTAAGAATATCTGGTGATGTTGAGCTAATATTAAAACTGGTGATAAGTGTATTAAGTGTAGGGTATTTATAAGTGACGTAACATGAATGATTTTAGACTAACACACAACTGTCAAACACTTTTCTATAGGGAATTTTCTTGAAGAAATATAAATTTATCTTAGATTTTCATGTTACGTTAAATAAGTATAAACAAAATTGGGTTGGCACTTTAAAAATTGGCTATCGAAATCAATGCATTTACACTTACGAATTCTTAGAGGGTCCAACGATGTCAGCAGGCGCCCGATGACAGTGGTTTCATGCGTTTTCAGATTAATTTTATTTCAGCATTCGATAGTCAATAAAAAAAAGTAATTTGGTTAAATTTAAGTGTGGATTAAGTTATTTATTGATATATAAACATACTTACATAACTGAATCCACACAATGGTGTGTCGTATGTAAGAGTGATAGAAGTCGTAACTTCTAGGTGCTAGGGTTCGTGTCTTTGAGTTTGATTTCGAAGTAATTATATATATGACAATTTAGGTGACCAATCTAAGTTTATCCAAAAATTTAGGAATTAAGGTTAGTAAATAAATTTAGAAATAAGAAATAGGAAAAAAAATTTTGTAATAACTTTACAATTCAGGGATTAAAATATTTGGTTATTAACAAAACAACAAAAATTAGATTTAGGACAACAAAAAAAAAAAAATGAATTTTGAATATAGGATTTAATGGTTTACGGATATGGTCAGTTGGATATATTCAACAGTAAATTAGTCTTAAAACCAGATTGACTAAAATATTATTGAATTATACCTAATAAGGTATTACTTCCACGGTATTTTCACAAAATAACACTAATATGTAATAGGTTTGGTCACCTCAGCCATATAAAAAGGTTGATTATTATCTTCTCTTGAGATTATTTTAACACAAGCCACCTATTTCAGTATTCTAACTTTAATATCGCAAACCAGTATCTTTAGTTTCTTCCCAAAAATGACAATAGGTCAGGTATCTTGCTGCTTTTTAAGACCTCAAGATAAATGCTGTCCAGCATACACTTGATCAATTGGAGTATAGATTTATTTTAGAATTCCGACACAGGCAGAAACTGACCTAAATTCCTATAATTAAAACGTCCATTTCACAGAAATATTCACACTTAATCACAAATTTTTCCTTACCGCAGAGTATTGTAAATCCCGTCTCGTTTTTATTTCCAAAACAAAATTTAAAACAAGATTTTATATTAAAATTCCAAACAACTTATTTTTCCTTTGACCGTCTCCCTTTCAGTTTTTCTTTAAAATTAAGAAATTTTTCCCAAATTTTCGACATTTAAAAAAAATAAAAATCAAGGCCAATCCGATAAATAAAACTGTATTAAAAAAAAAAAACAATTGCTTTTACAAAGTAAATTTTGTTACAGCCAGACAAAAAAATTTAGTAAAACATATTACCTAGTTACAAATTATATAAAACTAATTCATGCGAAATACGTCGATATCACAAAGCAGATGAAAATTAAAGCACGCTGTAAAAGTTCATCTGAAAAATTAAGACGATCAACATACTATCGTGCAATAAACCCCAGAACAAACTCAGGTCCATATATCCTTTATATGATACATTCCACAATAGCCACCGCTAACATCCTCCAGTTCATAGTTTACTTTCCCTATACGTTTCCTCACTACAGCCTTTATCCCCCTGGGTGCTAATTTTGCATTAAAACTATCGACCAATGAACTTTGTGCAAAGTTCCGGCGTATTACCACCTGTCCAATATTTAGCTCCCGCTTTCTTGATCTTAAATTGTATGATCTGGCATTGCGATCGTAAGCTTCCTTTATCCTAGTCTGTATAGAGTCCCTTAATAGTGTAAACTTGTCCGCCCTTTCAATACCAACGTCCGTTTCCGCTAAAAGCCTCAAATTCCGTAAAATTTTGTAGTCCTGTCCGTGTGTGATCATTGTCTGTCCAAAAACCAACTCATAGGGGGTCCGTCCTGTCGTCTGATGTATGCCGCTACGAATCGCACAGTTGACACTCGGCAAATATTCGTCCCATTGGCGCTGGTCGTTTCCAATATAAGATCGAAGGGCTTCATTAATTGAACGATTCACCCTTTCACTCGCATTTGACTGAGGGCTATGAACTGCTGTGTACTGATGAGTTATACCAAATTTATCTATTATATTTTTAAACTCCTTAGATTTAAACTGGCTCCCATTATCAGAAATGATAATTTCGGGGACGCCGTAGCATGCAAAAATATCATTCTTCAAATACTCTACAATAGGTTTCGCCACGAACTTTTTTAACGGCTTTAAAAACGTGAACTTTGTAAAATGGTCTAATATTATAAAAATACCAATATTCCCATTCTTAGTCCGTGGAAATGGTCCTATAAAATCCATATAGAGCCGTTGAAATGGTCTCTCGGTATTGACCATTTCACCCATAGGAGGTTTAAGGGATGAAGTTGGAGCCTTGGACGTTTTGCAGTGAAAACACTTTTTTACATAGTGTTTAACATCGGTAGCTAAATGAGGCCAAAAGAAAAATTGCCTGATGCGATGAATAGTTTTTGCAATTCCTCCGTGAGCTGAATTAGGCACATCGTGCGATGCATATAACACATTATTTCGCAGTTCTTCAGGAACAAACAGTTTCCACGATTCCGATTCATCAGCCTCACCCGATGAAAAATTCATTCTCTTATAAATAAACTTGTCAATTATTTGAAAATCTGGTAATTCGGATTTCGAAAGTTCATCTCTCATTCTACTATACTCAGGACTTTCGAATGCACTGGAGTTGAGGTCAATTATAGGTACAGTCTCCAACTCCAATGCGATCACACTCCTTTCACCCTCAAAAACCCTCGACAAAGCATCTGGCACTACATTATCCTTACCCTTCCGATGTTCAATAGTAAAGTCATATCCCTGCAATTTTAACGCCCACCTTGCCAAACGTCCCGATAAGTCTTTTTGCCTCATGAGCCATTTGAGGCTCGCGTGGTCGGTTATAACCCTAAAATTGTGTCCTTCTATGTAGGCTCTAAACTTTTTTATTGCCAATATCACAGCCAAACATTCCAACTCAGTTATTGAGTAGTTTCTTTGGGCCTTATTTAACTTTTGAGACATGTACGCTATCGGCTTTTCATTACCCTCATCGTCCAGCTGAGCTAAAACAGCACCTATTCCACATGTACTTGCATCACACTGGAGAATAAAAGGTTTTTCAAAATTTGCGTGAACAAGTACGGGGGCTGATGTTAATTTACGTTTAATGACTTCAAAAGACTTCTGAGCTTCATCAGTCCATGTAAAGGATTTGCTTTTAGACAACAACTCTGTAATGGAAAATGTTATGGTGGCATATTCGTCAATGAATCGACGGTACCAACCAGCCATCCCAAGAAACTGACGTACTTGTCGGGCGGATTTGGGTACTGGAAATTCCGATATGGCTTTCACTTTATCTGGGTCAATTCTCAAGCAACCCTCCCCTACAATATATCCTAGATACTGCACCTGCCGAATAGCAAAACTGCTTTTCTTCACGTTAATGGACAAATTAGCCCTACGGAATTGGATGGCCACCTCTTGTAAATGTTTCAGATGTTCGTCAAAGTCTTTCGAAATTATGAGAAGGTCATCAAGGTAAACAAAAACGTTTGTTTTTAAATGATACGGAATGACTTGGTCCATCAGTCTGCACATTGTTTGTGGGGCATTGCACAATCCAAACGGCATCCTAGTAAATTGATACAAAGGCCGATTAGGGATTGTAAATGCAGTCTTTGGTCTTGAAGATTCGTCCAATTTAATTTGCCAAAAGGCGTCTTTCAAATCCACCTTGGAAATATAATAAATTGGAGGAAGCCTTGAAATAAGTCCGTCTATGTTGGGAATAGGGTACGCGTCTTTTGTCGTTACTGAGTTTAATTTACGACTGTCCAAACAAAATCTTACTTTACCTGGCTTAACGATTAAAACCCCCGGAGATGACCAAGGAGAACTTGGGCACTCCTCAATAACTCCTAATTCTAACATCCTATCAATTTCCCCGCATAATAGCTTCTCTCTTGCCGGTGAGATAGGGTAATAGCGCTGTTTGATGGGAGTTGAATCACCAGTATCTATGTGATGTTCCAAAAAAGATGTGCAACCGATTCCATCTCTGTCCGAATTTGGAAAAGAATCGACAACGATTTGCAGGCGTTGTTTTTGTAGCAAGGTCATAGGAATTTTATTTGGATCTTCATCAGCCGTGACTTCACACACGAGATTCTTTGTGAAAATTTGTATTCCGAACTTTTGCCAAAAGTCCATGCCACAAATAACATCCTGTGTTAACGACGGTATCAATAAAAATTCAATTAGCTTCTTTGAGCCATTATAGGAAATATCTATTTCTAAAGTCCCCAGCACCTTTTGCTGTTGTCCATCAGCTGTTTTGACATTACCTTTACTACGTTTAAATTTATTTGTTCCCAAAATTTCCGTACATAACGCAGCACCAATTACGTTCACATTGGCACCACTGTCCATTAACGCAAAACGGGTTTTACCAAATATGTCCAACTTGATATACGGTCTGTTATCATTATCCCTGCAAACCAATGAAGATATTACATGTTCCCGAAAACTTCTTTTACGTCTGAAAAATTCCCTAATTCGCCTCGAAGATCTACTCGCCCTTTTCTCCGATTTCGTTTCCCCAAATATTCTAGCCCTAACTCGGTTATAGTTATCCAAGCGTAAATGGAATGGTCGCTGGAGGGGATGCTGCAGTTGCGATGAGTAATTTTGCGTCTTGTCCGGTATATTTGTCACATCCAGTTTACCAGTCTCAGAAGTAATATAAGCTTCGCCCTCTAATTTTGTTTCGGATGTCCGCTTTTCAGAGCGCGAACATCCTTTGGGTAGTTTCCCCGACTTGGTGTGCATTTTGGGCAATTAGGTTTGAAAATATTTCCCGCTCCACAACCATAACAAAAAATTGTCCTAGGTTCCATGCAGTCAATAAAGGTGTGACCGATTTTGTCGCAATTCCAGCATTTTCTGCCTGCTATTAATGAAATTTCGGTTTCCTTCCTTATTTTGCTCTCAGAATTAATATTTTCCTCATCCATATCGATTTCCGCCACATGAGCCCTCTGATACGGCCGTTTGTTTATTTTAGATGTAGTCATGTCCCTAACAAACTTTTCGTGGCGCCTTACCGCACGTCTTAAATGCGCCACACGATAGATATCTAGGTGCAATAGCTCATGCCTCACTTCAGGTCTTAAATTTTTCATCATGACTTCACATAGCTCCGTTTCAGTAAATGGTGTAACAAGCCTGTCGCAGAGTACCATCATTGCATCGTAATAATCATCAAACGTCTCGTTGTGCTTCTGTTGTCTGCGTAGTATGTCATCCTTTATGTCAAAGTCCGTGTTATAGTCCTTGTACTGCCGTTTTAATGCATTACAAAGGTCATCCCAGTCCATCCTCCTACAACTACGATGATACCGCCAGAACCATTTGAGAGCCTTACCCTCGAACAAAATATGGGCATGCTCACATAACAATTCGAAGTCACCCCTCAAATTAGCATTAGTGAGGGTGTTTACCCTATAAATAAACTCGTCTACCGTAACCTCCGATGTGTCACCAGTAAATCGAATTCTCCAGTTGCGAACTAAATTTAAAATTTTCTCCGAACTCCTGTCAAAATTATTACCATAATTATGATAATTACGGTCGTCGTGTTCACTCCGAGCTATAACACTTCTATCATCATGCTCCCCAGGTTCAGCATGCCCCTGTTCAGTCCGATTTTGTCTATCCTGTCCTTCCTGACCAAGATTAGTTACAGCAAGAGTACGAAGACTCTCCCCTACCATATTCACCATTTCCTCTCTGAAACCCCTTAATGACTCATTCACGATGCTTTGAATTTGACTAATTGTCACATTCCCCTGTCCCTTAGGTTCTTTGCGGGACTGTGACCGTGTATTAGGTCTTCCAGCAGAGGTCGAAGGTAAAAGAGTATCACCACCAGCTCTTTTGTCTACATCTAAAACAGTTTCAGCAGCTTCCTGCTCTACCACAATAGGAATATTCCCGCAACTGCGGACTAACGGCATTTTATCAATAAAAAAAAATTAAATGTTCCGGGTACAATTCCAGTTATGTCAACGTTGACCAAAAACAAGTTTATATTTACCCCGAATCTAACTTAAAAGTATGTCAAAAAAAATTGTATATTTTCTTTCCCCAAAGGAAAACTGCAAAATCAGATTTAATTGAAAAAAACTGCAAAACAGACTAAAAGTATTATTACTACTCGGTGAAGTTGGGTATGGGAATTTAATAAAAAAAAACAAGTTACAGAAAACTAAAAGAAAATTATACGTTAAAAAAAAAAATCATTAAAGTCAACACTACATAACAAAACGCCATCAACGAAAAGAAAAAAATAAAAAAGAGAACTCAAAATTCTTAGAAACTTTCAGAACAAGTCCAAAAGAATAAGATCCGAAGCTAAATTGAGAAAATAAAAGAAAGAAGGAAAAGTTTAGTTATCTGTAGCAGGAAAGTTTTCGATGTCAATACCAATTACTTTAATTCCTCACTTAAGAAAATCTAAACAAACTAATTTTGAAAGAGAAAACCTAAAAACTGTATTAAGGAAAAGGAACAAACGAGCAATGAACCGATATTATTATACTAACCAGAACCTTATCTCAAGTTTGAATCCAAGCCCTGATAACCTTTGTCTCATTAAAGTCAAAACCAGGATTTGTTCATCAAAGCAACTTCAAAATAATAAACAAATATGTCCACAGTCAGAAGTAATAAAACCACAAGTTATCTAAAAGAAAGAGAAACCTAAAAGAAGAACAATTGCGAATCACAACAACACACAAATAAAGTTCCGAAGCCTCAGTATCTAGATATAATTGCCCAAAATAGTTTTCTAAGTTTCGATAGCTGAGGCCCCACGTTGGGCGCCAAAAATCTCTGTAACGATCGTGGTATTATGTAGTTGTATTTTTGCTTTAGGAACGATGCTACCTGTAATACAGCTGTGCTCGTCGTTGGGGGGGTGTGTCAGTATTGTTCCTTTAAGTGGTATATATATTTGATCAGTTACAATAGATTTATTCTAAGGTAGCATAAACTCACATAACTCGCAATTATCTAAATAATAAAAAAAAACAAATAAATGACGTCCGTAATGTTGAAGTATAGCTTATGGTGGAACTTGCTACACTTTTCCTTGCCCACCCACCATGCTGACCATAGGGTCGATATCATAGGCCAGCCCGATAAAAATAATAAAAAAAAAAAAAATAAACACTTCAACTAACCCATACCAATATCTTCACCTTTCATAACAATAATAAGTCAAAGATTTAAAATTTCATGTCAACAAAGGTATTAATATAATTAAGTTTTATTTAACAATTATTAAGATATTCTAGGAAGGTAATAAATGAAAGAAATTTAAAAAGAAATTAAGAATATCTGGTGATGTTGAGCTAATATTAAAACTGGTGATAAGTGTATTAAGTGTAGGGTATTTATAAGTGACGTAACATGAATGATTTTAGACTAACACACAACTGTCAAACACTTTTCTATAGGGAATTTTCTTGAAGAAATATAAATTTATCTTAGATTTTCATGTTACGTTAAATAAGTATAAACAAAATTGGGTTGGCACTTTAAAAATTGGCTATCGAAATCAATGCATTTACACTTACGAATTCTTAGAGGGTCCAACGATGTCAGCAGGCGCCCGATGACAGTGGTTTCATGCGTTTTCAGATTAATTTTATTTCAGCATTCGATAGTCAATAAAAAAAAGTAATTTGGTTAAATTTAAGTGTGGATTAAGTTATTTATTGATATATAAACATACTTACATAACTGAATCCACACAATGGTGTGTCGTATGTAAGAGTGATAGAAGTCGTAACTTCTAGGTGCTAGGGTTCGTGTCTTTGAGTTTGATTTCGAAGTAATTATATATATGACAATTTAGGTGACCAATCTAAGTTTATCCAAAAATTTAGGAATTAAGGTTAGTAAATAAATTTAGAAATAAGAAATAGGAAAAAAAATTTTGTAATAACTTTACAATTCAGGGATTAAAATATTTGGTTATTAACAAAACAACAAAAATTAGATTTAGGACAACAAAAAAAAAAAAATGAATTTTGAATATAGGATTTAATGGTTTACGGATATGGTCAGTTGGATATATTCAACAGTAAATTAGTCTTAAAACCAGATTGACTAAAATATTATTGAATTATACCTAATAAGGTATTACTTCCACGGTATTTTCACAAAATAACACTAATATGTAATAGGTTTGGTCACCTCAGCCATATAAAAAGGTTGATTATTATCTTCTCTTGAGATTATTTTAACACAAGCCACCTATTTCAGTATTCTAACTTTAATATCGCAAACCAGTATCTTTAGTTTCTTCCCAAAAATGACAATAGGTCAGGTATCTTGCTGCTTTTTAAGACCTCAAGATAAATGCTGTCCAGCATACACTTGATCAATTGGAGTATAGATTTATTTTAGAATTCCGACACAGGCAGAAACTGACCTAAATTCCTATAATTAAAACGTCCATTTCACAGAAATATTCACACTTAATCACAAATTTTTCCTTACCGCAGAGTATTGTAAATCCCGTCTCGTTTTTATTTCCAAAACAAAATTTAAAACAAGATTTTATATTAAAATTCCAAACAACTTATTTTTCCTTTGACCGTCTCCCTTTCAGTTTTTCTTTAAAATTAAGAAATTTTTCCCAAATTTTCGACATTTAAAAAAAATAAAAATCAAGGCCAATCCGATAAATAAAACTGTATTAAAAAAAAAAAACAATTGCTTTTACAAAGTAAATTTTGTTACAGCCAGACAAAAAAATTTAGTAAAACATATTACCTAGTTACAAATTATATAAAACTAATTCATGCGAAATACGTCGATATCACAATACCGTCAAGGTATAGATGATACCGCAACAACGGAAGGATACCGCACAAACGGGATAAATAATTAAAAATTTGGCTTCCGCACAAAAATTGCTTTCCGCACTTGCGGAACGGAATCAATAATACCACCCAATGTGTTAAGCTGCAGACAGGTTTAAGATATTGGTTGTGCCAAAATGTTCGCTTTTTTCTATTATAACTAAAAATACTTTGCTAGGCTGAAAATAAAATTTCCTTTCTTAACTTATTTTACACCATTATTTTCTTTCAGTGCATAAAATTCTTTAATCGTAACATTTTTAAATTAGAAACTTTGTTTAAATAACTTTTGTTAATATATTTTTTGTATATAAAGTAATAATTATTGCAGATTTTTTGAATTAAATTTAAAAAGATTCTCTTTTTTGAGCTGGATTAAATTTTACTTAATAAAACTTACAAGAAAATGAGTGCAGTGTGATTTGGTGTAATTAATTTCTAATGTTTATTGTGAAATTTTACAAAAACCTGTCACACTTAATACTAGGAAGTTAAAAAGTATAAGCAACACAAATAAAAAAATGTTTGTTAACGTTACAAAAATGGCCTTTTTTAAAAAATGGTTATAAAAATACATATAATTTAACAGAAACGTAATGAACACAAAAAAATAAATAAAGAAAATTGTGCTTTTATTTTATTTTTATATGCATGTTTGTTAAGTTTACTTGGTAATACATTTATTTTGTCATCTGGCAAAAATTTTGTTGAAAAAAATATAAAAATATTAAATTTACAAATGAAAAAATAATATAAAAAGTCAACAAAACAAAAAAGTGCTGTTGTTTAGCACGCGACAATTATTTGCCAATTTTTTTTTTTTTTTTTGACGTTGGCTTTATTAACCCACTGTTATTTTAATCGCGGTTTTAATACTTTAACAAGAATTTATTAAATACAATAATAATATCGAAAAAATGAAATTTGAAAGTCATTTGACAGATGTAAATGGATTATTGTATGATTTCTTATAAGCTTTAAACGAATTATTATGTGAGTATTATTGTATGTATATCATTTCAAATACAAAGTCCTGTTTTTCACTAAGCACTTAAATACATATTAATTCACTAATCTGGTCTTTCTAAAATCAATTTAACTGCCTGTTTTTAGAACGCGAGTGCAAAAGTGACTCGTTAAACTTACTTTTAAAACAAAATTTCGAAATTTGTTCTGGTCTTTCTGAAATCAATTTAACTGCCTGTTTTTAGAACGCAAGTGCAAAAGTGACTCCTTTAACGAACATTTAAAACAAGAACAAATTTCGAAATTTTGTTTTTGTTTTAAAAGTAAGTTTAACGAGTTCTAAAAACAGGCAGTTAAATTGATTTTAGAAAGACCAGATTAATTGTGTATAACCAAGCAAGGTGGCCTCAATGTCACAACAACAACAGGCAAAGCAAAAACAGTCAGCTGTTGCTTTGAGACCACCCTGTAAATAAAAACACTCTTTTATGATATTTTTTTGATATGGTAGCCCTACTACCATAATTTTATCTTAATCAAATAAAACTATGTAAAAACCCCTGAAAAGATAAAACTGTATTTAAATACAATTCTATTTTATATAAAAATTAACAAAATACGTATTTTATTACGAAGTCCAAAATTAGCAATTAAAGTGCGAAAAGGGACTTAAAGGTTAATTATTGACTCAATTGGCCTACTTCGATCTCTTTTTACGCTGATCGTTTTTGAATAACTAAAACTTTTTCCAATAAATTGGAAAAGGGGAATACAATCGGGAATAGCATTGTCGAAACTAAAGATTCCTTTTTTTAGGTCCGATTTAGCAATTGATATTGTGCCATTAATTTTTACCTTTTATTTTTGAATTACCTACTAAAAAGACCCTAAAAATAAAAGTTGAGAAAAAGTCAAAAATAAAAAATTAAATGAAATTTGGAAGCCTCGAAAATAATTTTTTTCATATGTCGTAGTGGAACTTTTCTTTCCTCATGCCAAAAGCTTTCGAAAAATCTATTGCACACTATCGATTAATTTTTGTCCGTACAAAACCAACCCACTCTAAAGCTACGGTCAGGTCACACTTGTCAAATATTTGACAAAAAAAAAAAACGGACCAACAAGCAAACTACATAATAATTTCCTTTAATTCCAATATTTATTTGGATTATAATACCACATCTTACAAAAAACAAAAGTACGCTTATTTGGTCAATTATATAATAAGTGTGACCGCAATTTAATACACACGGCCAAGGAGTAGGTTGGGAAATGACTTAGCATCAAGGCAAAAAAATGGATTAATACGAGAGCTCTAAGCAGAAAAAAAAAAAATACAGATATATTGACTACAAAAGATACTGGGAAATCAATAGGAAAGTACAAAAACAAATAGAAATCATACAAAATTAACATGATAAATTTTACCTTTACAAAAAAAGCTGCTGGCCGATACAAAAAGCCTCTACAGCGATCTTGTTTATTCTGGGTTCACGCCATAAAGTTTTCTTTCATAAAGTCTGAGTTTATGTTTGAGAGGTTAAGGAAACATGGTTTTCTTCTCTCCTCTTTTACCTATAAACTCAGACTTTCTGAAGAAAACTTTAATAGTGTGAACCCAGACTTAACGACAATAATTAAATAACCAATAATAAGTTAAAATACGTATCGAAATTGTTTGCCAATGATGAAAGATCAAGTTGCGAATATTGCGTGGATACGCATATAACCGGAACTCATATCTCTAAGGAAGCAGCGGGTTATGTGGTGAATTGTTTAAAAGACAAAAAAGCCGAAATGTTTCAATCAATAGTTGGCAAAACACAGGTGCTGTAAATATTCTTACGAATAATTCACAAGAGATTACGACAAATGTAAAGTCGCAATGGGATAAAACACAGTTTGGTTTTAGAGAAAGAATGGGAACTTGAGAAATACTTGTTAGTGTTCATGGACTTATACAGAAGTGCCTTTATGTGCTTTAATGGTTATGGGAAAGCTATTGGCACGGTTCATAATGAAAATCTTGAGTCTTAACATACATTGGCAAAGAAGACAAAAAACAATGTATTCAAAATCTCTACTGGGACCAGAATGCACCATGTCTGGCCTTTAAAAGCCCTATACATGTCCGTTAGCAGGACACCCAAACACGAAAATACCACCTTTATAAAAAAGAGTAAAGAAATTGAACGGATAAAAACGTATAATATCAACACCTTTTCCAATTGTAATTCAGAAAGCGTGAATAACAATTTATACTTTCTGATGGCGAGAGAGGCGTTTTTCAAATACAGCATCATTTAACCAGCCGCGACATCAACATAACAACGAAAATTCGATTCACCAAATACTATTCTGGGAATCCTTCTATACGCAGCAGGAGTATGGACAATTAAAACAATGGATGAGAAAAAGTTACAAGCATTTTGTTAGTGGGCATACAGACAAATTTTAAAAATTCCATGGACCAACCGAGTTCCAAACAGTAAGATACTACGATGAATAAACATCGATCGTAAATAAATAATAAGAACATTTAAACAAAATTTTTTTAAGAATCGCTTTTCTTAAAAGAGAACATTTAAAAAAATGTTTGCCTCCCCCCTAGATTTTATCCTGGCTACGCCCATGTATTGTCATCGTGAATATGTATGCCTGTAAAGTTTGCATTGAGTAAAACGTGGTCAAAAAAGCATTTTACCAAAAAAAAAAATTGGCCCCCCCTAGATTTTATCCTGGCTACGCCCATGTATTCGTGTATTGTGATCGGGAATATGTATGCCTGCAAAGTTTCATCCATTTGCATTGAGTATAAGGCGGTAAAATTAACGTTACAAGATTTTATTTTCCGAAGTGAAGCTAAAGAAAAGGTTTTAAAAAACAGTAAAAACTCGGAAAATTTCCTACTTGGGACATTGATTAAGTATCAACAAATACAAACTACACTGATAGAAAAATGCATCTTCATATTGATGATGCCCTAACATCGGAATTGTGACATCAATGTTACTACAAATGGCATCAATGATGCAAAAAGTAACAATAATCCAATGACTAACGTCTTTGTACAACTTTGTCATTTTTTACGTGTCATCTATTTTATGACTACAGTGACATTAATTCGATGCCACATTTTGTATATTATAAACATTATTTTCATGATTAGATAAGAAGCAAAAATTCCTATATTCTATTTTTTTTAATTATTTAGTTAAATACATAAAATTTTTGAAATAGAATGATTACAAAAACCATATGGAACATGGTGCTGGTGTCTTATTATTGAGAGTTCTGCTGTTAACAAAGGTCGTAATTCAACAAACGTGAAACAAACATATGTAACGGGTAAGTAAATAATAATATTCTCTCACTTTGACTAAAGTCAATTCCAATGACTGACTTAATGACAAACTGTCATTTAATTGATGCTAATGTGTCCTTTCTCCGATGTTACTGCGACATCGCACTGAGGACATGTTCGTAATTTCTGTGATGACGATGTTTCATCCCATTGATGACCCAATTTCATTTTGATCCTGATGACACTTTGGCCAAGTGATGTTAAGGTTGACATCAGCGTTATGACGCCTTTTCTATCAGTGTATCCAAATAATCCTTAGAGACGAAGTAAGAGCAAGACGTGGCAGAGGCAGAAGGGAAATCTCGTAGCTCAAAAACATCCAAGAATCCAAGACAGGATATCGAGATGAAAGAAGCTTCATAATAGCTTTCAAAAATACTCTGTGCACAATACCTACAAAATTGATAGAAAATTGTCAAAAAAAATCATGTAATTGTGTGGTCGCTTACATCCGAGTAACGGATATGCAGAAAAAGAAGAAGATTGATATATTTTACTTTGAAATAAAATCGAGTTGATCGATACAGATGATAACCTGATAACCTGCGTTTTAACCTAATTCGGGTACGCTGAATCCAGTGGTTAACCGTTTTTTTTTTATTTTTAAAATGAAGGAGGTTGCACAACATACATATATTCGTCTAACTCAAAAGCGGTTTAGTTTATTGAAAACATGAAATTTTTGTTTGTTAAAAATTCATAAAAAATTTAAAAATGCAGCTTAGCTTTTAATTTTTTCCACACATATAAAAAACGAAGTTGGAAACAAAACATGCCATAAATGATTAAAATCTTGTATGGGAGCACCCGTAAGAGGTGGATATATATTGCAAGTACATTTTACATTTTGTTCCCGTAGGACGAGACTCTTTGGCAGTTAACGGGCTTTTCTTCAATATATTTCTAGTCTGTATTGAAAATTTTATATGGGAGCTTCCTTAAGGAATGGGGATAGCGGTTAGGTATGTTAGAAATAAATGATGGAGATGAAAAATAAAGTGAGATTGGTCACACATTTAACCCATCTAGGGACATCCTAGGCGCTGCAGGAGCCAAATTTAAGAATTTCATTAAGCCTCAATATTTGTATTGTTGTATGGAATTTCGATTTTTTATAGTTTTCAATAAACTAAACCGTTTTTGAGTTACGGGAATAAATGTTGTGCAATCTCCTCCATTTTTGAAATAACGGTGTATCTTGAAACCTAAAACCTAAAAAAAACGGTTAGCACCACTGAATGCAGCGTACCCGAATTAGCTTAAAACACCAGGTGCCCCGCTTGTCTCAAAAAAAGTGTCAAATTCTTGCACAGTGTAATTATCAAATCATAATTCGGCACAAAAAACCTCCAAAATCGAATCGATATAGCTAAATTTTAAAAAAATAAACTGGACTTCTTCCTGGCCATGCTTTGTTAAGTTTCTATTAAACAATTTTTATACTACTTCGTACATACAATCGTAATGTTGCCCAACACTGATCTATACAATCTGAGTGTATTCCTTTCTTTTGACATAGCGTCTTCACCTGACAATTTTTTGTCATACCAAACGTCAAAGTCTATATAAAAAAAATTCGACAATTTTTGTCAGCGTTTTTTAATATGAAGTTTGACGTTTGGTATGACAAAAAATTGTCAGGTGAAGACGCTATGTGAAAGACGTTTTGCAGGCCAACACATCATCAGAGCTTTAAGCAGCATATTTAAGAAAATTTTCTGAAGTTTAATGTCTTCTCTTTTTTATATTGTAAAAAATTATCTTATTAGTTTTTTATTAATACTATTCATTGAAATTTCCCATTACGAGTTTACAGCCCTAAAAGGAACAACTAACAAACACTTTGCAGCAACAAAAACGGATTCAAATGTTCTGAATACATACGAAATTGATTGTTATGTAAGTAAGTAAGTATTAAATCAGAGAATTTTTTATTTTAATTATTATAATTAATATTTAAAATGATTGTTGACTTGTACATGCTCGAAAATTGGCAGTGCATTTAACCTAAACTCACACACCCTCCGATCTAAAAATAAATGTATAAAATAATGAAGGATTGAAAGCGTCATTTAATTGTATGCAATTCAATTTTTTTTTTTTTTTATATTATAGCGGAACTTACAAAATGACTAAATGAATGTAAGTTAATTGTTCTAAGAAGAAGAAAAAATAAATAAATAAAAATTAGCTTGAATTTATTTCATTCTTTTCATTTCAACCATTGAACGACAATTGAATCATAACAGGAACATTTAGTTCAAGTTTTATGAATTGGAAAAAAAATTAAGCAACAAATGTGTAAATTGCTCCAAGTAAAAATCGCATACGATTTCAGAGCCAAGGTTTGTTTTTTTCACGTTTAAAATGTTTTTTTTTTTTTTTTTTTTGTAAAACAGCCCCGGCTAGCCAGCAGCCGCTTTGTCGTTGCAGTTTTGTTGGTGTTGGTAAACATGAATTTTTCAAATGCAATCAATTTGTTAACTCCGTGCTTGCATTTATTTTTTCATCTACTCTAGCGTAATGAAATTCTATATTCCATTTTTTTATTATTATATTAAACACCAATAACAACAATAATGTTTAGAAAAACAACAAAATAAAATCACAAAAACATTGACTTTGAACTTTGATTTTTAATGTAAAAAGTTAGTTTTATGTGATTTTTCCTGTATTTTAGCTTTAAACTTTTATCAGCTGTTTTAGACATTTTTCTATTCAGTTTCAACTTGTTTTAGCGTATAAAAAATTCAATTTTTTTTCAATTATTATTCAATACGGGCTGCTGTCTGGCCTAAAATAAATGTCAAATTCACAAACAAAAAAATAAAGCGAGAGATACAGAAACTCATCTGGTTGTTTAACTGGTTTGTGGCAAAAATTCTAGTGATTAATGAAGTCAAGATGTTGGTACGAATGATTGTACGTAAAACGTAAAGAGTGTAATAGATTTTAATTAAAGTAGGAGTATATATTATCTTGTCACAGTAAGTATATACAGTTGCTTGATTTAAGACATCTTATTAAGAAAATAATAAGTTTAAATCGATTTAATCAATTGCAACGTAGTGTTGTATTCAGAATACAAATTATAAAAGAATGCTGCTGCTGGGCAACTAAAAATTTTTCTTAATTTAAATTTTTCTATTAGTTTTGATTTTTGCATAACAAAATATAATTTTCTTTAAGAAATAAGATGTTACAACTTGCAAAATATACTAATAAAATCGCAATTTTTACCCAAATGAGATGAAAGGACTATTTCGAATATCACTCAAGAATATGAACGAGTGCTTTTATTTATTTATTTTTTTAATTAAGAAGGATCGATTTAGAAATATTCTTAAAGATTTTTTAATTTTTCAAGGTTAAATAATAAAATGCTGACTTAGGAGATGCAGAACATTCATTCTATATAGTTTCAATGGTTTTAATCTACATTTTTATTGTATGGCCAATTTCACCAAGTTCAGTTATAATTAACTATCAGTTATAACTGGGCCAACGAAATAATTGCAAATGCTTATTTTTTGGTTTACAAGATAGAATGTTTTTTATTGAAAACAAATTCCGATCATAAAAAAACAAGAAAAATGAGCTATAATTGTTGCTTATTTTGGCAATATCGGATTTATTTTATTACTTATCTTGCCATTTCAAAATTATTTTTAATTTTTGTATAAGAAAAAATAAAAATCGATACTATTTTTTTTTTTTTTTTTTTTTTTTTTTCCGCAACTTTTTTTATAAATACATACTAATAAAATCAACCCTTTTTGTACTGTAAGAGCTCTGTAGTGGAATTCTCTAACTAACTTTTCTAACTTTAAACAACTAACGTTAACGTTAATTTTACCGTCACAGTTTATTGCTTACGGTAACAATACAGCAATTCAGTAACTCAATTTTAACAACATAGCTTAAAATTTCAATCAAGTGGCATCTTTGTTAATTAATTAGTATATTAAACGAACACTGTCATCGAGAGCAAACTACTTCTCGTGTGGAACTACTTGGAGTACTTTCGAAACTAACAAAACCCCATTTAGGATTTGATAGTCTAGCGAAAATTGCAAAAAATCGGAAAATTTGCAAAAAAAAACGAAAATTTTTAACTTTTCAAACAAGCCATAAAATTGATTAAAAGTCGCTAAAACTATAAGGAATTGCAAAAATTCGGTAAAAATTTTTAAATTAGCGGAAATTCGCAAAAATTTGCAAGCAACGGCTATTTATTAAAAATCGTTAAAGCTCTAAGGAACCACAGGAAAAAATCGCTTATATCGCGAACATGGCTTAAATTCGCGAAAAATTGCAAACTTGGAAAAAATCGTAAAATTTATTTGAAATCGCTAAATCGCTTAAAAAACAAATTGTCGGAATACATAAAAATTTTTTTGCAAAAATAGCTAAAATTCGCGAAATTGTTTAATATTTCGAACAAACCATAATATTGATTTGAAGTCACTAAAACTAACTTGCTGAATTTGTGGAAATGTGCAAAAATTAGCTAACAGCGGCATTATTGGAAAGTCTAACACTTATTTTTTGTGTAGCTGCATCTTAAATGTAATACTTTTAATGCTTTTTTGTAAATTCCCAAAAAACAAATTTTTTAATATTATTTTTGCAAAATGTATGTAAATAACGTGAATTTTAAAAATGTTAATCTGGCTTTTATTTGCCAAAATTTTTGTTTGTTTGTTTTTTTTTAATAACTACGAATTTAAAAATAAGCAATGAAAAATATTTTGCTGTTAAGATAACTTAAATACCTGACGTTAAGATAGAACTTAGCAGTAAACGTTATTGTTAAAAAAGTTACTGAATAAAATTTACGTTAACTTTGCTGTTAAATATTTTTAACAATTTAAATTATGTTAAAATTGAATAGAGAATCGCACTACTGGTTAAAAAAAATCGTTAAACGTTAGTCTTTGTTCATACGGCTCATGTCTTATTGACAAGATTGCTACTTTATAGGCGAGAGGAACGAGGGGAAAAGAAACGAGCACACAGATGCATGTACTGTCTTTACGTTTTGCTTTCTTATTCGTTGTTATACCCACACCACAATAGTGGCGAGGGTAATATGCACTTGTGCTGATGTGTGTAACGCCTTAAAATATTGGTCCTAGACCCACCTTAAAGTATACCGATCGACTCAGAATCACTTTCTGAGTCGAACTAACGATGTCCGCCCGGCTGGCTGGCTGGCTGTCCATGTAACCTTGTGCGCAAAGTACAGGTCGCAATTTTGTAGATAATTTGATAAAATTTCGGACATAGGTTCTTATTGGCACAAGGACCAAGCCTATTGAAAATGGGCCAAATCGTAGGACCACGAGGGAAGATAGGGGGAAATTTCTTCCTCTCAGAAACTATCAAACCGATTTTAATGAAATTTAAACTTAGATAGAACCATATCTATATAAACACAAATAGTATGCATTTTTTAATAAATAGGACCACGAGGGGTGATAGGGCCAATTTCTGCCTCTCAAACCGATTTTAATGAAATTCAAAACATAGATAGATCCATATCTATATGGACACATAAGCTATATAGTTTTTTTTAAAATAGGACCACAAGGAGAGGAAGGGGGCAATTTCTGCCTATCACAAACTTTTAAACCGATTTTAATGACTTTTATAAACATAGATAAGTCCACGTTTATATGGACATATAAGCATGATGTGTTTTTTAATACTGTGGTGTAGGGTATCATATGGTCGGGCTTGACCGACTATACTTTCTTACTTGTTTAATTTTGTTTTTGTTTTCAATATCAAATAAAACAAAATAAAAAATATGTCGTCAACATGACATGAATCATTTGAACGCCAATTCACGTTCAAAGAAAAAAAGGAAGAAACTTGTCAATAAGACATGAGCCGTATAAACTCAGACTTATGGTAATATTTTGTGTTTCCCTTGTACAATATCATCCCAACAACCTTTATTGTCTCTGTATGTTGTTATACCCACACCACAAGAGTGGATAGGGTATTTTGCATTTGTCCTGATAATTTGTCCTTAAAATATTGGTCCTAATGTATACCGATCGACTCAGAATTACTTTCTGAGGAATCGTCGAATTGGCTTTAGATCATTTTAATCGATTCTGGTTTATCAGCATCAGTGATGTCAATTCTTCACTACTTCATTAAAAATGGCTAACAATAATAAAAATTACTAAAAAAAATGGCTAAATGGCCCCCAAAATTGGGCTTAATTGGGAACACTGCTCAGCATAGACCAGAGTTTTGACATACCCCAACAATAAGTAGTCCAAAACTGTCACATCACGCGAACACAGGTCCATTTCTTGCGATAATTCAGTCACCAAACGTGAGGCAAAACAAAGTGATGGCTTAACGCGCGGCACGAATGATATGCAATAACATGAAGAATAAAAATCAAGAATGTTTTGCCTGCAGCGTTCGCCATTTACGGTAATGTTAGTTTCGGATTCAAGGACAAATGGGCTGAAGACGCCTTCGGCATGTAAGCTGCACCAAATAGTAAAGTAATGGAGTATCAAGAATATCATGAGAATTGTGCACAAACGACAATTCTTTCTGTTTACATATCCGTTAAACCAGAAATGTGCCATATCGCGGAATATGATTTGATGATTAAAATCTGTTTCAAATTACAGTTGATTTTCATCCCATTTACCGAACACACGACGCAATTGATGGTCTGCTCGCTTTAATTCTAGCATCCGTTGGATATTATAGCACTTTTAATTGTTTGAATATAATTTTTAATATTAGCAGATATTTTTATTTGTTTTGGTTTTTGGGAAACATTATTATATACCGATTTGGCTGATTTAAAATATCAACTTCTCAAAAGCATAGATAAACATATTGATATGCCATTGACATATTGTAGACGCTCTGCAAACAGATCAAAAAAACATCGCTTAATCACCTCCCCTACCCATTAGGATCTAGAATAAAGGGTCTCAGATAAATATTGTGGAAGTAACAAACGAAATGACGAACCTACATATATACTTTTTACAGTTTTAGTGAAGGGTAGTAAAAATGCACTAATCCCTTTCGCTTTAATTAAATTGTAATATCTGATTATCTTTCTTTTTTAATCTTCAAATAACAATGTAAATCTACTGTTACTAATTCACTCCACTGATATTATTTAAGATTTTTTTTTCTTAAATATATCTTTTATTGTAATCTGTTCATGTCTTTATGAATTAATAGTCATAATAATAATAATTTATTATAGGTTTTTCTTATTTAATAACAAGATTAAAGTTTTAAATTAAATCTACAACAAAAGAAACAAAATAATACAAAAATCCATGTAATAACAAGTAAGAGTGTTATATTCGACTATGCCGAACCTTATATACCCTTTACTATGGTGCGAAACTTATAATATAAATGCGATTGTTTATATATAAATAAATCTATTTTATGCCACGCCCACTTCTCCACTTCCTTCCACGTTTTGTCGAATGTTGTGTATCGAAAGGTGCTTGTACCTTATTTCGAATATTTGGCTATTGCCGATCTCAAGATGAACTGAAAAAACAACAACAAGGAGCTTTTCGGTAAAATAAGAGGCAGTTGCGATTTTTTGCTCATATCTCCGCCATTTGTGGACCCATCAAGCTGAATTTCAATAGCAGAATTTAGCAGAGCATAAATGGCATATATACACGAACGAAGTCCCTATCATAAATGGGGTCTTCGGAAACCCATTTCAGCAGAAAGATAGACAGACGGACATTGTTTTTATTAATTTATTTAGTCTATGGATTAACTTACAAAATATTACGAAAACATCATCTATTTATAATAAATTATATTCTTTTTATTAGTATTTATATTCAAAGTTATATCAATAATACTGTACATTAGGCTAATAATAACCTGCCTCCCGCAGGGAAGCAAATTCCTAAAACCTTCCAAGAAATTTTGAACCGCGATGAATTGTAAACCGTAGGAAAATTTTTAAATAAAGCAGTGGATAAATTCCGAAAAAGCATTTAAGTGATACGTATAGGAATATATAGAAATATCAGGTGTATATTTTTAAAAATTTCCGTGAGAAAAAAAAATGGTTGTTTTCAAACTTCAACCCGATCCCTAAGTGAACTTTTTTAAAAATCCGAAAAAATTATCATATTTTTTATTAATAACTTTTAATGTTCTACGCGACTATACTATGCCGTTTTTGATATTCGCAAAAAGTGTGAAAAAGTTATAGCCCTACTGTACATATCATTAAAATTTACACATATTCGAAGAAAAGGGTCGGCATTTGCATAATTTTGTTGAAAGTATACTATTGATAACGGCTGTTAATAACGTGTAGGGCGTTGGGGAACATTAAATAATAAACTATTTTACAAGAACTCCGAGCAAATATTGCCTTTGATCAGATTGATAACAAATATCACATTCAGCATTGTTCGGCGGCTTTTTAAAGTTGGTAAATTAATCTCCAATAACCTGGTTCTATATGGAGGAAGATATATGTATAGAAGGATTTGGGTAAGTGCTCCGTAATATGAATAGCAGAAATTGTTTTTGGACAGACTCAATACGATCACTATGTACGTTGTAATATGGGTCCCAAATTACTGAGCCATATTCGATTATAGGTCTAACAAGTGCTATCTATGTGCAACTGTTTTGTTATAGTTGAATCAGACAATTCCTTTGACCATCGTTTAATAAAACAAATCAAAATTTTAAAAACTACAAACTGTCTGGCAAATTTTTTTACACACTTTCCACCTGTGGTGTAGGGTATAAATAAAATCGATAGACAAACTTCTGACAGACGGACTGACTGACTGAATGGTTGGTATGTATTATACTTAGACAACTATTTTATTTTTGTGTTATTTGTTGTTATTGTTGTTGTATTTTTTTAGACGGAATAAAATATTTATTATTTGCAAATTGATCCATAAATTAATAAACAATTGAAAAGACGTTAACAAGTGTTTAGTTAGTAAATACTGCTACTATTAATACGATATTACTAAATACTTTTTTTTTTTGTTCTTATTATTGCTATTTGTCCATATTGAAAATATTATTTTATAAGTACAATTATGGTAATTTATTAATTATATTTATGATTAAACCATTATTTAGTCAACGGATCAAAAAAGGTTCAAGGAAAACGAATCAACTTGGGTTTTTTTAATCGATTTGAAAAATTTTGTATATAAATTGCCCTATAGTTTTTAAATGAAATCTTACTACATGACTGCTGTCTGTAGTGCACATATTATGAAATGAATCCTTTAACTTAAACTTTGCAAGAGTGTTTTTTTCCTTTTGTAGAACGCTTAGACAAAACAAGTTAGTTGGTATAGTCGGGCTATACCCTACCACCTCTAACTGGTTGGTCTTATGGGCAATTTTGGCCATACTAACGCAAAATTTGGTTTATGTAGGCGTTATTTGCAGTCTTGACAACTGTTTACGACCCTAAAATGGTAAAACAAGTTTTTATAACAAAAACGCATCAATATTAATTATAAAAGTAATAAAAAGGGATGCGATTTTCATGAAAATGAATTTTTTTTTTCTCTATAGTCTAAGAACGATGTCGACCAATAATCTTTCCGAATCATTAAATTTGCTTTAAAATGGCATCGATTTGTTTGTTATATTGTTGCATATTTTGCTGAAAATGCATATTTTTGCATATTTTGACATTTTTGAGTGAATTTTTTTAATTTCGATATTATAAAAAAGGTTTTAAACAAATTGTTCAATACTTCCGAAAAATTTTAAATCAATAAATAAATTATTTTCGAGCATTACTTTGGGTACAAGATTTCGATAAAAGATCCTTCTATTTTAATCGCAGCATCGGTTTAAAACACATATTTAAGGCTTTCAATGGGTTTAAAATATTTTATCCAAAACTGTAACAAGTTACTTGCTTGGCACATGGGGTTAACCGCGTTGCAGCGGAAATTAAAAGTCAATTCGATAATATTGCAATTTTTAATGAAATGTATCCCTTGATTTCTTTTCCACCAGTAGTTACAAGATGGTGGCCTGACTAGATGCTTCAGAATTCTATTAAAAAAAAAAAAACAAAAATTTTGCGGCAAGAAATATTGTACTATGAACGTACCGTACCTGATTTTTATTTTGTTTTAAAAAACCTTAATAAAAAAAACTTAATAAATAAAGAAATGAATTTTATTTTCTATCTAGACATGGGTCTTTCGCTTTATTGCACATCTTGCTCAATCAAGCGATTTTCGTTTTAATTGCGTCGGCGATTCAATTAACAGAGTACTGCTTAATTGAGTTCCCGTTTAATTGCGTCAAAAGTCGTGCATTTTTAGAAACTCAACTAAGCCGAAATAACTGTAATTGTATGTTTAAGAAACACAATTATTCACACGTTCACAATTTTACAGGCAAAAACGCTTGTAATTGTGAGCTTAGTGAAATAGGCCCCTGATCTGGAATCAAAGTGGGGTCTAAAAATACATTTTTTTTAAATGCATTGGTATTCTTTTAGTACCAGACAAAGTTTTGCTTTTAATAAAACAGTACTTATTTATTTAAACAAACAAAAGTTTAAATTAATTACACTGCTTTACAAATTTTTAATTTGGAAAAATACCAAGAACACCACATGCCTAGATAAGTTAATTGGGACCTCCTGAACACGAAAATCGCTGTAATTTTTTTCCTAAGTACCGTTTTTTAGATAACGGTACTTTTGCGTTTTTCGGTGTATGGTCCCACTCAAACCCTTGTGGAGCGTATTGTTTTTTAAATACGTTAAAACTGATGGATTTAAAAAACACGGAATTTTATATGAGATGAAAATATTGTCGTTCCACAAAATCCTTAATAAAAACTTTATTTTTCATCCGATTTTTTTCAACTTACGCTTAAAATGTTGGTAATTAAATATACTATTTGGTTAAGAAATAAAACATTCCAGATATTTAATATAACGTAATAATAATGAAAAATTTTGAAAAAAACGTAAAAATAGACATATTTTGAGGTGCCATTACTCACCCATTTCTTATCAGATAGAAATTTGTAGCATATCGATGGAAAAGGCATTCGATTACCTTTTTAACGATATGCCATTTATTTCGACCGGACTTTTTGGTTGGGCTCCACAAGGGTTTGAGTGGGACCATACACCGAAAAACGCAAAAGTACCGTTATCTAAAAAAAGGAAAAAAAAATTACAGCGATTTTCGTGTTCAGGAGGTCCCAATTAACTTATCTAGGCATGTGGTGTTCTTGGTATTTTTTGGCTGTAAACCAGTGTTATTTAAGTTCTTTAAAGATATTTGATAAGTAAAATTAAAAAAACGATTTTTAATGGAAATTTTTAGAGTTTTTAGTGCATGTTTTGGATTTCTTAGTGCATATTTTCGATTTATTTATTGCATTAAATCTCATCCCAAGTATTAAAACTTCTTTATTAAAACAACTTTTTTAATTGCGAATGCCTAATTTTAGCTTTTCATGGCTTAACGAGATGAAAATGGCTTAATCTAGCTACTAAATGGCTACATAAGCAACACTGATTTTTGGTGCCAAATAGATTTAAATACCAAAATCTGTTTGAGATTTATTCGTTTCGATGTGCTTTTCCTCAGCGGACTCATATGGAGCTTTTGTAGACGTGAAATTTTACCAAATTATCTTACAGAGCAGCGATTGCAGTAGGAATTAGATAAAAGTAACAAGCAATGTTAAAAAATAATTCGATTAAAAAAAAAGATTAATCCGAAACTACTAATATTCACTATAACCATCTCAAAACAAAAGTAAAGTTTTCCAAACCTCGCATTAAATATCAACGGAGTTTTTATCTAGACGTATAGAATTGCTGGCAAATTGCCATGCATAGACATGCGCCAGAACATCGTTTACAAATCGTAGAAATTAAGCACTTCGTCAAGTTTGCGGATAATCGCATAATCGTCCTTCTGAGTAGCTTATACGCAATACTATCCCAGCAAAAACTTGGTAATGACTTGCCATTACTGAACCACTTACTTTTCAATGACTACTTCATACCATCTGCATTACATAGAAGTAGTTTAGTAATGGCTGACATATAATCTGATACCGAAGTACTTGTGTATGAGTTGATTAACGAAATTTATAATTCATTCATAATAAAATGCATCTACGGTTTAATTTTTTTCAAATCTAATACAAATTGGTTTTAAATATTTATTCTTACAATTTGTTTTTTTTTTTTTTATTACACTGAAAGAAAAATGCTTCATATATTTAATGAATCATTTTCATAAAAAAATTTTCCTTGGGTAAATGAAAATTTTCATTGTCTAAATGGAATTTCATAGTTATAATGAAGTATTTTCGTTAAAATCGCTTCATTGGATTTCGTAATTATGTTAAAAATTTTCATTGGATATATGAAAACTTAAGTTTGTCCAAGTTAAACAAAAAATTTTGATTGGGAACATAAAAAAACAATATACAAACATAACTATATTCATAAATGAATACAAAATTATAGCTTCCTTCAAAAAATGTTTAATTGTTAATTAAAAAATGTAAGATTTAATAATTTCATACATCTAATGTTAGATCTATGCCATTAATTTTATGAATTAAAAAATTTTTTTTATAAAAGCAACATATTTCAATAATTGCCATCATAAATTTAAATTTTCATTATGACAATAAAAATGTCATTATCCACTTTCAATCAACGTTGTTATTGTTATTATGGACAATTTAATCTCATATTTACGCTCTTAATTGAGTAAAAAACATAGTTTTTTTTATCTAAAAACTATACTGCCCCGGTAGACTAGATGGTAGTGAGCTAGTCTATCAGCACCGAGGTTGAGCGATCGAATCCCACCAGAGACAGAAAAAAAAATAAAACAAAGTAAAATAAAATAAGAAAAAATAAAAAAAAAATAAAATTAGAAAAATAGAAAAAAAAAATAATTAAAAAAAAATAATAAAAAAAAAATGTTTTTTAAAGTCATTACATGTTATGTAATTGTAATTTTGGTAACATTGGAGTAATAAGTTATTTAAGTCCCTATTTGTAAGCGAATGTGGTAATGACTTATTTAACTCCCTATTTGTAAGCGAGGGTGGTAAGTACTTGCCTCCAATGACATCACCGTGTTAAAATAATGAGTTAAAATGCCAATTTATAAGTAGTGAAGAGTCGTTATATTAGCTTTTTAACTCATTATTTTGCAATGTAAGTTTTTGCTGGGATGGATCAATTGATAACCACATGTACTCTTTTGGATAACATTCATCCAAAGCGAGTCAGTACCGTGTGTACAGAAGAAGCCATCGCCGCTGTAGACTTGAGTGTGACAGAGGACTCGAATTTATGGATGCTACGCCGTTCTCAGCAAAGCGGTTCCTGCCCGTCTTTTACTTCAAAAATTTTGATGAAAGATTTTGGACACATCCATATAAGATCCAACTGGTGCAAGAATTAATTAATGTCATTGAGGTGAAAATCAACTGAAAGTTGAACCCGATTTTAATCGTCAAATCATTTTCAGAGAAAAAGGAAACACTATAATCATGGGGCTTTTGACACTCCAATACATTCTAAAAAAATCACTGTTTAGGCGTCCTTAAATCCGAAACCGGTGCCAATATTACCATGAATGGCGAACTCAGCTGGGAAAGCATTGACCATATTTACATTATGCAATTATTGCCGCAATTTTCGCATGCAACTTTTTGTTTGTTAATAAGAGGTCTAGGGAAGAAAACGGGGTTGAAAAAGTTGAGAAAATGCTTGAAAAAAACGTAAATGTAAATGTGAAAAAAGTTTCGTAGCAACTACTTTAAAAGATAATAGAAAAAAAATCGGCGTCAATTGCATAGTCTAAATGCGGTCATCCATGTTTTTTTTTATTCCTCATATCATTCCAAATCCTTTGGAGGAGAAATGGTTCCGACAATATGGCGCAACATGCCATACAGCGAGTAAAACCTTCACTTTAATGAGCCAAACGTTTGATGACTGAATTATCTCAAGAAATGGACCTGTGAATAGGCCACCTCGCTTGTGGTATTTGATACCTTTGGACTACTTTTGGCGGGGTACGTCAAATCTCAGCTCTATGCTGATAAACCAGCATCGTTTAATCATTTAGAAGCCTACAATCGTGGTACTATTGACGAAATAAAACCGGATATGCTCGAAAAAGTGGTGCAAAATTGGAGGCGCAGATGCGGAGGCCATATGCCAATAAAATTTGTTAATGCAAAATTTTGGTCATTCCATTGAATCTGTAGTGTTTAATATAAAAATATAGTTGTATAACTTCATTAGATTTCTACTCACTAAAACCAATGTTTTGTTTTAGAAGTTGCAAATAAATGAGAATAAAGTAAATAAATAAAAAAATGCCTCTAAAAAACACCACTCAACTATACAAATATATATCCTTAAGTTGTTATATTTATCTAAGCATAAAAATAACAAAAGGCCATGTTGAACATAGGGCGATAAAAACACTCGTATTTTAAAAGATCAACCGGCCCCAAGCCCGGACAAATTAGGAGGTTGGTTGTGACAGTGAATCCTGAAAGTCCAGCGTGCGTCTCAGAAACGATGATGATGACCGTTAAAAAAAAGAAACTCCTTTTGAAGCAAAGGACCAAAAATAATAACAAATTTGCTGTAGGCCAATAATCCACACAAGTAAAAAAATATTTATAGAAGCGAAACCTCACACTAAGGGTTAAACAAAAAACACCCATTAAAAAATTGTGTTTGGGTAGCACGAGACTTTCAAGCGACCCTTTTTAAGTAATATTTAATTCAATAAATTCCTAATAAAATTAAATATATTAATGACAAGCAGACGTTACTATCGATCGTCATACAGCCAGACTGTCTCTATTTATATCTTTAATATACATACAGACAAATCAACTTGTACTTTTATTCATAGATTTGTAATAATCACCAATACCGAACGCCCTTTTTACTTAATTAAACAAAAAAAATAATAATAATAAAAACATTTTATTAGGTGGCTACTATTATTTACAACGACAACAAAAATAATTCGAATGAAATCGAAAGTTTGTTTTATAGATTTAATTATTTATAATCATTTTGACTAGACATTTTAACAGTATGAAACAGAGATTGTTGTCGTCCCTTGCTAAAGGTGAGGATTATTTGTTTATTTTTATTAAGTTCAAGATACATATGTACGCTTTTTTTAGCAATTTAAATATGTTTATAAAACTTTATTATTATTTTTTCTTCAATTAACAGTGTCATACAAATGCAAAATAGGTTTGCCATTTGTTTGTAATTGACGTCATTTATAATTCACATTTCAATATTAATAATTTGTAAATAATCCAACACAGAAACAGAAACCGTCAGACAGTCAGAAAAGTCCATAATATTTATGTAAATATATCCAAACAAATTAATTAAGATACATTCATACATAAATCAGACATCTGATTTGTGATAAATTCTTGAAAGCAATGGCATTATGATCGCTCTTCGTTCTGTTTGGTTCTATTCATAATTGGCCATGGCAACAATGTTGCATATTATTAATTTTTTTTATAATGTCTTCAGGAGGGTGGAATGGGGGAATGGTAGTAATGTAGTCTACCAGTGCGAGGGTTGCGGGTTCGATTCCCGCCAAAGACTCTGGTCTTTTTTCACTACAATGGGCTAAAAGTTTACGTTTCTCTATTAATTGCAATGGTATTGGTAAAAATTTTAAAATACAATAAATAAATTTCTACATTGATTAAATGTCAGTTAACTAAGTATATTTACTATATATTTTATGTTTATATAAATAAAAACAAACATAAATCATGAAATATAGCGTGCTTTTGTCAAGTCATAGAAAATAAAAAAAATTTTAATATTGTATTAAAGATGGTGAATTACAGTATTTATTCAATATTGCTAAAACCTCGTATATTGTTTATATTTTCAGAATGCAATTTTTAAACAAACATAGGGGTTTTAAATGATCTTTAATTTCATTATTTTAACATAATTTTATTATTTGGGGATTTATTCCCAAATTGGGGATTTTTTTCTGTAATTGGGGATACAAGTTTCGTGAAAATCCTCAGGAGATTTTTTGGGGAAAAGTATTTATTTGCTGGGGATTTTTGGGGATAATATATTATTATAAATTCCATTTTTGCAATGGCAAGACCGATTTGGTCAAGATGTGGGAAAAATTTAAGTCTATTTTGCGGTTTCAACCCCTTTCAAGAGCTTGTTGAAACAATTTAAAATATGCTTTTTGTACTAACAAGCGTTTGTTCTGTTGAACGAGTCTTTTTTTTATAATGAATACAACCAAAATCTATATTTGCAACAGAATGAAATATGAGTTATTAGGTGCTCTTCTAAGAATAAATACACACTTTAAATTTATGCAGCTTGTTTTAACAAATTTATTCAATCACTCATGCACTTTTTAAACAAACGACATGTAAAACAAAATTGCATTGGCTAATGAATCAGATGATTTTGATTCCCTATTTTTGGATTTTTTTTTTAACTTACTTGTCACTAGAGCTGCAAAACTATCGATAGTCGGCCCAATGGATAGCTTCGATAGTTAGCTTAAAAACTATCGATACTATCGATAGTATCGAAAAGTTTCTACGTGCCACTTTTCACGATACGGTAGTCAATAAACTGGGTAAAAAAAAAAGTTTCAACACACCATTTACAGAAAACGTTTTTCAGGCATAAATAAGCTGGTCTTATTCACTTTAAATTTCGGTATCATTTATAGTTAATAATAAATTTATACTTTATATAGATTTAGAGACGGTTAATTGGCTGCAGTTTTGTCAGTTTTTTGCCTTCGACGTCAAAATATTAACCTTAAATCTAGACATTAAAAAGGTTATTTCGTTTTCAAGAAAGTAGAATTAAGTCTTTTAAAAAATAACCCCATTAATTTTTTAGGATTTTTCGTTCAGAAAAAAATGACAAATAGGTAAAAAAAAATCGCCACAAGGAAATAAGCAATAAGGTGCTTAAGCCTTTCCTTTAAGTTTTAAAGGTGAATATTGAAAACTTATTCCTATTTTAATAGGTATAATCGTCACCTATCTGGGGTTATATATAAAATATAGGGGTTTTCAACAAGAACTTTGTTTTTTAATTGTGGCAACACCAACAACATGATAGTTTTGACATTTAGTTTTTTGACGTATTCGTAGTAGATGCATTCTCAACAATTGTGGTTATCCAAAACCACCACATGGCGAATTTTGCTTAAGGTTTTGGCTTTGAAGCCTTACAAGGCTTTTTGTGGGTTATGTTAAGAACAGAGTCTATACGGAGCCAATCGAATCGATTACAGCCTTAAAACTCAAAATCCGTGATGTGATTAACAAAATAGACCCATTATTTTGCCAAAGAGTTATTAAAATCTTTGATGAAAGAATCGACATCTGTCAGCGAGCTCGTGGTGGATATTTGCAAGATATGTATAATTTTTATTCACAATTGCCGAACTTTTCTCTTCGTAATACAATAAAAATTTGAATCATCTTTTTCTAAATTTTTTTTTATTTTGTTTTTGTTTATTTTGTTTTTGTTTATTTTGTTATTGCTGAAAATCCCAATATTATTGCACGATAGCAAAGAGTTATTTTGCTATAACTTTCTGAAAAGTAGTGCAACATAATTGAAACTTTACCCGTGTGTACTTTTGAATGTGAAGATCTCAAAGGTGTCATTGTTTCTAGTTGTTGTTGCCATAAACTCAAATTAAGGTAAAGTCAGCTTAAGTACTTTTTCCTTTTTTGGCACAGAATTTAAAAAGGTTATGTATGCATTGCTAAAATGCTAGTGAGTTGTTAAAAATGTTTCGTTGACTACAGCTAATCAACTTTGTAGTTACTTTTAAAATTTTCCGATAGTATCGATAGTAAAAAAAAACTATCGATAGTCTGCCAAAAACAAAACTATCGATACTATCGATAGTATCATCGATTGTTTTGCAGCTCTACTTGTCACATACTATACATATCGTTGGTTTAATATAGAAAAACTCTAACTAACGTTTTCCTTACATTACAGAAGAAAGAAAAAACTTAATAAAAATTATAGTCTTGTAGTCGCGATTTTTTTTAAACGCAGTTTTTTATTAAGTTCTCTAAAGGTGTTATGATACTTGCTATTTTTTGTATTTTGTCTATATTAGAGAACAGTGCAAATATATTTGCATAGGAAAACTGACTAAGTGTAAAGAGTATGATTATATCATAAAACATCTTGAAATGTCAAACAAATATACATGTGTTATCGATAAATAATCTATGACTGTCAAAAAAAATATAATATTTTTTAACTTAAAATTGACATTTCCAGATTAATTGTTAGCACTGTTGCCAATTTTTTAGTTTTTGATCGGTTAAACGGTTTTTAACTTTCTTTTTTGCGATTTTTAGCTTTTATGACGGTTTTTTGTGGGGAAAAAACGTGGGCAGTATTGTTTGTTTTGTTTACATTTTATCAAATTGTATTTCTTGTTCTTTCTCGCATTTGTTGTTTCATTCAGTCAATCCTAAAAAAATCCAATACAAAAAATAGCAAGTATCATAACACCTTAAGCATTTTACATGTCATAGTAACCACGAAAGTTATAATCTTTTGTAATTTTTCTCAAAAAAGTTCACGCACCAATTGGTTTTTCTAAACTAATGCAATATTGAATATTCATAATTTTATACGGTACTTTTTATTCTTTATAAATTATTTTTTTTTTTTTTTTTTTTTTTTGTTAAAAAAGGTTAGCGATACGTTTTGGTTTGCGAAAAAATATCTTACCATCTCTAAATATTAATGAAATTTCATACTTGAGCAATTTTTTGTTTTAAATAAAAAAATTATTAATATTTCTTAACCAAAAAGAAAATTAAAAATTTTCAAAACTTCATCGCGATTGGTGCGTGTACTTTTTTGACCTTAGCGAAAAAATAAATATACGTTCCCTTATATTTGTTTATGCTCTATGGGACTGTGCTATGATAATTTTCATATTTTAAAAAATTGTTAAAAAGTTATATTCCTAATGTCCATAGATACCTAGAACTCAAAGAATGAATTACATTAGTTTTAATAATATAATACAAATGGATTTATTTATATTTTTCCATTGACATAATATTTTGTAATATATTTTTAAGGAAATGTGGGGATTTTTGGGGATGCAAAATCGCAAATTGGGGAAAAGGCTTAAAATAAAACTGGGAACCCTGTTTCAGATTGTTGTAAAGTTGTGGTCTGAAACTATCGATAGCACTATCGATGCTATCGATGGTTTTTGATTATCGTATTACCATCGATAGTTTGTATTTATCTCAAACTATTGTTCTATACATATTTAAAAAAAAAATTATGTTATGAGTAGGGATCCGATTTCCATGCAAATGCATGTTTTTTGTTGATATTCTAAGAACGATGCCTACCAATTATCTTTCCGAATCTTTAAATTTTCGAAAAATCGCATCGGTTTGTCTTTGCATATTGTTGCATATTTTGGTGAAAATGCATATTTTTGCATATTTAGGTTTTAAATGCATATTTTTGCATAATTGAAATTTTTGAGTAATTTTTTTAATTTCCATATTATAAAAAAAAGTTCTTAATTAATAAATTCTTTGAGAACTTTGCTTTAAATACAAGCAATACAAAAGATCCTTCTATTTTAAACCGATGCAGCACCTTACATGGTTAAGGCTTCCTTCCAATGGCTTTAAAATATTTTATACAAAACTGTTACAAGTTACTTGCTTGGAACATGGGTTGCAGAGGAAATTAGAAGCCAATTCGATAATACTGCAATTTTTAATTACATGTATCCCTTTATTCCCCTTCTACCGCAGCCTGCTGGCATGGGTGGATGCTTCAGAATTATATATTAGAATGTTGATACCGATGATTAGTTCACTTAATACTCAAGTCAAATTAATTGATATTGCAGAAAGAAAAATTAGCAATGACAAAAAAAAACCAAACGTTTTGCAAAAATAAAAATAGAGATTTCAAAAAATAAAATATATTTCAAATATTTGAACTGATCTGGAATCATAGTGGGATCTGAAATCAATTTTTTTCAGAATGCATTGGCATTCTATAAGGACACGACAAAGTTTTACTTTAAATAAAAAAGTATTTATTTATTTAAACAAACAAAAATTTTAATTAGTTTAAGGCCCGTTTTCACAACTTACCGATTGCTTAAAGTAGACCGGCCATATAAAAAGTGTTCCATTATTAAAACTTTAGTTTAACCTTAAGTGAGCGATGAAGAAAATTAAGGTTCATCCTACCTGGTAGGTTTAAGTTAAGTTCTAATAATGGAACACTTTTTATAAGGCCGGTTAAAGTCTACTTTAAGCTATCGGTAAGTTGCGAAAACGGGCCTTAAACTTAGTTTTTTAAAGATATTTGAATAATAATAGACTGAATTTTTTATACATATTTTTGTTTTTAGTAAAATTAAAAAACGATTTTTATGGAATTTTTTTAAGGTTTTTAGTGCATATTTTTTATATTTTTAGTGCATATTTTGAATTTTTGTGTGCATATTTTCGATATGAGGTTAAGATTCATGTTAAAATTATTTGCTCCGAACAGTGTTGCCATTTTAGAAATAACGAAAAGCGGATATTGATTTTGAATTTTAAAATAAATAGTATATTTTATTATTAATTAATTAAGTTTAGGAGTAAAAGAAATAAAGATACAGTTTAATAGAAAAAAAAATTAATTTTCAAATATATCTGTTACATAATCGTCGCAAAACTGTATTAATTAAAAACGCAGTTCTTTTATAAGTATGATTTGATTAAAAAAATAAAAATAGGTAAAAATTTGTAGCTGCAAAACCAAACGTTTTCCTGCTTTAGACCGTATTTAATAATCAATCATAAATTGGTTCAGCTTAAAGAAATTCGATTCTTAAGTTTTTGTTTAAAAAAAATGAAAACGATTTTTCCCCAAAGAATTTTGGAAGTTGTAAACTTAAATCCAAAAAATCATCAGTTCTTTTCTTATATTTTTACTTTTGCAATGTAAGATTCTTTAGGAAAATTTCTATTTTATTTATTAGATATGAATCATCAATTAAATTTTGTATAAAATACATAATATCTGCTTAGCTCTTTTTTTTTTTTAATATTATCCACACTAAATAGTGGTTGTTTTTCCAACAATTTAAAATTTGAAGAAAGTTTACCTCTGAGTTCGAGTAAGGGATATTTTGTTACAAAAAGCGCTTAAATTGCAAAAACCAAAATCACATGGTTGTAAAAAAGCACTAAATACAAAAAAAAATAAAAAAATAAACGTCAAAAAGTACCCTTTTTTAAAAAAAGGGAACACGGAAAAAATAAAAGGGGACGAGATCAAAAAGTGTCATAAAATATACGAAAATCGTCAAAATGCCAACAGTGGTGTCGATTTTTATAAAGATATCTTCAACTATATGATATTTGTTTGCTTTAAAGGGTCATTATTACAACTTGAAGTTAGCTAAAGTTAAGATTAAATTGACAAATAATAATGTGTTATCTGTCAAAAAGCGTCTGTTAACTGTCGGATAACAGCTTACGCCAAGTTATAATAATGGCCTTAAGTGATTAAAGGATGGGGGTTTATGTGGGACCTATCGGTAATTTAAGACAAAAGTATGTACCAGCACATGCATAGCAATAGTCGTAAAGGTTCTTGTCGCCAATTTGTATGTCGATACCAACATTTATAGGGAAGTAATGGCATTTAAAGCTATTTTCTAAAGTAGTATTTGTATAGGAGCTCTTTGGTCAAATATTTACCGATTCCAATAAAATTGTTAAGATGATTTAGATTGCAATTAACTAAGTTTGAACCAAACTTAATCTACATACCAAAATGATAAGAATATTTATATGTAGCCACAAAGACTCTATTTCATATAAATGCTTGTATGGGGGCTTTGTGAAATTATGGACCGATTCTTACCATTTTCATCTAAACTAGTGCTGGGAAACTATCGATAGACTTTCGATATTATCGATAGTCTTAAAATATCGAAAATATCGATAGGAAAAATATAAATATCGATATTTTTATTATTTAAAATACAGCTATGAAGACATCTAACAGCAGCTATACACACACAGTTTTTTGCCGCAAATTTTTACTTGCTATTATTAATTCGCGCTGAATTACAGCAATGAATATAAACAACAAGAATGGCAAGTGGTATGGATTGATTAGCAGTGCTTTTTACTGCTAATTTAAGGACTTTAAGTCGAAATTTTTACATGTTTATTTAAGGACTGAAATGTTAAATATTTTTGTAATGTTGTAAGAAAAATGCAAATCCAAATGCAATTGCAAGTATAAGACAAAACAATGAACGACCCTTAGAGGATAAGTCCGCTAGATTGATTACCTTTTTGGGTTTAGAATTTAGAACATTTTTTAAAGTTGCAATCGAATATCTAATAGTCCCTGTAACTTCGGTTCCTTCAGAAAGGTACTTATCAATTTTTAAAAAACTGCCATCTAAAATAACGTGCGTATATACATTCGTCTCATACATTCGATAAAGTGATAAAAACAACGAACTGTAGCCTTATAAAAAAATGATTAAAGTTTTCCTGCACAAGTACAAACATTCAGTCGATAGTAATATCGATATATCGATAGTGAAATCCGAACTATCGATAAATATCGATAGTAGAAAATATCGATAGTATCCCAGCACTAATCTAAACACAATTGTATAGACTTATCTGACGATTGAATTGGGACTCTACGTATGCTATGGTATAAGGTTTTATTTCCTTATTATCTTATTTAAAAAAACCAATGTTAAGTTCACATTTGTTAAGTAATACATTTAGGCCCGTATTCACAACTAGCTTAGACTTAGACTTTTTTATTGCTGTTGTTATTGTCGATTTGCTCCACATTGTTTAATAAGTTGGACAATATAAAAACTTATATATGGCGCAACATTTTATTGAACAAATGTAAAAGTAAACAAGACCAACGCGCACATGTGCGTATTGTACAATGTTGTCCACATATTAAAAAATATATTTTTTGCGCTAATACTTTTGATTTTATCCAATAAATTGTGCCATATACTAATATATATGTATATAAAGGCCAATCAAGTTGTGTAGTAACCATTATTGTACAAAAATATTGCAAATGTATTCATTGGTTTCTTTACTGATTTTGTTAAAAATGTTTTATATTTTGGGTGCGTGTGAAACGGTAGCAAAGTACTCATGGAAGTAAAATTTTGACACTATTGAGGTGAATAAAATTTCACTAGCCTAAAAATTATTCTTTTTAATCAAATTTGTTTAAACAAAATAAAAAATAATATGAAAGCAAGATCAGCGGCAAAAAAAATTAAAAAGAATAATACAAGATGTAAGTATTTTAATATGTATGAGCATTTTTGACCTTTTGTAAAAATTGATTATATATCAGAACGAATTCATCAAAAACATAGTTGCGACGATCTCATTTCCAACAGAATTGAAATGATTAAACGTTTGATTAGTTTATTCATTTTCACAAAACTACTAGGTAGTAATTGTTTTTTCTTTATGTCAAAATTTTAAGTTGTCAAAAATTATATAATTTCACACAGCACAAATGTGAAAATTTTCTACCACAAACAAATTTCATTTCACCATAGAACTTTGCTACCGTTTCACACACACTCTTTGCAGGGAAATTGTACGTTTTAAAAACTATCAATTCTTATCGATGATTTTTAGAAAACTAGCGTATACTACTATCGACTATCGATAGTTTCAGACTACTATTATAAAGGGAAACTCAAGGCGAATTCATGTATATGTAATGCTATCAGAGATCAGCAATGAGTAGTGAAAAAGTGAGTAGAGCTAAATCATGACTCATAAATTATTGTACTTATACGCACTCATACTTATTCCAATGTGATTCAAACTCATATTCACTCAAAAGTTTCATTTTATTCATCGTACTCATATTTACCAACATTTGTAGTGTTTGATTTAGAATCTACTCAAGTCAATGTGTATAGGCGAAGCAAAATGCGAGGCTGCCAGAAATAGCAAAGTGACGATTTGGCAATTACAGTTTACTAAAGAACATGTATGAAGTAGACGATTTTTCGGCAAATTTATCTGGCAGCGCTGATTATTAAGTTGTGTGTTTTCTCTGTTGTGTTAAAACGGTAAATGGATGAGCTAAATGATTTGAATCATTGTGAGTATTATAAGTATTTTCTTGAAATTATAAATCAAGCTGAGGTCATTTATGAGTATGCGTATAATGTCGACGTCGCACTCATAAATATTTCTCTTGTGAGTATGAGTGAATCAGAGTAGTTTAGTTTAAATGATTTCTACGCACTTATACTTACAATTGCATGAGTCAGTATGAGTAGCGAAAAAGCGATTCATTGCTGATCTCTGAATGCTATGTTCACATTTGGGTTTTTAAACGCGTTAAAGCAAAATGTTGATTAAGTTAATCAAAGCCGTTCACACTACATTTGAGAAGATTAAGATAAAACACAACAAACAAATTTATATTTATTTAAAGTATTAAAAATGCTTTTAAAAAGTTATTTTAATGATGAAATTGTGAAAATTTATGAATTATTCAAGGAAAAAAATAAAAACATTAAGCAGAAATCGTGGCTGGTTGTACACGATCATGATGGCGATTCTATATTACACTCAGTTTGAGGTATGTTCAGTGGATTCTATGGGGTTTATGAAGTGATTTAGTTGTAATCATGTCAATTTGAAGTGATTAACAAATCACTTCAATGTATGGGTAATCATCTCGATTTTGAAGTGATTAGAGCTTAATCACATTCGAGATGCTTAAACGCGTTTAAGAACCCGAGTGTGAACATAGTATTAGAGACGATACTACGGTATTGCTTGCTACAAAACAGCTCGTTGCTTTAATCTCTTTTTACTTTAAATTCTTTGCCTTTATTTTATATTTCTTCTTCGTTTTAAGCAAAAAACAACCAAATTGGCGCAGCACTATCGGCGTCTGCATTTATCGAAAATAAAACAAAAATTAAAATTAATGTTTGTACGGGGAATATTTGTGTTATTTATTGGCAAACACCAAACGGAAACGGAAGATTTTGTAATGCAATTTATGTAAATTGTTTTATGTATATTGTGATGCATAAATGCGGGATATTCATATAAGCAAAAGATTATACACGAAACAATTTCGGCTATTTAAAATAGCAAACTGTAATTTCACAAGTTTGGATGCAAAGTGCTTACCATCGGTGTGCAAATAAGCGATAAATACTGTAACTAAATTTCATAAAATAATATATATTTTTAATTGTTTATAATGGATATTTGTAACCAAAGCAATTAATTATTTTTTATAATGGATTTTTAAACCAAAAAAATATTTTAGAAATTTTATAACCTTTCACTTAAAAGAAAGACATACATAATTCTTTTCAAATTTTTGAAGATATTTGCATTTCAGTCACATCATCTTTTTTAAAAACACAAATAACCGTTATTTTGGAATATCTTTCTGACTTCATATTCGGATTCAGCGGAAAATTTTACATAAAGATGAGGTGTCCAATTCATTTGGTCAAAAAACTGTCACGTAGTGTTATCAATAAATTCAATTTCATTTCATGTTATAAAATTCCTTTCTTCATAAAAATAATTTTACGAAAATTAAATTTAATGAACTTAAGCCTGATTAAGAATAACCACAATACTAATTATGAAACTTATATTTTTTGCGAAATTTTAATAAATTCTTATTAATTTCTAAGTACTTACATTTTTTAGTTTATATCTTTTATTTTATAAAAACACACACATTTTAATTAATTCATTTACTCTGCATTTACCTACAAAATAAACCTTTTTGGTTTATTTTCGATTTTTTTTTACACTTTATACGATTGATAAAAGACAACGAACTCCGAACGATGTTATATAAAACGAAGCCGGCCGACGGAACATTGAAGCAAAACGAACGACACTTATCATTCACACGAACGAATAATGTGAATTATGAAAATTTGCAAATTAAATGTTTCCTTCATTACCGGAAATATAAATTTACCGCTATATAAATTTAATTTACTATTCAACACTTGTTTACAGGTTAAATAATATATTTAAAAAAATAGTTTAAACTTATATAAAAACGTAATAACGTAATAAATTAACCTGCGATTTCTTTAAAACTAAATGCATAACCATAATGTGCATGAGCTGGCTTAAGCAACTGTGCGAATTCATGGACATAAATTATATGCGACAACCCGTATTGAACTTAAGGAAACTTTTCGGTCAGTTTTATGAAACTGTCATTTGCTCAAGCAAAACTCGAACCCCAAGCGATGTTTTAAATTTTGTTTATTTTTTCAATGCTTTAATGGCATTTGAGGATTTTCGTTATTTTTTGACAGTAGCTTAAGCTAGCATAAGCATATTATAGTTAAGGCCCACCCATAATATGCAAAGCCGTGCTTAACCTACTGTCAAAAACCAACAAAAACTCTCTCAAATGTATTAAAAAAAAAAAACAAAATCAAAAAACATTTCTGTGGCATTTTGACAAAACATCTTAAGTCGAGATAAGATAGCAAAAAAGTTAAAGAAAAATTTCGTTAATAATACAAAATTTCAAAAACGTAAACACAAATGTTTTTTGAATGAAAATTCGCTTGAATAACAACAGTTTCTTCAACTTTTTAAATTTGACTTAAGATGTTTTGTCAAAATGCCAAAGATTTGTTTCCGTACGGAATGTGCGATTTGTTTCGCACTTTGCTTAAGCAAATGACAATTTCATAAGACTTAACGAAAAATTTCCTTAAGTTCAATATGGTTTGTCTCATGTGATTTACATGTGTTTTTGAAAATTTGCTTAAGCCAACTTAGGCATATTATGGTTGGGCCTTTAAAAGGAAAACTAAACAGAAGAATAAAAAAATAATGTGACATGGTTGGGTTGTTTTAGTTGTTGTAGTGCAGCATGCCTTATTATATGTATAATAAAAGGAGATGCAGTGTATGAACGCTTATGCTATGTTCACATTTGGGGTTTTAAACGCGTTTAAGCAAAATGTTGATTAAGTTAATCAAAGCCGTTCACATTACATTTGAGATGATTAAGATGACAGATGATTAAGAAAAAAATATAACAAACAAATAAATATTTATTTAAATTATTAAAAATGCTTTTAAAAAGTTATTTTAATGATGAAATTGTGAATATTTATAAATTATTTAAGGAAAAAAATAAAACATTAAGCAAAAATCGTGGCCGGTTATACACGATCATGTTAGCGATTCTACATTTTACTCAGTTTGAGGTATGTTGAGTCGATTCTATGTGGTTTATGAAGTGAATTATGGCAATTTGAAGGGATTAACAAATCACTTCAATGTATGGGTAATCATCTCGATTTTGAAGTGATTAGAGCTTAATCACGTTCGAGCTGCTTAAACGCGTTTAAGAAGCCAAATGTGAACATAGTATTAAATAATTTTTAGAGCTTGTTTGTTTTCGGTAATAAATGTAACGACTAGACAAATTTTGATGAAATTTAGTACACAAGCATATTAATTAAGGACTCGTCCAGATTTGCAATTTTTATTGTAGAAAGTTTTTTTTTTATATGTAGTTTGACGTTAAGCGCCTAATAGACGGTCATATTTGGTATGACATACTTGGTATGTTGAGAGAGAGTACTAATATAAAAATCTTTTGATTTTTAACATACCAAACTGGCAACAGGGCTGTCAGATATGGCGATTTCTCGCCAAACGTGGCGATTTTGAAACGTGTTTGGCGATGGGATTTTCCATTTGGCGACTGGCGACTTTTGTGGCGTTTTTTGATATTACTTGCGATTTACTTGGCTATTTTTACCATTTATATTATTTCAGCGATTTTGAAATAAAAAAGTTGCATTTTTATTTACAAAAGCGGAGTTAGGCCTCTCCAGTTAAATATATATAAATATATACTTACATTAGAGCGACTCACCAAAAAGGGTGCTCGATGTACCCTCCTAAAAATTAACCTTGGACTTTTTTATGATGACATTTTAAATATTTCGGCTCCAGCTTTGTCCTCACGTGAGCTGGACCAGTTTGAAAAAGGGTATATTTTCGTCGATCAAAAAACGAAAATTTGTCTACAATTTTTCGCTTTTTGATTTTGTTTGACAGCGACTTTTTATATTTAATGAATTAGAAGTAAAAGCAAAAGTTTTTTTAGCCAATGACAAATGAAGAAGTGGAAGAAATGGCAGTTTTTCAACTTCGACTGCAGTTTTTTAAACATTGTTTAATTCAGTTTTTTGGCGATTTTTTACTGTAATAGTGGAAGAAATGGCAGTTTTTCAACTTCGACTGCAGTTTTTTAAACATTGTTTAATTCAGTTTTTTGGCGATTTTTTACTGTAATATTATATCAATTTTTTTTTTTTGCAAAATTTAATTTAAAAAAAAAAGTTTTCGAAAACTGAACAAAATTGACGTTTGGCGATTTTTGACATCCGGTTTGGCGATGGAGCTCAAAAAAATCTGACAGCCCTGACTGGCAATGGGATGACATCCCATTCTCACATACTAAGTACATATGACCGTATTCGGCTAATTTTGCTCTAGCGCTTCTAGTTTTCGAGAAAATCAAGTTTAAAGTTTTGCATGTAAAATCAGTCCAAAAGTAGATTTTTGGTAAGTTACATAAGTGATCACAGAATTCGGCTAATTTTGCTCTAATGCTTATAGTTTTCGAGAAAATCGAGTTTAAAGTTTTGCATGTAAAATCAGTCCAAAAGTCGATTTTTGGTGTGTTACATAAGTGATCACATAATTCGGCTAATTTTGCTCTAGCGCTTCTAGTTTTTGAGAAAATCAAGTTTAAAGCTTTTTATGTAAAATCAGTCCAAAAGTGCTTATAGTTTTCGGGAAAATCGAGTTTAAAGTTTTGCATGTAAAAACAGTCCAAAATTCGATTTTTGGTGTGTTACATAAGTGATCACAGAATTCGGCTAATTTTTCTCTAGCGCTTATAGTTTTCGAGAAAATCAAGTTTAGAGTTTTTCTTGTGAAATCAGTCCAAAAGTCGATTAAAAGTAAGCTAAATAAGTGATCACGGAATTCGAGAAAATCAAGATTAAAAATTTTAAATTTTCATGTAAAATCAGTTCAAAAGTCGATTTTAGGTAAGCTACATAAGTGATCACAGAATTCGGCTAATTTTGCTCTTGTGCTTATAGTTTTCGAGAAAATCGAGTTTAAAGTTTTTCATATAAAATCTGTCCAAAAGTCGATTTTAGGTAAGCTACATATCGCTTTAAAATTGCAGTTTCAAAACTCCATTTTCAAATTTTTAAAAATTTTGTTTAAGAAATTTTCGATTTTTTTTAATTATCGTTTTGGGACTTATTGAGGATATATTAAGGAATAAAAATATGAAACAATTATGTCAATACCTCCCATAGTTTTTCCGTACCAGCGATTTAAATTTTGCGGTTTTCAGCCATATCTTGGCGAATGAGCTCAATTCCCCTACTGTTATGAATTTTAAGTAAAAGTTATTCAAAATATTGCAGTCCAGATAGTCTTCAATATACCCAGAAAGTTTTGCTAAAATCGGAAAACATTAGCCATAAAATCATGAAGCTCAAATTTTGACATATTGGGAATTTCTAAAGGAAAGACTGGCCAAAAAATACCCTTAATTCGAAGGTTAAAACATTGCAAAACTGGAGATGTCTTTTATATATCATTAGCACGATAATTTCGTACACAAATCGATTCTTTTACATTTAATTGCAAAAGTAATTATTTAAGGCCAAACTTTTTACAAAAACTAAAATAAAAGCAGTTAAGAATTTTTATAGTTTTAACACGTAAGTATGCCTTACCTGCTGGCTAAAGCGTTGTGTATTTTACACCATCGATTTTCGATAGTTAAAAAGTAAATAAAAATATAAATGTTTCCATATATTTAAACAAAACGTAAAGGTTACAAAAAGTAGGAAAAATGGACGAACTTTGAAACAAAAAACGTAAAGAAAAACAGCTTGTATAATTCTTAAGGTATGTTCAGACCCAAAAAGTATTTGACTAAAATTCCAAAAAAGCTTGACCAATAAATTGTTCAATCTTTAGCTTTATTTTTACCAATTTATATTGAACTATTAAACTTTATTTGTAAGAAGGTAATTGTATAATGTTGTTTCGAAACTGTTGTACAATGTTGGATCTAACCAAACGTTTTGCAAATGCAAATAATTTTTTAATAATATTTAACTGGTGTGAACGTAGCTTTCGAAATATAAACTTTGGAAAAATAAATTTAAAAAAGTGGATTAATGTTTAAGCATACAATATCTTCATGACAATAAATTAAGGCTTAAATTATACTTAAGTACTTTTTTGAAAATCGTTTTCAATTCTATAATATAAAACAAAAAATAGTGGATGTAAGTCCTTATTTTCGAAATAGTCGGACCGATTTAAATAAAATTCGGCAGGCAATTGATATTGTTTATATTTTTAGAATTCTATATTCTGGCTAATTATGTTGAAAATCGCAGATTTTTTTTAATTTTTATATGCAGTCGAAAAAGTGTTCCAAATTTTGTCCTGTTTGTGAAACCATGTCTATTGCTTATATATCAGACATAAAAAGTTTAAAAAATATGCTTTTGCACTTCACATACAATCAGGTAAAAGCTGCAACTTAAAAATAAAAGCGCGTCATATTAATGGAATAATTTTTTAATATAACACAAATACTATATTGAAATATATTAAATAAAAAATTTACAACTTTAAATTAACATGGTTTCCATTTATTTTGTGGGGTATATTGAAATAATATTATTTTAAAGTTGAAATATATTATTTTAAAACTGTAACTTCATTAATTTATTAATTAAATTAAAATTTGAATAGCAAAATATGAAATTAATAAGAGCATTTTTAAAATCTATATGGCAACATTTCAAACCAATATAGAAACCATATCAGCTGATTCGCTCTTTATTAAGTTGTAAAATTCGTGTGTTGTGGATGCTTTTAAAGTATGTCTGTAATGCTAAATTAATAAAACGAAGTAACAGCTTAAGAAAGATCAACTTCGGGTAAGACCGCCCTCCCTTAAAGCGAGGAAGTGGTTGCCGATTTTGAGAATGCAGCGACGACGGTCAAACCAGCCAGTTTCGAAATTACTTTTAATCCAAATGACAAAAATACTCGGGGCAAAAGCAAGTAAATCAATTCATTTCAAATCATTGAGTCATCAATCGGCTGAAGATGCAAAAAAAATTAGTAAAATGGTTGCAAGAGGCCAGATTGTCCAGTAACTTAAACGGTTAGTTTGCTTATTGACCATGTTATAGAATGAAAATATAAATATAAAAGGGAAGATGCTAATGAAACTTTTGATAGCCTGAAATATTAAGACAGAAAAGGTATAAAGGAAGCTATTTCCTCCATAGGAGTTGCTGTTTGAATGGAGCAAGGAAAAGGTGGGCATTGTCTGCAATCTACCTCTGCGATTTTAAAGTAAAAAACTGGTTTTTGTTTTAAGTTATTTTATTTTTGGAATTGAAGAAGACGCGGACTTCTTCAAAAGTCGGAAATAAGAAGATGGGTGCAAGATATCAGTTTAAAAAGTACACATTCAGCGATATCCCCTGTAACCCGGTAACTTTAGTCTGCAATATAAATTTTATAAAGCTTCATTCAATATTAAATCAACAATTAATAACGTTATTTTTAAATTATTCCATTAATATTAATTTATTAAATAATATTAATATCTAGTTTACATTCTCAACTCCAATTTTTTTCAATTGTATGTAAATAATTTCTTTTACCCCATTTCAAAAGGTGAGTGAGTTTCGCATTCTAGAACCAGGTAATGCACATACTGCAGCCACAAACCTTTTAAAACTTTTAAGAATTTATCGATATCAAATCAATATCAATTTTTTTGATACCAAAATTTTATTCAAGACTCTATTTCAACCTAGCCATTCTCCCAATTTGGTTATCGAAGTCACGAACCCTTTACAGTCTCTAGAATTAATCGCAACTTCACAAATTATAATATCTTATTACCTTCTCTAACTTGTTCCTGCACACAAACACTACACCAAGAACGAAAATACGAATAAAGAAAACACGGCAAAAAACCAATCATGTCGGAAACGAAATTTGCAAATTTTAATTTTTCAATTAAAGCAACAAAAACAGTCTTATGCGATAAGTAAACACTTTTATTTTATTAAAAACACTTTTTTTTATATTTTTCACATGCTTCAACATTTGTTTGATAATATTATACCCGGTTTTTATTTTATTAATAGTGCCGAACAAAATAACACGACCGATCCCGTTGACTGTTTCTTTTTAGACTGAACCCAGAGATGGTAAACGATAACTACTTAAAGAATAAGTAATAGGTACATTTTTGTAAAAAAAAAACGTACCAAGTACAAAATGCGCAAAAAATAATTGTATGTTTTTGTAATAAATCAATATTAAAATGAATTTTTAAGTTTTTTAATCAAATATTTGATATTTATAAATTTCTACACGAATTTAGTGTAATAATGTGATTAAAAAGGTAATTTGACATATTGGTAACATCCAAGACGAATTTAACTTGGTGGCACAAAAGTAACCAATTTGTGGTAAAAATGTTTATCCGGTTAGGTTACACTTATAAATTATTATTATTTATTCTTTTAACATTTTATGAGAACTGCTTTCAAATAAGAACTTGTGTTTCAGTTTACAGTGAAGATAACAGCTGATTGTAATTTTAATGAGAACATTTATCTTTTGCCTTCTGAAATTGTTGTTTTGGATGACATCTTAAGTACGACACAGTTTTCAACTTTTGTAAAATTTGACAAGCAGTACATATATTTTGCAAAATTTTAAGCAAAGCATAGCAAAATTTGAACGTATGACTGTAGCATTGAGCTTTCTTTCTTCGCAATGAAAGCAATAATTTCATTTTTCTTTTATCTTATTTTTCCCAAAGTATTTCAGATATTTTTCATTAATTTTTTTGAGCAAAAATGTAACTAAGGTTTTTCTTAATTTTAGACTACTTCTACTTTAGCAACAATTTGTATGAAATTGTAAAAAACGGTTATATGTATTAATTTTTATTTAAATGTTAACCAAAATGATAACAATTTGTTTTAGGAATAATAATAGTATCTAATACTTTGAGTTTAATTGACCAAGTTATATTTAATAAACATAAGTTTTGATGCTTCATCACTTTTAAGTGAATAATTCATAATTAAACTAGCCTTAATTAGCTTTAATAATTACCCTACAAGAAATGCATAACCAAAACTAAGAAAATAAAAAAATATTTCCAACACACTTGCAACAATTTTATATTAGTTGTGTCACTCTAACATATATGTTAGAGTGGAAAAACTAACATTTCATAAATAAAGGCATTTTTTTAATATATTTTTGTCAAACACTTGTAAAAATTTATGAATTGTAAATTAATAAGTTTACTTATATTATTTGTATAGTTTGAATATTAAAGTAGAGCTAAAAAAAAATTGCTAGAATGCTAGTGGTGAGGTACTGATGGCGGCTTCAGAGGTCGTAGTGGTGGATTCTCTGGAAACAACAGAGGTCATGTACAAAGCAGAAGTTTTAAAACAAGTGGTCGTCCAACAGGTAGCGGCTATGCGGGTGGTGGATTTGACCACGATAATCGTTTAAGATTTGCGGTGGATAAAAGGAACAAATAGTGTTATTAAAAATAATGATAAAATATGTATTTGATTTCGTGGTCACATGCACGCTTACCTCCATTTCCAGACCCATGCAATAAGTGGAACGTCATTAAGCAGCCACAGAAATAACGATACCTAGCATAAACTTTTATAATTTCCTATGAATTTGATTATAGTTTTTTCAATAAAAATTTAATTAAAAAAAATACTTTAATAAATTCTTTAATAATAAAAAAAAGGTCGAAGAAATAGGACTATAATTTATTAAAAAAAATATATTATGTATTTTATAAAGGTTAGTACTAAACAATATTTACGTTATGAATAACTAGTTAGTACTAACCAATATTTACGTTAAGACTAACTTTTTAGCGTTAACCAATATTTATGTTACCATTGACTAATAAAAAGCAGTAGAGTAAGCAGTACAGATATATATTCCGTAGACGAAGGGAATTAATTAGTTAGAGAGAGAGGCAAAATCACAAGTACACAAGAGTTTCGGTTAGTTTTTTTCATTTTGCTCTTAATAAACTAATAGAAACTTAAACCAATATATTGGTCACCACTACCGGTCATATGACTAGTAAAATGACCGGTAGTCTTCTTGTAGGGTAATTAATCTGCGCTGCCATACTCTTGTTTTGTATTTTCTTTATATGGCTACCATACATACATTTATTTTGATAAACTGTTTTATTTATTTTGAAATATAAGTTAATTGCACGAAATTAAAATTTAAGAAGCTAAATGAAACATATTTAACTAATGGCTAATAAATCAATGAAGTTTTAAAAATTAGTTTAGTTGAACTAAACTTAAATTTTTATGCAGTTTAAGCTTAATAGCTGTAAGTGCCCCTGTAGTGCAAAAAATAATAATGTGGCAGCACTATGATAAATGTTGTCAGATTCATATGGTCTCTATTGGTAGTTTAAACGCTTAATTTTATGCGTTTGGAGATGTTTTAAATGTTTACTGAATTATAGATTTGCTGGTTTAAACAAAGAGTTTAACTTGCACTGACTTATTAGCCCCAGGGATGATAAAGTAAGTACAATTGTACTTTTTTCAGTACTATTTGCATTGCAAAGGTACATGGTAGCAAGCCATGATAAAAAAAAAGCGAAGAAATCGCATTTTTGTGATTATTGCATCGAATTTATTTCAGACAAGTTTTACTACAGTCTAATGAATCTTGTTGCTATAAATAAACGAAAAATTTTAAGCTTGATTTCTTAAAGTATAGTGAAATGGGGTATAGTACCGCCCTATATGCTGCGAATTGTTATACAATTCGATCAAGTTGTACAATTTGTTACGTTAGAGTTGTGGTTGGTCATCGGTTGAATAAAAAATCAATTTGATTTTAGCTTTCAAATTGGTACGTGTGATGGCGATTTTTTCTTTCGTTTTTTATTTTCATTCTGATGTCTTGAAAGCAACAATTCCAATGCACAATTTTAGTAAAGAAGATAAAATCTACCGGCACTATTATTTACTTTCTTTTCTTGCTCTTCTTCTTACTTAACTTCATTTATCGCCAATAGTGCTAAAAAATCAGTACTCATGTTTACTCTATTAAATTAATTTCTTAATTAAGCTTAATGAAAAGTTGGCTAAAAAATTGTGCTGCGAACGATTAACTGGTCTATTTAATTCAATTGCACGATCAGCTACAACGTGTAGGGGCCGCATTAGGGCCGTTAGAATATATCTTTTGGGCTTATTTCTGGGTTAAACGCATATATACCTTGTTCCACTTTGGCGCACTATGCTCCAGTGGGAGTTAGAGGAATATAAAAAAAATATCCTGTTCCACTATCAACTCTTAAAAGGCCAGTTAAAAAAGCGTCGTCTTATTTCCTTGTTACGTATTTACTTAATGTTTTTTTTTTTTTTTGTTATTTGCCAAAGGTGTTTTGCAAATATGTATGTTTTTTAAAAAAGTATAGTATAAGTGAATTTTAATGTTCGTAAATTTGTTGTTATTTTTAGTACAATTGGGGTCAAAAAGGTAAAATTTTTTACTTACTTAAGTACAATTTAGAAAATGTCGTTTATCATCCCTGATTAGCCCTATCTGACCAAATCTCTTTCGCCATTTTCTAAGCGAATTCAATATAACTACTAAATTTGCCTCGCGCCTTTTTTCTTTTCAGTTCAGGGGTGGAAAAGTTTATGTAATCAGACTTAATATTTGTTCATACTTTTAAGTTGAAGTATCTATATATTGAATGGTATGCGTAAAGAATATGATAAACTAGCTAGTCAAGTACTTTCAGCTTAGTGTTGTGACTTCAAAATTCTAGTGCAGACTTAAACTCAGTATGGGAAAATAAAGTACTTTAAAATTTACAGCTACTAGACTCCGAATTATTCGGTTTTAGTTTTAAGCTGTAAAATTTATTAGTTTTTCAGACTCTAACGACATATTGCAACCACATAGTCATTTTTAAAATGTCAAAAACTGTTCGCGTCATTTTCCATTAATTATTTAAACATAAAAATTTTTCAAACATAAAAACAAACATTGCTAATAAAAACTTTAATGAACCGAAAGTATTATTTACTAAATCACCAGAAAATATGGCTTGTACCAAGAAAATTTTGAATCCAGCCTTAATTCTAAATGTTTAGGAGAGTCAAAAGATTGATTTTATAATTTTTGATTATATGTATGTATTTTAGAATGAACTCTGAAAATTAAATCCTTTTTAAATTTTCGGCCGTGTTGTGAAAACTAAAATCGAGTGAAATGAAAATCCAAAAATAGTTTTAATTATTTGTTTTTAATGACCGTAATTATACATTATTTTAAGAGCAGTTTTAATAAAGATAAGTGGTTCTCAAAGTATAAAGTATATAAAAGTTTATATTTTAATAACTTTTTGACCAGAAAGGTTTCCAAAATGTTTTCGATTTTTATTTGACAAGTTCAATTTTCAGAACATGGCTTAATATACATTTTTTTTTAAGTTTTAAGTAACATTTCTAAAATTAAAAACAAATAGTTTTTTCAAGCTCGAGGCCAATTATTTGTAAAAAATATATATAATATTTACTAAATTATTTGTTCCAATATTTCGATATCCATCGGATATCATTATTCAGGAATGAGTTACAAGTATATTCGTAAGAGACGTATTACTATCTCCACGTTCAATATTTTCCTTAGTATGTATTGGCTTAGATTAAAACACATACTCAAAACAAAATTTTTTTGATAAAATTTTTGGTATGGATATTAATAATTTGTTTAGCATGTTTCTTAGACTTTTACGGCTTATTTGCTTTCATAATTTAAAATTTCTCAATTTTATAAAAGGTTCTCTCTTTATAGGTACTAAAATCAAGTGTACTTTATCGTTTTTGAGTAGATATCCACATAACACTTTGTCCATGCAATCTTTTATACACACGGAAAGAACTTTATATTTAAAGTTATCAATTTAGTATCTTTAAACATGAAAATCCAAAAATAATTTCATGATTTTATCTTATTTTGTTCGTATTTATTAAAATTTTCTTAAATAAAGAAACATTTTCTCATGATCAAAAAATTCAAGTTTTTGGCATATGATCAAAAATTTCTTAAAAGAAGATATACAAAAAAACTGACTTTTTATTAAAAATAAAAAATATATTTCTTAAATCAAGCAGCATTTATTTAACATGAAATCGAATTTCTTGCATCAAGTAACAAATGATATGGATTTCTTCAAATTTTTCAGAAAATACTTATGAAAACTAAGATTGATTCAATTAATTTTTATTTGATTCGACATGTTAAGCAAATCAATAAAAAGTTTGTTATTTTTTTTATTATCCACACTGAAATTTATTGTTGATGGGGTAAGCTATTCTGCGCATTTCACTGGTTGCTTAGGCCGCGAACTTCATCCAAAGATTTTAAAAAAACTAAAGATATTAAACCAAATAAAACTGTTAAGCGTATAAGAGTTATAAGCAACAGTTCTACTTGTAACAATATCAAAATTTAAACAAAAACATCAACAATAACCAGTGAGTTTATCTTTTCTTACATTCCCCACTACAATTGGTTGGAATTTTTCCAACATTAATTTTAGTTGTAAGTAGTTAAAACAAAAACAAAATAAAAACAAAAAACAACCTGCTTTATTGTTCTCGCAAAAAATAAAGCATGCTGTCAGTTTAGTTTTTTTAAGCCGTGCCATTGTCAGTTTATTATCAAAGTAATTTTTGTAATTTTAATTTAAAAGATTTTGTTTGTCGTGCTTAATACCCAATTTTTATTCAGTGCTTTTATCAAGAATAAAAATTGGGAATTAAGTGATAAAACTTATTGGTTTTAAAAAAGAACTTGAAAAGAGCAAAATTGCAAAAAAATCAGTAAATTGAAGTTTGAAATTTTGTTCACTATAACTCTGCCATTTATTGACTTAAGGCTCAGTTAGCCGGGAGTAACAGTAACGTTGCAAATCAGCTGTTTCATTTTGTTGTATGTAAAGCAATTAGAACGATAACAGTTAGCAGTTAGATGTTACGTCTCAATCTGTAAGAAATAGATTGGTCTTACTTTTTTACGGTAAGGTAACTGTTACTGTTACTCCCGGCTAACTGAGCCTTTATCTTCACAAACGACCCATGGTTATTTAAGAAATACCATAACCCGTTTAAAATTTTTGCAGATATTTGCATTTCAGTCACATCATCTTTTTTAAAAACGCAAATAACGGTTATTTTGCAATATCTCAAAAACTGTTATACTTTTGACAATTCTGCCTTCAATTCGGATTTAGCGGAATTTTACATAAAGAATAGGTGTCAAATTCATTTGGTCAAAAAACTGTCACGTAGTGTAATTAAAAATGTCGCGAACAGTTTTTGACATTTTAAAAATGACTATGTAGTTGCAGCATGTGCAAGTGGAATTTCTATGTAGGAGAAAATTAAATAACGATATTTATTTTTTGGTTAGAGTCTGAAAAACTAATAAATTTTACAGCTTAAAACTAAAACCGAATAATTCGGAGTATAGTAGCTGTTAATTTTAAAGTACTTTCTTTTCCCATACTAAGTTTAAGTATGAACTAGAATTTTGAAATCACAACTCTAAGCTGAGCTTATACTATTCTTTACGCATACCATTCAATATATAGATACTTCAACTTAAAAGTATGAACAAGTATAAAATCAGAGTAAATTAACTTGTCCATCCCTGAAGTGAAAAGAAAAAAGGCGCGAGGCAAATTTATTAGTTATACTGAATTCGCTTGGAAAATGGGGAAAGAGATTTGGCCACGAAACCAGTGTGGCCATATTAACTTTTTTCGAGCTAGATATAGTTTGTTCATGCTTAAGGTGTTATGATACTTGCTATTTTTTGTATTGGATTTTTTTAGGATTGACTGAATGAAACAACAAATGCGAGAAAGAACAAGAAATACAATTTGATAAAAAGTAAACAAAATAAACAATACTGCCCACGTTTTTTCCCCACAAAAAACCGTCATAAAAGCTAAAAATCGCAAAAAAAAAGTTAAAAACCGTTTCTTTCGATCAAAAACTAAAAAAATTGGCAACAGTGCTAACAATTAATCTGGAAATGTCAATTTTAAGTTAAAAAATTTTATATTTTTTTTGACAGTCTTAGATTATTTATCGATAACACATGTATATTTGTTTGACATATCAATATTTTTTATGATATAATCATACTCTTTACACTTAGTCAGTTTTCCTATGCAAATATATTTGCACTGTTCTCCAATATAGAAAAAATACAAAAAATAGCAAGTATCATAACAGCTTTAGCTTAATATGTTTCATTAAGCTTCTTTAATTTTAATTTCGTGCAATAACTTATACATTTTTCAAAATAAATAAAACAGTTAATCAAAATAAATTTATATATGGTAGCCATATATAGAAGACAAAAAACAATAGTATGACAGCGCAGATTAATTAATTTATTAAGCTAATTTTGGCTAGTTTAATTAAGCATTCTTCACTTAAAAGTGATAAAGCATCAAAACTTATGTTAATAAATATAAATTGGTCAATTAAACAATAAGTATTTGATACCTTATAGTACATCGAATATGGAACCGTGTTTCTATTGCAATTTGTTTTTAATTTTATTATTATAAATGCTAATTTTTTATTATTTAGATGGGTTTTTTCTCCGCAAAGGTACAAATTCAAAGTCTATGAATTTGTTTGTCTTTATAACAAGTACTTATAACCTATTTGCAAGAAGAAGAAAAAAGGTTCGATAAATAATCGCTTGATATAAAGTACAAATCGTCATATGATTTCAGAAGGCCCTAAGTTACAAAAAATTCAAAATAGACCTTTTGATCGATTATAATAAACCGTATATGCAATTAAAAATAATGTTTTTATCAACAAAATTCTTAAAGGGGTTACTTTAAGTGTCTTCCGAAGATATATTTATATATATAATATAATATTTTTTATTATCAACAGTAAGTTTGCCTTTGTTGTGTTTCAATAAGATATCAGCTGTTTTGATTTTTTTTCTAAAAAAATGTTAAAAAATTCATAAAAACTTATTTATAATTAATGGACCATTTTAAAGAAAAAGTTGCTAAAGTTATATTCATAAACGAGAAATAGTCTATTAAATCTTTAACAAACCATTTATAGATTAAGAAAATTTATTGTTTAAACCAAAAATAAAATTAAATCTATACATATGAACTTTGAACACATCGTAAGTATTCGCATTCGCAACCATTTAATTTGATTATTCGGTTTCACATTTGCTTAACCAATATTCGGCATACCAAAAATATTCTTTGGTATACCAAATAGCTTCATAAATACTATTTCATTTCTGAAAAAAATTTGCTTTATATTGGCTTAAAATGTTCGTCTTTAGCTATTTTTCAGCTTTATTTTAAACATGATTTCGCTTTATATTTATAACCGGCTTACAAATTTTCATAAAAAATCCGTTTCATGAACCTTTTATTAATCTTTTTTATTTGTTTATAACAATAAAATAAGATTGAAGAAACTTGCCGACTTCAATTAAAAGGTCAGTTAGGTCAATTTTAAAATATGGTTTGAATAAATATATTGCCTGTAAATCAATAATCCTTTTTATTAAATTAACTTAAAACAAGTAAGAAAGTATAGTCGGTCAAGCCCGACCATATGATACCCTACACCACAGTATTAAAAAACTCATCATGCTTATATGTCCATATAAATATGGATTTATCTATGTTTATAAAATTCATTAAAATCGGTTTACAAGTTTGTAAGATGCAGAAATTGCCCCCTACTTCCCCTTGTGGTCCTATTTTTGAAAAACTGTATAGCTTATGTGTCCATATAGATATGGATCTATCTATGTTTTGAATTTCATTAAAATCGGTTTGAGAGGCAGAAATTGGCGCTATCTCCCCTCGTGGTCCTATTTTTTAAAAACTGCATCCCTTTTGTGTCCATAAAGATATGGTTCTATGCATGTTTTAAATATCATTAAAATCGGTTTGATAGTTTCTGAGAGGAAGAAATTTCCCCCTATCTTCCCTCGTGGTCCTACGATTTGGCCCATTTTCAATAGGCCTAGTCCTTGTGCTAATAAGAACCTATGTCCCAAATTTTATCAAATTATCTTTAAAATTGCGACCTGTACTTTGCGCACAAGGTTACATGGACAGCCAGCCAGCCAGCCGGCCGGACATCGTTAGTTCGACTCAGAAAGTGATTCTGAGTCGATCGGTATACTTTAAGGTGGGCCTAGGACCAATATTTTAAGGCGTTACACACATCAGCACAAATGCATAATACCCTCTCCACTATTGTGGTGTGGGTATAAATATGTGTACTTATGAAATAAATTATTTCGTGCATGAAGTCATTTTTTAAAAGATCCAGCAATACAAATTTTAATACAGAAATAAATTACATATATCTATTCGATTTGTTTATCCGATATTTTCTGAGAGGTGAAGCAATGTGTGCAATCTGGTATTTAAATAGAAATATACCAACTTAACTAAATTGTTTGCTGACTAAACCCTTTTAAGATTTTAATTAAAAAAATATCTAAGCTTTACAGTAAGTTAAATTTGCTTAAAAGGTTAAATTGGCAATTCACTTGTTAAAATTTTGTAAAATAACATACAACCTCTCAAAAGTATATAAAAAATCAAGCCTTTAAAAGAAAATATGTTCATAAAGATAACAAACATCAACGAAAATATTTTTCCTTTTATTGTATTACTTGTAGCTTTTGAAATAAATACGTTTTTTTTAATTTCAGCTATATTTATTCCACGCAAAACAAAAAATTTCAATATGGCCATCGCTAACAAAACTATGTTTAACGAAAATCTTCCAAATATATTACTTTAGCCATATTGTTGTCAAAGGTAAGCCATATTATGGTTAAATCAGTCTTTCACAAGGGAGCCACAACGATAGTTGTATCATAATGATTGTTGTTATCAAAGCTTTGATGCCAACTGCCAAAGTTGTTTACTGTCACTCAAGTCCAATAGTGTGTACCACGCTCTGAAGTGCTTAAAACCCAAAAAATAATTTTGCCCTAAGTTACAAAATTCCTGATTAATGTTTTTATAAATAACACTTCGAAAAAAAACTCTTAAAAATAAAATTTATTTATTTAAAACCCTGGGCTTAAAACCCTGTATCAAAAAAAGTAAATGCATTTATTTAACACTAATTTTTATCATCATATTGCAAAATATAATATCCACTATAATTTAAACGTAATGGCAACTCTTCACTTCATTGCAATTCGCCTTGCATTAGCCAATTCCTTTTCCTCTTCTATTCAGTCTAATAGGAAACAGTCGCCGTGATCGGACGTGAAAACTTAGCTCGCAGTCATAAATACAGAAAAAAGTTTATTAAATATAATTATATTGTGTTAAAAAGTAGTGAAAATTATAATTTTATATTAAATAAGTGATAAAGAGTGTTTAATTGTTAATGTAATTGTTTTTTAATGTGTTAAATATGGGAAATAAAAATTTGCAAAATTCCTATGCCATGATTTTAAGGTGTGTATCTGTACGGAAATTAGTTAGAACGAACTTAGAGGTGGTAAATTATTATAACGATATTGGTGTTTGTAGTTTTGTTTTAGTATTTCTACACAAAAAAAGTAGAACATGAAAAATGGAATGAAGATTGGATAGGTTTGTGAGTTCGATAAACAAATATTTAGCTGTGGTTTAAAAAAAAATTGAATTGAATTTTGAGATTTCCCTTCTTTATAGCGGAACGGGAAAGGTTTATGAGTTTAATATTGTAGATGAGAGGTTGGTCTTAATAGATTTCTTGTAAAGAGGGCAGTTTTTTTTTGATAATTAATTTATAAAAACTGCCTTTATAGGTATTAACATGTTAGTTGCTTATTAAAGGCCTTAGAAAAATTGGAGCTTCTTAAAATAGATACTAATTTAATTTGTAATTGTTATAGAATACATTTAAAGTTTAATTTTAAATTTAAAAAGGTTATTGATGCATTTTTTTGCTATTAAATTTTCAAACTTATTAAGAATTTGTTTTTATCATTCTGTTTAGTGTTAATTTAATTCATTACAATTTTTAAATTTTCTAACATTTTTAAATTTAAAATGATTTATTGAATTATTTTTGAACTTTTAATCCCAATTCACAATGAACGCAACAATTTTGATCTTCTTCTTTCTCAATTTTTCCAAGGTGATTGTTATAATCTTTTTTCTCATTTTAAGTACAAAAATGTAGCTGAAGTTTTGTTTGAAATTTAAGAGCCTATTTCACCAATTCTATATAAATATAAATTCATATTTTAAAATAGTTTATCATATTATTTTATTTTTATTTGACATGAAAACCGAATTTTAAACATAAATTAATATTTTAATAGAATTGGTGAAATAGGCTTTAAGTCTCTTCTTTTACTTTACATAAATGACGTTTACGACTTTTGTTTAACTTTGAATGAAAATTTTAACAATATCTTAACAAAGTAGACTGAGGTTAGCCAGGGTTTATTCAGAGTTTAAGTAATTAGGTGGTTGATAAAGAAGTGTGGCCTGTGTGTAGACACCAGATTGAACATAAATAAGTAGTTTGAAAAGATAAGGTGGCTGGCTGGTATTTTGTAGAATTTTAACAAAAAACAAAATAGATATGTATCTATGCAATTTTGTTCTTACTTGCGCTAAAAAGTTCCTTTTATATAAAATAAAAAAAATCATACTTATTAATAGTTAAGTCTTTCCGTTTAAGACTAAATTAAAAGACTTTTCTAAAGAATATTCACAATACCTACTCTGTTTTGTTTTCAATTTTATTTTCAAATAAAGTCCGTTTTTAATCTTATGGGGTTTTCTTTTCTACAAAAAATGTGACATTTAAAAAAAAAATGCAATTTGGAGTCTGTTTCTTAAACATTTTGCTCCCGAAAAGGGTGGCTTGTTTTATTCTAAAAAACTAACCTTTATTTGGAAGCAAAATTTTTATGAAACAGACCCCAAATAGCATTTTTTTTAATAAAATGTCACACTTTTTTTGTAGAAAAGAAAACACCATTACTTCATAGATGCATCAGTGAAAATTTGAAAAATCTTTTAGCTAAAAATCTATAAACCTTAATAAAAGTCATAAAAAGTTTTGAAACATATCCAATTCGATTTTTTTAATTGATGTTTTAAAAAGTTTTGCTTTTTTTAAACACAAAAAGGCGCTAAGAAAAAGTTTAACACTTTTATTTTCCAAAAATTACTCTTTTGGTATAGAGAGAATAAAAACAAAATTTTTTTTATTATTTTTTTAAATATTTTAAAGAATTTCAAAATATTATATTATTTTTAGAACCTGATGTGCTTTTCAAGCTTTTTCAAATGCATTTTTATGAATTTTACTAGACAATTTTCGCTCTGTGAAAATCGTTTAGCAATAGTTTAGCACATATAAATACTTTTTTACTTACGCTAATTTACAACTAGCCTCGCAAAATGTCTACTTCCGTATTCATAAACGATTATTAAATTAAACAATCGTTTATTAAGGACAATTTTCAAAGTAAATTTGATCTTTAAGAAAACTTTTATGAATACAGGCATTAAGACTTTAAATTTTCAGGACCCAATATGTACTTATATTTCTTAATACACTCAGGTCTCGTTTAATGCGGATTCAAATTTATGGCGATTTTTAAATTTTTTATTTTAACGGTTTTTGAAGTTTTAGATGATCTTTTAAGCTTTTTTACCGTTTTTAAATAAAACCAAACTTGCATCACTGATATAATCGTTAGTTTGTTTTATTTTGTGTTTTTTATATGCATAGCCGATACGTATGTATGAGTGTTTTTAAACTAATGAAGAGCACATAATATTAGTTTTACAACGAAGGCTAATTTCGGTAAAAATAGAATAAAAAATTAGGTGGAACTTAGAAAAATTAAAATTTAAACTCGTTCCTTTCTGTCTTTTTTCTGTACAACATTCTATACAGAAAAAAGTAAAAAACGGGTTTGATCACCAAAATAATTGAAACAAGCAAAAAATTGTTTAATTTTGCACCTATCACCGAAATGATTATACCAATTACTCAAATTTGCAAAAATTGCAAAACAACCACATGTATAACCACATGTAAGTGTGTAAAGAAAGAAACTTTTACAATATGAAAAGGACATTGAGGCCAATTTAGATTAAAAAAAATTAGAACTAACTTAGACAATTTTTGATTTAAATGGTTTCCGGTTTTGCAGATGATTTTTTTTTTAAAAAGATCAATCGATTTTTTATACGAATCACCTAAAATTTTTTTCGTTTGATTAGTTTTTAGTTTGAAATAATAATTAAAAAAAAACATTTTTTTGAAAATGGCACTTATTCATATCTATACTAGAACTACAGTTATGCCAAATATAAAGAAAATAAAGGAAACAAAATATGGGTAATTCCAAAGTGTTCAACGTGACAGTCATACGCATCAAAAATGCAATAACATTTTAAGCAAAAAATATTTTTACGTTTTCTTAACCCTTAACTTATAGCACTAAGAAAGCACTGTTATCTATGTTTATGGAGAGCACGATTCTAGGTCGAAGATAATGGCAAAAGAAGTAGCGGTTCGAACGTGAAAAAAACAGAAGTAGTTTTTTTGGCCATGTATAAAAAGGCGTAATTCAGCAAAACTTGGCACAATTTTTTAGTCAAACTACTTTCAGAATTTTACGTAGCAATGTAACATTAAAATGTCTTGGTTTGATTCCAAAATCTTTTGTATTTTCTTTTTTTTTAAGCCAAAATCTGGGTCGATACGTGACATTTCGAACGTGAAATTTTTTCCGTAATAATTTAACTGAATAATGATCAAAATAAAATAAAAATTTACCGTTAATCCGAATAACATATTTCTCTTCGAACTCTTCCTTAGATAACAGACCATGTAAGAAAATTTTTTTGGAATAATTTTTATAAAATATTACCTCTTTTATGAAAGATAAATATTAAAGAAAACATACAATAAAACATTCTCACATATATGAAATTACGTTTGCTCAACTTTGCAGTCGGATTGTTCATCTAAGTGAACAAATTTATGAGTAAATTTATAAAATTAGTAAAATCCAGATATTTCTCTATAACAATATTGTAAAATAATCAGCTTTAAATGACTTTTAAATTTTCGGTCACGGTGGACCTTTTGAAGGAAATGCCCATATGCAATTTTATTGGGTTGTCCGCTTCACATATACATACATATTTGTTGCTTTTTCTTATGCGATTTTGTTTTGATTTCTTAATTAAAATTTGAATTTATGCGGTTTTTCAGAATTTTGAAACGAATCATTAGCTTTTATATGAAGCTGAGTATCGTTTTATGCGAATTTTATTTATGCGATTTTTTGGAACGCATCTATCGCATAAAACGAGACCTGTGTGTACATTTAGGCCCTTAAAGAACTACATTGAAAGCAAAAAAAGTCATAAATATTTTGTAATTTTGTTGTTGCTTTCTACAGAATTCACATTGCCTTTTAAGAATTTCGAACGCCTCATAACTTGGGTCCTTGGAAATTTTAAAACAATACATGAATTTCTGTAGAAGGCAACTTAAAAATTACAAAATATTTATGCCTTAATAAATGAGCAAACTGGAGAACTTTACTAATCATGAATTTTCTAAAAAAAAATTCAAAAAAGTATTTGAACATAAATTTCTTAAATAGTAAATTTTTTTTAAATTTTAGCAAACTTTAAATCAAATTGTAAATTATGGCAAAATTTCATTTAAATAGGGTTTTTTAGTTTTCTTATAAATAAAAATTTCTGTAAACAATAATTTTTTTTTTAAATATTTCTAAACACAAGTAATTTAATACAAAAGTTCTTTTAAATAGTAAAATTTTGAAAATTTTTTTAAAGCAAATTTTTTGTAAAATTCATAAATAGTTCTTTTTTAAAGTTTTCGCCAAATAGCAAATTTCGTTTTTTAAATTTCATAAAATTTTGAATTTTCTAATATTTTCTCTTAAAGATATATTTTTTTGCTAGTTTTGGTAAAATATCTTATAATTAAAAACAAATTTTTGGAAAAAAGTTTTACAAACTTTTCGCTAAATAATAAATCTTTATAAAATTTCTTCTAAGTTATAATTTTTTTTACATCTTCTAAATGAAAATTCATGCGAAATTCATATAAATAGTATATTTTTGCAAATTTTGCGGCATGTTTTTTTTTTTTTGTAAAAATTTAAAATTTTTTTTACAATTTCTTATTAACAGAAAACTTTTATAAAAACTTCTATAATTGGCAAATCGTTTAATTCAGAGAGCTTAAGAGAAATGCATTAATTATCATGTCTATTTATTTTATTTCATTTAAAAAATATATATATTTTCCTAAACTTAATTTAAAAAGCCTATGCAAATAAAATTTTTTTAATAATAACTCCCTTTGTTTAAAAAAATAAAATAAAACAGGGGCCTGATTCTGGCAGTCGTGATTGAGTACTTTCTCGATTCGAAAGCAATTTAATATCTAAGTATTTCAGTCAATACTGAACGAATCGGAATTATTTTTTCAGTGTTGCAAAACATTAATTTGAGTTTCAGAATACTGAAAAAATAATTTCGATTCATTCAGTATCGACTGAAATAATTAGAATTAAAATTGCTTTCGAATCGAGAAAGTACTCGCTCACGACTGCCAGAACTAGGCCCCAGGTTTATAAGAGGCTTATAAACAAATTTTCATGAAAAACCTGTTTCGTAAACATTTGTAAGCTTATTCTGAATTGCGATGCGAAAATCAATGCGATGCGCAAATGAAATGCGATGCGAAAGAAAATTGGTATTCTGTTAGACTTTCGCAATCGCATTCACAATTTATTTCAAATCGTGGCAACGCTGCTCAAAAATACGTCAGTGTCAATAAACGTCAAATTAAAAATAAATAAATTGTTTGTGTTTGGCTGTGAAAATTGTTTAAATAATTTATTTAGGACATTCTGTAAAAAAAAAACAAGTAAGAAAGTATAGTCGGTCAAGCCCGACTATATGATACCCTACACCACAGTATTTAAAAACACATCATGCTTATGTGTCCATATAAATATAGACTTATCTATGTTTATAAACTTCATGAAAATCGGTTTGAAAGTTTGTGAGAGGCAGAAATTGCCCCCTACCTCCCCGTGTGGTCTTATATTTGAAAAACTGTATAGCTAATGTGTCCATATAGATATGGATCTATCTATGTTTTAAATTTCATTAAAATCGGTTTGAGAGGTAGAAATTGCCCCTATATCCCCTCGTGGTCCTATTTTTTTAAAAAAATGCATGCATTTTGTGTCCATATAGATATGGTTCTATGTATGTTTTAAATTTCATTGAAATGGGTTTGATAGTTTCTGAGAGGAAGAAATTTCCCCCTATCTTCCCTCGTGGTCCTACGATTGAATAGGCTTGGTCCTTGTGCCAATAATAACCTATGACCCAAATTTCATCAAATTATCTCCAAAATTGCGACCTGTACTTTGCGCACAAGGTTACATTGACAGCCAGCTAGCCTGCCAGCCAGCCGGACGGACATCGTTAGTTCGTCTCAGAAAGTGATTCTATCGGTATACTTTAAGGTGGGTCTAGGACCAATATTTTAAGGCGTTACACACATCAGCACAAATGCATAATACCCTATCCACTATTGTGGTGTCGGTATAATAATAAAAATGGATTTTTTGGCGCTGTGGTTCGACGACGAAGAAAACGAAAATGTTTTGTGTGTACTTTAAAATCGGCCCAAACCTATTAAAATTTAAGTTAAAGTCAAATATTTTTGAACTGGTTTATATATTTCATACTTTTTCCATCCTGCAGCTTCTCTAATAGGTGGTCCATTGATATTTAGTTCTTCAGTTAACGTTTGCCACAAAGTATTTGCCGACTGATGTGCATTTGGTGTTTTCAAATGGCCTCTTGCCAATTGGCTGTGCTTATTCATATATTCTATCATTATATCAAATTGACGCGGTTTGGTGGTCTTATGGCTTGCTTCGCTGAATTAAATAATAAATATATGATGAATATGTTTAATTTAACTTTAATTAAGGCCGTTAGTATTTTATTGTAATTTTGAGAACAAATATGTATTCAAACATTTAATGTTATACTTGTGGAATATTTATTGGTGGGCTTAAAGCGCAAGGGGTGCAAATGACTTTTATTAAATAATAAGAAAAAAGCGGTTAAAGATAAATTGCACTTCAAATGCATATTTTGTTTTAATATAGAGATCCTAAGATATATTTTAATCATACAAGATTATCTTTTACATGTAGAAATAACTAAAAATTACTTTTAAGGGAAGTACCCTTTGTGAATATTGAGAAATTATTAAATATATTATCATTTTTTATAAAAAGACCTCAAGCTGAATCAATTTTAAATAATTATAATAAAAAGGTCAAGTAATACTAAATAACATTTTTTAAAAATTTCTAAATAAATTAACTTGCACCACAAAACAATTTTAGTAATACCTAATAAGAAAACCATATAGACAAATTTTTTTTAAAATAACATTTTATTAGGAAAAGCTTTAATGCTTCTTTGCAACATTTTTTAGTCGTCATAATCAGATTACATGGCATCACCTTCATCCTCTACTCGCTTTTGATTCTGACATTCATGGTAAATTGGTGATACTGGTGGTTCTTGAATTTCTCGAACTTTATTGGTTTGACGCTGATTTATGGAGGAAGTTTTGGGAGTAACTATACGGCTTGGCCAACATTTCGAGCTTTTATGTTTACTTTGGCGAAGTTTTCTTGCTCATTTAAAAGATCATCAAGGGTCATCCTTCTCAGAGTGTAACCATTGCATTTTTCGGATGCCTGAAAATAAAATAAATCAAATAAAAGGTGAAACAGACGTTTTGACAACAAGTGCTGCAATAAGTCGCCAAATTCTAGCTCAGAACTTCTTTAAGTTCAAGCACTCTGTCCATGTGAAATATTAATTTTAATATTTGCTAAGAGCTAAAGGGGTTTAAGTGCTCATATATTCCTTGTGCTCCAAGCGAAACAGGTATTTTAATGACAAGTGCTAGAATTGGTAGCCATACCTAGGTACCGAATGAAAATCCCACATTAACCTCTTGTGCTCTGAACTTCTTAGCACTTCACCTTTTAATTTCATATGTTAACCCAATTTTAGAAAAAAAAAACTCACTTAACTTCTTGTTTTTGAAGCCCCTCAGTTGTATTTCAATAAAGAAAATTTGATTAATTTTTATACAAATTCGACCCATTTTGCACACTGAGAGATTTTTTAAAACAATTTTTTTTGTTTTTTTTTTCTAAAGATATCCTTTTTCAATATTTTCATAAATTTTTTAATTAAAATAGTGTTTTTAAGTTTGTTTTCGTTTTAAGTTTCCCATTTTATAGCAAGAACACTAAAAAGAAATATTTTAGCCTCGAAATTGTCATAAAGCCATCACAAATTACGACTTACAGTAGCCCAATAAAGTCTACATACATCGTGTTATCCTGTATTAATAATGGAATTATTTATTTAATTAACATACATATATAACCCTTGTTTTATTACTATCGCAGCCAGATATGTTAGTTTAGACTTGTCGTTAAAAATAACACTTTTTCCAAAATGCAGTTTCGTGATTTATGTGTAGTTTCGCAAGCCCCATTTCACTTCACTAATAAATGGCTGTGATCTAAAAACATTTCGCACAGTTTCAGAAGAAGTACTAATACTTTAAAATTTTTCAAGATCTATTGCAAAAGTTTTAGATGACTTTGTTAAAATTAAGGCCATAAAAACATGGAATATTTCGTTTTTATGGTCTGAAGGTTTGTTTGGTCTACTTGATCGGTGTTTTTTTTCAGTGGCATTGATATAATTCTACTTTGTCTGGGTTCACACTATGAAAGTTTTCTTTCAGAAAATCTGAGTTTATGGGTGAGAGAGGAGATAAGAAAAGCATGTTCTTTTCCCCTCTCACCAATTAACTCAGACTTTCTGAAAGATAACTTTAATAGTGTGACCGAAGACTTTCTTATAATAGTTTAAACTGTTGAACGATACATTTCAAGAGTTTTTCAGATTTCTCCGTACGACTTCTTGGATTTCTTAATTTTTCAGGAACTTTTTTGCATATTTTGGGACATTTTAGGAAAATTTAAAACAAATCTGTTTAACTAATAATAAAGAAATAAAATGCCATTAACTTAAGATGTTTTTTCGGTTTTTTAGAAATATTTTTTTGCATGGAAAATTAAGAAAATTTAAACTTAAAAAAAAAAAATTTACAGCCTTTCTCCTTTTTTCTTACCGTTTATGATTTTAACTATTTTTTGTAAAATCCCCATAGAAAATTTGTTCAACGTGGCTAAGTTTCATTAAAATTAATTTTATATAGGTGTATGTAGACTTTATTTGGCTACTGTACATCTAATAAGCCTTCGAACGACCGATATACACCTTTACATAGAAAGCTGAAAGTTTCAAAGTCAGCCCCTTATAAATAATAAAATAAATATTTGTTTGTACCCCACCAGCACGATGCAAAATGTTATGTAAAAAACAAATAGTAGGACCCCCAAGAAATGCAACGCCATACAGTTATGCGATGCACCATTTGCCAATGCGGACAAGACGTAGAACGCACAAAGGCAGATAAACAGGCCTGCTTACCCTTAATGCAGCTTTACGGATCTTTATTATTTTTTCTTATATTAATTTATCTAATTCCTTTTTTTGCTCTGTTTTAAATAAGGCAACTCAATTCTCTTATTTGTATCTCTTTAATTTATGCAATTTATCATAAATATGTACATACATACTTTCATATATCATTGGAACAACAACTTAGAGAGATCTTCTATTAATGTCACAGTTTTTCTTACCTCCCTTTAGTCTACATTTATTGTCAATAACGGTCGCGTGTTAATCGATTACGCAACAATTTTTAATTAATTATGTTTAAATATGTAAGTGTTTTAAATATAAAATTAAATTATGCAAACATACTTAATATGTTTGTATGCTGTATAATTAATTGGAAAATAGTTAATTATTAAAACCGCCTATAAAAAGTGTAATTTCCATTATAGAAAAGGAATTTTGCAAATTTTTATAATCGGCCATTAATTGTTTCGTCGGCCCGCATCGTATCGTGGGAGCACGTTCGTCGTTGGCAATAGTCGTCGTCGATTATTTGTAATAAGAAGTGTTAGTGTTGTGTGTGAGTATGTCTTTAAGTAAAAGAAAATTTAAAATGTTAATAACCCAAAAGGGTTTGTTTTTGTAGGTAAAAGCAGAGTAAATACAAGTATAAGGGTGTTCCTTAAAAAAAAGTAAATCTTAATAGATCCTTTTATAAAATATTAAAGTTTATTATCACTAAATTAAATAATATAAAAAATAATAATAAATAAAAGAAAGAAGCAAAATTGGCTACGGAAACGGTAAAAAAGAACAATATATTTATGAACAGATATTCAATTAAAATCGGTTTTCTACTCATGACTACGGCATTTAAGCGTAGGAAACTTGGGAAACATGATTTTTTTTATAAAAGTTTAAAATAAGTCTGCTTTTTTCCTAAACTAATAGTTCAACTTAATAAGTCTTTGCATGATTATGACAGAAGTTTAGTCGAAGTTAAATTTTGGATTTGGACGATATAAAATTTTTGGAGCCATCTTAACAAGTTTAATAAGTTAGTCAGTATATTTGGCCACATGTGGCACATAAATTAAACTATTTTTTAATGTCATAAATTTAGACAGTTTTTTTCAATTTTTAAATTATTTAAACATTATGTTAATTTGAGATGTTCATGGTTAATATATGTAGTACATATTTCATATATTGCAACCAAAACTGTTTACGATTTTCTTAGTTTTTACTATTTACGCTTTCTTATAGTACTTATGCCCAAATTTCAGGATGGTATTAAAATCTATATTAAGTTTATTTTCATATAAACTTATATCGCATTTAAATACATATTGATTTTTTGAGTTTTATTTGAAAATACAAAAAAAAAAATATCATAAAAAGTTTATTTATTTGCAAGGTGGTCTCAAAAAACAGCTCAATGTTATTGCTTTGCCTGTTGTTGTTGTATTTTTGTCAAATTGATGTCACCTTGCTAAGTTATTCCAATGGAAACTTAAGTTAAATTTAAATGTGTACCACATCGGTGAATTAAGTTTTATTTAAGTGTTTAGTGAAGAATATAACTTTGTATTTAAAACGATTTTAAACATAAATGTGTTTTAATATCAATCCTGAAAATTTGCCATTATTCAATTTAATTTATAATAAAATTCAATTGCCAAAATAACTTTTTTGAAGAAATAAACTTAAAAGAGTAATTTTATAACCCAAGACGTAGAAACTGCAAAGTGCCCTTATTTAACTGATTCCTATTTAACCAATATTTTTTTGTCGTTATGTAATGGTTAACGTGGTAGCATGCCCAGAACTATGCGTGCTACAAGTAGAGTCGACAGTAACTCCGTTTTGACAGTCCTTATCTAACAAAGGCCCAATATTTTTTCAATTAATTCGTCAAAAAACTCAAAAATCTTGTTTTTGAATTTCTATAAATTTCACAGACAAATTTAAAAAGTTTGTTAGTAATAATTATGTGGTGTTTATAGAACACGAGCGCCTTACTCGTCCGTTCAACTTACATTTTAAACAAAAACAAATTTCGAAATTTTGTTTTGGTTTTAAATGTAAGTTGAACGGACGAGTAAGGCGCTCGTGTTCTATAATCTACACATTAGCTTGTGTTTTTTTATTGACTTGTTTATGGTTTTTTATCCAAATTTTTGATATTTTTTAAATAAGGCTTTTAAGTTAATCAAATTAAATGTTTGTTAAATTATTTTAAATGAAGAAAGGAATTTTGCAATATGAAATAAATTTTAGAAATTTAAATTGAAATTAAAAACAAGTTTGAGTTGTTTCCATATAAATTTCCAAGCTAAAATAACTAAAATCATATGTTCCATATTTAAAATTTAACTCAACTATAACTGTGTTAAAATAAATTTAAAGTTTTATTATAGTTGATCTTATTCATTGTCTGAAAATTGCAAATTTCTTTTCACTTTTAAAAAATGATAAATTAAATGCCGGCAATAGCAACGTAACGTAAGCAATGCGAAAGCAGTTAACGGTAACGTCACGAATACGGGAGCGGTTAACGTTTATATCGCGAATGCAATATAACGATATCGCACTTGTGGATTACGGTAACGGTTCAAACGGATACAAAAAAAAATTCTAGGGTTTTTACTCTACGCCGAATCGAAGCCAATAAAAACACAATAAATTAGTAAATAAATAATAATACATTTTAATAATTAATTGAAAAGAGTGTTAGTAATGAATTTCATGTATCCTGCTTTAACAAATAAAGGTAAGTTTATTAATATTTGTTATCAATATAATTACACATTTGAAATTGATTGCTTTTTAGAATTTCGACGTTCGTAAATTATTACGTTCTTTAAAATACACAAAAATTAATAAAAAACGATTTGTAATAGAATCTGCTAAATAAGTCGAAACAATGTTTTTGTTTTCCGGAAACGGAAATATATTGGGACCTGTTACAGATATTGAAATTAAGTCGCTCAACTTTTTTTGTTTTGAAACTCTTGGCTTTGTCAATATTTTCGCTGCGTCCTCCTGAATTAAAAAATTTTATAGTGTTGTAAAGCATTAATTTGAGTTTCACAATACTGAAAAAAAAAATCGATTCGTTCAGTATCGACTGCAAGAATTAGAAATAAAATAGCTTTCGAATCGAGAAAGTACTTGATCACGACTGCCAGAATTAGGCCCCTGGTTCGAGAAAATTGTTTAAATATGTACAAACATGATATATGACTCAATTGCATTATTTGCTAGACAATTTATAAAGTTTCTGTAGACAAAAAAGTCGATCTTTACGATCTTTTTAGGTCATAGCCTTAAAAATCGTCTTGACTGTTTAAGATTTTTATCAAATTAGCACTTTGTCTTAACTTTACGAATTTATAATGCTTAAAGCGGCTCTTACACTACCAATAAAATTGTTCAATTTTACGTATTGTACAAATATATCGCCAATGTGTATGTCATATTCGAAAGTGGCAAAATATATTGGCACCAATCAAAAGATTTTTATTGCACAACGAAAAGAAAGTGAAGTGTGTTGGCAACATTATACAATGCTGTTTATTTTATTACTATTGTGACATTTTATTTAAAAAAAATATGCAATTTTGTGACTGTTTCTTAAAAATTTTGCTTCCGAAATGGGTGGCTTGTTTTAATCTAAAAATCTCACCCTTTTCGGGAGCAAACTTTTTAAGAAACAGACACCAAAATTGCATGTTTTTTAAATAAAATGTCACATTTTTTGTAGAAAAGAATTTATGTTAAAAGAATATATGTTATGTTCTACTTTTTTATTGAATGAATGAATCCATTGTGCGACTTATTGCATAAGATAGGACAAAATGGAAATAATATAGCAAATATCATATACAATAATATTGCAAGTGTATGGGCCGCTTAAAACTAGATTCAATCATATCAAAATAATATAAGGTTAAAAAAAGCTTTTAACCGAGAAACGCATTTAAACAAATATCGCTTTAATGCGTTTCTTTCGCAATGAAACGAATCTCGTATAAATGCATTACTCGCGCATTTAAACGAATCTTGGTTCATTTCGCTACCTTCGCATTTAACAGAATTTTCTTTTATTTGCGTTCACAGTGCAATTATTGAAAATGTAGTTGAAATGTTTATGTCCCTTATTTTCTGCAACAACGTTATGAGGCAATAGTCGTTAATTTTGACTTAGGCCCTATATTTGTAAAACGCAAACGCAACGCCGAAAATTATATTGAAAGCAAAAACAAAATCGAAAATATTTCAAAATTTTGTAGTTGTTGTCTATAGAAATGTATATTGAATTTTAAAATTTTAAACGCTGCATTTCTTGTGGCGTTGATAATTTTAAAACGCAATATGTATTTCTGTACAAAGCAACAACAAAATTTTGACCAATTTTTGACATTGTTTTTGCTTTCAATGTTATTTTTGGCATTGCGTTGCGTTTTACAAAATTAGGACCTTAATATCACTTATGCATAGTAAATCAGGTGTTTTTTGAAGTGGTTATTATTTCATGTGAAGAAATTGTAAACTTAACTCTTGAGAGAAAAATACAATTTCTTTTATGTTGTGTGTAAATTTAAGACTTTTAAGTCTTTTTATGTAAGTCATTCTTAAGTTATGACGGTGTTGCAGCAAATGAGATATGTGCAATTTTTTTACTGAAAATAAACAGCAACAAACTATGCAATTGCGACAATATATTAGAGGTAATCGCTTTATTCAATTTAATTTAGTATTAAAATGTTTCGACTAAAAAAATACTCGAAATAGTTGACCAGTTTACAAAGTGTTCTAAAGTAAATAGCACTGTGGTGAGCAGCCAGTTGTATTTTGATATGATAAATTATTGTAAACATTAAAATTAAATGACTCAAATTTACATTTAACATCAAGTCGATGTAACTAGCACATACTTTAATAATATAAATTGACATAGAGTTCATCAGTTTTGTTTTTATTAAAATAAACATTTCGAGCCTTTGGTGCAAGATCGTAGTAACTCAAAATTTGAATTTTTTGAGCTGGGTATGGAGAAATGATCTTTGGGAAAATATCTATCTAAAGAAAAAAAGATTATGGGTTCTATCTCTAACTGTTCAGATTTTACAACTAAAAATGTTTTTATTGCCTCTAGCTATTTTCAACCATATTTATATTAATATAAAAAAAATATTTAATATTATTAATAATTTTTCACCTTTTTTTATTACAAAACATTCCTCTTTATTAAAAAACTTGTAAAAAAATAACTTAAGTAAACGGAACAACTATTAAAAAGATGGCTGAAAACTTCAAATGCATTTTTCTCAGTTCACGATTTTTTGAATTACTACGGTATTGCACCAAAGGCTCGATTTGTACACAAATTAAATCAATCAAGAAAAATGTTTCATTTTAGAATTATTTAAGCGCGAAACTCACTTAAGCGTGAAGCACTTATCCATATTGGCATTTACAACCAATAAATTTAAATTTATTTAATCTGCCTTATGTAACCTAAAAGTAAGTAGTAAAAATCTTAAAACTTAAAATTAAAAAAGGAGTCCCACTCCGCGAAAGCATGATTGTTCAGGCGGTACTTGTTCTAGCGGGGTGGAAGATTGTCTTTTCGAATGAATATGGGTGCGTTCGTAAATGCATCACTGCGCTGCATCAGAGAAGCAAACTTTTTTTAAAGCCGATAAAAAATAATTATAATTTTTTTTTTTATTGTATGGCTATTATTTTTGTGGAGTATTTCACAATTTGTTGGTCCACATTTACTTCAGTGATAAATAAATAACGATTTGAAATTACTGATGCAGCTCAGTGATGCATTTACGAACGCACCCTATAAAATAGGGTGGGTCACTGATGTATGGGAAAAAATAAAAGTTCTTAAATCATATTCTAATAGCAATATTTTTTTGTATTACGTTAAAACAAATAAAAATTAAAAAAAGTCACATCTTGAGCCCGCGCCGGAGCTCCTAAGAATTAAGTATTTTTGAAAAAAGCCATTTTTAAATTTTAATATTTTATTATTCATTCATTTAGACCGCATTTACATCTATGCAATTAACGCCGAGTTTTTTTCCTATTTTCTTTTAAAGTAGTTTCTACAAAACTCTTTTCACATTTACATTTACATTTTTTCAACCCCGTTTTCTTCGCTACACCTCCACAATAAGTTGCATGCGAAAGTTGCGGCAAGTTGCGGCGTTAATTGCATAATGTATACAGAGCGAAAAAAAACGTTAAAAAACTGTCAACCAGTGGTAATAAATTGATAACAAACTGTTGTCAATATTTCGACAACATTTGTTGTTAAATTTTAAACAAAATGTTGTCAAATTGGGCCGTTAGATAAAAAACGTACCATTGTTGTCAAATTGATAACACCCTGTTGTCAAATAGGTATCGCCCTGTTGTCATTATTAACAGCGTATACAAGTTATCCCACAATCAACTTTGGTATTCGAAAGTAAAAAGTGAAAAGTTTCAGTGCTGTGATTAAATTAATAAATAAAAATTTAAAATAAAAAAAATTTCTAAAATTTGTGTTTGTTTTCAATTTAATTTTCTATGCGAACGTTAACGTGTGACATCGTAGGCCTGGCTGTAAAAGTGTGAATTTTTTATGTATTTTTTTATAAGTATATTATTTAATGTGAAATAAATTAATAAATTTACATTATTCCATTTTTTTACTTGGGTTCAGAATGGGTTATTAAGTACATACTACAATCAGAACAATGTGTTATCGAAAGGACAACCGAATGTTGTCAATATATTAACGGTGTGTTGTCAAAACTGACAACAGCATGTTGTCGGTATGGTACCATTATGGTGATAATATATAACCAATTTGATGTCATATTGAGAACAAATGGTGACAAACTGACAACGAGGTGGTTAAAAAACATTGATACCATCCGTTATCAAATTGAACACAAACGTAGTTGGCTCACTTTTGACAACGGATGGTGTCAATTTTGGTATTTTTATACCGGATTTTTCCCTCTGTGTACTTTTCAGGAGAGACAAAATACTTTTTTTTTACCAAATATTTGAAACTTTTTGCTATATATTCTTTTATAATCCAAGAATTAGGAAAAATTCCGATATTCCGCCAAAAAAATATTGCAAAACTGTTAGGCGGTATTTACTGATTACTTTTCCGGTTAAAACAAAAAATCGAGTTACGTGGTTGCGCAAGAAAACCATAGAATACTATTGTTGTTATATTCAAAATTTAAGATCAAAGCTAAAAAAATAAATAATATTTTACAGGGCTCTAATGCAGACAAAAATGCAACATATTTACGCTATTAGAAGTCGATACCAGAAAAAAATTTTTTGACCCACCCTAATATATCGACCCCTTTGCGCGAAATTATCGTATATGCCAATTTTTTTGAAATTGAGTTTTTGATGCAATCTTGTTCTACCTGACAAAATATTGTAGGCGAATTCCACTTTGTTGCTCCAAAAAGCACATGTTTATTTTCATTTTGATATCGCAAGCAAAAGCAGAGAAAAGTAGAAAAATTGCTGTCCTTCAAAATTTGGTTTTTGTAACATACGATAATTTCGCTCAAAGTGGTCGATATAGTCAAGTCTAAGTTAATATTTTCACTTATTACCGAGTGAAGTCTAGAGGCTATTAACTGCAAGTGATTTTTTGTCGTGGTTTTTACATGAACATGCCAATTAAGTCGTCTATCCAAATGTATGTATAAAAAGGAATGAACAAAACCAAACGGGGGTATTGTAACATTATAAAGTGTGACAGGTGGACTTTCTCTCCACGAATTCGCTAATTTTTCAACAAAGTCTTTAAAATATATTTCTTCGGAGCACCTCGAAGATGTTGTTCTGAAAATGAAAACCTTGATGCTCAAGTATTTAAATAATATTTGATATTTTCATTTAAAATTATCGGATATAAAATTAAACTGCAATGAGCGATATCCGAGAATTCCCAAAACATGAAATTGAGTCAACCGCAATTTTTTTTTTTATACCCACACCAAAATAGTGGAGGGTATTAAGCATTTGTGCTAAGATTGTAACAACTTAAAATATTGGTCCTAAACCAACCTTAAAGTATACCGACCGACTTCACTTTCTGAGTCGAACTAACGATGTTCGTCCGGCTGGCTGGCTATCCATGTAACCTTGTGCGCAAAGTACAGGTCGCAATTTTGAAGAAAATTTTATCAAATTTGGGACATAGGTTTTTATTGGCACAAGGACCAAGCCTACGAAAAATGCGCCGAATCGTAGGACTACGAGCGAAGATAGGGAAAATTTCTGCCTCTCAGAAGCTATCAAACCGATTTCAATGAAATTTAAATCATAGATAGAAATATATTTGATATGGACACATAAGCTATGCAGTTTTCAAAAATAGGACCACAAGGGGAGGTAGGGGGCAATTTCTGCCTCTCACAAACTTTCAAACCGAGTTTAATAAAGTTTATCAACATAGATAAATCCATATTTATGCACACAGAAAAAAATCAATGTAAATTCGTTCAAAACAAGGTTGATTTTACATTTTTCAGTAGTGATTTTGCTTCATTGTTGATTCATGTTAATTTAACATGATTTTACAATAACTTGCGAACAACATTTTTTTCTTTTAAAATAACTATAATTCATGTTAATTTAACATTGCAGTAAAGTTAGAGCAAAATGTCATTTATATTGAAATAACAATCCGAATCACGTTGAATGAAAGTTATTTAAAGTTGAAACAACGTGAATTTAATGTAGAATGAAATTGGTTGGAGTATGATATAACAGTGTGGAGACAACATATGCATTTATTTAAGAGTTATTCAAAACACTTACCCCTGTAACACATGTTTCACTTATTTCAATCTCGTTTGTTAACAGAAGCATCAGCAGAATGGCCCGATGTGGTTTTCGTCATCATTCTACTTTGAAAACTTGTACTATTTAACTAAATCATTTTAATTAAAAGAATACGGGAATTGTCTTCTTTTTATAACATATATTAAACATGAAAATAAAAAAATGTACATACTTAAGTATGTATGCATGTTAATTTAACAACATAAACTTTTGATTTTAATATAAAACAGGTTTTTAAGGATTAAATATTGAACAATGTTATATTAACAGTGAATAATAATAAATAAACGTGATTTAAGGTTATTTTAATATTTTTTATTTAAAATTAATATGAAATAATGATAAATTTAAATAAAGGGTATTCATTTGCAGAAATTTACCATGATTCTCAATCAACATTTCGCCATGTTATTTTAACATTGGTATTTTTTTCTGTGTGTATGGACATATAAGCATGATGTGTTTTTAAATATTGTGTTGTAGGGTATCATATGGTCGGACTTGACTGACTGTATTTCCTTACTTGTTTTTTTTTTGTCTATGATTTTTTTTTTTCAGAAATGAATTATTTTATATTTTTACATTAAGATTTTCTGTTAACAATGAAGGTATTCCAGAAACAAACTTTATATTTTTTTTGCAAGTGCATATTTGTTTTAATAAATAATAAAAATAATTAAAACTAATTTATTGGTTCTATGAATATTAACAGCAAAATAACAATATTGACCAAGATTAATGAGTAGGTGTAAAGTCTGCCAATACACCTACATTAAGATCAGTATCTCTAGTATGTTGTACCATATGCAATGTCTTAAGACAATTATTAAATTTAAGCATCTCCCCTGTTACAATTTCCTGACAAATTAAATGCAAAATAGATTTTTGTTTAATTTTAGTGCAACTATTGAGAAATTGTATTCCAAAGTGAATGGCTTATTAAACCAATTTAGTCAATTGTTGTATGCTACAAAAAAAAATTAATAAACACCAGTTTGACAGTATGCTAATTTTAAAGACTTACCCCTGAACTAATTGTCTTTTTAGTGTATTATTTATTTATTTTATTTTTTTTTTTTTGTTTGCTTTAATTTGAATTGATTAATTTCAAATATTTACTCATTCGTTTTATATATGTATTTGTTTACATATGTCAATTATGAAGTATTATCTGTCAAATTAAACTGACACTTTGAGAAATATGGAAATTAAATCATGTACATATGTACATGCATACATTTATAACATGTTCACATTTAAGAAAAATGTGCTTAGTTTACTACTTCATTTACAATAAGTTTTTATTCTTTTTATTAATGAATGTCTATTCGGTTAATGCGAATGTAATTGCAACTGGAGGGCTTTGTTTTATTATTATAGAAAAAGAACAATTTTAAAACAGCAAAAAATAAACAGTTAAAATATGATATTAATTGTTTGAAGTTAGGCAAAAAGGTCATAAGTCAGAAGTTAGTTTTTCATTTTGTTAAATTGAAAATTATTTTATTTAATTAAAATTAGAAAGGGAGTTGAGCTAGATTTAAGTTATTGATACCAATCGAAAGAGTTAAAAAAATAAGTTTAACCTAATCAAAAACTAAAATGCATTTTTTTGACTTAACACCTTTTTGCCTAACATCTTTTGGTTACTTGAACGCACCTTATATTGCTTGCATTGTTTTTCTCTCTCGCAACTTATCGTTATTAACTTATTCCTTTTTTAAATGCCGTTAGCAATAACTAATAAAAATTTATTGCTGTGGATGATTTTTTTTGCAAAATATTCAAATGATTCGTAAAAGTTCGATGAAAATATGACTACTTGAAAGTTTGTACCATAGTAGGTATATAATAGTTATATGAAATTAATAAAAGCTTTGACAACATACATACATATGGGCATTTCCTGGGGTCGCGAACGTACGTTCGTACGCTTTTAATGTACAAATGATATAGAAAACAAAACTTTTCCTCGCATTTTTTTGTTGGGATTCGATAGCATTTGGGTAGCTCTATGTTTAGTACAAAAGATGGATTTCATCGAGTTTAAGTTTTCATAGTAAGAGTTATAAACGTGTGGTCACGAACGTGCGCAAAATAGAAGTCAACTTCGATTGACAGTAGTGAAATGTAAAAATCTGCGTAATGAAACGGAATTTTCAAAAGTGATTAATTTATTTTAAAAGTGTATTAATGTAGGTCTCCATCCAGTATTTACAAAATAAAATATCTCTTTTGGTTTTTATTTAATTGGCTTATGTACCGGTCGCGAACGTACGGATCGCGAACTTACGATTTTTCCATATGTTTTATTTTATTATTAGCACCATGCATTTAACCATGTCTCCAAATTTCCTTAACAAAAAACTTAATACTCCTTTTACAAATGATTGTAATGGAGAGATTATGAAGAAAGAGTGTAAACATAACATATTTTTTGTATGTAAAATAAGTATATAAAAATGTCTTTAGAAGTAGAAAATACAGGAAATTATAAAATTTTTTAGTTTCCAGCCCAATTTTCTCAATTAAAACAGCTCAGATATGCTAGGAAACCATTTTTTAATAAGAACATAGACTTTTTTCCTAATAATAAACAATAAAAGATGATGATAATCAACATTTTATTTTTTCATCCTGGTAGACCATTTTGGGGAAATGCCCATATGTATGTTTAAAGAAAAATAAAAATAAGAGCATACACTGCAGGTATGGGCATTTCCATAAGAATGCCAACCATGACTAAAAAATAAAAACTCTTGAACCTTTTTGTAAAATATGGTAGAAATGAAAAAACACTCAAACTTTACTATGCCGAGGAACTTATAGCTTATTTTAATTATTAAAGTGCAAAAAATAAAAGTTTAAACTGACTAATCTCTTTAATTCATTTTAGGAAATCACAATCAACTATTTTCACTTTTCTTGCCATTAAATTCAGATATCGGTAACATTGCAATTAAACTTTAAAACTAATGTTCCAACAACAATTAACAAGTTCCATGGGAAAAGACCAAATATTTAGTTCGCTTAGCGATATATATTTTGGTTTGTACGATTATGAATCAGCCAGTCAGTAACGTCATAATTTTATGTATACATATGGGCAGCTCCAGCAAAAAGTCTACTTTTTGTAACGTAAACGAGAAAATATTTTTAAATTTGATAACTGGGATAATAAATCTATATAAGTCCAAAGCTTACTAAAAAAAAGGTCTTGCCCAATTCGCAGTCTTATGTAATTTTGTAATGCAAGTCAAAATCCACATCCGTTTTTTGTAACGTTACGCTAGCGCATATTTTGCTTATACATATCTTCAAATCCTAAGCGTCGATTGTTGTATTTTTTTTTTTTAAATATAGTGCTGCTTCATTACTTTGCAAATGTAAAAACCCTTTTTACAAATTTGACTTCTTCATTTGAAGCACAGCCGCGAATAACGTTTTAAGTTACAAAATAATTTTTTTTTCAGGAGAGCAAAAAAACGTTTTTAACAGGCAAGATTATTATTTTTAATTTTTTTTTCTTTAAGTATTAAAAATAATGATAGTAAAAATTTTTATGCAAAATATCAACAAATTAAAAACTTAAATTACATGCAAATTTACAGTTTATAACTTTTTTTAGTGGAAAAACGTTTCATATCCACAATCACGATGTCATTTTAAACGTTCTTCCACTACGCAAAGCATCATGACTGGTGGCTTTTAAAATGTTATTCCACGTTTAAAACCATTTACTTTGCATAATTTTTAAGTAACTTACAACGTTCTTCCAATAGCTGACTCTTTGTATGTCATTTTTAAAGGCTTTAAGGTGCATAATTTTGAGTGATTTGAGGTTTAAACAGTGTACGAGAGTAATATTAACGGTTATCTGCAAAAACAGTTTTTGCAAAAAGTGGCTTTTACAACGTTATTCGCGGCTGTGCTTCATTTAATGAACACTTTTTATATTGGAAACCCAGTTGTTAACTTTATTTTGAAGCTGACAGAATACATATATCTGTGAAATTTTGACAAAACGTCTTAAGCCGAGATAAGACAGTCAAAATGCTTTTAATAAAAACTCGGTGAAGAAATAATTTTTATTAAAAAATAAAAAAACCAAAATTAAATAAAAATTTCGTTAAAATACAAAATTTTAAAAACGTTAACAAAAATGTTTTTGAATGCAAATTCGTATGAATAAAAACAGTTTTTTCAACTTTTTAAATTTGACTTAAGATGTTTGTCAAAATGCCACAGATATATAAATAAACAAATTTACATTCATTCATAAATGCATTTATAAACATAAAATTTTTATTAAGTAATGTAAATAAAAACAAACATGTATTCATAAATTGTTTTGTTAAAATAAAACAATTGACTTAAAAAAATAAAACGTGAATTGGGATTGGGAAAAAGGATGCGCAGCTTTTGATAAAAAAGACACATTTTTTGACTGCAAATAAGTTATTTCAGAATTCGCTTACGGTAATTTTTCTTTTAGGAATTAGATTTTGTGTGCTTAAAAAAAATCAGTACATATTACTAATATGTATCTCAAACTGAACCGAATTTATAGCAAAATATATTTCATTAAACCTATTTATACAGGTTCATTTTGAAAACTTTAATCGCATTTAGCCAAGTTTGATTTTTTTTTTATTAGATATGACTATGTTACAATAAAGGAGCGAAATGTATTCTAATCGAAAAAGGCGTAGTGTTTGTCAAGCTGGATTTGTTAAAAATCGACAATCGAAGAGTCTAAAAAAATATTCAACTTTATTTTTATTTAAAATTGTCTTTAAAAACAAAAAAATTGTTTTGAAACTGCTTTATAAAAAAACAAGAATAAATGCAAGTGGGTGTATACATAAACATGTAATGAATCTGGCTTATTACGAAAGTCATTTTCGAGATCAAAGTCGTTTTAGAATTTTTTTATACCACTTAATTTTTACGAAAATGTGAAACAAATACTTAGTAAGTTTGTTGTATTTATGTCGCTTACAAATATAATGCCAATTTTGAAAAACAACTGGGGTCTAATCACCGCATACGATATCGAGCAAAATTGATCGAAATTATTTATTTTGGTATCATGAAACTCGATATCGAATGAAATTTATTGAATTTGAAATTATAGCATTCGATATCGAGTAACTCGACATTACATTTATCGAGTTTTCATTCGATACGTCAGTGTCTATCGTTTTTTCGATACGATAGTATCGAATGCGGTGATTAGACCCCTGAGCTTCGTCTACGACAACGACACCCATAATAAGGGCGAATATTTTTCATGGTATTACATTCCTTCGCGCCAATAAAACTACATTCTCTAATGTTATCTCTTTAGGAACATAATTATGCAATTCAGCCTCATAACAATGTTTTCTTAGGTAACACAAACGAGCATAATCCAAAACTCGTTTACACATAAAACCTATACTTTCACGTTCAGCCAAGGATAAACGTTGATTAGCATTAATTTCCGCAATTTCTTGCGGCGTTAGCTCCTTCTCCTCTAAAGCTTTACGTCTTTCTCTGCTCATGCCAGTGCCGCAGATGGCCCAACTAACCATTTTTGTAATTATAACAAACTCACGCTGAGAAATTTGATGTTCTTTGAAGAAATCTTTGCCCACAAATGTACGCCAATCGCAGCGATGGTGACAGCATAAAGCGATCATTATGAAGTCCGTTAACTTTTCTTTAGCCTGGACGATACAGCGCAGTGTAAGATCTGTAGCTCCACCACATAAATGCTTGGAAACTGCTACACAATGTTGCGAGTTTTTCAAGGTGGTTAATTTGTCTATACAAAAATCCGCTATATCCGCTCTTATACGTTGCACTAATGATCGATTTTCGATTTTATTGTCTTTTTTATGGCGCAAAGACATGCGATCTACCAAAATTACTTGAGAATTTTGTTTTGTTTCCAATAACTTTGCTAAATAATACGCTAGCTGCCCTTTACCGGCTCCAAATTCTACAAAACTTGTCGAGTTTTCTATTTGTTGTTCCTTGTCTAAAATACCCAATAAGGCGGCAGCTTGTAGTAAATGCTTACGTGACTCTTTTCCATATTCTTCTTTAGCCAGATCTTCATCCATACATTTATGACGACAGTCCAGCTTTTCTATTTTATTTTCAACATATCTTTTATATAGTTTCTTAACCTTGTCAATAACTTTGTAAAATTCTTCATCATCCAAGTCGTTTAATTTTATATTTTTTAAATCCTCCAGCATTTGCTCTCCCTCGTCATCACCCAAATTTATGCCCTTCTCTATGTATTCTGGCTGGTCAGCAGTGGGCCGTGCATTACAAATTTTTAAATGTTTTTTCAAGTTCTTTTTGTACACAGTATGTTTGCTATCCAAAGGACAAGGAATACGGTCTGAATCTTGGGCGGTTTCCTCATTCGAGCCTGTTTTTATAGCAGGTTCGTGTTCTCCACAATATGCTTTCCCCTTTGCCACAGACATCTTGCAAAAGCGTTTTTTACGCTTAACCCAGTGCGCACATCTTGTGATATCCGCTCCAGTGACTTCTTGCTGTGGGGTTTCCGTTTTTATTGTCATTTTAGATTTCTTTGTCGGTTGCTCTTCGTCAGACATTTAGGGGTGGAAGGTAAGCCAACTTATTATTGCACTTATTTTAATTAATTTTTTTTAATTTGCAGTAGGAATCTACAATCATCTAAAATAGAAAGTAGCACCAAAACAAAACAAGTGTGATATGACCAGTGCTGCCATATATTTTTTTTAACTTATTTCTGAAAAACAACTTTTTAAAAAAAAAAGTTTTTTCTACTAAAATGCCAGTTTTAAAAGAAAACACAAAAATGTATGTAATTATGTATGTATTTGGAATTAATTTTGTTTAAAAATATAAAAAAATTAAATAAAAACATTTTTTCCTTTGAACTTAAAAATTAGTTTACAAGGAAATACTTATTAAGAAAAAACTTAATAAAATTTATAGGTATTAAATTAAAGCAATTTCTTTTGATTGCTTAATGTTTGTACAATTGCTGTCAAATTTTTTTAAAAGGCTTTTCTTCAAATACCACATGAAGTTGGATGTTTAAGTTTGCTTATGACATTATTTTTGTTGAAATAAATTTTTGAAAATAGGCTCTGTACATTTGCTATATATTAGATTATGACAAAATTTAATAAACTTATTTTTTTATCTATGGAAAAACTGTGGACTCATCACAACGTTTTACTTTGAATACTCCCTCTCAAATATTCTCAATATTATGCTCTTTATTACAAAGTTCAATATGAAACTTTAAAAAATTAACTCTAAAGTCCATTTTATTGTCTTCCGATAACTTAAATGAATCTAGTTCTAAAGATAATTCAACACTTGAAGAAATATTTTTGGGTTCTTTAAGGTATGAGGCATTGAAGGATAAATCTTAATTAAGCCCTTGCAATAATAAAGGACAGAGAAAATATAAGATTCCATAAAAACACAACTTAATATTTTCATCCAATATACTGAAAATTTTATATTATGTATAGATAAAAAACTTTATTCAAGTTTTGGTTACTTGTAACCAAAATTGTTTAGTCCCAATTTACACTAGGGACATTTCTTGCCGGAAATTTTTTGAATTCTCTTTTAATCTTACCTGTAGCGTTTACATATGAAACATTAGAAGTCAGACAGAAATTAATTACATACAAGTAACTACGAAAAGTAAGAAAGATAAATGAAAAAATGTCCAGTACAGATAGTCATGTACTACACATTCTACCTTTTCAACCCCTCGCCCTCAAATTTCGTCTGTCCGGCAAGAAATGTCCCTAGTGTAAATTGGGACTTAGTACCGGTTCACACACTGTCAAGTTTGACTTTTCAAGTCTTGAGTTTTTAGGAGAGAGGGGAAAAGAAATGGCATTATCTTTTCCCTTCTCACCTAAAAAGTCAAGACTTGACTTACAAAAACAATTACAGCTAACTTCAAGTAAAAAGTGTAAGAATAACAAGACAAAACATAATTGCTGCAAAACTTCTCTGCATAGCAATTAATAGTTTACTACAAACTCTTGTATTTTCGCCAAAGCACCTCCGCTTCTAAATGGGTTAAGAATTTTTAAATAAATTTTTTATATTCTGAAAGATACATATAATCAAAAGCTTGGTTCTAAAAAATATTGTGGTAAATCGCAAATACATATGAAAACTTTACAGGTCCATAACTCGAAAACTATGCGTTTCCGAGATTTCTCCTTATTTTTTAATATTCTACCACCGTATGTACATTTTTTTTCTTGGAGCTGCGTTGGTAAACTAGATTTAAGCCAAGCTTAATATTTGGTGATTTTATTCAAAGATATACACAACATATGCGGTTTCAATGTCTTTTACATTTATAACTCAATATTAAATGTTAATGTTATATATATATTCTAGTCTAATTCCGCGATTTTAAAAATTTCTAGATCAATTTGTCCATGTGTATTCGACAATGTGCTAATACAATTACAGTCTGGCAGCCTCAGTTAAAAAACACCGATAACTGTCAAGCGGCGAAAATCATTTTAAAGAGAAACTGCAAAAATCATAAACATTTTTGAGGGTACAATTTTTATAAACGTTTAAATAAGAAATAAAAATATCGTAATATTAAATTTAAATATATTAAAAAAGACTAATTTTTATACTAAATAACAACATGTAAGTATAATTACAAGAAAATAAATACAAAAAAAGTCTTAAAAAATAAAAAACTAACCTTACTTCTTGTTCTTTTGCGCCAACTTTTTGCTGTAAATTTTTTAGGGCTCTTGTCAAACCTAAGTCCGAATTGACTCCCGAGGAATTGGCCCGCCAGGAAGAGGAGGAATTTAATACAGGTCCTTTATCGGTACTCACACAATCTGTTAAGAATAACACTCAAGTTCTAATCAATTGTCGCAATAACAAGAAACTCTTGGGCAGAGTTAAAGCCTTCGATCGCCATTGTAATATGGTTTTGGAAAATGTTAAAGAAATGTGGACCGAAATACCACGTACGGGAAAGGGCAAAAAGAAAGTTAAACCCGTTAACAAGGATAGATTTATATCTAAAATGTTTTTACGGGGAGATTCTGTTATATTGGTATTAAGAAATCCCTTGGCTACAGCAGCCGGAAAGTAAGAGAAAGAGCATTTTATAGAAACAACTATTTTTATGGGTTTTAGAAATGTGCAGACAACTGAATTTTTATTTAATTTTTTCTTTTACTTCTGTGTAAAATTATAAATAAATTTTTATTAAATTAAAATATTAACATTTTTAATTTAATTATCCTCGGATAATTGTTGATGAACAATGGGTACATAATCATCATATTGTGCCTGATAGAAATTACCAGCAACTGGACGACCTAAATTGTATTTCTCAGCAAATTTGGATGCTTTAAAGTTGGGTCTATCACGGCGTGAATTATTAGCAACATGAGGCTCTTCAATGTTTAGTTTTCCTGGTTGCTTGTATAGCAAAAAAATGTAACGATGAAGACCAGTGTCTTTTGGGGGACCAGAACCCACATAAGCAGCAACAACCTCACCCTGATCGATGTAATTGCCTGGTATATTAGCTACAAGCCAATGTTTAAATTCCCTTAATTTGGGTTCTTTTCGACTGGGAGCATCAGGATCGGTCATTATTAAGGTATAGTATTCATTATCCTTTGCCTCCCATTCTACTAGGGGTTGTGCCTTTACCTGTGTTGGTGTCAGCTCATTGCCTTTTTCGACCTTTAAATAATTGCCATAAGACACCTGAAAATTTTTGTAGATTTAAAACAAAATTATTTTTAATTTGTCAGATAATAAACAACATATTGCATTTAAATTACAAACTAATTAAAGTAGAATGCAATTAAATGTTATTCTTATTTTAAATTGATTTAAAATGTTTATTGTATTTGCATATAATGATTAAATGAAATTTTCCATTGAAATTAAACAGTGCAATTATTATTTTTTTATTTATTTATGTACAGATAAAAAGCCACTCTTAACCAATTAAAGTAAACATACATACATACATACATTTACATGTATTTATACTTAAATTAGTGTATGCGTACATATGTATTTCAAAGAAGTTTTTTGTATGTAATTACCTTTAACCAATTTCTTGGAGCTACTTTTAAAACATCAGGAACTATTTCATTGTCCTTAAACACACGTTCCACTTCATTTTCGGCTACTGCTTTTTGGGTCAATTGAAAAAATGCCAAAGCACAAGCAAGCACCACCAATTGTTTTGCCATCTGGTTTGTTAATAACATTTTCATTTTGTTGTAGAGTTTATTTAACGAAGTTTAATGTTTTTAAAAACCATTCGACGCAACAATAAAAATCAAAACCAGTTTTTTTTAACTGAGTTCCTCACTAAGCTCTCTCTTGATTTATTAAGTAAAATTACTATATTCAGCAGTGCCAAATCTGTGATACCCTCCAACGAGAATAAAAATATTTCAGCGGTGGACCCTATAAAGGATCTATAAGTTATGAAACAATGTTGCGGTTTTAGGCTTATTTAATAACGTCTATATCAGAAATACATTTTATATAAGACAGATATAGACTAATATGAGACGATCATCACAAAGTTTAAGATTTTTTTCTAGCCATATAAAAATTAATTGGACCTACATAATTTAAGTAAAATATCATGATTCGGTTTTAAGAGTTTATTGTTGCCCCTATTGTAAATTATTACAACATTCGTAAGAGTGATTATTTCTAGTATGAAAAAAACTAGTTTTGAACATTTATATAGGGCCCAGGGCAAAGTAAGAAACGAATTTCAAGAAGTGTTTTCTAGTCTTAGAAAATTTTCACTGACCAAATTTTACTGCAATAGAATTACTAAAGTGTTTTCCGAGCATGGCCCTTATATGGAGTATTCCCCATTCCATATAAATTATTAATCAATCTTCACGAAATTTTGTAACATGATTGATTCCTAGTAGTACATATAAAAAAAATTAATTGACAATCGGTACATTCCGCAACAAATTTACTTAATATGCAAGCCTTCTAAATCCACTTTTTAAGTAAATTTTCAGATTTTGATGCCGTGTGGTAGAGAAAGATACGACTCGTCAACCAGTAGGGTATTCATTCGGTTAACCGATTAATTACTGCCCGATTAACTGATCGGTTAATTTAAAATTGGCTTTTTTCGATTAACGATTAAACCGGTTAATTTCAGTCGATTAACCGATTAACCGAAGTAATAAAATTTTAAATTTTTTTGTAGTATTTTAGCATATATATTTTTGTGTTTTACAAAAATGTATTTATATAGTAAAATATTTTTTCTTCTTGCAATACATTCTTTAAATACAGTACAAGATAAGAATATGTTCGGTGCTGAGCTTTGCCAGGATGAGACAGATGATGGACTGACAATAAAATAAACTCTCGATTGTAACACAAACAATATTTTATCAGAATTCGGTTAATTAATTAACCGAAGCAATTAGAAGTGTTTAAAATTTTTAAAATTAAAACTGAATTCTAATTATGTCATAAAGGAGGATTTTAAATGTTTAGAGAAATACTGGAAAAGAATTGAAAAATAAGATAAGCTGCATTAAGGATTGCTTTCGAGATCTCCCTTTCATTCGTGAACATATGTACTGCTATGCCAAAGTTTATGTTTCTAGATAAGAAAAAACAACCAGTATAACAACAAAAAAGTACCAAAAGTTATTCTCATCCGCTCATGACATTCCATGTTAAATTATTTTTATAGGTGCAATATTGATGACAATTGAAAAAATTACCAGTTGTCGCCGCCAATATTTTTTTTAAACACTTTTCGGTTAACATGGGTAAACTAGATTTGATTCAATAATTTAATATTTTCCGACTAAAAAATCAAATTTTATTTATTATTACAAAAACTTTAAAATTTAGTTTGATTGCCTGAATTTGATGTGTTGCAATACATTTTCATCTTTTTATATGTTCCGCTAACGATCGCATTAGCTGTTCATTTACTAAAAATTGTTACAAATTTGTAACAATTGTTACAAGTGAACGTTAAAAGTAAACACTTGTTAAAAATTTGTAACAATTTTTAGTAAATGAACACAGCTATTATGCAAGGTATATTTACACAAGGTAGACTCATTAAATTCACAAATAATTGTCGTATTGAGGTACTTGGCCGTTTTCTTCTTAAGTACATAACACGAGCTAAAAACTTCATTTATGTACATATAAAGCAATTCAACATTGCCTTCATCTTTAAATTCCAAACTTCAAAATTAAAATTCGATCGAACTTTGCAAAATTTACCGAAGTTCATCTGCGGGTTCGGTCTGATAAAGCGCGTTCGGTCGTTCACTAAAAGTTTCTTTGAAGTTAAAAAAAATTAGAATGGTGCCATATCTTTTTAGAGCTGCCATATTTAAGCATAAATAAGTAGAGACAACAACCAAAACCCTGTATACCGACATGCGTTTGAGGTTTAACAAGGCAAGGCAGTGCCACTCTAAAAAATATGGAAAAAAATGAAAGACTTCATTAATATGTATGTATTTTGTAAGTTTAATTAAAAAGCCCTACTACAATAACTTTCAAAATATTAACTCACAAAAAACACTATCTAACACAATTTTATAAAAAATGTAAAACTTACTAAAATTCGATTAATAAAAATTAATATTTCCTGTTTTAAAATTAATTATGTAAAAGCTCGATTAAATAAAAATTTAAAAAAATTGTTACAGCATTTAATTGCTTAGATAATTTAATAAAAAAACTGCATTAAAAACAATTTTCGACTATTATTTTTATAACTGCCTTTTCTAAATTTCACTTTCGCACAACTACCTACATGTAAAACAAAAAAAAAAAAAAAAAAATTCTAAAAAACTTGTTTCATTCATTTCAATGTATTGTGCGAAAGAAAGTCTGAGTTCATACGGCTCATGTCTTATTGACAAGATTCTTCTTTGAATATGAATTGGCGTTCAAATGATTCATATCATGTTGACGACATGTGCTTTTTTGATATTGAAAACAATAACAAAATTAAACAACGAATGAAAAAGTAAAACGAAAAGACAGTACATGCATCTGTGTACTCGGTTCTTTGCCCCTCGTCCCTCTCGCCTATAAAGAAGCAATCATGTCAATAAGACAAGAGCCGTATGAACACAGACAAAGCGTTCTTCCGACATCGTGAAATTGACAGTAACCCAACAAACACGGAGGTTTGGTTTCAAATTGAAAATGATTTGAAATCAAACTCTTTCTCAAACGACAAACGTTTAAAAATTATTTGAAAATTATAACATTCGCAACAATAACGGGAAATTATTTTCAAGTTGCATTTATTTTCAACTTGCTATCTTTTCTTTTTTTACTGTCAATTTTTTATTGGCAACATTTATTTTTCGCTTTATTGCTACCAAGTTTATTTTTGATATGAGAATAAAATTTGATTACGATTTGAGATCAAATTATGTAAAATTTTCATATTTAAATCATTATCAATTTGAATTCAAATGTTAAGATCTAACAGTTGAAAAAAATTTGAGAATTGAGTTTAATGCCAAATAATAAAGTCATTTCATATCAAAGGTTTGACTTCGTGTTTGGTGGGAATTTGTTTGTTGTAAATTAAAAAAAAATGTTTGTTAGGGCCTTTCAAAATTAGGGTAACGATATATTTTTTCCACAAATCAACTTTCCTTAAAAAAATAAATAGGAAATATTGATCTTTTATTCAAAAAACGTGTTTTTAAAACTCTACATAAATATTGATAAATAAAAATTGGTATAACATTTGTGTTAATGACTGACCCACAAGAAATTAGCAACTTTTTCAAAACCCATAAAATAATACCGGATGTTACAGCAGTTGTACCAACAGAACTGCTAAAGGTAATTCCGATCCTATAAGAAAAATTCGAAATGCTTATTAAGAAAGCACAAATTTTACAATTAAGGTAACTTATCCCAACGGCATTGTAGTCGATAAAGGAAATGAGCTAACACCCACTCAAGTTAAAGTGCCTCCCAGCGTTGAATGGTCTGCCGAAAGTGATAAATTGTATACACTCACTTTTATCGATCCAGATGCACCCAGTCGTAAAAATCCTCAATTTCGTGAATATCAACATTGGATTGTTGTTAATATACCAGGCAATGATATCGCAAAAGGTGAAGTTTTGACGGCATATGTCGGTTCGGGACCTCCACAAGGTACTGGCTTACACCGCTATGTGTTCCTGCTTTTCAGACAACCAGGAAAAATAAAGTTTAATGAAGTTCATGTATCTAAAAATAGTGGAACAAATCGTGGCAAATTTAGTGTTATGAAATTTGCTAAGAAATATAAACTGGGCGAGCCACTGGCGGGAAATTTCTATCAGGCTCAGTGGGATGATTATGTGCCCACGGTGCATAGGCAGTTGTCGGGAAAGGGATAAATATATAATAAAATTTAATAAATATGTTTGAATAATTTTAATAATTTCTTGTTTTGCATTTATTATAAATAGCAATCAGTACTTTTCGTTTATAGTCACTACGCTTATAGTCACATTAGCGATATAGTCCATTTTATCTGTTTATTTTGCAGCTATAAGCTAATTTAATATAAAGTATCCATTTAGCGATATAAGCACATTTGCCATATACGATATTTATCAACAGTAGTCAAAGGGAAAAGTAAAGGAAATTAATGGCGTTATAGTCACATTAGCAAAATTTACTAAGTTCTTTTTAGTTTTCGAATCAAAAATCCATCCAAAGAAAGAATGAATTAAATCATTTAATTTTTGCCATCAACTCTCTACTCCTAAAAAATTAGTTTTTTCCGTTGGTATCAGCTATGAAATATCTTGTTATCGTTATTTTAACTATTTTTTATACAGTTTGCAACTCTGTTGTAAAACCATAAACCTTGATGTCGGTATTATTTATGTATATGAATTTTTTATTTCCTTTATTCACATAACTTGATTATATTCGAACTCGGTTATATGCGTCATAGTGGCATATATGTGAATTAGCCTTATAGTCACATTAGCGATATAGTCCACGTTATGGTTGCAACTAAAGGATGTGACTATAAGCGAAAAGTACTGTTATAAACAAAAAAAACATTGTTTTTTCCAACTTAAAGATGTTTATACCAAATTACATATTTTCATTGGAGGACAATTCCGCTCCCTTAAAAGGTTATTAGGGTTTCTCTCATTTATCCGTTGTGTGAAATATAGGCTGATATTTGCGACCTTAATTATTCAACTGAGTTCGAATTAGACGCCGTTGTTTTTTTTAATAATTAAAAAACAATTGTTTTTAATTTTGGGATACTTAATTGGAACACTTATCTTCCGTTTAAGATAAAAAATTTATCGGTACACTGAAAAAAAATAAAAAAATGCTGAAGGAATTATGTGAAAATGGAAAAAGTGTGGAGAAGTAGTTTTAATATTAATTATAAAGAATAAAAAGCAATAATTCCCATATTCTATTTGTTTAAATTATTTAGTTAAATTGTTACGGGTAAGTTTGGGTAATAATATAATCTAATCTTACTGTCGCATTATTTCAAGTACGAATCGAGATTAAACCATCTTAGAAATTCTTGAATCAGAATTAAGATTTGATCAGCTTTATAATACTTGAATCAAGCGCAGTTTGAGATTGATGCAATCTTAATTTTATTTTAATCAATCTCATTTTGGGATTATTTCAAGAACGAATGCGGTATTAAATATGGATAAGTTAAGTATTTCGCACTTGAATATCCGTACTTGAATCAAGCATTCTGTTCTTGATTTTAGGAAATCCATACTTACCGTACTATTGACACCGCTTCGGCTTGATTTAAGTACGGATAGGTTGATTGGTTTTTTTCAGTGAGGTAGAAACTAGCTCATCCTCCAACTAGTGATGGGATACTATCGATATTTTCTACTATCGATATTTATCGATAACTTAGATTTCACTATCGATATATCGGTATTACTATCGACTGAATGATTGTACTAAAGTAGAAAAACTTTAACTAGTTTTTTTTATCAGGCTACAGTTCGTTGTTTTTATCACTTTATTAAAGGTAAGAGACGTATGTATGTACGCACGTTATTTTAGATGATAGTATTTAAAAATTGTGAGTGCTCAAAAATATAAATTTAGTCTAAGAATTAATTCTGTAGATTAAATGAATGAATAATAATAATAGTAGTAAAAAAGCACAGCTAAGCAACCCATACCACCTGCCATTCTTGTTGTTTGTATTCATTGCTGTAATTCAGCGCGAATTAATATGTAGCCAGTTAAAACTAGCGGCAAAAAACTGTGTGTGTATAGCAGCTGTAACATATGTCATCATAGCTGTATTTTAAATAATAATAATATCGATATTTTTCTTATCGATATTTTAAGACTATCGATAGTATCTAAAGTTTCCCAGCACTACTTTCAACAATAAATTGTAGTGTATTTATCAAGAATAAAAATTGGGAATTAAGCACGATAAACAAAATCTTATTTATTATATACAGAATGTTTAAATTAAATATTTTAAAATTTTTAATTATTTTAAAACATCCACTAAACCAATTACAAAATTATTATAATTTTTGAATTGAATACAAAATATATTTTAAGTAAATGTTTTTTTTTTAAATAAAATCTTTCTTAAGCCAAAGTACGAACATTTCATATAAATAAATAGTTAGATTATAGCTACATTTCATGAAAGTTTTATTTTTAAACGTGAATTAATCTTTTTAAGTTTAAAAAGTTGGAGAAGACGTTTTATTATGTACTTAAGTGTTTTAAGAGTGGGGCTTATATTGGGGCTTATATGGTATGTAATTGACCCATCTTTTCAAAATTTAGTAGTATATTTTTATGTTGGTTTTTTCAGGGTTGTCCGTTTGAACCGGTTTTGTTGGATTTCAATTCTAAACTGTTAAGGATAACAGAAACAATTTGACACCAATAATGTTCGTTTCTTTTGAGTCATTCGAAAGTGTGCTTGTTTTCAACAGCCGGATAGATAGATCTGGCTTAATCGACTTAGTCTTAGGTGATTATTAAATAAGTTTCACACGGAATGACGAACTTAGTTTACCCATATTCAGCACTAGTGGTAAAAAAGCCGAGTCTTAAACAAATTTTAGAGATGAAAAGGCATCTTTAATGACTTAAGTTAAATTTCTATTAACTTAAGTATTAGCTAAATAATAATTCTTATAAGCGAGATTAAAATCAATGAGTAGCAAACTTAATAAGTTAAATAAAATTCCACGCACAATTGTTAGTATTTTTTTGAATTCCTTTATTTAAAAAAAAAAATTTTAATTACATTTGTAAAAAAAAAAATTCTCAAAATGTTCAATTTGGTATTAACCACAAAATTATTGATAATAATTAATGAATCTTCATGCGGTTTTGCAACCGAAATTAAATTATGACATGTTAAGTTGAAAGCTTAACGATTTAATTTTTATATATTAAAAAATTCAATGACTAGGCAATAAGTTGTAAATAATTTAGGCACTGAAAGCGAAAAAGCTTTTTTGTTTGAAGTTTATTGAAAGATGTTAATTGAAAATCGTTCGAATGAAAAAAAAAACACAAAACCTTTATTTTTTTTATAATTCATTTCAAAACTTAATTGTAAAGAGGATAAAAACAGCCATTATAGCTAAAAGTTGGTTAGTTTTTGGTAAAATCCTTTAAGCGCCCCATTCATTATAAATATTATTTTATATGCTAGTATGGGCCGGGCCGCCTCTACGATCTAAATTTTTAAATATTCGGTTAATTGGTTCAAATGATAGCACGCAAAAAACTAAGCTTGTGGTCAAGAAGAGTCGATTGTGACTCTAATTTGATATGATTCAATAGGGTGTCCCAAAATAAAACAACATGATTTTACTTTTTTTTAAATAAAATTTAATTTCACTTTCTTTTAAAACATTATCGCCTTATCGAGTAAGAGTTAAATAAAAAAGTTATGTATTTAAAATTAGCAACATCGGGATATTAGTAAAAAGTCAGTGGAAACAAGAAAGATACGCTACATCACTAAAGAATATAACATATAGACTTTTATTTAAATTTTATAAATACATTTTAGACCCACTGATACAAAACAGAAACTTTTTATATTTTTTTATGGACATTTAGGTCATTATTTATCCTAAAACGACAGATTCTGATTTACGTGAGCATCTCCCAAATTGCCCTGTCTCAACCACATGGTGAGGTAATATATGTACTTACCAAATGCCCTGTGTGTTTTAAGGATCATTTGTACACACAGGTCGCAATTCGAGTGTATAGTTTGTCAAAACTATATTTTCACCCCTTGCTTTTAATCCGAAGCTGTAGTTAATCCAAGCAGCATCTGTTGATTAGCAACAGCACCTAGGGACCGCTCCACAAGCCGTCGATTCCTACAGGGGCAAACAATCAGCCTTTCATGTGGACGCTTCCCTTTCCGCGGTTTTCGGCTTAAATCACAGTTACCACATGCTTCCTGAAAGTATGGACCTCAACAATACCCAGTAAAAAATGTGCTCCAAAAGGAGCAGGTTTTATGTATGAATTCATACCTCAAATCGCTTCAAACCTGCTGATGGGATGCCTGATTTTTGTATGGGGTGTTCCCGGTTTGGAGGACTATTTTCTGCTGACAATAAGCGCTTCTTTTAACATGCAAACAAAGCACTCCTAAAGTGCTTTTTCAATGGCTAACTATATTAACATATTCATTAATGTTTAGCTTTTTCTTGTTTAAATGCCTTTTTCAATCATTTTCGCAAATCATAATATATTTTTATTTTTTCGCTTTAAGACCTTCTTCGTTTTCAGCACTAAAATAGCAGCTTTTTTGTATATTTTATTCTTTATCATTTACTGCTGTATAAGAGCTCTCTTACTGAAGCGCTCGATTATGCGCTTTTTCTCTTAAGTGCATAAAAAAACTCAAATTTTTTTTACTGGGTAGTCAGACCGATGTGCATGTTCACCGGGTTGCACCAGAAACGAAAGTACGATATTTTCGTGTTGCTCCGAAATGGTTTGAAATCTTTTGGATCTTTGGAAAGATACCTGTGATTTGGATGTTTGGCACATCCCTGGTTGCATACACCTGTTATTATCCCCAAAGGATACAACATCAAGAGGTCGAACAGCTCAAGCCTCCTATGAGACGTATCACATCTGGCGCTATGGCAGAACGCCCAAGGGCGTAACGCCTAAAACCAAAAATGTCATAACGCCCAAATCTTGTTGTATTGCCCAAAACCCAAAAAAATAATGACAAAGTGCCCAAATGCTATGTCATATCGCCCAAATAACAAAGTTTGGGCGTTGTGACATTTTTTTGAAAAGTAAGCAGATTTATTTGGGCGTCTTAAATATACCATAGAGGAGGTACTCCTTGTACAAGGCGTGCTTAAACTTGTGTCATTTTCTTAAATATACCATAGAGGAGGTACTCCTTGTACAAGGCGTGCTTAAACTGCAGGCAGTTGCCATTGCAGGAGGTCAGGATATAATAAAATGCCCCATTTGTTGTCAAAATGTCGAGGACTCAATGTTTGTTTTTTTTTACTTTTTGGGCCTTACGACAGTTTTTCTTTTGGGCGTTATGACCTAGACTATAATTTGAAAAGACATATCGCCCAAATTCAATGTCATATAGCCCAAACGGCAAAACGGTAAAACTTTTGGGTGTTATGACATTTTTGGTTTTGGGCGTTACGCCCTTGGGCGTTCTGCCATAGCGCCATCACATCTCCCGGGGAACGTAATTTGACTATGGTACATTATTTAACACCCATAACAAAATCAAAATTTTAAAGAGATTTGTAGTAAAGAAAGTGAATACAGAAGTAAAAGATATCGCCAACAAAATAAAAAAGTTTGTCATTATCCTATATAAATAATGCAATTCAACTTAATACTCATCAAAATAAATTAATACAATTTGTTAAATAACAAGTAAGAGTGCTATATTCGGCTGTGCCGAATCTTATATACCCTTCACCATTGTGCGAGCAGAATACAGAGCAACTAGACAAAAACTAAATAAAACTGGTAAATATTTTTTTTTTAAATAAGAGACAACCGGTTTTGAACTTCGCTTTTCATAAGGGCCCAGAATATATGTACTTTATAGGGTGTAGGATCAATATTGTATATACCTTTTTACCTTCGGTGAAGGGTATAAAAAGAGTAATTTTCGGGAATTCAGGGGTCTAATCACTGCATTCGATACTATCGTATCGAATAAACTATTGAATTTTTTTGCATACGATAGACACTGGCGTATCGAATGAAAACTCGATGTCGAATGCTATTATTTCAAATTCAATACATTTCATTCGATATCGAGTTTCAAGATGCCAAAATAAATAATTTCGATGAATTTTGCTCGATATCGTATGCGGTGATTAGACCCCAGTATTTCTGTTATAACTCATACAAATTTCCGACATTTTGATATATAAGTCATATCCATAAGACGTATAGCAGCCCTAAAATTTAGGTTTTTATAAAAATTTTGATGTTTTTTAGCCCATTTTTTGAGTATTTTGCTCATAAATTACCCATTGTCTAACCGATTTGATAGTTTTATATACCAACGTGTTAAGGAAGAAATTTACCATTTACTTTAGTTATAAAGCTTGGACTCGGGGAGATCTATGGTTCCCGAAAGTGGGTATTTAAAAAAAAATTTAGTTTTGGTCATAACTTTTTTGTATCTGAACCGATTTTTCCGAGTTTTTTATAAAATATGTTCTACAAGAAATTTCAGATATTTTGGTATATAAGTCATATCCATAGGACGTATAGCAGCCCTAAAATTTAGGTTTTTATAAAAATTTTTATGTTTTTTAGCCCATTTTTTGAGTATTTTGCTCATAAATTACCCATTGTCTAACCGATTTGATAGTTTTATATACCGACGTGTTAAGGAAGAATTTTACCATTTACTTAAGTTATTTTTATATATAAACATTTATATAAACTTGTAAATATATATTTTAACAAAGTTAATTATAAAAAAGAGAAATTATTGTGGATTCAGTATTTCGGTTATAACTCTGCCATTTTTTAACCGATTTGGCAGATTTATATACCGACGTGTTGAAGAAGAAATTAACCATTTACTTAAGTTATAAAGCTTGGACTCGGGGAGATCTATGGTTCCCGAAAGTGGGTATTTAAAAAAAAAAATTTAATTTTGGTCATAACTTTTTTGTATCTGAACCGATTTTTCCGAGTTTTTTATAAAATATGTTCTACTAAAAATTTCCGATATTTTGATATATAAGTCATATCCATAGGACATATGGCAGCCGTTAAATTTAGGTTTTTATAAAATTTTAAATTTTTTTTTGTACGGGAGGTACCACGCCCACTTCTCCAATCCCGCCCACACTTTGGCTCTTGCCGTTCTCAAGATATACAGAAATAAAAAAAATACAACAACAACAAGGGATTTTTGGAAAAATTTAGAGGTAGTGGTGGTTTTTTGCTCATATCTACGTCATTTTTGGACCGATCTGGCTGAATTTCAATAGCAAGAAATGGTGGACTGTATGTAACATAAATGTAAAACAACCTAGCCGCTATCATGTCTGGATTATCCGGAAAACACATATCAAACGTAAGACGGACAGACGGACATCGTTAAATCAACTTCTCTTCTCATATGGACCCAGAATATATATACTTTATGGGGTCTAAAATCAATATTGTGGAAATTACAAACGTTATGACAAACTTATATATACCCTTTTACACCTGTGCTGAAGGGTATAAAAACGCTACATTTCTAAATTTGCTTAATCAATTCACTACAGGGATGATAAATGAGAAAACCAATATCGTACCAACGAACTTTTAAAATCGTACTTTTTCGGTCCCAATAGTACTTAATCTTTTTTATAAATTTTTTATTTTTAAAAACAAATATAAAATACAACAAAAACAAAAGGTACTTTAAATTAATTTGTACATTAATTATACATACTAAAAGGTTTGGTTAAATTTTTTCGCGTCAAAAGCACATCGCGATTCTTGTTCTATAAGCCATTCCAAAAAACTTTGCCAAAGAAACCATAGGTCAAAAATTAATTTCGAGCCCCTGATTTTTTAAAATAGTTTTCCAAAATATTCAAGAATAAAGGCAAACAAATTGTATTTGATCTAGCCAGACCTGTATCATGCGGTTTTTAAAATCGAGAAATCCATTAATTTATATTTTTTATTGCCGCCAACGAGCGTTTTCATACACTTTTTAGAATTTATCTTCTTTTGTTGTGGAGAATTGACGAATATTTCTCAAAAAACAATCTCGAATTTAAAACGAAAATAAAATTTTTAGCGTTCTAAAAATATGTGCATACGAACATCTTCGGATTGCATTTCCAAATTTATTGTGTTTACAACTTTCAATATGTACTGCAGAAACAGGAAAGGAGTAGAAAGTCCGAATATAATAAAATTTAATTTAGCGCTTGTAAAATCTCCTTCAAAATAATTCGGAGTAAAATAATAATGGAGTGGGCTCCCACTGTTCCAAAATTCTGTTCTTTACTTCTTGACGTGACAACCATATTGTTGAAGAATATTTGCAAATATTATTGAAAGGAATTCGTCTTTTCTTTTATGTAGAACTTTTGCAGAAGTGGATTCCTATATCTTTTAAAAACTTGTCAATATCATCAGAAAATGCACGCTTATATGCTGACGCTGTAGCATAAGCAATCGTTTAATCAACAAGTGCAAAACTCTATTCACGGTAGTGGAGTTCAGTGTTTGGTGCAAATGATATTGCAAAAGAGCAAATGCAAAATATCATAGCTGTTTTGTTAAATCAAAAAAATACCAAATGAGTCACGGGGGTACCAGCGTACTTTTTAGTTTTGAATTGTACCAAAAAAGTACAATTGAAGCACAGCCGCGAATAACGTTGTAAACGCCACATTTTGCAATAAGTGTTTTTTTGCATATAACCGTTGACCTTACTCTCTTACACAGTTTAAACATCAAATCAACCAAAACTATGCACCTTAACGCCTTCAAGAACATTACAAGTTACTAACAAAATGATGAAACCGAAATGGTTTTGCAGTGCGGAATAATGTTTTAAAATCCTTTTGCATTAAAGTTTTTATTATCATTATTTTTAATAATAAAAAAAAAATGTTTAAAACAAATAATGATGCCTGTCAAAAAACGTTTTTTTGCTCTCCTGAAAAATTATTATTTTGTAACTTAAAACGTTATTCGCGGCTGTGCTTCAATTGTACCAACTTTATCAACCATGATTCACAATGTGTTCTATTGTATATAAGACAAAAGAGCACTTTGTGAATTGCTGTTTATACCCACACTACAATAACGGAGAGGGTATTATGCGTTTGTGCTAATGTATGTCACACTAAAAATATTGGTCCTTACCCACTTGTTAGTATACCGATCTACTCAAAATCACTTTCTGAGTCAAGCTCACGATGTCCATCCATCCGGCTGGCTGCTTGTCTGTCCATGTAAACTTTGTGCGCAGCGTACAGGTCGAAACTTTGAAGATAATTTGATTGAGAATTTTAAGAATCGGTCCATAATTTTCAAGGCTCCCATAAAACATTATTTTTGGAAAAGTATTTAAATTGAATTTGGTCTAAACTTATTTTATTGCAATCTAAATCAGCTTACCAACTTGAAATTGGTACATATTTGACCATAGCTAGGGATGCCAATACCGGTGCTGCCGATACCGAAATACCACGTTGAAAATACCGGGTTTTTTAGTTTTTAAAATTTAACCACCCCTTTATAATTGGAAAATTGTTTTATTCTTGGTGCTTTGTATTTAGATATTTTTATTCCATAAATAATACCGAAAATACCGATAATATCGGTATACTACTCCTAATTTTAGCTTTAAGGTTCTTAGAAATGTTGATATTCGGATACAAATTGGCGGCAAATACATCTACGAATGATGCTATGTCATAACAAAATTTGGTGCTGTTAGGTCCAAAATCCGTTTCTGTATTTCAACAACTGTACTGTCTATTAGAGCTTCGTTCTATGTTAACTATTTTTTAGTGAAAAACCTTTAATTGTTCTGTATTTAATTAAGTGTCCTTTCTGTACTGTATTTAATAAAATTATTAAATACCGTTATTCACTATTACATTGTTTTTCGATTATTAAACCCCTCTTTGATACTTTTTTTAAGTTCCTTAAGTGTTTTTTTCTGGTGGAAATTCTAAGTTCTTAAAAACAAGAAATTAGATTGCAATTTTCGAAAGTTCTTAGAAGTAATCTTGATTCTAAAACGATCTAAATTTGAAAAATAAATTCTCAGTTGATGCATCACGCAAATCCAATGTGTATAAATATTATCTATGTATTGCATTTTACATCAAATTTGTAAGTTCTGTATTTTGATTTTAAAAATGTGGTCACCGTAATCTCTTAAGCTTGGTACTCTGTTCAACATATAAAAAAACTTGTGCGGAATATCTATGAAATAATGTTGATAGAGTTGTACTCTATTAATTTTGTGAAAAAGTTCCGAAAATGTTTCTGGCAATATTTTCTTACAACAGCGAAATTATGTTAGCTGCACTTAATTAACGTGGAATTTTAAGCAAAAGCAAAAAAGTGTGAACTGATTATTAAATAAGAAATACAAAATTAAAATAACACAACCGGTAACAATTTTTTTTATTTTCTTTTTTATTAAAAAAAATAATTTTTAGTAAAATACATATGGCCTTTGTTTACATAGTATATGTAAACGTATACGCAAAACAATGTCGCATACTTTGCAGGAATAAAAACGACAAATTGTGCAAACTCGCATGATGGATAACATTGATATATGACAAAATTTTCGTGTGAAATAATTAATGTTGCTCAACATTTTTCACAAATTTGAACAGAGCATGGTGGAATAAGCAGGTGGCATCGTTACGGCAACAAATACATTACAACAAAAATGGAAATTATATCACCGTTTACGTTAAAAAATAAGTGATGAAATAAATAAATTTTTAGCCAATTTTTATTTAATTATGGTCAACATCTTACTTATTTTGATCAAAAACTTTAATAAAATAGAATAAACATAAACAAAACTTTGACATAAACCTAGACAAACAATGCATGAGCAAAAAATCGCCATCTGGCGTAGTGCTGCCACCTGTTTATTTCACCATGGAACAGAGTACTAGGCTTTAAAGACAAGAAAAATGTCATAATCGATAATAGTTATATATAAATAATATTCGGCACAAAGAACTTTTTCATGAATCCTGACATTTGCATTACATTAAACGCAAGTCGCCCTTACTAACAAAAAATTCAAAACCGACTTTTTTACAAATTCCGTTGTACTTCGATGAGATACTTGGGAATTTGTTTTGCGTTTTAGTTAACGATTTGTTTATGTATATCATTTATTTACTTCAACATTGCCATAATTCAATAATTACTGTTTTTTAATCGAGTCGAAAAGGTTTTTGATCAAAAATATTAAAAAAATATTGTCTCACACAAAATATCTCGTTTATTTAAAAAAAAACTACGATCCTAACCTTATGATGAACCTTGCAAAACGGGGATATGTCATTATTATAATTAGGAGTACATTTTTATCCAAATTGAAATATTTTTAATCAGGCTAATTTTAATTTTCATTAAATTATTTTTATGACGAGTAGAATTTTACAACATGAAATTAATTAACAGCCAGGCCCACGATGTCGCACGTTAACGTTCGCATAGAAAATTACATTTAAAACCAAAAACAAATTTTAGAAACGTTAACGTGTGACATCGTGGGCCTGGCTGTAAAACTTAATCACCCCTATCGCGAATGTTATGGGAATATGATATATGGGATCAAACCTAAATTCCCATCCCCAACAAATCGGTATCGCAAATATTTTGGGAGTAAAAAGTTCTATTGTGAATTATTTGTCAGTGCTTTGTAAACAAAAGTCTCTACTGTGAGTAACTTGTCAGTGCTTGTATTGTGAAAGAAAAATATACAAAATAAAATACTAATAAAAATTTAATAAAATAAATAATGAATAGTGTTTATCTTCATTTTCTTTATGTACACTCCCTCAATAAAAGGAAAAAGTAATTTAATTTAGTTCTACTTTAGAATACAAATTAAAATTTACATGTTCCCTTCTCGTTCACATCAACACTTGTTGGGAATTTATTTATTAAAAAAATTCGCGGGAGTAAACATTGGCGATGCCAAATTTTTCAAGTTTTAAGTTCATTCCCAAAAAATTTGTTATGGGAATCATTCACAGTACTAAATAAAAAAATATGGGAAGATTTTCATGGGAGTAGTTGTTTGCGATAGGGGTGATTGATATTTTTTCATTCTTGACTGAGCTGGGAATCGAAACTAGGTTTTCACGGACAGGTTGCCCTGGCATGTTGCGATAGTAAACCACACTATCTCTTCGAAGGGGTTTCCCCTAAACACTCACAGCCATTAACGGTGGCTGGTAGTGAATGGTCAAAGCCAAATGGTATTTATTTTTGGTAGATCGAAATTTGTTGTGAATGATTATCTACTTTAACTGATTTACATGTTTTTCCTTACTTTTGCTTTTAATACTTTTTGTCAAGAATTCTTTCTGAAGTCCAAAGCACATTTTTCTGTTTTTTCTGTTTTTTCTTTTTTTATATAATTTTTTAATAATTTTGATAGAATTTTTTAAATCAACATCAATCATGATATTGAGCACATTTCGTTCTTTTGTAGTTATGACACTTTTGAAGGTAATGAGTGGTATCCCTTTAGGACTTATTAAATATTCAAATTTTCCATTAAAATACCAAAAGTTATCAAATAATTAAATATTATCAACTGAAATGATATCGTTATGATATGGAGTCCTCAATTATCCATTTACTTATAATAAAAAAAGAAAAATAAACAAACAAATTCAAATTTATCTGATAACCAACTATTAAAAATTTATTTTTCAAACTAATCTGTTAAAAAAAGTTAACAAACAAACCACTTTAATTCTAAAAATAATGCCAAACAATTTCTAGCTTTAAAAACTACAAACCCAAACTTGCCAATAAAATATCAGAAAACTCATCATATTGTGCTTGATAAAAGTTTCCTGCTACTGGAATTCCCAAACCATATTTTGCTGAGAATTTTTTATTAGAAAAATTGGGTCTACCCTCAATACTAAGGGATGGAGTAAACTTTTCGTCAAAAGCTAATTTCTTTGGCTGCTTAAAGAGTAAATAGACATAACGATGTAAACCCGAATCTTTACTGGGTCCGGAACCTTGGTAGTCAAATAGTAAATCCCCTTTAGCAACATCATTTTCTGGTATATTAACAATTAGCCAATGAAGCCATTCCTTTAAAGAAGTATCCAGGCGTGAGGGAGCATCCACTTCGGTAAATAAAAGAGTATAAAAATTGTCTTTTTCCGCTATCCATTCAACTGTGGGAGGATTTTGTACTTGAGTGGGTGTTAATTCTTCACCCATAAATGCAGAAACACCGTTTTTAAAAGAAACCTAGAAGGTGTTTTTTAATTTATTTTTAATTTTTATAATGTAAGTCTAAGAGTTATTCGTACTTTTAGTAGTTCCATAGGTCCTTCATCTAACAGATCCGGTATAACTTCATGCTTTTTCATTGCTTTGGTTATTTCAGAATCTTCGGCCAATACAGTATTTAGAATCAGACATAATTTTATGAAAACTATTAACTTCATTGTTTTAATGTTGTTGTCTAGAACAGAAAATCAAAAGTGATTTTAAACGTTTTAAAATCTTAACTTAAATATATTTTAAATTAATAGAAAGCTTTAACATTCTAAAGCTTTTGATTCTTCATGCTAAACTTTATAAGCTTGCCAAAGATAAAAATAAATTCATGTTTGCTAAAAGTTTTTTTCTTAATATATTTAGGGTTTCTATTCAATAAACAAATACCCGTAAAAAGTATTTTCGGAATTCCCAGAAAATTTTGGGAATATCTCTTCAGAGTTCTTAAGTTAAACCTAAGATTTTGTGACCGTAATGGAGCAAAACTGCTAAATTTGGCAAAAAAAAAAACTCTAAAAATTAAAATCAGAATTTTTAAACGATATTTGTCTTCATGTTTGAAAAAATTTCCTGCAAAATCACACAAGCACTTGTGACTATAACTTTGTAAAATGTCAAAATAAAATAGTAAATAATGTGTTGGCAGAAGAGAATTATTGTTTCTTTTAAGGGAGGTTGCTCCACATTTAATACTAAAACGTTTGTGTTGGATTTTAATACCAAACTGCGTTGGACTTGAACTGGATCCAGAATATACCCAGGGAAGCTTCGCTTACTTTTTCAAAATTAATAGCTTCTTTCACTCTTAATTTAGTAGCTTTCTCTTATAGCTACTTATTTAATGGATATATGTAGGTATACAAATAATGACTTACTGTTAAATGCGTTAATTTTGGGACATCCCTTGTAAAATACATTGGTTTTTTCAGTAGAATTGTAAGTTGTATCTTTATTGTTTTCTAATTACTCAACACATTATTATGGGGTCTTAGATGTAAATTAGAGCGTACCACCTTACAAGGAAAAAGAAATGCGCCGTACCCCCTCTAACATAAAGAATTTTTGCAAGGAGGTTTCGAAAAAAAATTTTTTTTTCTCCGAACGTAGTGGTCGCTTTTTTAGTTTTTCGTTATATCTTAGGCATTTACAGTCCGATCTTAAAGTATGATGTAGCAATGTTTTTGTCTCGAGAAGACCAATGTTTTGCCCATAAGGGCCATTGACCTCAAGTATCTCGTACAGGTATTTATCTATCAGATCTATGTTGATACCACCCTAATATACCACCGTAATTTCAGAAAATTTAAGCTCGCAAGAAACTATTATACTTTTGCAAAGAAAGTAATTCGATAGTTCCAGCAGAAACAATTTTAAATTTAATTAGAAAATTAAAGCTAACTAAAAATCACGACAGTTTTGCCAAGAAATAATAACTATAATTCCTGCGGGACAGTCAGCATTTTCAGTAGGTTCTTTAAATATTAAGTAACGAAATCATGGCTTTTTGTCTAACCCTCTGGCTTCTCTAACGCGTTGTACATGTAAAAATACTAGAGTTTGTTAAAAACCGTAAAAATGTGAAACTGCGGTTTCGGGGTTAAAATGATTAAAACCGGTCGTTGTCGGTTCGGCTTCGGTTTTGAAAATATCAAAGTTAAACTACATACATAAACACATATATTTTTTTTTATTTGTTTCAATGCAGGTACTTTTATTAACCCTTGTATACCTGGGCCTGGCCAGGCATTTGTTTGACTTTTTTCAGTTTTTTTATATACATAATTATTAAGTTTACTAGAACGAAACATTATGTATTCCTTAATCAAAGTGTTTTTTACAAGAAAATGAGAAAAATGTGTAAACACTGTGGGCGTCGCAATTGGCCAAATGAAAATTTTATTCATATTGTATCCACCTGGGCCTGGCCAGGCCCTGCCCTCACATAAGAATTCTTTCTTAACTTTTTTTTCGAAGAGTTATTCCATGTGCCGACAAAATGTTCCTGCTATAGCCACAAAACTCCATACATATAAAAGTAGTCCCAGCCTTGCCCAGGGGTTCATTGGTGTGAGTTTTTTCTATAGCCACAAAAACTCCATACAAAATACTATTGGTCCCAGCTGGGCCCAGGTGGTAGTTTGTGCCACACAAATTAGGTGTCTACTTAAGAGTTAAAAAGGTAACATTTGTTCTTCTTAGTATTTACTTATTTTGAATTTTAGGAATTTTGAAATACCTTGCCATTGTTGCAAGTTGTTATGTATGTATGTATAAAGTTTTTCTATATGAAGTTCCAGTATTATGTATAATTTGCAATTTATTTATGTATAAATATATTGTTGAAGTTAATCCTAAAACCGAGGTTTTTTTGCCGGTTTTCGGTTTCGGTTTTTAGGCATTTTTAACCGCGGTTTCGATTTCGGTTAAAACCGAACAGCAATCCCTAAAAAATACCATTTTGATTCTGTTGAATATAAAGCATTGAAAATTCATGTTTGTTGTTGTTGAATTATTTTTGCTCTTCTTTAATGTACAATTTCGTTTATCGTCTTAACATTTTTAAATTAAAGGAGTTATCCCGTAGTAGGGGGAACTGAAGCAGCTGCAGCAATGACGTTTTCGATATATATGCACCCATTTCACATTACTTACTTTTTATGTACACCCAGAGAAAGACCATGTTTAAATATGGTCAACGCCAACAAAACTATTTTTAAAGGAAATTTTCAACATATTATGTTTCATTTAACCATATTATTATCGCCGATAACCATATTATGATTAAATTAGTCGTCCATCAAAAAGCCACAACCATATTATGGTTGCCTCCGAAAATGTTATAGTTAACAATAACTAAAATATGTTTAACACTTATAATAGCATGGTTGTTTTTCAACCATAACATGTTGGTCTTGGAAAAGGGAAAAATACTATTGTTAATTTTAAAACAAATTATTGTCATATTCAACCACAACATGTTTAGAGTCAACCACAATATGGTTGTGGCTTCTTGATGGAGGACCAATTTGATAATAACATGGTTGTCGGTGAAAATTATATGGTAACAAGATATGTTTAATACTTTCTTTAACAATAGTTTTGTTGGAGGTGACCGTTTTTAAACATGTTTTTTCTCTGCGTGTAAATGTATCGAAAATGAATATAAATGACTCCCGCAAAGTTTGTTATCTCTAGCTTCACGTGTTTTAGTATTTATCTTTTTTAAAATAGAGTTTACAAAACAACATGAAGAATTGTTCTATTTTCCTTAAAAATATGTGAAGTAGATTGGGCGTTTTCAATTGGGACACACTCGGCCCAGTCATTCTGGGTAAAAATACTAAAAAGCCAATCTATTATGTAACTAAGGCTACTTAAACTCTTGGTGACTGCTTCTTCACAAGAAACTTCTTTCGGAAACTTAATTTTTTTTTTTAATTTCTATTTGTTTAGACTGAAAATTAAATTGTTTTGCTAGTTCTTAGGGGCTAAATAAAACTTTAGAACTCATGTTCAAGAAATGTGTATATTTTTTATTAACTTTAATCTAAAACAAAATTGCTTAATTGGTTTATAATTGGCGCCTAATTTTATCTTAAAAGGAATTTTTAATAAATTATTGCCTTTAAGGATAAAGGCGAAGAATGTGCTCTTAATGCCGTGGTATGGGGCACATTCATTGAAAATTACTTTTTTGTTTTACTAATTTTCAACAAAAAAAAAAAAAAAAAAAAAAAACAACATACCATCAGCTCAATATGCAAACCTGCTAAATTCACTTTTTAAGTAATTTGAGATTTTGATGCAGTGTGGTAGAGAAAGATACGTCCGTCGACCAGCATAAAGTTTTTCTTCAATTTGAATCTTGAAGTGTTTAAACCCAAGTATATTTTTGGTTTTCCTCTAATGCTGCTAATATGAAATATAAAAAGTTGTTTGTCTCTCCTGTAAAATGTGCTGAAAGGGAGTTAGCAGGTTTTCACATTAAGCCGAGGATATACTGAGTATTCAAAAAATTTGTAATATTATTATTTAATATACAAGTACAACAGTCGATAACATTTTAAAATCTTTCGCATATCTTCTTAGATTCAGAGCTTTAAAAAAATGGTTGAAGCTGCCCCAGCCTCCCCTATTACTGCCATCGATTCTGCAATTTCATCATGATTTTGTTTCGACTCTATGAGGCCTGTTCTGAAAATCACATTTTGTGAAAGTGATTTGAAATTACAAGAATGGTGTTCTGGGTATATTATCTTGTGATTTCAAAACGTTCAGCTACGTAAACAACCTGGTTCTGGTCTGTTTCACAACAGCGAGCTGCAGGTCAAAGTAACTACTGATCGGTTAACTAAGTATGAATATAAATTGTTATTGTATTTTTTACTCTTACGGAATGTTCACATTTGTAGAGTTAGTCTGTGTTCATACGGCTCCTGTCTTACTGACAAGATTCTTCCTTTTTCTTCTTTGAACATGAATTGGCGTTCAAATGAATCATGTCATGTTGACGGCATGTTTTTTATTTTGTTTTATTTGATATTGAAAACAAAAACAAAATTTAACAACGAATTAGAAAGCAAAACGTAAAGACAGTACATGCATCTGTGTACTCGTTTCTTTTCCCCTCGTCCCTCTCGCCTATAAAGTATCAATCTTGTCAATAAGACATGATCCGTATGAACACAGACTAACAAGAAATCATTTAAAATTAAGAAAATTCGACCACACTACAAAAATGATATTGGCTTTTGTGACTGCCGTTGTGATTTAAGGTTTGTCTTTTAGTTGAATTAAAGATCGCTTGTTTGCTAACAGTGACATGAAAGCAAAGTCTAAAGCTGGGATCACACGATTGCCGCAATGCACCAATTTTCACACTTTTTAATACACCAATCGTGTGACTGCACAACCAATTGGCTCATGTACCAATCGAGGACAATATTGTGCTTACTTTTACCAATCAAATGCAACCCTGGTGCGGCAATCGTGTGACTGTTTGCTATGCAACCGCGCGTCAATAAAAATAACAAAATGCACCAATATTTATTGCCTTCTTGTGCGGCAATCAAACAACACAAAACGCGCCAATATTTGCCTTTTTTTTTTAATAAATTTAACGTTTTTGTGTTTCCTATAGCAAGTAATGAAGATAAATATGTATTTATTTATTATGCATTTAAATTTTTTTTTAATTTTTGTTATTAACAAATATGTTTGTACATATCGCTCATTTGCTGCAAGACCGGCATAACTCAAAAAAATCCATTTCGAGATAAACGCATTTAAAGTTTTTGATTTGCCCTAACTACTTAGAAAAAAAGAAGACACATTCTCTTCAAACGGGGAAAGTATTAATTTAATACACAATATAAAGAAAAACAAAGCGAAAAATTCTGCATCTCCATCTCCAAAATTTCATTTTTTGAGTTATGCCAGTCTTGCAGCAAATGAGCGATATGTTCACAAGCATACTATGTATGTAGCTGCTAAGTGCGAATATTTTTATCAAAGATATTTAATAAAATTAACATTCGAAATTGTTGAACTAATTTTTGGAATTTCATAAATTTTTCTTAAAATATTTTAAACAAAACTATTCAACAAAAAATTGTGGAGTACCTATGAACAAATTTTTCGTTTTTAATGAACATACCAACTAGAACTTCCAAACAAATAAAAAAGCTACCACAACAGCTGTTTTCGCAGTTGTCAAGTACAGTACTTTTCGTTTATAGTCACTACGCTTATAGTCACATTAGCGATATAGTCCGTTTTATCTGTTTATTTTGCCGCTATAAGTTAATTTAATATAAAGTATTGACGTTATAGTCCATTTAGCGATATAAGCACATTTGTAATATATGCCATATATCAACAGTAGTCAAAGGGAAAAGTAAAGCAAATTAATGGCGTTATAGTCACATTAGCAAAATTTACTAAGTTCTTTTTAGTTTTCGAATCAAAAAAAGTCCAAAGAAAGAATGAATTAAATTATTTAATTTTTGTCATCAAATCTCTACTCGTAAAAAATTAGTTTTTGCCGTTGGTATCAGTTATGAAATATCCTGTTATTATTTTAACTATTTTTTGTACGGTATGCAACTCTGTTGTAAAACCATACGCCTGATGTCGGTGTAATTTATATGAATTTTTTGTTTCGTTTATTCACATAACTTGATTATATTCGAATTCGGTTATATGCGGCAAAGTGGCATATATGTTCATTAGCCTTATAGTCACATTAGCGATATAGTCCACGTTTTTATTGCAACTAAAGGATGTGACTATAAGCGAAAAGTACTGTAATAACAATCGTGTGAATGTGCTGCGGCAATTATTGTACTCATTTCACTTTGTACCAACTAGCGGCAATTAAATTTGTATAAAACAGGGCAATCGTGTGATTTCAGAATATTTGATTGGTGCAATTTCTTTATTGTGCGTCAATAAAGCACAATCAAAATTGTGCCATATTGGTGCATTTGCGGCAATCGTGTGATCCCAGCTTAATATTTACTAAAAATCGTAAAAGCTGCAAAGAATTACAGGAAAAAATGGCTTAAATCGCTAAAATGGCTAAATTCGCGAAAAATTGCAAGCTTGTAAGAAACCCTAAAATTTATTTGAATTCGCTAAATGGGTTAAAAAAAAACAAAATGTCGAAACAGAAAAAAATTTTGCAAAATAGCGAAAATTCGCGACAATTTTTAATTTTTCAAACAAGCCATAAAATTTATTAAAAGTCCATAAAACTATAAGAAATGGCCAAAATGCGCTAAATATTGCTAAATAAGCGGAAATTCGCAAAAATTTGCTAACAGCGGCATGATAGCAGGGTCTACTATTTATTATAAATCGTTCAAGCTGTAAAGAATAAGAAAACTTACAGGAACAAATCGCTTCTATCAGGTCGTGGCTAAAATTCGCAAAATTTTAAACACACCCTGAAACTAATTTAAGATCGCTTAGTCGGTTAAAACAAAACAAGTTCTTGGAAAATAACATAAAAAGCGTTAAAAAATTTGCTATAATTTTGTAAAACAAACTTTTTGTATTTTCTTGTGCTTTCGACAATTGAAAATCACACCGAAAAACACAAAAACGGTGTGATTTACAGAACACCACAAAATCAAACGTGTGATTTCAAAAGCACATGTGATTTGAAATCACGTGATTTTCATAACAGACCTGTTTGTTAAGTAATATGTACCCTAGAGGGAAGCGCTCTGACACCAAAGTAGTCCTGTGCTAGGTCTTTGGAGGAAGAGACCGGTTCTAGTTTTAACACTTTCTATGAATAAGACCTATCACTTTTACATGGGGTTGTCATTAGAGGGGGTCAATTGACACTATTTGACCAGTCACAAATCCATTCTCAATGGACGTGTTTAGTGACAGTTACTTAAATGTAGTATTATTTCAATAAAACAAGTCCTTTAATTAAATTCAAGAGCCAAATTTTAGAAAGTCCCAAAAAAATGTATCACACCACCGGTGAAGACTGTAATGTAACTCATTACTTTTTCTACCTTTTTTTCTCCATAAAACAGTTACATGATTGGTTATCCTTTCAATGGTCATGAGCTCTTTCTTTTTGTACCTGTTCTATTTTCACAACTCCCAGGACCTGTCTGTGGGACCAATTGACACAAATTTCCCGCAGGGTAGTTCTAAAGAAACGTGTTCCTTTTCTATAATTAGTATGTTCTAAAACACGTTGCATACATTTTGAAGAATCCTTAGTATAATTTAACTTGAGATATATATTTATATTTTTCTTAACCATTGTAAGGCTAATAAACTTACTATGACCATTAAATTATAACTCCCTTGACCATTGAAGTGGAAAGAAAATGTCTGTAATTGAAAAGTTTCATGTTCGTTATAATTTATTTGCATTCATCTTATTATGGACAGTCATTTAGGCATGATTTTTTTATTAAATTTCTGTTATCAAGCAAATTTTCAAAGTTAATTAAGTCATTTTGTCGCTGTTCAAATTTAAATCACAAAAACGAACAATAACAAAAGTGGGCTATTCAGTATGCATTTAATAATACTGATGCAAATAACGATCAGTTATAAAAATGTTAGTTGATGTAAATTTTAAAAAATTTTCCCAACACTAAAATTTAATCTTAAACTTTAATTTTAAGTGGTGTTGTATTTAGTATTTTTTTTTTAATATTTGTGGCATTCAAATGGTAGCTATAAATTCTTAAAATAATAACACGAAAAAATATGACTGAACTTCTTATAATTTAGATTTCTACTGTGCAGTTATGACAAAACAATAAACACAGCTTACAAAGTCTTATTATTTTTAAACTACTGTAAAATAAACTGCTTAATCCCCCAAAAATATTTTATTACAGTCTTTTCGTAACGTTTTCGTGCTAAATACCTGTCCCCAATTTTAAATTAAGGTAGGATTTTGTCTTTTTATTTAAAATCATCAATTTCCGTTGGCGTGTTAAATATTTACATGTTTAGTGTTCACAGCTCTTTTGAATTATTAACATTTTACACTGAAACATGCAATCGTAACGATAAATGATACAGGGTGGCTGAATTAAGACCTACCAATATCGTTGTTGGTGGTCTTGCGGAAGCAGGTCATGCACAAATTGAATTTTGCATTGATGCATCTTAAAATCCAACAATAAAAATTTCTGCAATATTTTTCTGGACCCCTATTGGCCAGAACGATGACGAATTGAGTGAGATGTTTTGTGATTGCAATCATTGTTTTTAGAAATCATTGAATGCAATTAATTTATGCAGTCAAATTTTTATTGAACTTGTACGATTTTAACCCATTAAGGCCCTGCGTTACGTTTTCGCAACGTTCACTTAAACCTCCCCTCAGGCATTTTGTTGTTACGTGATAGTGTTATAAAGCACAGTTAAATAAAATTTAACTTAATATCTAATCGACCTGTTTTTGGATTTGTATCATACATAAGTTTTTTTTATAAAAATTTTGAATCTAAATTTTTAATTTTTCCTGTTTTTTGGGTACTTTTGAAAAAAGTTAAAAAAAATAAAGTAATATATAATATACCTATCTGAAACTTCTGAAGGAGGTAGCTAACATACGAACATTATTATTTCTACTGAAAAATCCAATCATCGTAGACATTTGAGACTTTTTTTTATGATTGTATATATCCGTGATGCGAAAACTCAACACTGGGCCTAAACCATACACAAATTACATAAAATTATCAAATAAAATATATTTATGCAATCACTTGCTATTTAAAACAACAAAATAAAAACATATATGTATGTTAATTATAAGTTGTTGTTATTTATGTGTTTTGAAATTTTCGGTAATTTTTTCACCTTTTTCAAACTAATTTCCAATTTTTAAAATGCAGGATATTTCGCAGAAGGTAAATTCTCTATGACAATTCCTTTTTTTTTTTCTTATGCCCAAAGTGTGTTATTTTCCTAAAGGAAAGCGAACTTACACCAAAGTAGTCCCGTGATAGGTCTTTGGTGATAAGATAAGAAATATCACTTTAACATGAGGTTGTCATTGGTCAATTGACACTATTTGACCAGTCTAACATCTATTCTCAATGAACGTGTTTAGTGTTACACAGAAAAAATTATTGCCGAATTATTTTCAAACAAACGGTTGTTTGAAATTTTTTTTGATTTCTACAAATTTTTTTACTGATTCAATCAATATTTTTGTTTGATTTTTATTTAACCAATAAAAATGTGGACAACTCTTCAAAAATATAATAAACGCGCTATTGGTTTCAAGTTTTCATAATTTTGTATGAAATATTTAACGCTCTTTAATGTTGTCGTCTTTTTGCATTTTTTTTATTGATTGTAAGCAACACTTCTTTATGATAAATATAAGAACTACAACAAAAAACACATGCAGTCTATTTTTGGACGCTTTAATAAAGTACAGCAATAAGAAAAATGATAAAATAGCGTGACGAGGTTTGTAGTAAAAAAACAACAAAAACAATAGCAGGTAAAAAAAAACGTTTCATTTTTTTAAACAACAGAAACAACACATTATAAAAAAAAATAAAATCCCGTATTCAATTTTTTCAAACAGTTTGTTTAAATACATCAAATATAAAAATAGAATGATGGCGAAAAACATATCGAGTCGGTCTGCCGCCGTTTTTGGGTTACATTTCTTCTTCATTAGCAAAGGAAAGGAAAGGATGATGAAGAAAAACACTGTGGGTATAAATAAGACTTCGTTCAAAAATTATTCCAACAAAAAATGTGTCTCAAAGCCAGCCGGCCGTTCTGCTCTACTTCATCTTCGCCAACAGTGCTTGCTTGTGTGCGCGTCATTGCTTGTGCCAAAACTTTTTTGTTTGATTCAGCAAAATTATTTGTTTGAAATTGATATGAATTTCAGTAAACTTTTTGTTTGATTCTGTAAAATTATTTGTTTAAAAAAATCGGCGTTTTTTTCAATAAACAAAATGCAAATAAATTGTTTGAATATGCGAATTTGTTTGTGGGACCGATTTCAGATAAAAAATTGTTTGATTCTACAAATTTTTTGTTTGAATTGGAAAAATAATTTTTTCTGTGTAGTTATAACAATGTTAGATTATTTCGATACAATGTAGTACGTCAATAAAACATGTCCCCAGAACTAGATTTAAGAATCAAATTTTAGAAATTTTAGTATCCTCTCCCAGGATATTATGTTTTTGAACTTGTTCTATTTTCACAAATTCCGGGACCAGTCTGGTGGAACAATTGACACAAATTTCCCCCAGGCTTATTCAATACCCAATAAAAAATTTTATCATTTTGCGAAGCACTAATGGTACATTTAAAAAAATAAGCGCACAATCATGCGCTACGCAATAAGACATACAGAAATGCAGTAAAGTAAGTGAAAAAACTCTCAACAACTTTTATAAAAAAAATAACATTTCAAGTGCTACGGCATTCCCTTACTACGAAGCAGGTTTGTAAGGGAGAAAACTAAAAAATAACTGTATCAAAACATTCAGTGTGTAAGGCTGATCGTTACATATAACAATTTTTATATGCGCTGAATAATGCGCTTCATGTGTCAAAAATGTATTGCTTCAAAGTGGGAACTCGCCATATAAAATTCATGTCTTCCGTAAGCGCAATGGTAAGCAAAACGTTTATGTTTCTCCCTTACAAACCTGCTTCGTTGGAAGCTCCATTTTTTATTGGGTAGGTACAATAAGTGAAAATCGAACAATTAATGTGAAATTATCCTCTCCCAGGATATTAAAGAAAAACCAGTAAGAGTGATATATTCGGCTATGCCAAATATTTGATACCATCCACTGACAGCTAGGATATTTCAGGAGGGGGCATTATATTCGACCTGTGGTAAATTATGAACCGATCTTTACGAAAGTTGACAGTGTGATTTCTAGTCATTTTAAAACTGTGACAGAACAAAATTTATTACAATAGAATTATTTGTTATGGTTTTATACTACTAAAGTGTTTTTCGAGAATGGGCTTTATATGGGGCCTATGGTAAATAATGGACCAATCAATTACAAGCGTGAGAAATGTGACGTAGCAGTGCACCCAAAGTGCTTTGGAACATATCATAATTGAATTAAAAATGAAATTACGCCTTTTAGCATATACGATACAGATATTGAATTTGAATTCAAGTTAAAACTAACAATTCTTAAGTCGAGTAATTTCTTTGTTATATGGTGTAAGAGATTATTAACCCATTAAATACTGACCACCGATTTCGTGATCCGATTTTGATGAAATTTCAGATATTTAATATTATGGGTATTTATTAGGGTATGCATTCGGTTAACCGATTAATTGCTACCCGATTAACTGATCGGTTAATTTAAAATTACCTTTGTTCGATTAACGATTAAACCGGTTAATTTCAGTCGATTAACCGATTAACCGATGTAAAAAACCATATTTTTTTGTGTTTTTAATTATGGGTGAGTTCCAAAACTTCAGTTTTAAAGCAACTCGCTTTTTTAAATGCGTTCTACAATGCAGTTATGTAGAATTTTACAATGTTACCTGTACCAAAGTTCAGCAAAAAAGTTACCAAAGTGCACCAAAAAAGTTGTGTTTAGAAATATTTTATACAAAAACAGAAGTTTAGGAATTCGGAAATGAACTTTTTGCAGAATGTTCGGTGCTGAGCTTTGTCAGGATGAGTTAGATGTGCCTGACAACAGAAGAAACTCTCGATAGTAACTCAACAACAGAATAACCCGAAACAATTAGAGGTGTTAAAAATTTTTAAAAATTAAAGCAGGACTCTAATGGCAAAATGGAAGATTTTATATGGTTAAAGAAATCCACGAAAAGGTCTGAGAAATTAGGTATTCTGTATTATGGGCAGCGTTGCCACTGCAAAAAAAAAATTGTAACCAAAATGTAAAAATAAAATAACCAAAAGCGAAAGAAGTAACCAAAATTATTTTGTATCAAATCCGTGGCCGTATGGAAAAACTAGATAACTCCATTTTTTGAAAACACGCATTAAACAAACCATAATTTTATATAACGTTAAACATTTCTGGTTCCATTAAACTAATTTTTGGACATTAAAACCGAAAATCCATGTCAGTTATCTTGTTTTTTCGAAAAATGGAGTTATCTAGTTTTTCCAAAAAAAAAACACTATTTTTTCAATTTATTTGAATATTTTAAGGAATTAAGGAACTATTTGACTTAGCACGTTAGTTTAAACGATTTTTTTTTACGAAAACATGGAGTTGCCCGGTTTTTGCAGCAAATATTTTTTTCCTTTTATGCTTATATATAAAAAGCTAGCATAATTTACGCTGCTTCGTGAGATTATTCCTTTCTTTCGTGGACATATCGCTCCTTTATTGCAACATAGTCATGTATCAAATTTGCAGTTACCCAAGCAAAAGTGCTCCTTTAAACCTTCTTTATACATATTTAAAAAATGTGTTTTATATATCAAATTTATTAAATGAGTGAAAAAAGGTACATTTTAAAAACTTTAATCGCGTTTTGTCAAGTTTGATTTTTTGACACATGACTATGTTGCAATAAAGGAGCGATATGTATTTATATGCCAAAGTTAATGTTTCTAGATTTAAAAACGGAATATGAAAAAAATACCAGTTAAAGAACAAAAAAGTACCACAAAGACACCTCTTACAGATCCTCATTCAGAGAGGAATTTCCATGTTTCTAGGTCCAACACTAACGGAATTCCCGTAATTCCTCTTTTTCGGCACGTTTTTCCACCATTAAAGTATCAGAAATTGCAATTTTGTAGTGGGAGCCCAAAAATTAACGTTCGGGTTTTGAAAAAGTATCGAATTCGAATTTGAGCCTTATTTGAGCCTTTTAGATTAGCTTCGTATGTGATATTAACTTTATTCCTTTGCTTATTGGTTTAAAAGATAGATGGGGTGACAAAAAGTTCCAAAATACAGGTTACTCTTAAAAGGGCCGAATTTCAAAAAAAAAAGTACCAGACACCTGTCCGCTTATCTTTCTAAAGAATATCGATAAGTTTTACATTTTTTTGTATCTCTTTTAGTTCTAGAGATATTATGTTACCGGATTTACCCGTAGTTACCCTCTTTATCCCCTAAACATTCGAACTTTTAAAAATCCCGTCTGAGTGGATCAATTTGGGGAGAGACCATGCGATGATGAATCAGTCAGTAACGTTACAATTTATATTTATAGATGAGCCGAGTTTTTGTCAATTTTTATGCATAAACTTAATTTAAAGGTTTACCTTTTATGGATTACCCTTCAAGAACTTCAGAAAAGATATAATATGCATATAAAGAATGCATATAATATTCTTTGAATTCTCTTTTTTCTATTAAGCTCTTTCCTTCTTAGTTTTTTGAAACAACGTCGTTTTAAACTTCAAATTTTTCTGTTTTTTAAGAGACTATGGAGTTACCTTGTTTTTTCAATAAATGCATGGAGCTATCTAGTTTTTACATAAAAATTTGTATTTTTGTGATTTTTGTTTTTCAAATAACATTTAAATACGAAACTATATCAAAATTTCTATCCGACAGAGTGATAGTCAATGCAACACCCTTTCTATTTTTGGTGTTATCTCAATTTTCGCAAAAAGTGGAGTTAACTAGTTTTTCCATAAGGCCACAGAAATGTAATATTTTATTCGCACTTCAGTTGAAAAAGATATCTAAAGAAGGTATTGTGTTTGTTTGTATCTTGTAGCATCATAAACCGCTGGACCGATTTTTTTAAGGTTAAACGGGTTTTTGCCGATGGTCTGTAAAGAACAATAGGCTATATAATTTTTCGAAATTTTTAAACATTAATTTTCATAAATTTTAAAAATCTTATGAGCTAGAACTTTCAACCTTTTTATATGAATAGCTTTTGCTATTCATAAAACTTTTTAAAACTAATGGCCATTTTCTCATTAGGTGATTATCTTTTTTCCCAACGAAAAACTGCACATTAAAGAAATTTGGTTTTATCAATGTCTCATTTGCTTCGTTTTAATCGCAAAGCTAACCGGCACTCATCTGCCAATTATTTATTTTCCTTTTATTTGCCGTACAGATAAATTCAATCAGCTGACTCCCATCTTTTACATGTATTTTGAGTGGCGTTGCCAGCTGAAAACTTTGTTTTTTGTCGGTATATTGAGAAACCCAAAATCGTTAACGGACAGTTTATCGGTCCAATAAATTTATGTTGACATTAAGTAACAGACAGTTTGTCGATACATTGAGAAAATGGCCATAAGTGTATTAAAATTGTATCAGAGTGCAAAATTTAACTTAATTATGCGGTAGATTTTTTATATATATAAATATGCTTTTTGCCCGGCAGAAATAGAATCATTAAACGGGATCGGATCGGAAGAACCTTTGACCTAATCGAATTGAAAGTAGCAGGTAATGGCCAATGGCTTTAAAGTATTACTTTTTATGGTTAAGTTAAAGTTTAAGCTTTTTTAAGTAGATTAAAAAAGTATTGGTATTGATTGTACAAATATTTTTAAGATTCAAAAAAGCGGAGCGGAGAATTCTTTTTCCAAAACGAAAAATGGTTATTTTTGTGTTGAAAAAAATTAACCAAAATGGAAACAAGTAACCAATTTTTGTTAAAAGTAACAAAAACGGTAACGCTGATTATAGGTTGCTTTCGATTTCTCCAACATCTACGTTAAGTTAAAGAATTTTTTCAAAGTCAAAATTTATCAAAACTAAACAAAAGATTCGCTAAAATCCTAAACATTTTAACCAAATTATTTTTCTTATTTTTCAATTCTACTTAATTTCGATTTGTAGAACATGCCCGGATTTGTATTATTGTACTGGTGTATGGGTTGACACCAGTATAAAATAATCCTCGTCTAGGTAGCTGGCCGTTGAGATTCAAACGGTGGGTTATCTAAAGGAGAATTATTATTATAATTGCTCCAGAGGAGTAATTATAATAGGGTGATTTAAGGGTAGGAAGTGAAAAGAGAGGGTTTAGAATTTTTTCCAAGTATGGGGTTTATTACAATTCAATTTTTTTTTATGGCATAAATACATACGGTTTGATACAAATAAATTCTTGAGAAAATCGCAAGGTGGTCGTAAGCTGTCCGCACTGCTGGGTAACTGTTGATGTTGATCGCTCTGATGTTGAAAAGAGAGTATTTAAAGTACTAGTTACAAACCCGAAGGTAAGTTGCGCCAGCATAAAGTTAACGAAAATTAGCTACAATTGACAATTGGAAAATTTGCGACGGGTACTAATATTGCAGTGCGGTCAACTTACATCAACCTTGCGATTTTATTCGAGGTGAGTATAATTCATGAAAAGTTAAAGATTAACAGAAATTAGAAAACTACAATAATTCAGATTAAAATTCATTAAAAACATTTTGACATACATTAAAAACATTTTGAACTGTACAAATGTAATTTGTACAATTATGTAATTAGAAAATATGTTTAACAAAGTTTTTGTTTGCTCATTTTAGTTCTCTTTTTTGTACTCTTCCTTTTGGATGGACAGGGCCTGCTTGCTTCATTCCCTACTATTTTTTCACACGTTGTCATTGCGGGGTAGGCCTTCCGCTCTCGCGTCTTTCAGTTAGTTACATATGGTAACCGGATCAAAAAAAAAAAAAAAAAAAAAAAAAAAAATATGTACATATGTAATTTTATTGCTTAAGGAAAAAAAAACCAAAACAAAAAAAGTTACTCCTTCTCTTCTCATTTCTCATAGAAGGCAATGTGGATGGTGTATCTTATATTTTATAAGGAAGAGCCAAGGCCTTCTATGAGGCATTCTTTAGCAGTTAGATAATGGAAATTAAATCAAAAAATTTTTAAAAAGGACTTTAATAAGGCCGGAAGTTAGAAGGTCTTCTGATCTTTCCGCTGGGGTATTATTTAAAATAAATTGGTACTTTCTGTTTTACTCTATACGGTGATTTTTGTTTTTTAAAAACAATAAATTGCTTTCCCGGTTTTTATTAATAAGTGAATTGAAAAGATCTAAGTTTTTTTGAAAGGACTAATTCGACAAGGTCATGAATAATTACCGCACCAAAATTCGTTGTTAGCAGTGGTACTTACCGTTACTTAATAATACTTTAGATGCTGGTATGGTGAATGTATGGAAATAACACTGCGTGCTAAGAAAATTTGAAGAATCTGAAAGTTGAAGTATTTGATTTACGTGTGAGCGTTGAAGAGTGACCGTTGTGGACAATGTGGACTTAAAAATGAAATTAGTCGTACAAAATGCAAATTAAACATACACTCTACGGCTTGTTTTGCACAGTTTTATACTGGTGTCCCAAAAAACATTAAAAAATAAAATTATCTCAATAATCAACCACAGTTGTGATATTTACTTCTTTATTTTTTTTACCAATAAATAGTTAATTTTACATAAAACAACGCATTTTTACTTGCCAACAAATTAAAAAAATAATATGTGTATTGAACCCTCTGACAGCGAAGTGGGTATTTAAATACCCATGTCATTGAATCAAACCTGCGGTCAACGTAATTGGCCCAAATTAAGAGAATATTTTTTTTCTAAAGAAGAGCACACCGATTTTCTACTCTCCCATTTTTCCAAAGCCGTTGTGGTTCACTTTTTTTCTAATTTAAAAATTGCTTACTTTTAAGCCGCTTACTTTCACAATAAAAGGGGGTTAAATTTAACTTAAAATTTTTTTTTAATTAGTCCTATCCTTTCTTTATCTTTCTGTAAAAACCAATTTTCGATACCTCTTACCTGAATTTAGCCCGAATTTTTCTATAGTGGCTCTGTTTTTGGGTATTTAAATACTCATCAGTCCCTAATGGGTTAATATATAAATTTGATAACATGTAATAAGATTTATGTTTGAAAGACAAAGTATTCCCAACTTTTGCAGAGATAAGCTATTTCGCAAATCCGTTTGAACAGACACGCAGTGGAAAATTCTTCAGCTCGATTTTCTTTAAGTTTGGGCGTAATATGTCATTTTGCCGGTAAACAAGCGGACCTGCGTCTCTAGAAAAATTTAAGATAACTCTTAAGAAGGTGTCGTCTTAAGCAGATCATAGCTTAGGACGGGCAGAAGTTTATCCTATTTTAAATAATTTTCAAATTGAAATCGTAACAAATGTCGTCCTTGCAAAATAACACTGACTTTTTCGAACAAATATAGGAATTTTAATCCAAATTTTTAAAATTTTTTGTTAGGCTTAGTTCATGAAATTTAATTTTTCATAAAATTATTTTTATGAAGAAAGGAATTTTACTACATGAAAATTAATAAAAATTGTTATTGACAATCTTTCATTCTTGACGTGGCTGGGGCTCGAACCCCGGCCGGCAAGTTACCATGACATGTTTCGATTGCAACCACTCAATCTCCTCAGATGGATTTGCCGTCTTACACTCGCAGCCATCGACGACTGCAAATTATATATAGGAATTTTTCGTTTGTTTTAATTTAAATAATGAAGCACTAAAACTCTTATGGCCATTTTCTCAATGTATCGACAAACTGTCTGTTACTTAATATCAACATAAATTTATTGGACCGATAAACTGTCCGTTAACGATTTTGGGTTTCTCAATATACCGACAAAAAACAAAGTTTTCAGCTGGCAACCAGGGTTACCGTTGGAAATTTTCGAAAAGGGTCACAAAAAGGGGATTTTCCAGAAAAAGGGGTCAAAAAAAAGGGTATTTCAATAAAAAAAGGGTCAAGTTTTTTATAAGCAGTATTTCCCATTTAAATGAACATAATAAGACCAAGTTTTTTTATGAGCAAACAAAATAATATTCCAGGTAGGAAGAGCTCAAAAAACTTTTTAATGGAATGCTCTGTCCTGTATTTAACACCTGACAAAAAGTTTATTCTTTATCGTTATACATAGCTAAATTTTAAATACTTTTTATGTAATGTTCCTTTTTATGAAATTTTAGTGTTTGTTTTAAATGTTGCAATCGTTTGCGAATTGTAAAAATTTTCTCGATTAAAGCGATTTTTCCTGTGTCAGATTTTTTAAAGCTTTTACGATTTTTAATAAATACAAGACTTTGCTATCATACCGCTGTTACCAAATATTTGGGAATTTCCGCTAATTTAGCAATTTTTACCTCTTGTTTTCATTCCTGTTAGGGCACTCTCAACACTGTCGATTCAAAAGGAGGCGAAAAGTTCAATACCTTTTGCAGAGCTGCCGTTTTTGGTTATTTCTAACCAAAATTGTTTATATTTTTTTCCAATGTGGAGATGTGAATATTTTTTTAATTTTGGTTACTTTTTTCTAAAATAATAATACGTACGAATGTGTTTTTCTTGATACAATTATTAACGAGCTCGAATAATTTGTACTGTGTACTACGATTTTTTCATTATTTGTTACCAATGAACGGAAGTTTTTTATAATTTATCGAAAACAAAAAATCCCTTTCAAAACAGCAACCAATTAATTTTTTTAAGATTTTTGCTAATAAAATATTGCCATTTTTGATTTTTTAATTAAAAACGCCATGTTTTTAAATCGAAAACAAATGAAGTTTTAATGAATGGAGATTTTAAATATTTTTTTAAATGGACGGTGTTTTTCTTGATTTTAAGAGTAGTAAAGATAAGTAGTACTTAAAGTAGGAAGTGCATAAAATTATGTGGAATCAATTTCAGAAAATTACTGAAAAATAACACAAAAGTCGTTTTAGTGTTTCTAAAAACTTGAAAACAAGTTTAATGTTCTGAATTTATTTACATACATAAATATTTGAAAATACACATAGAAATTATAAAGAGAAAAAAGTTTTTTATAATATTTTAGATATAAATCTTATATTGTGTTTAATTCGCCCTTTATAATGTATTAATAAAATAACTTTTTTTCTTTTGAGATATATGTAAATTAGAAAATATTTACATAAAATGCATTTCGCATATCGTCAATCGTTTTAAATTTCGCCAAAATAATCGCCATATCGCCAAACGTTAAATTCCATCGACAAAAGGATTAAGAAATCGCCACATTTGACAGTCCTGCCAATAACAGCTAAAAAGCGGAAAACAATTTTCCATGTTTGTTATTTATAACTGTTAATTAAAAAATATTCAATTTATTAACCTTCAATATACTTCGTATGGAAATTTTACGGGTTTAACTCTTGTAAAATACACATTTTTTTTACAAAAAAATTGTCAATTAAATAAAAACTTTTAATTAAATTTCTCGTTTTTTTACATTTCTTGTTTTGTTTTCTTGATTTATAATTATTATTTTACTATAACGTTCAAATACCCTTTACTTAAATACAATGTAACTTGAAATAAATTTTAATGATTTTCTCAATTAATAAAAGGAATTATAAATTTGGTTATATTTTTTTACATTTGGTAACTTTTGCAGCACTGACCTTTTGCCATTATTAAGGGAGAATTATTTTGAATAAAACATGCTACTCTTTGAGAGCAAAACACCAATTTACATTTTTTTAATAAAATGTCAAATTTTTGTTTTGAAAAGAAACCATCGTAAAAAATAACAAATATTTATGGGAGTTATGTTTGCTTTTAGGGAAATTGTACTTTACTATCAAAAATCAAGGAGAAGAAAGCATGGAATTATAAGTTTATACTTTGAGTCTGTTCCATATCAAGCAATGCTTATTTCGAAAACATTTGTTTATCACTTCTGTTCCGCAGTGTTGACAAAAAACAAAATGTGAGAGCTATTTCCAAAAAAGGGTCAAAAAGTGTCACAAAATAGGTAATAATGATACAAAAGTATAATTTAAAAAAAGGGTCATAAAAGGTATCAACACCGTCGAAAAAGGGTCAAATTGATACTTTAGTATCACAACGGTAACGCTGCTGGCAACGCCACTCAAAATACATGTAAAAGATGGGAGTCAGCTGATTGAATTTATCTGTACGGCAAATAAAAGGAAAATTAATAATTGGCAGATGAGTGCCGGTTAGCTTTGCGATTAAAACGAAGCAAATGAGACATTGAGAAAACCAAATTTCTTTAATGTGCAGTTTTTCGTTGGGAAAAAAGATAATCGCCTAATGAGAAAATGGCCATTAAAATAAAAAAAACGAGAATCAGAAAATAATGCCCAAATGTTGATATTAAAACACATTTATGTTTAAAATCGTTTTAAATACAAAATTCTTTTCTTCACTAAATAAACACTTAAATAAAACTTAATTCACCGATGTGTTACATTTAAATTTAACTTAAGTTTCCATTGGAATAACTTAGCAAGGTGGTCTCAATATTAAACCAATATAACAACAACAGGTAAAGCAATAGCAGACAACTGTTTTTTGAGGCCACCTTGTAAATAAATACACTTTTTCATGATATTTTTTGTATTTAGTAGTGCTGCCATACTTTTATCTTAATTACATAAGACTTTTTAAACAAAACTCAAAAAATCAATCTGTATTTAAATACGATTTAAGTTCATATGAAAATTAACTTAATGTAGATTTAAATATTATCCTAAAAAGTGGGCATAAATATTTATGAAAAAAAGTGAAAAGTACATTTGAAAACTAAAATAAAAAAAGTTTTTTTCACTTCAATTTATCACAGAACGAGAATTGACCCCCTGGCCATCAAGCAGGTATTCCCAACCTGCCATCTCTCCTGAGCTTTTCTGAACGACTCACGTCTAATGAGAGTTTTGGGCATTAGTTATGCAAATCTAACTGGCTCTCAAAAAAGTCCCTTTGAAATAAAACTTTTGGCAAAAATCTTTTCTGTGTAAGGGTTTCTCACTGTTTGATTATTTTCACTTCTTTGTTTTTAATTTAAAAATTTTAATAAGATTTGCTCTTCACTGTATAAAAAAATATTCTATTTAATGACTAATATGAACTGGAATACGAATAACTGTTATTTTTATGTATATTTGATATTGTTTCCTATTTATTTTATGTTAATTAATTTAACAAAGCTTATGGAGAATATAATTTATTTATAAAAATTATTTATGTACAACAAATTTTTTGTTATTAACAGCAATTAGTTTTAAAGCATGCATGCTAATAAATTAATTGTAATATTCAAAGAAAAACGAAAACAACTGCATATTTTTTTTTAAATAATTCTAGCTGCTTCAGCAACTTAATTGCAACTTGTTGCTCTGGTTTGGAGAACTAAACAGGAGGAGCATGGATGTTTAATATTTAAGCGTGTGTTTTTTTTTTATAAACGTATAAGCTTTTGTATAATTTTAACCTTGACAATTTATTAAACGAATTAAACACTATCTGACATGTCGACCCATTTTTAACTTTTACCCAACTCATTAAAAAAAGTCATAAAGAAACATTTTATCGACTCTTTATTGAAGAAATATATTGCTAAAATTTAAATATTCAAATTTTTTATTTTTATTTGATTTGTTTACTCTTGTTTTTATGCACAAAAGTTGTTGGTATTTAGTTTTATTTTTGTTAATCAAAAGATTTATTAACATTACAATAAATTAAATCTACCGGTTGGTTGGTTCGTCGTTGATTGCTTTTTGGTGCAGAGATGGTGTTAAACAAAAATTTTTAAAATAAAAAAAAAAACTAGTTTAATTTGTGAAGACTTATAATAAATACATGGATTACGAAAACGATTTTCCAAAACAAAAAATAACATTAAAACATGAGTTTTAAAAACCAAATTGTTTATACAACTCCAAAACGTAATCGTCATACTGGGCCTGAAAGAAGTTACCAGCAATTGGTGCCCCCAAATTGTATTTTTTGGCAAAATTCCTGGTAGAGAATTTCTCACGTCCTGCAGCTTCAGTTTTGGTAAAATGTTTTTCGTCGAACTCCAATTTCTTGGGCTGTTTAAACAACAAAAATGTGTAACGATGGAAACCGGTATCTTTTGGTGCACCAGAGCCAACATATTCAGTTAAAACTTCACCTTTGCTCAAATTATCCCCGGGAATATTGCCCACTAGCCAGTGATGCCATTCACGCATTGTTGGTTCTTTGCGTGAGGGAGCATCGGGATCTGTCATAATTAGAGTATAATAAGTACCAGCTTCAGCTTGCCATTCTATTTTTGGTTGATTTTTCACTTGGGTGGGAGTTAATTCAACTCCTTTATCAGCTTGTATGCCATTATCATAGGTAACCTGCAATAAAGTATTCAATGAAAAATTCTTTTAAGTCCACCGGTAATAATGATGTTTTACTACCTGCAGAAAATGTTTCGGTCCCTCATCTATAACATCGGGTATTACTTCTAAATGTTTCATAAACTTGGTTATTTCGGAATCTTCCGCTTTGACGGCCACAGCGGCAAAGCCAAGTAGACATAATGCAAATGCCACTCTAAAGGTCATTTTTTATTATCGATTCTTGTTTTCACTATTGATTATTGTTGTATTTTAATAACAACTTTTATGAGATCTTTGTGGTTTAAATGTTAAATATTGACTGAAATTTAAATTGAATAAAATCTTTCTTTTAAAATTAAAATGACAACTATAAATATTTTTATCTACAAATTTATCTTAAATTTAGTTATGACTTAATTTGAAAGCTTTTGATTTAAATTTTTATAATAACATTTAGTTAACTTGAGTTTCAGTTATGAATAATAAAATCTTAGTTAAAAGCTTTATTGTTTTAACTATATCCGGTTTTGGGTTAATTTGTTTATTTAAGCTTTTTTCTTGGATAGTTGTAATATTTAATTTATAATTATTATTTTATTAAGCTTGACGTCTCTTTTTTTTTAAATATTAAATTTATTTAAGCTAATATTTCGGCAGAACAGTTGTGTGCCTTCTTCAGGGGTTTTTTTTTTCTTGAATGTTTAACAAAATTAACAATTTTTAACAAATTTACTAAAATGTCATATAACAATTTTCAATTAAATACAAAAACGTTTTCCAATTCAAAACTAATCTTTTACGGTATAAATAAATTTTTAACTTCCGTTTCTCTTTTTATAAATTAAATGTCTATAACAGTGCTGCCATTAGGATACGAAAGATAAATTTTTCGTATCTTTTGATGGCTTCACCTACCTTGTATAATCCTGACATTTTTCGTATCTTTTGAATCTGTATCCAAAATGTACTAAAACTTATTAAGACTGATCATCGTAACCGACTCAATACTTACAGCCAGTCCCACGATGTCACACGTTAACGTTCGCATAGAAAATAACATTTAAAACAAAAACAAATTTTAGAAATTGTTTTTGTTTTAAATGTAATTTTCTATGCGAACGTTAACGTGTGACATCGTGGGATTGGCTGTTTTACAATAGCAGATTTCGTAAAGGCACCCGTACACGACATGTATTTGTCATCTGACATGCCAAATTTTCAAGTCACATGTAATTGTTCATGTCTGTCAAAATTGCTGTTTTACATAAGGTTTATAATATTCGGTCACAAACGTACATGTAATTTGCTTCTGACATTGTCTCTGTTTTTTTCGCATTGTTATTGCAGAAACCAAAGTAGTTCTCGGTTTCAAAATAACTTGTTGCCGCCACGAAAATATTTATTTGCGCCGTAAAATAATTTAGCCATCATAAAATTTTTTCTTTTATTTTAAAGATAATAATTTAGAATTTTATAATTAAACGGGTTTTATGTATATATTTACATAAATTCTATTCAATGGTGAGATGAGCATACATATCTTGGTATTGTAAAATATGAACTTCAGCCGGCTAATGATTCCTTCAATAGTTGACGCCGCTGCCAGTTTCTTCCCGGCATAGATTTCTGATGTCAGATGGTTTGTCAGAAGAAAATAGAGCACGCTCTAATTGAAATTTTGTCAGATGACTTTGCGCCTGACTTTTACAGAAGCAAAGTTAAAAAGGTAACACACGACATGTATGTGTTTTGCAGTGGGAAATTTGACATGTCAGATGACAAAAACATGTCGTCTATATGCTCCTTAATGGTGAAAGAAAACATTAAGGACGTTTCAACATACGATCCACCTAAATCGTTGAATACAAGTAGTGCGAAGTTGTTCGGAGGAAATATGAACATCATTTATTTTCAGGAAATTTATATGAACTTTTCCATATAATCGCCTTGGTAATCACTCCTAAACTCGCATTTTAATTTTTACAAAAATGAATTTGTTTCGATAACATCCAAAGATAGTTACATATAATTAATTTTAATGTTTGCTTGTTTTATTTTTAAAAATTACATACCTAATATTTATGACTAAAATAAATATAAAAATGAATTTATATGATAGCATTTTCATTACAATATTCATTTAATATGAAGTAAAAATGTAATGTTAATAAATATTAAACGTTGAAAATGGACTTAAAATTTTTTCAAAATGTATCTTTTTGGGAAAAATTTCATCTTTTTGGAAACTAAAATGTATCTTTCTCGAAATTTCACTGGCAAAACTGGTCTATAATTTTGTGCTAAACTTTCAGTATCAGACTTAAAATTAATTCTCGCTATTGGCGGTAAATTTATTATTTGCAATATTTCTAACATAAGTCTACGTTTATAAATATTTTCCGTATTTAAAACTGTTGTTTTTTCAAAATCAGGATAATGGTTTAGATTAGCACAATGAGATGATAAAACTGTTTTTTTCGATGAAATCTTTCTATATTTTTGATCTGACTTATGTCCTGCTAACCTTGTTTTCAGTTTATTTTTGTTGTACCAACATATAATTTACCGCATTGTCCATTAACATTTCCCTTACAAGGTATTTTATAAACTACATTCGACATTTCCAACTTATTCATTTGATCTTTTATATTAGTGAAAATTCTACCAATTGTATTATAAGATTTATGCGTAATTTTATACTTTTGCAAAGGGCGAATATAAGTCAAGTTAATATTTAAGTTTATAATTCGATTGCAAAGAATGTATTTCAAATCACAATTTTCAAAGAAGATAAATTTTGCACATTACATTGGTGAGTAATATTTAAATTACTTCTTAATAAAATAGCTATTTTGCTAATTGTTGTATTTGAAAATACTTTATTTAAGTCAAGTGGAGTTTTACAGGCAATCGTAGTTGACTTTTTTTTATTGAATGTTATTAAAAAAAGTAAAAATGCTTAAGGCCCAACTTTATTATGTTTAAGTTGGCTTAAACAACTGTTCGAATATATGTTAATCATATCGCTCCTTTATTGCAACATAGTCATATCTCAAAAAATTAAAAATTTGAAATTACTTTAGCAAAACTACTCCTTCATACCTTTTTTATATGTAAAATAAAACAAAAATCAGCATTATGTCTCAAACTGAACCGAAGTTAAAGCAAAATATATTTCATTATAAATAAAATGAAAAGATTCATTTTGAAAACTTTAATCGCATTTTGCCAAGTATGATTTTTTTGAGATATGACTATGTTACATAAAGGAGCGATATGCGTCTAGACATATTGTACTTAAATAAACTTTTTGGTAAGTTTTATGAATATGAAATGTTTTTTTTATTTTGTTTTTGTGTTTTAAAATGCAGAAGCTTTAGCAAGCCTTTGTATATTATAATTGGACCTTATATCCTTCTGTATGTGCAGAATCTCTTATACCCAGCCACATAAGTGTGGATCGCTTTTAGCTTGGACTCTTTCTTAAAAATGTTTCATTAGTTTTGTTTAATGACTTCTGCAGCTATCTCTCGAATTCTTTTTGAATATTTTTTGTCAGTTGGGGTATGATGGTCTGGGGTTTTTCAATGCTCACACATGCCATAAAATAGTCGCAAGGAAAAAAGTGGATAAAACTGGCAAACGGGGCGCCCGATTGAAATCGCTTTCTTTTGAAATATTTTGTATATCCAAAACATCCCGCAACAGCTATACTGTTTGCTTTGCTGTATGTGCCATATGGGCAAATCCCAGAAACAGTCCACCAACCAAAAATTTTTCAAATTAATTTTTTTTTAGCGGAATATAAGACTAGATGTTTAATTTCATTTTTATATTAAAAAATATGTATTTCAATGATCATTAATGCAATAATTTTTACCAAATTCTACACCACTGCGGATTTCTTAATGTCATACGTGAATTTAGCATTATTTTAGGTGATTTTTGTCCTTAAAGTAGCACTTACAGCAGACTTATCAAATTATAAATTTCGTTAAAAAAAAGTTGATATTCATTAGTTAAGAAATTAGTTTAAGAAATGCAAAACATAAAAATATAATTTGTTTTGTTTAAATAAATAAAATATTATAATAAAATACTACTGGAAAAACTGTAGCGTGCGTCACAAAGGGTTCACGGCTTTTGTCAAAAAATCACAACATTTTTTGGCTGCGAAAAAGTGCGTTTAGAATTAATTCTCTTATAGTCATCTTTCTTTAAGCAATTAGATTTTGTATACCTTATCATGCCAAATTCGCTAAAAATTAGGAAAACGCACTTCAACCTTTGAAGTTACTCCACTTTTTGCAGCGTGCGTCACAAAACTTTGTGATCAATTATTTCGCAACAAATACTTGCTAAGAAATTATGATACATATATGCCATTCGTAAGTTCATATTAATGTCACTAAATACTATATATAAGTTGAAGCTATCTTTTTTGAAAGACCAAAAAATTTTTATATTTCAATCAGAAAACGCGTGCGAATGTAGCATTCGTCACGCAGGATTTGCCCATATACTCCATAGTTGCTTTAAAGGAAATTTCCAACTTGCTGCGGTATTTAGCAGCACTGATGGTTACGGCATTCTCAAGCTTTTTTGCATTAAAAAAATATGTAAAAATAATACTTTTGGACTCTAACGTTTTCACTTAATGCTATTAACGCCAAAAGTTACGACCATCGTTTAAAAAACCTACAACAAATACAATCTAAATTAATCTGCCTTTTATCATGACTGGGAACTTTATTGTCAAAGTAATTTTTGGGAATACAAAATCTTGTTTATTACTGGTATGTAACTTGTTTCTTTCTCGAAAATCCAGGAATATTCGGCCCTATTATGAGAGTCGTTCAAACGCAACTGCGTTTAGACCACATTGTCAATACAATTTGTCGTATAAAGGCGTCGTGAAATAAAATCTATTTTATTTTTAGAAAGTTTTCTGTAATGCTCTCACATTTGGACCCTTATTCTCCCGACAATGCTACCATACTTTTATTAAATTTCATACATTTTGTAAATAGAATATGAAAAACAAAAGAAAATAAAAAATTAAAACTATAAAATATAAACGCCTGTATTTATAAAAAAATTTTAAATTTAAAAAAGGCTTACAAAACAAATTTTGTATGAAAATTCTCCTTAATAAACGTTTGTTAAATTTAATAATCGTTTATAAATACGGGGGAAAGAATTTGAAGTTTAAATAATGGGCTTAAGGATTTTTGCCTGATGTTGAAGTCTCAATTCTGTTTGAACACGTAGTCGTTTGAAATTGTTGTCGATATAAGTAAAAATTTATGACAATAACAATCTTAAACACATAGAAAGTTGGCCGTATTTGAGTCGCTTACGACAACCAAAATACCAATTTTTAAAAACCATTGGTATTCGACTCCTACAACAGCACTCTATAACGGCGATTAACTTAAAGTGTACTAGGTTTGACTTTATGCATAACTTATTCCAAGAAGTATTTAACGTTAATTCTTATTGAACATTTTGTAAAATTTTTATAATTAGGCTTAAGTTCATCAAATTCAATTTTTATTAAATTATTTTTATGAAGAAAGGAATTTTACAAACATGAACATTAATTAAAATTGTTATTGATAATCTTTCATTCTTGTCGTGGCTCGGGCTCGAACCCCGGCCGGCAGGTTACCATGACATGTTTCGATCGCAACCACTCGATCTCCTCAGATGGATTTGCCGTCCTACACCCGCAGCCATCGATGACCGCTGACGTCAATAGTCAAACATCAATGCTTGAACCAAATTGTATTTTAACCTTTGGTAGATCGAAATTTGCTTTTCTGAATGATTATCCATTTTTAATTGATTTTACGTGTTTTTTTCCTTTACTTCTGTTTTCTCGTACTTTTGTCAAGAATTCTTCTTGAAGTCGAAGGTACATTTGTTTTGTTTTTTCATTTTTGTCGTTCTTTTTTCTGTTGACCTTTTTTCAGCAGAACTTGAAGGACAAATGAATACATAGAGCTCGTGCCTTAGCTTTAACAATAATCAGTATTGTGGTTATTTTGTTGAACTATTTATGGTTTTTAATCCAAATTTTTATAATTAGGCTTAAGTTCATCAAATTTAATTTTCATTAAATTATTTTTATGAAGAAAGGAATTTTACAAACATGAAAATTAATTAAAATTGTTATTGATAATCTTTCATTCTTGACGTGGCTGGGGCTCGAACCCCGGCCGGCAGGTTACCATGACATGTTTCGATCGCAACCACTCGATCTCCTCAGATGGATTTGCCGTCTTACACCCGCAGCCATCGACGACCCCTGACGTCAATAGTCAAACATCAATCCTTAAACCAAATTGTATTTTAACCTTTGGTAGATCGAAATTTGCTTTTCTGACTGATTATCCATTTTTAATTGATTTTATGTGTTTTTTTTCCTTTACTTCTGTTTTCTCGTACTTTTGTCAAGAATTCTTCTTGAAGTCGAAGGTACATTTGTTTTGTTTTTTCATTTTTGTCGTTCTTTTTTCTATTGACCTTTTTTCAGCACAACTTGAAGGACAAATGAATCAATTAAAAATGGATAATCATTCAAAAAAGCAAATTTCGATCTACCAATTTGATTTGATGAACTTAAGCCTAATTATAAAAATTTGGATTAAAAACCATAAATAGTTCAACAAAAAAACCACAATACTGATTATTTTGTAAAATTATTGCTCTGTAAAAGATATTTCAAAAAAGGGGCAAAGAAAGTGACAAGGCAGCCAAAAATAGGGCAAAATGCGACTTTGGTCGCATATCTGTAATGCCGATTGGTCTTAATGCATATTCTGCTATATGCATTTTTGGAAACCCATGCAATATTGGAGCAATTGCCACGTTGGGAAAGGTTAGAAGGATTCCCTTAAATATAGAAGAAGAAGAAAGAGGAAAGAAAAGAAGAAAGGCGTGGACAGATGGTTTTAAGATAGTTGATAGATAATAAATACCACATACAGCAAAATCTTCCTCTACAGTCCTTTTATCAGAAACAACCGACCTATTTACCTGACAAACTCCAGTAGATCGACTGGATTACATCCAGCGTTAGACCGCAGTTCGTCGTAAAATCTATATCCTAGCCATTTCTGTCTGAGACCCTGCATCCTAAGGAAGTGACATATCTCAATCGTCTGTAGCTCCTCAGAATCCTCGAATAACCTGCAAAAATCCGCTATGTTACTGTCCCAATTACTCGTAAAAGTCCTAACAGAACAATGGCCCGTTACAAACCTTATATGCGTCCTGAGACCATAGGAGTGGTCCTAATAAAACCGTTATTGCCCCTGCATCCAAACCAGGGCATAATGCCCTAGATACCCTACAATCCGTTCTATCCCTCCAGGACCGGTTAAGGGCGTCGCGGAATCTATTCCGTATTGCCTTATAGTAATGACATAAGGTGGGTTTTACCTCCCGTCCACGTTAGTTCTTAAGGCCACATTAGTTTTAACTTTCGGTTGCCGTTTTGTGCTGTATTGTTCGGTAATAAATATTTTATAATTACAATTTCTGTAATTGAAATTATGAAAAAAAAACTTTTAGTTAAAATTTCCAAAAAAATCTTTAATTAATACAAATATTTTTTGCTTTAAACAATAAATGTGTTTTTTTTTTTACACCACAAAAAACGAATTTATGGTGTTTTCTTTTCTAAAATATAATAATGTATTATAATTGTGTAATATATTTATCAGCTTACACGCACCCTTACAAACTAATACACTTTTCTAAATTACAATTGAAAAAAATAATATCTATAGAGAAAAAAAAAAATCAATCCATCCGTACTTAAATCAAGTCGAAGTGGTGTCAATAGTACGGAAAGTACGGATTTCCTTAAATCAAGTACAGAACGCTTGATTCAAATACGGATTATTCAAGTGCTTAACTTATCCTTATTATATACACAATACGTAGTTAATTCAAGAAATTTTTTAAACGGTTTAATCTCGACGCGTACTTAAAATAATCCGAAAGTAAGATTATAATGTTTCTAACCCAAACACTTACCCCACAGAACCGGAGAGAATATTATTATTTGAATAACTCGTTACACATGTTTATTTCACTTCTGTTGTATTCCTCTTTTTGTTAACAAAATAATAATCCCAACTATAAGACACCAGTAGCATGCCCAAAATGGTTCCCATAACACAAATAACAAAATTCGTGTCATCGCCGCCAGCCTCAACACTCGTAACGCGAAATGAAAAAAGACTACTAGTAGAGCAAATCTTCCAAAGGGGTTTGAAAAGTTAGCTCGGGCTCCCGAAATATAAGCCCCTAAACTTTTTGAATTTTTTGAAAAGACGTTTGGTATAAGTAAAAATAAAAATATACTAAATGTACTTCTGAGCTAAAAAATAATTTCAGATGTCTTCAGAAGAATCGTAAGGCGATTCTTTGTATTTGTATTTATTATTTGCTTTTCTAACACAACAAGATACAATATCTTCTAAATTACAGCATTAGAATCAGATACGTTATAGGGCATGGTTTGCATAAACAATTTTTAAACTTAGCATTTAACATTATAAATAAACATTTAACATTTAAATTATTTATGATTTAAGAAATAAAAATAATCAAACACAAAATTTAAAACAAAGTTATATCTAGGTCCTAAATGTTCTGGTTATTAGCAAAGTGAGTTATTAACAATTTTTTGAATTTTAATGCGTTGCGGGTGAGTTGTATTTCAGTGGGAAGATGGTTCCAGAGGTATATTGTGGATATATAAAATTGGTTATAAGAAGCACTCTTGCGAAATCTAAATAAATCTATTGTTTCTTAAGGATGAGGTGAATGTGAACTTGTTGTATAGATATTTAGGCTCTTTTGTTACTATTATTTTATGCAAAAAGACTAAACTTTTAAACTTGAGATAGTCATTAAAGCGCATGCCAAAAACACGTTTGGAATATGGAGATACATGATCAAATCTCTGTAAGCCGAAAATGTAACGAGTGATGTTATTAAATGTTGTAACAAGCTTACGTTTGTCAGTGGCATTGCAAGCAGCAAAGACTTCGCAGCAATACAAAAGTGTTGGTATTAAATACGATTTGGCTAGCATCATTCTTATCCTCTGTGGAGTAAAATGTTGACTACACCAAAGGCTTCTAAGCATGGCATACGTTCTGCCACATACTTGGTTAATATGATCCGACCAAGTAAGCGTACGGTTAAAAGTAACACCCAAGTTTTTTACTGTATGTACTAGTTCGATTCGAGTACCTTCAATATTAACATTAATGTCATTTATAATGTCAGTGTTAGACCTCGCACCGATTATAAGACATTTTGACTTGTTTGAATTTAGTCGTAATCCATTTGCGGATGCCCATTGAAAAATCATGTACAGATCGTGGTTAAGTTTATTCACTACATGACGAATTGATGTTCTGTTACAGCTCAAATAAAGTTGGACATCGTCCGCATACATTTGTATACACGAGTATTTTATTTGCAAGGGAAGATCATTAGCATATAACGAGTACAAAAGTGTGCCAAGAATAGATCCCTGGGGAACACCTCTCAATGTACTCAAAGGCCTAGAAAAGGTACCATTGTTGGCAACTATATGCGATCTATCACCTAGATATGAAGCAACTAATTTTGTTGCAGTTTTTGAAAAGTTAAACATTCTTGCAAGTTTCATAGTTAACATCTTGTGTTCAACGGTGTCAAAGGCCTTAGAATGGTCGAGTAGAATCAATAACGCAATCTTGTTATCATCCAAACTACTTCGGATGTTTTCAACAACTTCGGTTAAGGCTGTAGTGCAGCTATGCTGAGGTCTAAATCCAGATTGACGGTCCGTTAAAAGATTATTATCATATATGTGTTTTGAGATCTGCTTATGTATGAGGCGTTCGAAAACTTTAGAAAGGAAGGGAAGAATGGCAATTGGCCTGTATTCCTTACCATCTTTGGGTATAGGAATAATTTTCGCACACTTCCACCCAGATGGAAAAGTACTTGTGGTGACTGCCGTATTAAAAATGTGGTTTACGTGACGAATTATCCATGGTAAAATAAGTCTTATAAAACGAGGTTGAATGTCATCTAGACCGACAGAATTGGACTTAACGGCTAAAAATCCTTCAGCAGTGTCTTCTAAGTTAAAACATTGAAAGTTAAACTGGTTTACAGAATCACTTAAAGCAATATCGTCATAAAAATCAAGTTATACCGGTGGTTGTAGAATATTAGTAAATTTTTGATTCAATACATTAACATCAATCAAACTTACATTAGCGCGTGTACCAACTATACCAATTTCACGAATTTGCTTCCATTTTTGTTTAGTGTTGACTGCGGTCTGAAATTTTTTACCATAGTATGTTAGTTTATCATGTCTTATTTTAAATAAAACTGCTCTTCTTGCCAAACGATAATGATTTAGTAAATCTTGTGTTCTGTAGCGTTTCCACTGATTATAAAGTAAGTCACGACGCTCTATTAACAGTTTAGTCTCTGATGTAAGCCAAGGACTTATCCGACCATTTGTATTTCTATGTTTAAGGGGAACGTGTTTGTTAAATATAGAAAGAACAAGACTATTAAGATACTCGACTTGCTCACTCACAGACGAAAGGTAATATATTCCATCCCAGTTGGCATAGGAAAGATCTTCTTGGAGAGATGCCATATTGATGTTCATAGAATTTATTAACCCTCTAACTCTCATTTTAAGCGGTAATTTTTGACCTTTTTCCCAACTCTTACATAAAAGTATACTAAAACGGCACTTTGAAGGGTTAAAATGTTCGACGAATATTTTCTGCATCAAATTTCACTAGGGGTCTTCTAAGACCAAAAGTTCGTTCAATGTATCTAAAACGAATTCTCGAAATTTCGGGCATTGAAATTTTTGAATTTCTTGAAAAGGCGTTTGGTACTTCTGACCTAAAAGACTATTTCAGATTTTTTGTCCTTTTTTAACTTCTACACTAAAACGGCAAGTTAGAGGGTTAAAATATTCGACGAATATTTTCTGCCTTTAATTTCACTAGGGGTCTTCTAAGACCAAAAATCGTGCAATGTGTGTAAAACGGGTTTCCGAAATTCCTGGCCTTGAATTTTTTTAATAGCTTATTAGCTAACTTTTCAAAACCCTTTGGCAGATTAGCTCTACTAGTAGTCTACTTTCATTTCGCGTTGCAAGTGTTGAGGCTGGATTTTTTTGTTGCACAGTGCAATCATTCTACTTTAAAAATTTTATGTATTTAACTATATAACTAAGAAAAAAGGGTATGGGAATTATTGCTTCTTATTTTAATTTTTTAACATGAAAATAATTTATATTTTTCTTCTTGTACAGTTGTTGTTGTGTATAAAATAAACACGCGCGTATGCACGAATATGTATTTTCGAAAGGTTTCCATTCCATTTTGGATTGTTTTAAGTACTTTTAAGTGTTTATCGTACTTAAATTTTTGAGTACGACTCGTACTTAAGTAAGAAGAAAATACTTAAATTTAGTACGAGTTTTTTCTTTCTGTGTACGTTTTTCACTTAACACTAATGTGTAGTTAGCGTGTCAAATATTGAATGCAAAATTTATACTAATAAGCGATATGCACCACGGTTGTAGCGACTTTCAACATTGAATTTTCTTTGAATTCCAATAAGCGTTAACAATATTGATTTTCAATAATAAAAGTCAACTGCTGGAAAAATTTTGCACAAAAAAAAAAAAAAAAAATATTGAATAAAAGTAAAACAACAAACGAAAAACAAAAAGTTTTTATATCCATCACAATACTATAACCAAAAATCACAAAATAACGCAGGTTATACGCAAACACAAGAAAACAGGTAATAAGAAAAATATTTGTTTGCATAAAAAACTACTTAAGGCTAATGCAAAAACGTGTATTATCTCACTCTCAATTATAACTGGGGCTTAGATATGAAATAAATTTGCCGATTTATTTTATATAAGAAATGAAAACGACAACTTCTCACATTTTTGCGTATATTTTTAGAATACAAGGAACATTATTGTCATACAAGAAAATACCATTAACGTTAAATTCTATTTTCAACTGCTTTATCCGCAACAGAACAAAATGACAAATATAAAACAAACCACATGTCAGACTATAAATTACATAGAAAAAAAAAGAATATACAAAGTACGCCTTTTGTCTGATCCTCTTTGTATGATATGATTATGTTTTTATTGAAAAATTCTTGAATATTACCATTATTTATCTTTTGTAATACATACTTATGTTTATGGGATCTTTGTTTAATCTCTTATATGTCAAATGGTCCTGCAAAATATAATTAATACTCAAGGTTTCGTTTAAATGTGCTAAATTTCCATTTCATAATATTGACAAATTGAAATTTCACTGGTTGCTTAGGCCAGATCGTCAGGAAACTTCATCAAAAGATTTTAGAAAAACTAAAGACAAACAAACAAATAAAACGGTTAAGCGAATAAGAATTATAAACCCCAGTTTTACCTGTAACAATATCAAAGCTTAAACAAAAACAACAACAATAAACAGTGAGTTCATCTTTTCTTACAGTCCCGACCACAATTGGTTGATTTTTTGTCAACTCTAAATGTAGTTGTAAGTGGGTAAAGAAAAAACAAAAATAAAAACAAATTACTTTATTTTATCTATTTTATTTTTGTTGTTTGGCCAATTTAGTTGGTTATTAAATAAGATTTTATTTTAGCTAATACGGCCTTATTCATTTTATTATTTTATTTTGCCAGTTCAGTTTTATTTACACTGCCACATGCATATTAGCTTTCAAAGTTTTTCTTGGGATTCAAAATATTAATTTACAAGATTTCGTTTAAATGTGCTAAATTCCCATTTCATACTATTGATAAGCTGACATTTATTGTTTTTTTATTTTTTCCATAATAATCAGGGGTGAAATCGAAAACGTAAAACGAAAGAATTTGGCAGTTCTTTTTATCAAACTTTTAATAAAATTTTTACAATTTTTGTTAAAAAATTCTGTTTAATAGAGCATTATTTGTATAATAATTGTCATACATTTTTTTTATTACAGAAATCTTATTGAAAAACTACCCTTGCAATTCTTTCGTTTTACGTTTTCGATTTCCATGACACACCTGAATATTTTAAGATCTTGATCTTTTTTTGAAAAAATATTTCTTTATTGCGTATCCAATATTTCCTTATCAGAATGGATAACTTTTCCAGGAAATAAATAAGATTAAAGAATTAATAATTATATCATATTTTTAATTTAGTTGTTCAGATAGCAATAGTTTTTAGTGTTAATTCAACATAAAAAGATTGTTGTTGGATTCTGCTTTTTATGTAAAAAGAGTTTTTCGTATCATACTTTCGGAAAACAATCGCGTTTTTGTTTTTTTTTTAATTTGTTCGTTTGCTACTTTATTGGTACACTCGCCATTTTTATTTGTTCGTTTGGTACGTTCACCATTATTGCGATTGGCGAATTTAAAATACTGTTTAGCAATAGATTAAAGGAAGTAAGTTCACGTTTTCTTTATTCTATAACCAAACAGCCGCAGGCGTATTTTAAATTCGGCAACCACGATAAAAGGGTGATTATATTTTTTTTTGCTACGGCTATAACTATTATTATGAAGAGACCTTAAATATATCAGTAGTGATAGTTAAAAAAAAATGGTTACACATTCTTTACAGAAAACAACAATTATCTTCTAGCACAGTGTAATTAATTTTTATGATGAACATAATTGGGGGATTCACAAGGTAACATAAAGTCATATGTCTTAAAAAAATTACAGGAAATATTTCTGACTACTGTGGGCAACCGCTTATAATTAAGATTTCTACCGTACAGTTATGATGAATCAATAAACACAGGATTAACATTTTTATTTTGTTTGAAACACAACAATATTTTTTTATACAAGTTTTAAATATTATTTAGGACAATAGTTAGTATTGTGGTTATTTCGTTGAACTATTTATGGTTTTTAATCCAAATTTTTAATATTTTTAATTAGGCTTAAGTTCATGAAATTTAATTTTTATTAAATTATTTTTATGAAGAAAGGAATTTTACAACATGAAAATCTGAGGAGATCGAGTGGTTGCGATCGAAACATGTCATGGTAACCTGCCGGCCAGGGTTCGAGCCCGAGCCACGTCAAGAATGAAAGATTATCAATAACAATTTTAATTGATTTTCATGTTGTAAAATTCCTTTCTTCATAAAAATAATTTATTTCATATTCATATATATTCATAAATGGTTCAACGAAATAACCACAATACTAACTATTGTTAAAGCTAAGGCACGAGCTCTATGTGTACATTTGTCCTTCAAGTTGTGCTGAAAAAGGTCAACAGAAAAGAGAAAGACAAAGTGAAAAAACAAAAAAATGTACTTGGACTTCAAGAAAAATTCTTGACGAAAGTACGAAAAATAGAAGTAAAGGAAAAAACATGTAAAGTCAATTAAAATGGATAATCATTCAGGAAAGCAAATTTCGATCTACCAAATGTTAAAATACAATTTGGTTTAAGGATTGATGTTTGACTAGTGACGTCAGCAGTCGTCGATGGCTGCGAGTGTAAGACGGCAAATCCATCTGAGGAGATCGAGTGGTTGCGATCGAAACATGTCATGGTAACCTGCCGGCCAGGGTTCGAGCCCGAGCCACGTCAAGAATGAAAGATTATCAATAACAATTTTAATTAATTTTCATGTTGTAAAATTCCTTTCTTCATAAAAATAATTTAATAAAAATTAAATTTCATGAACTTAAGCCTAATTAAAAATATTAAAAATTTGGATTAATTAGGACATTATGACAATATGACTTGATAGCAAACCTTGTGAATCCCCCAAATATTACATACATATGTATGTAGGTCAAAAATTTTAAGACTCCTGGTTCTTTGTGTTTTGTGATTAAAAAAGTTTGATTTAAGATTGTTGTTCACAATATGCGTCAGTGCTATTGGATTAAGAGTTTGCACTATTCTAGTGATAATGCAATAATAATGCACTATTCATGGTGTGTTTTAATATTAAAGCAAAAGTAGTGCATTTTTGGCATACACTCAAGCGCAAAAAATAGTGCATTCGCGGTGCCAAAGTTAGGGATAATGCAATAATTTTACATTAAAATATTTTCTGATAAATTTAGTAGTTGTGTAAAAGTAGTGCATATCATCCAGGTTTGGTTGTCATACCATTTTGCTCAATAATCGCACTAAAAAACACTGTGGTGATTAAAAAATCTGACAAATGGGGCAACCGGCGGGTTAACCGTACACAGAAAAAAATAAAAATTTATTTCAATTAAAAAATTTTTTATATTAAATAAGAAATTAATTAAATTTGCACCAGTAAGCAAATTAATAGTACCAATAAAACGTTTAATTCACTCGATTAACCGTTTAATTCACTTGATTAAACGTTTAATTCACTTGATTAAATTTTTAATTAAAACAGATTTTATTTTTGATTAAAACTTTAATTGGTGAACAATTTTGGAGAATTTGTTTTGTGTACGCTGAATCCAGTGGTTTTAACTCTTTTTTTAGCTACGCACTTGTTGTCGTGATATACCGTTATTTCGAAAATAAAGGAGCGATCCCGAATTAAGTTAACCCGCCAGTTGCCCCGCTTGTCAGAAAAAAGTGTAAAATTCTAGCACAGTGTAATTAAAATCTTTTATGAAAATTATGGATCTGTAAAAGCCTAAGTTGCGTTAAAAAACTGATATTTTTGGTCAGAATAATTTTTTTCTTAGCTCGTCATTAAAAAATTGGTTGATATATTTGAGTTGCCTGTCACGGTACATAATATGCCAATGCTTTATCGACCGGGTCGGTAAAGAGAAAACATGGCAGCCGTAACCTGAACATCTGAGTTATTAATACCCCTTAAAAGTGCGGATATTACTGCCATCTGGTTTCAACAGGTTGGTGCCACACGGAACATATCCAGCAAAATTGTCATTGATTGGTTATGCAATTTAACACTACTTGATTATTTTTGTAGGGCTAAAATATTTGAGAGTGAATAGGATCGATTGCAGGCCTAAAACTCAAAATCCGTAACGCTAGTAACGAAATAGACTCGCCATTTTGAGTAAAATTTGAGTAAAAGGTTTCAACTAACAAATTTATCTGTCGTAATGGACATCTGTCCCATATAATTTTTTATTTATAATTGCCAAATTTTACTTCCTTCTAATAAAAAATTTGTTTATCCCTTCTAAATTTTTTGTTTTAGAAAACTTAGTTCTTTAAAAAAACCTCCTAAAATATAATCTTTAAATATTTTTACAGAAATTGGAAAGTTTTTATTATTTTTTGTTATTTGTTTAATTAAAAAAGAGAAAAATAAATGTTTTTTAAAAATATTTCGTATTTATTATTTTGTTTTTTTTTTAAAATTTTTTTAATTGCATTTTTAATAAATTAAATAAATATTAACTTAACTTTGTTTTTGGTTTTTGGGATGACATTTGGTCGCGATGAAATAAAATTAGAAATTGGAAATCGTAAAGAATAAAAGACAGTCTTAGTAATAGAAGGAAAGGAGAAAAGAAAGTTAGAAAGAAGGAAACGAGAATAGAAAGAAGACAGGAATAAAACAGTTTTGGTAGATGTGTAGACTAGAAAAACTGAAAATAATGACTTGTGTGGCCTCTTCATTTCTAAGAGATTTGTGAGGTGAAATATAAAAATAATTAAATTAATTTTTTTTTTAACAACTAATGAAAAAAATAAATAAGCATTTAAATGTTACCACTTTTTTCTCCGAATTTTGAATGTCCTTTTGAGCACGGTTTTTTTTTCTAGAATTGTCCTGGTTTAACTTTCGTTAGGGCACAAAGTGTTTTCTTTTCAATCACTTAGTGATTAATTTAAAAGAATAGAAAGCTGGTTAGAAATTTACAATAAATCGCTAACATTCGCTTTCCCACTTATCAGGGATAGTAGAAGGGGGAGGGGGGGAATTTAAGAAGAGTTACTGTAGCTGCTGGAAGAGCCAGTGCTACTGGAGCCCGCGTATGATGAGCTGCTGCTGGGATGATAAGAACTGTAGGCCATATACTGAGCATCAGAACGGGCATAGGGGCCACCGCTCATGGGCTCCCAGCTGCTGGGATCGTAAGAGGAGGCAGTTGAGCTGGGAATACCGTATTCAGCAGCAGGCATGGGTGGCATCATTGGCATCATGGTCATCTTCATGCCGCCCAACTTTTGAATCAAATTGTAGATGATGAAACCCAAAACCAATTTAATAGCGATTTTAGACAAGATTAAAGCCTTGAAAGCTTTAAGTCCAATCAAACCCATTAAGATTGGCATAATAACCTTCAATTTAAATTTCATGAGCAACAACAAGGGCAAGAAGAGTTTGTCCTTCTTCTTATCACCACGGGCTGGAATGAGAAGCAAGCAATTATGTAAAGCTTGAAAGAAAATAAATAATTTTAGTTAAAACTCACCTTCACTTTGGGGAATTTCCAAATCGAAACCACGATCAGCACGGTAAGACAATACAGAGTTGGCAAATATAGTTTCGGGCAATTGTACATGAATTTCATTAGTGTTCAAAATGCGGGCAACACGATCGGTGATTACCTTATCGATAACATCATCATCAAAGGCACGACCACTTACATCTTCCTCAACACCGGTTACAGTATCCAAATAGGTTAACACCTTCTCCTTCAAACAATGCATAGCATTGCTGTTAAAACAATTATCCACAATATTCGAAATGAGTTCGTCGGAGCTGTGAATCCGTGGCTCGGCCACAGAATTGTCAATAGCAGCAGCATTTAGGGGAGCCGAAGCGGCCAGCAATAAACAGCCTACAGCCAAAAAGGATGTAAAACGAAAAGCCATTTCTTGTTTTTTTTTGTTTGTTTAAACTACTTATTATTAAACCAGGTTTATTCCTTTAACTGTATTGTGCTACTGGTGTTCACAATGGAATTGATATGAAAACAATGATATCAATTTCAACAAATACCGATGATTTTATACTGCCGCTCCCCCATACAATAAAACGCCACCACATACCCCATGCACACAAATATCCAAAAGAAGCAAAAACAAAAACAACAACTCTTTCGTTGTACTTAAGAGCGTCAAAACCAAAAGCCCATACGGAAAATTACAACTAAAGTAACAATTTTTTATAACAACATACGACAGTTGACCCAAGCCCCAACATAATCGATTCAGAAGTACCAGAGTTTTAATGTTCTTTTTTGTTTTTGTAATATTTTGTTCATATTGGGAGTATTGGGTGAATAGAAACAACAATTTGTTTAAGAAATTAATAATTTTTAAAATTATTAAAAAAAACGATAATTTTTGGTAATGGCCTAAACCGTAAGCTTTCTTTCTTACCCAAACTCAATTGAATGCCAAATATTGAAAATACTAAATGACTTAGTAAGTAAGCAAGCAAGCGAGCAGCTAACCAGCCAATCCAAATCGATTGATTTCATCACACCGACCGACAATGTATTACGATGACTTCCCCAGCAATTGCATTTCAATCCAAAAAAATCTAGTAAAAACACTCTCACGCATGAGCTGAATGTCGACTTTTTCCACTATGAACCACTACAATCAGACAACTCGCACTTGGTGCTGTCGCACTTCTTGCGCAAAGCAAAACTTTTGATTTTACAATGTTGAGGTTGTTGTTTTGGTCTTAATTAAAAAAAATTAGTATTCAAAACTCAAAACTCTTACGATGTTCAATTACAAGTGACAATAATAAAAAAAAAATACAATAAACTAAAATTTTGAAAATAAACAAATACCAATGCAGAAATATGTACTTAAAGACTGTCTATCTGTCTGTCCACACACATATAAAATACCAAAATGTTACTCTGGCAAACTGCAACCAACAATTTCATATTTGAACGCTTAAAAATTTCATTTCGACTTGTTTTTGTTATAGGTGCCAAAAAAAAAGCCAATAGTTTTCAACAAGCCTTTTCTCTTTCCATCCCTGATTACCTTTCCCTAGACAAGTTACCAAAAATTTTCTATATTTCTGTTTTTTTTTTTTTTGAAGAATTTTACAACGAAATTCATTTTTCAATTTCCGTTTTAAGTTTTTGGTATTTGCTTAAATTATTTTTCTATTTTCATTCAAATTTTGTTTTTAAACAAACACGTTATATGAACATTATTCATATTAGCAAAGCTATGCAAATGAATTTTTAGTATTTCCTCCTCTTTGACCACCGCCAACTTCTATTACCCACCCACCGTTTTCAATCATTCTGATTTACCATATTTGTTATACAACTTTCATTACTTTATGTAGTTAAAGAGTTTGACGCGTTTGATATTTTTTTTTGCTTTTTCAAATTCCTAACCGTGCTTTTTTTTTGTCAAACCTTAAGTACGTGTTTGTTTCGACCACATGCACCTTATAGTCGCTATTATTAATGTAAAAGTTGTTTGGAATTGCACAATGTATTTAACGGGCGTCTTATTTGTTTTTATATATTACAAGGTCGTTGTTCCAAATTATCAATATTTAAATCAAATTTATGCCATACCATATTTCTTAAGAGTTGTATTGTCTTATGCAAAAAAAAAAAAAAAAAAGTTCAAATTAGTTATCGATACACTAAGGGCTAAAAAATCAGAGCAAGTTAAACTCTCTTTTTGACCATATGAATTTTATAAGATTTATCGTAGTGCTGCCACATGTTATTTTTTTAACAACTTATAATACATGGGACACTGATTTATAGTTGTTAGGTTTAAACTACATATAAATTCAAGTTTAGTTCAACTAAACCAGCGTTTAAACCATTAGTGATTTATAAGCCATAAGCCTTCATACTTTTAATAGTTTTTTTTTGCTAGGTATTGGGCATATATATTTTGAATACCACCTCTCTGAATCCGAAACTGGTTTTACTAAGTTTTTTATGGCTTCTGAGATATTAAGCAATAATTTTGCTCCATATAAACTATTTTTAAGCTTATTAAGTATTCATTTGCTCTACACACCACTGTTTGGCGAATCCATCAAATTTTTCATACAAAAACGTACAAAATAAATATCACTCTGGCTTTGGTCCATTGGCGTAAGTAGTAAAAGCGTAATAAAACAAAATGACAACAAACAAGTAAGAGTGCTATATTCGGCTGTGCCGAATCTTATATACCCTTCACCATTGTGCGAGCAGAATACAGAGCAACTAGACAAAAACTAAATAAAACTGGTAAATATTTTTTTTTAAATAAGAGACAACCGGTTTTGAACTTCGCTTTTCATAAGGGCCCAGAATATATATACTTTATAGGGTGTAGGATCAATATTGTAGAAATTACAGTTATATATACCTTTTTTACCTTCGGTGAAGGGTATAAACAGAGTAATTTTCGGGAATTCAGGGGTCTAATCACCGCATTCGATACTATCGTATCGAATAAACTATTGAATTTTTTTGCATACGATAGACACTGGCGAATCGAATGAAAACTCGATAAATGTAATGGCGAGTTACTCGATGTCGAATGCTTTTATTTCAAATTCAATACATTTCATTCGATATCGAGTTTCAAGATACCAAAATTAATAATTTTGATGAATTTTGCTCGATATCGTATGCGGTGATTAGACCCCAGTATTTCGGTTATAACTCATACAAATTTCCGACATTTTGGTATATAAGTCATATACATAGGACATATGGCAGCCCTAAAATTTAGGTTTTTATAAAAATTTTGAAGTTTTTTTAGCCCATTTTTTGAGTATTTTGCTCATAAATTACCCATTGTCTAACCGATTTGATAGTTTTATATACCGACGTGTTAAGGAAGAATTTTACCATTTACTTAAGTTATATTTATATATAAACATTTATATAAACTTGTAAATATATATTTTAACAAAGTTAATTATAAAAAGAGTAATTTTTGGGGATTCAGTATTTCGGTTATAACTCAGCCATTTTTTAGCCGATTTGGCAGATTTATATTCCGACGTGTTGAAGAAGAAATTTACCTTTTACTTTAGTTATAAAGTTTGGACTCGTGGAGATCTATGGTTCCCGAAAGTGGGTATTTAAAAAAAAAAAAATTTAATTTTGGTCATAACTTTTTTTTATCTGAACCGATTTTCCCAAGATTTTTTTAAAATATGTTCTACTAGAAATTTCCGATATTTTGGTATATAAGTCATATCCATAGGACGTATAGCAGCCCTAAAATTTAGGTTTTTATAAAATTTTTAATTTTTTTTGTACGGGAGGTACCACGCCCACTTCTCCAATCCCGCCCACATTTTGTAGGATGGTGTATATTGGCAACCTAAATGTGTGTACCTAATTTGGAAACTTTGGCTCTTGCCGTTCTCAAGATATACAGAAATAAAAAAAATACAACAACAACTAGGGATTTTTGGAAAAATTTAGGGGTAGCCGTGGTTTTTTGCTCATATCTCCGTCATTTTTGGACCGATCTGGCTGAATTTCAATAGCAAACATAAACGGAGTATATGTGACATAAATATACATCAACCTAGTCCACATCATTTCTGGGGTTTTCGGAAAACCCATTTCAACATACACACGGACAGACGGACAACCGGATTTGAACTTCGCTTTTCATAAGGACCCAGAATATATGTACTTTATAGGGTGTAGGATCAATATTGTGGAACATACAAACGGAATGACAAAGTTATATATACCCTCTTACCTTCGGTGAAGGGTATAAAAAATTAATTTAAGTCTTTCTTCGCTTCATTGCCGTATAAAAAAAATAGTTAAAACAAACGAAAAATAAAATGTCAACAACTCAATACACAGCAGTAAGTGTACGTATGCAGCATAAAAAGCTACTTATTTAAAATAAATTTAGAAAAAAGGCGTATGCGGCACACAACAATAATTTTCACTTTCAATAAAATACTATTAACTTCAAAGTTCGTTCATGAACGTTCACAAAAACTTAAATTTTTCTTCAAAGCATATGCCAGAAACAGTGGTAAAAATACACAACAAATCTATCTAGTATATTTTCAGAAAACTTCATGTAAACCTTCTTTGTCGTTTTTCTCCATAACGACCTTTTGGCATATGGACCAAACCAATAATGAGCTGAGGAAGGTTCAATATTAGAACATAATTACCTTGACCATTCACCTAATCGTTGCTTAGAAGCAGACCGAACTTCTCCCAAGCCAATAACCAGGTCCTATTTTATTGTGTGTGAACTACAAGTTCTCGTAGCGATCTTTTAGAAGCCCTGAAAAGTATAAGCTAGAGGCAGATTTAAGGAAATGGCTGCCCCTATATATACAAAGTATTCCCTTTAAGGGAGTATCTAATTTAACATTTAAATTTTACGGTACAATAATCTCAGAGTCGACACAAAGCGTATACTTCTGCCAGCGTGTGTACTGGCTTCCGTTTGTGCTAGATAGAATTCAGTCGTGATATGCCAATATTAAGCCCCGTGAGTGCATCGGCGAGAGAAACATTGATCTTAAAACGCCAATGGAGATTCCCTAAAGAAGTTCCAGAGGACATACAATGTTAAGGACTACCTTAGGTATCATACATCCACAAAGCGTACACCGTCGTGAGTGGGAAATTACATCACCCACACACAGGTGAAAGGTTGAGTGCATAATTCGACAGAAATTTGAGAGACTAGGACCAAAGTTACAGTGGTTCTCATGGTTCCTGATAGCATCGTAACCCGAGATCTACAAGAGACCTGCAAACTTTGCCTTTAACGAGTTAAACAATAAGGAGATATGCCGACGACTTAAAGCATTTTAAAACAAATACTATGAAATGGGAATTTCGCACATTTAAACGAAACCTTGTTGAAAAGCGATTCAGTTCTTTCTAATTAAAAGCGTTTTTTTACATAAAATAGCCTTTGATTGCTGAAAACACCGTGCTTGTTTTAAAATATAACAAGCGGACACCCGGTGGGTAAACCTAACTGAAGTTCTCTGAGTGCAGTGGTGCCAACTGTTATTTCGGGAAAGAAATGGACAACCGGTTACTGCACTAAAGATCCAATGAGATTTGCCATGGAATTTGGTAGCAATATCGACAAGCTATTGCAATTACTGTTGTAGCATTTTAAATGTTGAGTTAAAAAAGTAATTTTAATTAACGGCTAATTTCACGATGTCGAAAGAACGCTAGCTTTCTCTTCCATAAATACATTTGAAACAAAAACAAAGTTTTTAGATTTTTTTTGTTTTGTTTTATATATGGCGGATTCACAAGGCGTCATAAAGTCAAAGTCTTAAAATAATAACACGAAAAAACGTTGTGAACAACCCCTAATAATTTAGTGTGCTATTTTGAATTTAAATCAACTGCTTTAAAACAAATATAAAAAAATTAATATTTATCTAAAGTCAAAATATTTTTTAACTCTAATCCATGAATTAATAAATAAAATTAGATTTTTCCTGACTATTTTCCATTTTTCAGACGCAAACCATAAATAAATTTTATTTTGTTTGTTTACCATACATCAGAGTCCTAAGCCGATATAATTTGACGCCGCAAGTCTTTTGTTGCAAAAATTGCTAGCCGCAGGTTAAATTGGGATATTAGCCGGATAAAACTATACCATCAACGGCGAAGGCTAGAAAAACTGATGCGGATCGGCTCACCCGCTCAGCGCAGGTCTCTTCTGATTTATTACGACAGCACAATAAACAAAGCAAGCAAAGTTCCATAAATTGAAGACACTTTTTGTTAACAAAGCAACAACAATATTTTTAAACCATTGTAAAATGTTAGAACATTATCCTAATATAACATGATAGCACACCTTGTGAATATCAACTATACACGAAAAGCGTTTTAAATTGACTTTGTACCATGCACTATTATTCTCTATTGCCCAACAATTTCTCATGTAGTTGTCGTTATTATTTCGTTGCTTTATTCCGTCTCTTAAAATGTCTGAGTAAAGAATATTTACAGGTAAATGGGTTGTGAGAAGGGCGTGGAATTTCAAGCATTTGTTATTAGAAAATATGCGTATAAAATATAGCTAACAAAATAAAAAATATGCTTTTTAAATTTATAAAATATGCATTTATTTTTTTGTTATTTATATGCATTTACTTTTACATTTAAAGCTACATTAACTTACAAACAACAAATTTTTTAATAGTAAACTTTATTTTTATTGGCTGTACTTAAAATTTAAAACTATATACAGCGAATTCTTATTTTTCTAACAAGATACAAGTTTCTGTTAATTATATAACAAAAATTACTTAACAATAAAATATGTAATAATATGCATTAACAAATCGATGCCATTTTTCATTAAAAATTGTGATACGAATAAATACTAATTCCCTTAATATTTGCATGAAACTCCACGCCCTAATTATGAGTATAACTTTTCGACATTCAATTCAAATTGTGTTTAGCGTGAAAGTGAAATTATTTTAAAAGTGTTAATAGAACAACAAAACGTCACAAATTGAATAAATTAAATATGAGCTTAAATATGTAAATATGACAATTAAAGTAAATACACGCAAAAGGACTTATTGAAAGCGATTTAAGCTAATAACAATAGTTAATGAAAGTAATTCATTAGTTACTGAGCTACCTAAATAAGAGCGGCAAGCGTCTTTTTTATGTCAAAACTTATCATTTTCATACATTTTATACGAAACAAACCTTTAGAACGCGAATTTAACACCACCCGGCTGGAAAATCTTATTTGATAGTTCGCTTGGTAGTTTTATTTTATTGAAAATGTATTGGCAATAGAATTTGAATATTAAAAAAAAACGCTTGCCGCTCTTGTTTAGGTAGCTCTGTTAGGCAATTCACAAAGTGTTCTATTATGTCAAATTAACTTTATTTTCTATAATTTTATGAATGTGACATTCATAAAATTATATCAAATAAAACCGATATAACACAATAGAAAATTTTGTGAATTGCCTAAATAATTTTAAAGGTAAAAAACAACAAATAGTAACTTTTTACGATACAACAACAAACGACATGGTCACATCCAATAAAATTATTTTTATCGGAAAGTTATTCAGACTTATTATGAAAATGGGCGTTCAAATCAAAATGCGTATCGTACACTTCGTGATTTTTTCGATCAATTTAATCGTCAAAATGTGCGTACAATCGGAAAAATCGTGCAAAAATTTGAGCAAACCGGGTCTGTAGGAGATGTGAAAACACCAGTGCTTGCTCGTACTGCAGAACATATTGCTGCAGTTCGCGATAGTGCGGCTGAAGAGCCGTCCACCTCAACTTTTCGTCGTGCCCACCAACTGCACCTCTCACGCTCGTCGTTGATTAACATTATGCATAAAGACTTGCATTTACACGCTTACAAGGTGCAATTGTCGTCAATGGTCAGAATGGTGGCAAGAAATGGCAACAACAGTGGATGATCAATTTTCGAAGAAAATCATCTTCAGAGATGAGGCACATTTTCACTTTGTGGATTCGTTAATAAGCAAAATTGCCGCATTTGGGCGAATGATTATCCAAGAGCGATTGTCGAAAAACCAATGCACCCACAAAGAGTGACTGTTGGGTGCGGCTTATGGGCTGGCGGCATCATCGGGCTGTATTTTTTCGAAAATGATGCCGGTCAGGCAGTTATCCTGGGATGATAACGAACTTTTTATGTCCCGAATTTGAAAATATAGATGTGGACGATATGTGGTTTCAACAGCACGGTGCCACTTGCTACACAGCTAACGAAACAATGGCTCTTTTGCGCGACAAATTCAATGGCCGTGTTATCTCACGTAATGTCGATGTGAATTGACCGTTGGACTTCTTTCTTTGGGGTGTACGTCAATAAGCCAGCAACAATTCAGGAGCTAAAGGATGATATAATTCGGCACATTAACGGCATAGAACCTCAATTATGCCTCAGCGTCATCGAAAATTTGGACCATCGGATGGAGGCCGATATTTTGTTCCATACGTAATTGAAACATACCAATATTATCATAATAAAAAAATGACAATAATTTAATTTGTTATTAAGATTTTTGTATGACGTGCTAAATTCCCAATTTTCTATATTTGATAAATACACTGTGTTTTATTCAAAATCATCATCGGCCCTTAAATTTTAACCACCCAATATTATGTTTACCAATGTTGCTTTTGGAAAAGAGGACCATTTTTAATTTACGACATTCCAATTATAAGTGGTAAGCAAATTTCTGTTATTATTAACCATAACATGTTCGGAGGAAACCTTAATATTGCTGTGGTCTCCTCTTGTTGGTGGACTTTATTTTAAAATATGATTGTAGTAAAACCAGCGGTCTAAAAGACGTAAGTCGCTGTGAACAAACCTTTTGAGATAATATACTTGACATTAAACTTTTTTCTTTTGTGGGTTGTATTTGCCTGTTTTATCGTTACTACAATGGGATGTGTTCCGACGAAATCAGGGATCTGGTTCCCGAAACCCGTACATATGTTCGTAATACACGTTTTTCCTCAAGAGCCCATCCTTATGTGGTCGATTGACAGGTGAATCGTGCAACGCATTACAGGGAGAATTCGTTTTTTCCCGGACTGTTCGTATGTGGAATAACCTTCCTGCAGAAGTCTTCCCTCTCACTTACAACATGATTAAGTTCAAATCGAATTTTCACAAACACTACTCCCTCTATCCTCCTTCTCATAACCTATTTTCCTAGTTCCAACACAATGCAATGCATTAGTAGGGGTCATCCCCTGAGTGCTGGTCCTAACAGTAAAAAAAAAAAAAATATTATTTGAAACAGTGTTCGAAAATAATCAGAACATTATTAGCGTTCGGCTCACACACCCAGGAACGATATCCATTTTTTTTAATTGTTTGTGTAGAAACACATTTCTTAATACCGTTCGTAACTATTTTCAAGAAAGACCCGAACAATGTATAGTGTTCTGTTCTTCGTTAAAAACGGAGCAATTGTAGTGATACTATAGACAAACAAAAAAATTGTAGCAACGACTGCAGCACGAACTGCTTGTGTTTGTATTGTGTAAAATTATTTTGCTGGCTTTTTGTTTTTTTCGTATGTGTATTTTGTTTGTGTAAAAAATGTTTGTTTTTTTTTACTAGCCAAAAGGGACGAACATTAATGAGCCGAACCGAACTCAATGAAGTTTGTGGTTAAAAAAACCGAACGGAATTAAAAGTTCTCATCCTTTTGTTAAGTTCGAAAAGAACAGTATTATTTTTGTGTTCGAAAGATGACAAATAGGGAAACGTTATTTTTTTTTAATGATTTTCTACACAAACACTATTAGCGTTTGTGTTTTGCACACATCTACCGAACCGAACACGAAGAGGCGATATTTGTGGTTTTTTTGGAAAGCTGATTTGAAAGTGTACTTTGAGTTCATATTTTGATATGAAAAATTCAGTTTTTAATGGAAAATAAGAGTGATCAGAGAGTGACATCGTTTTCTCGGTTAGAGTGTTTTTAAATAAACTACACCGCTATTTTAAGTTATTTTCACACTTTTTTGTATGAAAAGCCCATTTTTAATTGATATAGTATGAGGGTTTACAGATTGTCATCCTTTTCGTGATAAGCTATTTTAAGAACTATAACATACAGCCATTTAAAGTATTTTTCATATTTTGGTATGAAAACCCCGATTCTTAGTGAAAAATATGACGTCCTTTGAAAAACTTGAAAAAAATTTGTCGTTTAACTTTTGCAAATTTATACATATAAAAAGAATTAAAATATGAAAACTCGAACTTAAAATTTTATGACTTTCTTTCCCTAGTGCGAACATCAGTGATGATAGAAAAGCATCCTTTCGTTATCTGTACTGGCAGGTGGCATTAATAAATCAAAGATGGCTTATATCGACATAAGGGGGGAAATTAAATTTTAATTTTTGTGACTTACTCTTGCTCTGGAAAATTAAGTTCAAAGGATCTACATTCTTGTAAAAGCGACTTGTACAAATTAAGCATAAATCAAGGCTGAACTGACGGCAGGCGATGGCTCAAAGGAATTTAATAATTTTTAATGTTGCCGTATCAACAATTTTATTAGTAGGCTTTCACAAACCGAAAAAGGTCACATTAACAAAAGCCCCCACATTTTAATGTTTTAAGAAAATTGTTACTTTTTTCCCTACGGCCATTTTTTCAGAAGAAAATTAATACGAATAGTAATTTGTCCCTGCGTGTAGCATTACTGTATGGGCTATTTTTGCGAAAGCGTTATCATGCCAGATGTCTTATTTCTGCAGGACATTTGTATGGGGTCTATTTTAAATAATGGAGCCTTATGAGCTGTTTTAAATCTACATTTATGTACACAGAAAGAAAAACACTCGGGTAAATCAAGTTTTGTATGATAACTTTAAGAAGAGTCGTACTCAAAAATTCATGTACGAATATCACTAAAACGTACTCAAAACAATCCTAAATCTGATTACTTTCGAAAATCAATCCCGGAATTTCTTGAAATAAGTATAACATTTTTAAATCAAGTAAAAAAAGATTAAACTTTTCGTTGTGTTTAACCCTCCAGCTTACGCATGTTTTGATTTTTTATACACATTGAACAAAGTTCTGGCCAGACTCATGTGTACCACTAAGAGTTAAAAAGTAAATTTGAACTCTTGCTTCTCATTTAGTTTATATTTTTGGTTAAATATGTACATAAGATTTCTTAAGTAAAAACCATATCGGGCATGATGTTGGTGTTTTATCATTCTGTAAGGTGTAATACGAGTAAGTAAATCAATCATAATAATTTTTCACTTCTAATTAGGGATAAAATCAACTTTATAATACTTGAATCAAGCGCATAACGAGATTGATTCAATCTTAAATGAATCTCATTTTCGGATTACTTCAAGTACGAAATCGGGATTGAGTATAGATAATTTAATTATTATGCGCTTGAAAATCCGTACTTAAATTAATCTTTCTGTACTTGATTCAAGAAAATCCGTACTCACCATACTATTAATACCGCTTCGGATTGATTTGAGTACGGATGGATTGATTTTTCTTTTGAGTGTAAAAAAAAGAAGTGTACACTTTGATGTCACCACTATCTGCGGAAACGGGTCGACCGATTTCAACCAGGGTACGTTGGGGATAGTCTGTAGATGGTTTATGTGAAGTTTACACGAAATTTTTCCATATAAAATGCCCCCCATTTTGAACTCCTCCAAAGCGGCTAGACCGATTTTTATTAAATTTTGTATTTCATATCGCTAGAGGGTGTAAAATAGGGCAAGAGGGAATAAGCTCCCCCTCCCTATATCTTCTAAACTGCTCAACCGGTTTTCTTAAAATTTGGCATGCATACACTGTAACATCTGAAAGGAAATAGGGCGTGAAATAGGTCAACAGCGCTAGCTGGTAGTGAACTAGTCTATCAGCGCCGGGGTTGCGGGTTCAATTTCCGCCTGCAGACAAGCGTAAAGCTTCGTGGGATTAGCTTAGTAAAAAAAAATTTAATAGAGAAAGAGTATGTTTCAAACTGAACGACATATTTATTAAATATTATTTTTTTCATTTCTCATTTCTCATTTCTTACGCTTACAAATTACATAATTTTTAACCCATTCGTTACAATAACCAGTACGTACTTTTTTAAAATGAATTTGTTTTTAAAACAACCAATTGTTTCATTGTACATACTCCTACTTCAGCAAATGTATATGATTAGTTTTTTTTTGTAGATAGTTGGAACATAAACAGCAAATGTTAAACGTGATTTACAATTGTTAAAAATTTAAAAATTTGCATGTTTATTTTATGTATGGGCATTTCCACGCAGAAAAAACCAAATTTACATATTTTTAATAAAAAACAGTAAGTTCATTTCAATAAGAAAATGAAGATTGTGAACATATAGAAAAGTCCTTTTTTATTTTTATTAATTTTACAACACCTTGAAATAAGCATAAACTGAATATGTACTCTTTTCTACCTCTTTGAACATTCTTCGTTTATTTTGAATTTTTTTTAATCCCTTTCTGAGAATTATTAAAAAACACTATCTCTGGAAATACTAGTTATACTCTTGCTTACTTTTTGTTAAAGTTTCTAGTTTCTAGGCTTTATAATAAGAGTTTTGTGGATTTATTTGTAAATAAAAATTTTCGGTCACACCCGTCACAATAAAAGTTGAAAAAGTTTAATGAAATTATTACTCTACATGATAAATGCATGATACTTTCCAATAATAACAAAGAAAGTGCAATTAATTATTAAATTATATTTTGTGCATCATTTTTTTAATATTAGAGAATTTAGTTAAAGGAAATATTTGGTCATACCAGTCACACCATATTTTTTCAATGGATGCCAAAAATAGAAAACGGAAGAAACTTAGATAAAATTTATAAAATATGAGCTGCATTTGGCTTTAGAAAGAGAAAGGGAGAGGAAAAGAAGAGATGCTAAGAAGAATATGATGGATAAGAAATCACTGTGTTTGGGTTTTCTTAAAAATTTGTATTAACGACTAGGGATACAAGTACATATTCGATACTTTTATATAAGTACCAAGTATTTTTGTTATCGATACTTAGCAACCGAGTACCAAGTAGTATCGATAAAAAAATACTCGGCTTCGGTCAAAAGTAATCGTTTCACTTTGGTATTGAAATTAATCTTAAATTTTTGATTATTTTCCAAAGCTGGAGTAGCAGTAACGCACGTTGGGTTGAATCGTGTTCAAAGTGGCGCTTAATTGATTTTTTAGAATTATTATTTTTTTATTAAATTTGGTACCGGATAAAAGAAGACAAAATTCTACCTCACTGGTACTAAAATGGTTATTCTAAGTTGAATACTTTTTCTGCATTATACTGTCAAAGTGGATGCATTTTTTCTAATTTTGGATAAAGTGAAAAAAGTTTAATTTAAACACAATTAAAGTAATTTATTTTTTGCTAAAAACTTTTAAAAGCTAAAATTTAATGATGGAACCTTCAACTTCAGGTATTTAAGTATATGGATAAAAAATTTTTTTTAGATTATTTTTGTCCAAGTGTTTTTGTTGTTTTATTTTGTAATGCTCCAAATTTGGAGTATTTTCTACTTTTGATGGATAATAACTAAAAAAGTTTGTAGTTGTTTGTTTTTAAACTTTATAATAACAAAAGTAAAATATTTAGGCTTTTATTTTAACAAAAAAAAGTTTGCGCATACTTGCGCGCCTTTCTTTAAAATAAGATTTTATGAAAAGACTCGCGCTGTTTGAAATAAAATGAATATACACATATTTTGTTATTACATTTTTGTTTTATTTTGTTATTCTTTATTGTTTATTATTTTTGTTATTATTCTTATTAAAATTATTACTAAAGCTTAAATACTAATATGTATATTAAATGCTAAAAAAACCAAAAAAATAAGTTAACGCACAAATTCGGTAACTTACGTTATTATAAATAAATTTCTTGATACAATTATATGTAACTCCCGAACACTGCATTTAAAAAATAACGTGTCACGCTTCCATCTCTTTTAATTGTTATAGTTCATTGTACCCTACATAAAAAAATTGGGCACAAGCATGTGAACATACATAGAAGTATATGGTACTACAGCTTTTGCTATCGCCTATTATATCTTAAGAAATACATGATAGTGAGAGTAATGATAGTGAAGATTATGATGAGGAAGGTGAGGATGAACTAAATGATATAGATGAGGAAGATTATGATGCAGATTGTTAAAACAATTAGTGCATAATATATAATTTTTTTCTTAAATTCAAACAAAATGCATAAAAAAATCAAAATATTATTTTTTATTTACATTTTATACAAATTTTAGAATTCATGAACTTTTGTCGTAAGGACAAATAGGAGCTTAAATCAATTATGTAGAAATATTTATATATGTATATATTATTTTTAATTTATCTTTTTAATAATATATTCAATATATTTAAATTTTAAATTTTATTTAATCATTTATAGCTCTGTATTTTAAATTTACAATAAAATTTGTAAATTAAGCCCATTTTCCACAAAATTGAAAAAACATTCCCAAACAGACAAAAAAAAAATTTTTTTTTTAATTTTTTTTGTTTAATATGGTTTCTTTTTTGGGCACAATTCTCCCGATTGTGGAAACATCATCACGATGTGCACGAAATGCATTTTGATTGAACGCCCATTTTCGTAAAAGGCTTTAACCATCTTAACGCGCTGCTCAGAGGTACACATCTCAATGATAGAAGCTGAAACAATGAAAGGTCAATTTAAGTTGCGCAAAAGCCTTGACGTCAAGGTGACTCACAATTAGTGGATTATGGTTTTACCATCCTTTATTACATATTTATCAATTTAAAAAGATAATACATATTTACATTTAAAATAAATTCATAGCGACATTCTTGGTTTCTGTAATAAAAGGTAAATAAAAGGTTGTTATCCTGAACGTTCTATAAAAGTTTGTTTCCTAAGATAAAAAAGATCTTTCAAAAGGAAATTGGTACTTGGGGGTAACATAAAGTGGTCTCAATCTTTACACTTTATGTTTTGCACAAAAATTCTAATGGGTCGTAGTTCTTATTATATTGTTTAGTACTAAAACAAACCTATACAAGTAAGTGTCTATACTTTTTTTCGATACTAAGTACGGATCGATACATTACGAGCGATACCATATCGAGTAAAAGTATCGATACCTTAGAGATATCGTTTCATCCCTATTACCGACCTCAAACCAAAGCCTGGTTGTACACATATTTTTGGATAGTTCTGCATCCTAATTAAAAAAATCGGTACAATATTTTTAACATTTGTCTGGATTTGCACGCTTCTAAGGATAAAGTAGTGAAGATATGTCAAAAAAATACCAAATATTCAAAAAATGCATAACTTTAAAATAGCAGAAGCAGCGTCTGTGTACATATGTTTGCTGTACATACTTATTTGAATTTAAAAAAATTAGTTTAAAAAATAGTCGCCTGGAATATTTTGCTGTCTATGATAGTACGGATAGCGAATTAATTTGTTAAATTATTTTCTTATGAGTTTATTTTTACATTTGTTACATTATTGAATTCAATAAAATGTGTGTTTTTTTTTAATTTTTTCGAGTTTTCTTACTAGGGCACACCCGTCATATAAGAAAGTCACACCCGTCACAAATTGAAAAAAGTTTTTTTTAGTAAACAATTTTTTTTCCAGCCAAAAAGTATATAAACATTCCAAAAAACATAAAACGATTAACTGTACTAAAGTCTTTGTGCCCAATCTGCGCAAATGTTACAGAAATGTTCCTTAAAGTCATAATTCTCTAAAAACTAAGATTTGTAAGGTCACACCCGTCACATCCATTTTGAGCAGATATCCTGTTCTTTCAATGTGCACCTGTTACTTATAGTCTTAAAGCTTAACATTCTTATATTTTTGAATTATATTAAACAAATTGAGAAACGTGGTCACACCCGTCACTATGGAATTGCCCATATTCTTTTTCTTCTTTCTTTCAAATAAATTTATAAAATTGTATCTGTCTCGAATTGTTTATAATTTATTATGCAATGCAATCAATAAACGAAAATCAGCAAATAGGGCAAACACAAAAAAGTGCCAAAATTGTACTTGGTTAATTTGCATTTATTGTAGTTGTTTACTTTTTATCTAATTCGTCTCTTTATCTGTCTTTTGTGTGTTCAGAGAACTACATACATACTTATGTCATGTAATGAATATTTTAATAAAGTTTTTGTTTTTATAATTTTATTTATTTATGAATAAATTTCTTTTAAATTAAATGTAAATTTAATATAATGGTTTGGAAATAAATCCTAAAAAATTATTGCGTAGTTATTCAAAGCGACTTAATAAACTGAATATTAAGCCCAATCCCCCGTATTCATAAACAATTATTAAAGTTAACAAATGTATAATATACAATCATCCTTTATATTTATATTATAAAGGATGATTGTCATAGAAAATTTCTGCTTTATACCTTAGTTAAATTTAAACAAATTTTATGAAAACAGGCAAATATGTTTATAAATAATCAACAAATCGAAATAGTCAAATCTGCTAAGAATCTCGCAATATTTTTAAATGACACTCTTACGTGGTCGAACAACATTAACTATGCTTGTGGTCGCATTTTTTGTAAGATTAGAACTCTTTGGCGGACCCAACATTTAACAACTTTAAGAATAAGAATGCTACTTGCCAAAACTTATCTGATGCCCGTTTTACTGCATGGTTGCGAGCTATTTGCTAAATGTAATAGTAAAGCAAAATTGAACGTTGCATTTAACAACATAGTCCGGTAAGTGTATGAACTTAATAGGCGTTCTAGTATATCTTTATTTTCATCTCGGCTAACTGGTCTTTCTTTAGATAATCTGCTGAACATGATAATGATTTTCAAAATATAAAGTTTTTTTTTAAATAAAATAAAAACTATAAAAGTGTTGTATTCGGCTGTGCACCACAGTATTGAGCCAATTGTTTTATAGCTCGTATGACATGGGGGCCAGGTAAAATAATACACCGATTTAGATTGTTTTTAATATTTAATACTCTTTATGTTGAAAAAATATCGAAAGGGTGTGAAGTTTAATACGCCAGTTTAATACGTCCTATACTTGTGATAAGCGTATTGCTAAAACAAACAAATTTTCTTTATACAAAAAAAACAATATAATTATTAAAATTAAAAACAATTACATTTTTTCAATTGAAAACAAACTGAAATTTGTCTTAAAAAAATATTTTTGTTTTAACAATTGAGATATTTTTTATTGAAGTGTTGGTGTTAAATTATGGTTTTTGATATTTAAATTAGGCTTAAGTTCATCAAATTTAATTTTTATTTAATTATTTTTAGTGATGGAAGGAATTCGCAACATGAAATGAATTAAAATTTTTTGATAATTTTGTTTATTCTTGAATTACGGGATTGAACTCGGGTCGAATTTATACGAAAAGCTTTAAACTTGATTTTCTCAAAAACTATAAGCGCTAGAGCAAAATTAGCCAAATTCTGTGATCACTTATGAAGCTTACCAAAAATCGACTTTTGGACTGATTTTATATGAAAAACTTTTAACTCGATTTTCTCGAAAACTATAAGCGCTAGAGCAAAATTATCCGAATTCTGTGATCACTTATGTAGCTTACCAAAAATCGATTTGTGGACTGATTGTATATATTGGGGACGTCCCACAGTGCTTTGTCCCCATATTACGGAGGGACATAAATAGAAGGAGATGTCAGAAAATTTTGAAATTTGGTGCACTAGCATCAAATAGCTTAGTTAATAAAAATATGAATTTTTGGAGAAGTCGGTCGAAGGACACGCCTACCTCCCATGTGTCCTGAAATGGAAAAATGTAAAGTTAGCTTCAATAATGCCCACAAAACTACAAAGAATGGTCATGTTGATACACACACAACTAGCAACGTGTGTGTAAATTTTCATTTAAATCTGAACAAGGACTCAAGGTCCTGCCATATATCCTTTTTCTTAAAAATTCTATAACACTTACAAGAACTGTCCCATCGTATTAAAATTTGTTATGAAAATTGATATTTGTTAGATATATATGTATGCCGAATTTTGGTAGAATCGGATTATCGATGGGAAAAATACAAAAACATCATTTAATGAAAAATGAATTAATTAAAAACGCCTAAAATGCTCTTGCAAAAATAACAAGTAAGAAAGTATAATCGGTCAAGCCCGACCATGTAATACCCTATAGCATAGTATTTTAAAACAAATTTCCTAGAGTCTATTCAAATTTCCTAGAGTGTAATCTATTTGGGCAATCATGGACCCGCCAGGACAAAATTATGTTATGAGGTTAAGATTCGTTTAAAAGTTCTTTCTGCCGAATATTATTTAGATATCTTCCTCTACATATATGAGTTTTTTGGATGAGGGTTTATATGGAACCTATGTTTTATTTTAGACCTACCTGGACAACATTTTGTCATGACATAGTAGCTATCGTAAAAGTCATTGTCGCCAATTTGTATGTTAATACTAATATTTTTAAGGAAGCTGGCATTAAAAGCTATTTTCGGGAGAATGATTTGTATGGGAGCTATGTTCAAAAATAGAAAGATTCCAATAAAATTTGATAAGCTGATTTTGATTGCAATAAAATTAGTTTGGTTTGGACCAAATTTAATCTTGCCAATGTAATAAGATGGTTTTTGTAAAATTATGGATCGATTCGTTCCATTTTCAATAGGCTTGGTCCTTGTACCAGTCAGAGCCTCTGGGACAAATTTCATGAAATTGTTGCATGGACAGCCAGCCGGCCGGACGGACATCGTTAGATCGACTCAGAAAGTGATTCTGAGCCGATCTAACAAATTATTTGGAATTATTTCTTATTATATTCCTAATTTATTTTCTTTAAACTAATTTATTTATTATTTACATATGTATGTTCATATTTTTTAATTACAATAAATCATCTTCAGTACTGGTTTCTTCCAAAAAGATATTGCCGCTCAACGAAACAATTGTTTCGTCATCTTTTACTGGTTCATCAACATTTTCTCTCAGTATATATTTCTCAATTTCTTCAAAAAATATATTTTTTTAAGTCTTTGGATTCCTTTTCGAAGACAACAACGGATCTAAGGAAAGTATTAAATGAGTCATTAAATCTTTATGAGTGTCTCTTCGTGACGTTTTTCTCGTATGGGACAGTCTTGTTTTTCTCACGATTTTGTGGTTGGCTTCCAATGCTTCTTCGGACAAGCACCCTGAAATTTATTTTAGTTATTAGTTACGTTTCATTATAATTACAAGCCACTTTAATACCTTAATATTTCTTATTATGTTCCTAGTTTATTTGTTTTTAACTAATTAAATCTATGAAAATTTTAACAAAAATCACGAAAATAGCATTTTTTTTAAATACGTTTTTTTTCAAGTTGTGGGAAAATTTTTTAATTTGTGTTTCTTGTACTTTTAAGAAAACAGTCGAAATTATCGAAAACAGAAAAAAACCCTTAGACGATATTTTTCTTTTTTTTTAATAATCCACCAAAGTTAAAAAATGTTTAGAGCTTAAGTAAATAAAAAGCATTTTTTAAACCATTAAAAAATATGTATAGGAACATAATTCACCTAAAATTTTTTTATAGTTGGTTAAGAATATAGTTAGGTGTTACAGAAAAATTTCAACCTCGTAATCCAGAAAATGAATTTTTTACAATTATTTTCTTGAAACAATAAAAAAACCAAGGACATTTGTGATTTCAGCGCCCTCTTATGCCGTAAAATGCAGACAAACACAAAAAGTTTTTTAAACATATTTTGACTTTTGTTGTTTTTTATTGAACGGTATAAGTTTGAATTAATATTTCACAGTATTTGAAGTTAATTGTTTTTTAAGCTCCTGAAAACTATCAAAATTTGTGTAAAAATCATGAAAATGGCCATTTAAAAAAATTTTTTTTTTCAAGTTGTGGTAAAATTTTTTCAATTGTTTTTCTTGTAGTTATTAGAGTATTTATGAGTGTCTCTTCGTGACGTTTTTCTCGTATGGGACAGTCTTGTTTTTCTCACGATTTTGTGGTTGGCTTCCAATGCTTCTTCGGACAAGCACCCTGAAATTTATTTTAGTTATTAGTTACGTTTCATTATAATTACAAGCCTCTTTAATACCTTAATATTTCTTATTATGTTCCTAGTTTATTTGTTTTTAACTAATTAAATCTATGAAAATTTTAGTTGTGGGAAAATTTTTTAATTTGTGTTTCTTGTACTTTTAAGAAAACAGTCGAAATTATCGAAAACAGAAAAAAACCCTTAGACGATATTTTTCTTTTTTTTTAATAATCCACCAAAGTTAAAAAATTTTTAGAGCTTAAGTAAATAAAAAGCATTTTTTAAACCATTAAAAAATATGTATAGGAACATAATTCACCTAAAATTTTTTTATAGTTGGTTAAGAATATAGTTAGGTGTTACAGAAAAATTTCAACCTCGTAATCCAGAAAATGAATTTTTTACAATTATTTTCTTGAAACAATAAAAAACCAAGGACATTTGTGATTTCAGCGCCCTCTTATGCCGTAAAATGCAGACAAACACAAAAAGTTTTTTAAACATATTTTGACTTTTGTTGTTTTTTATTGAACGGTATAAGTTTGAATTAATATTTCACAGTATTTGAAGTTTATTGTTTTTTAAGCTCCTGAAAACTATCAAAATTTGTGTAAAAATCATGAAAATGGCCATTTAAAAAAATTTTTTTTTTCAAGTTGTGGTAAAATTTTTTCAATTGTTTTTCTTGTAGTTATTAGAAAACAGTCTAAATATTCTAAATCATAAAAAAACCCATAGACGATATTTTTCTTTTTTTTTAATAGTCCATCAAAGTTAAGAAATTTTTAGAGCTTAAGTAATAATAAGCATTTTTCAAATCAATAAAAAAACACTTATGAGAAAATAATTCAATAAAATTTTTTTACAGTTTGCTCTAAATATAGTAATCTACTACAGAAAAAAATTTCTCGTGCTTTAAAAAACAACAGTTTTCCTGAAGCATGTAAAACTGAAGTAGTTGCCATAAATTCTCAAACTTTGGCGCACTCTAGCGCCGCCAAAAAGAGTTAAATCTCAAAAATTCTTCAAAATTCATTTGAATTATTTTGTTATCTATCGATCTGTACATTTTTAAGTACAATATAAGACTTGTTTTTTTTATGTCTATGGGCCACAGCACTTTGCGTCCTGCCCACACTTTGCGAATACAAGCACAGATTGAGGCTGCGGGGGCAGGAAACAGCTGGAGTGAAATTAAATAACTAATCATATAAAAGCGATTGGAAAAATTCAGTTGTGTCCCAATGCTCTTGACTTAACCCCAAACACTACAGATAAGCTGTTATATCCCTAGGGGAAAGGGAACTTACACCAAACTTATCACGGGACATGGGACCGGTTCTTATTCTAACACTTTATATGAAGGTGACTTGTCACTTTTACATAATGATGTCCTAGGAGGGGGTTAATTGGCACCATTTTGACACCTTGTGACAGGTACTGAAAGAACCTAAATGGATAAATTCAATTTTGTTTAAAATAATGCCTGTCGCAGATAATGTCCCAAGTGAACCATGTTAATATGATAGATTCCCTTTATATTAGTTAATACCAGGTAGAATTTGCCACTACCCGCACAAAATCCAGTCACATGACTAGATTTGCGTCACTTACACTGTGCGACAAATGGTAGGGGTCAGTGATCGGGAAGGGTTCAAACTACCTGGGAAAGTTATATCGGTAAAAAAGAAGTTATACGTGTCCCGGCGTTTCGCTGGGTCACGTCTTGGAATCGAGATATATCGATTTGAAAAATGGGCTAAAAACATCAAAATTTTTATAAAAACCTAAATTTTAGGGCTGCCATACGTCCTATGGATATGACTTATATACAAAAAATCGGTTCAGATACAAAAAAGTTATGACCAAAATTAAATTTTTTTTTTAAATACCCACTTTCGGGAGCCATAGATCTCCCCGAGTCCAAGCTTTATTACTCAAGTAAATGGTAAGTTTCTTCTTAAACACGTTGGTATATAAATCTGCCAAATCGGTTAAAAAATGGCAGAGTTATAACCGAAATACTGAATCCACAAAAATTACTCTTTTTATACCCTTCACCGAAGGTAAAAAGGGTATATCGTCATCTTAAAGACCTAATAACCTATCTGCAAAAATTTCCAAATTGAGTTTTTTATGGATTTTTATTCCCTATATCATAACGCATATGTGTGCAAAATTTTGAACATGTTATATTACAAATGACAAAGTTTTTGTACCTAGAGGACCGTTACGCACAAAAAAAGAGAAAAATAAATCATCAAAAATCACGATAAAAATTTAATTTTGTTGCATAGTGTAATTTAAACGAACATTAAGTACTTGTTTTTGCTTAAACCAGTAAAAGAACTACTACTGTAATTATTCAATGTATATAATATTCATGTGTATAAAGAAATTTTTATTTATTCATGCTAATTAGTACTGCAGATAGGTTATTTGGTTTCAGATTTTTACAATTCCAAAAAACCTAAGTGTCATAACTAGTGTTTGGGAATTCCCGGACTTTTTCATTTCCCGGGAAACGGGAAAAAAAAATTTTATTTCCCGGGAATTCCGGGAATCCCGGGAAATTTTTATCATCAAAAAAAATCATAAAAAAGTCATTAAAATATAACAAAATTTATATTTAAAACAGTTTTATTACAAATGAACAATATGGGTATCACAAATTTGCTTGTGTAAAACTAATTAAATATACAAAACACAAAAAACACAAAAAACACAATTAAAAAAACTAGAGATCTTCATTACCAAATTTAAAAAAATAACATACATATATATATATGTATATATATATATATATATATATATATATATATGTATAATTATATTAGTTTTTAGTTTTTTAAAAATGTGGTATTTAAAACTACTAATGCGTTGAGAGAGTCACTGGACATTCTATTTCTCTACTTCGTTCCAAAGTGAACAACAAGAGAAAAAACCCTTTCACTTTCCACCGAAGTTGGTTTTATAGTTAAAGGAGCATTATACAGGTTTTCAATACATATTCCTTGTTCAATTATTGCTTACTTCATACATATTAAACTCTTTTTTAAAGCAGTTTAGATTATTAATTTTCCGATATTTTGGAGTTGCTTTCGCATTAGTGATAGCATTTTCCAATTTTTTTTTTTTGAAAGTATCATCAACTCGAATTTCTGTGATATCACCATCACTACTAGATTCTTCAGCATCTGAAGAACAGCTCATAAAAAGTCGTCTATATATATTTTCTGCATATATTTTTATCAGTGTTGCCAATTTAGCCATTTAGTGGCTAGATTTAGCCATTTTTCACCCTGTTTAGCAATTAAAAAATGCGTTTAGCCATTAGCCATTTTTTTTAGCCATTTTTCAACTTGTTTAGCCATAACATTTTTTTGCCGTTTTTCTTTTAAAAGAATAATTTTTATGTTATTAAAGTAAAATAATCATTTTGAACAATTAAAACGCCTTTAATTTAAATCACAACTTCTACAAATGTTGAACATCGCTATAAACTATGACGTTGAAACATCTTTCAAAATTAAGGAACAGTATTCCACTATTAAATTTATAAAATCGATCTAAACAAACATCGCTGTTTTTTCTGGTTGCAAGTATTTCAATAAAGGGATGCAGGTGGTAACAAAATTGTATTAGAAATTTCAGAATTGACTATAAAGTTGCTCTCACTTCCATGGTCTAATGCTGAAGTGTTTAGGGTATTTAGCCAAGTAAACATCGTTAAAAGTAATTTGAGAAATAGGTTACATTAAGCAACCGTTAATTCGATTTTATCAAATAGGTAAATATTTATACCATAACAATACAATATTTATACCACCACCACAATAGTGGAGAGGGTACTATGCGTTTGTGCTGATGTCTGTAACACCTTAAAATATTGGTCCTTAGCTCACCATTACGTATACCGATTGACTCAGAATCACTTTCTGAGTCGAATTAACGATGTTTGTCCGGCTGGCTGGCTGTCCATGTAAACCTTGTGCGCAAAGTACAGGTCGCAATTTAGAGATTATTTGATAAAATTTGGTACAAAGGTTCTAACGTGGTGTAAGGTATCATAAAGTCGGGTTTAACCGACTTTTCTTTCTTACTTGTTTTTTATTGTAGATCTGGACTCAAAAGGTTGGGTAAATGTTGTCGTGATTATGATTTACCTTCAAATTATTTAAAACTTATGATTATTTGAAACTAATGAGTGAATGATTCCTATGAGATGAACAATAACGACATCGAATTTTTCGATGATTTAATTTTTTAATATTAATTTACGTTTATTTTTATTTAACAAATTGATCTTAACTCACAATTTTATCGTAAACAACTTTAATTATTTCTGTTCTGTTATTGAATTTTAATGTGTTTTTTTTTAAAAAAAGCTTTTAGCCATTTTTTAGCCCATTTTTAGCCCATTTTTTAGCCATTATTTTCCGTAAATTTAGCCATTTTTGGTCACCAAGTTTTGGCAACACTGATTTTTATACAACTTTTCGATATAGCCGAATCCAAAATGTAATTATTTGTTTTCAGATAATTTAATTTCGCCTTGGAATTACATTTAAAAATATTTGATGTTTGTAAACTGTTTTTTACAGTAATGTCAACAATTTAAATTTAAAACGCGTATCAAAGCAAAAATCTATTTCAGCGGGTAAAAAAAATAAAACAAATCACTTTGAGCAACTGAAGTTTTGTTTAAAATATTTTTTATAAATAAAAAAAAAAAAAACAAAATTAAATTAAATTTGCTTTTTTATGAAATTAAAATTGCTTTTTTATGAAATTCCCGGATTTCCCGGGAAAAATAAAAAAAATTCCCGGGAATTGCCGTCAGAAATTTTCCGGTAATTCCCGGGAAATTAGACCCGGGAAATCCCGGACCCCAAACACTAGTCATAACATAAGCTGTGATTAGAAAAACAAAATTTTCTCAACCGATATATATTTCTGGTTTCATTTTAATCAAAACGTGTAATTTTCGTTTCAATATCGTTAATAGTTCCAATTTTATAATGTTTTTCCCTCTCCTGTGAACTTTTGAAAACTGTAGATAGGTTATTTGGTCTTTTAGCTGACGATATATAAGTAATTTTTGGGAATTCAGTATTTCGGTTATAGTTCAGCCATTTTTTTGGTATATAAGTCATATCCAAAGGACGTATGGCAGACCTAAAATTTAGGTTTTTATAAAAACACGTATAACTTCTTTTTTACCGATATAACATTTCCCGTTGGTTTCATCCCATCCCGATTTTGACTGTCGCATAGTGTTGCCTATCCTCCGGAGTATGTCTAGTTTTGTTTTTATTTATTTTATTCACTGGTCGCAGGGATGTGCATTTAAATGAATATGCACAAACTAGCATATTTTTTCTGTTAAAAAATATGTGAATCGTCAAACAAGAAGAAAACTATATAACAGTTAGTGGTTGTCATTGTATTGTTTTTAGTTACAAAATTCCTTAAATAGTTAGTTATATTTAACAACAGGATACTTTAATAACATTTCATTACACCGATATCCCAATTAAAATATCTTTAGGTATGCAATAGTCTTGTACATATTTATAGAAATGTTCATTCAACTGTGTTTTATTTCTACTAATTTCTAATACTTTTTGTTTGCAGGAATGAACAGAAATAATGATGAAATATGCAGTATAATACCAAGGTAAGAAATTATTAGACTTGATTTAGTATTAATAATAATTTTGATTTATCAGAACACGTTTTCATAAACACAATATATTCTAATAAATGCAATCAAAAATATACCTCTGAAAGTTGAGTTCATATTTTTCCAAGACCCCTGCCAAGCAAAATATTAGTAGAACGAATTAGGCATATTTATTGTAAAATTTAAAGTTTTTTTTAGACGGGATAAAAAAGACCCCAGAAAATTAAAACATAGGGTTAATTTTTCTAAAAAAAATTTTATAAGATTTTTTTGTATAAATGCTCATTTAGCTCAAAAATATTTGACACTGTTTTGACTTAATTACCACTGCTCTTGTGAAAAATAACAAGTTAGAGTGCTATATTCGGCTGTGCCGAATCTTTGATACCCTCCACCGACAGTTCGAATGTTTAAGGAGTAATATCTGTATGATGTTATTATTATCTTAAACTGTGACGATTTGTTATTAATTATGGTTTTAGGCGACTAAACTGTTTTCTGGTAGTAGGGTTTATATATGGCCTAGGGTAAATTATGGACGGATCATCACGAAATTTCACAGCGTCATTTCTAGTCCTTTAAAACTGTGACATACCAATTTCTGTTCTGCTAGCGTTACTAATTATGGTTTTAGGTGTACTAAACTGTTTTGCGGGAGTAGGGTTTCTATGGGGCCTAGGGTAAATTATGTACCGATCTTCACGAAATTTCACAGTATCATTTATAGTCCTATAAAACTGTGATGAGCCAAAATCTGTTATGATTGCATTATATTTAACGGTTTTAGGCGTACTAAACTGTTTTCCGGTAGTAGGGTTTATATGGGGCCTAAGGTAGATTATGGACCGATCGTCACGAAATTTCACAGTATCATTTATAGTCCTATAAAACTGTGACGAACCAAATTTTGTTACACTAGCGTTATTTTTTAAGGTTTAAGGCGTACTAAACTGTTTTCCGGGAGTAGTGTTTATATGGAGCTTAGGGTAAATTATGGACGGATCTTCACGAAATTTAACAGCATGATTTCCAGTCAAATAAAACAAATTTTTCCAAATTCTTATCTCATTCCTTTTGTAACAAAATTATCAATTTTTTTAGGTGGTGGTTCCACATTTTGATTCATAGCTCTGGTCCTACTGAACCGATTTTGCTGGATTTCAATCCCAAACTGCTTAGGATAACTATAAGCAATTTGGCACCAAGTTTGTTCATTTCTTTTGAGTTGTTTATATAAATATAAATTTATTAAGCATTTTACATGCATTGCACTAACTTTTAGTCTTTGAAGACCCCTAGTGAAATTTGATGCAGAAAATATTCGTAGAACATTTTATTCCTCTAGATTGCCGTTTTAGTATACTTTTGTATGGAAGTTGAAAAAGGACAAAATGAGAGTTAGAGCGTTAATATATTCTAAGAAAAGAGTCACCATTCAATTCTACTGAAGACATTTGAAATCATTTTTTTGTTCAGAAGTACATTTAGTATATCTTGGGACCTATTCCAAACGGCTTTTCAAAAAATTCAAAAACATCAAGGTCTGAAATTTCGAAGCCCCGAGCTAACTTTTTTAAAACCCTTTTTCAGATTTGCTTTGCCAGTAGTCTAGTTTCATTTAGCGTTGCAAGTATTGCACCGGGCTATGCTAGTGTTTTATAGAATCGGTTAAGTGTTGCCAATTTAGCCAATAAGTGGCTAGATCAAGCCATTTTTTATGTTGTTAAGCCACAAAAAATAATTATTGGCCATCAGCCTTTTGCAAAACTGGCAAAACTTTGTTTAGGTAGGTAGGTAGGTAGAAAGGCCGGTGTGAAGTCTCCTTCACACCTCCACCCAGAGACCAATATGGTCCATTGTGACGCCTTAATTAGAGATAGCCAAGAAGGCATAAAGTAGGTGAAATAAGCAGCGAAAGCACAAGACAGATCCGAAAGATAGGTGGAAAAGAAAGGAAAGAAAAGAAGGTAAAGGACCAACCCCGAGAGAAATCCCAAATCCGCCCTACGTGCGGTTAGCACCCAGTCTCCCCTCGCGCAGCCAGGCCATCCCCATTACGAATCCTATCAGATTCTCGAGTCCGCAACCCGAGACATCCCCTAATTCGCCCAGGAATCTACTGCCCAGCCACCTCAACCTGTTACCCTGCAATCTGGGACAGTGGCACAGAAAGTGCTCAACTGACTCCAACTACTCAGGGTCCTCGCACAACCTGCATATATCCGATAAGTCGGATCCCATCCTCACCGCCATCCTGCCTATCATACAGTGGCCCGTGATAATTCCTATCATGGTCATAACGCAGACCCTGCTCCTGCCCAACAGCGACACCGAATCGGACTTCCTAAGCACCGGCCACAGTGTCCGCGATACCCATTGGTCACGCTCAGTATCCATTCCCTAATTCTACCAAAATAGAAGCCCAATGGAGGCCTAACCGCCTCCACACAGTCAGGATCCTCCATCTCTGAGCCCTGTCTTGCCAACTCATCAGCAATCTCATTGCCGCCTATGTCGCAATGACCCGGCACCCAGCACAACCTTAGCAAATACTCCCCTGAGGCTCCCCTCAGAGCCCTCCTACAATCATCAACCAGCCTGGAGTTCACATAACAGCCCCTTACGGCCATAAGAGCCGCCTGGCTGTCCACATATACAGTGACCTCCGAGCCCCTATCAATTTTGTCCCTCATCAGTTCCACGGCGCTCCAGAAAAAAACTTTGTTTATGTTCTTAAAAATTTTGGACACATGTGACTAATGCTGATATATATTTATTGCTACTTTAACCCTTTGAAGACCAGACTTTTTCTACCGAAGCGATTTCTTATTTTCATAATATATAGCCCAATAATAGTAACGTCAAAAAAATAGGCCCACCTGGTACTCTCCTTGCCCTTCTTTTTGCTTGGCAAATATAGTTGCCTATGGGCTGAAAGAGAATTTTTTATCCAAAAAATTAAATTGAAAAATATAATGTTTTATACATTTTTTATTTATTTAAACTATTTAAAAAGTAATTTATAAAAAACTAACAGTTTAAGACAAGTCCTATACGTGGTATTCGCCAAAACAATCACGTGATGTAAAGCAAAGAAATACATTGCATATCGTACAAAATACATTTGTGAGGCTATTTTTGCGATATCTGGCACAACGAAGGCATCGTTTCCAATTTTCACGTTTTTCTATTTTATGGAAAGACTTCGGCTTTTTTAGAGAGATACTTCCAGTTCTAGTTGCTTCCGGGAATCTGCGCGGTCTTCAACAGAACACATTGATTAATTCCTTTGCTAAAGCTGCTCGAAAATCAATCTAGGTCACTTTTGTAGCGAAGCAGTTAGCCAACATGAGTTTGCTATATATCACGTAGTTTTTATGGGCGCATATTTCGAAGAGATCAAAGAACAATCGAATATGAAATCGCCATTTGCTTCTGCGATCATACTCATAGTTAACCTTTTTTGGTCCATGAGATCGACACTTCCCATTCCCTTGTTGTAGTGCTGGACAACCACCTGCTTGTCCTGCAACACGCCGCTTTACTTTGCACACCACAGTTGGATTGTTGGGTTGGACTGCTGCACTATCATTATGCACATTATGAAACCAAAAAAGTATAGAAAAATAGTAACAAATATTGCAATATAAAAACTGCAATTATAAAAACTTACCTTGAAAATTTTAAACAGCATTAAACACATCATACGCTTGCGGCATTTCTAAATGTGCATTTACAATGGGGTTAGAACTTGCGAAAGTTCATATATTTAACTCTCCTGAAATACGGTGAAAACGGTGCTTTTATAGTCAAGCGTCTCTCTGAACTTGAAAGTCTTCTCTGGTAATATAAAAATGATTGGCTTTTCTGGTATTACTGCAGCATTTGAAGTCGATGCAATTGGCTCATCCTCTACAGCAACTTGTACCGCTTTGCGACCTACGCGAGCCTTTTTAATTACAGGAGATTCTATAGGTTTAGTTCCTTCACTAACAACTTCTATGGGTTCTTGGATTTCCAAAGCGTCATATTCTAGAAGAACGATGTCCTCTTCATCCATATATGCAGCAGCTTCTTCCTCATTGTCACTGATGTCGCAAAACCAAAGTTGCTCAATTTCGTCCGGATTAAGGAAAAGAAAACGATCACGGACTGATCCACTCAGTTAAATTTTTTTATTTATAATAACCAAATAATAATACACTGTTTGATCAAAAATAACACTCGAAATACAACAATAATACACTTTCAAATAGTAATGCACGAAAGACGTATGCTCTGATTGATTTCGAATAATAATTGAATAAAAACAAACAAACAATCAGCGAAAAAATAACTTCGAACTTAAAACAATAACAGATATGATGCGTTTTGTTCAATTGACTTTCAAAAAAAAAAAAAACAACGTAAAACTATGTATTTACACACATACATACAATGATGGAAATAAAAAAAAATATTTAGATTATTTTTAGGTGCGTTTTTTTCCGTTTTAACTAGGGTTTTTTCCCGGGATTTCCCGTCCCGGGAATTCCCGGGAATTTCACTTATTATATTTCCCGTTTTCCCGGGATTTTTGTTGCGGGATCCCGGGAAATAAAAAGTTCTTCATAGTTTCAGAAAACAGCTATTTTTACTCTGAAATTTAGTTTTCTTTTCTCTAAAAATTAGCATCTGTGGATGGGTTGTCGATTAGATCAATTATAAGAAATGTGTACAAACGAAAATCAATGTCTCCTGCAGCAATAAATCTATTAAAAGCAGAATGGGCAGTGCAACAGTTGATAATTAATAAATTTAGTGAAGTGATGAATTGATAAAGAACATAAATTCAAAATAAGATGCAGGCAGTAAATTCTCATTGACCATGGACAAGTCTTAAAAATAGGATATACATAAACATATCGCTCCGTTATTGCAACATAGTCGTATCTACAAAAAAAAAATCGAGCTTGGTAATATATCCGGGAAGTGCGGGGAAACCGAAATAAAAAAATAATGAAACTCGTGTAAGTTACTAAAACATACAATTTGAAAAACACATTGTCCTAAAGATTACAGATGGACCTAATGAAAAGAAATAGTTTGTAAGAAGTAGTCCGGATGATGCTATTTTTTGCATCAACCTTGACATCAGAAGCATGCAACAACGGTGCACTTTTAATAATTTGTCCAACCTCGGTAAAAAAGTAAACGAAATTTTTCGGAAACATGGTAATCAGTAAACAAAATCAGAAATATTCTCTTTGGCGACTCACTAAACGCTTTGAGTGTGTCAGAAAGTAATTTCCTACGCCGTTAAAAAATGTTAATATATATGTATATTAAAATATTTTATATATTTTATGATTTTACTTTTTGATCTCATATCTTGAGTACCTCAATTGTTATGTTTATTTTATCTTGAAGTAGATCATCATAATACGGAATTTACTTATAATAGCCAAAGGTAATAATAATTCAAGTTCCGCTTTCAATCTTTAATTAATTTTTGTAGTATTTAAGCATTTATTTTACTTACTTTGTAAACAAGTTCCCTCACGTTTGTTTATAAAAGTTTTTTTCATTAATAAAACCAAGTTTACTTTGTATTATTTGTATGGAGCGGGATCCCGGGATCCCGGGAAATTTAAAAATTTTTCCCGCTTTCCCGGGAATCGAAAAACTCCGGGAAAAAAAAACTCTAGTTTTAACCCACAAACAAACATACTTGCCAAACATATTTGGGGTAAATGTGGGCAGGTTGAAATTAATATATTTTGAATATATATATTTTGAGAGGTAAGAGGTGTCTCCAAAATATACAACAGTTTTAGCCAGGTGCGCCCTTCGCTCTCCCCACAGAACCCCCCTGAAGTAAGGCGACTTTTTGGCCAAATTTAAGGCCTCCTAGCGGGCAAATGGGGCTAGATAGGCCCCTGCCACCTACCACATTTTTGTTGCCAAACCCTCCGCTACTAATCCGTTTTGAACATATTTACTCTATCTCTTACGTGAACAATTATATGATGCAAAATCCCTTGGGCATGTATGTTTGCATATGGTCGTCAAACGGTTAAATTTACATAAATTTATTAATGCAAGCAACTTCTTTAATAAAAGCCACTTTTTGCTTAAAATTAAACCATTGTGGGTCATAAAGGGTTGGTTACAATTCGAAAATTAAACACATTATTTATATGTTTGTTTTACTTAAAAAATCAACAACAAAAAAGTGAACTTAAATCCTCAATTTCATGCGTTCGTTCGTTGGTCGATTTTATGTTCCAATTGTTCTTTATTAAAAAACATCTATTATATTCCCTTTATTTAATTACCAGCAATTTATGCCTCTTTACTAATATTTTTAATATTGCTTCAATAAAAATTCTCTTGTTACAAGTATTTAAGACAACGTTAGTACTCTGTTTTTACTTTCGACGTAGCTTTATATTTACGAGTCGGTAGTATAATTTTCCCTGTAAAAGTTGCTGTTAACACGTTCAATGTATAAAAGATAATAAAAATAGATTTTTGTATTTTTTTCGTGTTTTTATATAATTATAATCTGTGTTTTATTTATACTTGGACAGACAATCAAATTAGAAATTTGCAAAATTTTGTAAACAGTGCGAAGCAAATATTTTCGAACAGACGTGTGCAATATTTTCAAGTTTATTTTTAATTAGGCTTAAGTTCATGAAATTTAATTTTTATTAAATTATTTTTGTGAAGAAAGGAATTTTTTACAACATGAAAATTAATTAAAATTGTTATTGATAATCTTTCATTCTTGACGTGGCTCCGGCTCGAACCCTGGCCGGCAGGTTACCATGACATGTTTCGATCGCAACCACTCGATCTCCTCAGATGGATTTGCCGTCTTACACTCGCAGCCATCGACGACTGCTGACGTCACTAGTCAAACATCAATCCTTAAACCAAATTGTATTTTAACATTTGGTAGATCGAAATTTGCTTTCCTGAATGATTATCCACTTTAATTGATTTTACATGTTTTTCCTTTACTTCTGTTTTTTCGTACTTTCGTCAAGAATTTTTCTTGAAGTCCAAGTACATTTTTTGTTTTTTCACTTTGTCTTTCTCTTTTCTGTTGACCTTTTTCAGCACAACTTGAAGGACAAATGTACACATAGAGCTCGTGCCTTAGCTTTAACAATAATTAGTATTGTGGTTATTTTGTTGAACTATTTATGGTTTTTAATCCAAATTTTTAATATTTTTAATTAGGCTTAAGTTCATGAAATTTAATTTTTATTAAATTATTTTTGTGAAGAAAGGAATTTTTTTTTTTTTACAACATGAAAATTAATTAAAATTGTTATTGATAATCTTTCATTCTTGACGTGGCTCGGTCTCGAACCCTGGCCGGCAGGTCTACCAAATGTTAAAATACAATTTGGTTTAAGGATTGATGTTTGACTAGTGACGTCAGCAGTCGTCGATGGCTGCGAGTGTAAGACGGCAAATCCATCTGAGGAGATCGAGTGGTTGCGATCGAAACATGTCATGGTAACCTGCCGGCCAGGGTTCGAGCCCGAGCCACGTCAAGAATGAAAGATTATCAATAACAATTTTAATTAATTTTCATGTTGTAAAAAATTCCTTTCTTCACAAAAATAATTTAATAAAAATTAAATTTCATGAACTTAAGCCTAATTAAAAATATTAAAAATTTGGATTAAAAACCATAAATAGTTCAACAAAATAACCACAATACTAATTTTTGTATTTGTTAAAAGTTTAAATTATTATTATTAATATTTTTTAGTAGCCTATTTCCGATGTGAGAAATAATTCGTTCTTTCGACCAATCACATTTAAAACAAATTCTAATAATTTTGTATATGTTTTAAATGTAGTTGTACGAAAGAAATAATTATTTCGCACACTGGAAATAGGCAGTAACAGTAGAATGGCATCAACATTTTTGGGATAAAGTATGAGTAGCTAGTTAAAAAAAAAAGCTTGACCGTTTGACGAAATATGTTTTTGAGTTTATTAATTTACAATATTATCAATACAATGTGAAATATTTCTTCTTTGCGCAATATATACCAAATTCTTTTTTATTGTTTATATATAAACAATAGGGTATTCATTCGGTTAACCGTCAATCGGTTAACCGATTAATTTCTACCCGATTAACTGATCAGTAAATTTCAAATTGGTTTTTTTCGATTAACGATTAAACCGGTTAATTTCAGTCGATTAACCGATGTAACAAAATTTTCAATATTTTGCAGTATTATAACATATTTTTTTTGTGTTTTTAATTATTTGTTTCGTCTCATATACAAAATGTATGTGTTTTAGTGCTGGGATACTATCGATATTTTCTACTATCGATATTTATCAATAGTTAAGATTTCACTATCGACATATCGATATTACTATCGACTGAATGTTTGTACTTGTGCAGGAAAACTTTAAATATTTTTTTTAGGCTACAGTTCGTTGTTTTCATCACTTTATTGAATGTATGCTGCTTAAAAAATGAGGTTTGGTGTAAGAAATAATGATCTAATTTTTCAGGTCAATCCGACGGTGCCTAGCCGTGCCGGGTGGGGCTCAAAGTTCCCCATATTATAAAAAAAACATATTTTCTATCAGATCTTTATAGTTATACTAGTTGAAAAGCCGAAAATCAAAAATATGGCTTCGGTACGATCTTTCGCAGAGAAAGTACTTCAAGTGTGCCAAATTTCAGCTTCCTATGTCATCAGATGGCTTCAGAAAGTTGCGGAAAGAATAGGACATATATGCAAACATCCTGACATACTAAGAAATTATATATTGTATAGATCGATTAACATATGTTCGCGCAACTCAAAAACGCTTTAGCAAGACGAACAATTTTAATTAATTTAAGAATTTTATTAAACCGCCACATCTTTTGTGAATACATAAAATCAAAAGTTGTTTACAGATTTTAATCATTTATAGCTTGTTTTGTTTGCAATGTTGTTTTTTATATGTCTGCATAAAATTAGAAGCATAGCTGCATTTTTCAATTTTTTATGAATTTTTAAAAACAAAAATTCCGAAATTTTAATAAAAAAATTGTTTTTTTTTCCAGAAAAAAAATTACGTTTCTTAAACGACTGCGTATATAAGAAAAGCGTTTTACCTTTCTTAAAGTAAATTTTATTTTTTTCGGTTTTTTTAGTTTTTCAATAAGCTAAAGCGTTTATGAGTTGCGCGAACATATGTTAATCTATCTACACAATATATAATTTCTTAGTATGTCGGGATGTTTGCATGTATGTCCTATTCTTTCCGCAACTTTCTGAAGCTATCTGATGACATAGGAAGCTGAAATTTGGAACACTTGAAGTACTTTCTCTGCGGAAGATCGTACCGAAGCCATACTTTTGATTTTCGGCTTTTCAACTAGTATAACTATAAAGATCTGATAGAAAATATGTTTTTTTATAATATGGGGATCTTTGGGCCCCACCCGGCACGGCTAGGCACCGTCGGATTGACCTGAAAAATTAGATAATGATTTCTTACAACAAACCTCATATTTTAAGCAGCGCAAACAATTAAATTAAAAAAAAAATCCCATACAAGATGCGACCAGTCTAATGTATATACGCACGTTTTTTTAGATGGCAGTTTTTTAAAAATTGAAAAGTACCTTTCTGAAGGAACCGAAGTAACAGGGACTATAAGATATTCCATTGCAACTTAAAAATAAATTTTTAAATTCTAAACCCAAAAAGGTAATCAATCTAGCGGACATCTTCCAATGGTCGTTTATTGTTTTGTACTATGCTCGCAATTGAATTTGTTTTTTACAACCTTACAAAAATATTTGACATTTCAGTCCCTATATAAACATGTACAAATTTCGACTTAAAGGTCTTTAATTAACAGTAAAAAGCGCTGCTAAGAAATCCATACCACTTGCCAAGCTTGTTGTTTGTATTCATTTCTGTAGTAAAAATTTGCGGCAAAAAACTGTGTGTGTATAGCGGCTGCTAGATGTCTTCATATCTGTATTTTAAATAATAAAAATATCGATATTTATATTTTTCCTATCGATATTTTCGATATTTTCAGACTATCGATAATATTTTTATTTTTTTTTTTTTTTTTAATTCCCTATGCTAATCCCCGCGAAGCTTGACGCTTGTCTGCGGGAAAGAAACCAGAGTCTCTGGCGGGAATCGAACCCGCAACCCCGGGGTTGATAGACTAGCTGCCTACTAGCTAGCCTACCGGGGCTATCGATAGTTTCCCAGCACTAATGTGTTTAGAAAATATTTTTTTATACAATCAAAGAAGGTATTCATTGATCTTCATTTTAACCCATTTTCCGCCGACCGGTGACTAAAATTACAATGGTTTTTCAATATTTTTTTATCTTCATCATCGATCAGCAGGAATGTGATGAAGAATGGGTTAAATGTTTGATTGTCCACACCTTTTTTTGTTTCACGTACTTTTTATATGTATGTCTTTAGTTATTTGTTTCTTCTCATACATATCTTCTCATATCAGTCTTTTAACAGAATTAACTGAAACAATTAGAAGTGTTAAACATTTAAAAAACTCTAATGGCATAATGGAGTATTTAATATGTTTAGAGAAATCCTGGAAAAGGACTGAGAAATTAGATCTACGATAAGTTAAAGGATTTTTCCCAAGTCAAGTTTTGTCACAACTAAAGAAAAGAATCGCTTTAATCCTAAACATTAAAACCAAATTACTTTTCTAAAAGATTATTTTAAAAGATCTCTTTTAACTATTGAAATAACTAATAAAATTATCTCAGTTTATTTTTTTATAAATACATATTTGGCGGATTCACAAGGTAGTCATAAAGTCTTAAAGTAATTACAAGAAAAATATATCGTCTGCTTAATATGCAAACAGGCTTAGTCCACTTTTTATGTAAATTGAAATGTTGATGCCGTGTGGTAGGGAAAATAAAAAGGTTTGCGTATATTAAGCTTATAAATTGGATCATATCATGGCGTGTATTATGAAAAAATGTCCCATTACCAACGATGAAGAGATGATGATTTCTTGTTGGTTATGTAATGGTCTTTGCCATATTAAATGCAGTGGTCTTTCCGGTCTTGTTGCTGGATCATTGTCGAAAGATAATGGACTTGCTTGGCGCTGTAATGATTGCAAGAAAATAAGCATTACATTCTATCGTTTTTTCCAATCAAACAAATCCCGTTTTTTGGAAATTCAAGAAGAAGCAAATAAACTTGTTGATAAAATATCACAATATGCTAAAATTTTTGATGATTTTAATGCTTTAGAATCTATAAAATCTCCTGTTCAAACATCACCGAAAAGGAAATCTGCAAGGTTAAACAATAAAGTAAAGTTGACTGAACCTTCTTCTTTGCCATCTTTGCCTCAGAATCCCGAACCCGCTTCTTCATCTGTTAATGATCGTGGGCCAACTCTTCTATGCAAAACATCCGTTCCAACTAATACTGTCCCAATAAATCATCAAAATGCAACAAATCCTGTTAATTTGATAAATAGTGAAAATAACTGTGCTGCTATAAAAGATCTGAGAGTGATCCCACCAAAAAAACAAATCTTTGTATCTCGTTTTGCATCTGATACATCTGTTGACGACATTGATGCGTATATTAAATCTAAGATCGGCAAACATTTTGATTTGAATGTTCATAAGTTTACTTACTCGCAAGCGCGGATTATCACATCATTTAAGCTTACTGTTCCATTTGAAATTTTTAACTCCATTCTCGACCCATCTTTTTGGCCTGAACATGTCTTAGTTCGAGAATATGAACAAAATATAAACCGGCGTCCAACGAATGTTGCTTATTTGCCGAAAAAACAATTATTACATTCAAAAAACTAACTGATGCTCCCGACGATCAACTCATTATTATATACCAAAACGTACGTGGAATGAGGACTAAATGCTCCAAATTTTATGTCGATAGTTTTAATTTCAATCACCACATAATTTGTCTAACTGAGACTTGGCTAAATAATACTTTCTTAAATACCGAAATTGTTTGCAATAATTTTCATGTATTCCGGCGCGATAGAACTACAGTTACTACTGGCGGTGGAGTTTTAATAGCTGTCTTAAATACATTTCCTGCTGAAGAGCTAATATTAAACTTAGCAAGTAAAATTGAATTTATTGCAGTGGTAGTAAAAGTAAACAACATTAAAATATTTATTACATGTTCTTATATTCCACCTCAATCTGATATAATTACTTATCAACAACACATTTTGGCAATGGAACAAGTGGCTTCAAAAATCAGTATGGGTGACTTCATGTTAGTCCTTGGCGATTTTAATATACCTCAGATTACCTGGCATTTCTCCACAGAAAGTAAAACTTACATTCCTAATCGTTCTGATAACATCAGTGATGATATATTCGGTAACATTACAAATTTATGTCTACATCAGATAAATGGCGTCTACAATATGTATGGTAAATTACTTGACCTGGTATTTGTTAATGAGCCTAAGGAATGTACAATAAATCGTGTTGATCCTATAACACTCCCAGAAGATCGTTACCACCCTACAATTGAAATTAGCTGCAACATTTTTAGTTGTCATCGTGTTCAAAATTTTCATAAAAAAGAAAAGGTGTTTTGTTTTAAAAGGGCAAATTACAACGACCTACATAACCTTTTAATTAACACAAATTGGATTCAATTGTTATCCATTCGCATTGGCGCACCAGAAACAATCGATAAAATGATTAATAATTTCTACTGTACAATAAAACAATATATGAATGAATGTATACCAAAATTTTCACTGAGCTCAAAATCAGGACCACCATGGGGTAATAAACAACTTTCTTCGTTAAAAAACTTAAAAAACAAGAATTACAGAAAATATAAGAAATCTGGATCCCACTGCGATTACAGCAAGTATTCCGTCCTTCGTGCAAAATACAATTTGCTAAATGCTAAATTATATAACGATTATTTGATTAAAATAAAAAACAACTTAAAATACGATCCAAGATCATTCTATAAATTTGTAAATTCGAAAAGAAAGATCTCTGGCGCACCGAAGGTCATGAAATATACGGGTACTGAAACACACGATGAAAAGGAAATCAGTGATTTATTCGCCGACTTTTTTTCGTCCACATATTCTGATGCACATTGTGCTGAAAATGTCAATTATCCATTTAATATAGTTACTGGTCAAACTATTTCATTTTCACCAATAACCACACTTAATATTATCAATTGCTTAAAATCTTTTAAATATTCAAACTCAATGGGTCCTGATGGTATACCAAGCAGTATTTTAATCAACTGTATGGAAGCTTTAGCAATGCCGTTGTCAATTATTTTTAATATTTCTTTGAAAAATGGATATTTTCCAAAAATATGGAAAGAGTCATATTTAATTCCTTTATTCAAATCTGGAAATAAATCAAATATAATTAATTACAGAGGTATAGCCAAACTTAGCGCAATTCCAAAACTTTTTGAAAAATGCATTTTAGATTCATTGGTTCATCAAGTTTCACCGTTATTAACACCTTTTCAACACGGATTTCGTAAAGAATCATCAACTATGACAAATATTTTAGAACTGACAACTTTGGTAAATGAGGGATTCGTCAACAACCAGCATACCGACGTTATATATACCGACTTCAGTAAGGCATTTGATAAGGTAAATCACAACCTTCTTTTGAGAAAAATTGATATTATGGGTTTCGACAAAACTTATTTAAGCTGGCTAAGGTCATATCTTCTCGGCAGAATACAATGTGTAAAATTTGGGTTTTCAACTTCTAAACCTATATTGGTAAAATCCGGTGTTCCGCAAGGTAGTCACCTTGGCCCACTTTTGTTTCTGCTCTTCATTAACGACATGTCTGATATTATTAAACATTCACATATACTAATGTTCGCAGATGATGTAAAAATTTTTTTAAACTTCACGAACTATTTAGACCATAATTATCTTCAAGAAGACTTGGATACCTTTTATAATTGGTGTAAACATAACCTAATGGATTTAAACCTAATGAAATGTAAACATATGCGCTTTTCTAGAAAACGTAGTATTTTAAATAACTATAAACTCGGTGACTATAAAATCGAGATAGTTGACACAATTATGGATCTTGGCATCTTACTGGATGCAAAATTGGATTTTATTCAACACATAACAATGACTGTCAACAGGGCTCGTTGTACTCTGGCTTTTATTAAACGTTGGGCGAAGGAATTCCAGGATACTTTCGTCACTAAACAACTTTACACATCTCTCGTTAGACCAATCTTGGAATACGGCTCGATTGTATGGGATCCACATTATATGGTTCATAGTGATCATATTGAATCTATTCAAAAACAATTCTTGCTTTTTTGCCTGAGAGATACATATCGAGGATATGATAATCTCCCCTCATATTCTACAAGATTATCTTTAATACGTTTGCCAACACTGAAAAGTCGCAGAGTTATGCTAAATGTCTCATTTGTAATTAACTTAATAAATGGAAAAGTATGCTCGAATTTTTTATTAAGTAGTTTATCATTTAACATTCCACGACGTACGGTACGGTACTATAATCCCTTATTTATAAAAACTTTCCGAACTAACTATGCTATGGCAGACCCATTTAGAAAACTGTGTTGTTGCTTCAATGAAATGTTTGAATTTATTGATTTTTCTCTGGATTTAAATATTGTTAAACGTAATATTATACTTAAGTTAAATACTCATTTGTATTAGGCTGTAAGGATTTATCCATAGACCTAATTAAATATTAAATAAATAAATAAATAAATAAAATAAATAAATAAATATGACTGTTGTGGGATACCGCTTATAATTTAGATTTCTAGTGTACAGTTATGACGAATCAATGAACACAGCGTTAATATTTTTATTATTAGTTATTTTAAACAATTGAAGCACAGCCGCGAATAACGTTGTAAACGCCACATTTTGAAAAAAACTGTTTTTTGCAGATAACTGTTGACCTTACTCTCTTACACAGTTTAAACATAAAATCAAACAAAATTGTGCACCTAAACGTCTTCAAAATGGCGTACAAAGTGTCAGCCAGTGGAAGAGCATTGCAAGTTACTAAAAAAATGATGAAACCGAAATGGTTTTGCAGTGCGGAATAATGTTTTAAAAGCCTTTTGCATTAAAGTTTTTATTATTATTATTATTTTTAATAAAAGAAAAAAAATGTTTAAAACAAATAAAGCTCGTGTCAAAAAACGTTTTTTTGCTCTCCTGAAAAATTATTATTTTGTAACTTTAAACGTTATTCGCGGCTGTGCTTCAATTGTAAAATATTATGTATTTAGGATATTATGACGATATGACTTGATGGCACATAATAAAACTTGATTAATCGGTTAACCGATCAAAAACAAAACTAACCGATTATTAACCGATTAAACCAAAACCTCGGTTAATTAATCGAGCGATTAACCGATTAAAGCCAAAGGTCGATTAAATGAATACCCTAATAAGCAAGCAATTTTACTAGTGACATCGTTCACGTCAATATTAGAGCAAAAGTTAAAAAAATTTCTGAAATTTTATGTAAAAGTTTTCTATATTTGTATTTATTTTATGTTAAAATATTTCACTAAACAACATTAAAGAAATTTGTATCTTTAACACTTAGATCTAAGTTTTAAGCATTCGATACTCTTTGGCAAAAGACATTCAACTATCCATATGAAAGGCCAGTGGTGTCTTAATATGTAGATTCCGGCCACTGGATCATATGCAATCTGTATACCAAATTTATCAATAAGAGAAAACGTACCATAAGTACAATTTCTTTCCGTTTTTACATAATTAAAAGTACACTATATTCTTATCTGGGCCATATGCGCTATCTATACCAAATTTTTCAAAAATAGAAAATAACCAAAGGGAAAATAGTAACCGCTTTTCCTCATTTTAGCCCCCCAGAATGTACACAGTATGTTAATGTAGACTTTGATTTGTATGTATGTATAAGAAATATATCAAAAAGAAAAAAAGGACTAATTTTATCCCATTTGTACCCCTCAAAACGTACAAATAAACCCCTTTAAACACGACACAATTTCGGCTATTTTAAATAGCAAACTGCAATTGCACAAGTTTGGATGCATAAAAGCGTAAAGTGTGGATAACCGGTGTGCAAATAAGCGATAAATACTGTATTAAAATCTGGTCCATATTTCTGTTAACAAGATTATAGGAATTGTTAATTTTCTCCATTGCATACATATGTATATGTATGTAAATTTTGGCCACTCGATACTCATTAGCAAACGACATTCAACTGTCCATATAATAATCCAAAAAACAATATGAAAAAGCCACACAAAAATTAGTACAGAGAACAACAAAAAATAGTTTTGAGGATTACACAGCGCAACACGAAAACAAAATAACCACATACGGACACCACTAAGTGGGTCTCCCAGTATTGCCCAAAGTTATGCCCTTTTTAATGAGCCTCCAAAGATTTGGGGCGGTCTTTTATCAGGTAGTGGTATTCGTATATGGTTATAGATAGCATAGTATCTCAATGTTGAAGTAAAGAAAAAATAAATAAAATTCAAAAATTTTCGGGAAATATTTCACTTTTGCGGTTTCCTAAGCGCTGCCTAAATGGTGTTAAAAATCATTCCTAGGAAGTTCATATGCTCTAGAAAGTTGTTTATTGAGATCTTAGGTATATTTTTGTAATTGATTGTTTCCTCAAATTTTGAACGGTTTGCCACTAACAGGGGGAAAAAAGTAAAAAAATCAAATTTTTTAAAGTTTTTTGCGATTTTGATCTTAAAGATGAAGTTCTTTGATTTGATATGTTCACAATTTTTGTTCTTTATACAAGATATTAGCCTGAGAAAACGATCACTTTTTTGCAAAAATGACACCGAGGCCCCAAATCTTTGGGGGCCCATAAAAAAAAGTGCACGACTTTGGGCAAAACTGGGAGACACGGGTCTTTTTTTTGGTCTTTTATCACATAGTGGTGTCCGTATATGGTTATTTTTCCATGACTTCAAAAATTACGCACAGTGTTATTTAATTTTTTGAGACTGGGAGATTATTTCATATAAAATTTCATTATGAATTAAAGCTCCAATATATTTTTTGGGGGATTATTTCATTTTTTAACTTAAGAAAACGTTTTCGGGCGCAAGGATTAGGCGGAATGATAATATTGCAAATTTGTGGGTGGGTACCTTCATAGTCGAATTCGTCGTAAGTAGCAACTTAATTCTTGATATATGAAAGAAACCGTGAGTTTTGATACATACGAATTTAAAGATAAACAATTTTCTTCTAAGAAAAATCTATTAAAAAAAAAGTTGTTTCTATTTTTTTTTTAAATCCTAAAGCAGATTTTTTTCAAATGTACTCTTTTTGAGACCCATGGGAAATTATGGACCCGCAAAAGAAATAAAAGTTATAAGGTTAAGATTCATAAAAGAGCTCTTTTACCGAATATTATATAGATATCAAAATCTATATGAGATCAAAGCAATTCTAGAGTGGGGGTTGACATGGGATCTGTAGTCAATTCTCCACCTACCAGCACAACAATTTTGACATGTCTTATGGTAGTGTGGATATATATACCATTTTTGAGTTAAACACTATGTCAGTCTAATAGTGTGCAGTGTATCACAGTTTTGGATATTTTTCATATTTTGTCCATTTACTTTCGTTGCACACTGTTCAACAATAAAGATTTTTCTATAATACGCTAATAACACGTATTTACGTGAAGAAATGCGTTAATATTACACATATACATACATTAACCCATACACATTATCACTTACACACACACACACACACCCAAACCACAATAATACAAGTAATAAACACTACCATAGAGAAATTTAGTTATAATGACTGCTCACAATGATTCCAATTAGGACGTGTGTGACTGGATGTGAGTGATAATATCAACGTTCAAACTTTAGGCCATTAAGACAAAAAGTTAAATGATATTTATTGGTAAATATTTAATAGGTTAATCATTTTCACTATAATAGAAGTAGAAGCTGTGGTTAAGAAGCATCCGTAGCGATTAGATAATAGTGAAATCGGTTTAGGCAGTAAATTACAAGGTTGTTTTTCGCTCTTGTTTGGTTGGTTAAAGGACAATTTTGTGTAATTAGGGCGAAATATGGTGGTACCTTATTTAATTTAAGGCATTAGCCGTTAAGAATTTTTGTTTAGAGATTAAAGAGAGGCAATAATTAGCATTGTGGTTATTTTACTGTTTAGCTTATGGTTTTAATCCAAATTTTAATATTTTAATCAGGCTAAAATTTATTGAATTTAATTTTTCATTAAATTATTTTTATGAAAAGAGGAATTTTACAACATGAAATGAATAAAAATTTATTAATAATTTTTCATTCTTGACTGAGCTGGGAATCGAACCCGGGTTTTCACGCACAGGTTGCACTGAAAAAGAGGTTAATTTATTTACAGCATGAATAGCAATAAAATGTGTCTTCTAACAGGGAAAACATTTCTGAGATTGATAGAAAACTTGAAGAAATATGTTTTACTACAAAATAATTAGAAATAAAGAAAAGTCATTTTGTAAGAGTAACATTTTTTTCAACGAGTACTTTCCAATGTTGTCTTGCTGTTTAAAGCTTTCTGAAAGCTTTAATTCTAAATTTGTTAAGCTTAAAGCAGTTGCATTTTGTGGATATTAAATTCCCTCCTAAAGTTTAACTCTCTGGCATTATTGTTCTTCAAAAACCACTTAATTTAATTTTGTCTATTTTCAGATTTTCATTATTTATTTATTTATTATAACTACATAATAATAAAATTATTATACAGTTGAATTGTAAGAGCACTAGCATCTTAGGCCATCAGCTTTCAGATTTTCAATTGCATGCGTTTTTTTAATAAAAGTCATAAATTATTTTTTATGTTCATTTCATTTCTTTTCTTTGTATGATTTTTTGGTTTTTTTTTTACAATAAATAAATTATTAAAATTACAAAAATAAATAATAAATTAAACTCAACTAAGTGTAAGCAAAAAAATTTCATTTAAAAGACTTCTCAGTTTCTATAAATAAAAATTATAGAAAATATTTTTCTTTGGAATTGACCAGACTGAAATGTGTCTACAAAAAAATTGACTGAAGAAGAGTTAAATGAATATTATTAAATAATTTCCGCTTCCGTAAGTATTTTTTTTTTTCAAATGAATAAACACCGAACCAGAAGCGAAATATGTCTCATAATACTGGATCTTTGTGGCCTTTTGATTTCGGCTTTTCTTATCTAATCAGCAACTTGCACATTTAATCTTTAACTTTTGTTGTTTTTAGAAGCCTTTTAAGTTTTTGTTGAAATTATGTTGTTTTGTTTTTTTTTGTTTCTTGTTATAAATAAGGGAGCAGGGTAAAAAAGGAGGAGGTAAGGAAGGGGGCTATGTATTCTGATTTTTTGGTATGTTACTAAAACTTAATTATAACCACTGTAGGCCAAGTCTTGGGCAGAGGGATTTGTTTCGAATTGCTCTACGCTGTTGATAGAACTTACGGAACGGCCATCCCAGGGGCCATGGGAGGTGATGTGGGCAGAGTGGTGGTGTTCAGAAGCAATCTGTAAATGTTGAAACAATTTGAGCACGAAATATTAAAAGCAGTTGCTAAAACAATTAGGCAAGAGGGAATCTTATGTAACAGAGGTTGAGGTGATGAGAGAGAAGAGCAGGATTGGGCAAATGATCGTCAAAACATTTGGGAGTAATTTTGATATTCAGGCTGATGATTAAAGGTAGGGCTGGGGATTTTGCAAGCAAATCTTACCCTTGTTGTAGGCTTTAGTCTTTGGTATGTTTGTGTTTTTTTTTTAATATAAAATCTCACTTATGTTTTAATGCTTTTACTTCTTCAATACTTTTGCTTCATCTCTCTATCTCTCTCCCACTCTTAACATCCCACTGTTGCCTAAAAAAAGACCAGGTTTTTGTTTGATTAGATTTTTTTTTGTAAAACTTACCTTCTTGCACAATTGGAAAATTGCCAAACCAACCGAAACAAGGAAAGAGAAGAAACCCAAACCCAAAGCATTCAACGCCTTGATCTTTAAGATACCAATGGCCATGGGAATGATGGTGATGGCCTTCAACAATATCAATACCATAATGGGCATGGCCATTTTACGCAAACGATGTTTCTTGCCTTTAAAATGTTGTGAAATTACAGAAAAAGAAATGTAAATGACGTAAGATGAAGAAGAACGAAAACAGAAAAATACAAGCATTTGTTATTAAATGTGTTAGTTAATTAAAGAACAAAATTAAGCATGCAACACACCCTTCTTGAAGATATTTCCCTTCTTACCCTTGCCTTCGACAACACCCTCACCCGCAAATTTGACATTAAGACTAAATTCATCGTTGTTCAAATTACGGGATGAGACAGTGACTTTGGCATCAGCCATAGGCAAGTCCATGGTAACGTCATGACCTTGAATGTAGTTTTCAATAACATCAAAAAAGTCGCCACTGCTTGATCTACCTTCAGCTGGTGCAGCAGCTTGATAACCATTTGATTTAACCTCAACATTAGAGATCTGAAAAACAGGTCACAATTAGAAATCAACAAATTTCCTTTATCTCTTAAATTTACCTTGAAATCTTCTTTAGTTATGACTGTATCTAAAAATCTCATAGCCCTTACTTTCACGCAGGCCATGCTGTCAGTGCCACTTTCACATTTGGCATTTTCTTCTTCGATCATGCTTTCCATGTTTATGCCATGACAGATACTTATGAGGCCCAAGAGGGCGACGAGGACTAAGTGTTTGGAGGAAACCATCGCGTGTATGTGTGATAAATCCCTTTTGTACTCTGTCTTTGTTTTCTTTTTTTTTTTTTTGCTCCAAGACCCGTGCTTGTGGTCTGCGTGAATTAACAATTGCAAATAATAATTAAATTTCTATTGTCCACGTTTTTTATACTTAGCATTAACCAAAAACCATTGTTTATACATATAATCCAAATTAAAAAGAAAAATTTTTTTTTAAAAATTTAAAAAAATCAATCGTTTTCAACACCAACAATTTACACTAAAAGCAAACATTGTCAATGGTGGATGTGTACTTAAGCGCAGTGGCAGTGTGTGGCCGGCCAAATTGAAATGACAGACATAACCCTGTATAAAATCATGCGACAGCAGCAACAACAACATTAACTACAACAATAATTATTACACCTGCAATCTCTTGACTTTTTTAAATCACAAACTCTTTTTTTTACGCTCGATCGTTTAATTGCTCCACTAGACAGAAATTGTCTCAAAGAAGAGAGACTCTTTTTTGGTTGGCTTAAGCCTTTTTCTTGTATTAAAAATGTAAAAAAATTATTTAATTTCATTCATGATTTTGTTGTTGTCGTCTTGTTTGAGTTGGTCGGATAGTTGTCATTTCGCATTTCTTTTCTTGTCATCATATTAAGATTTTTCTCACGTTTTATTGTTATTGATGTGTACAAAATGAATTTTTTAAAACAAATTAGCCGGTAGCAGAACGCTATTTTTATACCCACACCACAATAGTGGAGAGGGTATTATGCGCTAGTGCTTTTGTGTGTAACACATACAAATATTGGTCCTAGATCAACCTTTTGGTATATCGATCGTTTCCGAAACACTTTTTGGGTCGATCTAATGATGTTCATATGGCTGACTGTCTATCTAAACCACCGAGAAAACTCATGGGACAAATTTGTCCCATTCGTCGTAAAATTAAAAAAAATTGGGACCTAAAGCATTGCACATTTTAAACATTTAACAGATAACAAAATTATACGGCTTTTAAACGCATGAAACCGTAAAAATGAAGAAAATATGTTGTTATTTGATATCGAGAATAATGCTGATTTAGATATTTGAATTGATTTGTCGGCCGCGGGGCAGAAATCAAATACATTCTCAGACCGAAAATCCTTTCACTAGCTAAAGTTCTTAGACTGATGGGCCCGCCAACGGCAGTCTGAAGCAGCCAAAGACTTTAGTTTAATAAAATTTAAAAAACGCAAATAATATTTCGTCGCTTCAGCTTATATCACCCTGATAACACGTACGGCCAAGTTTTAACCCCAAAAGGAAAGCGCTAATGAGGGGATTTCATCGGTTTTAAAAGTCTTCAATACTATATGTGAGTTCGACGCACTGATAGAGGACATCAGTCACTTTGCAAAAATTTTGTTGTTAACAGAATAGTAAAATATTTTTACATGTAAAGAAATGTTGAAAGCGTTCTTTAGGATAATTAACACATATTGCCAGAAATTAGATTGTAGTGATCTACAATGGAAATATATAAAGAACCAATATGATTTATTTTTATTTATTTATATGTGTTTGATTTTAATTGCTTATGTTTTCTTTGTTTTTAACTGAAAAAATTAAACAAAATAAAAAATGAAAAAAATGCGCTTTATTTTTACCTTTGACGACGAAAGGGTCACATAAGTCCCATTATATTTAAAACCCTCCTGAGAAAAGAATAGTATTTAAAAAAATTCGATCAATTAATTTACAAAAGACAATGGTTCATTTAACCCTTAAAGTTATTTAACAGTTTTTTAAGAACCCGAGGCATAAGCAGCTTAAAAAATTTAAAACTTCGGACTCTAAGACGGTCTTAAGCCTAATTGAAACAACTTAACCAAAATTTTGAGACGAATACTACGAAAGCATTTGTCTTTTTTTTATCGAAACATTTCGATTAAACCAAAATCCATTGGAAAATGTGGCTCTTATAATGAAAAACAAAAACAAATAGGACATATGTGTCCCATTCGTCGTCAAAGGGTTAATTTCATAAAGCCATCATACAAGCTACTTTACGGACTAGATTCTTGCTGCCCATAAAGCATCTTCAAATGCTGGTGTTAAGATTAAATTTGGTCCAAACATATTTTATTGCAATCTTCATCATCTTACCAAACTTTACTGGAATTGGTACATATTTGACTACAGCTTCAATACAAATATAACTTCCGCAAAAACATTTTATTAAATTTGGCGACGATAACTTTTATAATAGCCAATATGTCATTACAAAATGTAGTGCTTCAATAAAAACAAGTAAGAGTGCTATATTCGGCTGTGCCGAATCTTATATACCCTTCACCATTGTGCGAGCAGAATACAGAGCAACTAGACAAAAACTAAATAAAACTGGTAAATATTTTTTTTTTTAAATAAGAGACAACCGGTTTTGAACTTCGCTTTTCATAAGGGCCCAGAATTTATATACTTTATAGGGTGTAGGATCAATATTGTAGAAATTACAGTTAAGAGTAATTTTCGGGAATTCAGGGGTCTAATCACCGCATTCGATACTATCGTATCGAATAAACTATTGAATTTTTTGCATACGATAGACATTGGCGTATCGAATGAAATCTCGATAAATGTAATGTCGAGTTACTCGATGTCGAATGCTATTATTTCAAATTCAATACATTTCATTCGATATCGAGTTTCAAGATACCAAAATAAATAATTTTGATGAATTTTGCTCGATATCGTATGCGGTGATTAGACCCCAGTATTTCGGTTATAACTCATACAAATTTCCGACATTTTGGTTTATAAGTCATATACATAGGACATATGGCAGCCCTAAAATTTAGGTTTTTATAAAAATTTTGATGTTTTTTAGCCTATTTTTGGAGTATTTTGCTCATAAATTACCCATTATCTAACCGATTTGATATTTTTATATACCGACGTGTTAAGGAAGAATTTAACCATTTACTTAAGTTATATTTATATATAAACATTTATATAAGCTTGTAAATATATATTTTAACAAAGTTAATTATAAAAAAGAGTAAGTTTTGTGGATTCAGTATTTCGGTTATAACTCAGCCATTTTTTAACCGATTTAGCAGATTTATATTCCGACGTTTTGAAGAAGAAATTTACCTTTTACTTTAGTTATAAAGCTTGGACTCGTGGAGATCTATGGTTCCCGAAAGTGGGTATTTAAAAAAATTTAATTTTGGTCATAACTTTTTTGTATCTGAACCGATTTTCCCGATATCTTGATATATAAGTCATATCCACAGGACATATGGCAGCCCTAAAATTTAGGTTTTTATACAATTTTTAATTTTTTTTTGTACGGGAGGTACCACACCCACTTCTCCAATCCCGCCCACATTTGTAGGATGGTGTGTATTGGCATCCTAAATGTGTGTACCTAATTTGGAAACTTTGGCTCTTGCCGTTCTCAAGATATACAGAAATAAAAAAAATACAACAACCACAAGGGATTTTTGGAAAAATTTAGAGGTAGTCGTGGTTTTTTGCTCATATCTCCGTGATTTTTGGACCGATCTGGCTGAATTTTAATAGCAAACTTAAACGGTGTATATGTGATATAAATATACATTAACCTAGTCCACATCATTTCTGGGGTTTTCGGAAAACACATTTCAACATACACACGGACAGACGGACAACCAGATTTTAACTTCGCTTTTCATAAGGACCCAGAATATATATACTTTATAGTGTGTAGGATCAATATTGTGGAACATACAAACGGAATGACAAAGTTATATATACCCTCTTACCTTCGGTGAAGGGTATAAAAACCTCTTAAGCTCATAGCAATGCTTTGTTCTAGCGGGTCCATCATTGCTCATGGGTAAGGGTCCAGTCTCAAACATTTCTCTAAATTCAGTGGTGTAGGGCACCATATGGTCGGGCTTGACTGACTACACTTACTTGTTAAAAATAGTTTTGTTACGAATATTGTGTAAAATGTCTTTAATGTAAATAAAAACCTTAGAAGGAAATATCACTAAAGCTTAAGTCACACTTAAAAAATAGTTGACGCCCAACAGGAAACCGCTATTTTTGTGTGATTTAAATTGACTATGATTTTTTTGTTAAAAAAAAAAACTTTAAAACTGAAAATAAATGAAATTGGAGATGAAACTAGCAGTCAAGAATATTCAAATATTTGTTGAATGTGAACATACCTTAATTTAGTAGAGGGTAGCTATCAATTATTTTTAATGTTAAGCCAATAATGAGTTTAAAAACAAGTACTTCATTACTGATAATATAAAGAGTCTTTTTATAGGAACTTCCAAATTTTAACGCTTGAAAGCGGTAATGGTTTTGAAGTTTTATATTTTTAATTCCCTGCTATTTACTCAGTCTTAAAAAAAATTTCAAATTTAAAAAAAAAAAATTAAAAAATTGTTTTAAAAAATAAACAAAAAAAAATTTTCAAAAGATTGATCAAATAGCTAACAAAGCTACTGGGACAGATTTTGCTGACACCAATAGGTAATAAGTTACATGGATGAGAAAGAACACCTGTATGGCCAAAATGTCAAACTTTGACCCTCTCTAACACAGAGACTTTTTGATCGATCTTGTTGAAAATTTGTGTCTAAGCTACTATCCAATAGGACTAACCTTGGTGCAAGTTTCATCTAAATCGGAAGGCATCGATTTAAAAATTGGGTCACTTGACATGAAATCCCCCATATATATTCTGGGTCCCAAAGAAGTGAAATAAAAAAAAAAAACAAGAAAAGTTATATTAGAAATTTGTGTTGGGGTCATATGGCCAAAAGTTAAAATCGCGAATTCGAAATCCCATTTAAAAATCATTAAAATCAATACCCGAAATAATTGTACACAGTTTTGCTTTGAAAATCGCACGATAGATAGCCTAGTTTGGCCTTGGGCCGTGCGCAAGAATTTCTGCTGTACGTTATAACAAACAAACTAAGGCACATTTGAATAGCCGGCTTTTGGCAAGGCAAAAGAAGATTCTGTTCTTTTGATACTGTCCAAAGACATTTCTATATAAAATTTGTCTTTAAAATTTGCATTATATCTTAGTAAATGAAAAGTAGTCTAAAATACTAATTGCGATTCAATTAAGGTTCAGCTTTCATTCCTTAATGCAATGCAAATTCCATAGAAGGACCACTGCCAAAGAACAAATTTTAAAAGTAGTCAATATTATGATAAATTAAAATAAACCTCTCATATTAAACCAGTTCTCAAAAACTACTTAACGATCAAATATCTTTTTACATCCTGAATAAATATAATTCTGATTCTTGCTGGATTGTTTCTAACTAATTTTAAGCAAATTTTGTGCTACGTTCGGAAGAGATATGAAGAGAAATGCCGGGAAGACACTTGTATATAGCCCTAGGTGAAATTATGTACTGATTCTTACCACTTTAATTATCTTGGTCCTTGGGCTCCTGGCTGTTAATTAAATAATCAATGTAAATAGAATAATTCCTTTATATCAACCTGCAAAAATTTTCTAAAAATTTAGATTAAACTATTTGTCTAGATATTCTAAAACGAGTTATAAAATAATTGACTTTTATAATTGAAGCGAATTGTAGTGTCCATTATCAGAATGTTTTTTTTAACAAAACTTTTAATGGGAAATTTGGTTTAATTTATTTTTAACAACATAAGGACACCATTTTTTTTGTCCATAAAAAAAAAAAAAAAAAATTTATAAAACTTTGTGGATTCTATGATATCTTTTCGAGCCCGTACCGCAAATATTGTTTAAGCGACATCGTTGTTAATAAATGAATTCATCGGGAACACTTGGCTCACCTCCTAAAGTTTTATGGTCACACTAGGTTCTGTTACGAATTTAACCCCTAAAAGCCTAACGTTATCATCAGGGAAACCAAAAATATGCGATTTTATTTTTTTTCTTGTGCGACCAATGAAGGCAGAAACTTCATATGGGTAATTCCATAGTGTTGAACGTGACAGTCGTACGCATCAAAAATGCAATATCATTTTAAACAACAGATATGTGTACGTTCTTTTAACCCTTAAATTATAGCACTTAGAAAGCACTGTTATCTATGTTAAAATGCATGGAGGGCGCGATTATAGGTTAAAGATAATGGCAAAAAAATTTGCGGCTCGAACGTGAAAAAATAGAAGTAGTTTTTGTGGCCATGTATAAAAAGGCGCAATTCAGCGAAACCTGACACAATTTTATAAACTACTTTCAGAATTTTACGTACATAATGTAACATTAAAATGTCTTTGGTTTGATTCCAAAATCTTCTGTATTTCTGTGAAGCCAAAATCTGCGTCGATTCGTGACATTTCGAACGTGAAATTTTTTCCATAATAATTTAACAGTTAATCCGAATAACATATTTCTCTTCGAACTCTTCCTTAGATTACAGACCATGTAAGGAACTTTTTTGGAATAATTGTAATCATATATCACCCCTTTTAAAGAAGATAATATTAAAGAAAACATACAATACAACTTTATCACAAATAAAGTTCATTTAAGTAAACGAATTTTTGGGAAAATTTATAAAATTTGTAAAATCTAAATATTTCTCTATAAAAAAATCATAAAAAAATATGATTTTAAATTTTCGGTAACGGTGGACCTTTAGAAATAAATGCCCATATTTATCCATTTTAGAGCTTTTTATGAATTTTTGCCATCGATTTGTTAGTGCTTATTTTACAGTTTGGAGCATTTTTTTGCATAATTTATTTGGAAGAGCCTTTTTGCAGCATTTTTTAAATATTTAGCACTTTTTTTGCCATTTTGATACATGTTAAATTTTTTAGATGCCTACAAGTGGCGGAATGAAACAACCCCCCAAAATATAACCCCCCAAAAAAATAATGAAATAACCTCCCAAAGCGTGGGGCCTTATTTCATATGCAATAAAGCCCCATTTTTGAAAATGAAATTAGCCCCCAACGAAATGAAATAACGCCCCAAACATAAATGAAATAATTCCCTAATTTTTGGGGGCTTATTTCATATGAAATAAAACCCCAATTTCTAAAAAGAAATAAAGGCCCAATATATGTAATACAATTAGTTATGCAGTTTTGTTTTAAAGAATCACGCGATATATATAATGGTATGATATAACAAACACAAGCTTCGCCAACTAAGGCTTTTCCGCATAGCCGGCCTTCGGCCGGGCGCAATGACTTTTTCCTCTATGGTATAACAAACACCGGCTTCGCTAGCTTAAGCTTCTCTGCATAGCGCCAGGATTTTCTTCTCTATAGTATACAAATATCGATTCGACCCGGCTACGCAGAGAAGCTTTAGTTAGCGAAGCCGGTGTTTGGTATACCATATAGAAGAAAACCATTGCGCCCGGCCGAAGGCCGTCTTTACAGGGAAGCCTTTTATATCGAAGCCGGTGTTCTGTATACCAAAGTGGATAAATCCTTGCTCCCAAAAACGTTTTCATTATAAATTTGAAAATGAAATAATCCCCCAAAAAATATATTGGGGCTTTATTTCATAATGACTTTTTGGGGTATAATTTCATATGAAATAATACCCCAATTAAAAAAATGAAATAACACCCCAACCAAAATGAAATAACCCCCCAAAAATCGTTTTTGTTGTTCTCTGTACAAATTTTTAGTGGGTTATTTCATTACTTTTTTGGGGGGTTATATTTTGGGGGGTTATTTCATGCCGCCCCTACAAGTGCTTTCGCAACATAATTTTTTTTAAAATATTTTGACTTTTCTGTTTTCTTGCTTCAATTTCACCATCAACATTTAATTTATACTCGAAAATTGTAATACAATGCAGGTTGTCGTTTAAGATTAATGTTATTTTAAAGTTTAAATACACTTTGAATTGTACTAAGGACAAAGTCTTTGTAAACGGTGGAAATCGGTCTATAATTTCACATATTCCCCATAAAAATTTCTTTCCAAATTAGACTCGTTGTGTCCGTTAACCATTAGATTATGTTGGTATTTAGATTAAATTCGCCCCAAAAACATTTTACTGCAAATTTAATTCTTTTCGAATCAGTTCACATTTGCCCAAAGCTCCCATCTATAAATTGCTTTAACTTCCTTTTAAATTGTTAACATTATTAAACAATAATTAGTATTGTGGTTATTTTTTTGAACTATTTATGGTTTTTAATCCAAATTTTTAATATTTTTAATTAGGCTTAAGTTCATGAAATTTAATTTTTCATTAAATTATTTTTATGAAGAAAGAAATTTTACAATATGAAAATTAATTAAAATTGTTATTGATAATCTTTCATTTTTGACGTGGCTGGGGCTCGAACTCCGGCCGGCAGGTTACCATGACATGTTTCGATCGCAACCACGCGATCTCCTCAGATGGATTTGCCGTCTTACACTCGCAGCCATCAAGTTGTGCTGAAAAAGGTCAACAGAAAAGAGAAAGACAAGATGAAAAAACAAAAAATGTACTTGGACTTCAAGAAAAATTCTTGACAAAAGTACGAAAAAACAGAAGTAAGGAAAAAACATGTAAAATCAATTAAAATGGATAGTCATTCAGGAAAGCAAATTTCGTTTAAGGATTGATGTTTGACTATTGACGTCAGCAGTCGTCGATGGCTGCGAGTGTAAGATGGCAAATCCATCTGAGGAGATCGAGTGGTTGCTTTCGAAACATGTCATGGTAACCTGCCGGCCGGGGTTCGAGCCCCAGCCACGTCAAGAATGAAAGATTATCAATAACAATTTTAATTAATTTTCATATTGTAAAATGTCTTTCTTCATAAAAATAATTTAATGAAAAATTAAATTTCATGAACTTAAGCCTAATTAAAAATATTAAAAATTATTAAACAATTTTAGACAAGAAATCTTTTATGGATGTTAATATCTAGTTACAATTCGGCACAAATAACTCTTAAATGAATTTTAACCTCTTAACGTAACTTTTTTTTTGTGAGCCGACGACGGCCCATCGTTTCCAAAAAGGGTAAAATCTCGAAAATTCGTCAGCAAATACTATCGACTTTAGGCTTTACCGATATTATTTTTAGGATTGTTTTTACTAAATGGAATTGTTATAAAATTGTTGAATATTTTGTTTGCAAATAAGCCACTTTTGAATTTTTTGGCGCATATTTTTAAAAATTTACAGGGCATATTTTCAAGTTTTTATTGCATATTTAATGTGCATAAAACGTGTTTTTAGAGCATATTTTGGTTCCCCTGTTTAGCATTTTGTACGTAAGTCGGTAAGACTAAAGGCTCAGTTAGGCGAACGTTGCTGTACCGTATCTGTACTGTATCCATCAGCTGTTCGCTTTTTGTTATATGAAAACCAATACAAAAGCTTACCGAAATGCAATGTACCGTAGTTGCAACGTACCAATCTGTATAAAATAGAATTTCTTGCCGTTGTTACGTGACATTTGTACGACAGTGATGGGCGGCTTGTATGTTACATTGAATGCGGGTAATTTTGCTCTTTTTTTTGGTACTTTTTTCAGTATATCTATGGAATTGCGACAAAACAACTTACAATACAACATATGTATTTCCAAATATACAAATATACATACATATGTTTAGATGTTTAAAGTAAAGAAATGCATATACACATCCAATGAAAATGGGAAACATATAAAAGACTTTAAATGGAATCAAAACCTTGTTTGGTGTATGCACATTTACAATATATGTATGCTAAAAATGTATATGTATATGCTAAAATACAAATTTATTTATTGTAAATCTATAATATAAATATTGAACTAATAACATTTTTTACATACACAAAATACTGTTTTAATACCATTTAAAGCACGTGGTACCTTTTCTGCACAACGGTCACCATTTTAACATTTTTTATTCCCATCACTGTGTGGTTTGTTTTATGTATAATAATGCTTTTTGTATATGTATGGGAAAACATATGACACGTTTTTAAACGTTCTATAAGTGCACCAATGTGCTTACAGTACGGTGCGGTACATTACGGGTACAGCAACGTTCGCCTAACTGAGCCTTAAGGCCCAGAACAGACGGTAAAACGCAACTGCAACGAAACCCTTTAGAAATTATTATTTTGAAACCAGTTTCAATCGTTTTCCACACACCCTGCAACCTAAATTGTACCAGAATGTAATAAAATGATCACAATCATTTCGATTTTCTTTGAAAGCAGGTGAAACGCAAACACAAGTTTCCTGCACGCCGGTTTCAATGCAGCCGATTTCCAATGCATTTCAAACCGGTCACAAAATGGTCGCGTCGTGTGTGGTCCCTAAAAGGAGTCTATGGCATAAACTCAAATGAAACTCGAAAATAACTAGAAGTTGCAGTTGCGTTTCACCGTCTGTTCTGGGCCTAACATGTACTATAACCGATTTTTCCTTATCTTTAAACAAACTGTTAGATGGTTTGGAAAAATACATTTTTCGCTTTGTTTTAAATCGAAATCAAGCAGGAACTTTTATTAATTTTTTTGCAAAATATGTACATATATTTTTTTTAATATTTATTAGAAATATTTTTGCAGAAAACAGCATGAAAATATAAAGCGCTGCTAGACGACTACTTTAGGCTAGTGCTGGGAAACTATCGATAGTAGTAAACTATCGAAAATATCGATAGGAAAAATATCAATATCGATGTTATAATTTTATATGAAAACATGTTACAGCAGCTATACACACAGCTTTTTGCCGCAAGTTTTTACTTGCTATTATGTATTAATTCGCGCAGAATTACAGCAATGAATACAAACAACAAGATTGCTTCGCTGTGCTTTTTTACTACTAACTTAAGGCCTTTATGCCGAAATTTGTATATTTTTATATAGGGACTGAAATGTCAGATAGTTTTATAATGTTGTAAAAAAATCAAATAAAAATGGAATTGCAATTGAGAGCATTAGAGGAAAAGTCCGCTAGATTGATTACCTTTTGGGTTGAGAATCAAATCCAATTCAGAACATTATCTAAGGTTTCAATAGAATATCTCATAGTCCCTGTTACTTCGGTTCCTTCAGAAAGGTGCTTATCAGCATCACTATTTTTAAAAGCTGTAATCTAAAATAACGTGCGTATTTACATACGTCTCTTACGTTCAATAAAGTGATAAAAGCAACGAACTGTAGCCTGATAAAAAACTAGTTAAAGTTTTCCTTCTTAAGTATAAGCATTCAGTCGATAGTTATATCGATATATCGATAGTGAAATCTGAACTATCGATAAATATCGATAGTATACCAGCACTTCTTTAGGCTAACAATGTGGATTGTATAGTGCTGTTTTTCGTTTCTACAATGAGATGTGATCTTATGAAATCAGGGATCTGGTTCCCGATACTCGTACGTTTGTTCGTAATACACGTTTTTTCTCAAGAGCCCATCTTTTCACGCAAAGAAAAAACATGGTTGTGGTAAACATATTCTAAGAGCAACATATTATGATAAGATTCATGATTGTAGTCACCATATTAAGGTTATTATTTAATCATATTATGGCTAAATATATTCGTAATATTACATCATAATATTTTTCCCTTAATCATATTATTATTCTGTTAATCATAATATGTTAAGAAGGAAACATATTATTGTCATGTTAATCATAATAATTAAGAAGCAATCATATTATTATCATGTTAATCATAATAAGTTGAGAAATAATTCATATTATCATCATGTTAATCATAATAAATTTAAAAGCAATCATATTATGATACAGGTCCTTTAATAACTGTCATAACAATACAAAATAAATTAAATATTTTGTGTCTTTTTACAATTTTTCTTGATATAAATAAAATAACTGTGTTCAATATTTGACTTGCAAAAAAATAAATTCAAAATATCGTAACACTTTGATACAATAGAACGAAATCCCTGCGTGTTTTGTGGTTGGATTTTATTCGATATTTTAAAAATTAAACGAAATCTCTGTGTGTTTTGGTGTTGGATTTTATAACGATATTTTGCACTATTACGTCACTAATACTGAACTCCGCTAATATTTTAATTTCTTTAAATATATTATTTTTTATGGTAATTTATCTTGTTTAACCGCTCACAAATAAAACAAACGATACAACTGACTCAAAATAATTTTACAAATGGCGCTAACATAATATTATTAGAGTAAAAATAGTTTGATTGCATCTTAAACATAATATGATAAATATATTGAAAGTTATCATGTTATGGCTATTAGATATCATGATATGGTTGTGAGTAATATAATATGTTTTGAAAGTTATCATAATTTAGTTGTTAGAAAAATAATAATTTTTCGGTCAACAATACTCAAATTTATAATTGCGATCAACATTGATATGTTTACTAGGCGTATAACCAATTTTGTGGCATAGTACCATGAGGTCAACCATGTCCTAGTAACCACGAAAATCATAATCGTTTGTAATTTTTCTCAAAAAAGTTCACGCACCAATTGGTTTTTCTAAACCAATGCAATATTGAATATTCATAATTTTATACGGTGTTTTTTATACTTTTTGAATTTTTTTTGTTAAAAAAGGTTAAAGATACGTTTCAGTTTGCGGAAAAATCTCTTACCATCTCTAAATATTAGTGAAATTTCATACTTGAGCTATTTTTTGTTTTTAATAAACATATTATTAGTTTTTCTTAACCAAAAAGAAAATTAAAAATTTTCAAAACTTCATCGAGGTTGGTGCGTGAACTTTTTTGACTTTAGCGAAAAAATAAATATACGTTCCCTTATAGTTGTTTATGCTCTATCGGACTGTGCTATGCCAATTTTGATATTTTAAACAATTGTTAAAAATTTATATCCCTAATGTTTACAGTAACTATAATATTGTTGATATTAAATAAAAATAACAATTTTTTGTGTACGACAACAATATATTGTTACAATAAACATAGTGTTGTTGCCGTATCCATGCCCAACAATATTTTTTCTCTGCGTGTTTGTAGTCGACTGACCGGTGCATCGTAAACGCATTACAGGGAAAATTTATTCTTTGGCCGTACTGCTCGTTCGTGGAATGACCTTCCTGTACAAGTCTTTCCCTTTATTTTCAACATGAATAAGTTCAAATCAAATGTCCACAATCACTACTCCCTCTATCCTCCTTCCCATAACCTATATGCCTTGGTCCAACACAATCGAAACCAGGGAAACAGATGCAATGCTAATGAAGCTTATTTCCAACCGTATTATTTTTCTGCGTGTATTTATTTTGTCTAGTTTTATTCTTATATTGTTGTTTCTACGTTTGAACATTGATGTTGCAGAGTATCATCAATAAAAATTTTATACTAAAAAGAAAATGGGGAATTAAACAAAATAATCGATTTCAAATCACAAATTGTTACGTTTGTAACACGAATATTATTCATTTAGCAAATTAATATTTATTTGTAATTAATTGCATAATATTCAATGGTATTTAAAACAATACACATAAATACTTATTATGCAATTTATTTAAATAAAATATTAAAATATTCATAAGTAAAACAATTGTTGTATGAAAATTTTTTTTTAATTTTTGTTACAAAATTTAGCGCTAACGTCAATATACATAGATTGTTGTTGATTATTTATCGATAAAAGTACAAACTCACGTTTGACCGCACTTTTTGGCCACAACAACAACACCCCACCGCCCAACAAAATACAATTTAAACATTTTGTTAAAAAAAAAAAATCCCTACAATTACAATACAAAAGAAAGTGACTTAAGTAACGAAAGTTTTCAAAATTTCGAATTCATAAAACGCAGAAATACAAATAATAGTGTAATCGTATTTTTAGCCAGGCAGTGTATCGGTGTGTGTATGAGTATAACGATTACAAATTGCGCCAAAGAGTTCGAGTAAGAAACGAATTTTAATTTTGTTTTTCAACGAAATATTCAGTGGAATTATGAATTTTTTAAGTTCATTTTATTTGATTTTTTAATTTTTTTTGGATTGTATTTCTTTACTGATAAACTTTGTTGACCAATGTTGATTTAAAGAGATTTCACCGATTGCTCAAGCTGTTAAGTTGCGCCTGTTAAATTTTCATTTGAAATTCTACGTGCATTTTAATGTAACTTTGTTGCTGTTTGTAGTATTTTTTTTAATAACAACATGTTCCCTCGTTTGGCAGGCCTTTTTGCAAGGAAAAATTTTAGTTACAAGATTAATTTTTTTACGGGTACCTTTTTTTAAAATATATTTCGATAAGGGGTATTGCTTTTGTTCCCTCTACTTGGTTGGCTTAATTTTTGGCTATTACCAGCTTTTCCATGTGTTCAATATATACAAACAGGTGGCAATGCTGTGTGCTTACTTATTGAAAATACAGTTTTGTTGAAAGGCGATACCACATTTTAAGACCTGTTAACAGATTAAAATGCGCCACTAGTCCCTGCAGGGATTTTTTTTGTATCCCATGATCTTCTTGGGTCCATAGCAACCACACGCCAAGAAACACGTTTTCCAACAAAACAATTTTTAATGAACATTTTTGAAAACATTGTGCTTAATTTACATATTGTAATACCCCAATCGTGTGACTGCACTACCAAATGGCTCATGTACCAATCGAGGACAATATTGTGCTTACTTTTACCAATCAAATGCAACCCTGGTGCGGCAATCGTGTGACTGTTTGCTATGCAACCGCGGCAATCTTCTGCGGCAATCAAACAACACAATTCTCGCCAATATTTGCCTTTTTTAATAAATTTACTTTTTTGTGTTTCTTTTAGAAGGTAATGAAGATAAATATGGGCATTTCCTGAACGTTTGTTCGTACGCTTTTGATGTACAAATAATATAGAAAACAAAACTTTTCCTAGCATTTTTTTTCGATTCGATGGAATTTGGGTAGCTCTATGTTTAGTGCAAAAGATGGATTTCATCGAGTTTAAGTTTTTATAATAAGAGTTAGAAACGTGTGGTCACGAACGTACGCAAAATAGAAGTCAAGTGTGACTTATTTATTTTAAAAGTGATTAATTTATTTTAAAAGTGTATAATGTAGCTCTCCATCCAGTATTTACAAAATAAAATATCTCTCTTGGTTTTTGTTTAATTGGCTTATTTACCGGTCGCGAATGTATGGATCGCGAACGTACTGATTTTCCATGTTTTTTATTATTATCACCACGCATTTTTCCATAAATGTCTTAAAATTTCCTTAACAAAAAAAACTTAATACTCCTTTTGCAATTGAATGTAATGGAGAGATTATATAAAGAAAGAGGGTAAACATAACATATTTCTTGCATGTAAAATAAGTATATAAAAATGCCTTTAAAAGTAGAAAATATAGAAAAATATAAAATTTTCCAGTTTCCAGCCCAATTTCCTCAAGTAAAGCAGCTGAGATATGCTATGAAACCATTCTTTTATAAGAACAAAGACTTTTTTATAGTAATGAACATTAAAAGACGATGATAATCAACATTTTATTTTTTCATCCTGGTAGACCATTATGGGGAAATGCCCATATGTATTTATTTATTATGCATTAAAAATTTTTTTAATGCTTTTAAAACATATAAGTAGATACAATTGTTAAAATGCTTTTTCTAAAAAAAATACCCCGTATACCTGGGTCGTGATGCCTTCCAAAGAAATTTTACAATTTCTTTTACAAAAACTTATTTCCCTCTGTTTCTTATCTCACACCCTGTGGCATTGTCTAACATCCCTTGAATTTTAAATTTCAAGGTGCGTTAATTTAAGAAATACAGTCGAACTTCCCTATAATGAATCTACATAGGACCATCAAATCACTTCATTATACAGTAATGGTATTTTTCCTACTTTTGTTTAAAATAATCAGATGTTCTAAGTGGATAACAGGTTCTTAACGGGCAGCCGTTATACATTTAAGCACATCGTCAACAAACTTCTTGAAAAAGGAAGCCTTTTTAACTTAAAACATTTTTTCAAGAGAAATGCAATTTCGGTGCGACATTTTCGTTCACTAAACACGGTCTTGACAGCAGTTATTATTTCCGACTTTTTATACCCACACCACAATAGTGGAGAGGGTATTATGCATTTGTGCTGATGTATGTAACACCTTAAAATAGTGGTCCTAGACCCACCTTAAAGTATACCGATCTACTCAGAATCACTTTCTGAGTCGAACTAACGATGTCCGTCCGGCTGGCTGGCTGGCTGTCCATGTAACCTTGTGCGCAAAGTACAGGTCGCAATTTTGGAGATAATTTGATAAAATTTGGGCCATATGTTCTTCTGGCACAAGCCGAATCGTAGGACCACGAGGGAAGATAGGGAGAAATTTCTTCCTCTCAGAAATTATCAAACCGATTTTAATGAAATTTAAAACATAGATATAACCATATCTATATGGACACAAAATGTATACATTTTTAAAAAAATCGGACCATGAGGGGAGATAGGGGTAATTTCTGCCTTAATGAAATTTAAAACGTAGATAGATCCATATCTATAGGGACACATTAGCTATACAGTTTTAAAAAAATAGGACCACAAGGGGAGGCAGGGGGCAATTTCTGCCCCTCACAAACTTTCAACCCGATTTTCATGAAGTTTATAAACATAGATAAATCCATATTTACATGGACACATAGGCATGATGTGTGTTTAAATACTGTGGTGTAGGGTATCATATTGTCGGGCTTGACCGACTATACTTTCTTACTTGTTTTTATTTTAATTGTTGGAAATCTGGGGGTTAATTTATTTTGAAATAATTAATTTTTTTTGGAGACCAAACTGATTTTTTTTTTAATTCACTACGCTCATCCCGCGAAGCTCTACGCTTGTCTGCAGGAAAGAAACTAGAGTCTCTGGCGGGAATTGAACCCGCAACCCCGGCACTGATAGACAAGCTCTCTACCAGCTAGCCTACCGGGACACTCAATGCCCTTAATTGAAAAATATGTTCATTGTAAAGAAAAATTCACTGTAAGGCAAGGTTGGGAATCGATGCTGTTATTAATACCGATACTGCTAAAATACCGTTTAAAATCGAATACCGATATTGATACCGAAACGAAATAACAAATAGTTTATTACCGATACCAAAATAACAAATACTTTGATAACGAAGCGATATTCGTTTCGGTTGCCAACCTTGTTATAACGAAAAAGCAGTGTTTTTGAAATAAATTTGCAATAGATGTTCACTTTAGAGAAGTTCGACTGTAAATTGTATAAAATTTGTTGTAAGTATGTATGCAAAATTAACTTCAGTTGTAAGTTTACGTATGTATGTATGTACATAATTGTATTTTTGCAGACATGCATAATCATGTTGAGCTGAATACGATATAAAAACAATAATGTATAAAAAACGAAAATTGTTGCACGCACCATAATGAAGATGGATACCTCAAAACAGACAGAAAACGCCAATAAACATAGTAATAATGTTTTAATAGTCTATAATTTCAGACAGTGTATGATTAATGAATAGAAATACTACACGTAAAGAAGACATATGATTCTTTGTATGTATAAGGTCAACTCTAACAAAACTATTTTAAATGAAAAATGTTTAGTTATTTCAACCAAAGTACTGTAACTGGCAACCATATTTCTTCTTACATACTAACTTCTGTAAGCAGAAATATGGTTGTCTCGATGGTTAATTATAACAAAAATATGTTGACCAAAAAAAAAAAAAAAAATTGCCAGTGATAATAATATGGCTGATGTAACCATATTATGTTTGACAATTTTTATTGTAAAATATGTTTTCTTTGCGTGTGGTACTAATAAATTTTAAACTTTTTTGGCTGTTGAGTTGAATAAAAAGAAGTCAGGTGGGTGATCAGTTAAAGGAAAATTTTAAATGAAAAAAAATTTCTAATTACAATACAGCAGAAAGTTAAACTCCCTTAACATTTTTAATTCTGTGTTTTCACAATCTATCTTTCTCTAATTTGATTGACCATTTGTTTACATTTAAAATTTAATCGATGTCATTTAAATATTTCTTTGTTTTGTTTTTGTATTTAATTTCATTTTTAACGGTTTCAAGTGCCAACTTTGAACTGCATGAGTGACACCTTATTTGGCTCGATTTTATAATCGTTTGTTTTTTTTTTAATATTTTTTTTTTGGAAACTTTCACTTAAAGCGATTTTTTTAAATTTTGTGCGAATTAAATTTGTTTTAAACTTTATTTCCGGTCATAATTGTTATTGCTTAAAAAAATAAGTAAGAGTGTTATATTCGGCTGTGCCGAATCTTTAATACCCTCCACACAGAAAAAATTACCTACAATTAAAAAAAAGTGAAAAAACAAAAAAATGTACTTGGACTTCAAGAAAAATTCTTGACGAAAGTACGAAAAAACAGAAATAAAGGAAAAAACATGTAAAGTCAATTAAAATGGATAATCATTCAGGAAAGCAAATTTCGATCTACCAAATGTTAAAATACAATTTGGTTTAAGGATTGATGTTTGACTAGTGACGTCAGCAGTCGTCGATGGCTGCGAGTGTAAGACGGCAAATCCATCTGAGGAGATCGAGTGGTTGCGATCGAAACATGTCATGGTGACCTGCCGGCCAGGGTTCGAGCCCGAGCCACGTCAAGAATGAAAGATTATCAATAACAATTTTAATTAATTTTCATGTTGTAAAATTCCTTTCTTCATAAAAATAATTTAATAAAAAAATTAAATTTCATGAACTTAAGCCTAATTAAAAATATTAAAAATTTGGATTAAAAACCACAAATAGTTCAACAAAATAACCACAATACTAATTATTGTTAAAGCTAAGGCACGAGCTCTATGTGTACATTTGTCCTTCAAGTTGTGCTGAAAAAGGTCAACAGAAAAGAGAAAGACAAAGTGAAAAAACAAAAAAATGTACTTGGACTTCAAGAAAAATTCTTGACGAAAGTAGAAAAAACAGAAGTAAAGGAAAAAACATGTAAAGTCAATTAAAATGGATAATCATTCAGGAAAGCAAATTTCGATCTACCAAATGTTAAAATACAATTTGGTTTAAGGATTGATGTTTGACTAGTGACGTCAGCAGTCGTCGATGGCTGCGAGTGTAAGACGGCAAATCCATCTGAGGAGATCGAGTGGTTGCGATCGAAACATGTCATGGTAACCTGCCGGCCAGGGTTCGAGCCCGAGCCACGTCAAGAATGAAAGATTATCAATAACAATTTTAATTAATTTTCATGTTGTAAAATTCCTTTCTTCATAAAAATAATTTAATAAAAAAATTAAATTTCATGAACTTAAGCCTAATTAAAAATATTAAAAATTTGGATTAAAAACCATAAATAGTTCAACAAAATAACCACAATACTAATTATTGTTAAAGCTAAGGCACGAGCTCTATGTGTACATTTGTCCTTCAAGTTGTGCTGAAAAAGGTCAACAGAAAAGAGAAAGACAAAGTGAAAAAACAAAAAAATGTACTTGGACTTCAAGAAAAATTCTTGACGAAAGTACGAAAAAACAGAAGTAAAGGAAAAATCATGTAAAGTCAATTAAAATGGATAATCATTCAGGAAAGCAAATTTCGATCTACCAAATGTTAAAATACAATTTGGTTTAAGGATTGATGTTTGACTAGTGACGTCAGCAGTCGTCGATGGCTGCGAGTGTAAGACGGCAAATCCATCTGAGGAGATCGAGTGGTTGCGATCGAAACATGTCATGGTAACCTGCCGGCCAGGGTTCGAGCCCGAGAATGAAAGATTATCAATAACAATTTTAATTAATTTTCATGTTGTAAAATTCCTTTCTTCATAAAAATAATTTAATAAAAAAATTAAATTTCATGAACTTAAGCCTAATTAAAAATATTAAAAATTTGGATTAAAAACCATAAATAGTTCAACAAAATAACCACAATACTAATTATTAATAAAATTGTTTAAAAAGTATATCAATTTAATTATTGTGATAATTGAATGAATTATTTTTATACCCTCCGCCATAATTAGTTATGAAGAGGGTATACTAAGTTTGTCATTACGTGTGAAACTTTTTTATTATTAATCTCGGACCCCATAAAGTATATATATTCTGGGTCCTTGAGCAATTCTAAGTCGATTTAGCCATGTCCGTCCATCTGTCCGTCTGTTGAAAACACGCTCACTTTCGAAAACCTCAAAAGAAATAAACAAACTTGGTGTCAAATTGCTTGTAGTTATCCTAAGAAGTTCTGGATGGAAATCCAGCAAAACCACTACCTTTAAAAATTGATAATTTTGTTACAAAAACTAATATAAATGGTGGAAAAATGCTCGGAATGATATTAGATTTTACAAAAATAGTTTTATTTGACTGGAAATCAGGATGTAAAATTTCATGAAGATTAGTCCATAATTTACCATAGGCCCCATATAAACCATACTCCCGGAAAAAAAGTTTAGAGCGCTTTAAACCGTAATTAATAACGCTATCAGAATAATATTTCATACTTCACAGTTTTATATGACTAGAAATCACACAAATAAATTTCGTGATAATCGGTCCATGATTTACTATATGCCCCATATAAAGCCCACTCTGGTAAATTAATAAAATACGCCTAAAACCGTAGCAGATATAGATATTAAAATTTGTTCCAACTTAGCTTCATATGGTCTCATATTACCTCATATTTATTTAGCAGCCTTCTGAAATTCACTGTAAACGCTAAAACTAATTTCACCACTGTATTGAAATTTATTATTACGAATCATGATATTTTACTCAAGATTGTCGGTCAATAATTTAATATAGGTCTAAGCCGCAACCAATTTTAATGCTGATTTCTGTTTTTATCAAGATTAATAAATACTAAATAGATATCATTTATATATCACTCCTGAAATATTCGAACTGTCGGTGAAGGGTATCAGGGATTCGGCACAGCCGAATATAGAACTTTAACTTGTTTTTTATTGAAAGAAAATTAAAAATATAATTTTAAATTAAGTAACATTTAAGTTGTTTTGAAATAAATTTTTAATTAAAATATTAATTAACAAAAAAACATAATTGATTTTTTCGTTTAAATAAAATAATATAAACTTGTACGCCTGTATTTATAAAAAAATTTTAAATTTAAAAAAGGTTTACAAAACAAATTTTGTATGAAAATTCTCCTTAATAAACGATTGTTAAATTTAATAATCGTTTATAAATACGGGGGGTAGAGTTGTTGTTGGGAATTGTCAAGACCTGAGCTATATTTAATTAAATCAATTAACACATTGTTTGAAACGGCAAAGTTTATTTTTGTAATTAAAATTAAAAATATTATTTATTGAAAAAAAATATTCACAATTTTAAATTTTTACAATTTAATAATTTTAGTAAAATTAACAAATTGTTTGCTTGGTTCTATGAATTTGGTATGAATCTGGTGATTTGAGACAATTTTTAATTTTTTTCTGTGCACCGAGATTCGAATATTTCATTTATGGAATTTTTGGGGTCTTAGTTCGTTTTTGTTCTGGGAAGTATTTCATATTTTTAGTTTATTTTTCATATACATATAAAGTTTTAATTCAAAACGAATTAATTCCTTAATTTTAAGGACTAACTTGATTTTTGTTTTTGGGGCATAGTTCACTAGGGACTTAGTTCGTAGCCGCCATATACTTTATGGTGTCTTAGATGAATATTACAAAGTTTCACACGGTATGACAAACTTAGTTTACCCTCAATTAACACTAGTGATGGTGGATGTTACAAAAACGATTTGAGTTTTCTTTATAAGAGCATCAATTGATGTAATTATAAGGAATTTCCTCGATATATTCTTTTAAAAGTCAATTAAGAGAAAATTTGTAAAATAACACCACCCAATGGTTGTCGTTGCAACGGACTACGCTATCCTAGTTGGAAAAACAAACAAGCGAGGCACCTGGCGTTATAACCGAATTCGGGTACGCTAAATCCTAAATGCTAATAGGTTAGCTCTTGTTATCGAGATATACCATTATTTTAAAAATGGAGGAGGTTGCACAACATACATATATTCGCGTAACTCAAAAACGGTTTAGTTTATTGAGAAATAACAAAAAAAAAAAAAAAAAAAACTACGTGCTGCAGGAGCCAAATTTAAGAATTTCAACGTTACCTACCCGCTATCTCCATTTCTTAAGGGGGCTTACATACAAAACTTTCAATAAAGACTAGAAATATATTGAAGAAAAAGCCCGATAACTGCCAAGGAGTCGCCCCTGGGGGAATAAAATGTATGACGGACCTAAATTAGTTGTTTGCCCTTAACATTTTCTCAAAACATACTTGCCCTTTATCATCTCCGCTTAAGGGGGCTCCCATACAAATATGGATTTTTAATGAAATTCTTAGATTTGGTCCCTGCAGCGCCTAGGATGCCGCTTGATGGATAAATGTATGACCAACCCCACCTTATTTTTCATCCACATCATTTATTTCAAACATACCTACCCGCTATCACCATTCCTTAGGCTGTAGGAAATATCGCCCAAAGAAAAATGGCCCAAAAAAATAAATGAAAAATCGCCCAAATGAAGAATCGCCCAAAAGAACATGAAAAATGACCCAAAAAGTTATATATGAAATTTTGCCCAAAAGAAACGAAAAAGGGCCCAAAATAAAAATGAAAAATTGCCCAAAAAGAAAAAAATAATTTTTTCCAAAAAAAAAAAAATTTTTAAATTACCCAATTTGCAAAACAGTGTTTATTATTCATATAAATTTCGTAACATACAAATGTAAGTTTTATGTAAAAAATTGCATTGTATCTTCGACAGCTGCACGGCAGTATGGACAGCAATACATACTTATTTGAGCCCTCCGCCAAACTTTGTGCACTATTTAATAGTCAAATATTAATTAATCACTGCATAGTTATAATCAATTACTCAAAACAGAATATAGCTTTTTGCAAGGTGGCATGTCATAAAGTCCAGTGTCGTAATGTCCATGGACTCTGTGACACTTTTGAAAATATCATAACGTCCGTGGGCATTAAGATACTTTGCAAATGGACATTATGTCATTTTTAAAAATGTCATAAGGTCCATAATTACTAAAGATGTTTAATACAAAAAAAAGATCTACATACACGCAGAGAAAAACCTGTTTTATTATGGTCACAACCAACAAAACTATTTTTAAAGAAACTTATTTTACCATAATATGGTTGTCGGTGACAATGATATGGTTAAATTAAACATATAAAAATGGTTTTGTTGTTTTTTCTCTGCGTGCATATATTAAACATATAACGAAAACACTTTTGGGCGCAAGGATTTTCTCCTCTATGGTGTTACAAATACCGGCAGCGCTTACTAAAGCGTCTCGGCATAGCCGGCCTTCGGCCAGGCGCAAGTATTTTTTTTCTACTGTATGGTATAACAAAAACCGGCTTCGCTAACTAAAGCTTCTCTGCATAGCCGGCCTTTGGGTGGGCGCAAGGATTTTTTGCTTTATGGTATAACAAGTACAGGTTTCGCTAAGTAAAGCTTCTAAAATCTGCCTTGTTTCCGAACGAAGGCCGACTTCGCAGATAAGCTTTAGTTAGCGAAGCCAGTATTTGTTATACCATAGAGGAGAAAATCCTTGCGCCCGGCCGAAGGCCGTCTATGCAGAGAAGCTTGAGTTAGCGTAGCCGATTTTTGTTATACCATAGAGGAGAAAATCCTTGCCCCCGGCCGAAGGGCGGCTGTGAAGAGAAGCTTTAGTTAGCGAAGCCGGTACTTGTTGTACAAAAGAGGAGAAAATCCTTGCGCCCGTCCTTAGGCCGGCTATGCCGAGACGCTTTAGTATAGTAATAATGAATGATTTAGACAAATAGTATGTAAGATTTTGACGAAATTTTAAAAATGAAAAATGGCCTGGAAAAACTGGGCTATTTTTCATATAATATTTTTGGGCGATTTTTCATAATGAAAAATCACCAAATTTAAAAAACGAAAAATCACCCAATAATAACGAAAAATAGCCCACAAATTTTGGGTCACTTTTCATATGAATTCAGGCCCAATTTCACATGGAATTTTTTTGGGCGATTTTTCATTTATTTTTTTTGGCCATTTTTCTTTGGGCGATATTTCCTACAGCCCATTCCTTAATGGAGCTCCCATACAAAATTTTCATTACAGACTAGAAATATATTGAAGAAAATGTCCCATAACTTCCCAGGAGTTACTAGTAGGGGGATACAATGAATGACCGTTCTCAAATAGTTTTTCGTCCTAAGCATTTTTTTAAAACATACTTGCCCTTTATTACCACATCTAAAGGCTCAGTTAGGCGAACGTTGCTGTACCCGTAATGTACCGCACCGTACTGTAAGCACGTTGGTGCACTTATAGAACGTTTAAAAGCGTGTCATATGTTTTCCCATACATAAACAAAAAGCAATAGTATCCATAAAACAAAACACACAGTGATGGGAACCAAAAATGTTGAAATGGTGACCGTTGCGCAGAAAAGGTACCACGTGATTTAAATTGTTTTAAACAGTATTTTGTGTATGTAAAAAATGTTAATAATTAAATATTTATAATATAGATTTACAATAAATAAATTTGTATTTTAGCATATATAAATTTTTAGCATACATATATTGTAAATGTGCATACACCAAACAAGTTTTTGATACCATTTAAAGTCTTTTATATGTTTCCCATTTTCATTGGATGTGTATATGCATTTGTTTATTTTAAACATCTAAACAAATGTATATTTGTATATTTGGAAATATGTTGTATTGTGAGTTGTTTTGTCGCAATTCCATAGATATACTGAAAAAAGTACCAAAAACAAAGAGCAAAATTACCCACATTCAATGTAACATACAAGCCGCCCATCTCTGTCTTACAAATGTCACGTAACAACAACATGAAATTCTATTTTTTACAGATTGGTACGTTACAAATACAGTACATTGCATTTCGGTAAGCTTTTGTATTGGTTTTCATATAACAAAAAGCGAACAGCTGATGGATACAGTACAGATACGGTACAGCAACGTTAGCTTAACTGAGCCTTTAGGAGGGCTTCTTAAGTTTAATTAAAATTTTTAATCTTTTGTGAATAAATCAAAAAAAGTTGTATGCTTATGCGGTTGGAACTTTGTTTTCTATACTTGTAGAAAAAATGTTTTTTTGGAAAAAAATTATGTTTTTAATACGAAAAAAGTTTTACCTTTCTTAAAGGTTATTTTATTGCGGAATATCTCGAAAACAAGTGCTAACCTAAGAAAAGGTAAGCACCACTGGATTCAGTGTACCCAAATATGGTTAAAACGGGCACGGCCTAAAAAAAGTATTCTTCCTTGATAACACAAAAAGTTAGTTTAAATATTGAATTTTTTACAAGAAGTTACCATTTTAATGAGAAGTCTAATATATTCCAAAAAAAACACTCATTATTTTTAAAAAGTTTTCTTAATTGTTTTCCAAAAAAGAACTCTGCAGGACAGTCTCTTGATTTATAAAAATTAACTTTGTCTAGTCTAAAGTCCCTGTGTTTTAAGAAAGTGCCTGATTTCACAGAAACTTTATTTTTCACAAAGTAAAAAAGGTTTCATAATATATTCTTTCTGAACTAAAAAGTTTCTGTTTTTGTGCGGATTTAACTTGCGGTTAACGCGATCAAGTTTATCTTCAAATTATGTTGCAGTTTTTAATACACATTTTCTAAAAAACCTTCATCGTTTTAAAATATGATGGGAATTTGCTTTTGAATTATCTTTCTATAGGTGTGTTTTAGTTTACCGTAAAAAAACTACTGATTGCAATTTTAAAATGCAGTTTTTTCGTTTATCTTTATAAAAACTCTGCCGCCAAAATTGTTGATGACATATTGAAAATAAGCTGCTTTAAAATTGCCTGCAGCCTGTGTCACAGCTTTCAACTTTTGTGAATTTCGACAAGCAGTATATAACAAAAACTTGAAATTATAACTTGACCGTGTGACTACAGAGTAAATATCAAAAAGTTTTTCACAGAAAGCAGCAACTTTTTCAAAAAGTATTATACATCTCGAAAAGGTCCTAGTTTCACTAAAAGTTCCTAATTTCTCGAGTAATTACTGTTTAAAAAAAACCCGTTTAAAAAATGTGATATTTTTATATCCCTGTATTTAAAAGTACTCTATTTTTACCCTCCACCACCACTAGTGGTGAACAATATATTGGCAAGAATCAAAATCCTTTTGTCACTTTTTGAATAATATAGGGCAATATAAAAATAATATGGCAATTAGTATATACAATAAAATTGTAAATGGATGGGGCGCTTAAGTTGATTGTGCCATGTCCGTATTTTGAAATCACGTTCACTTTCGCGCGACTCAAAAGAAATGAACAGTATTGGTGTCAAATTGTTTTTAGTTTTCCTAGGTTGCTTGGTATTAAAATCCAACATAAACGGTTCAGTAGAAAAATAGTTATGAGCCCAAATGTAGAACAAACTTCCTAAAAAATATTTTTAATACAAAAATTTACATAAATTGATGAAAGAATTCATCGATTCTCATTAAATTTTGCACAAATTCATTTTATATGATTTTAAGTCGCACTCAAAATAATGTGAAGATGGGTTCATAATTTTCTATATACACCATATAAAGCCCAATCTGGGAAATCATTTAAATATGCCTCAAACCGGAGCAAATACAGTTATTGTGGTAATATTTAATCCAATTTAGCAAAATATGGATAGATACAACGCCATGTTTTGTTGTGATATTCGATCCATAATATACCTTAGGTCTTATAAAAAATTACCTTCCAAGAAGTAATTTAACAAGCTTTTTATTCAGAAAATGTGTATTACCGTACTTAAATTTGGTCTAATCTAGGTTTTTTCCATACAAGAAATCACACTACCGAATTTTATGATGAACGATTAATAATTTACAATGCGTCCAATACAAAATCCGCTCCTGAAAATCTCTTTAATGAAATTTTTGAAACCAATCTTTGTTTTTTATAATTGGGCAACTGATTATAAAAGTGTGAAGTCAGGTTTTATAATGATTGGCTTATATTTTATGGATACCATATAGTGGCCACTACTAAAAAATATTCGAGCTTACGGTGGAGGGTATCAAAGATTCGGCACAGCCGAATATAGCGCTCTTGCTTGTTTTTAATTAAAAAGTCTCTGTTTCTAATTTCTTATTAAATCAGTTTATGGTCACTGCTACACGTTCAATAAATATCGTGATATTTGAATCGCGATCTATATTGATGGATCACATAAAATTAGGCTTTTCTGCGATATTAATCACCCTTATTGTGTTTGGCGTATTTAAGATACGCCTACGACAGTTTGGTAATAGAATAAAGAAAAAAGTTCACGTTCTCTTTAATCTATTACCAAGCAGTTGTAGGCATATTTTAAATACGCCAAACACAATAAGGGTGAATGAATATCATGAAACTAGAAATATCATGATATTTATTGAACGTGTAGCAGTGCCCTATGTTTGTGTATATTTGGTGTTTTTTTAATTTTTGCAATTAATTTTTTAATTGACTAAATTTGTGTGGCATGACTCGAAAATACAAATCTGTTAATTGATATAATCAATTCTTTTGCAGGGGCAAATTTAGTAAAAAATTTAATTTTCTGAACGAATTGCTTAATTAAAGTCGATTATCTATTTTTTCTGTGTCATTTTCAACGCTTTTAACATGGATCTTAAAATTTGCGAAAAAGATGGACCAGTTCTGAATTCTTAACGTAATAAAAAAGTTCATATATTCGAACTCCTTTTTAACGATTTTAAGCTTTTCAGGCGGAAGCCTGACCTGACCGGTGGCCCTTTTGTTGTTATTTGTTAGAAGGTATCAAAATATCCTTGAATTGTGTTAGTAGGGAATAGAAAGGAGAACCTTGCGAAACCGATCGGCATTTAATATTACTCGGAAACTCTTCGTTAATAATAAATGTGGTGGAAAACAAATTAGTTTTCTTATCTATAAGACGGCGGTTTTTAACGTCTACCAACAGGTCGTAGTGTTCAAGAAAATCAAAACCAACAATTGCTTGTGGAACATCTGCGATTAAGAACTTCCATACAAAATCTCTTCTTAATTCAAGGTCTAAATGAAGAACTTTTTCACCAAAAGTATTAATAATAGTATTGTTTGCAGCTTGAAGTACTAATGATCCAGGTTTATTACATTTATTTTGTGCTGTTGCAGGTATGACTGAGACGTCGGCTCCTGTGTCGATCAAAAATCTATGATTAGAAATATTGTCTCGCAAGAACAGGCGACCGCCACCTTAGACGAAGGAGTTTTTAGTTTTCCGACTGATGTGCACAAGGAGGGCGACATTTAGTAGTTGCTTTTAAGCCAAATGTAAAATGATACCAACACAAATTTCTTGATATATTTCGGCCTCTGCTATTGCTTCTGCTTCTTTTACGACTGCGATTTCGTTCACGGGATAGAGGAGATTTAATTCCGTCAATACGTTGAATAAGTTTGCCTATTTGCTTTTCTAATTGTTCAAATGGAGTTTTGCTACGCATACTTACTTGACAAATCGAGGAAGAATCTAGCTGATCGTTTATTTTGTCAGCCATGACTGCCAGTTTATCTAAACTATCCGAACTTATTAACAAGAATGCTTTTAAAGTTGCTGGCAACCGTTGGAACCATAAAGATTTCAGAGGGACGTTTATCACCTAACTGAATATTCTCTAACAATTGCTGCAGCCTTTTTTCTTCCGAATCTTGAAATTCATTAAGTAAGGCGGACTTGAGAGTTTCATACATCCTCCAACAGATTTTCAATTATGTGGCTTACTGCGTTAAGGATATCACTTTCAACGGATCCAACCAGTGCATGATATTTCGTCGCATCTTGGGAAATACCGGAATTAAAAAACTGACTTTCTATTTGACTAAACCACAATTTTGTATTAGTCTTCCAAAACGGAGGAATTTTGACTGAAACACGTGAAATCTTGAGTGTTGGTGTCGTTGCTGATCTAAATTCTTCCTCTGATAACGACATATTGGAATAAAAACGTCGGGGTCACCAATGAAGAACACAATTAATGTTTTTTATAAAAATGTTTTATTGAATAAATGACAAATTAATAATAATAATTTTTTCAACAAACATTTCCGTAAATAAATAAGAAGTAAATGATATTGCGACTATTCAAAATTTAAAAAATAGAATTCACAACAGGTAGATCCCCACAAGTGCAATTCCTAGTCCATAGTTTATTCGAGTATGGTTTTTCGTCTGTCCTGAAAAATTTGATTGTATGACATACGCGATTGTTTTATTTTGAATTGACAAACCATCTGACATCAGCTGTTTTGCAAGTCATTTGTTTGTGGCGGCAAATACATTCAAATCTATGTATTTACATTAATTCTTTAACGAAACAACATTTTTAATAAACTAAACAATAAAAAGCGAAAAGAAATATAAATTAAAAAACAATTTGCTGCTCTGAACGATTAAAGGTTATGCCAAATGAAACCAAAACGAACGTGTGAAAGCAAAAATTATAAACCTTTTGTTTTTGTAAATTTTGACAGACATGTGCAGTTTCATATGAATTTTACATCTGACAAAGCCACTACAAAATACATGTCGTGTAAAAGTACCTTAAATTGCAATTCTATTGAAAACTTGTTTAATATATAATCAAATGGAATACTAACCCTTTTTAACATTTTTAAGAGTGCAGTAATACATTACAAATATGGTGATAATCGTAATTGAATGCTCCCAGGAGGAAATCAAGTACTTATATTAGTTAACGTGTCTATCAAATATTAAGTGCTGGTTCACACACTACACGTTTTTAGGAAAGAGGGGAAAAGAGAATGGAAAGGTTTGCAGACTTGATCTAATTCTTCGATTTTCTATTTTACTTTTGTGTTCGTATTCGACTTAAATGCTAGATGAGTTTAAGTTTAGGGTAAAAAACTAAAATTTTGGCTGATTGCGTTTGAACGTATACGCCATTTCGAAGGAGAATTTGCAAAACATACCTGACTTGCCTCAACCAGCACGAAAGGAAACACTGTTTTGATCAACATGTACTAGAATTCACATCATTTTTTATTCTTCATATAACAATGTTTTTTTTTTTTTTGTAATTTTACTTTTCTCAATTACAATTAAAATAAATAAATATTTACAATTAATTAAATATCAATCATAACGATTGTATTTGTACAACTTTAATAAACAACGCAGTGTCAACCAAATCTAAGATTTGGAAAACAATTTGTGGTCTCGTTTCTTTTAAACAAATCTTTGGAAATTTGCTCTGTGTTTGGTTTTTTTGTTTTGTTTTTGTCATCTTAAAACTAAAATAATAAATAAATTTTCGTATAAGACACAGAGTGAGAGGAGGGAAGAGGCAAAAGTGATAGTGTTTAATAAGCGCAGGATCGTTTAACGCCTCTTCTGACCGGCGAACGCCATATCTTGTGCATCTCCACGATTCTCTTGGGAGGAAGAACGGGCCCAGCCATGAGGATCCCATGCGGGGGCAGCATGTTCCAAATGATCAATATGTTCAACATGATGAGGAATTTCCAAATGATGATCCAAATGGTGATCCAGGTGATGATCCAAATGATGATCAACATGATGTTCGAAATGATGAGGCACAATGTGTTCGATGTGATGAGGAACAATGTGTTCTACATGATGAGGTACAATATGTTCGATGTGTTCGTGATGGGGATAGTGAACAACTTCGTAGTTAACAATCTAAGAAAATGTGGAGATAATTAATAAAAATAAACTTAAAATTTAAATGTTGTTTCTGTGCTAAACCTACTTTCGGCTTGGCAATTTTAAAGACTACCAATGCACCAGATAAAACCAAGGAAAGTAGACCCAAAGTCATGGCTTTCCAGGTCTTCAAAGCGATCAAGGCAAGAGCAAGTGGCACCAAAACAGCTGTCTTCAATTTAAGACCAATTAAAAAGGGCAAAACAGCTTTACGCATAAAACCACGGCCTAAAAACATCCCAAAAGTAACTGAGTTTATAAATGCATCATAGATTTTATCTCTCGCCATTCTTACCTTGTTCACCTTCAGCCAATGGCACTACAGCACCTTTAGTTAAGGCATTGTTTAACAAGAAACCGGGAACCATTGCGCGAGCTTCTGCAGATTTAAAGTATTCAGGAGCTTTTATGCGCAGTGCATGAGTAGCCAAGAAGTTGTCAATTTCTTGGAACATTCTTTCTTGAGCATCCATGGCACGTTGTTGAGGGTTCTCAGCAATTTTACCAGTACGTACAATTGATAATTTATCGGTAATGGCTATTTCATCTAGTCTCAAAGCTTCATCAAACCATCGCATGGCTTTGGGCTGGACACAGCTGGTACTGAAATCCTTTAAACATGACTGATACATGTCAAAAGCCAAATCGGTGGCAGATTGTTGGGCTAATGCTCCAGTGGTTGCTAAGGCCACTATAAATAGAACGGAAAATCTATTCATCCTTTTTTTTAAATTTAATCCTCTTCTATCTTTTAAAGTGATTAATTAAGTTTGTTTAGTGACGCCAACGGACGGTGTGTTAGTGTACCCTCGGACTGGCCAACTGAATATGTAAATATTTATTGTGGTAACTGTGGTTTTTATACGACCATTTCTTTTTCAATTATTTAATTAAATTGTTTCTTTTTTGTTTTGGCTTATTTTCTATGCTCACAATTTTGTTGTGGTGTGTCTGCGTTTAAAGTGCATGTGAGGGATTTGAATCAAATCAATTTTTGATTTGCATTGTCTTGTCGTCAGTTGACGACTTTAACTGACTTTTCTTTCTTTGGCTATCGAAAATTTGGCTTTGATTTTTATTCTCTCTCACACTTGGACAGCGAGTCTTCCGTTCGTTCTCTATGTTTTGTGTTTTTTTTTGAGTTCAAAATAATTTTGGATAGTTGTTTCTGTACCGTTATACAATATTTTCACTGAATCGTGTTTGGCTTAAGAATTACTTCATTCCCATGTGTGTAATTGAAAAAAAAAAAAATGTTGTACTGTTTATTTATATTGCATATTTATTTACTCAATGGGCCAGTAAAGTACATACTCTACAGAATTTTAAGTTAACCTAGGTAGGAATTTAGTTATGATTCATTGTTTGCGTAAAATGAGAGTTTTTAGCTGTTGAGTTTTTTTTTTTTTTTTGGAAAAGAGAGTTTTAAAGTTTGGATTAAAGTAAACGTGGTCGACTTTGTTATTTCATTTAATTTTATTTGATATTAATAATTGTTATAATTTTTTTCGAATATTGTCTTATTGAGTAAATTTTGAATTAAAGAGTTTTAAGACACGCAATAGATTTTAAAATTCTTATAGAAAAACGCTCGCCTTATTTGACTTGATTTTATAACGTATTCATCGTCCAAGTTTTGACAATATTTAGCAGACAAATAATTGTTATTAATGAAAAGATTTGATTAAAAGTGTTTTTGTGTTAATAAAAAATTGCTAAAGAAAGTCCTTAAATTATTCGTTTTAAAAACTAACCCCCTTATGCAAAAAAAGTTAAAGAGCTCACAAGTTACCTAACACGTTAAGCAAAAGTGTCACTTTTGAATAGAATGGGTTAAATAATTAACCGATGCTGTTTGATCGGTGCCACAAAACTATCAACCAAATTTGTTTGCTGGAGAACCATAAGATGACAACGAGATTACCCCGGAAACCTGTTGTTCTTATCCGAGTGTGCTCCTAAAATCGAACGAAGACAATGCATCTGATAATGTTTGGTGTGGTGATCTTTTACATTAAAAAACTTATGACCATTTTCTCAATGTGTTGGTAAACTGGCTGTTACTTAATGTCAACCAGGGCTGCCAGAAATTTTCGGTAAAAAATCTTAATTTCACAAAAAAAAAAAATCTTATTTTTGAAGAAAAAATCTTATTTTTAGAATATTTTATTTAATACATAAAATAAACAAACAAAAAACATAACAAAAAATTCAATTTCTTATACTAAATTGTACATTTGTTTCTGCCGTAGAATGTTGCAAACAAAATTAAACTGAGCACGTCCTAAAACGTTTTTAACGAGACAAGTCGTTTTTTACTGTCAAAAGAAATTTTCGGGGTTTTTTTTGAATCTGGTATCGATTGTTTTAAAACAAGGACAAGTGGTCCATACAGGCAAACGGTAAATTATGTTCAGCTATAAAAGCACTTAATTTAATTTTTAAGTTTGCACGCACCTTAATTCACCGGCATTTTTTCGAAATTCCTTGTCTATTGTTGTTTAGTTGCCACTAATACAACTGGCATATTCCTTATGCCTTTTTGTATTTTAGTGTTGTATAAGGTCAGACTTACCACCACTTCCTTTAAAGCTAACGTTGCATATTTTACAAAATAGTTCATCCTCACCAGATGAGCTTTTAATTCTTATCAACCAACTGCTAAATTGTTGTAACAACAATGAATTTATTTTTGTTGCCTTTTTAACCAAGAACAAAGTCTAACTTGCAATATTTTCTGTTCTGCAAAGAAAAAGCGCGCAAAGCTTACAGCTGATTAATCCCCTTTGAACGCCCAACAGAGGTTGCTTTTTAAGTATTTTTTTTCCAGTAAACCGCAATGATGCATTATTAAGTTTAAACATTTTCAAATGGGAACAAAGAAGGTTTTTTTTTAATTGAACCTTACCTTCGTCTTGACACAGCAAAAAGTCTTGTTTTTGGGGGAAAAATCTTAAAATCTTTTTTCGGTTAAAAAATCTTAAAAAATAAGGTAAAATCTTACTTCTGGCAGCGCTGATGTCAACAAAAATTTATTAGAGCGATAAACTGTCCGTTAACGATTTTGGGTTGCTCAATATACCGACAAAAAACATGGTTTTCAGCTGGCAACACCTCTCAAAATACGTGTTAAAGCTGGGAGTCAGCTGATCGAATTTATCTGTGCGGCAAATAAAAGAAAAATAAATAATTGGCAGATGAATGCTGGGGTTAGCTTTGCGACAGAATAGAAGCCAATTAGACATTGAGAGAGCCACATTTCTTTAATGTGCAGTTTTTCGTTAGGGAAAAAAAATCGTGTAATGAGAAAACAGCCATTATTGTCCTATGTATACAAAACCTGTTGTACAATTTCCGAAAGATGATGCGAAATTTTCTAATGTTAACAAAAAGCTGGATTACGAACGAATTTGTTAAGTCCATAGAATTTTTAATTCGTATTATTTTATGCGAAATTTTTGCAAATAATATGAAAAAAGTGGATGCGAAGGGTTTCTTTCCTGCATGGATAATAGCCAGGGAACTGGTGTCAATTGTAGGTTAAAAGCAATAAATATGTTATTTTTATAGTAAAGGCAACTCCGTTGTATTTAAACAGACCAAACTCTGGGCAAATTTCAGATATAACATGAACTTATTTGGCTTAAACCCCAGCTACTGTGTGATACTCGAATCATTCTCTTCAATTTTGAGTATAGAATTATTTTGAGCTTTACTTAAGACTGGGTTAGAGAGATTGGACTTTGATCGGCCATGATTTAAGCCAACATAAAGCCGCAAACTTACTTCACAGCAAAAAGTCTCGCCATTATTTTTTTCAATTAAACCATTAATCAAAAATAAAATCAGTTTTAATTAAAAATTTAATCAGGGAAACATTTACATTACTGCAGAAAATGTTATTAAAATTAGAAAATATTTAATTGATGCTTTTAATTTGCTTACTGGTTCAAATTTAATTATTTTTTTTTTTTTATATCACAAATTTTTTACTTGAAGTCAATTTTTATTTTATTCTGTGTTCACAGAAAAAATTAAAAATTTTCTCTAATCACCAAGTTCTTTGAATCCAAATTTACCAAAATGAATAAATGGATTACTTAAAAATTTGAAATTGTGAATATTTCTTTTCAATAAATAATATTTTTAATTTTAATTAAAAAAATAATCAAAAACTTTGCAATTTCAAGCAATGTGTTGATTGATTTCATTAAATATAGCTCAGGTTTTGACAATTTCCAACAACAATTCTACAAGTTTAAAATATTTTTAGGCAACCAGTGAAATGCGCATGGGATAAGCTACCCACCAACAATAAATTTCTGTTTATCAATAGTTAGAATTGGGAATTTAGCACATTAAAACTAAATCTTATTAATTAAATTATTTTATTTTACACGAAAAAATCAATTAAGATTTTAATTATTTAATTAATATTTTAATTAAAAATTTATTTCAAAACAACTAAAATGTTAATTAAATCAAAATTATAATTTTTAATTTTTTTTCAACAAAAACAAAAATTATTGTTTTAATTATCACATAAATTTTAATTGGAATACTGTTTATCAGTGTTGCCAATTTAGCCATTTTTCACCCTGTTTAGCCATTAAAAAATCAGTTTGCCCATTACCCATTTTTCAACTTGTTTAACCATAACATTTTTTTTGCCGTTTTTCTTTTAAAAGAATAATTTTTATTTTATTATAAAAATTTATAAAAGTAAAATAAACATTTTGAACAATTAAAACGCCTTTAATTTAAATAACAACTTTTACAAATGTTGAAAATCGCTATAAACTATGACGATTCTTTCAAAATAATGGAACAGTTTTCCACTGTTAAATTTATAAAATCGATCAAAACAAGTATCGCTGTTTCTTTCTGGTTTCAATTTGGTGGATGTCAATAAAGGGATGCAGGCGGTAACAAAATTGTTTTAGAAATTTCAGAATTGACTTTAAAGTTGCTCTCACTTCCATGGTCTAATGCTGAAGTAGAGAGGGTGTTTAGCCAAGTAAACATCGTTAAAAATAATTTGAGAAATAGGTTGCATTAAGTAACCGTTAATTCGATTTTATCAAATAGGTAAATATTTATACCATAACAATACAATATTTATACCACCACCACAATAGTGGAGAGGGTACTATGCGTTTGTGCTGATGTCTGTAACACCTTAAAACATTAGTCCTTAGTCCACCTTTACGTATACCGATTGACTCAGAATCACTTTCTGAGTTGAATTAACGATGTTTGTCCGTCTGGCTTGCTGTCCATGTAAACCTTGTGCGCAAAGTACAGGTCGCAATTTAGAGCAGTGCTCGAAAATAAACAGTACATTATTTAACGTTCGGCTCACGCACCCAGGAACGATACCTATTTTTTTAGTGATTGTGTAGACATACGCAACCCTTAATACCGTTCGTATTTTTTTTCAAGAAACAACCGAACATTATATAATGTTCGGTTCTTCGTTAAAAAACATTACAATTGTAGTGATACTGTAGACAAACATTATATTTTAATGTTCTATAATGTTTTTTTCGTGTGTGTATTTTGTTTTTGTAAAAAATGTTTGGTTTTTTTACCAGCCAAAAGGGACGAACATTAACGAGCCGAACCGAACACATTGAAGTTTGTGGATTTTCAAAAAAACCGAACGGAATTAAATGTTCACATCTTTTGTTGAGTTTGATAAAACAGTAATATTTTTGTGTTCGAAAGATGACTAACAGGGAAACGTTATTTTTTTTAATGATTTTCTACACAAACACTATTAGCGTTTGTGTTTTCTACAAATCTACCGAACCGAACATTAAAAAACGATATTTAGTGTTTATTTTCGAACACTGATTTAGAGATTATTTGATAAAATTTGGTACAAAGGTTCTATTGTGGTGTAGAGTATCATAAAGTCGCGTTTAACCGACTATACTTTCATAATTGTTTTTTTATTGTAGATCTGGACTCAAAAGGTGATTCCTATGAGATGAACGACACCGACATCGAATTTTTCGATGATTTACATAATTTTTTAATATTAATTTATTTTAATGCAAATTTTTAATATTTTTAATTAGGCTTAAGTTCATGAAATTTAATTTTTATTAAATTATTTTTATGAAGAAAGGAATTTTTACAACGTCAAAAATGAAAGATTATCAATACCAATTTTAATTAATTTTCATGTTGTAAATATTCCTTTCTTCATAAAAATAATTTAATAAAAATTAAATTTCATGAACTTAAGCCTAATTAAAAATATTAAAAATTTGGATTAAAAACCATAAATAGTTCAACAAAATAACCACAATACTAATTATTGTTAAAGCTAAGGCACGAGCTCTATGTGTACATTTGTCCTTCAAGTTGTGCTGAAAAAGGTCAACAGAAAAGAGAAAGACAAAGTGAAAAAAACAAAAAAATGTACTTGGACTTCAAGAAAAATTCTTGACGAAAGTACGAAAAAACAGAAGTAAAGGAAAAAACATGTAAGATCAATTAAAATGGATAATCATTCAGGAAAGCAAATTTCGATCTACCAAATGTTAAAATACAATTTGGTTTAATGATTGATGTTTGACTAGTGACGTCAGCAGTCGTCGATGGCTGCGAGTGTAAGACGGCAAATCCATCTGAGGAGATCGAGTGGTTGCGATCGAAACATGTCATGGTAACCTGCCGGCCAGGGTTCGAGCCCTAGCCACGTCAAGAATGAAAGATTATCAATAACAATTTTAATTAATTTTCATGTTGTAAAAAATTCCTTTCTTCATAAAAATAATTTAATAAATATTAAATTTCATGAACTTAAGCCTAATTAAAAATATTAAAAATTTGGATTAAAAACCATAAATAGTTCAACAAAATAACCACAATACTAATTATTAATTTATTTTAATATTAATTTACGTTTATTCTTATTTAACAAATTGATCTTAACTCACAATTTTATCGTAAACAACTTTAAATGAATTATTTCTGTTTTGTTATTGAAGTTAAATGTGTTTTTATTTAAAAAAGCTTTTAGCCCATTTTAAGCCATTTTTTTTCCGTAAATTTAGCCATTTTTGGTCACCAAGTTTTGGCAACACTGCTGTTTATACAATTTTTTTAATTGATAAAAAACTACAGATAATTTTTTCTGTGTTGTGTTAGTTACCAAGCCAAAATTGAAACCAGCGCTTAAGACGCATATACAAAAATCGCTTGAGAATAAAACAACGGACTATTTGCGTTCGTTTAAAAATTTTTTAATAAACATAACAGAGCAGAAGTCGAAGGCTGAATTTACATATCGGAAATGTTATTTAAGGCCGTTTTGCACTATTAAACAAGTCTTAAGTATTTTGAGGAAAATATAACCGTGACATGATAAATTATTACTGTCTTTTGGAAACGTTAAAAAAATAGTTTTAATTTTATATCAGATTTTAGATGAATAAAAATTTGTTGTGTTAAATTATTGAGCATATTGTTGCATATAGTGCTATAGTGCCATCACTGCCTATAGTGCTATAGTGCCATCACTGCCTTCGTTAAGTTAAGAAGAACAATAAAGAAAAAAGTCATTCTGATTTCTTAATTAAAAAACACAACATGGTGTCAGAAGTGAAAACTTAAAAATTGAAATTAAATTGTAGTTAAAAAAAAAAAAAAACAAGTCTATTGGAAAAAAGTCTTTCAATAAAGGGTCTATTAAAAAAAAAAAAAAAAAAAAAAAAGAAACTATATAATAATAAAGTCGAGTTATTTGTTAACTTAGAAAAATATGTTCAACATAACCTAACAATGCCGGAAACTGAAGAAAAGCCAACAACAGGAACTCAAATGAAAATTCAAGGCAATCAATTTTTCGCAACGTCACTGCAGCCAATCAACCTAAAGCCAAGGAATGGAAGTCATGGTTCACACAATTTAAAATATTTTTAACAGCATCCAGTTTGGAGTCCCAGTCTGACCGCCGTAAAGTAGCATTACTGCTTCACCATCTTGGTCCAGAGTCGTTGGAAATTTTCAATTCTTTTGACGAAGATGTGGACACTATTAAATATGCGGATTTAATAAAAAAATTTGATGGTTATTTCATACCAAAAGTGAATATTGCTATGGAAAGGCATAAATTTTTTGTCTGCAAACAGCAACCAGGACAAACCATTGATGAGTACGTGACTTTGTTAAAAAATTTAAGTTTAACCTGTGAGTTTGGGATGTTACGTGAGGATTTGGTAAGAGATATTTTCACTTGCGGCTTATCTATTAAGATGGGAAATGTTCGGGAAAAATTGTTGGCTGAGGGTGGTATTTCATTGGACAAGGCTGTTGGTATTGCAAATGCTATGGCAATGGCAAAGGAAAATGCTTCAAAGCTTGAAGACTCCAATGAATCTGAACCAATGATCAACACGTTAAGAAAAAACAAATTTAAATCTAATCGTACAGTGAATTATAAACCACAAGTAAACTGCAGTCGTTGTGGTCAAATTCATCGAAATAAATGTCCGGCAGAAAGCTCTAAATGCCACAATTGTGGAAAAGTCGGCCATTTTGCAAAATTATGCTATATGAAGAAACGAATGGTAAAAAACGTGCTAGCTAAGGAAGAAGAAGATAGTGATGGTGAAGAAGAAGAGGAGAATTTGTTCATAGGGGCGCTCTCAAAAACAACAACAACAGCAGCAGCAGAATGGAATATTGAGGTAAAAATCAACAACAACAAACTGATTCTTCAAATAGACACAGGGGCACAAGCCAATATAATATCTTTAAAAACAGCGGTGTTGTTAAACGAAAAAAAAAACTTGAAACTAACGTAAAAATTTTTACATTTAGTGGCGAAAAGTTGCAGGTCTTAGGATCGGTAGATTTAAAAGTTTTTTTTTATAATCAAGTTTTTATTTTGAAATTTTTTGTAGTAAATATTGATTGTAAAAATATTATTGGCCTTCAGTCAGCTATAAAAATGAATTTAGTTAAAAATGTAAATGCTATTTCAGTAAATAATATGATTGAAAAATATTCAGATGTTTTTGGTGGTCTTGGTCTTTTACATGGTGAATGTGATTTGAAGGTAAGGGACGAAGTTTCTCCTGTGGTTGATCCACCACGAAAAATTCCATTTAAACTATATGATTAATTGAAAGTTGAATTAAATAGAATGATTGATTTGAACGTTATTAAAAAAGTTAGTGAACCAACAGAGTGGGTGAGCTCTATTGTCCTCGTTACTAAACATAATGGAAGTCTTAGACTTTGTTTGGATCCAAGAAATTTAAATCAGGCTATCCTAAGGCCACATTATCCTTTCCCAAATGTGGAGGATTGCAAGGCTAAATTGAGTGGATCAAAATATTTTACTTCACTGGACGCTAACAGTGGCTTCTGGATGATTCCTTTAAGTGAACAATCTTCGAAATTATGTACTTTTAATACACCATTTGGTCGATATCGGTTCTTGAGGCTTCCCTTTGGTATAAACGCAGCACCAGAAATTTTTCATGCTGAAATGGTAAAGTTATTTGGTGACATACCAGGGTTAATCATTTATATTGATGATTTTTTAATATATACATCTTCAATGGAGGAACATATTAAAATTTTAGAATCGGTTTTTCAAAGGGCTAAGGATGTTGGATTAAAATTCAACAAATCCAAATGCAAAATATTACAGACTGAGATTAAATTTTTAGGTCATGTATTTAGTAATTTTGGGGTTAAACCGGATGATGACAAAATAAAGTCGATTGTTAATATGCCAAAACCAAATAATGTGAAAGAATTACAAAGATTCTTAGGCATGGTAAACTATCTAGGTTCCTTTATAGAGAATTTGGCTTCAAAGAATAAAAGTTTAAGGGAATTGTTAAAAAAAGAAATAGAGTGGCACTGGTCGTCAAGTCATGAAAAAGAATTTGAGAGTCTTAAAATGGAGATAACTAAATCTCCCGTATTAACATATTTTGACCCAAATAAGCAATTAACGTTGTCTGTTGATGCTTCTAAATTTGCACTAGGTGCAACAATTATGCACGACAAACGACCAATTGCATATGCGTCAGTTTCTTTGACAGAAACACAAAGAAATTATGCACAAATAGAAAAAGAATTATTTGCGATACTTTTCGGTTGCACAAGATTTCACCAATTTGTCTATGGCTCAAAAATTTTGGTCGAAACTGAGTCAGTTTATTTAACAAACCACTTTACAAAATTCCAGCTAGACTTCAACGATTTATGTTGCGTTTACAATCGTATAATCTTTCGGTCATGTACAAGCCTGGAAAATATTTACAAATTGCCGATACTCTGTCAAGAGCCCCCTTATCGGAAACAGCGTTGACTGATATGGATAAGGAACAATCTCTTCATTGCAATTTTGTAGCTTCTCATTTAGAGCTTCCATTTTCGAATATGGAAGTTTTAAAGGAATCCACTAAAAATGATATAATTTTTAATAAAATTTTTGAGTATGTTAAGAACGGGTGGCCGAAAAACAAGAAAAATATTGACGAAAATGTAATGCCTTATTTCAAAATTAAGGATGAAATTTCAATTTTAGATGACATTTTATTAAAAAATCATCAAATATTAATTCCAAAAGATTTACGTAAAACTATTTTAAATAAGATTCATGAAGGGCATATGGGAATGCAAAGGTGTAAGGACTTGGCTCGTCAGACTATTTATTGGCCAAATATCTACAATGATATTGAAAATGTAGTTTCAAACTGCGAAATCTGTATGCGATACCAAAATTCAAATACAAAGTCTGAGATTTTATCGCATGAAATTGTTGATTTGCCATGGTTCAAACTTGGTTGTGATTTATTCGAATATAAAAAGAAAATGTATCTTCTCGTCGTTGACTATTATTCAAAATATATTGAAATTGAGTTGCTTAACTCGGGTTATAATAGCTCACAAGTCATACGTAAATTAAAGTCAAATTTTTCGAGACATGGAATTCCATCTATTCTAATAACAGATAATGGTCCTCCATTTAATTCTCAAGAATTTAAAGAGTTTTGTAAAAATTGGGATATTGATCATAAAACATCAAGCCCATATGTGCCGAGGTCTAACGGATTAGCTGAAAGATCCATACAGACAATTAAAAAGATATTGATAAAATGTGAGGAAAGCAATTCCGATCCCTATTTGGCTTTACTTCAATATAGGTCAACGCCCAAGGGTAATTTACCCAGTCCGGCTCAATTGCTTATGTCACGGTCCTTAAGAACCAACATCCCTTCTATCACAGATAATTATAAACCAAAAGTTATTAATGCGACTGAGTATAGGGATAACTTAAACTCAAAAATAAGAAAATATTCAGATTATTATAACAAAACTGCGAAAAGGGTAGATCCAGTTAATGAGGGCGATATCGTAATGTTTAAGAAAACACCCACAAGTTGTTGGCTTCAAGGGCAAATTATAGAAACTTGTAAAGAACCAAGATCATTTGTAGTAAAAGATAACAATGGAACTATTTACAGGCGAAATCAAGATCATATACGAAAAACACCGGAAAATAAAACAAATGAAATCCATGATAGAATCACACAGGAAACCATTCAATCACGTATTGAAGGGGCAATTGAAAATGAAATTAAAGAAAAAGAAACTGAAAATTATGAAAATAAAAACTATGTAACAAAAAAGGGTAGAACTATAAAACAACCTAAGAAATTGAATTTGTAAATCTTATAATAACAACTTATTTGTTTTATATAAAATATATTTTGTAACTTATATTTAATTTATAATTAAATACAAAATATTCTTTTATAATTTACTTTTGTATAATAGTATAAAATTTATAATATGCATCCTTATCTATAGTATTACACTATTATCTGAATTAAATGTTTTGTATATTAAAAGGGAGATGTTGCATATAGTGCTATAGTGCCATCACTGCCTATAGTGCTATAGTGCCATCACTGCCTTCGTTAAGTTGAGAAGAACAATAAAGAAAAAAGTCATTCTGATTTCTTAATTAAAAAACACAACACATATAAGAATGTTCATCATTATGTGAACGCAAAAATCATTTATTTCTCTAAGATAAGGCGTAGCATTTAGTGTGGTCAGATAACGCTAAATCCTGGCCATACTATCACCTTTGATCTCTGTAGACAAGAATTGATCCATTAATTAACAAAAAATTTACAGAAAATGCGAAAAAACAACGAACAAGGGATTTTTCTATATCAATGACCGTCCACATGTTGGTTCAATAGTGAAACCCTATTTGGCAAATCTCAGAACAGCATTCAAAGGGGTCTGTACACGGTCAAAATGCTTGACATCACGGCTAATTCACTCTTGTACGTGTGATTGACGTAATATTTGCCGTCATATTAAATTTTTTTGATTTTCCATTCAGCATTGTCGGTGTCACACATACAAACATATTTTCATTAATAAATACATTAATAAACGAAGAAACTGTTCTTTACATGGATTGTTTTCCAGATCATCCCCTATCTTACTTTTTTTGTTTCAGTATATTTATAATAACCAGGCTGTATAAAAATTAAGGCGGTTCTGGTTCATTTGTGTTTGGCATTAAAACGTTACAACAATTGTTTAATACTCAACAAAATACATGATATTGTGTTGGACATAAGGTTCCTATATGGAAATTTCTGGGATAATGGTTTCGGAATTCATGGTAATTTTAGAAGGAACAATTTTGGGAATTAGAGGAATATTTTCTGCTGACAAAAAGCGCTTCATTTAACATGCAAACAAGCACTCCTAAAGTGCTTTTTTAGCGGTTACTATATTAATATTTTGCTTTTACTTGTTTAAATGCCTTATTTTAATAATTTATCTTAACCATAATACAAATATTTTATTTTTTTAAACTCTTCTCCGCTGTCAGCACTAAAAAAGCAGTTTTTTTTGTTTATTTTATTCTTCATCATTTACTGCTGTATAAGAGCTCTCTTATTGAAGCGCTCGGTTATGCGCTTTTTCTCTTAAGTGCTTCAAAAACCCCAATTTTACTGGGATCTTTAATGAATCTCACATTCAAGTCTGTTAACTTCTGTCAGGAATATTTGCCTTAATCTATAGTGATGTTAGTTACCAGTAATTTGACGACGATGCCAACATTTTGGAACTTTAATATCGGCTTGTTACTTCTGTTAGGCTTAAAAATCTGAAACAAGTTCCAATTACTTAATATAACATTTTTTTAAACAAGCCGGGCACCTAGCGTTTTAACATAATTCGAGTACGCTGAATCCAATGGTGCTAACCGTTTTTTTTTTTGGGAAAGCTCTTGCTTTCGAGATATACCGATATTTCAAAAATGGAGGAGGTTGTACAACATATACTCGCGTAACTCAAAAACGGTTCAGTTTATTGAAATTACTAACAAAACCGAAATTCCGCAATTAAATTACCTTTAAGTAAAGGTAAACTTTTTCTAAGATACGCAGTCGTTTTAGAAACAAATTTACGAATTTTAATAAACCGCCATATTTGTATGGTTGAATTTCTTAAATTTGGCTGCTGCAGTGCCGAGGATGCCCCTAAATGGGTCAAATGTATCAACAACCCCACTTTATTTTTCATCTCAATCATTTATTTCTGACACCTACCCGCTATCTCCATTCTTTAAGGGGGCTCCCATACAAAATAGGCAATACAGATTAGAAATATCCCAGCGGGAAAAAGAAGGAGTACGGAGGCCTTCCAGAAGGCCTCTGTACCCCTTCTTTTGGATAAACAAGGCCTTCTCGCTCCATTCCATACTCAAATCTTTTTTACACGCGTTGTCATTGCGGAGAAGGCCTTCCGCTTTCCATTCTTCCCCAGAGCTTCTTAAAGGCCTTCAAATAAATGGCTCTTAGAAGGCTTTCCAGAGAATGACTTTGAAAAGGCCTTAGCAAAAAGGTTATCTTGAAGGGCTTTTAAGAAAGGTATGTTAAAAGGCCTTTCAATTACTGGCTCTTAAAAGGCCTTTCAGACCATCCTTCTACAAATGCATTAAAGGTCATATTGAAGGGTTATCAGTCTAAAACATTAAGGAATATTTCCTTACAAATGAAATTAGAAGACTGAAGAGGCTTCATGTAACATATGTTTATATATTTTATTAAACTTATTGTGGTTTAATAACACATGTGATACCTATTTTTTTATTGAAATAATCAAATTTGCTAAACATTGTAAATAAAAGTATACCTATAATAAAAAAAAACTTTTAAGCACAAGTACCTATCTTCCTTAATGGACAAAACTCAACTAAAATGATTTACATTATTGTTTTTATTTTGTATTTTAATATGCACCTACTTTGTTACTTTGTTTTTATAACGGGATCTGAAAAAAACAAAACAAAAAATATTACTCTTTCTCTTTTCCACTTCAACTAAAATGATTTACAGCATATTTTACTCTGTTTTTGTAAAGGGATCTGAATTCTTTTGCTTTTACTTGTGCAAAAAAAAAAACAAAACAAAAAATGTTACTCCTTCTTTTCTCGCTTCTCATACCAAAGAGCCGAGGCCTTCTATGAGGCATTCTTTAGCAGTTATGTAAGAATATGAATTAAATCCAAAAATTTTTTAAGCAGGCCTTTAAAAAGGCCTGAAGTAAGAAGGTCTTCTGAGTTTTCCCGCTGGGATATTGCAAAAAAGCCCCATAACTGCCAAGGAATCGCCCCTTGGTTGCTTAAATGTATTACCGACCTCCATTAGTTTTTTGTTCTTAACATTTTCTTAAAACATACTTGCCATATATCTTCACCCCTTAGGGGCCTCCCATACAAATATGGCCGTTTAATGAAATTCTTCAATTTGGCGCCTGCAGCGCCTAGGATGCCCCTAGATGGGTCAAATATATGACCAACCCCACTTTATTTTTCATCTCAATAATTTATTTCTAACATATCAACCCAATATCTCCATTCTTTAAGAGGGCTCCCTTACAAAATTGTCAATACAGATTATAAATACATGGAAAAAAAGTCCCATAAATGCCCAGGAGTTGCCCCTAGTGGGGTATAATGAATGATCGACCTCAATTAATTTTTTATCTTTAAAATTTTCTCGAGACATACTTTCCCCTTATCATAACTTCTTAGGGGGACTCCCATACAAATATTGCGTTTTATAAAATTCTTAGATTTAATTAACATTTTTCGTCTTTTGTGAATAAAATCAAAAGTTGTAAACAGATTTTAATCATTTATGACTTGTTTTGTTTGCAATTTAGTTTTTTATACGTCTAGAGAAAATTAGCTGCATTTTCAAATTTTTTATGAATTTCAAAACAAACAAAAAATTTCGAAATTTGGATAATATAATATTTTTTTTTCCAGAAAAAAATTTTGTTTCTAAAACTACTGCGCATATGAGAAAAAGCAAATTTTATTGCGGAATTTTGGTTGTGCTAGTTTTTTCAATAAGCTAAAACGTTTTTGAGTTACGCAAACATATGTTTTGCAACCTACTCCATTTTCGAAATAACTAATGGGTGATTTTGTAAGAGCTATAGGAAAGTTAAAAAAAAAAAAACACATAAAATTAAGAAAAATGCATGAAATCTTTATTTGAATCAATAGTACGGTCCATATAATTTAATGTTTGAAGATAATTTCATGCAAATGTTGACCGTGACTGCGCCTCAAATGGTCCATTTGCTTAGTCCAATTTTGGCATACTCTTTCCAACATTTCGCAAAAAATAGTCTAAAGGCGTTAAATCGCAGGATCTAGGCGGCCAATTGACCGGTCCCGAACGTGAAATAAAATGTTCACCGAGATCGCCTCTCAATAAGTCCATTGTTAAGCGTGGCACCGTCCTGTTAAAACCGGTAGGCTAGCTATTAGTGAGCTAGTCTATCAAACCCGGGGTTGCGGGTTCGATTCCCGCCAGAGACTCTGGTTTCTTTCCTGCAGACAAACGTCAAGCTTCGCGGGGATTAGCAAGGGAATTAAAAAAAAAAAAAAAAAAAAAAAAAAAAACATGTCATGCAAGTCAAGCTCTTGCATTTTGGGCAAAAAAAAGTTGGATATCATCTCACGGTAGCGCTCACCATTCACAGTTACGTTACGATTCGCATCATCTTTGAAGAAGTACGGTCCAATGATGCCACCAGCCCATAAATCGCACAAAACTTCTGGATGCATTGGTAGCTCTTGCAATGCTTCTGGCTGATCTTCACTCCAAAATCGACAATTCTGCTTATTAACGTACCCATTGAGCCAAAAATGAGCCGACCATAAAATGGCATTTTGATAATAAAATTCAATAATTTGGAAGCGTCGTTCGTTTGTAAGACGATTCATGGTTATTTTAGAGACCAAACTGAAGATGTTTGACAGTGAAACAAAACACAAAACGTGCGTCAGCTGTTTAAACCAGTGTTGCCAAAAAGATAATAGCTAAAAAATCACCCGATATATCTCGAAAGCCAGAGCTAACCTAAAAAAAACGGCTAGCACCACTGGATTCGGCGTACCCGAATTAAGTCTAACCCCAGGTGCCCACCTTGTCTGTCTAGCACAGTGCAATTTTTCCGTATAATCTATTTTAAAAATCTTCTTAGCTTGGTTGTGCCAAATTTAGCCACCAGGAATCGGAGAGACTCAATGATTAACTAAAATTTTACTTAGTTGATTAAGATTTTTCAACGTTAGTCTTTAACATTTCGCCAAATTTGTCTTCATTACGTTTTACCCCTTATTAATAAAAAATATTTCAGTTTTATTAAAGGTTAATTAAACAAATTTTCATATAAACCTGTTATAAGCATGGAATATTGCATATGAATAAGGCCTTTAAACATTTCTATTTCGATGGTATTTATTCTAAATAATACTTAATTGAAGCTTATTTTTTTTTTTTTGGAAAAATTCCTCTACCTCCTACAAGTTATTTAATCATTTTAAATCAAAAATATTTTTTTATTTTGTTACCGTTTTGCCAATTTTTATAATTTAAAATTTTGCAATGATTTGATAGACTTCATGTCACTCTAGTAAACATTGTCAAGTTCATTAAAAAACATCGAACTCGTATTTTACGTATTGATATTCAATGGAAGTTAAAAATAGTTGCTTATAATGTGACTTCGAATTTAAATGAATGTGATCAAAAGTTTCACCATAATCACATTGGCACGTGCTTGTTAAGGTGTTTTGAAACCCCTTGCAAATTTTATTTTCAAGTTAAGGATTTTTTTCCTGCTAAGACATTAGCACAAGCAATATTATTTTGAGTCTTCTTTCGCAGGAAAATGCTAATTCAGCTGAAGGCTGTTTATATTTATTATAACTTATGTGTGATTTTCACAATACAAGTGAAGTTAAATTTGAATTAATGGCACTCGGTTTTTTTAATTGCTCTCCATATAAATTTTACTGCACGTTCAATTACTTGTATTGTGAGTGAAAACTACATATTACAAAAGTGCTTCAGGAATTAAATGATTATGGAGAAATACAGTTAAAATACATATTGTATGTTATCACAACTGTAAACAACTAAATTACACATACAATTTGTTGACAAGATTCATATGGAAAATATAAAATGAAAAGCATCTTCAATATCCAAGCATTTTGTAAAATGTTTAGCAATTTTTTGTTTGATAACAAGGTTGCAACGAGTGAGGGGACACAAAAAAACTAGTCAATGTGCTGTATTCGGCTAAGCCGAATTTTATTTACCTTTACCATTGTTGAAAATAAAAACAAAAAGTTTTACTTGAGCTCAATTTCAAACACTTTGCTTGTTTTGTATGGACCATATCGATCCAAGGCCCTTAATTCGGGAGGGCACTTTGAGATCGATTTGGTTGATTTTTAATATTAAATACTCGATACATTAAAGAAATACAGTAGACGCACGCTTATATGAACTAATTCAGACAGGGCATATTCGTTTAATGGAAAAGTTGGAATGGAAAGAAAAGTTGGCAGCCCTTGTGAATAACAAGTTATTTTTTTTTAACCGGTGTTGAATCTTAAAAATTTAAACAACAAATTCTTATTAAATTATGTAACTCTTATTCTCTATAGGGTTACCATACGTACTGTTTTAAGCAGTACATGTACTGATTTTTTGCAATTGTACTGTTTTATGCCCAACTCCTAAAACAGTACGCAAATGTACTGTTTTTTACACTTTGTACTGTTTTTTGTACTGTTTTTTTTTTTTGCTCAGTCTAAATTTAACAGAACTGGCTTACAAAAAATTATGTTGTGTTAAAAAAAAGTTCTAAAATAATAAGAGTTTTTACGCTGTGGTCATTTTTTTCTCATAAATACACAGTAGAAATCTAAATTATAATGGGTGGCTCGTAGCAGTGGTATATTTTCGTGTTGTTATGCTTTTATGGCTACCTCTTCCAATAGTCTTTCCCTTTCCATACCTGAGAAAGACAAAAATAAAATCTAAATTTTTTTTAAGTACTAAAAAAAATACTTATTCCAACACAGTTATCGTTAATATTTAGAACTTTTTTAATTTTTGGGCACATTCTGGAAATCGAAATCACGTAAAATTGAATACAAACAAATTTGAAAAATTATCCGTGTTCAAAATTTATAAAAATACCTAATACTTTTGAGGACCACTTTTCTTTACCTAAACTACTGAAATAAGAAAAAGATAAGTTAATTTTTACAAAATTTTTTTTGAAAATATTCATCGTTTTCAATTGCACTTGATTTTAAATATTTTCAGATTTTGTGAAATAAAAATAAACCAAACTATATTTTTTTTTTTTTTGATTTTATGAGTTAAAACACGTCAAACCATCACGAAAAAATGGCATTTTCGGCATCAGCACCTCCGATTTGAATGAAATTCGACACAAATGTTATATGTAATTGGACTTTAACAAAACATAAATTTCAGACCCCACATTCTTTCGGCATCCGAAATATGACGTCATAAAAGATGTGAAAAATGTGAAAAAAAACACAAAAGTCTCCTAACAAAAGGGGATAGAACTCTTGAACTACGCAAGATAATTTAGTTTTTTTGGTATCGTTTTAAAGGTGAAAGTGCACCCTTTAAAATGATATGCATATTGTGTTTTTCTAAGAAAAGGTCAAAGGTAAATTTTTGGGGTTTTTGAATTCAAAGGTCCATATCTAAAAAGTATATTTTTTAAAATTCTTAAAAAAATATATGTTAAGTATTATACCCTCTTCAACATTTGCAGAAAATTTAAAGGTGGAGACTCGATTGGTGTCAGAGTTATATACCAGAACGTGATTCTAAGTATGTTTTGTGTTCAAAAATCCCTTGTTGTTGTGTTTTAATTATTTTTTTCAGTATATCTGGAGAACGGCAAGAGCCAAAGTTTCCAAATTTAGTACACAAATTTTAGGTATCAATACCCACCATACCACAAAATGTGGTCGGGATTGGAGAAGTGGGCGTGGTACCTCCCTTACAAAAAATATCAAACATTTTTTGTATCTGAACCGATTTTTTCGAGTTTTTCAGAGAATATTTCCTACTAAAGATTTCCGATCTTTTGATATATACGGCGTAACCATAGGTCATATGACAGTCCAAAGATTCAGGTTTTTATACAATTTTTGATATTTCTTAACGGTTTGACATGACAGAGTAAAATGAAAATTACTCTCTAAATTTGCCGAAACTACACAAAATTGCTGGAACGCAAAAAACCATTTTTGCACTTCTTCAAATACTAATGCTGCTTACTTTTCAAATTAAGATCTATTTAAGTGATTTTAGACGTTTAAAAGTCATAACATAATAAAACCAAAACATTTGCATCATTGTAATTTTTTATATTTTGTTTTTTTTTTTTATTAAAGATAAAGGAAAACATGTATGCAATAACGTTTTTAAAACTTTAATTTTTTCACAAAAACCTAACATTTTGCTTTTTAATATGTTTTTTAATTAAAACTAAACATTTTCTTTTGCTTGTAAATTTCCTGAATTATTTATCAGTTTCATATGTAAACAAAAACAGCTGATTGTTTTTTCTTGTCCGAACTTACCCAAAGAAAAAGTTCGTGCAAATTTGTACAGGAAATGAAAAAAATTTCTCTCTCAATTACTCTCTTAATTGCACAAAAATTGTTATGTGGAACGCTTTTGGGTAACTTTGTGCAAGTTCGGAATGTTTCGTTATGCATGTGGAACAGAGCTAATTTAAAAATTATTTAAAATTGGAAAATTAATTTAGGAAACAAACATTTTCTCAAATTCTATTGCTTTGTGCAACTATGTGTGTAGTGAAAATTGCTTTAAATACGAATATGTTTAAAGAAAATCGTACTTACAAAATCAATGAATTGATTGTTTTGAGCTAAGTAAGGCTTTTCTCCTTTCTTATATGGCTTACAGCAATGTTATGGTTTTCCTGGTCAAATGCTTCGTTTGTGGTGTTTGCTTTTTAAACGCAAATTGAGTAATTTCATATGTATATTTATGAAATGCCATAAACTGGAAATAATTCCTTTGACGTTACACATTTTAAGTGTATTTCTTTCTTTATATAATTGTTGTTGCATATTTAATCAAAAGTTTAAAATATTTACCCCAATTTCACCAAGTTCAGTTAAAACTAACTATTACTTTAACTTTCAGCTTACAATATGTTTTGACAGCTTGAACTGATAGTTAATTATAGCTGAACTTGGTGAAATTGGGGGTTACTTATTAAAACAAATGGTAATGTTGTCGTCAAAAAAAATGTACTGTTTTTTTCTTGATTGTACTGTTTTTATGTATTCAATGTACTGTTTTTCCGAATTTAAAATCTGGCTACCCTAATTCTCTATAACAAATACTATTATATTTAAAAGCAAATTGAAGTGTTTAGGAAAATTATAAAGTATGTCTCGACCAAATCGAAGAAGTCTTAAAATTAAAAAAATAATATGTGATCAATGCAAATTTGAAATTAAAGTGGAGAGCAGTGATGTTAACCGTACGGTAATTACCCTTTTGTACGGTAATTTTGAGCCCCAAAAGGTAGCAAGGTAATTTCATTTAAAATACGGTAATACCAAGATTTGGGTTTTTTGATATTTATATACATACTTACATATGAAGGCTTTATGATTTTAACTTTTGAGAGGTGATTTTCAACCAGTTTTAGAAATAGATGAATAATATACAAAAAATTAAGAATGTTATGTTTCTGCAAATGCTTAGGTAACAGTGATATTATTTATTTTATTTTAAACTTTTTGTCCGTAAAACTTCGATGAAAACTTCGTACAGACGGTGGTCAGATCTTACAAGTTAGTCATTTTTCTGACAATGGTGCCATTGTCAGATGCATTAATTTTACACATCTGCAAATGAAAATGAGCTTACAATGTGAACACAATGTTAACACAGTTGCAATTCTTTTTAGGCAATTTTAATGGCAACATTGTAAGATCTGACCACCGTCTGCACGAAGCTTAAATATTAAAACTTTTCAGTTGAAGCAAAACTATATGTTTTAATTTTGTATTAAAGGCATATGAAAAAGAACTTTTATACCAATCGTTTCATCATAAGAAGATGACAAAATAGCACTGTATTTTACAGCGGGTAGATATGAATATTGCGTGTAAATTATTTACAAAACGTAATAAAAAAATTTTTGAGTTAATATTCTCTTGCGATATTCGAATTTTAAAAAATTCTGTCTTAGTTGAACGTTACCAACTCCGGTCCAAATTCAAACTTTTTAGCTTCAGTCGTTTAGGCTGTGCGATGATGAATCAGTCTGGCAGTAACGTTAAAATTTTAGTTATATGATGATTTTACTTTCGTATTGATAAAAAATACAATAATTTTGGTTTAAAATATGTTTTAAACAAAGATTTTCATTAAAATTTTTCATAAAACACATTTAAAATTTAAATAAATTGTTTTTAAATACTGCTGTGAATGTTTAAATTAAAAAACCTTCGCGTACGGTAATTTCTTCTCAAAAACGGTAATTTTTAGAGGGCCGTACGGTAATGAAAAAATAAATGTTAACATCACTGGTGGAGAGTGATGAATTTATAGAATGTGATAAATGTGAAAAGAAATATCATGCTCAATGCACAAGGTTGGATAAACGTCAGTTTGAACATTTACTTAAAAATGAGAGCGAAATTTATAATTGCCATCAATGCGAAGGAGGACAAACAGAAATAAAGAATGAACTAAATTAAATAAAAACTAAACTAAACAAGCTGACCGAGATCCAAGAGGCATTACATTTTATGTCAAAACAATATGATGTTGTTTTGAAAAGTGTCGCTGATAACAAAAACCGTCTAACTGATGTTGAAAAAGAAAACCGATTTTTAAAAGCTGAAATTGCAGATCTAAAATCTTCAGTCAAACTGTTCAACAATAACCGCATAAAAAATGATTGCATTATCAGTGCGTATGAGGTAAATGTTGGTGCTTCTGCAGTGGATTCAGTTATTGAGTTGTCGAAGAGTGTTGGTGTTGATATAGAAAAAACAAATATTGATGTAGCATATTTTCTTCGTAATAAAAATAATAAAAACAACCAAATTAGTAAAAATAACTCAAAGGAATAAAAGTCTATGGTAGTAAACTTTTCGAATAAAGAATCAAAGCAAAAACTGATGACTGCTTAACTTAAATTGAAGCAGAATGAGGGGACTAGTGGTGTTTTCGTTAACGACTTTTTAAGCAAGGAGACGTTAAAACTTTTAAACTATGCTAAAAGCTTAAAAAATGTTTGATACTCGCTTGTATTTGCAAGAGGTGGTAGAGTATTATATAAGAGGAGTGAGTTTTCTAATCCCCAAGAAATAAGATGTTTTGATGATGTTGATAAATCATTACTAAATGCAACAACTGCTAACCCAAGGAATCGTAGATCAATGCTGATGAATGATGCTGCTGCTAATGTTGAAGAGTCTGAAGATGCATTTGATAATGCATCGTACGTTTCTCCTACATAAATTTAAACATTTTCTTTTTTTTGTTATATACTTAGTTAAAATAAAAAAACAAATAATTAATAATCAATATTTTAACAACTTTTCCCAATTTAATAATTGTTTATTTATTGTGAATTATTCTTTTTTAAATATTATATCGATAAATGTAAGAAGCGTTTCATCTCTTAATAAATTTAACAAGTTTAAATCGTTAATTGCAAGTTTTTCAAGACTACCTGATGTTATTGCTATTCAAGAGACGTGGTTTGAATCTGATTTAACACAGCTTTATTCTATTCCTGGATATTCTGATGTGCACTGTGGAGAAGTGATGGATATGGTGGCACTTCTTTATATGCAAGCAACAAATTACAATATACTGTGGAACATTGTAGTAGTAGGAACTTTGTAAATATAATCGCAATTTCATTAAATAATTTTTGGATTGATAATAAACCCTTGCCAATATATCGTTCTCAAAAGTGTTTGGTAAATGATTTTCATAAAGTCCTTTGGTTGTTGTTGGAGACACTAATGTTGATTTATTTAATAGTTCCCGGTAAGCTTGAAACGTTTTTATAGTAAATAGATTAATTTTTTTTATAGCTAGTTTTTGTTAATTTCAATTACTGAATTTAAAGAGTACATGGATATATTTTTGCCAACTTGTCTCAATAATGCCTTTTTGGCGCTGACACCAAATTATTTTCTATTATAATGAACGATAAATAAATAAAATTAATATTACAAAAAACAAGTAAGAGTGCTACATTCGGCTGTGCCGAATCTTATATACCCTTCACCATTGTGCGAGCAGAATACGGAGCAACTAGACAAAAACTAAATAAAACTGGTAAATATTTTTTTTTAAAATAAGAGACAACCGGTTTTGAACTTCGCTTTTCATAAGGGCCCAGAATTTATATACTTTATAGGGTGTAGGATCAATATTGTTGAAATTACAGTACCTTTTTTACCTTCGGTGAAGGTTATAAAAAGATTAATTTTCGGGAATTCAGGGGTCTAATCACCGCATTCGATACTATCGTATCGAATAAACTATTGAATTTTTTTGCATACGATAGACATTGGCGTATCGAATGAAAACTCGATAAATGTAATGTCGAGTTACTCGATATTGTCAAATTCAATACATTTCATTCGATATCGAGTTTCAAGATACCAAAATAAATAATTTCGTTGAATTTTGCTCGATATCGTATGCGGTGATTAGACCCCAGTATTTCGGTTATAACTCATACAAATTTCCGACATTTTGGTATATAAGTCATATACATAGGACATATGGCAGCCCTAAAATTTAGGTTTTTATAAAAACTTTGATGTTTTGTAGCCCATTTTTGGAGTATTTTGCTCATAAATTACCCATTGTCTATACCGAAGAACAAGAAATTTACCATTTACTTTAGTTATAAAGCTTGGACTCGGGGAGATCTATGGTTCACGATAGTGAGTATTTAAAAAAAAAAATTTAATTTTGGTCATAACTTTTTTGTATCTGAACCGATTGTCCCGAGTTTTTTATAAAATATGTTCAACTTAAAATTTCCGATATTTTGATATATAAGTCATATCCATAGGACATATGGCAGCCCTAAAATTTAGGTTTTTATACAATTTTTAATTTTTTTTGTACGGGAGGTACCACGCCCACTTCTCCAATCCCGCCCACATTTTGTAGGATGGTGTGTATTGGCAAAATAAATGTGCATACCTAATTTGGAAACTTTGGCTCTTGCCGTTCTCATGATATACAAAAATAAAAAAAATACAACAACCACAAGGGATTTTTGGAAAAATTTAGAGGTAGTCGTGGTTTTTTGCTCATATCTCCGTCATTGTTGGACCGATCTGGCTTAATTTCAATAGCAAACTTAAACGGAGTATATCCCTCCCCCTGTCTCTTGAGTATTTCTTTTATTTTTGGCAAGTATTTTCTTTATACTTGCCTTGTAGTGTATCCAAATCTGTGCCAAGAATATTATAATAAGATTAAGAAGATTATAACTCTAAGTGTTTAAAAGAAGTGTTTGGTGTTTTCCGCGAACAATTTCTAAGTTTCTCTAAATAAGCTGTACGAGCCGCTAAAATTGACCTTTCGTATTTATTTTCAAACTAATAAAATTAAAAAAAAAAAACCGAAAAAGTTATTACAAAAATTTATACATACGAATTCTCCATTTTCTTTTCGATTTTAACCGAATTTAAAAAAAATTAACTTTAACTGCCAATAACACAACTTTAGCAGTTGTGTGTATTTAACATTTTTGTCGACCAAAGTTTTACAAAGTTGAAAACGGCAATACCACGAAACAAACAGATACACAACTGAATAGCAAACTGCCAGTTGAGTTGAGAATGGCAATGTGAATTTATCAAAGACAACCAAACTGTTACAAAACTGTAGAACCGCAATAGGGGCACTAATCATTTTTATTTAATAATGTTAATTTAATTTTCCGCAATTGGCGATAAGATGTCCCAAAAAATAAACTAATTTTTGGTGAAAGGGTAATATAAGAAAGGATTTTAATACACAGTGGAACAAAATTCTTGTGATCGCCGCCAGTCTCAATACTTGGAATGCTTAATTAAACAAAACTATTGGTAGAGCAATTCTGCCAAAGGTTTTGAAAACTAAGTTCGGGTATCCGAAATTTCGGCACCTAAAGTTTTTAAATTTTTCGTAAAGGCGTTTATTTCAGATGTCTTCAGTAGAAGTGCATGGTGACTCTTTTCTTAGCAAATATTAACCCTCTAACTCTTATTTTAAGTGGTAATTTTTGTCTTTGTTTTCAACGTCCACACAAAAGTATACTCAAACGGCAATCTAGAAGTTAAAATGTTCTACGAGTATTTTCGGCATCAAATTTCACTAGGGGTCTTCTAAGCCCAAGAGTTCGTGCAATGTATGTAAAATGTTTATAAAGAAAATCCGAAAAGTAGCTTATATTTTTATTTTTCACAAAAGCAGTGGTAATTAAGTCAAAACAGTGTAGAGTATTTCTGAGCTAAATGGTATATTAGGATTTATACCAAAAAATCTTATTGTTAAATAAACAATACTTAAAATTTTAAAATAAATATGCATAACATGCTCTATGCAAAACAAGCTGACCGAATTTTTTATACCCTCTACCACAATAAGTTGTGAAGAGGATATACTAAGTTTGTCATTCCGTGTGAAACTTTTTTATTATTCATCTCAGACCCCATAAAGTATATATATTCTGGGTCCTTGAGTAATTCTAAGTCTAAGATTTAGCCATGTTCGTCTGTCTGTCCGTTCACTTTCGAAATACTCAAAATAAATAAACAAACTTGATGTCAAATTGCTTGTAGTTATCCTAAGCAGTTTGGGTTTGAAATCCAGCAAAATTGGTTAAGTAGGATCAGAGCTATAAATCAAAACGTGGAACTACCACCTAAAAAAAATTGATAATTTTTTTACATTAACTAACATAACTCGTGGAACAATGCGCGGAAAAATATAAGATTTTGGCAACAATTAGTTTTATTCCACTGGAAATCACGCTGAAAAATTTAGGGACGATCCGTCCATTATTTACCCTAGGCCCTATATAAGCACTACTCCCGAAAAATAGTTTAGTACGCCTAAGACCTTAATTTATAATGCTATCATAACTAAATTTGGCACGTCACAGTTAAATCGGACTAGAAATGACACTGTGAAGTTTCGTGAAGATCGGGCCATAATTTTCCCTAGGCCCCATATAAACCCTACTTCCGGAAAAGTGTTAAGTACGCATTAAACCGTAAAAAATAATGCTATCGTAACAAAATTTGGCACATCAAAGTTTTATCGGACTAAACAATGGACTGTGAAACTTCGTGAAGATCGGTCCATAATTTACCCTAGGGCCCATACAAACCCTTCTCCCGGAAAACAGTTTAGTACGCCTAAAACCGTAAAAAATAATCAGAATATTATTATAGGACTAAAAATGCCACTGTGAAATTTCGTGATGGTCGGTCCATAAGCCCACTCTGGTAAAATAATTAAATGCGCCTAAAACCGTAGCAGAATTTTGGGATGATTGGTTTTTAGCTTACCATGGGTCCAATATAAATTCCTCTTCTGAAAATCATTGAAGTTCGGCTTAAACTATAACGAATCATGATATTTTATTCAAGCTAGTAAAAATTGCTAAAAAAAAAAGTCATACAACTTTCTGATTGTCGGTCAATAGTTTAATAAATGTCTAAACCGCAACCAATTTTAATGCAGATGTCTGTTTTTATAAAAATAAATTAATAATAAGTAGACAACATATAGATATTACTCCTAAAACATTCGAACTGTCGGTGGAGGGTATCAAAGATTCGGCACAGCCGAATATAGCACTCTTACTTGTTTTCCTTAAAAATTAAAAAAAACGAAATTTCGAAAGCCCAAAGTCGCTTTTCAAGAACTTTTGCAGATTTGCTCAACCAGTAGTCAAGTTTTATTTCGCATTGCAACTATTGAGGCTGGCTTGTTTGGTTGCAAAGCGATATTAGTCACCATTAATGGCGAAGAAAAATGTAAATTTGTTGTATAGTGTAATAAAAGCCAAAATCCGACCTATATATTATTGCGTTTTGATTACCACTGATTTTTGCTTCACAGTGCCATCGTTTTTTTATGCTCTTTACTAGATTTGCCAAAAAAAAACTTCTATATTTTTCAATTAAAAAAATTTAATTTAATTGTTAAAAATATTAAAAAAAAAAAAAAATTGTTGTCGTATTTTGGTTGCGGGTTTGCGAACCTCAATTTAGAAACAGCTGCTCTGTAGAAGCCAAAATCCTATTGACTCCACCTCTAATAAAAAACCTTATTTTTCACCAGATTTTTACATGGTGATACATTTCCTAGAAAATGTATGCCACAAATACCATAAATAGTTGTAATGAAAATGAAACTTTATTTTATTTTTTTCTATTTTTTTTTCATTTCATTTGCTTTTTTATCAGTCCATTGATGAAATAAAAGAGCAAAAGTATGTTGTGTGCGTAAAATGTCTATCAAACTAAATTGTATACATTATACAAATGTTTAGCCAATATTTGTACGGTATTAACACTTCCACCTTATTTTTCAAAAATGGTTGAATGCGTGTTAATTTGAATACATTACTCCCGCTGCCATAAACGTTTTTTTTTCAAACACTCGTACAAATACCAAACATGTAGATGTAGATTTAGTTTATTGGTATTTTTATTTTATTTTCGTTTTCTTCACATTCACGTTATTGATTATTGGCAGTTATAATAATCTACATGGCAATAATGTCGCTGTTGCCTCGACTACAAATGCCACAGCTTGGTAAAAGAAGCAATCATATTTTTTGTTGTAGGTGGGTCATTGTAAAATGAACAGGCAGTCGATAAACTAAAGTTGCGAAGATCTGTTTTGATTACAGGGAGTTTTATGTGCCCCCCTAAGAATCACGTTTTTTCTCTCGGGATAAAGAATGGGATAAACCTTTAAAGTAAGGCTTATGCAAGAATGGCCGTTACAAGCAAAATTCTTTAATATTTGTTGTTACTAAAACAATGCTTCAAAATGGCAGAGTGGGACGAAACCCTGTTTTACGAATACACAAACACAGAATAATGCTCCATATATACAAAGAATCATTTCATTACTTGTTGTGAAACCTAAAGTCGCTTATACCCAGCGGGAAAAATAAGGAGTACGGATACCTTTTAGAATGATTCTTATGGATGTACAAGGCCTACTCGCTCCATTCCATACCACCCATAACTTTTTTACACACGTTGTCATTGCGGGGTAGGCCTTCCGCTCCCGCTTCTTTCGCAATAACATAAGAATGGTAACGGGATCAAAATAAAAAAATAATATTTTTGCTCCCTCTCTTCTCGCTTCTCATAGAAGGGAATGTATCTTATCCTTTTTACAAAAGAGTCGATGCCTTTTATGGGGCATTCTTTAGCGGAAAAATAAGAATAGTGATTAAATAAAAAAATAAAAAATATTTAGTACACACAGAAAAAAATCAATGTAAATTCGTTCAAAACAAGGTTGATTTTACATTTTTCAGTAGTGATTTTGCTTCATTGTTGTTTCAATTTAATTTAACATGATTTTACAATAACTTGCGAACAACATTTTTTTCTTTTGAAATAACTATAATTCATGTTAATTTAACATTGCAGAAAAGTTAGACCAAAATGTCATTTATATTGAAATAACAATCCGAATCACGTTGAATGAAAGTTATTTCCAGTTGAAACAACGTGAATTTCATGTAGAATCAAATTGGTTGGAGTGTAATATAACAGTGTGAAGACAACCTATGCATTTATTCAAGAATAATTGAAGACGCTTACCCCTGTAAAACATGTTTCACTTATTTTGTATTCCCCTTTGTTAATAGAAGCATCAGCAGAATGGACCGATATGGTTGTCGTCATCATTCTACTTTGAAAACTTGATGTACTATTTAACTAAATAATTTGAATTAAAAGAATACGGGAATTGTCTTCTTTTTATAACATATTTTAAACATGAAAATATAAAAAAATGAACATACTTAAGTATGTATGCATGTTAATTTAACAAGATAAACTTTTGATTTTAATATAAAACACGTTTTTATGGATTCAATATTGAACAATGTTATTTTAACAGTGAATAATATTAAAAAAACGCGATTTACGGTTATTTTAATATTTTTCATTTAAAATTTATATGAAATAATGATAAATTTAAATAAAAGACATACTTTTGCAGAAATTTACCGTGATTCTGAATCAACATTTCGCCATGTTATTTTAACATTGGTATTTTTTCTGTGTGTAGGCCTTTAATAAGGCCTAAGTAAGATGGTCTTCTGAGCTTTCCCGCTGGTTAGATTCACTCTCGCTATGGCATGTTCGCTCGATAACATAAGAAAACACAAAAAACAAGTGGCAAAACTGAGACAATTATCAGGCCTTTAACAATTATTTCCATTTTAAAAACCTGAAAACCAATTTATCTGTTCTTGTTAATAGTAAATAATTTTGAACTTTGTTTGGTTTGAACAAAAAGAACGCAAAATTTACTTCATCGTATCCCTCTAAATGAAATTTTTAATTAATATAATTAATTGAGTCCAGTCCTCAAAATATTTTAGATTAGATCAAGAACGGTGCTCTTGCCGAAGTCTGGGTTCGATTGCCCATTCTAAGAAAATTATTCTAAAGTGCATAGCTTTGATAGTTTGTTTTTTCATACCTACACCACAATAGTGGAGAGGGTAAAACGCGTTTGATTTGATGTTTGAAGCACCTTAAAATCTTTCTCCTAGACCCACCTTTTAGCATACCGATCGACTCAGAATCACTTATTTGATCGATCGATGTCCGTCCGTTCTTCCGGCTGGCTGGCCGTCCATGTAAATTTTGTGCGAAAAGTACAGTTCGCACTTTTGGAGATGATTTGATGAAATATGGTTCATAGGTTATACTTGTCATAAGGACCCCCCCCCCCCATCCTCCCCCTTTTTGAAAAGCGTGAGAATCGGCCCACAATTTAGATTAAATTGGCCGAAACTTTTTTTATTGCAATCTTAATCATCTTACTAAATTCTATTTGAATTATACCATATTTGACCATAGCTTCCATACAAATACCACTCCCTAAAAAAGCTATTAATGGCATAACTTTCTTATAAATGACAAAATTGACGAAAGCTTTTATGTCGTGCTAAAATTTTTTGTTTGTAGCTCTAGAATTAAACATAGGCCTTGTTAATATAAACCCCCTTCCTTTTATCACTTACACACAGAAAAAAATCAATGTAAATTCGCTTGATTTTACATTTTTCAGTAGTGATTTTGCTTCATTGTTGTTTCATGTTAATTTAACATGATTTTACAATAACTTGCGAACAACATTTTTTTTCTTTTGAAATAACTATAATTCATGTTAATTTAACATTGCAGTAAAGTTAGAGCAAAATGTCATTTATATTGAAATAACAATCCGAATCACGTTGAATGAAAGTTATTTCAAGTTGAAACAACGTGAATTTCATGTGAAATCAAATTGGTTGGAGTGTAATATAACAGTGTGAAGACAACATATGCATTTATTTAAGACTCATTCAAAACACTTACCCCTGTAGCACATGTTTCACTTATCTTGTATCTCCTTTGTTAACAGAATCATCAGCAGAATAGACCGATATGGTTTTCGTCATCATTCTACTTTGAAAACTTGATGTACTATTTAACTAAATAATTTGAATTAAAAGAATACGGGAATTGTCTTCTTTTTATAACATATTTTAGACATGAAAATATAAAAAAATTAACATACTTAAGTATGTATGCATGTTAATTTAACAAGATAAACTTTTGATTTTAATATAAAACAGGTTTTTTTGGATTCAATATTAAACAATGTTATTTTAACAGTGAATAATATTAAATAAACGTGATTTAAGGTTATTTTAATATTTTTCATTTAAAATTTATATGAAATAATGATAAATTTAAATAAAGGGCATACTTCTGCAGAAATTAACCATGATTCTCCATCAACATTTCGCCATGTTATGATAAAAAAATATGATAAAAAAAATCTCATATAGAAGAATTTATGTAAAAATATATTCGGCACAAAGAACATTATTGCCCATTGATCCCATTAGGGTATCATCTCGAAAATTTGTATCCAAATTCTGTGTTGTGGGGTATCATAAGATCGTTCATGATCGAATTTACTTTCCTACTTGTTTTTTTTTATTGAAAACTATAAACAAATAGATTCTGGAAATTAATTGCTCATCGTGAGTAACATTTACTTTATAAATTCTCATATTTATAAGAATGTTATTTCTAAGTTAAATTACAATTTTACAAGCTTTTATACTTAAATAGTCTTATTCCTCCAATATTTTCCAGGAATATTTTCTATGCACTCTCAACATTAAACTTTTCTTGGTGTTGGGCTCCATTTTCAAATAGAAACCAATGAAAGACTTAACTATTATTTTTATACACTTTCCAATCTTCCCTCGCATATAACATGTGCTTACTTATTTATATGGTATGTAATTTACTTGTTCTCTCATCAGAGGGAAATCAGGTTGTATAAACGACGGTACGTGTTTGGAAAAGTAAATGTTCTTATACACACCACAACAACTTCGAGATATGAATGTGATGGTAAACTGGCAGCAGTCATTTAAGCTACTAGACAGATTTGAATAAAGAAAAAACTGTAAGCACTGTAAAAAGTTCAATAGAAATTTAGTAGATATCAATTTTATCTAAAGAAAAAGTGGGAGTAAGGGGTTGTACCATTTCAGTTTAACAATTAGAACCACCTGTTTGATACTTCCTCTTTGGAGGAAACTATGGGATTTGCTGAATCTTCAAACTTTGTTCTTATTGTATGTATTTTTGTCAATTCTTAAAGCACATGTTAAAATATTTAGTTTTTTTCAGATTTGATGACTTTTAAATTGTGTTTTGTAAACAAATGTTGTTTTTATTCCCTTCACTACAAGCAGAAAGGATGTATATAAAAGTTTGTCATTCCATTTGTAATTTCTACAATATTGATCTTAGACCCTATAAAGTATATTTATTATGGGTCCTAATGAGTAGGAAAGTTGATATAACGATGTCCGTCTTACTGTCTGTACACGCACAGACAACTTTCTGAAGATTCATATAGTCGGGAATGAGTTGCTTTGGAAAGTCAGCCAAATCGTCGACAAATGGATGAGATATGGGAAATAGGCCACGACTGACTATAATTTATATCCATAATCCTTTACTTTTTGAAGCCTTTTTATAATATAAGCTTTCTATACGTTATCATAATATGTTTAAGATGCTATCAAAATATTTTTACTCTAATAATACTTTGTTATCGGCATTTGTAAAAAAAAAATTGCATCCGTCGTGTCGTTTGTTTGAAATATGCCTATGGAATTATTTGAATTATTTTTAGTCAGTGGCTAATCAATCAAAAATAAATACACATTAAAAAATTTCTAATTTATTTTTTATTGTTGTAACTGCACCTTCTCAATTTATTATTATTAACATGACAATCATATGATTACTTAGTAACTTATTATGATTAACATGACAATTATATGATTACTTCTTATCTTATTATGATTAACATGACAAGAATATAATTAAGGGAAAAATATTATGATTTAATATTACGAATATATGAGGGGTATAGAGCAAAGACTGCAATGTCCACTTTTTTCACAAACGTAACTAATAATACTTCTTACGGCCATTTTCACCAAGTTCGGTTAAAACTAACTTTCAATTAAAGTTCCGGTTACCAATACGTTTTGACAGCTATAACCGATGGTTAATTATAACCGAACTTGGTGAAAATGGACGTTAGTTGTATTTAATGAATGCTTTCAATTAGTGAATATTACATTACCAGAAACACTTTTATCCCATAAAAAAGTATGTTCAAAAATTAAGAATTGATGCAAAAACGGCAATGTCCATTGGAGATTGTCGTTTTTGCAATGATCACAGTTTGTTAAACTCTTTTTCACTCAACTGTTTGCAAAAATGCACGCTATTTTTTAATCTGTTTCTTTTTTGCAAAACAAAACTAAAAAGAAATTAAAAAATTTAACAAATTATTTTTTTAAATGAAACAGTTAGTTTTATTGTTCATTTTATAACTGTGTCATTAGTTGTAATTATGGAGCTTAGTTGTTTTGAAGTTCCTCCAAATCCATCAAGAAAAAAGTAAGCCTTTTATAACTACTGATTTTTTAAGTACTTGCCCATGTAAAAAAGCAGCAATGTCCATTTGATTAGAGCAAACATAGCAATCTCCAATTTTATTATTATAATTGCCAGCAAACCGCTACATCGATTTGGTTGAAACTTGCGTCATATCTTCATCATATTCTTATTTACTGAATAGCACGATATACAATACATAAATATGAATACACTTTGAGCTAGAGGTTTTTACTATTTATTACGAAAACTATAAATGTGGACATTGCAGTCTTTGCACCCTCATATATTTGGTCATAATATGATTCAATAATAATCGTAGTATGGTGGCTACAATCATAATTCTTATCATAATATGTTAGAATATGTTTACCGCAACCATGTTTTTTCTTTGAGTGCATAAAAACTTCAATACTGAAAACTAAAAACCGGTTCTAGTTCTAACACTTTATATAAAGGGAGACTTTTCACTTTAAAATGACGATGTCCTAGGAGGGGTTAATTGGCACCTTTTTGCGACTTTGTAACATACAATTTCGATTTAAATAATGGCAGATATTGTCTAAGTGAACCAGGTTAATCTGACAGATCCCCTTCATATAAAGTAATAGAACCAGAAAGAATCGGCCGCTACCCGCCAATATTCAGTCACATCTACTTTTGTGTCCATTACATTTCCTCTAAAGTAAATACACTTTAAAGACATTATTACTAGTTTAATGATATGTCTTGTTTTCACCTATCACAATTTCCTACTTTTTATTATAATATTGCGCTCACGTGTCACGGGATAAGTGCTTTAAGAACAATTGACACAAATTTCCCGCAGGGAAGTGAACTGCCATTAATTCCTGGATCCCTTCATTTTTTTTGTTTATTATCGTTACTTTAGAAACAAAACACTTTTTGATTTAGTCTGTTACAGAACTGAAAAGAATTAAGCGGAGAATTCCGCACAAGGTTTGAAATATATTTTTATATTATACTAGCTGACCCGGTCTACGTTGCTGGCCCTAAGTAAACATTAGTTTTGTATTACCACACGATTTAAATTGAGCATTTAACGAAATTTACGGCCTTTAAAATAAAAATCCATGGAATACCTATCATAAATTTTTTTTAAAAAATAACTTACATATGGTGTGGATATGGGCTCAATCAAAAAAGAATAAGTTGGACCATGGCGATAATTTTAAAGAAAAAATCGTCCAAATCGGTCAAGCCGTTCTCAAATCATGCTCTTAATAGAAAAAGTGGGCGTAAAAGTAGGCGTGGTAATTTTTTCTTTCGATGAAAACGTAAAATAAATTAATACGAACAGTTAAAAGAAAAATTAGTCAAATCGATGGAGCAGTTTTTTGATTTTAGGTAAATCGAAAAAAGTGGGCGTAAAAGTGGGCGGGGCAAAATTTTCTTTCCGTTAAACCCTAAAGTGGACCATGGCGATCATTTTAAAGAAAAAATCGTCCAAATCGGTCAAGCCGTTCTCAATTTATGCGCTTAATAGAAAAAGTGGGCGTAAAAGTAGGCGTGGTAAATTTTTCTATCGATGAAAACTTAAAATGGATTAATACGAAGATTTGAAAGAAAAATTAGTCAACTCGATGGAGCCGTTTTCTGATTTTAGGTAAATCGAAAAAAGTGGGCGTAAAAGTGGGCGGGGCAAAAGTATCCTATGTCCGTCTCCTGGCTCTAAGCTACCTCCCTACCAATTTTCAGCCAAATCTGTTCTGCCGTTCTTGAGTTATAAGTGGTGTAACTAACACGACTTTCTTTTATATATATAGATTTTATGATTTGAATCGGTTCAGCTCTCATATTTATATATTTATTCCCGTCGTTCCAAATTGGAGCATAGGGCCATTACAAATGTATTCCATTGGGATCTGTTACACAATCTATTAGTTTTATTTCGTTCCACGATTTTCTTGTAGTTGCTACCTCAGAATCCAACTGTCTTCTCCACGTGTGGGCGGGTCTTCCTCTTCTTCTAGTACCCTGTGGATTCCAATCAATGGCTGCCCGTGCTAGGTCATCTGTTGGCTTACGTGGTGTGTGACCTAGCCAATTCCATTTACGTCTTAGAATTTCGGTGCGCAGAGGAGCTTGTTTTGTGACTGTTCATAGGATGAGGTTGGGTATCACATTTGGCCAAACTTTTCAAAATTCTCCTCAGACATTTATTGGTAAAAACTTGAAGTGAAGTTATGTCGTGCGCAGCAGCATTCCAAGTCTCACATCCATACAATAGGGTTGACTTTAAGCTGGAGCTCTTAGTCCTTCAAATATATATGACTACTTTTTCTCTCCAAAATAATAGCTTTGGCTCAATAGCACTCATGCCATATTAGCTAGGACGTCCAAATTCAACGCATATATTTCCTAAATATAAATAGTTTGAAATATAAAATAATCAAAAGCGGACCTGACACTCATACAAGTGTCCTTCTAAATTAAGGGTTTTGGTACAAAAAGGTCCAAACAAAGCAAGCTATGTAGATACAACTCAGTTTGTATATTCTCTATATATGAGATTTGTTTGGTTTCAGAAAAATCTACAGAGATTTTGACACGAACGGTTGAAAGACCCAAGTTTCGATCCCTAGTAGAGCACGAACAGTTTTCATCACGGTTTTGGAGTTTTAAAAATTAAGTGGCTTCAACCCCCTCCAAACAATTCATTAATGAAGCCTGACCAACCCTCCCCATGGAAAAGAATTAACATTATGGCAAAGGTCAGGCAGCAATCAAAGATTAGCAAGGTTTTCTACCACTACACCAAAAACACGAAGGGCGTTGTTACTAGAAAACGGCGGATGGCAACTTATTGATCCTGAGACCTGCTAAAGCAGAACAATTATCGCATTAGCTAGAACATCAATCGATTAACGAAACTGATACAAGACAAAATAACAATAGATTGATTCCAAGATCTAGGACAGTGCAATCCTTCAATTTTAACTTGTACAGCAGACCACTCAACTACATAGCTGGAAAAACAATACTGAATGGATCTATACTTTAAGAACAAGAACAGTGAAATCTAACGTGGGATGACAATAAATCGTGTATGATGTAGATGATCTGTGGAGGCCATTTACTCCCAAAGGTGGTAAAAGAGAAAACAAAGATTCGGCACAGCTAAATGTATCACTCTTACTTCCCTTACTTCCCTTACTTACCTTGTTTTATTTTTTGTTTTCTTTTAAGTTACTTTATGTTTTTTTTTTCATTTTGGTTTAAATGAAGTTGATTCTGCAAATTTTTGGTTGTGTGCGGATTTTAAAATGTGTTTCTTGTTATTGGAAATTGGCCAACTTATGTTTTTTGAATTTATATGCCGCACATAGGGGTTTTTTGCCAATCTAGCCGGACATTAAGCAAAAAATTTTTTTTAAGAAATGGAAAAATTTAAGTACGCAGCTCGACAGACAACAAAGTTCTGCATCGTATAGTGAATTTTCAAGTCTTTTGCTTGAGATTTGTGGTTTTGGGACACTGTTAAAACCAGGAAAGTTGATTAAATTGCATGCGTGTTCATTGACTTTTTACGGTTTTGGGAGGTTTACAATATATTTTTTTGTAGATAAACGAATAAAGATTTTACATTGAATTTTTTTTTCTGTGAAAGACTATATAAACAGCTAATTATGAAAATTTTTTAGAAAAATTTTATTTGAATTTTTTATGATAAAAAAATTAGTACGAAATTAAAAAAAACGATTTTTTTGTTCACTTTTTTGTAAAAAAAAAAAATTTAAAAGGTTTTTGAAGGTGAGTTCCGCTGAGTTCTTAAAAATTTTATACATCACGATAAAATTTGAAATCTCTACTTTTAAATTCAAAAAAAAAACGTTGCGCGTTGTTGCGCCATTTTTTTTTATGATTTTTTGAAAATTTCACCTTTTTTCTGTTTTTGCTCATCTTGCATAGGTACATATGATAGAAACCCTTTCGTCAGTCATAAAATGTTTTGGTTGTACGTAGATGGTTTTTATTTAAATTATTACATATAAGCCTAATATTACCTGTGTAAAAAAAGGGATGTGCGAAACAGTAAGTAACGGGTTTTAACCACCTGTGCGGCCGCTAAAGGACGTTATTTAATAGAGCAAAATAAATGTACCTGTTTTGCATAACTTTTAAAATCATTAACAACAAAAATTTACGTTACTCTATATCCCTGGCATCCTATGACACCTACAATGCACAAGATTTTAGTACATGGCGCAACTGTAATGAGTGAGGCATTGTTGCCTATCGGGCTATTATCAGAAGAAGCGTCTGAGGCACGAAATAAACATTTTCGGCTTTACAGGCAGAATTTTGCTAGAAAGTTTTCGAGGGTTCAGTGTAACAAAGATGTTATAAATAGACTTTTGCTCAGTTCTGACCCACTGATTACTAGTATAAGACCAACTCCAAAAAAAAAAGTCACTACCCTTTACGAAAGAAGCAATTTCTTTTATGCTTCCACCTGTACTTGGCTCTGAAGAGAATTCAGATTCAGAAGAGGATTTTGAAGAAGCAGACGAAGAAGAACCATGGCACTCATCATCATCTTAGTGCAAAAGAGAAGTTATTTTAAATAAATTAGTTGTTATTATTTTAAATAAAATTTGCTGTTACTATTATAAATAAGTTATTATTACGAATATATTAATTATTTTCAGATAAATTAAATACTATAAAATATATAAAAGTCACATAAAATCTTAAAAATTAATATGTTTTGGAAATTAGCAAAAAAAAAAAAAATTTTACAGGGTCGTTCCGGGGGGGGGGGGGGTGTTTGGAGGGATATCTCCCCCTACCCATTAAAGTTCAAAAATTTAATTTTTATAGTATTAAGGCGTTAGTAATCTATTTCTTTTAATATTTACATTTTTTTTAAATATTATTTTATGTAACCGCCCTCAAAAGGGGGCGGGGGGCGAAAAGTGTAATTTTACGATCTCATGGGTCTTATTTTAGGTTTTTTAACTTTCGCCGACGTTAAAAGTTGCATTTGCCAAACAAAAGTATGGGAAAAGTTTAAAAAAAATTGCATTTTTCAGAGGTTGGATTAGTTCTTCTAGGGGGAACATTTTCCTCCTTGGTCCGATTTTATTTATTTTTTAGGTTTACCTGCCTATGACAATATCACATATTTCTGCCAAGTTTCATCGATCTAGGGGCACTCAATAACTTTTAAGAAGCAATATAAGCTAAAACAAAAAGTAATGTCCGGCTAGATTGGCAAAAAACCCCTATGTGTGCCGGGAGGAACTAATTTAAATTTATTCACATCCTTTTTTTATCTATTGATTGTATAATTTAGAGACTTTTCTACAGCTCATGAAGACGAAACTTACGTTGTTTCAATAGAAAAAAGAAATTGGCATTTGTTGATTTTATTTGTTAGAAAAAAAATTGAGAAATAAAATGCGTCGTAAAAGTATAGGAACAAGTTCAATAATTGACATATGTATGTTAAACAAAACTGTGGGTGAGGTATGAGAGAAAGGAAATTGAATTGTAACATCTTATAAAAGTTAACCATGAATTTGCATGATAGAACGTTCAACTTTTGATTAAAACCCTATATTTTTGGGAAAAGGAGCCGTGTTACCTTGAGTTAAAGTTTGTTGGTTTAGTGTTTGGGCTTTAGAAAAAAATTTACGTTTAATTTGTAACACATTCACAAGAGAAAATTATAACCATCAAAAGATTATACAAAATATTTTGAATGGCGCAGTTAATCCCACTCAAACCACATGTCTTCCATTTTTAAATCGTTTTATTCGGTCAAAAGGAATTGCCTTATCATCGTTGTTAATGTATCTCCAGCATACCTCCGACAGTACGTGCCATTGTGATCCTAATCTAATGGTTGTGATAACATCGGTTAAAAAATGCGTCTACCAATGCTTTTGTATGAAGTTGAAGAGTCAGAGTTGAGGTTTTTGTACCGAAGTTGGAGTCGAAGTACCTACAAAAACTAGCGACTCTGAATCCAAAATTTTTAGGCATAAAAAATTTAAGAAAATTTTATTTTATGTACAGAAAAATTTACAATTATTAGACACCAGCAGAATGTAATGCATTTTCTGGCCCGCTACGGCCTTCGTCAGCATTCTTTGTGTCTGACTGGATAGTGTTACTTCCCAGTTTCTATTTGTGAAAATTTTCTAATATTTTCCAAAATAAAAATTCTTCGAAATTGGCGACGCAATATTTAAAATACCAATTAAAAATTTTTACAGAATAATTTGCTTGCTATATTTAAATGGTACTACATTAAAAAAGAGTTTAAGTCAACTAAGGACCAGTCTCATATACATTCAGCATCAATGTAGAAGTCGGAGTATAAGTCGGAGTCGGAATTGGGGTCGGAGTAGGACTTAAAAAATTTCAGCGGTTTTAGTCGTAGTCGGAGTTAGAACTATTTTTTGACGACTCCACAGCCCTGAGGAAAACCATGAGCTTGGCTTATGATGTAGAAGTAAAACGGAGGCTTTAAGATCTCTCTTCACGCTTTCTGTGTTTTACACCAGCTCCAACGTGATTCCCAAAGACGCCTCCCCCAATGACCAGTCCAGAATCTATCATATCTCCGGGGTGATAATGGTACCCATTAAAGTAGATTGGGCTCTAGTTAGCTCTAATCTGTGAGATTCGCCAATCTTAAGTTCCAGACAAGCTTGAGTTATTGCCTGCATCTTTAAACCACGATATAGCAGCGTCAAAAGTTTTGTTCGCTTTATGTCAATACATCTGTAGGGACTTTTACGCACTGACATTTTCAACATTATCGTTAGTATCTAATTTGGCCTAATCGCACTTGCGTTTATCATCACCAGGGAAATCATAAACAGTAAATTGCATGTTTTTCCTTGTGCGACCAGTAAAGGCATTAACCATGTATTTATCCGCTTTAGAGCCTTTTATGAATTTTGACATCGATTTGTTAGGGCATATTTTTGCATAATAAATATGCCTATGGAATTATTTGAATTATTTTTAGTCAGTGGCTCAAATTTTATGTAATTCTTTAATTCCCTGTGGACATTGGGCCGCAAGTTTCAATTCAAGTCAAATGTCATATGGCATGTCATATGACACTCCAAAAAGTGTCACAGTGTCTATGGATAATGTCCATCAGAGCAGTGTCATAAAGTCCGTGGACGTTATGACACTTTGTAGAGTGTTACACCATAGGGGTGAAAATCCTTGCGCCCAAAAGTGTTTCTGTTATATATTTAATATATGCACCCAGAGAAAAAACAACAAAACCATATTTAAAAAAATATTAACCATATTATGTTTAGTTTAACCAAATCATTGTCACCGACAACCATATTATGTTTAAATTAGTTTCTTTAAAAATATTTTTGTTGGTTGTGACCATAATAAACCATGGTTTTCTCTGCGTGTATGTAGATCTTTTTTTGCCTAACGTCTTTAGTAATTATGGACCTTATGACATTTTTAAAAATGATATAATGTCCATTTGCAAAGTGTCTAAATGCCCACGGACATTGACACTATGACACTGGACGTTATGACATGCCACCCTTTGACAATAATTGACATCAGCAGATAAGCGTACTTTTTTATTTACATATGTGACTGAACAAATACTTGCATTTTTGAGTATGTAATTTATTATTCTGCCTCTTTCATCTTCTTCGCAATACCGTTAGTGAACTTTCTATAAATGTTTATCCAATCCTTTAAAAATAATTTATTTTTATACACACAGGAAGGTTTTTTCACAATTAATATTAAATTGACCACTTGTGTTGCTATTCATTAGTGAAAATAAAAAAAATTAGGCAATAATTTATAATAGAACATACAACCAGAGAAAAAATTATTTTTCAGTATGGTCACCTTCAACAAAACTATTTTTAAAGAAAATTTTTAAACATATTATTTTTAATAAATCAATATTATTGTCACCGGTAACCATATTATGGATAATTAGTCCTCCATCAAGAAGCCACAACCATATTAAGGTTGCCTCTTAACATTTTTAAATGTGACCGTATTGAATTTTGTTGGAGGTGGCCATATTGAAAAAGATTTTTTTTTCTCTGCGTGTATTTGCTTTTATATAATTACATATCAATAATGACCAAATTTGTCGGTTATTATTACACCAAATATTTTATTAATTGCTCTAATAAAAATTTTCAATAATTAATAACAAAAATATGCTACAAAAATACTAAAATTAAAAAAGCTGTGCAATGAATTTATTTATTTTACGTAGAAAGTTGGAGAAGCACAGACCTATCAAACGTAATAATTTTATAATCAATGCTGTTCTACATGTTGCTCTATTTTCAGCAGAAAAGATTATGGTTACTTTTAGCATTTTATTATCGCATATAACCATTGTGTGGTAAAACCAGTCCTTTATAAGAGTCCACAGCGTTATCATAGTTGCCATCGATTATGCTATGGGAAATAATAACATTTTAGTATTTGCAACAAATTATTGCATTCTTGATTAGCAACCGTAACATGTTGCCCTTTAATTATGATTAAAAGGTAGACCGAGACTTAAATTCGTTTTAATAAAGGGCGCTGTATTCGTATTAAAAAAGCAACCAAAAACTTCGTTTGGGCCTTATAAAGGATTTGATTTAGACTTTGTTCTTTATAAACATTTTCTACTGTAGTTTAGTAATATGGTCAGGAAGAAAGGAAATATTAAAATTAAAACAAAAAATTAAGGTATACATTGCACAAATTGGAATAGGATTGATCTTTTGCGATGGGTGTGATTTTTGGAAAGAAACCTCAATTTTCTTTACAAAACTTTACAATTACTATGAACTCTAAATTAAAAAACAATTTATCAATATTTCTACGTTTATTAAATATTCAACTAAAACAATTTTAACAAAATGAAAATATAATATTATTTTGAAGTCTTTAATAAATATTTACTAAAACATTTCGCTGGCTCAATATTAAAAGGTTGTATGTAACATTTTTTTTTTAATTTCAGTTGATAATGTTTTGAGGGTTGCATGGGACAGTTTACAAATTTTAGTGTTGATCCTGAGACGGCAACATATTCTTGGCCACCTTGCTTAACTTAGTGTTATAGCGTAACTTTATTTGAAATAAGAAGAATAAATATAAGAGATTAAAAATATGATTTTCTCCATTTTTTTGCTTTTTTAAATACAACCATGTAATAATGAGCCATCGACTTGCTAATTTTATTCTTGTCTTTTGTTTTAAAGCAGTGATAACCAGGCCCCGAACTAAAACAGCCTCGAACGCACGCACACAAAGATATTATGTGCTTGTGGTCGGTCGCAGAGACTGATAATAGTCTGATGTTTTGAAACGAACAAAGTTGTAATATACATGTGAATTGCCGACCGTGTCTGTGTGAAAAATACGATTATTGACTGGCTCGCGAGTCTATGGAGTGGTTATCACTGTTTTAAAGCTTAGAATAAATAAATAAATAACAGTTTTATATAAAGCTTATAAATATTCTGGAAAACTTCACAAATTTATTAGATTTTATGAAATAAGATCGCAAACTACTTCAATTACCAATTCAATAAAAAGGTCAAATATGATTATAGGCGTTTATTACTTAAAAATACGGAATTCAAAAGTATAGGCATATCTTATTTTTCACACCTGATTTGTGTCTTTTATGTGGCACTTTTGAGTGTAAACATCTATTATTTGTTTTATTTAGTCAAATTTATAGCCGAATGTTACAATATTGTTAATGGTCTTTCGAAAACAAGAGGTTGAATATGTATTATGTATAACAAGCGCACAGAAAAAATTCTCCAAAATTTTTTACCAATTAAATCATTAATTAAAAATTAAATTGGCTTTAATTAAAAATTTAATCAAGTATATTAAATGTTTAATCAAGTGAATTAAACGTTTAATTGATACTATTTATTTGTTTACTGCTGCAAATTTAATTAATTTTTTAATTATTATCACAAATTCTTTAATTAAAATCGATTTTTATTTTTTTCTGTGCAGTTGAAATTGCATATCCAAAATGCTGCTTAAATGCCATTTAAGTTTATTTTAGGAAAAATGGATCCATTTTGACAACCAAAAGCGCGAGTATTTCATAAGATCAGAAGGTCGAAAAGCTCACTAATCATGACAGCGCCCGACCACATGTTGGAAAACTATTTCAAAAAGAGTTCGTTTACTTTACCCGATTTTAGTCCAGCCTTTGACCATGATGGTGACCAATACTTTGAATACATCTTATTATATGTAATTGTTATAATCCCATTTTTTAAGATATATATCATATAACCTTTAGAAAAAATTGTTGGCAACTCATAAATTTACATGTCTGTTTTTCTGATTTACTAAAGCTGTTTAATATAACTTTGCAAATAATGTTTGCGCAAATGGCCTTGCAAAAAAGAATATGCAAAACATCGTAGCAATAGTATACCATGATCGTAGCTATTTTGTTAAAACTAATAACAAAATACCAAAGATGGGAGTAGTGTACCATTTTTGCAGTTTCAACTCACACTTTGCCTCAGAACGAACGGTGAACAACTTTCTCAAATATAAAGGCTCTTAGTTATTAGACAATATAATGCTTTGCACGACGAAATTACTTTTGCGAAATTCGTCTTAGTCCCAGCATTAAGCTAAAAGTTAATCCGTTAGGCTGACCATGCACAAGTGATTTGTGCTCGTGATATGTTAGCTTTCCATTTCTCCACACACGACGAATAAGACAATAAGCTAAAACGTCAAAAAAAACATGAATTGTAAAGCAGATGATGCAATTGCACTTATTGTAATTTAATTGTTTGCACAACAACAACAAAAAAAAACAAAAAGAAAAAATTTCAAGAAAATTCCAAAAATTGTTGTATGTGCCGGTTTATACACGTCAAGTTTGACTGGTCAAGTCTTGAGCTTTTAGGAGGGAAGGGAAAAGAGAATGCCATTTCTTTAAAGTAATAGAATCAGCCACTACCCGCACAAAATCCAGCCACATAACTAGTTTTGTGTCAATTGCCTTTCCTCTGGAGTAACTACAACTTAAAAACATTCTCACTAGTTAAATGATACGACTTGTTTTAACCTATCACAATTCGTTCCTTGTTATTATAACATTGTGTTTACTGGTCACGTGATAAGTGCAATTGACTCAAATTTTCAGCAGGGAGCGCAATGCTGCACTCCCTCCAACTATGCAAAATGTACAGACTTTTAGTCCGTTAGATTTCATAAACATTTTGCATTTGCTTTTTTTCAAAACCATTTGCACCAATCACTGAACACCGCTATTGTTTCTTGAAACAGTAAAATAGTTTGACGATTGCAAATGTTTTAAAGAATTTGATTAAAAATTTTATATTTTTTAATCTTCCCTATTCCACAGAAAAGTTACTCGTTCATAAATTGCGGAATAGCGATGATATTTCAAAGTATGTATATGGAACAATAATCCTAGATACAATAAATAAAATTAAATTACAACTTAATTACTGAAATAAATATGTACAATTGGGTGTGCTAAATAAATAAATAAATAAAAATAAAAAAAATAAATAATAACCTTAAATTAAACAAATTTCTAAATTAATGACTTTACAAGGACTCTTACTCGCACCGACACAAAACACAAAAGGAAAGGTGTCCTTTAATATTAAATTCAATTACATTAAACATATTCCGTTTACAATGTTCTATTCCGTATTTATACTGCAACTTGGATACAAAGCCAAACAGTCCTTTTGATCTTGACCATCACGTGCTGCCTGTATTAGACGATAAAATCTTATAACAGCCTGATTTGTGTTCGTTATTGGCTGTAGTTCGTTGGTGTCTCTGCAAAGAAGTTAAAAGAAACTCGTGTATCAAAGTAATGAAGTAAAATTTAATTAGCAAATAAATTTCAAAAAAGAATAAGTGCGCTAAAATTCTTAAGAAAATGTACAAATCGGGAGGAAAAGACATGAATAAAAGAAAAAGATAAAGTCAAGAACTTCAAGTTCGGTTTGTGCTTTGTTGTGATACAGACGTGTATTTTAGCCCCGCATACAATTTGAACTATTAATTAATCACATTTGATTTTGTAATCTAAGCAGCGAATGGACGCTTAAAAAAAAAACAAAATAATATATTTTGTTAATTAAATTATTTAACATAATAGTGAACAATTTAAAACGATCAAATTAAATAAAATAAATCAGTAAAAATATATATGTACGTATGAATGTTCATACATGTGTATACATATTCTGAAAAAAACATTTAAATTCTGGTTTTTCTTTTGTTGTTGTAAAATACAATAAATAATAAAAATATTAAAGCAAAGCAAAACGGTGAAAAACAAAAACAACTCTTTGCATGAGTACAAACAGTGAAACAACACTAAGACAAAATGAAAGAAACGTTTACGTTTTAGTTAATGCAAATGAAAATAATGCAGAAATAAATAAAACCAAACAAAACAATATTAACTACCTAACGGCTAAGCCAATTACTCGAACACGTTCCCTCTCACCCTCGGTATTTACACAAACGGTGGATAGTGACTCATTAAAAAAACTACAACAAGATTTGGTGACAAGTGTTGCCAGGCCAGAAAGTATTGCCGTGACGTCAAAAACAAATTTAGTGGGCAATGAAACCATGAACTTAAACACAAATGCAATGGAAAACCCCCCTGTAAAAAGTTGTCAAAAGCCTACAGTACAAGTTGGTATGGACAGGTACATAACAGTGCTTAAACGGGGACGCAGCCCTACCTCTGCAGCAGTTGCTTCGGCCTCAAAAGTACCATCTTTTGATAAAATAAATACACAAAATCGTTTCGCGATTCTGGAGGATGAATCCTCTGAAGCACCAAACGTCATTAAATCGTCTAAGCCACCCCCGATATACCTTAGAGAGCAAAACTCTAATGAGTTAATAAAAAGTTTAATTTCGGAGATAGGTGAAAATTCCTTTTATGTAGCTGCAATAAAGCGCGGTATCATTAACGAGACTAAAATACAGGTGAATCACGAGGATGATTTTCGAAAGGTAATTACAAGATTTGAGACTCTGAATAAAAACTTTTATACGTATCAACTGAAGAGCAGTAAAGGTCTTCAGGTAGTAATCAAGGGCATAGACTCATGCGTAGACCCAGGGGAAATTAAAGCTTTTTTGGAAGAGAAGGGCTTTAAAATCAAAAACGTAACAAATATCAAAAATAGGGAAAAAAATCCCCAACCACTATTTCGAGTGGAGCTTGAACCCGGCGACGTTAAGCTCAAAAAAAATGAAACGCATCCAATTTATAATTTGAAATATATTCTGTACAGAAGGGTAACTATTGAGGAGCCGCACAAAAGAAATGGTCCTGTTCAATGTCTAAACTGCCAGGAATTTGGCCATACTAAGGCATACTGCTACTTACCCCCTGTTTGCGTAGTATGTGGTGAATTACATGGAACAGTTCTTTGCGACAAGTCTAAAACCGACCCCAACGTAAAAAAATGTAGCAACTGTGGCGGTAATCACACTGCCAATTATAGAGGATGCCCTGTATATACTATCGTCAAGCAGTCGGTCGGACCGAAAACTAATCCCCCTCAAATGCAGGTAACAAATCAGGTTAACACAAATGCAATTCAAGCCCCCCAGCCTAGTAATAACAGAACCTCTTACGCTAACGTCCTAAAATCAAACCATGAGCCAATGCAAGGTGCCTCGCCAAGTAATGATGAAACTCAATTTTCTAATTTAAGTCGTTTAGAAAAAACCATGGAAACATTAGTGCAAACAGTAAATAATTTTACGAACACAATGGGTAATATGATGCAGGAAATGCTTAGAATGCAATCGATGTTATTGCAAGCTGTACTTAACAAACCATGAACTGTTTAAAAATTTGTTTTTGGAACGCAAACGGCATCCGCCAACATAAAAATGAATTAGAATACTTTCTTAAAAATAAACAAATTGATGTCATGATGATTTCTGAAACTCATTTGACCTCAAGAAGTACGTTTAAAATAAATGGTTATATACTATATGATACCAAGGACCCTCGAGATAGAGCTTGTGGAGGTTCTGCCATTTTAATAAAGGCCCGAGTCAAACACTACCTAATGTGTGATCATCGTGAAGATTATCTCCAGGCAACGAACATTTGCGTTGAGGAATTAAATAGAAACCTAATAATTTCATCGTTATACTCCCCGCCTAGATTTTCAATATCGGAGGACCAATATTGTAAATATTTTAAATCATTAGGACCGTGTTTCCTAGCCGCTGGCGATTATAACGCTAAACATACCCTCTGGGGGTCGCGACTTATAACACCAAAGGGTCGTGTTTTATTTAACATAATTTCTAAAATGGATTTAAATGTAGTAGCGAGCGGACAACCAACATATTGGCCCACTGATCTTCAAAAAATTCCAGATGTCATAGATTTCGGCGTGGTTAAAAACATTCCCATAGAAACGATTCAAGTTGAAGCCTCCCTAGATTTATCTTCCGACCACACACCTACAATTGTTACTATAATGAACCCCAATAGAATTGTACCTCCGACGACAGCTACGCAAATTAATTGGTTGAAATATAAAAAATATCTCAGTACCCATTGCACAGAAAATATTCCGCTCAGTACACCGGATTATGTAGATCGCTCTATTGACAATTTTGACAGTTTTCTGAAACTAGCTGTTCAACATTCCAATATTGCCCCCAAAAAAACAAAAACTATTAAAATATATTCCACAGATGTCGAGCATCTTTTGTCTGAAAAAAGGAGGGCTCGAAGAGAGTGGCAATTGCACAGATCCCCTCAACTTAAGAACTTGCTTAAAGAGTGTACAAAAAGACTAAGAAAGTTACTGCAGACTAAGAAAACGGCTTCTCTGGAAAAATATCTTAAAGAACTTGATGCAACCCCACAATCAGACTACTCATTATGGCGTGCAGCTAGAAATCTCAAAAGGCCAGTTGTCTCTAAACCACCATTAAGAAACTTGAATGGAAGTTGGGCAAGAAATGATGTTGAAAAAGGAAATCTGTTTGTCAATCATTTAAAAAACGTATTTACCCCAAATATATCTCACGATATTGCGGTCGAGTTACCACCTGTTGCTGCTAGAGCAGCTGTTCCGCTAAGATTTGAGATAAGAGAAATCGAAAAGGTTATTTGTGATTTAAACCCCAAAAAGGCTCCTGGTTTTGACAAGATCAGCAACAAAATGCTTTTGGAGCTACCCAGCATAGCAAAGAAAATTATTCTTTTAATTTTTAATGCTATTTTACGCCTTGAATACTATCCTCAAAAGTGGAAGGTCTCCTTAGTCACCATGATACCTAAACCTGGAAAGGATCACACAAAAGTTGAGTCATATAGGCCTATAAGCTTACTTTCTAATATATCAAAGCTGTTTGAGAAGCTGTTAGCGTCAAAATTAACCCCAATTTTAAATGATAATAGATGTATTCCTAACCACCAATTCGGCTTTAGAAGAGAACACAGCACAATTGAGCAAACCCATCGTATAGTAAACGCAATAAGAAAAGCCTTTGAAGAAAAAAAATATTGTTCCGCTCTCTTCATCGATGTTTCTCAAGCTTTCGATAAAGTCTGGCATGAAGGCTTATTACATAAATTGAAGCTAAACTTACCAGTAAACACACACAAGCTGTTAGAAAGCTACTTAGTCGGTCGAAAGTTTATTATTAAAGAAGGTGATTATTTAAGCTCTCCTCAGCAAATTGACGCTGGAGTCCCTCAGGGAAGCATCCTGGGCCCACTTTTATACTTAATATATACCTCGGATATGCCAACAAACAACTACACACAAACTTCAACATTTGCTGATGATACAGCTTTTTTGAGCGTGCACGAAAACCGTCAAGAAGCATCTCGATACCTACAGGATCATATATTTCAACTCGAACTATGGTTAAAGCAATGGAGGATAGAGGTCAATGAGCAAAAATGCGTACATATAACATTCACCTTGCGTCGGGAATCATGCCCCCCTATTAAAATCAATAATCAAATAATACCTCAAAATTCGCATGTAAAATACCTCGGTATTCATCTAGATCGCCGTTTAACGTGGAAAAGCCATATAGAGGCAAAATTAACTCAAATGAAACTAAAAGCCATCCAAATTCATTGGCTTATTGGAAGAAACTCTGTCCTTAGTCTCGACTGCAAACTTCTTCTTTACAACTCCATCTTAAAGCCAATCTGGTGCTATGGTATTCAGTTATGGGGCACTGCCTCGGCCTCTAATATCGAAAAAATTCAAAGGCGCCAAAATAAACTACTTCGAATAATCACAGCTGCCCCTTGGTATGTTAAAAACTCAAATATTCACAAGGATCTCAATGTTCCATTAGTTAAAACTATGATTACGAAATATGCAGTAAAATACTTAAAAAGGCTCGAATTGCACCCGAACCCACTAGCACGAAATATTTTAAATGATAGCGGCCACACTCGCTTAAGAAGAAGAGACACTGCGGCACTTGTCCAATTAGATGAGCGATAAACACCTATAAAAGTGAACAGAACCCGCGATGAACAAAATTTTTGTCTGGCACTGGCAGGACAAAAAATAATATTAGGTTAAGATTTGATTAATTATTGTTAGTTCATATTTAATATATGAAGATTCAATAAATAAATAATGAAAAAAAAAAAAAAAAAAAAAAAAAAGAACAAGAAAAGAAACAAGTTTTATAATAAAGTTTCAATTCAATTTTCTTCTTAGCTAATTTAAACCACAAAAGTTTTTAGCCTATTTTTATTTAATTAAAAGGAGTGGGAAGGGGTTTTTTGTGTGGAGTATATGAAAAGGAAGAACAAACAAAAAAGAATTGGTTTGTTTTTTTTTTTTTTAAATTTGGTCAAATCAAAACGAGGATGTATTTTATTTTGAGGTCAATTGATTTTTTTTTATTACACTTGATAAATGAATCGAAAATAAATGTAGCGCTTTTTTATGATGATTCTTCTGACATCATCTAAAACATTATTATTAAACTAATCTTATAAGTTTGCCTTTCCGTTTGTAATTTTGTAGAATATTGATATATATCGGGTGATTTTTTAGCCATTATCTTTTTGGCAACACTGGTTTAAACAGCTGACGCACGTTTCGTGTTTTGTTTCACTGTCAAACATCTTCAGTTTGGTCTATAATTTAACCATGAATCGTCTTACAAACGAACAACGCTTGCAAATTATTTCATTTTATTATCAAAATGCGTGCTCTGTTAAGAAAGTTCATCGCGTTAATCAGCAGAATTGTCGATTTTGGAGTGAAGATCAACCAGAAGCATTGCAAGAGCTACGAATGCATTCAGAAAAAGTCACAGTTTAGTGCGGCTTATGGGCTGGTGGCATAATTGGACCGTTCTTCTTCAAAGATGATGCGAATCGTAACGTAACTGTGAATGGTGAGCGCTACCGTGAGATGATATCCAACTTTTTGTTTGCCCAAAATGCATCATGACATGTGGTTTCAACAAGACGGTGCCACATGCCACACAGCACGCATAACAATGGACTTATTTAGAGGCGAGTTCGGTGAACATTTTATTTCACGTTCGGGACCGGTCAATTGGCCGCCTAGATCGTGCGATTTAACACTTTCAGATTATTTTTTGTGGGGCTATGTTAAAGCTCATGTCTATACCCACATGCCCGCTTCAATTGACGCATTGGAAGACAACATTAAAGCATTTATTCATGAGATACCGGCCGAAATGTTGGAAAGGGTATGCCAAAATTGGACTAAGTGGATGCACCATTTGAGGCGCAGTCACGGTCAACATTTGCATGAAATAATCTTCAAACATTAAATTATATGGGCCGTAGTATCGATTCAAATAAAGATTTCATGCATTTTTCTGAATTTTATGTGTTTTTTTAAACTTTTCTATAGCTCTTAAAAAATCACCCATTATATATGTCCACAAATGGCTGTCCACAAATGGCTGAGGTATGACCAAAAAACCACGAATGCCTCTTATTTTACCCAAAAATCCCTTGTTGTTGTTTTTTATTTTTTTTTTATGGTTTACGGGAGAACGGCAAGAGCCAAAGTATCTAAATTAGGGTGGGAACAGAGTGGCTGCTTGTTGCCGAGCCGAGCCGAGCCGACTGACGCTTATTGCGAGAAGCAATGCGAGAAAACTGGTACTATACAAGTTAGTACAAATAAGCGCGAACAGGTCATTGTGGGCGCCGAGCTGGTCAGAGCGCAAAGCTGATTGAATGCGAGCAAACAGTTCGAAAGCGTTATGATTTCAACTTGTTTGGAAACTATTTAAAAAAATTAAAAACCAAAATTTAAGAAAATAAAAATTAAAAAAAAAAATAATAATTAAACAAAAATATAAAAATTCAAATCTATAAATCTACTTATATAAAACAGGATGTGTGTATGTATGTATTTATGTATGTATGTATGTATGTATGTATGTATGTATGTATGTATGTATGTATGTATGTATGTATGTATGTATGTATGTATGTATGTATGTATGTATGTATGTATGTATGTATGTATGTATGTATGTATGTATGTATGTATGTATGTATGTATGTATGTATGTATGTATGTATGTATGTATGTATGTATGTATGTATGTATGTATGTATGTATGTATGTATGTATGTATGTATGTATGTATGTATGTATGTATGTATGTATGTATGTATGTATGTATGTATGTATGTATGTATGTATGTATGTATGTATGTATGTATGTATGTATGTATGTATGTTTGTATGTATGTATGTATGTATGTCTGTATGTATGTATGTATGTATGTATGTATGTATGTATGTATGTATGTATGTATGTATGTATGTATGTATGTAGATATGTATGTATGTATGTATGTATGTATGTATGTATGTATGTATGTATGTATGTATGTATGTATGTATGTATGTATGTATGTATGTATGTATGTATGTATGTATGTATGTATGTATGTATGTATGTATGTATGTATGTATGTATGTATGTATGTATGTATGTATGTATGTATGTATGTATGTATGTATGTATGTATGTATGTATGTATGTATGTATGTATGTATGTGAGTATGTAACGTATGGACTCCAAAACGGATGGGCTGTGAAGTCTGATTTTTGATTTTCGACCTGCGGGCGGAAGGGCGTTGCAAAATCTAATTTTCACATTGCATCACCAATCCCATATACGTAAATTTTTTTTTTTTTTGCTTTTTTCATTTTATTTTTTTGAAAGCCGTTATCATGTTTTTCAAAACGAGATATCAAACTCCTTAATCGGTTATGCAGTTCCGAAGATATTTAAGAAAAACCTATATTAATAATGATCCAATGTCAAAATTTTAAAACTTTCGTAATCCACGAATTCCGATGATTTCAAACGATTTACCATTCCAACTCAAGCGGCTCCAATTCCCTTTGCGTCTTGCCAAAGCACAAGGCCTATCATTGAATAAAAATTTATACGTTTTTACACCAAATAAAAAACCAAAACACATTGTCTATCGGCTGGCCTTAAATTGAAGTAATAAATAAATATAATTTCCAATTTGCCTAAAATACATGCGTTTTTTTTGACTGAGTTTATATCTACACCATACATATGTAAGTTATTCTGAAAAAAAAAACTTTATAAGAGGTATTCCATGGATTTTTATTTAAAGGCCGTAAATTTCGATAAAAGCTCAATTTAAATCATGTGGTAATACAACATGTTTGCTTATGGCCAGCAACGCGGACCGGCTCAGCTAGTAAATAATAAAAATTAAATAAAATTATAACAATTATAAAAAAATTAAATAAATATTAAATTAACAACAGTATTTATATTACTTTCTGTAATTATCGCACCATGGTGAAGGGTATATAAGAATCGACATAGCCGAATATAGCATTCTTAAGGGGCCCATAGACACATACTGCTGACAGCTACTGCCGATGAACCCTTTGTATACGCGTGTGGTTGATATTTTACTACACTCCTATCAATCTTAATTTTAAAATAAATTTAAATTCGTGAAATTCAAGAAAACCCCCCACTTTCTTAACACTCTTTTTTTCAAAAACTATTTTAAATTTGTTTTATTTTAAATTGAAAAGAAAAATATATCAAAAAATTAAATTATTTATTTTATTGTTCATTTGAATAATAGTGGAAGGCCAATGTACGCGGCATGCTGCTGCGGGCGATAATAGCATTGCCATTGTAAAAATGTTAGCATTGCTGAGAAAAATGTTCATACAAAAAAAAAAAGACATTACAAAAATTAAGACTTGGTATTACTTGGAAAAGATGCCACGCGGCAAAGTTGAATTTTTTCAACTTTTGTTTAAAGCCGCGTGAAGTAGACGTTGCCATACACACACATAATCATTTAACAAAAGAAACTAAAAAAACATTACAAATGAAGTGGAAAAAAATCAAATTTGATAAGTAAATTGTTTCTGTTCAAATAAATCGTTTTTTTATAGATCGAACATTTTTTAACAGCTTATTCAACATTTATCGCTTTAAAATGTGCCGCTTTCATTTGCCTTACAAAAAAATTTCAAGCGAAAAACTAAACAGCTGATCGCCGCCCGCAGCCGCATGCCGCGTACATTGGCCTTCCAAACTGTCAGCAGTATGAGTTCATTTCAAAATCAAACCTATTTTGATTTTTCATACTGCATTGTTGTGTGACGCATACATAAATAAAAATTTCGAATTTACAAACACATGCTGATTGCATGAGCATGAGCAGTATGTGTCGATGGGACCCTTTACTAGTTTTTTACTTAAAGTATGTATGCTCTGTGGCTTTTCACGTTCTGCCTCCTTAATAATACGTTCACCGAAAATATTCCCCAATAGTTTGCCTGTATGCTCTGTGGTGCAATTTATGTGGTTGGTTATTCAAAAAATGGCTTCAAAAAATGTTTTAACATGCTAAAGTCCAAAGTTATACTTCTACGTTTTGCCCCGATTTCTTTGAGAAAATTTTTACCGACATCGATCTGTTAACTGATCAAACAATTCAGTGTCACATAATCTTAAAATAAAATTAAGAAATTTACTTCGATATTTCCGAAATATCCCGTTCCAAAAATCTCGGGAATTTTTAAGTTCCGTGTCCCGGGAGTTTTATGGTGAATATCAACCCAACTGGTGAAGTCCAGCACATCGTATATCGTACATTAAGGCCCTAAATTTGTAAAACGCAACGCAATCACAAAAATAACATTGAAAGCAAAAACAATGTCAAAAATTTGTCAAAATTTTGTTGTTGCTTTCTACAGAAATACATATTGCGTTTTAAAATTATCAACGCCACAAGATATGCAGCGTTTAAAATTTAAAAATTCAATATACATTTCTATAGAAAACAACAACAAAATTATGAAATATTTTCGATTTTGTTTTTGCTTTCAATATAATTTTTGGCGTTGCGTTTGCGTTTTACAAATTTAGGGCCTAAGACTATTCGATAGATGTTCATACATTCATAATAAGGTTTTTTATTACTTTAAAAGATTTAGTTATTCGTGCTTAATTCCCAATTTTTATTATTGATTCCCCTGCCCCTATCGAAAAAATAAGGGCTCACGTGATGTTACTGTAAAAATTTCAAGAAAATCGGTTCAGTAGTTTAGAAGTCTATAAGCCATCAAACAAACAAACATACAAACAATTTTCATTTTTATATATGTATATAGATAAAAACACTGAAATTTATTGTTGACGGGATAAGCTATTCCTATGCGCATTTCACTGGTTGCTTAGGCCAGATCGTCAGGAAACTTCATCCATAAAGATTTTAGAAAAACTAAAGATATTAAACCAAATAAAACAGTTAAACTTGTAACAATATCAAATTTTAAACAAAAACGTCAACAATAAACAGTGAGTCTATCTCATCTTACATTCCCCGCTACAATTGATTGGAATTCTCCCAACATTTTTTATTACCTTAATATTTTTTGCTTGTCAACAAAAACATTATGTACATATTTACTACGGAATTTAATTCTTTTGTGTTGAGGAATATTTTATAAGATTCCACATACAAAGAAATGGGGAAACATTTTAATTGATTTCTCATCAAAAAGAGACAAAGGAAAAGGTACGTTGTCGTAAAATAAGCAAAAAATAAACAGTTCCAATAAGGACAGGAATGCTTCAACTTAAAATATCCTTAAGAAATATTTTTAAAATAGTAATAAATCGATTGGTTCAATTTAGTAACAATTTTTGAACAAGAAGTTAATTTTGTTTTTGTCGTTGCAAGAACAAAGAAATTTTGAGATAAAAGTACAAAGAAGTAATAAAAACTTTTAAAATATTTGTATGTATATACCATGGTATGTATGTATGTATATAACATTTGTAGGACATTTACTTTTTGAAATTACCCCGCGGTAAATATTGTAAGGACCGAAAGTGGCAGGCCTTTTTTAAAGCTCTATCAGGGCTGTCAGACAAACGTTGCGATTTTGAAATGTGTTTGGCGGTGGGATTTTCCATTTGGGGACTGGCGACTTTTTTTTTTTTTGGTGATTTTTTATATATCTGGCGATTTACTATTTTTACCGTTTATATTATTTCAGCGATTTTTTTTTTTAACAGTTTGTCATTTTTTGTTGTCTTTACTAATTTAAAAATAATCTGGCAGTTTTTTTTTCATAACTTTTGTTTTGTTTTTATTATAAAAGAATTTTATATTCAGTCACTATTTTATTTTAATAGTATGTATGCAGGTCAAAACACTAGTAATGAAATCGATGAGGCTGAAGTGTACGGTCTTATAGACTTGAGTACTTAATTTTATTTTTTTTTTAACTGAATATATGATCTCCATTTTATGTTATTTAAAAAAAAAAGTAACAGAAACTAAACAAAATTTACTTTCGACGACTTTTTAGTATTTTTCTCAGTTTTTGGCGATTCGTGACTGAAATGTTATACTAGCTTTTTTTGTATGCAAAATTTTATTTAAAAAAAAAAAAAAAAAAAATTAAATGGTACGAAAACTGAACACAATTGACTTTTGGCGACTTTCTGACATACGGTTTGGCGCTGGAGCTCAAAAAAATCTGACAACCCTGACCTCTATACATCTTTCTAAAAGATTCGCTTCGTACACAGAAAAAATTATTTTTTCAATTCAAACAAAAAATTTGTAGAATCAAACAATTTTTTGTCTGAAATCGGTCCTACAAACAAATTCGCATATTCAAACAATTTATTTGCATTTTGTTTATTGAAAAAACGCCGATTTTTTCAAACAAATAATTTTACAGAATCAAACAAAATGTTTACTGAAATTCATATAAATTTTAAACAAATAATTTTGCTGAATCAAACAAAAAAGTTTTGGCACAAGCAATGACACGCACACAAGCAAGCACTGTTGGTGAAGATGAAGCAGAGCAGAGCGGCCGGCTGGCTTTGAGACACATTTTTTTGTTGGAATAATTTTTGAACGAAGTCTTATTTATACACACAATGTTTTTCTTCGTCACTCACTTTTGCTGCATCCTTTCCTTTGCTTATGAAGAAGAAATGTAACTAAAAAACGGCGGCAGACCGACTCGATATGTTTTTCGTCATCATTCTATTTTTGTATTTGATGTATTTAAACAAACTGTTTGAAAAAATTGAATACGGGAATTTGTTTTTTTTTTTACCAACTTTGAAACCAACCAAAAATTTATTTTGTTTCTTATAATGTTGTCATTTCTGTTGTTTAAAAAAAAAATGAAACGTTTTTTATACCTGCTAATGTTTTTGTTGTTTTTTTACTACAAACCTCGTATTTTATCATTTTTCTTATTGCTGTACTTTTTTAAAGCGTCCAAAAATAGACTGCATGTGTTTTTTGTTGTAGTTCTAATATTTATCATAAAGAAGTGTTGCTTACAATCAATAAAAAAAATGCAAAAGGACGACAACATAAAGAGCATTAAATATTTCATACAAAATTATGAAAACTTGAAACCAATAGCGCGTTTATTATATTTTTGAAAAGTTGTCCACATTTTTGTTGGTTAAATAAAAATCAAACAAAAATATTGATTGAATCAGTAAAAAAATTTGTAGAAATCAAAAAAAATTTCAAACAAGCGTTTGTTTGAAAATAATTCGGCAATAATTTTTTCTGTGTATGACATCCTGCCTTCTGCAGTAAACCTTCTAGAAGGTATAAATATCTTCCTGGAAAGGCCTTCCAAAATATTCATTACACATTCGCTACTCCCTGCTTGTTCAGCTTTTTTTTTGTTTTAAGTGACATTCGTTACTCCCTTCTTTAAGAAGAGAAAGAAGTGGTTCAATTTTTATATATTTTTTTAACCCTTAAATGCCTTGTAACAGTTCTTTATTGAAAGGCGTTCTTAAAGACATGCAGCAGAAGGGCTTACAAAATACCTGCTTTTGTTGTGTTGCTAAAAGGCATTCTTCATATTCACTTTCAAAAGTCCTTCATTTAAAAGCCTTTGAGAATTCCTGCCAGAAGAAGGGAGAGTGTCCCAATGACAACCTGTGTGAAAAATAAATGAGTATGGAGTGCGGCGAGGATAGATTGTGTCTGTTATATAAGGCCTTCTATTAGGCCTCTTTACTCTTTTCTTTTACCGCTGGGAAATTTCAAAGACTTTTCTTTGTTGTTTTTTTTTTACGTATGTATGAATGTAGCAAGGCAAAATCATGATTTCGCCTTGATATGTAGTATATTAAAAAATAATAAAATTGTTTAAGAAATTTTCTTTGGTTAAACTAAAATGTGTGGTTCAAAAATTTGTTTTTTTTTTATTTTTCAATTAAAAGGAAAATGTTGGTTTATTCCATAGATTGGTTTTTTAATGCGCGATATCCCTGCTAGATCTGTATCATTCGGTGTGAGGACTCTAAACGCTGTCAGCAAGGCAAAATAGATATTAAGTTATTATTTTTAATATAAAGTTGATTTTAGATGGCTCCCAATTTGTTCATTCTATATGATTTGCCTATTTTATTAACAGGAAATATCTTAACCGTTCTTAACCACCGACACAAGTTTCAATTAAATTGACGACTTTAAATTACTGATTCCAAAAACGGGTCTATAAGAAATTTATTGCAAAATTATTCAGTGATTTTTCAAACTTTTTTATATTTATTTTTTTGGTTTTTCTTAAGCGATCCCAACAGCAAAACCACTAAAGGAGAAAATATACATACATACGTACATAAGACGGACTAAGTTCGACATTTTTATGAAGTTTCCCAAATTATTTTGGGTCTAGCAATAATATAAGGCTAAGCCACCTTAAAACAGTGGTCCAAAAATGGCATTTTTCATGAATAAAAAGTTCGACGTATTGGAAATGACAATCGGACAATAAATTAATGGTCTCGAGTCTGTGGTTTGATTTAAAAAATGCAGAATCAAAGAATTCCTAAATATCTATTCTAATTGGTCATTTATTGGACGAAAAAAAATTTACCGAACTTTTTATATTAATGAAAAATACCATTTTTTGATTTTTTTTTTTTGATGCTGCTGAGCTCACCGGACCTTATTGCTAGAGCCAAAATATTTTTGGAATCTTCATAAAACATGTCAAAGTTAGTTTCGAGGGGGGTACATCAACAATTTTTTTTTTTGAGTCGGTCTAATGTACATTAGGTATGAATTAGTTAACGACTTTTTGATTTCGATACGCTTGAGCCCCCAATTTTGTGAAGTTTGTAAAAAAAAGCATGAGCCAAAAAATTAGGGGGGGGGGGGGGGGGGGTGGGATGGTGGTAAATGGCTTCTCATCGGGGTCAAAGTTAGAAGAAAACGATACAAAAGCCAAAACAAAAAGCCACAACTGCCCCCTGAGTCGCTCCTATAGGGGTAAAATGTAAGACTGTCTCCCACTAATATTCCCCCCCCCCCCTACATTTTTGATTAACATACTTACCCCCTATTTGTGCTCCTTAAGGGGGCTCCCATACTAAATATTGCCCTAACTAGCTCCATGCAGGCCCTAGAGGAGTCAAATATATGACGGACCTCCAATATTTTTGCTACCCGAGCATTTTTTCAGAACATACCTAGTCTCCATCTTTAATCATTAGGGTGGTCCACATACAAACATTTGGAAAATGGCGGAGTTGCACAACATATGTTCGCAAAACTTGGAAAAACTAAGAAAACCGAAATTCCGCAATTAAATTTCCTTTAAGAAAAGTATTTTTTTTTTCAAATATGCACAGTCGTTTTTGAAACATAATTTTTTTTTTGGAAAATCTGTAAGCAACTTTTGATTTTATTCACAAGAATCGAAAAATTTTAATTAATTTTAGAATTTCATAAAACGCAATATTTGTATGGGAGCCCCCTAAAAAGTGGTGATAAGGGGCAAGTACATCTCGAGAAAATGTTAAGGACAAAAAACTAATTGAGGTCGGTCATACATTTTATCTTACTAGGAGCGACTCCTGGGCATTTATGGGACTTTTTGCAATATATTTATAAATTAAATTGCTTTTAAATATTCAATTTTTTTTTCTATGACAATACGTTCGCAACCGACGTCATAGATATTTATTATTTATCTATGACCGGCGTATGAAAAAGAATTAAATGGAAGTTGACGTACCACGTAAATAGGTTTTAACGTTTGTACTCGATACTGCGTGCCTTTGTTTCGTGTATTAAAAGTTTTAATTAAACAACGTATTTACGTCACACGCTTCTACGGTCATACGGTGCAATTGTGTTCCTACGGATATGAATGTGTTTTTAGTTTTTAATTACACATTTTTAACTTTTGTCACATATAAAATCTAGTGACAAACATATTTCATTTTAAATGACGTGTGTTCTATTAAAAAAAAAAGCTTTTTAAAATCATCACGCTCTGATAAGTTTGTGACTTACCATTTCAACTTTGTGTAATATCAAAGTTAATAGATGTAAAAAAAATAGAAAACCCGGAAAACTAAATATCTAAAATAAAATCTAAAGTTTCCTTAACATTGTACAAAAAACAATTATGTACTATGCTTTTTGATTTTATTGTTAAAGAAGTTTTAAAATTCCTTTATAAAAACTTTGAGTCATGTCTGCACACAAATTAATATTCAATATCTGTTTTTTATAGTTTCCTTGGAAATTATATTTTCTCTTTTGGATTTCTTTTTACAATACCTTTTCTTGGAAATTGTTTTAAAAATGCTAAGTCCCCTTTTTACGTTAAGCAATAAATACTTTGTAAATTTTTTTTTTTTGAAATTTACTTTATTTTTATTTTTATAAAAAACAAACTGCTAAGCTTTTTCTTGACTTGAGTTAATGATTGAATTATGTTTCAAGAAAACTTTCTTAGTGTAAATGCTGTTCAAAATTTAAAATAGAGCAAACTTAAAGATTTTTTGAACATGTGATGCATGAAATCACAACCATTAGGGACACAACTTTAAGGAGATCAAAATGATTTTTCTTTTTCACAGAATGGACCCGTAAGACTTATAAATCTTTTGTATTTCTACTTACCGACTCAATTCAGCTGACACAAAATTACTATGCGGACTGTAGCGCTGCGGATCCCTGTACATGCTGCAAACTAAACGCTCTTTACATAAGTCATCTGTTACACCCAGTTGTTCGACAATCTTATCGATTTTTAATAAAATTGGACTATAAAATGGGTCATAGTTCAATGGCATCAGGGGCTTTGTAGATTTTAAGAATAAGAGAAGAAAAGATTATTATAATTTTGTTTAAATACTTTTCTAATTTACATACCTGACCATCCTGTACGAATGGTTGTTTATCTAAAATTTGCTGCTGCTGTTGTACCAGACGTTGTTCAGCTTGTATTCTTATGGCCTCCTTTAATTGAGCAGAAAGTTCCGGCTAAAAGAACAAACAATGAAACGAAAAAAAGTTAGAAAAAAATAAGTGAGAATCCTATATTCGGCTATACCGAATCCTTAATACCCTTCACTAATACTTAGAAGTTATCGGGAGTGGGCTTTATATGGGATCTATGATCAATTACGAATCGATGACCACAAAAGTTTGAAACTTAAATTCTAAATTGAACCACCAAATTCCGGCAAAATTGATTGTCGTCTTTATATGGGGCCTGTAGTGAAGTATGGACCTATTATTACGAAATTTGTTGGTGTGATTTTTTTCATATAAAGCTAAAGAAAATATGACATATCAAAGTGTTTTTTGAGAGTTTGCTGAGCTGTATTAACAAAGAAGGTATAGAAATTTTTTGGGAAGGTTGATTCAGATTTGGATCCACGTCTTTCGACTTCAAGTCCAGCCAGTACAAATCACAAAAGCAAGAGATATGGCGACCCGGAAATGTAAACGACACAATTTTGGGTTAAGGTATGCAGTATGCGCCATTGATCAATCCTTGTTGATTGAAGATTCTGTGGTTCCAACATGATATCCAATCTTTAAGCCGTCCAGTTGAGGTATGAGAGAGTCGTTGAGCATGGCTCTGTAGCGCTCGTCTTTCACAGTAAGCGCTTGGCCCGCAGTGTTTTCATAAAATAAGGCCTGATGACGTAAATATCACACCATACAGTAACTTTAAGATATTCTAATGGCTATTCGTGTTTTAAATGCGAACTTTAGGTGCTCCGGAACAGAGAACTGCAAAATCACAATTTTACTTGATTTATTCATACGCTCAAATTTACATTCACTCTTTGCCTGCAAAACAAAGTTCAACGTTGGTAATTTTTAAATCGTTTCGTACACATTTGATTTTTGCATGGATTCGTTTTTTATTGAAAGTGCTTTGTTTGCATTTTTGTTACGCACCCAATATAACACGATTGTGTAAATTCAAATGGCACACATTCTTATACTTTTGCATTCAAGTAGTCATTGTCCACTCGATGAGACGCTTTGTTAACATCAACAACAATAAACCTCTCCATGAGACGCCTTGTTAAAAAAGAAGTCTTCTGTTTCTATGGAAATTGTTTGTACCTACGTATGTGCGTTTCATTTAAATTTTTTTTCTTGTACTACATAGTTACTGCTGAATGTCTTCATGAGTAATGATTGCTTGATTTCTGGCTTTTTTGCTTCTATTTTTTTTTCTTTACCAAAACAATCATTGTCGCACCGAACACACAAACATCTTTATTAAAAAACGAAGCTAACGATTGTATAAATAACAAAGCACGATGTGCATTATTTGAATGACTGCAAACCAGCAGCGAATGTTTGCGGTTGCGCAAGTTTGATTGTATGACCGCAAGCGGGTGTATTTGTTGCTGTTCATTAAATGCGATTTTTTTGCAATTGCACAAAGCCGTTCTCTGCTCCGAAAACCATCGTATTTTAAGGGACAAATTTCGCAAAAAATTCGATATAATTATACCGTTTGTATCTGTCAACTTTGCAAATGTCAAAGTAGAACTAGCATTTACGGCCATTTGCAAAAAGTATAGCATATTTCGATAGGTTGATGACTTTTCCGCCACCTTGTGGATGTATGTACGTATAAACATATGTATGCGTACTTAATGGGGTCCTAGAATAGTATTTCTTGGAGTTGCACATGCAACGAAAAACTTAATATACCCTCAGTCAAGAAGGGTATTTAAAGCTTTTTAATTTTGCTTTTTGACCAAATTTTTCATTTTTGTGTTTTCTTGTGCCCTTTTTTCTTGTCTTTTGTTAATGTGTAGTAAGTTTGTTTATAAAATTTTTATTCACATCACAATAGTGGTATGCACGAGTTCGTGCTTTTGTGTGTAACACATAAAAATATTGGTTATAGACCCAGGTTTAAGTATACTAATCGGCTCAGAATCACTTTCTAATTGAGCAAAGGATGTCCGTCCGATGTTCGAAGATAAATTGATGATATTTGGTACATACATTCCAATTGTCATTAGGACGAAGCGTATTGGAAATGGTGAGAATCGGTTTATATTTTCACATAGCCCCCATACAAACATCCTTCTTTGTGCTATATTGGTATTAAGATGAAATTTGGTTAAAACTTATCTTTTTGCAACATAAATCGTTAAACCAATTTTTTTTAATCGGTCCATATTTGGCCATAGCAATCACCCATACAAATACTATTCCCGAAAATAGCTTCGCAACAAACCAAAATGATGTTGAAAGAACTTGTAGCAAGCTTACTAACATAAGCCTTAAGCTTAGAAAAGTGTTGTTATAACTACTATAAAAGTTTTATTAAAAATTGTTTAATAATAAAAACTTATCCCTTGCGATAATATTACTTGTCTATAATATAATGTAAGCTTAGAAGTCTAGTTAGAGAATAAGCTTACTTAAAAATACTTTTCTAATCTAAAGGTAACAAGATTACATTCTCTACGAACCCTCTGTTTCAATTTATATGGCATATTTACAAAAAGCTTTTACTTATATAATATTTAATAACTTTTTAAAAATTTTCACTGTTTTCAACACGTTAAAACACTTCATTTACACTTCAAACAAAACACACAGACTGAAAACTTTAACTAATAATACAAAATTAAGGCATGCGTCAAATAACGGGACATCATTCTCAAAAACACTTACAAAACAAAAGCGAGAATAAGTCATTTGCAATCATATTTGTTGTCGTGTTGTAGGAAATCTCTTATGATAAGCTTATTCTGCAACTCATTTACATTTTGCTCTGTTGGGTTAAAGTGCCTTAACTGCTTTTTAAAAATTGGTATGGATATAAAATTTGGCAATGATAGCTTGTATACTATCTTATATTTACTGACAATTTTGTACTGGTAGGTCGAAAAATTGCCATAGGTTCCCTCTAAACCCCCTCTCCAAAATCGCTTTAAGACAAAGAAATATTGGTTGAATGTAGTAAATAATCGGCGCAAAAAACCCTTATGTGAATTCTTAATTCATAACACAATTTTTGCTTGATGGGTCCATGATTAGCCAAAATAGGGTAAAACTACGAAAATTTGTCTGTGGTATAGGGTATCAAATGATCGTGCTTGGCCGGCCGTACTTTCTTACTTATACATATTTCTGTTTGTGTATCATGCTTGGGTAAATATAAAAGACTATTATTCATTTTTACTTCTCACATCTTAGAAGCAACAAAAAGAAAAAAAAACTATTTTTGTATTAAATAAGAAAAAAACTATGTAAAAATCATTGTTAAATGATGCAGAAGATATTGTGTGGGTCTTAATGCGACAACATATTAGTAATTTAAATATTTTTAATGGGTTCGATGAATTCTATGAAATGATGTCAAAAATGTGAACGTTTTGTTTTTTTCTCTTTCATTTAATCATGATATGTATAAAGAAAAGTAACACCAAGCTCAATTAAACTTAAGTTTGTTTTAGAATATTGTTTATCTAACTGTCGTCACTATGACTTCTTATTCTTAGAACATAAATAAAATATAATTGAAAAGAATTTTTATTTTATTTGTTTACACTGTGCAACAAAAAAATCAGCTTTAATACTTGCAACGCGAAATGAAACAAGACTATTGGTAGAGCAAATCTGCCAAAGGGTTTTCTAAAGTTAGCTCGGGTTCCCGAAATATCGGCCCCTTAAGTTTTTGAATTCTTTGTCCTCTTTTTTAACTTTCACACAAAAGTATACTAAAACGACTATTTAGAGGGTTAAAATGTTTTACGAATATTTGATGCATCAAATTTTACTATTTTACATACAAATGCCAACATCTGTTATCTAAGTGGCGTTATTGAAGCAAATGCTAAAATTTTCGGAAGTACGAAAACGGGGGTATCTCGAATGTTTTTTTCATTTGCTTTGTTCGTTTAATTTTTGTGTAGAAGAAATATTCTTAGAATATATATCGATTGCCTAATATAATAAATTAAAAGAAAAAAATCTTTTAAAAAAAACAAGCTTTTCAACTTATAACGTCATTTCACAATTTATATTATATAAAAGCTTGTCGCGAGATTTAAGTACTCGTATTTACTTAGTTTGAAAATTTTAATAGTTAAAATCAAGTTATTTATTTACTTGGTTTTCTGCACAAGTAAATTTCGCGGCAAGCTTTTATATCATATAAATTGTGTAATGACGTAATAAGTTGACAGTAAAAGCTTACCTTTTTATTTATTTTTTACCTTTAAGCGCATTTAAATAGCTTCTTCTTTAAAAATAATTTTTACTTTTAATTTGTTTAAAACTCGCATTCGTATACTCAGAGTATCTAGAGAGACGTATCTTTATTTTTCGAGTTATTCTTAGCAAGCCCTCTCAATTGATACCCATTTTGTAAAAGTACATTTGAAATAACTAGCCCGCCATGTTGTATGTGCCCGCCATATTGGATTCTGAGTGGCCACTTTTTTCGAGTTGTTCTTAGCAAGCCCATTCATTTTATACCCATATTGTAGAAGTGCATTAAAAATAACTATTCCGTCATGTTGTTTGTGCCCGCCACATTGGATTTAGAGTGACCACTTTATTTCTCGAGTTATTCTTAGTAAGCCCTTTCATTTGTCAAAAAACTGTGATGTTTCTGGACAAACATAGTTTACATGATAACTTTTGGTTAAGAAACGCGCTGTTGCTAAATTCGTTGGGATGACTGTTGTCCTGTTTTTCGTTGCGGCTTCAACCATCAATATCTATGTGGACATGATGCCACCAATAATTGCAAAGGAGAAATGTGTGTTTTTACTACAAACCTATTTTAAAAGTCGACAGCAAAATAATTGTATTTTCTTAGTTGTGATTGACAACCAATGAATATTATTGACATGCACTTAGTTTTATCTAAGGCGCTTTCAAGTCGACAAGTCAATTGATACTTAAGGAAATTTAAGTTACGAAGTAAACGGTATTCAAACGATTAACCATTTTTCGAGTAATCGATTAATAATAGGCGATTAATTGTTCGAATAATTTGAAATAGCTTATTTTTGATTAAAGAATAATACGATTTAAACACCCTTTTATTGCTTCTTAGCTCAGCAACATTTCCTTCAAATAACATTTTTGTTAAATAAAGATGATTTTAAGGGCCGATGTTGATTTTTAATCAAACACAAATTTCATGTTGATTTTGAATCAAACACAAATTAGAAAGCTTTATCAGTGAAGAGTTAAATACGTCCGAGTTTTTAAACTTTTATTGTTTATTTATTTAAATATTCCCCTGATGATGGTTTTGACCGAAATATTGGAAAAATATAAAAATAAATAAAAATAAAATAAAAAGTTTTTTGAATTTTATTTATTATTTATATAGGACCTCAAGCCAAAATAATAAAACAACACAAATTTCTTTTTATTATGATAATTGACATCGCCACGACGTAAGATAACACCGTCCTGTTAAAACCACATATTGTCCACATCCATATCTTCCAATTCGGGCCATAAAAAGTACGTTATGACCTCACGATAGCGAACACCATTTACAGTAACTGCCTGACCGGCCTCATTTTAGAAAATATACGGCACGATGATGCCGCCAGCCCATAAACCGCACTAAACAGTCACTCTTTGTGGGTGCATTTGGTGTTCGACAATCACTCTTGGATTATCATTCGCCCAAATGCGGCAATTCTGCTTATTGACGAATCCACTGAGGTGAAAATGTGCCTCATCACTGAAGATGATTTGCACGATATCATTTTGACGCCCATTTTCATAATTAGCCTGAATAATTTTAACGTGTTGCTCGATTGTGTATCTTTCCATTGTTCAAATTGAGTTAGTCTGAAATTGAGAAATGTCAAATGAAATGCAGAAAAAATGTTTACGTTTAGGTGTGGTTCACATTCATAACACTGGTTTACAGCCAAAAAATACCAAGAACTCCACATGCCTAGATAAGTTAATTGGGACCTCCTGAACACGAAAAACGCTGTAATTTTTTTTCCTAATTACCGTTTTTTAGATAACGGTACTTTTGTGTTTTTCGGTGTGTGGTCCCACTCCCCACTTGTGGAGCCCAACCGAAAACTCCAGCGTTTTTCGTTTTCAGGAGGTCCCAATTAACTTATCTAGGCATGTGGCGTACTTGGTACTTTTCCAAATTAAAAATTTATAAAGCAGTGTAATCGTTCACATTCAAATTTAACCACCCTTTATATGTAGTATACCTGTAGTGCAAAAAACTAAACCAAAGAATTTGGGAATAATTTATTTTTAAGAATGTTTATTACAGACATTTACCACAATGATTCAGATGAAGAAGATGATTTTTTATGATTTTAAAATCAAAAAGAGATTCAATTCTTAAACAACAACTTTTTAGAAAAAAACAAGAAAAAGAGCAGAGAAATTGGATATGCTTTATAACGCTTTACTTTCAATCTCTCCAACATCAACAACAAGTGAATGAATCTTTCTAAATCAAGTTTCATTAAAACAAAAACAAAAACAAAAACAAAAAAAAAGAAATCGTTTAAAATATAAACATTTAAACTGCATACTCTTTTTGGAAGATTATTTTAGAAGATAAGCTTAAGACTTGATATGCTTTTTTATTTAAAAAGTTTTTCTCTTTCATAACATGAATTGATAAATTGTTGTTGGTTTTTTATGTTAAAACATATAATTTTTGGTTTTATTTTTAAACTTCTAAACAAGACAAAATTAAAATTATTCGATAAACCGAATAATAATAAATGGTTAAATTATTATTCAGTAAATTTTTACCTCGAATAATTATTCGCGAGATTAATCGATTAATACAAAACATCGATTAATTGAATACTCTAGTAAATTTAAAAAGAACTACCCAGTAAAAAATGTGCTCCAAAAAGAGCAGGTTTTATGTATGAATTCATACTTCAAACCGCTTCAAACCTGATGATGGGATGCCTGATTTTTGTATGGAGTGTTCCCGGTTTGGAGGACTATTTTCTGCTGACAAAAAGCGCTTCAATAAACATGTAAACAAAGCACTCCTTAAGTGCTTTTTAAGGGCCAACTATATAAATATATTCACTAATGTTTTGCTTTTACTTGTTTAAATGCCTTTTTTCAATAATTTTCGTAAACCATAATATATTTTAATTTTTTTAAAACCTTCTTCGTTGTCAGCACTTAAAAATCAGCACTAAAATAGCAGTTTTTTTATATTTTATTCTTTATCATCGACTGCTGTATAAGAGCTCTCTTATTGAAGCGCTCGGTTATGCGCTTTTTCTCTTAAGTGCTTCAAAAAACCCAAATTTTTTTTACTGGGTATGGACACAAATTCTATTTATAATTATTAAAATTTAATGTTCAAATTTATCCACAAAAAAAGCACCTGTGTTTTGTATATGTGAACATCAAAGTTAAAATTTTAGAGTTCGACCAAATGCGCCATAGTTTTCACTTGAATATCAAAAGCCATCAAGATGAATACTTAAGTTTTCAATTTGCCAAAAACACACTTTTTAATTAAGTTTATTTTAATAAACATTTATTAAAAACAAAACAAACACTGAATATCAAAAGAAACAAATAATAAGAGAAGGTATTCTTTTCTGTCAGCTATTTGATAAGTTATCGACGCAACAATCTTAGAAAGTACCAAATTAACGTCAACGATTACATGTCGACTTGATGTGAGAACGACTTGAAATTGACGTTGACATTGACAAAGACTAACATAGCAGGGGTGCTTATAAACAATTGCTAACTTTGCTTGAATAGTTATTGGTTTCGATGGGGCTTATGTATGAGCATGAGCCAGTTATTCATTGGACACAAGAGACTTACAATAGGATCTTGAAAATTTCATCAATGGAGTAATGGAATGAACCTAAAGAATAGCAGCTAAAGCATCCCAGTAAAAACTTCGCCTACAAAATAATGTGTTGAGTAATCAGAAAAACATGAAGGCACTACTTACAATTCAACTGAAAGAACCAATGAATTTTACAAGGGATGTCGCAAAATGAACGCATTTTAAAGTAAGTCATTATTTTTTTGCTTAAATAAATCCAGAAAAAGTAGTTATAGAAGTTGTGTTAGATGTAGTTGTAGAAGAAAGCTACTAAGTAATGAGTTAAAGAAGTTATTCATTTTGAAAAAGTAAGCGAAGTTTTTACTGGGATATAACACTCACTATTACGTTTGATATTAAAATTGAGTACTTCTACTCCTATTGTTAGGTATCAGCAATTGGGTTCGTTCGAATGAATGTATTACGCTGATACTCATAACCTGTATGAAGAAAGACAAGAAGTATTCTATTCAATACCTTCGTAGGGTATTTGTGTGACCATTAACTACAATTTACATTATACTCGTATTCTTGGAGACTATCGTAATTATTTTTGCAGCCTAATTTTAAAATCAATGGTGAGTAGAGTGCGTAATAAATATTTTATTTGCCATTAAATTTAAGTCGACTTCAGTTAGCAAATTAATCGTCCATTTCAAGACGCGTGTAGACACATTATAAGTTATAAACATGCCTTTACCGTTTACATTTTGGCAGCTTCTTTAATTATTTTTGTACAGCAGAATTAATTTTTATCATAATGAGCTCCAGTAATTGCTTTTCTTATGCTTCAAAAGTTACAAAAGTATACGCGTTTTCTTTTTGCCAGAAAGGAAAAACAAAATCATGTTTAAAACGTTGACATAGTGTGCTAAACGACTCATAAAATTATGATTGACAATGACATTGACACTTTATAGAGACGTGTATTTTATGCCAACCATTAAATCAAATAAAATATTTTCAATGGAATAAAAAAGAAAAAAAGGAAAGCAAAAGAATTGTACATAAATATATTGAAGAATTGATACCTTCCACCAAGAAAAAATAATCTTTTATAAGTTATAGCCAATCTTCATTTAACCGGGCATCGAAATTTCTAGCCATATGAAGTTAATATGTGTAAAATTTTATGACGGAATTATTCACCCCTTTTCAGAATTTGTTCTCGATTACACCCAGATAAAAAACATGTTTATTTTTAAAGACAATTTTAAACATATGTTTATTTCACTATGCGACAGTCAAAATCGGGATGGGATGAAACCAACGGGAAATGTTATATTGATAAAAAAGAACTTAACCGTGTCGCGGCGTTTCGCTGGATCACGTCTAGGAATCGAGATATATCGATTTGAAAAATGGGCAAAAAAACATCAAAATTTTTATAAAAACCAAAATTTTAGGGCTGCCATACGTCCTATGGATATGACTTATATACGAAAATATCGGAAATTTTTAGTAGAACATATTTTATTTTTTTTTTTAAATACCCACTTTCGGGAACCATAGATCTTCCCGAGTCCAAGCTTTATAACTTAAGTAAATGGTAAATTTATTCTTAAACACGTCGGTATATAAATCTGTCAAATCGGTTAAAAAATGGCTGAGTTATAACCGAAATACTGAGTCCCCAAAAATTACTTATATATACCCTTTTTACCTTCGGTGAAGGGGGTCCATTAGTTCTTGAATTTTCATTTTCTTATTTCAAACGTATTTAATAAATATGTTAATATTCTTACTAAAATTTCGTTAACTTTTATTTGAGTCGTCGCAAAATTTCTTGTCGATTTAGACAGATTCAAATCTACTTGACGGCGACTTAAAAGCGCAATAGAAAATACCAAGTGACTGTCAATAGCAATCGATTGTTTTCATTACAAAGAGAGAGAAACACTCGGGATAAATTAAGATTTTTATATAAGCATTTAATTTAAGTACGAGTCGTACTCAAAAATTCATGTGCGAATAACAATAAAACAATCCTAAATGGGATTACTTTCGAAAATCCATCCCGGAATTTCTTAAAAGTACAAAATTCCTCAACGAAATAAAAAAAAGATTAAACCCTTCGTTGGTAATGCCACACTGAGAGTAAAATTACAAAGTGAGCATTTTAATCTCCTTTAACTTATCAAAGTTTGTTGTAGCCTACTACAACAACACCACACAAGTAGTTAAATAACGATTTGCTTGTGTTTAGAAACAACAAAAACACGTTATTTGCATGCTTAAAATGTAAAATTGAGAACTCGTTACAGATAAATATAGATAAATATGTACATTAAGTTTTTAGAGTAGCTGGTGTTTTATAATTGATTTTCTGTAAGGTGTAAAACGGGTAAGAAAATCAATCATAATAAAATTCTCCTTCTAATCTCACTTTTGGATTATTTCAAGTACGAATTCGGGATAAAATCAACTTTATAATACTTGAATCAAGCTTATTTTGAGATTTGATTAATCTTAGTTTTACTTAAATCAATCTCATTTGCGGATTATTTCAAGTACGAATTCAGGATTGAATAGGGATAAGTTAAGAATTTCGCGATGTAAATTCCGTCCTTGAATCAATCTTTATGTACTTGATTCAAGAAAATCCGTACTCACCGTACCATTAATACCGCCTAGCGGATTGATTTGAGTCCGGATGGATCGATTTTTCTTTTAAGGGTAATGACTTTTATAATAGGCCCAGTGGCCCTAGGCAATCTTTAATATGCCGCCCTTTTTGATTATATAGGAGTGATTTTCAAAAAAAAGGAAATTTTAAATACTAAAATTATATATAGCGTATGACCTACACCAACATATGTTCCAAATCTAAGCGAAATCGAATGACGTTTTAAGATCCCTAAAAATTGCAATTTTTTAATTTTTTGTGTGGAAATGTACATACATATTAAAAAAAGTTTAAAATCCTGTTCATCGATTTCGAACGATAACGTTCGCATAGAAAATAAAATTTAAAGCAAAAACCAATTTCAGAATTTTGTGTTTAATATCATTTTCTGTGCGAAGGTCGACGCTCGGAATCGATAAACAGGCAGTAAATTATATATGTAATGGCTTATAATTACTAGGACTTTAGGACTTCTCCATGAATTGTGAATCAAAATTTTATTGCCTCTAAAGTTGTAGAACTAACAAAAAATTGTTATAATTTTTTATTTTTATAGCCAGTGTGCACAAAAAAATACATTCAATATGTTATTTTTATCCTCTTAATTAAAGCTTAAAATAAAAATGAATGGCATACCCATTACGGGAAGGATAACGATATCCTGGGTATTCTTCATTAAATATGAGTTATTTTATCTGCTTCTTAACAAATTTTTAGATAATGGACTGATTTTTTTAATTTAAACACGTTTTCGGAAATAAATTACATATAGATAACGTTTTTCGGGAAAGTGGAAATTCTACGGAGTAAAAGTTTTATAATACAAGACAACCAAGTTTTGAATCCGCATTATCACAAAATCCGCAATTTCATATAAAAATTTGACTTCATAATTGTAATTATCGCCAAAATATTTTACAGATTTTGTGTATTGTGTTCTATGGTATTAAATTTATTATTAATCATTTTTCTTCGTTCTTCGTGTAACACTTAAAACGACAAAATTTGTGTACCCTTATTTACCTAAATGTTAGAAATTGAATGTATCAAATTGAAAGAAAATTTTTTACTAAAAGGAATTTTAAAGAGAAATTTAGACTTAAATCGGAATATCTTTAAGTATTAAAGTTTAGCTGCACTTTTTTTACAATAAATTCCAATGTGCATTTTAATCATCATCAACCCATCATCCTCTTACAAATCATTCGCTCACTGACACACTTCAGTCATTACAAGTACAAGAGCAACGTGTTCAACATGACTTAACAAAACCAGTTACTGAATGCAACACACGTTCAGCACAAAAAAGTTTTAAACAAAATGTTTTCAATAGACTTTTGGAAAAAAAAACTAACATAAATTCATGCAACTTTAAGAAATGGTTAATTTAATTTGTAACATGCAAGTTACAGTGTCATCATCGAACTCACAGAGTCAGTCACAAACCCAGGGATGAAAACGTTTAAATGTATTGTTGTCATTAACAAACTTTTCATAAGAGTGATGAAGAAATACAACCATATACAAGTGAATTCAAATCTTATTTTCTTGCAATAGATGTCATGCAACATTGAATTTTCATTTATCAAGTTCAAAAGCCAACATGTGTAATCTTTTGTTCATTTTGCTGATGTTTTTCTGCTCCAAACATACAATTTTCCCTCTCATGATCTAATGACAATGGAAAATTGTGGCCTTTTGAGTGCCACTTTTGCTGTAAAAAAGGTTTAATCTATTTAGTCGTCCCACTTGAAGAACAAAAGGTGTTAAGACTTTAGAAATTTTACACTGTGTTAACGTTTTTGAACGAAATGTGCATATATAAATGATATCGAGCCCTAACAGCGAAAATAACGTAAGCGACATGATTTTCAATTTTCGTTTTTTTTAATAAATGACTTTATTGGCAACACTTACATCATCTCCTAAAATAGCATGGTCACATAATGTACCGTTACGATTTTATAGCAAAAACAATTTTAGTGTAAGCGACAAATTTCATACAAAATTAATATCAAATAAAACAAAAAAGCTCTCTCCTGTAAAATTTGATTTTTGGCGCTTATATTATTTTCGCTGTTAAGAAGTACATAACACGCGTTAGTTCGCGCGCGCTCTGTCGTCTTCTGTCAAAAAAAGTTGAACTAGTGTATTTTCATAGTTTGCGTTTGCGCCAGAAAGTTGGTTAACTTTGAACTTTTTAACGCGTTGTGTATTTGTGAATCACGAAAGAAAAACTTATTGAAGAGCTTAAAAAACATACAATATTATATAAAAAGAATAAATTCAATAAAATAACAAAATCTTGATATACTTTCGAACCCGTTTTTAATGCACAAATAAGTAAACAAATGAAAAACAGCTGACAGGAATGGCTTTTGTAACGCGTGTTGTGTAACTTGCAATTTTTTACGCGCTAAAGTTTTTAAGCGCACGATACTCGTTGACGAACTAACGCGTGTTATGTACTTCCACCTTTAGGGGTCGATATTAATGATCCTGTACATGTTCCGACAATGTTTATTAAGAACTTAAACTCATTTAAATTTCAAGGCAGTGCATACCAATACAAAATTTAAGTAAAATCAAAAATTTTAAAAAGTAGGCGCACATTTATGCGCTACGCAATAAAACATATTGCATATTTGTATGTCCTATTGCGTAGCGCATAACTCTTAACAAATTTTATAAAAAAGAAAATATCAGGAAACACGACATTCCCCTTGCTGAAAGCAGGATTTTAAAGGGAAAATATTAAAGAATAACTGTTTCAACAAAAAATTCATTATTTCAAACTGACCGTTATACTTGTTAGTTTTATACAAAACGCTTTTTGTTTCAATAATTTATATCTTTAAAGAACATGCCGTAAGCGCCACTTTTACATTTCTCCCTTAAGGACAAATTAGACGTGACATAAAATTAATGCCAAAGACGTAACAATGACCATAGAAACCAAAATTCAATTAGTTTCTATAACCAGATACAGCGATGCCCATAAGGTTGGTTCAAACAGCGGCTTTGTTTGGATATGCTTTTGTTACGTCTAGGGTTAATTAAAATTAAAAGAAGCAAATTGAGTGTTGGCCTGTGTTATTTTTTAAATAAAACTTGTCAATGTAGCTCCAAACTGTTGCTTCACTTTCGGGCAATTAGATTTTAAAAGATTCAATATAACTTGGGATTTTTTGAAACTTTTCGCGGACATGCCATCGTCGAAGTACATTGTTCAAAATATTTATTCATTAGACCACTTGTTGCCTCCTTGGATTTTGTTGGTGGAGCATCTTCTTCAAGTTCATACTATGTTATAGTCACTGTGTAAGTGGCAAATTAGTGAAGTTGTTGAAGAACATTTACATTAATAAATTTTTGGACACCTGGTACATTTAGCATTATTAAATTTATCTATCGTACAATATTTAAAACCATATAAAATGCATGCCTTCCGTAAGCGATATGGTAAGCGAAACTCTTACATTTCTCCCTTACAAACCTGGCTGTAGGAAATATCGCCCAAAGAAAAATGGCCCAAAAAAAGAATGAAAAATCGCCCAAATGAAGAATCGCCCAAAAGAACATGAAAAATGACCCAAAAAGTTATATATGAAATTTTGCCCAACAAAAACGAAAAAGGGCCCAAAAAAAATGAAAAATGACCCAAAAAGCAAAAACGAATTTTTCCGAAAAAAAATTAAAAATTACCCAATTTGCAAAAAAGTGGTTATTATTCATATAAATTTAGTTCCATACACGTGTAAGTTTTATGTAAAAAATTGCATTCTATCTTCAACAGCTGCTCGGCAGTAAGGACAGTAATACCGGCTGCGCAAACTTCGCTAAACTTCTCTGCATAGCCGGCCTTCGGCCGGGCGCAAGGATTTTCTCCTCTATGGTATAACAAACACCGGCTTCGCTAACTAAAGCTACTCTGTATAGCCGGCCTTCGGCCGGGCGCAAGAATTTCCCCTCTATGGTATAGCAAACACCGGCTTCGCTAACTAAAGCTTCTCTGTATAGCCGGCCTTCAGCCGGGCGCAAGGATTTTCTCCTCTATGGTAGAACAAGTACCGGTTTCGCTAAGTAAAGCTTCTAAAATCTGCCTTGTTTTCGAACGAAGGCCATATACGCAGAGAAGCTTTAGTTAGCGAAGCCGGTGTTTGTTATACCATAGAGGGGAAATTCTTGCGCCCGGCCGAAGGCCGGCTATACAGAGAAGCTTTAGTTAGCGAAGCCGGTGTTTGTTATACCATAGAGGAGAAAATCCTTGCGCCCGGCCGAAGGCCGGCTATACAGAGAAGCCGGTGTTTGTTATACCATAGAGGAGAAAATCCATGCGCCCGGCCGAAGGCCGGCTTTGCAGAGAAGCTTTAGTTAGCGCAGCCGGTATATATTATATCCTTGAGGAGACAATCCTTGCGCCCAAAAGTGTTTTCGTTATATATTTAATATAAACACCCAGAGAAAAAACAACAACAAACTTATTTTTAAATAAATTACAATTATATTAAATAAAGATGGCCTGAAAAAATGGGCTATTTTTCATATAATATTTTTGGGTGATTTTTCGATATGAATTTAAAACGAAAAATCACCCAATAATAACGAAAAAAAGCCCAAAAATTTTGGGTCACTTTTCATATGAATTAAGGCCCAATTTTACATGGAATTTTTTTGGGTGATTTTTCATTTTTTTTTTTTGGGCCATTTTTCTTTGGGCGATATTTCCTACAGCCTACAAACCTGCTTCGTTTGAGGCTTAATCTTTTATTTGATCCTTACAGAGTCCTATTTTAGTTTTATTCTTATTTTATTCAATTTCACCAAGTTCAGTTAGAATTAACTAACAGTTTTAACTGTTAAAAACATATTGGTAACTGTAAGTTAAAGTAATAGTTAGTTTTAACTGAACTTGGTGAAATAGGCCGTTAGTTTCAGTTGTAGGGCTCAAATTAGTCCAAAATAATATAATACATATTATCTAGTTGTAACTTCAAGCGTAGATCTTTATGTAGGCGAAGCATAGCTGCATATGGAAATCTTGCATCGTACACTGAAAGAAAAATGCTTCATATATTTAATGAATCATTTTCATAAAAAAGTTTTCCTTGGGTAAATGAAAATTTTAATTGTCTAAATGGAATTTCATAGGTTTGATGAAGTATTTTCGTTAAAATCGCTTCATTAGATTTCGTAATTACGTTAAAAATTTTCATTGGATATATGAAAACTTAAGTTTGTCCAAGTAAAACAAAAAATTTTAATTGGGAACATAAAAAAACAATATACAAACATAACTATATTCAAAAATTAATGCAAAATTATAGTTTCCTTAAAAAAATGTTTAATTGTTAATTAAAAAATGTAAGATTTAATAATTTCATACATCTAATTTTATATGTATGCCATTAAATTTATGAAATCAAAAAATTTTTTTATAAAAGCAACATATTTCAATAATTGCCTTCATAAATTTAAATTTTCATTATGACAATAAAAATGTCATTATAGTAATGAAACAAAAACTTTCAATCAACGTTGTTATTGTTATTATGGACAATTTAATCTCATATTTACGCCCTTAATTGAGAAAAAAACATAGTTTTTTTATACAAAAACTACACTGCCCCGGTAGACTAGCTGGTAGTGAGCTAGTCTATCAGCACCGAGGTTGCATGTTCGAATCCCGCCAGAGACAGAAAAAAAAATAAAAAATAAAATAAAGTAAAATAAAATAAGAAAAAAGAAAAAAAAAATAATTAAAAAAAATATAAAAAAAAAAAAAATTTTACTTTATTGAAAGTATTCATCCAATGAATAATATTCATGGATCTAATGTAATGTTTCATTAAGTCCTTTTAATGAAACAGGTTTCATTGATCCAACAAAGCGCCGCATAGGTTCCTTTATAATGCAATTTTTCATGGGATTAATGTCAAAATTCGTTAGTATTGCGAAGAAAATTCTTTCAGTGTAGGTCTTATCAGTTTAATTTAGTTTCAATTGGACGAACTTTTTAGTCTGACTTTAGCTGTAATCGATACAGTACTATTTTAAGATGCAATGATTCTTAACTCTGTGGGCCTAGTGGTTGGCATAAACGTCGTTTTCTGTTATAGATTAAAGAACACAGGTTGGTTGTTACTTTAATCTATTGCAACAATACGACACAAGCATTTACGCCAGCGCCTTACACAATCAGGCTCTATATTTAATTCTATTAAAATAGTTAACAAAGTAATTGAAACTGAGCTCAGGATCTAATAAAGTCGAGTTAAAGCTTGAGTCCTACACTCACCTTTGAGTAAACTGATTGAATCGGAATCGCCTCTTAAGTTTATATAACGATGGCGGTGCGATAAGTAAAATTTTATAAATAATTTGATGAAATCTGGTACATACGTTTCAATTGTCATAAGGACCAATCCTATTGAGAATAGTATGAATCGGTCCACAATTTCACATAGTCCCTATAAAAAGTTGTTTCCGCAATAGAGTCTCTTTGCTCACAAACCATCTTAATATGTTGGTACTTGGATTAAATTTGGTCCAAACTTTTTTAATTGCAATCTTAATCATCTTACTAAATTTTATTGGAATCCGTCCATATTTGACCCATAACTCCCATAAAAATACTACTTTCAAAAATAGCTTTTAATACCAAAACCTTGTTATAAATGTTGGTAGGTCCGGAATTGAACAGGTTCCTAAAATCACTTAAAGACAAAAAATTTAATTTCAATGAAGACATTTTAGGTAGGTAAACAGAAATTTTAGATGAATCTAAACCTCATAACATAATTTTGTTCTGGCGGATCCATGATTGGCAATTTTTCCCTGTGGTGTAGAGTATCATATGGTCGGGCTTGACTTATTTAATTTTAGCTTATATAACTGACTGTAACCGAGTTTTATAATGGACCTGTTCGGAGATGCATCACTGTGCTGCTTAAGATGCGCATCTGTGATTAGTTTGTGATGCTCAGACAAATCATCTTAAGCTTTAAGTTTTCGAACACAATATGCATCAGCCATTTCCGAGCAGGCCCATAAGAAATTTTTATTTTGACTCGTAGGTCTCTTTTAAGTCCATTTTTGTGCTTGAACAGCAGGGCTTTGTAAAGTCTAGTTTTATGTTTGTATGGTCTTATTTTAAGTCGTTATAAGCACAGTCCAAATCTTATGGTTCAGTTAGGTCCATAAGTTATAAGTCTAATGGCCGACTTAACCAATTTATTTAAATATCAATTTATGTTTAAAATTCGTTTTCCATGTCAAACAAAAATAAAATTTTCTGAAAAACTATTGGGGTATTCACAAGGTGTGCTATCATGTTATATTGTCATATTGTTCTAACATTTTACAATGGTTCAAAAATATTGTTGTTGCTTTGTAAACAAAAAGTGTCTTAAATAAATAGAACTTTGCTTGCTATGTTTATTGTGCTGTCGTAATTAATCCGAAGAGATCTGCGCTGAACGACTGAGCCGAGCCGCGTTAGTTTTTGCAAGCCGTCACCGTTGATGGCAACATTTTATCCGACTGACATCCGAATTTGACCTGCGGCTAGCAATTTTTGCAACAAATCACTTGCGGCGTCAAATAAGATCGGCTTAGGACTCTGCTGTTTGGTAAACAAACAAAATAAAAAAAATAAAATTTATTCCTGATTTGCGTCTGAAAAATGGAAAATAGTCAGGTAAGATCTCATTTTGTTTGTTAACTCATGGATTAGAATTAAAAAATATTTTTATTTTTGGTAAATATTTATTTTTTATATTTGTTTTAAATCAGCTGATTTAAATTCAAAATAGCACACTGAATTATGAGGGGTTGTTCACAAGAGTCGTATTTGTTCATGTTATTATTTTAAGACATATGACATTATGACACCTTGTGAATCCCCCAAATATTTTAATATGAATTGATATATAAATAGAATTGGTGAAATTGGCCATAAATACAGTGCTTTTAGTTTTTATCTTAGTCCAATTAATAAATGAATCGTCCGGCTTTTGGAATTTTAATTTTAATTCCAGTTTTGTTTAACGCTTAATCGTAGAACTAACAGCTAATGAAATAAAATTCAGCAATATGCTTAATTTTTTTTGTTAATAATTTCATATAAAATTAATTGAACTTTTCTTTTTAAATATTTACGAGTCTAGTGTTATTTGCATTTCTAAAGAACACAATAACTTTTACAATTAAATGTGCCATATGTTGGCATATGGCTTATTTAAATGATTTTCTTCAAATCACTTTAAATTATTTTCAGTATAAAAAAGGAAAAATGGTTTATCGCTAAAGCTCTCTCAAGGCGGTTTATTTAACGTTTGTATTATATTGTTTTGATTATTTCTTCCTTCTTTGATTAGATAAATCTACTTTCGTCACACAGTGGGTGCGATGTTATCTTAAATGGCGGTAAATTGAGGTCAATTGTTATTTTGAAACATTTTTAATTTAACTGATGAATAAGCGCAACGCAGCGCCTAAAGTTTCATTAAAAGCAATAAAAAATTCAAAAATATTTTCTAATTTTGTTGTTGACGCCCAAAATTAATAATATTTTTCCATTTCTTCTGAAACTTGGCATTATTATGTATATCAAAATAATTTTCTTTAACATTAACATCGTCTTCATTATCACTTTCATTATCGGGAAGATAAAGTAACTCTGTGAGTTCGCCACATTATTTTTTTCAACTATTTTTAATGGCTCCGAAACTTTATATGAAGCGCTACATCACCCAGAGAAAAACATTTTTCAATATGGTTACCTCCAACAAAACTATTTGTAACGAATATATCGCACACTTTATCTCATGACAGGCGCAGCTTAAAATGTATCGAAATTGGTTTGTTTTTATTGCGACCTCGAAAATTTCGTTTGGGTCACTGTCTTCTTTAAGTTTTCTTTTCTAACATTTGTGAACTTTGAATTGGATAACAAATTGCAACCATATTTTTCTCTTTTAGTCGACAGGATATTTTGCGATGACTCAAATGAAAGTAAGAGACATTTTAGTTAGAATGCAAACTAAGTAAACATTGTGTAGGAACGAAGAGGATATATTTGATTCAATCTGTCGCTGATTATCGAAAAAAGAATATCAGACTTTTGAAAAAAGTAATTTAATATAAATTATTGATAATTACCAATTAAAAACATCAATAAAGCCATTTTAATTTCTTGTAATATTGTCTATTTTTTCTCCATTTTGGTTAATTTTCGTGAAAGTTAAATTTTTGTATGGGGACCATATGAAGGGTTGGAGATGGAGGATATATTTGATCTAGAGAAATATTGGGGATGCAAAAATAATGGGGGTTGCTCATATATTTTACATCTCTTGGGGTGACTTCTCAGTAGTTACAGGCGCTTTTCTCTCCATTTTGCCCGAATTTCATCAGACTTCAATGCGCGTGCGGCACGCCAATTTTCAGCCGATCGAGCTCATATTTTTACCAAAGCCACGTCAAGAATGAAAGATTATCAATAACAATTTTAATTGATTTTCATGTTGTAAAATTCCTTTCTTCATAAAAAAATAATTTAATAAAAATTAAATTTCATGAACTTAAGCCTAATTAAAAATATTAAAAATTTTGGATTAAAAACCATAAATAGTTCAACAAAATAACCACAATACTAAATTTTTACCAAATGCTATTTGACCCTAACCTAACACAAAACTGGACTACGGTTTTGTTAAATCGAAAATAAAAAATTAAGGACCACCTTTGTTTTGGCCCAGTGTGCGTTGTTTCGATTTGTGTCTCATTTTCCCGGTCCCTATTACAGACGCAAATCGGGGCTTTGGAGTACATGCAAATTTTTTTTCTTTGCATAACATTTCTGAAATTCACTCATAATTTTTTTTGATATTTTTTCTTTTCGTATCAAAGAACATTTTTAAAATGCTAATTAAAAGTTAAACAGAACACTCACCGAAAGTTGCGTTTGGGGCTGAGAAGTTTGTTCACTTGTCTGCTGTTGTTGAATTCGCGTTGGACCGTATTGTGCAGCAATTTGGGCTGCTTGTGACAGTGCTGCCTGAATTTGTGGCTTTAATTGATTTTGCAACGGTGGCAAAGAAGGTTGTCTGGCTGGTGTATAGACAGGACTAGGAGCCGATTGTGCGGCTGCCGCATTATTACGATATTTATTGTTATAAAAGCTGCAAGCAATTTAAAATAATTTATTATATTTAACTTCAATTGAATTAATTTTGTTTAAACATATTAATTTGGTCTGATAATGTTTTTTTTTAAATGTTGGGTGCATAAATTAGTTACGGTGTCATGGTTTTAATGTGTTAAATATACCTTTGCTTGTCTCCTGGCTGTGGCTGGGGAGATTGTATAAATGGATTGAATGTATGACTAGTGGCTTGGGGTTTTTGATAGCTTTGTGGATGTTGTGCTTGATTCGTGGGTGGTTTTTGTAAAGTCGTTGATAGTCTTTGATTTGGATTCGGTTGTTGCAGTGGCGGTCGTTTTTTGTTTTGTGTTATATAAGACATTGGTGTTGTGCCAAGACCCCAGCCATGCAATTCATTAGCATCATTGTTAGAGTGCGGTTTAAATTGATTTGTTTTGTCATCAATGTGTGCAACACGATTTATATCGCTAATGAATCTGATTATTTTATTTTAATTTTTTGCAAAGAAAGAGAGATAGAGAGCGAGACACATATGTAGATGTGAAATGTTGAAATAAATTTTAATGGTGGTATTTTTTTTAACACTTACTCTGAACCCAAACCTGGACCTGAATTAGCCCAACCCGTTTCAAAGTGTTCATGTGACGGTGGTCCATAGTTTTCGTGTATCGGAGCTCCATGCAGATACGCCGACACATGTCCTTTGGGTGGATGCGTGTAAATAATTTCTGGTATATGAGCATTTTCGGCACTATGCCAAGCAGGAACAACCTGTGAATTAAAATAAATGTAAAAAGTTAAAATTTATTGGACATTAGCAGGGAAACAAGAACTATGCTCTGAAAACGCATTTTATGCGCATTATATATGCAGCAAAAAGCATATTTTGAAAATTTTTAAAAATTTGAAAACAAAATATTTAACAATTGAATAACAGTTCCATTTAATAAAAATAATCCTAAAATTATAATCGCTTAAGCCCAAATACCACAGAATTCATAGACGAATTTTTGAGATTTTACCCACAAGAAGCCTACTTAATGGGAGTAAATCCGAAGTTAGTATGATAGTACGTATCCTGACTGGTTATCAAAGATTACGGACCCAACAACATAAAATTGGACGAACGGAATCTGACGAGTGTAGAGCGTGTGGTGAGGAGGATGAGACGCTGGAACACTTTACTCTCAGGCCTTCGTCGAAATAAGATCCAAACACCTCGGGTGCTATGTTACATGGGACTTAAGATCCCTGAGGAACATTGACTGGAAAACCTTAAGGAATTACATTCGGAAAACTGAGTTATGTTAAGAGGTTAAAATTAATATAAGAGTTATTTGTGCCGAATATTATCTGGATATTAACATCCATATGCATTTTTTTTCTTAAAGGGATTTTGGAGACGATCGCTAAATTGTTTATTAATTTTTAATTTTATTTGCAGTAAAATATTTTTGGGGCGAATTTAATTTTAATACCAGGATAAAATTAGATGGTTAACGGACACAAAGAGTTCTTATATGCATTCTCACCATTTAAATAGAATTCGTCCTTAGTACAATTAAAATGTATTTACCAAATTTGATCAAACTATATACAAGATTGTAACCTGTACTTTGCGCACATGGTAAACAACCCAGCAAAAAAAAAGGTACTTATTTTTGTTCGCGATGTCCCAAAATTAATCCTTTTTAATTTGGTCACTTTTAACCTAAAAAAATAATATCTTTCTTTTATCCTTAAAAGTTTGATAAAAATACTAGCCGACCCGACAGACGTTGTCCTGTCCAAACTAGTAAAAATTTTGCGTTCAAAAAAAATGGGCGTTAAAGTAGGCGGGGCAAAATTTTCTTTCCGTAAAAACCTAAGTTGGACCATGGCAATCATTTTAAAGAAAAAATCATCCAAATCGGTCAAGCCGTTCTCAAGTTATGCGCTTAATAGAAAAAGTGGGCGTAAAAGTAGGCGTGGTAAATTTTTCTTTCGATGAAAACTTAATATGGATTAAAACGAACATTTGAAAGAAAAATTTGTCAAATCGATGGAGCCGTTTTCTGATTTTAGGTAATTCGAAAAAAGTGGGCGTAAAAGTGGGCGGGGCAAAAATTTCTTTTCGTATAAATCTAAGTTGGACCGTGGCGATAATTTTAAAGAAAAAATCGTCCAAATTATATAGATGTCATTGGTGGTGCAATATGAAAATTGGATTTTGCCACGCCCCTCCGCCCGCAGACCGAAAATCAAAAATCAGACTTCACAGTGTCAGCCGCCTAAATATTCTGAAGATTCCCTGAAAATTTCATCAAAATCAGCCCAGCCGTTTTGGAGTCCATACGTTACATACATACATACATACACACATCCTGTTTTATAAATAGAAGAAGAAGATAGATAGATAGATTGTTACAAAAAGAGACAAAAGAAAGGTAGTTACAAATTAACTTTCAAAAAGGTTAAAGCAGATTAATCCAAATTGCTCTTATATGCATGAGAAATCTTATGGAATTTTTGTTGAAAAAGTGTACACATGTGTTATTGCAATAATAAATTTTTCGAAATGAATGAACACATTAATTAAAGAGTATTTAGGCTGCACATAGAGTTTTTTTCCCGGAGTTTTTCGATTCCCGGGAAAGCGGGAAATTTTTTGGAATTTCCCGGGATCCCGGGATCCCGCTCCATATAAATAATACACAGTAAATTAAATAAAAGAAATCCTTAAATGCTACAAAATTAATGAAGATTAAAAGAGGAACTTGAATTATTATTACCTTACGGTTTTATATGTAACTTCCGTATTATTATTATGCTCTAGATACAAGATAAAAAATTAAGATAAACATAACAATTTAATTCATAAAACAATAATAAAAACAAACACAAATTGAAAAATTTCGTTCATTTTTTTACCGAGGTTGGATAAATAGTTAAAAGTGCACCGTTGTAGAAGGCTTTTGATTCACAATAAGAAGCATTTTTTTATAAACAACGTCTATATCAGTCAAATGTATGTCAATGCAAAAAATAGCATCAACCTCTTACAAACCTTTTCATTTCATTAGGTCTATCTGTAAACTTTAGGACAATGTGTTTTTCAAATTGTATGTTGTAGTATCTTACAAGAGTTTCCAAATTTGTTTTATTTTGGTTTCCCCGCACTTCAAGGGTATATAAACCAACGCAAAATCACCTAATAAACATATCGCTCCTTCATTGCAACATAGTCATATCTCAAAAAATCAAAAATTTTAAGTTATTTAAGCAAAGTGTTCCTTCATGCCTTCTCGTATTTTATCTCAAACTGAACCGAAGTTATAGCAAAATATATCTTTAAATCGGTACATTTTGAAAACTTTAATCGCATTTTGCCAAGTTCATTTGTTTTTGTAGATATGACTATGTTGCAATAAAGACCACAGATGCTTATTTTAAGAGAATAGACAACTAAATTTCAAAGTATAAAAGCTGTTTTCTTAAACTATGAGGAATTTTTTATTTCCCGGGATCCCGCATGAAAAATCCCGGCAAAGCGGGAAATATAATTATTGAAATTGAAATTGAAAATATATACCCAATAAAAAAGTTTATAATTTTGCGAAGCACTAAAGGTACATTTACAAAAATAAGCGCACAAATATGCGCTACGCAATAAGACATACAGAAATGCAGTAAAGTAAGTGAAAGAACTCTCAACTACTTTTTAAAAAAAAAATAACATTTGAAGTGCTGCGGCATTCCCTTACCACGAAGCAGGTTTGTAAGGGAGAATATTAAAAAATAGCTGTATCAAAACATTCAGTGTGTAAAGCTGATCGTTACATCCAACAATTTTTATGTGCGCTGAATAATGCGCTTTATTTGTCAAAAATGTATTGCTTCAAAGTGGAAACTCGCCATATAAAATTCATGTCTTCCGTAAGCGCAATGGTAAGCGAAACTTTTATGTTTCTCCCTTACAAACCTGCTTCGTTGGAAGCTCCATTTTTTATTGGGTAACTATTAATCCAAAAAGTGGCAAATAAAGCTACAAAGTAATGAATTCAGGTAGTCATTAAAATTAGAATTGTAAGTAAAGTTTTTGCTGGGACAGAACCGCTAGATGGATGGATGGACTCCGTTAAATAGCTTAAAAAAGTGATTCTGTGAGTGACCGATAGATATGCTAAAAGATTGGTTCAGATTTCTATGTATTTCACACATCACAAAAAGCGTGCATAATTGCTTTTTCCTTCATTTTTGCTTTTATATACGATTTCAATGTTTAGAATAACATTTATCTCTATGACAACCTGCTTCGTCTTACAATTTAAGAGAAACAATTAAGAAAGTACAGTCGGTCAAGCCCGACTATATGATACCCTACACCACAGTATTTTAAAACACATTTCGGGACCCATGGAAACCCATGCTTATGTGTCCATTAGTGCTGGGATACTATCTATATTTTCTACTATCGATATATGTCGATAGTTCAGATTTCACTATCGATATATCGATATTACTATCGACTGAATGTTTGTACTTGTGCAGGAAAACATTAATTATGTTTTATAAGGATACAGTTCGTTGTTTTTATCACTTTAATGAACGTATGAGACGTATGAATGTATATACGCACGTTATTTTAGATGACAGTTTTTTTAAAAATTGATAAGTACCTTTCTGAAGGAACCGAAGTAGGGACTATAAGATATTCCATTGCAACTTTAAAAGATTTTCTAAATTCTGAACCCAAAAAGGGTATCAATCTAGCGAACTTATCTCTAATGGTCGTCATTGTTTTGTCCTATGCTTGGAATTGCATTTGGATTTGCATTTGTTTACAACATTACAAAAATATTGGACATTTCAATCCCTTTGTAAACATGTAAAAATTTCGACTTAAAGGCCTTTAATTAGCAGTAAAAAGCACTGATAATCAATCCATACCTCTTGCCATTCTTGTTGTTTGCATTCATAGCTGTAATTCAGCGCGAATTAATAATAGTAAGTAAACATTTGCGGCAAAATACTGTGTGTGTTTAGCTGCTGTTAGATGCCTTCATAGCTGTATTTTAAATAATATAAATATCGATATTTATATTTTTCCTATCGATATTTTCGATATTTTAAGAGTTTCCCAGCACTAGTGTCCATATAAATATGGATCTATCTTTGTTTTAAATATCATTAAAATCGGTTTGATAGTTTCTGAGAGGCAGAAATTGCCCATATCTCCCCTCGCGGTCCTACCCATTATCAATAGCTTTGGTCCTTGTTCCAATTAGAGCCAATAAGCCAAATTTTATCAAATCATCTCCAATATTGCGACTTGTACTGTGCGCACAAGGTTACATGGACAGCCAGCCAGCCGGACGGACATCGTTAGATCGATAGGTATACTTTAAGGTGGGTCTAGGACCCATAACCTAAGGTGTTACACACTTCAGCACAAATGCATAATACCCTCTCCTCTATTGTGGTGTGGGTATAAAAATTAAATGTAGATGGCGAAATAAAACAACACGTTTATTTTTGTTTATTGGGAAAGCTCTTGTAGGTAACTAAAAAAGGTAACATTTATCTAAATATGCCTCAAAAAGGCAAAAATGCGCCATACACTTAAAAATGCTGCAAAAAAGGCTCTTTTAATTAAACTATGCAAAAAATGCTGCAAACGGTGAAATATGCACTAAAAAATCGATGCAAAAATTCATAGAAAGCTCTAAAACGAATAAATATATTGTTTCTGCCTTCACTGGTCGCACAAGGAAAAGCATGCAATTGCATATTTATGGTTTCTCTGGATATTAGTATACGATTCGGTTATTTTTTACATGAGTTTTTATGACTTTTTGTTGCTGGTAAAATAGAATTATTATTGAGAGTTTATTTCTTTTCATTTGGAAAGGGAAATTTTTTTTGCCAATTTATATTTTATTGGTTTGTAAAAAATCGTATTCGCTTTAATTTAAACTTTTTTCAAGGGTATTTTTTTCTGATGTTGCCTTATGGATTAAAAAAAAAACAAACAAATAGTCCATTTCAGGGATGGGAATAACAAGTGGCACTTTAAAATGGTGACTGTAAGTAAATACGTGTTTAGTTTTATTAAACCGAAGTGTTCAACTGAGATGGGAAAACTTATTCCTGAGACGCGGGTGCATGCCCGTAGTACTCGCCTTTCCAGCAAAACACATCCGTTCTTTGTCGGCTGTCAAATGTTTCTTGGTTTCTTGGAATAGACTCCAGGCAGAAATCTTCCTAGTCGGCTAGAAATTTGAAAAATGTAAATTAAATGTCCACAAACACTACTTCCTCTTTCCTTTTCCTCATAACCTATTTTCCTAATAACAACACAATGCATTGGCATTAGTAGGGGGCATCCCCTGAGTATTGGTTCAAAGTAAAAAATGAAAAATTTAAGAAGGAATACAAGTCATGTTGACAGACATGTTTAAAATTTATTTAAGATTAAGTATTTTTATATTGTTATGTGGTTTTTTTTTATCAATTTATATGTATTTATGTCGTTTTTATTCGTTGGCTCAACAAAATATTTGCAATTGTAACTAAAAATTGCTTTTTACGTAAAAATACTTATTAAAGCAATTTTAGATTCTGTAGACAAATGCTTAATTTATATCTTGTGGAATTTTAGTTATTTATTATAAATTATTGCCTCGCAGTTTTCTCTTCTCTGTTTAAAAAGGCTATTTGATCCTTTTTTTTTTTTTGCTTTATTCTTTTGGTTGGTTTTATTATTCCATCCATCCATCCATCCATCGATTTTTTTTAATTTTTAAAGTAAACATTTGTCAGTCTGTACTTTATCCTATCCGATTCAGCCGTATGGTTTCAATTACATGTTTTTTTTCAAAATTTATTTTTAAATGTCCGTCAATATCTTGCAGTTTAATAGAGAAATAAATTTGATATTTGCCATAAATAAAAGCTTAAACAAAATTTAATGATGAAAAAATTTCATTAATGTATGAAAAACCGTATGAAAAGCAGATACATTTTTATTTTTAAGCACTTTAATATCCTTTTCATTTCTTGTTAATGCAATCTATACACAGGATATTTTAAAAAATTAAAAAATATTTGTCAATTTGGTAGAATATTAAAAAAAAAAATTCAATGCTAAAAAAACTCCTAATTTATTTTGATTTTTAAGAGAATATTTATGTTTCCTTTTGTAAGTTATGTAACTAAATAGGCGCTGCGAAATATGGCCTCAAAATATGGTCTAAGAATTCGGGTTTTTCATACTATGCCTAGAAACTTTTACATACAATTTTATATAATTTGCGTAGAAATGTTTGGGGTGATTTTTCATTCCTTAAAATTTGCATTATTTATTAGTAGACGAAAAATAGCCAAAAAGTAAAAATTGTGATTTTATTTGGGGTCATTTTTCAGTCCGCTTAAAATGCAAAAACACCCTGAAATCGCGTGTTGTTGTGTCTCATGCAGCGTTACCACCAGCAAAATTCAAAATTACACTTGAAATGAAGCAAAATTATCCGATTTAAATGAAATTACACCTGATTTATTAATAAAAAGACATTTACAAAGAAGCAAAACACAACAAACTCATTGAAAGACGTTTATTATTAGTAAAACTGTTAAAATTATTATTGTAACTTAAAAAAAAATTAACAAACAGAATATTAAAGATTTAAAAACTATTAATAAAACATAAAATAAAACTCCTAAAATAATGAGGTTAACTTCCACATTTGGTTGCATAAGGTTTAAAATGATCATTGCCATTCCTTTATAATGGGTGTTTCTAAGCCCGATAGAGCTAACGAAAGGTTAGCTGTCAAAGGAACTGTCATACTGCTCTCACTTTTTGTTTAGGCTCATCATCATTAATAGATTCATGCTTGAACAACGCCACCAAATCATCCAAGTTTACTTTGAAAATCAGCCATCGATTTTCGTAACTTATTGGCGACTTCATGATTTAAATGACGCAACTTATTTTTTAAAATTGAAGGCGATTTGTTGATTTAGAGAAAATAAACTATCAAAGACCGTGTGATGTGCAATCTTTTGATTGTTTTCCGTAGGGCTGTGAAGTCACTGATTTATGCTGATAAACCAACAACAATTGACGTCTTGAAGTTCAACATTGTTCATTTAATTGGTTACATGCAGCCGGAAATGCTCGAAAAAGAGAAACAAAATTGGACTTCTGTAATGCATTTCGTCAAGAACTGGTGCGGTGCCTATTTGTTTAAACGAAATTTCAATTGGCAATGCCGTGTATTAATCTGTTATTAAAATTAATTTGTTTGTGTTGTCTACCGTTTTAAGTTCCATGGCCTTAAATATACCCGTTATACCTTATTTAGTAAACAAAATGCCTGCAGAATTTTTTATAACTGTCCCTTTCGTTATTCAGTTTTACAACTGTTAGGGGCGTTAAATATTCTTCAAACTTAAGCATTTGAAAACTGCTAGATAAAAATAAAATAAATGATCAGCCCAATTATGAATAAAAATTTCCTGGTTGCTTTTTCCCTTCTCCCATTTTTACAATTTGATTTAAAGAGAAAAAATGGGAAAAGGGAAAAAACTCCCGGGGAATTTTTATCCATGATTGGGCTGTATATGTTGGAATATTGGAAAAATTTCTTCCCACAGGCTAGTTTTTAGTTTGAATAACTATTTTTAATAGACCTGATGCTCGAAATCATTATGACAGCCATCTTTATCCAAATCTGAAAGTCCATCTTGCGACATTCATTATCGAACTTTTGAAAATAAATATTAAATGATTGAAGACTTTTTTTTTTAAAAAGAAACCGAGACTGGTTCAGAAGACTGTGCATTTATTATCAACAATATTTAAAAAGAAAAAAATGTCATCCCTGATATCGAATCTTAATTTTATTTGGGTACCTGAAGTAAGAATTTTAAATTACACCTGAATTACACCTAAGAGAAATTACCCACGCTATACCCATCACAGTAAAAATTATACCAAATTCGGGTAATTACCCACAAAGTGACAACACTGGTCCCATGTAAAATCTCGGGGCCGTTCTTCGCTTTACTTTTGGGGCCATATTTCCTGGGGTCATTTTGCGCACCTCCAACTAAATGAATTTGTATTTTATAACAAAAACGATAAGAACATAAATGTTTATCAAGTTTTTATAGCAAAAAAAAAAAAAAAAATATTTATATCGTAATAAACAAGCAAAAAAGGCCGAAAAAGCAAGAAATATGCAACAAAAAAAACAAAAATAATTTTATTTTTCAATTTTGAATAACCAAATATCGCACAGATCAATAGATAGGTTTATGTAAATAATGACCTAACAGTCGACTTCAAAAGTAATTTGGAGTTATATTTTTAATTTCTTTCTACCTTCATATTTCCTAATTCTAAAATTAAAACAGATTGGAAATTTTGTTTGCTATCGTTAGATTTGCTATCAATAAGCTGTCATAGTAATCAATAGGCAAAAATATAAAAGAGTAAAACTTACAGAAACTTTAGTTGTGTTAGCAAGGACGTAGCAATAAAAAGCAAATAAAGAAGCAAATGATGTAGTCAAAAAGTAACAAAAAAACATATAAGCAAGTCATAAAAACAATATATTATTTTCCTCGAAATCGTATCTGTAAACACATTAATTCTAAGCGGCTTTTACACGGTCATACTTGGTATGTCAGCATGGTATGATGACATACATACCAACATACTCGTGCAACAGTGTTAAGATCATATTTGCCAGATTGGTATAATGGTTTTCAAAAATGTTTGACATTCACAGAAAAAATTATTGCCGAATTATTTTCAAACAAACGCTTGTTTGAAAATTTTTTTGATTTCTACAAATTTTTTTACTGATTCAATCAATATTTTTGTTTGATTTTTATTTAACCAACAAAAATGTGGACAACTATTCAAAAATTTAATAAACGCGCTATTGGTTTGAAGTTTTCATTATTTTAGTATGAAATATTTAACGCTCTTTAATGTTGTCGTCTTTTTGCATTTTTTTATTGATTGTAAGCAACACTTCTTTATGATAAATATAAGAACTACAACAAAAAACACATGCATTCTATTTTAGGACGCTTTAAAAAAGTACAGCAATAAGAAAAATGATAAAATAGCGTGACGAGGTTTGTAGTAAAAAAAACAACAAAAACAATAGCAGGTAAAAAAAACGTTTCATTTTTTTTAAACAACAGAAAAACACATTATAAGAAACAAAATAAATTTTTGGATGGTTTCAAAGTTGGTAAAAAAAAACAAAATCCCGTATTCAATTTTTTCAAACAGTTTGTTTAAATACATCAAATACAAAAATAGAATGATGGCGGAAAACATATCGAGTCGGTCTGCCGCCGTTTTTGGTTACATTTCTTCTTCATTAGCAAAGGAAAGGATAAAGCAACAGTGAGTGATGAAGAAAAACACTGTGAGTATAAATAAGACTTCGTTCAAAAAATTATTCCAACAAAAAACTGTGTCTCAAAGCCAGCCGGCCGCTCTGCTCTGCTTCATCTTCGCCAACAGTGCTTGCTTGTGTGCGAGTCATTGCTTGTCCCAAAACTTTTTTGTTTGATTCAGCAAAAATATTTGTTTGAAATTTATATGAATTTCGGTAAACTTTTTGTTTGATTCTGTAAAATTATTTGTTTGAAAAATCGGCGTTTTTTTTCCAATAAACAAAATGCAAATAAATTGTTTGAATATGCGAATTTGTTTGTAGGACCGATTTTAGACAAAAAATTTTTTGATTCTACAAATTTTTTGTTTGAATTGGAAAAATAATTTTTTCTGTGTTTTGTGTATGCCATCCAGTGTTGCCAGAAGAAGGGGAAAATCCGTACATATAGGTATTATTGGTACTAAAATATCAGCGTAGGGAAAATCGGACAGATTTTTAATAATCTCCAAAATGTAGGGATTTTTCGTCATATCGCTTTATTTATGAGATAAATGTCGAAAAAATCGTTTTCTTAGTGATATTTTTATGTTCAAAAAGGTTGAAAAATTTTATTTTCCCTAAAATCGCATACATATAAATATATATCCTGAGTTGTTTGTCGCTTAAAAGTTAGCGACTCTAATACGTATGTATGTATTTGTTTTTTCTAAGATATCATTCAATGTTGAAAGATTAAATTGAATTTAATTAAAAGTACATACGTAATATTTTTTTTTGGTTTGTACTAATTTTTTGTCAAAGCTTTAATATTCATAAAATTTTTTTTAAAACTAATGTTTTTACTTTTATTTTAAAGACAATAATGCGTAGGAATTTTTGTTGGGGAAATTTTTTCAACGTGTAGGGTAAAATCGAATTTTTTTTTAGCATGTGTAGGTATTTTTTCGAAAAACCCACTGGCAACACTGATGCCATCATACTCGTGTAATAGTCCTGCAGATAACGAGACTAATGGCGATTTCTTTTCTGAAAAAAATATGTTACAGCCCAATAAAAAATTTTATCATATTGCGAAGCACTAATTGTACATTTAAAAAAATAAGCGCAGAATTATGCGCTACGCAATAAGACATACAGAAATGCAGTAAAGTAAGTGAAAAAACTCTCAACAACTTTTATAAAAAAAAAATAACATTTCAAGTGCTACGGCATTCCCTTACCACGAAGCAGGTTTGTATGGGAGAATACTAAAAAATAACTGTATCAGAATATTCAGTGTGTAAAGCTGATCGTTACATCCAACAATTTTTTTATGCGCTGAATAATGCGCTTCATGTGTCAAAAATGTATTGCTTCAAAGTGGGAACTCGCCATATAAAATTCATGTCTTCCGTATGCGCAATGGTAAGCGCAACTCTTATGTTTCTCCCTTACAAACCTGCTTCGTTGGAAGCTCCATTTTTTACTGGGAGTATATACATGTTCAATTTTCTAATGTTCCTATAATCACTCGAAGTGTTACATGTTGTGCAATTTCAATAGAACACAATTAGTGCTTTTATTTACAACTATTACACTTTCATCATTAATGTTCTTAATGAGCGATTTTTAAAGCTTTTACGGGTTGGAAACAAATAATAACATCACTAATGGCTTATGAAAATTAAAACGATAAATAGACTTTTTTTGATTTTAATGTGTAAATATTTTAATATTTTGTTTTATAACAAATTTTTTACAAAATTATGAGCGGTATGAATTATGACAAACAAAATAAAGCATTTGTTGTACAAACAAAGTAGAAAGTACCAAAGTTGTAGAACAGGGCAGTATGAACACCTTATGTAAAAGTAAAGGTAAAATATGCAACATGTTTTTCATCAACATATTCACAAAAGAACTTGAAAATTTTTCCCACAGTTGTATTTTTTGTACAAACGAACACAAAAATGTAGAACATGTAACATTAATGCAACATTTTTCTCAAAAAAGAAATCGCCATAATACATATATGCATGTAAAGAGTAGTCCATAAAGGAGTAGGAGTACTCCAAAGATAACCCAAATGTATTGAAAAACCATGGTCTATATATCATTAAGATGTCCTAGGGCTGGACTATATAACCCAGTTTTGCATTACAACGGAGAAGTCTTAAAACAACTCCATGTTTATACATACTCCTAGTGGCTTAGTTTTGAAACTACTCCTTGGTATACTCCAGAGGACTAGTTTTAACTTCATTAAAAAACGAAAACATTTCGTTTAAGACATGTCGTTTCCCTCTCACAATGACATGGTCCATGCTTAAATACCATTGGACCAGTCCAGGGAGTAGTTAATTTGATCAAAATGGATCACGTAGTCCAATATTATCTGCAGGGAGCTCTTTTGCCATACACAGTGTAGATTTCAAGAGAGCCATATTGGTTAGAGCGCGCATTTTAAAAAGAGTTAACTGATGTCTATGAAAGTCTCTCAAAATTGTGGCCAAATCTGATGGCTTACAATTTTTTTTTCATATTAGATACCGATTTTTGACTTTTTAAAAATCGAAAAAACCGTAGTTATGGAACACCCCCAATCGGATCGGGCTTTAAAGTTGTTGGATAGATAAAAGTTTAAAATTTAAAATTTTCAAAAAAAATCGAAACATTTTTAAGAGTAAAATTAAAATCCAGTCGGCCTACTTGTTGTACACTATGCTTGGCATGATAGAAAATAAATAACAAAGCACTCTCTCTCACTCATCATACTATACTAACATAGCATAATAAGGAAGTATTTAAACACAGTATTAATGACGATTTTGTTTTCTGACTACTTTTTTGCTGCATCAAAAACTACATTTTTTTGCTACCTTTTTGTATCCTTCACCGAAGGTAGATAAAACGGTTAATGTACATAAGTTCGTCATTTCGTTATAATTTCTATGAAATTTTTACAAGACCCTTTAAAATGTATAAATTCTGGATTCTTATGAGGAGCAAAATTGATTTAACGATGCCCGTGTGTCCGTTGGAAAGGGTTTTCCGAATACGCCAAATATATTGAGGTTAAAGTAGGAAATCATTTAGTTTTAAAGCTACTGCTCATTTTTGAATTTGTTTTTTTTTTTTACCTTTACCAATAGTAATTATAATAAGATATCTGCAAAACAGTTTGTAGCTATTGCACTACTGCTTAAGAATAATTCTGAAAGCAATAGTAAAGCAATAAAATTTAATATAAAATCTGTTTTTTATTTTCATTTATTATTATTTTTAAATTGCAATTTAACGAATTTTTTCATTTTTCTTTCTTTTTAGGTATGTGTCTTTTTAGCCCTTTTTATATGGCAAGCTGCATTTTGTAAGTACAATTAGAAAAATTATATAATATATCTAAATAAGAATATATTGAAGATTATATTTGATTGAACAGATATGTTTTAAAAAACTCTGAAAATTTTTAATTTACCTAATATGGTTTAACAAAATCTATGTTTATATTCTACATCACCATGGCAGGATGGGTATTATGAGATTGCCCTGAAGACTTTTATCGCATATAATCATAGCTTGTCCCAGATTGACGTTAGATAGGCCAATTCTAAGATATTTGTATTCTTTTAAACATTATAGATAAATGAAGTAGAGAGTGTGGAATACATACTGGGTTCAGTCCGAAGCCTACCGGAATTAGCTAAGCATCTCTTAAGGATCCTATTACTCTGACATCCAGCTAAGACTTTGCTCAACGATTTTCTATAGAAACATAATTCATTTTGCTAAAATCGGTTTAATTTCGATCATAATTAACTATTAAGACAATTACCGCCATATAATCGACATAAAACGTGGCATAGATAACTTTAGATAATATTTTATTTATTTATTTATTTATTTATTTGTTGTCTATGGATTCATCCTTACAGAAATTTTAGACATTTAAAAATTACACTTAAATAAAATCTACTATAACTAACATTTGATTACATTACACAAATTTTATCATTAATTAAGAAAAGCAATTCTGTGGACTTTTGACAAAACATCTTAAGTGTAATTTACAAATTTACATTTCAGGAAAGGGAAAAAACTGCTTAACTGCCGATAATTACGGTATTGTTTGTTTTTAAAGAATTTTGTAAATTTTGTATTATTTAACCAATTTTTTTTTAATTTTGGTTTATGTTTATATCTTGAATAAACTTAAGCTGTCATTAAAACTTTACCAAAGAATGATAAACGATGTTTTGTCAAATGGGGTATTGAAAATATGTATAACTTAATTTGAGTTGGGTGCTTTTATAAAAAGTATTTTTTCTAAGAAAATTTTGACTTTTCGATCATATGTACACATATGTTCTTTTGTGAAATGCATTATGGAAAATAAATGTTAATAATTTGATTCTTCGGAAACAATTAAATTTTATTAAAAAGAAAAGAAAATAAGAATACAAATTCGTGATAAATTTCACTAAAATTATCATAAGTTGGTATAAAAATAATAAAAAAAATTATAATTACATACATATATATATAAGGCATAGATGAGGATATTTCATTGTAAATTAGGATTATAATAGATAATATAATAATTGTTTGCGTATATAACACATGACAGCCACGGTAACCAAAAATTATTCGACGATTTCAATTTCATCTAAATCTGAGTCCAACTCAACTTCATACTCCCCTTCTGTTTTTAAATTCGTGTAAAAGTTATGAAAACTTGAATCTATAAGTGGAAGCATTTCAATCAAATCACGCTTTTTGTTTGCAGAAATGGGTATATCAGCATTATAGCATTTGGATAGGGATGAGCTTTGATTTATTCGTTGGCGTTAGTTGATATTCAGCTCTTTAAAAGTTTCGTCCATTATATGTGATAATTTATATTGTAGTATTCCTGGCTTGCCTCTTACATATCGCATCCAACGAACATTCTTCCATTCAAACTTTTTACCTATACAGATTAAAATATGTTATTAATCCAAACAATAAAATTTTAAACATTCATGTCCACAAACCAGCTGTATTAGTAGTTCTCCAAGTATAGTTATTCTTTAAAAGTGCTTAAAAATCATAACAGTCATCTTGTTTCAGTTCATGGAACACATATTTTTTGTTCCTAGTGGCTATTAAGTTCGCCCAATCATGTGGATGTTGTATAGAGCCCGAAGAATTTTTCTTCTTTTTTTCAATTTGCGCGTGTACCGTATCACATTCAAGATGAGTATTACCAACCACACGGAATTTATGATCAATCGTCTCAATACTTGGGTGATCCTGAAGAACTTTCGAAAACATTGCACTGACATAAGAATTCCGATTTTGGCCGGGACACGAATCGCTATATAAAATTATATGCTTAACCGAATTTGGTAAATCCAGAAGACATTTATATTTGCAATAGAAGACATTTATATTTGCAATAGATAATAGATATATATTTGCAATAGATTCGTACCATATATAACAGTAGGCTTTGTTCGTCGCGCCATCGTGTATCGTAAGGTTAAAAGTCCACAAAGGCCGCTTGTAAAAAAATATGGATGCATTTAAAAAAGGCGTTGGTAGGCATTGCTGCAAGTCAAATGTAAACATTTTTACAGATGGATCGCGAACGGCCTGCTCTGTCATATTTTTTGCTTTTATAAGCAAAATCTGCTTCGTTGTGATGATTAGTTAATTGCAACAATAAATCAGATTTTGCAACGGAATCGTCAGAGTTTTTAATTTTTGATTTTAAAGTTTCACAATGCGTGCATAAATCTAGTTGAGGTTTCTTAAACTTAATTTTTAAGGTGTGAAAAATTTTTTGGAATTTAGTTTCTGACACTGGTTCAGTTGATTTATTTTTATACATTGTATACAACATTGATAGATTCAGTCCACGTGCAAAATATATCTGGCTCGTATGACGGCGACTGTAATGACTTTCATACTTCGGAATTTTATCTATAAATTGAAGTACTTCGTTGTGCCTTTCAAGAGACAATTTGTGCATCGGTGCATGTTTTCCACGGCGGTCAGAAAGTGCGCTACTCCCGAATTCTTGTGTCTTATAGTGACAAATGGTCTTAACACTTTGCTCCGTTTCTCCAAATATTTTTAAAAAGCATTGCTTGCATACTCTAGTTTCAATGCCATTAATTTGAAAATGGTAAAAATATGTGTACTGCCGATATCTTGGCTTTTTAGACTTTTGGAGAACTTCACTTTTTTTTGTTTTAACTTCAATTAAATTTAGCAAAATTTGACGCCGTTTATCATAATCTCCTAGGCCCCAGTAAGATTCAAATATCTTTTTTTGGTGTTCGTTATTTATTTTTGTTTGGCATTCTTGTCTACATTTTTCTAATTTTTGCATTTCTCTTGCCGGTTTAGTTTGGTTTTTGTATGTTACATATTCTAATCCTAAGTTTTTGTTAGTTTTATTTATTTTCTTCCTTGAAGTAGAGCTAGGTAAAAATAACTCAACTTGGCTTACTTCTGGAGAATCCTTACTAGCCACGTTGGGGTTCAAGGTACTATTCCCAGCCATGATGCTCTCTGATGTAGAATTTAAAACTGATTCGGATTTCTCTGAAGGAATATAATCGGTATCATCGTAATCACTTTCATGAAAAATATCCTGTACAGATTCGTTCGGGCTGTTCACTGCGTTTTTGTTACAACTGATTATTACATTTTCATTTTGGCGAATTTTTGATAAAGCTTCATCAATCATACCTACGTCATGTGAAGTTAAAGTTTCATTTGGAACTGGAGCCCATCGAGCTGGTTTTCAGGATCTTGCCTTGCAACGTATTTGTTGCTATCAATATTAATTTTAGCTGAAAAGCTTTTTTTCATACCTGATGTATTATTTGCCATAGTTGAAGAAATTATGTTTTAATGTTTTTTCTAATATACTTCCGACAAAAGCTCTTACGTGGAAATAAAAACTAGTATTTTTTATTTTCAATTTAGACAAAAGCACTTATATTAACATGAGATGATTTGCCGATTTATAGGTTAGGTTAGGTTAGGTTCCATTGGCAGCCGTGATCAAGCACAGCTCACGTGGGTCCATTAATTAGTTCCCGTTGTGTTACCATGTCACACCGTCTCCCATGGGTCCTATGTTGTCTGGCTGCTAGTGCTCCCACGCAGCCATCCGGTCGATTCAGTAAAGGAGTGGATCCTGTTTACATCAACATCAGAGAGACAAGTTTTGTCCCCAAGGGCTCTTCGACCAAACATTTTGAGTCTTAGATCTCCGAATGCCGGGCAATTACAGAGAAGATGTTCCGTTGACTCTTCCTCCTCCTCCTCGCCGCAACTTCTACATAAGTCATTGTAAGGGAGCCCCAGCCTCTGGGCGTGCCTCCCAATGGGCCAATGGCCGGTTATAACCGCAATCAGGTTTCTAAGATGATGTCTGGACAGCTGTAATGCCCGCCGTGTCCTTTTTTCATCTATGATGGGCCAGATTTTCCTGGTTTCCCCACAGGTAGTTTCAACGAGCCACCTCTGACTGGCGATGATATGAAACTTGTGCGCAATGAGTTGCTTACTCCTTGGGAGTGAAACACCTACATTATATGTCGAGCCGTCTCGATTCAAGGTGGTACCTGCATACGCCAACGAATCCGCCATGCAGTTCCCCGGTATGTCCCTGTGTCCGGGGACCCAATTAAGGGTGACCAGTGAATGTCTCGCTATCTCCTCCAGAGACATCCGGCATTCTCGGACAATTCTCGATGTGATGAACACATTCTCCAGGGATCTTATGGCCGCCTTGCTGTCGGTAATAATGTGAATATCCCTTCCAGATATATCACCGTACCGGATGCGTCTCGCGGCTGTGTAGATGGCCATTATCTCGGCCTGGATGACACTGCAGTGGTCCGGCAGCCTTATAGGAATGCTCCAGTTTAGCTGCTCGGAGTATATGCCAGAACCGACACCACACAGTGTTTTAGACCCGTCCGTGAAAATTTGAATCGCGTTCGCGGGAATTTGTAGGTCATCATAGTGAACCACATTATCCAAAATGCTTACCGTGAAGCCAGGATCAAAGATTGGCTCGGGTGTGACATAATCAACATCCATGTTCCAATTAATTTCGTTCAGAATATTAGCATGTCCGATATTGTAATCCCTCCATGCTCCGGTGGCCCTTAGTCTTACCGCCGCGTTCGCAGCTAAACTTTTCGCCAAAATGTCTGGTGGTAACCAGTTTAAAATCGTAAACAGTGCCTTAGAGGGGGTTGTTCTAATGGCACCTGTTACCGCTATCGCCACCATTCTCATTGTACGTTCAAACCTAATTTGATGACTCTTCACCTCGAGTGCCGGCCACCAAACAGCTGCCCCGTAGAATAGAATGGGTTTAATGACACATTCGTATAGCCAATATACATTTCTCGGGTTAATTCCCCAGTTTAGGCCAATGGCCCCTTTGCAGCAATATAATGCAGTTGCCGCCTTATTAGTCCTGGAATTGGTGTTCATCCTCCAGTTCAGTTTGCTGTCCAATATTAGCCCAAGATACTTGGCGCTGTCAGACAGTTCCAGCGAGATCCCCTTTATCCTCGGGGTATCAAATTTGGGAATTTTGTATCTCCTTGTGAAAAGTACCAGTTCCGTTTTGGAAGGATTTACATCCAGTCCACATCCCTGGCACCATTTTGTTAGGACGTCCAATGCGGACTCCATTAGTTCAGACAATAGTCTGGGATCTTTACCCAGAGCCACAACTGCAACGTCATCCGCATAAGCAACCGTTCTGCAGCACGTCCTTTCCATGGCCCTGAGTAGGGTATTCATATTCAGATTCCAAAGTAATGGTGAGAGTACACCTCCTTGCGGGGTGCCCCTAGTCGCAACCTTGGAGATGTTCGAGGCGCCCAAGTTGGATTCAATACGCCTGAAGTGCAGGATACTGCTGACAAATTGAATAATCGCCGGGTCGATTTCCAAATGTCTCATTGCGTTAATAACCGATTCAGGTTCAACGTTGTTGAAAGCGCCCTCAATATCTAGGAATGCAACTAAGGCAAATTCCTTGTAGTGCAGGGATCTCTCTATGTGGCCCACCAATGAGTGAAGCGCAGTTTCCGTGGACCTTCCCTTCGTGTAGGCGTGTTGAGCCAGTGACAAGGAATTGTGTCCTAACGATGATCTAATATGACTATCCAAAATTCTCTCCAGTGTTTTCAGTAGAAAGGAGGATAGACTAATTGGTCTAAAGTCCTTAGCCATAGTGTGAGATGTCTTCCCACTCTTGGGAATGAAGACGATCTTATATGTTGTCCAAGTTAATGGGACATATGAGAGACTCAGGCAGGCTCTAAAAATTGCCAAGAGCCATGGCATCAATATTCCCAGGTTCTTTTGTAGATCCGCTGGGATAATGCCATCCGGACCTGGAGATTTAAAGGGATGAAAGCTTTTGACCGCCCATTCCACACGATGGCGAGTTATCGGAATATTAGAGATATCCCGAGTGCCAGTAAATGTTACCTCCCTAGGCACATCATCAGTGCAACCTGGGAAGTGTGTATTCATCAGGACCTCAAGGGAGTCCCGACTGTTTGTGGTCCAGGATCCGTCCATCTTCCGTATATACGATGGAATAGCTGGTTTAGAGGATAAAATCTTACGTAGCCGACATGTCTCCGAGGAGTTTTCCACGTCGCTGCAGAAATTCCTCCATGACTGTCTCTTGGCCTTCCTTATAAGATTTTTGAATCCATTTACTGAGGACTTGTAACTGTTCCAAACACCATTACGTTTTGCCTCATTAAAGAGTTTCCTGCTTTCTTTGCGTTTTTCAGCAATCTCCGCATTCCACCATATGGGCTTAGCTTTGCCCTTCCTGTCGATTCTTTTACAGGATTCGTTCGTTGCCTCAATTAAGACACCAGTCAAAGACTCCACTGCGGAGTCGAGCATGGACACACTGTCTATGAGAACCGGGCCCATAGGCAGCTTGTCCTCGAGTACACTCGCATAGATAGACCAGTTGGTCCTTCTTCTATTCGTGTAGGGTTTAGCTGAATCAACTCTAAAGGAGAAATTGAAATCAATATACATGTGATCAGAGAGGGAACAGTCCTTTGACACATTCCAATCGCTAATCATATCCGCGAACTTATCACTAATAAGCGTAACATCAAGAACCTCCCTTCTGTTAGTTACAATAAAGGTGGGCTCACTACCCCTATTAACTACTGTTAGTTCATTTTCTACTATGAAGTCCAAAAGCGACTCACCTCGTGGATTGACATCCGAGCTTCCCCAGATGGTATGATGTGCATTAGCATCAGCACATATTATTAGGGGGATGTTGCGCCTGCTGGCATACGACATCGCCTTCCTGGTTGTGGAGTTTGGTGGATTAGCACCCTGATCGTGTGCCATGTAGCAGCTCATGAACCAAACTGTTCTGGTTCTGCATTCTACTGCGACAGTGCAGGTGTCCTTATCGCTAAAATCAGAAAGAATGAAAGCTTTAAGGATGTTTTTGACCATAACGCAAGCCCTGGTCTTACCTTGATCGGCTGCGTACAGAGTACTATAGCCGTCTAAACTGAGTCCGCAAACCCTGTCTCTATACAACAATGGTTCTTGGATACATATAAGCTCCTCCGTGCCTGAAGCCAATCGGAGGAGAAGGGCAGCTGACGCCGCTTTAGAGTGATGAAGGTTGATTTGTGTAACCTTCATCATAGTTCATCGCTATGGACGACTGTGACGTTGGCATCCTCTGGGTCGTCGTCCGATTCCAGAAGGATGTCCTCATCGTCCGCCACTTCCATCTTGCCAAAGAAGTCACCCACAAGTCCACTGACCGATTGAGTGTCTTCATTGGCCGATGACGTAGCGGAATCGTCTTCCATATGCTCCGTTGATGCTGTTGCTGTTGTGGTAGTCACCGGAGCTTGAGGCTTCCCTTTGTCATCACCTTTGTAGACTCGGAGGAAGATAGTTCCAAATCCATAGAATATCTTCCCCTGTGTCTTCCGAAGTGACGGCAGAGAGTCACTGTTTATTATAACAGTGGCCTTCCTGGACTCTTCAACAGATTCAGAAACCCTCACTACTTTCCAGTCCTGTGTGGGTAGCTGGGGGTTACTGATCTGTATAATTTCTAGGATCTCCTTGGGGTCGGATGGCTCAGCGGGGATCTTGGCAATAGATCTGGGCCTTTGCGGTACATCGGCCAGAGGTATTGCCTCAATCTTAGCGCCCTGCCAAACTTCCCCCAGGGACTCCACGGCAGCCTTGTACAGCAGCGCTGAACGCTCATCTGCACACGCTATCAGTTTAATGTGACCTTGATACCAGCCGGCATCTTCACATTGTGGTGGTGGTCCAGGGTTACCCCTTAAGACATTAAGGAACGCCCTACTAAGTGCGACGACAACCAGCTTCCAGTTCTTGGATGAAATGGTGCCGTCACTGGCGTTGCGGTCAATGATCGCCCAAATGAGGTGGTCTTTAGCCACATCTTTGTACGACCTGTTTTGCGGCCGTTGAGGCGTATATTTGGACCGTTTAGTCCCAGGAAGTGTGTCCTCCCCTGACCGTTGCCGTTTAGGCGCTGCTTCGGTTGGCTTCCGTTCAGGATTGCCTTCCTCTGCAGAGGGAGGTCCACGTTTTAAACCCTCAATATGGGTTTTTGCCCACTGAAGAGAAGTTTTCTCCTGCTCAGTGAGCTCACCAACCGGTTTTTCACCAAGTCGGCTAATGATTTTGTAGGCGGAGCGCCTGGTTGTGAAGGCCCGTTTAGATGCATTTATGTGCCTTTGGGGTTTTTTGGTAGGTGCCGTAGAGGCTAAGGGAGGTGCATCAGAGAGCATCGAATCATTCTTCGTGTGCTCTCTTTGCACAGGTTTCGGCACATGGGAAACTGGATTTCTGGCAGACTGAGTCTGTACCGTCAAGCCAGCACCCGAGGAAGGGGTTTTGACAGGTTTTTCTCCCGTCCGGACCTGGGAAGCCTTAGAGGTACCTGGTTTCGAAGAACCCTGCACCAAGCTTGGTTTACGACCGCCTGACGGCTTAGTCGTGTGTTTTTGCGCACTAGTAGCTAACCGTCTAGCAGAGCCTGGCGCAACCACCTTGCTAGACGAGGTCTCAGTAGCATTCAACATACTACAGCCTGATACCGACGCTGTAGTAGTAGTAGTAGATTTATAAAACCATTGTAAACTAATATGAAAAATTAACTTATTTTGATTTAGGAACCTCATTTTATTATACATTTATGTATATACATTTGACATAAGCACTTAAATCGACATTGGTTGCTTTGTTAAAAGAAAATTATAAAAAAACATGCACGCCTAAGTAGAAATAAGATGTTTTGAAAAAATTATTTTACAACATTTTTTTAAAAATTTATAGAATTTCAGAAAAAACATGTTTTGTCAAAAGCAAATGAACAAGAACTCTTTCTAAGTGGTTTAGTTTTTGTGTGATATCTCAAAAACTAAAATACCTATAAATATACTGATAACTGTAAACAAAGCTTAATAGAAAGTTGTCCTTATGATTAAAAAACTAAGAAATTTTCTTATTTCGACTTAAGATGTTTTGTCAAAAGTCCACAGAATTATTAATCTACTTATTGACTTTGGATCCAACGAATAATCAATAAATCTATATAATTGATTGAAAGTGTAACACATTCTTCTAAGAGGATCAGCATCACCATAATTAGCTCTAAAGAATTTAATGGATAATGGTATGAAATTTCGAGATGGTCGATGAGGAATATTAAATGAAATCTCATTAATTAAAAATCCAGCGCAGATATCACCATTAATAATGTTCAGAATAAACGATAGGTGGGGTGTCACAAAGCCATAGGACATAAATCCATAATGGCTTTATGCCTATGCCATAATGGCTTTATGTCTCAATCCAAACGGACATAAAGCCATAATTTTGATATGGCCTTAAGTCTCATATCAATTTTAGTGGAATGGGACATAAAGCCATTATGGTGTTATGTCCCATTTGATGTGTTGCGTTACAAATGCTTATATGGTATAACAAAGACCTGCTTCGCTAACTAAAGCTTCTCTGCATAGCAGGCCTTCGGCCGGGCGCAAGGATTTTCTCCTCCATGGCATAACAAACACCGGCTTCGCTTACTAAAGCTTCTCTGTATAGCCGGCCTTTTGGCGGACGCAAGAATTTTCTCCTTTATGGTATAACAAGTACCGATTTCGCTAAGTAAAGCTTCTAAAATCTGTCTTGTTTCCGAACGAAGGCCGTTTACGCAGAGAAGCTTTAGTTAGCGAAGCCGGTGTTTGTTATACCATAGAGGAGAAAATCATTGCGTCCGGCCGAAGGCCTGCTATGCAGAGAAGCACTTGTTAGCGTAGCTTTTTCGGGTTTTTTTTATATATGAACGACGTCCCCAAATTTCGGGGCTTAGTTCATTTTGGGTTTGGGGAGTTAATTCATTGGGGACTTAGTTCATACCGTTTTTTTGACATAAAACAGGGCGACATGAAACAATAAAGCATTTTCTACATGAAATAGGGTGAAATACAATCATTATCAAAAATATGGCTTTATGTCTCATTTTACGGAAAACATTTATGGCATTAAGTCCCATTATATTGAGACTTAATGGCATATGCCCTTATGTTGGTGATCTAACACATGGTTGTAAGTTAAAAATATCTTAACATCGTCAGCATACATCAGAACATTTGAAAACTTTATAACTCCAGGTAAATCGTTTATAAAAGCAAGAATAATATAGGTCCAAGGTGGCTGCCTTGGGGTACTCCTGATGGCACATTTATTTTTCAAGAAAAAGTTTTATTAAAAAGGACAGTTTGGACCCTATTCGATAAATAAGAGTAAATCCACTTTAAGGTAAGATCTGTAAATCCCATTATTTAAAGCTTCTTAACCAAAAGAGCATGGTTGACTTTGTCAAAAGCTTTGCTGAAATCGGTGTAGATAACATCTGTTTGATTCCTTGCGAAAAAACCACGATTGATAGCAATTGTGAGCTGAAGAAGGTTTGTAGTGGTAGAGCAACCTTTTTTAAATCCGTGTTGATATGGAGATATTATGTTTGAGATTTGGTAATATAAATTTTCCGTTATAAATGTTTCAAAAAATTTAGGTATGATACTAAGTTTTGCAATACCACGGTAATTTTCAATATCAGATCTAGTGCCAGACTTAAACAAAGGAACAATAAAAGATTCCTTCCAAATTTTCGGAAAATACCCAAATTTAATTGACGTATTGAACAATATCGTTGAAGGGATAGATAAGGCTTCAGCACACATAATCAATATATTACTCGGGATCTTATCAGGACCATATTTGTATGAGAATTTTAGCTTTTTTAGACCATTTGCGACAGTTTGGGTATCAAAAAACGAAATTGATATAGCTGGATTTTCTGCTATAGGAAACGGATAATATAAGCCAAAAACTTTCATTAAAAATTTATTAGATTAAATATGATTAAGAATTCACGATTATTCCATTATTGAAAATCCTTCCAAAAAAACTTAAACACGACTAAATCTCGTACAAACTTTGGAATTATTAAAATTTTTTAAAAATAACCTTTTCATAAAACTTAAGCTTCGTACAGACGATGGTCAGATCTTACAATGTTGTCATGTAAATTGCCTAAAAATGTCTTGCAACTGTGTGAACATTGTAAGCTCATTTTCTTTTGGAAGATGTGTAAAATTAATGCATCTGACAATGGCACCATTGTCAGAAAAATGACAACATTGCAAGATCTGACCATCGTCTGTACGAAGCTTTAGCCCCACAACAGCATTTTTTAGCAATCGTTATTGCCCCATACATCTAATAACACACAAAAATTTTGAAGTCAGAAAATAAGGCCCAGTTTACTTTTCTTATATGTTAATAACTTTAATAAAGCTCAATGCGGCTCAGTTTAGATTAAAATTTTTACCAAACCATTTTCTTGCTATATTTCAACATTTAAAAGGTACTGCATTACAAAAATGGTATAATAAGGACCAGTCCCATATCTATTTATCATCAAGGTTAGAGTAGAAGTCGGAGTCCTTCTTAAAAAATTTCAGCGGATGGAGTCGGAGCTAGAACTATTTCTTAACGACACCACAGCCCTGGCTTAAACCAACAAACATAGAGATAAAAACTATATCACATTCGTAGCTTATCTAAAAAAACAAATATAAATTTTGTACTTTTTCGAAATTCCAACGTTGAAGAGGTGACAAGAGGTACAATTACAATTTGGTAATCATTTTTTACAAAACTTTGTTATCCGCTCATTGCATACAAGTATTTAGTTATGGGCGCCCACTACAACATTGAAATTTAAGATACTTCAATCGGAAGCAAAAAAAAAAAATCAAAAAGGGGAAATATTGAAAATGAAATTTTTTCTTTCACTTTTCCGTTCTACACGTGGTACTTTTTGAATCTTCTGCAATATTGAACCTAAAGACATAAAATTATAGCTGCATAGTCCTAAGTAAATGAGAACCTATAAGATTAAACATTCCTTTTTCCATAGAAAAAGCAAAAAAAAAACTTTTAGTTTATATCAAATCCTTTGCAAAATTTTAAGCGAAATTCAAGAATATTTTTTTTTAAACCAGGGGAGTTTTTCATGTATACAAATATATCGCTGTTAATTATGGCTTCTTTCTGTCCTTGTGGCAAAAGATAAATTTTGCTTTAAAGGAAAAAATTCATCTTTTGCCGCAAGACCAGATCATCAGGAAACCTTTACCTAAAAATCTCTGAAAAGCTAAAAATTTTAGATATGCAAACAAAACTATAGAGCGAATGAGAATTACAAGCACTCAACATTTATGTTTGCAACGATATGAAAACTTAATTAAAATACCAACAATAAACAGTGAGTTTATCTTTTCTTACATTCCCCACCACAATTGGTTGAATTTTCCCAACATTAATTGTAGTTGTAAGCGGGTTAAGAACAACAAAATAAACAAAAAAACAAATTTGTTTAGGTTCAAAATCAAGAATCAAGTTGCACTTTCCTTAAGTCAATTATGCAGTTGGACTTGAATTCCACTTCCATTAAATCAATTCATTTTTCCTTCTTGTGTGCGTAAAAGTTTCTAGTTTGTGACCAAACAAAACTTTTCTTCATTTATTTCATTTACTCGTAAATCTGTAATTAATGACTCACCGTATGATGATGATTAATATGATGATGGTGATGATGGAATTTAGTCGAATGATATGTCTGCTGGTAGTACGAGCATAACTTGAAAAGATGAGATAGAGCAGGAAACAGAAATAGTAAAAATTTCAAGAGCAGTTTCTTGGCAGCGCCAACACCAATCACAATCGGCAACAGCCAAAACAGTTTAATTTTGATGATTTTGATTATTAGAACTAACGCCAGAAATGACAGCAACAATTTGCTTTTCATGAATTTTTCTAAAGGCAAGAAAAGTTAAAAAAGTATTTGAAATTAATTTAAATGCCACTTTGTGTTATTATTTTTACTTACGTAATTTTTTCATTAAAATTTTTCCGGCCAAACGTGCTTCAGACTGTTGTTTTGGTATCAATTCCAATTTGGCGATTACACCATTTCCCTCAATGGATTGCGGTGATATGCGAAATGTTGCACCATCGAACATTATTTCGGGCAGTTTCAATTCAATATCATGTGTCATCGCAAATTTCATACTTTTTCCATACAAGGCATTTGTCACTTCTTCGATAGGTGTTTCGGCCAGGGGTGGATTGTCTGTGGCATGGGAAGATTAACAAAAAAAATTATTAGAATTTGTTTATTTGATTTATTAAAGGAATAAATTGAATAATGATGAGAATTCAATAAAATATATACATACATATATAAGAAAAATATATTTTTAAATTAAAGGCCCAACCACAATGTGCTTAAGTTAGCTTAAGCGAATGAGCGAATACATGTAAATTATATGAGGCAAACCATATTGAACTTAAGGAAACTTTTTGCTAAGTTTAATGAAATTGTCATTTGCTTAAGCAAGGTGCGAATCTAATCGAACATTCCATTCCGTACGGAATCAAATGTTTTTTTATTTTGTTTTTGTTTTGTTAAATACATTTGAGAGACTTTTTGTTAATTTGTGACAGTAGGTTAAGCAAGGCTATGAATATTACGGTTGAGCCTTAATTTTTAAAGAAATAAAATTGAGTACAATATTTCTAGGTAAAATTTTCATAATTTCCTGTAAACTTTGATCTCAGTTCATATTTCAAATTAGATGATTATACAATAAAGTTTTTGTTGTTTGTGAGAAAGAGAAAGTAAGAAATCTGGCAGGGTTACAAAAGAGACTTCTTTAATTGTGCCGACTTATATCTAAAATTGTACTTTTTCAGTTTAACACCTTTTCAAAAAACACCTTTTTCTAATGATAGAACATTTGGCTCTTAGACAATGCCGTTTAAGATAATTGACTTATCAGAATCAACTTATAGTCCAAAACGTGGCACGGCATAGCATTCGGTGAGATTAATTTAATGGAAGATTGGCGAAAACACCTGTGTGTGCCCTTGTTCTGCAACTCTCGCGTCGAGAAACTTTTCGATTGAAATGTGTGAAATGAAACAAAAATGCCATATATTGAAACAAACAGCTGTTTTTCTCTCTGAATTGTGTCTGTAACTTTTTTTGGTGAGTACTAGCTGTCACGTTAGGAAATTACTCGCCAGTTTACAGAAAAAGTGTGTCTGTAATATTTTTGTGAGCAAAGTTCCCGCTTTGAACTGTCAAATAAACTCACGAATAATAATGGGGCGAGAAAAATTTTAGCACTTAAAAAACAATTAAAAATGCAAAATGCAAAGAATAATAATAATAATATTTTGTTCTTGGCACATTTTTTCATTGTTTAATTATTTTAGGTTTTTACATTTTTATAAAATATACGAATGTCTTCAAAGCTCGTTTCCGCCGCCGTCGTTGAAAAATTTTCAATTTAAATCTAAAGTCAACTAAATGTGTGACTGGCGTTCTCAACGCCTGCAATGTCACATCGGCTTCGAGTAGAATATTATAACATTTATAACGTAACGACGTAATCTCTTTTGATAGTTATCGACATACTAAGCTATAGACCAGAGAACTGTAAAATCACTATTTTTCATGATGTATTCATACGCTCAAATTTACATTCACTCTTTGCCTGCAAAACAAAGTTCAACGTTGGTAATTTTTACATCGTTTCGTACACATTTGATTTTTGCATGTGTGCGTTTTTTATTGAAAGTGCTTTGTTTTCATTTTTGTTGCGCACACAATATAACTTATTTGTGTAAAGTCAAAAGACAAACATTCTTCTACTTTTGGATTCAAGTAGTCATTGTCCACTCGATGAGACGCTTTGTTAACATTAACAACAATAAACCACTCGATGGGATGCTTTGTTAAAATTAACAACAATAAAAACAAAAAAAAAAAAAAAACAAGAATAGATTGTACATACAGAACTACTGCACTTTTTAAGATGATAAAAAAAAGTCTTCTGTTTCTATGGAAATTGTTTGTACCTACATACATACATATGTGCGTTTAGTTTCATTTAAATATTTTTTTTTCTTGTAGTACTACATAGCAACTGCTGAATGAATACATAAGTAATGATTGCTTGATTTCTGGCTTTTTTGCTTATATTTTTTTTTTCTTTACCAAAAAAATCATTGTCGCACCGAACACACAAATATCTTTATTAAAAAACGAAGCTAACGATGGTATAAATAACAAAGCACGATGTGCATTATTTGAATGACTGCAAACCAGCAGCGAATGTTTGCGGTTGCGCAAGTTTGATTGTATGACCGCAAGCGAGTGTATTTGTTGGTGTTCATTTAATGCGAATTTTTTGCAATTGCACAAAGCCGTTCTCTGTTACAGACACACTTTTATCTCACTTTTCGAGAAACGAGAAAATATTTTGTTTCACATATTCTCGATGCGAGAAGCTCTCACCATAGTTACAGAGCATACGTACTGTTTAAGAAAAATTTACATATCGCTCATTTGCTGCAAGACCGGCATATCCCAAAAAAAAATCCATTTCGAGATAAACGCATTGAAAGTTTTAGATTTGCTCTAACTACTTAGAAAAAAAGCAGGGCTGTGGGGACGGAGTTGAGGTTTTTGTATTTTTCAAAATAAAAAAATTTTAATCACCAATTTCAGCAATTCTTTTTAAATATCAATTCATATTTAAATATAATTTTTCATATAATTTTATTTTTATTTGACATAAAAAAACGAATCTTAAACATAAATTGATATATAAATAAATTGGTGGAATTGGCCATAAGAGGCCTACTTTTTGAAATTGTTAAGTCAGAAGATAAGCGCCAGTATACTTTTCATATGAGTAGGTGAGTTTCAAAAATTAAAAAATTGAGATAACATCTTGTATCGAAGCATGGCCTTTTCTATGTTTTTATGTGACCTTAAATTTCTGTAACAAAACTCGCTGGTTCACTGTTTGAATTTCGCCAAGATATCGCTTATGAAATAGAGCCGAATTAAGGAATTTAAAAATTTGTTGTTTTTATTTATCGTATATTAACAAATATTTTTGTAGCCATGTTCCGATATATGACTTGGAATCTGCTGTAGCTCCTGTGGTGAAAGCATTAAGTGAACTACATTTTAAGTTCTAACCTTCAAGGTGAATTATAAAAAGAAAAAGGAAAAAGAACTCGGAATAATAAGAACATTTAAGAAAAATTTGGATTTTATCCTGGCTACGCCCATATATCCGTGTATTGTCATCGGGAATATGTATGCCTGCAAAGTTTCATCCATTTGCATTAAATATAAGGCGGTTGAATTAACGTTACAAAATTTGATTTTCCGAAGTGAAGCCAAAGAAAAGGTTTTAATAAAAAAATACATGACATTGTTCTAAATATAATTCCCATCAATCTGGGGGTTAACCCGAAAAATGATTTGAGAATTCTTTTATCTACACACTTAAGGAAAAATTGGAGAGATAATAAAGACTTGCAATTTCAAATTTCGGTCTTTGACAATAATAATATTGAATTTGGAACGGAAACTACAATTAGTTGTTTCAAAATTCATATTGTTTTTTAACTCTGCAGGTGGGAGATAAACTACATCAAGCCACATTTTTAAACATGTTGAAAATCGCAAATGATGCTATTTCTGTATTAAAAATTTGCCTCTGTCCGAATATTTTATATGATCCTTACATGATTTTTATGTCGATGATATCCTTAAAAAATTACATCATAAAAGGTTCGTTACCTTGACACAAACAGCACCAAGTCTAACAACAAGAGGGGTGCTATTTCCCAGAAATAATAGAATTTTTTACGATACGTTTCTCTTCAAATGTGTTATAAAAATTGTAAAAGTAACAACTGAAGGTGCATCTGCATATTTTAATAAAAATATATCCAAAAAAATATATTTAATTTTCCTGAGAATGATTAACAAAGTTGGTCGAAATATTTGACTTAAAAAATAAAACAATACCAAAATGGCAGTGTTTGAATTTATGTGTATTGAAAACAAAAGACCTCACTTCACAATTTACCAAAAAGAACTTATGATGTTCTTTGTCTCCACAAATTCTGTGGTAAACAATACTAAGTACTAGAGTTGTCAACCGATTAAGAATAATTCGATTAATCGATCAAACAAAAACAAACTCTTGTTCGAATAACTTAAAAATTACAATTTTCGAATAACGAATAAATCGATTAATTAACGACAGTTAATCGAACAATAAAAGCTTAGAATTTAAATTTATTTTCATCCGTTTTTAATGATTTTTTTTTACAAAATTTAGGGAAGTTAAAAAATTATGTAATTTTGTTTTGATAGACTTTATAACGGATAATTTTATTTAAGATCTTCAAATAAAGTTAAAGCAATATTTCGAATATCCCTTTGTTTTAAGTGCATTCAGCGCTGATTTTGATTTTCATTCTAAATAGTAAGAAGAAACTCCATTTTTTTCATTAAGAGACTTCTCATTTGTGTAACCTGTTAATGTTGTAACGATGTTCTTGTTTCAAAAAATTTCTTAATTTTATCAGCGTCACTGGAACATCTAATGTATTTCATTGTAGAAGGGCCTAGTTCAAGGTTTCTTTCAATATCCACAGCCTTTTCCACCGATTTAGAACGAGTCCAAATGCCCAGTTTGGGTGCGTTCGTCACTGCGCTGCATCAGAAAAGCAAACTTTTTATACAGCCGATAAAAAATAATTATAATTTTTTTTTATTGTATATCTATTATTTTTGAGGAGTATTTCACAATTTTTTGGACAACATTTACTTCACTGATAAATATATAACGATTTGAAATCACTGATGCAGCGCAGTGATGCATTTAAGAACGCAGCCTTTTTGTTTCAAGCTTATTTGCTTTTTTTGGCTCGTTGCAGCAAAATATTTAAAATTAACTTTACATCAGCAAATGTAACTTGAAACCAGTTGCAATCAGCAGACAACCTTCACATACATATTTGCATCAGACTTAAACGATGCAAATCGAAGCACTAGCGACGCAACTTCGAAGCCATTCGACGCAAAGTGAAACAAAAACGACGCAACTTCGAAATCACAGATATTTTAAAAAGACGCAACTTCGAAAACGACGCAAACCCTAAATAATACAAAGTTGTTGAATCTACATTTGCGTAGTGAAAGATAATCCAACGACATCACAAAGTGCCGAACTTGGTGCAATGGAAAATACATTAAGAGAGACAGAGGCTGTTCTATAAAAGAAATTGTAAGCAGAAGTTTGGCTGATGTTGGTATGTCTGCATAGAAGTTATAGCAGATTCAAAAAATTTTCTATAGAATGATCTAAAAATACGATACAAAATCCAGCTTATCTGGTTTTACAAAAAATAATCATTTGATATATTTTGGCCGAATAAAATTTAAGTATTTGAATTCTTCATTTAAAAGTGATATTATTTTTTTCGTTTCTATATACATTTTTTGTTAATAAAAATATAATATAAATTTGTTTTAAGTAATTTTTTTTATTCGTTATTCTCATCGATTAACCGAATAATTTTTAGATTTAATCGTTTGATCGAACGAACAATAACAATTATTTTAATTATTCGAACAAAGTTGAAAGGCGAATAATTGACAACTCTACTAAGTACACTTGATGCCCTTAACGTCTAAGCAAATTGGACTTGGTGTTGTTTTCAACTTTTCAATCTCGAAAGCTACATTAGATAGGACTTATGGAAATTCAAACATCTATAAATTCCAACAGATGTGAATTGGTGTAGTTTATCTCACCCCTACAGAACTATTGTTACATTTTTTAGCACTGTTTGCATAAATTTAATAAATTAATATAACTTTTAAACTATACTAAAGTTTAATGATCCCATACGGATTTAATCAAAACTCGTATCTTTCGGAAGTTCTTAACAAAACTCGTTCGTTCCAAAATTAAATCTATTATTTTTCTATATTTCAGTTGGTTTAAAATTTTCAACTGTTTAGTTATATGTAAGTCAAGAATGACATAACACTTTGGAATCAAAAAAGTTATATGTTATTCATATTTTTCTAGCTTTCCTCCTCATATTTTAAAGCTCAATGCGGCACGTAAGAATTAAAAAATCGATCCGAAATTTTTACAGAATCATTTTCTTGCTATATTTAACCCTTTAAAGGTACTGAATTAAAAAAAGAGTTAAAAGCCGAATAAGAACTAGTCTCATAAATAATGCTAGGTTAGAGTAGGAGTCGGAGTCGTACTTAAAAAATTACAGCAAAAGTAGTCGGAGTCGGAGTTATAACTATTTATTGACGACAGCCCTGGAAAAAAGAAGACACATTCTCTTCCAACTGAGAAAGTATAAAAGGTATAGAAATGAATTTAATACACAATATAAAGAAAAACAAAGCAAACAATTCTGCATTTCTAACTCCAAAATTTCATTTTATGAGTTATGCCGGTTTTGCAGCAAATGAGCGATATGTACTAATAACATTTTTAAATTGTACTAGATTGGTATTTTTTTATTTTTTATCAACTATCAACATTGCTTTAAAAGTATTTCAATTTAATTAATGTGATAATTGAATTAAGTATGATAGAAAAAGTAATAATTTGGATTTAATTAACATATAAGTTGTTTGGAAATAAATTTTTAATCCAAATATTAACTGCCGTATTAAGAAAAAACTAAAATAAGTTTGAAATGTGTTTCAAGCCAAAATTTTCATACAAACTCTTCTTAAAATGCATTTCAAATCCATTTAAATTTTTTACGAATACGGGGTAAATTATATAACAAAAACTTTAATTTAATTTTTTCATTTAAAATTAAATAATTTAAACTTGTAGAATTGTATTATCAAGGTTTCGTTATAACGTGCTAAATTCCCATTTCATACTATTGAAAAATTGAAGTTTATTGTTAAGGGATAGGCTATTCCTATGCGCATTTCACTGGTTGCTTAGGCCAGATCGTCAGGAAACTTCATCCAAAGATTTTAGAAAAACTAAAGATATTAAACCAAATAAAACTGTTAAGCGAATAAGAATTATAAGCCCCAGTTTTACTTGTAACAATATCAAAGCTTAAACAAAAACAACAACAATAAGCAGTGAGTTTATCTTTTCTTGCAATCCCAAAACTTGAGCTATATATAATTTAATCAATTCACACATGGTTTGAAACGGCAAAGTTTTTTGATAATTTTTTTGAATTAAAATTAAAAATATCATTAATAGAAAAAAAAAAATTCACAATTGAAATTTTTACAATTCTTGCTGCGAGTGTTAAACGGCAAGCCCTCTGAGGAGATTGAGTGGTTGCAATCGAAACATGTCAGGGTAACCTGTCCGTAAAAACGCCTGGGTTCAAGCCCAGATTGAGTCAAGAATGAAAAATTATCAGTAAATTTTAATTAATTTTCATGTTGTTAAATTCCTTTCTTCATAAAAAAAAAAAATAATTTAATGAAAATTAAATTTGATGAACTTAAGCCTAATTAAAAATATTAAAAATTTGGATTAAAAATTCTTAGTATTCTATATAATCATTTTGATATCAGTTACAAAATCAACAAATTAAATTATTTGCTTGATTCTATGAAGTTGATGATTAGAGGCAATTTTTAATTTTTTCTACGTTGCTTCTTCAAAATATACTGTTTTTTAGATTCTCTTTAAAAGTTTGCTTATTTCAGTAATGAATTTCTTCACTCTGTCAATATTTAGCTTCGGAAGTACAACTTAAAAGTTTCTTTAAAACAACAACTGTTACAAATCACTTAATCTTCACTTGCTCATCGGACTTTCCATGTTGAAGTTTATACAACTGTCGACTTGGCCTGTCTGTTCATCATACAAATTTACATTTGTCTTTCCATCCGTCCGTCATTTAAAGTGATTTTAAATGCCAGAATCGTTTCCTCTTCTTTCTTTTTTTTTTTCTAACTTCATTTTTCTAGTTATACACTTAAACGAATCTAATTTGGATGATTTCGTTGATGTTTGTGTTTCTAATTTGATTGTTTAATTTTGTTTGCTATTGAAAGTAAAAATTTGATTTGTTTATTTTGCTGTAAAAGAAAACTTTGCAAATTTCTATAGACTGCTAAATGTGTTTAAGTTGAGGCAAGAAAATTCCGATAAGAAAATTTGTTGCAAAAATAAGTCAATCATCTTGTATTTCACCTCTATTGTATTGATTCCTTTGTAGTTCAGCGTTAATGTGTTTGGCATTAATAAAGTTTTTGATAAAGAAAATTATGGTTATTCAGAATTTTATATATTTTTTTAATAAAACCTTAAAAACCTTTTCGATTTTTGAGCAGACCTTGGGGTTTTGAGAAAATTTAATATTTATAATACCGCTATCACATCTGGAACTAAGCACGAAAAAAAGTCAGTATAATTTTCATTGTAAACCAAATCAAGTTTATTTAGCAGAGAAATCTAATGTAAATTATGAAGCCCTAAATGATTTTAAAACGCACACTCAGAATTTGCTTTTAGAAAGGCTATTAAATTTTTTTATGATCTTTCATGTCGCGGAAAGTCTTATTTTTATTTAAACTTTCTATTCCCATTTAATACGTTAACACTTGTTTTAAGCTCAGGTTTTGAAACTTCCTCCGATTTGTTGGGTATAGAATTCAAATAATCTCTAATTTTGTTTTTTTTTTATTTCAACTATTCTTTTAAGGATTTCATATCAGTTTCCTTAACAAGTTCTATATGGCATTACAAACCAAAATCTGAGAATATAATATCTGGTGATTTTTTAGCTATTATCTTTTTGGCAACACTGGTTTAAACAGCTGACGCACGTTTCGTGTTTGGTTTCACTGTCAAACGTCATCAGTTTGGTCTATAATTTAATCATGAATCGTCTTACAAACGAACAACGCTTGCAAATCATTGAATTTTATTATCAAAATGCGTGTTCTGTTAAGAAAGTTCATCGCGATTCTTCCATTTTATGGTCAGTTTAATCGACCCACTGAAGCGGCTATTCGGGCTATTGTGACTAAATTTCGCACCAAATTTACATTGTTGGACATTAAACCACCAACACGCTTACGTAGAGTGCGAAGTGAAGAAAATATCGCAGCTGTATCGGCCAGTGTTAATGATGACAATCAATTATCGATTCGTTCGCAGCAGTTGGGCCTCTGTTACTTAACAACGTGAGATGATATCCAACTTTTTTTTACCCAAAATGCAAGAGCTTGACTTGCATGACATGTGGTTGCAACAAGACGGTGCCTTGCCACACAGCACGCTTAGCAATGGACTTATTGAAAGGCGAGTTCTGTGAACATTTTATTTCACGTTCGGGACCGGTCAATTGGCGCCTAGATCGTGTTATTTAACGCCTTTAGACTATTTTTTGTGGGGCTATGTTAAAGCTCATGACTATACACACATGCCCGCTTCAATTGACGCATTGGAAGACAATATTGAACCAATTATTCGTGAGATCGGCCGGTTGGAAGGAGTATGCCAAAATTGGACTAAGCGGATGGACCATTTGAGGCGCAGTCACGGTCAACATTTGCATGAAATAATTTTCAAACATTAAATTATATGGACCGTACTATCGATTCAAATAAAGATTTCATGCATTTTTCTGAATTGTGTTTTTTTTAAAACTTTCCTATAGCTCTTAAAAAATCACCCGTTACTACACTTTGATTGATAAAATAAATATCGTTGATTATTAATAAAAGGTAATGCAAATTTTTTATTGTATATTTCTTTTTGTGTTTGTATGTTTAACGAAAAACTTTTATTCAGTTGTTTTGTTATAAAAACAAAATCTCGCTAATGTCAAACAATTTTAAATCAAATCTACAAGATTTCGGCCTAATGTAAATGTAGTATAAGTGTATTTAAGACCATTAAGCTCCCTGCGAGAAATTTGTGTAACTTGGTCCGACAAACTGACTGGTCCTGGGATTTGTGAAAATAGAACCAGTACAAAAAGAAAGGATTCATGACCAGTGAAAGAAGAACCAGAAGAAAATAACAAAAAGGTTGAAAAAGTAATGAATTACAGTGAAGTCTTCACCGATGATGTGACACATTTTTTAGGACTTTCTAAAATTTGGCTCTTAAATTTTATTCTAGGACTTGTTTCATTGAAATAATACTATATTGTAGTAACTGACACTAAGCACGTTCATTGAGAATAGATCTGTGACTGGTCAAATGGTGTTAATTGACCTCCTCCAATGACAACCCCATGTAAAAGTGATAGGTCTTATTTATATAAAGTGTTAGAACTAGAACCGGTCTCTACCACCAAAGACCTATCACGGGACAACTTTGGTGTCAGTTCGCTTCCCTCTAGGGCTTTTATAGAGTTTAGATTTTGCAGATATATAAAAGATCAGTGTTGAAACTAAAATATAACCACCGGATTCAGTTCCCACACGACCAATCAAAATCGAGGAGTAAAAGGAAAATCTTTAAGATGTCAAGTAAGCAACTGATTTTTACCTGTAATATAAAAAGAAATTCGGCTGCTGCTATTCAACAGTAGCAGCTTTGTCAGTATAGGCTAAGTAGTTACGTCCTTTTAACTAGGGATTAAGTACCTGACCTTGTGCAATATGTGAAATCTGTTTGGTGTTGTTGGACACGGTGTGAAACCCACGTTGACTGAGTCCGCAAATTAGGTCCCCATAAACATTTTAAACACAAATGTTTCGAAGACCGATTTCTCTCCTCTGGCCGTAGTTTACGTACACAATTTGTATTTGTGAGCATCCATTTGGTCATAATTAAAAACGATTTCACAAATGATCAGACTAATAAAACTGCCTTTTTGGAATATTTGTTTTTAATTTTTTCCATGTTATTCTCGTATTTTCGTTTGAAAAATGAAAATTTACTCGTAACACTTGTTCATAAAAATTTTAATTAAAATTTAACAAATAAGAGTTTTTTATTAGGCAATGCTGAATCTTATCAACCCTTCACCATGGTGCGATAAGAACAGAAAGTTATATAAATAAAACTCATGAGATATAAATAATTCCTTTTTAAGCCACGCCTACCTCTACATTCGCGCCCATAGTTTTTTTAGGATGTTTTGTATTGATAGCCCAGATGCTTATTCCTAATTTTTCCAAATTTGGCTCTTGCCGTTCTCTAGATATACAGAAATCTATAAAGTCATTTTACGGGAGATGCGATATCCACTGCTCCATTCCCGCCGATATTTAGAGAGGGATTGATAACGCAGCTATGTGTAGCAAAATTGGACAATTGTTCTCTTACCGTTTTTTATATATATATGTTCCTCTAACTCCCATTGGAGCATAGGGCGCCAATAACAGCTGATCGCCAGCGTACCCGATTTTGTGCCGTTGATCTTAACTCGTTCCAAGATAGGCCAAGACTGTTCATCTCAGTTTCGGTGGAACGTCGCCACGTTGTACTTGGTCTGCCAGGTTGCCGGCCAGATTGTTGAAATGGGTTCCATCGAAGTGCCTGTTTGGCGACGTTGTCGTTGTTTCGTCGTAGTGTATGACCAATCCATTGCCACTTGCGCTTCCGTATTTCAATTTCTATCGGAATCTGTCTTGACTGCACTAACAGGTCGGCATTAGAGACTGTCCGAGGCCAGAAAATGCGAAGAATTCTTCTGAGACATCGGTTGACAAATGTTTGTAGGCGGTGGGTAATAATATTCGTAACTTTCCAGGTTGTGCATCCGTAAAGAAGTACCGATTTGACATTTGCTTCGAAGATTCTAACCGTTTTTAAGGTATTAATAAATCCGTTGCGTGCCGCACCTAATCCTCCCATCCCGCCCAGATTTTGTCGGATATTGTCTATTGATACCCAAGATGCTTCTTTTGCTTTCTCCGTTTTCCAGATATACAAAAAAACAGACGGACAGAAGAGGCAGATGGACAGAAGAACATCGTTAAATCAACTCATAAGGACCCATTATATATATACTTTATAAGTTCTAAGATCAATATTAATAGAAAGTACAAACGAAACGATAAACTCGTATTTTCCTTTTTACCTTCGGTGTAGGGTATAAAAAGCAAATTAAACTTAGAAACATAAATGTTTCAAGGCCGTCAGTGGTTTTCTTGCAATCTTTTGACATACAAATATTGTAGTCAAATAAGTGTAAATTTTTAATTAAGGCGTAATAAACATATTTAAATTAAAACATATTGCATTCTTTCGTTTAAAAAATTTGCAATAAAACGTTATAGACTGTTGCACATTATTTATCGAACAAAAATTAAAAAAAAAAAAAAAATTTAATTTTCACATGCAAGATACATTTTCTCTATCGATACAACAAATTGAACGCTTTACAAACAAAAAGAAAAATGTATAAAACAAAATAAATCTTTTAAATTTTGGAAGATGAGCTAAAGTACGAAATATAGACAGGCAAACAGACAGACAGATTAAACACATTATATAGACAGTAAGTCAGATGATGATGAAGATTTTGTGCACGCAGTCAGCAATAAAAAAATCCACTGGCTGATATTTGTAACGAATTGAACAAAAGTTTTAAAAGTGAAAGTTAAATTGAAATCGAAAAGAAAGAATTTATAAAGAAAACATATCGTTACCATAAATGCAAACGGGTGTTACAATAGGAGAACCAAAAAATGTTACAAAATCAATAATAATAAAGTTTTGTTGGCGTTAGAATTTCTTTAAAGAAACCGCAGTTTATGATTGCGAAAATGTGTAGTTTAATTAAACTAGCCTCAATCAAGAAAAAACTCGATATCTAATTTTTGTTAAAAAACTTATGTGGGGTTTATAGAACACGAACGCCTTCGTCGTCCGTTCAACTTACATTTAAAAGAAAAACAAAATTTCGAAATTTGTTTTTGTTTTAAATGTAAGTTGAACGGACGAGTAAGGCGCTCGTATTCTATAAACTACACATTAGTCTGGGATCACACTATGAAAGTTTTCTTTCAGAAAGTCTGAGTTTATTGGTGAGAGGGGAAGAGAACATGCTTTTCTTCTCTCCTCTTTCACCCATAAACTCAGACTTTCTGAAAGAAAACTTTCATAGTGTGATCCCAGACTAATGTGTAGTTTATAGAATACGAACATGCTTTTCTTATCTCCTCTTTCACCCATAAACTCAGACTTTCTGAAAGAAAACTTTCATAGTGTGAACCTAGACTTACATTTGCATTTAATATAATGATATCCGTGCCAATATGGAAAAGTAGCTTATGTCGAATATTGTAGTTGCAGATATCCTCAGTTTTGTTGAAGTTTTATTCGAGCAGTTTTTTGCTTTAAATCTGTGTAATATAATCGTATTAGAAACCACATTAATAGAGGCTTAAAGTAAATGTTATTTTTTTTTTTTGGAAATATTAAAGATTTTAGACATTTTCTAATTGTAATAACTCAATTTTATCTTATGTCGACCTAAGCTACTCTTTCATATGAACACACAGATATATTGATCGTATAAGTTCTAAGTACATACTTGAATCATTAAATAACTTTTAGTTTTCAATGGTATTTTGTTTTTATAAAAACCGCATAACAGTTTTTGAACTTGTATAGGACGGTTATGTAACGTAGTGCTGCAAAAAAACTGTTTCCACCAGTCCAAACTTTAGTAGTAAACTAAGATTGATGACCGACTACTCAGTCTATAATAAGTTTTTCGAATTGATTTCACTTTCCATGTTAAAACGTTTTTTAATGAAATCAACGCTTTGTACTGATTTATTTGCATAAAGTTTTATTTCCGATACACAAAAATGATTTGCCTTGAACTTTAAACTGAATTTCTAGTATAAATTAGAGACAATTATCAAAGTAATTTTTGGGAACACCAAAATTTTAATTAACAAGATTTTGTTTGCCTACTTGTAACTACAATTAATGTTGGAAAAATTCTAACCAATTGTAGTGGGGAATATAAGAAATGATAAACTCGCTGCTTTTTGTTGTTGTTTTTGTTTAAGCTTTGCTACAAGTATAACTGGTTCTCATAATTCTTATTCGCTTAACAGTTACTTAACAAATAATAATATGTTTTGTTTTTCAAAAATTGTTGGATGAAGTTTTCTGATGATCTGGCCTAAGCAACCAGTGAAATGCGCTTGGGAATAGCTTATCCCTTCAACAATAAATTTCAGTGTTTTTATAAAAAATAAAAATTGCGAATTAAGCACGATAAACGAAATCTTGTTAATTACTTAGAGACAATTTATCAAATCTGATAGTATTTTCAAATTCAGACTAGAAATTAAGCTGTCAAATTTCGTGAAGATCGGTTCATAATTTACCATAGGTGCCATATAAAACTCACACTGGGAAATCATTTAAATACGCATATTTTTTTATTTTTATTTAAGAAGAGTTACAAATACAGTTACAATTTATATGCTAACACAATTAGCCGTGCAATAGTAACGTAGACCTTCAGCCCGTTGTAGTGAAACTTAACAGAGTCTCTGGCAGGAATCGAACCCACAACCCTCGCACTGATAGAGTTACTACCAACTAGCCTACCTGGCCATTAAACAAAAAAAAAAAAAAAATAAAAAAAATAATAATGCGCATAAGCCTGTAGCAAATATCTAAATTGTGGTAAAATTTTGTTTAATACAGCTTTAGATGGCCAGAAATAACACTATGCAAGTTTTTCAGTTTTTACAAAGACTGGCTATCAACCTATATATCCCATGCGGGGCAACTGATATACACGCAGTCGAATATAGCACTCTTATTTGTTTCTTACTTAAATTGGAATAAATCTATTGTGTTATACCTTCACTAATATTATTTTACGTCGATTTAGCCATTTGCGTCTATTTAAATCACACTCAAACGACTCACTTCACCCAAGCAGTTTGGGGTTAAAACCCAGCACAATTGGTTTAGTAGAATAAAAGTAATGCACCCAATTGGATCATAGGACCAATAAAAAATCAACTATCGTAAAACACTTTAGTACGCCTAAAGCCTTAACGAATAATGAATTTGTGTTGAAATATGGTTCAATTTAGTTTCATAAGACTAGAAATCATACGACCATATTTAGTGAAGATCGGTTCATAATATATAATATAAAATAATATGTTGAGTAATCAGAAAAACAAAAAACACTACTTACAATTCTACTGAAACAACCAATGAATTTTACAAGGGATGTCCCAAAATGACACATTCAAAAGTAAGTCATTATTTTTTTACCTACATACTTCCAGAAAAAAGAACTTAAAGAAGTAGTTATAGAAGAAAGCTACTTAATTATGAGTAAAAGAAGCTATTTATTTTGAAAAATTAAGCGAAATTTTTACTGTGAAGCATTCTCTCGAAATTAAACCTAATGCGACGAAAAGTGCAACAAATTTTAATAAAGGTGTCATTATTCATCACAGCTCCCATTCATTTAAAACCTTATAAAATAATCTTACTCTCGGTGGAGGGCATCAGCCGAAATTGAAATACTTTGAAAAAGTGCTCGTAAGTAAACATTAAATATCATTCCTTAAGCCCTTATGACACTTCATTTTTAATGCATTGTTCAAGTTATGGTGAACAGTGCAAATATAAAGTAATAGAAAAATGTATCAAGTGCGAAGGGTTCAGCTGTATTAAGATAAATGGCAAACTGTCAAAAATTTTACTAAAGTTATCGACAAAAAATGAAGTTATGTCAAAAAAAAATGTAAAATTGTTCAACTTAAAATTGACATTTCAAGCTTGAAATATTAAAAGTGTTGCTGAATCAGCGGTTTATGGGCAAATTCAGCGATTTACCGCTTTTTGTTTTTAGGTTTCTCATAAACAAAAAGTTGACAACATTTTATAAAATTAACAGAACAGGGATGGCTAAGTTGTTTCAATTGTACTTTTTTGTTGAAACTTTTTAAACTAAGATTTATAATACATTTTTGTGGTGTTTTTAAGAACATAAATAAAATTAATTTCAACTAAAAAATCTTTTAGTTCAATTAGGGTAAAAAAAACTACATTTTTTAAAAGTTGTTGGTACAATTTTAAAAATTCTCAACGCCATCCCTGAAACAAAACCATAACAAGGGAAAAAAACTAAAAAACTTTGTTTACATTTTTTATAGTTTGCTCTTTCTAGCATTTACTGTTCTTTATCAATTAATGAATAAAAAATGAAGTGTCATAAGGGCTTTAGTGTTCGGTTCGGTAGATTGTTTGTGTTGTATGTCATTAAAAAAACGTTTCTCTGTTTGTGATCTTCGAACACAAAAATAATACCGTTCTTATCTAAATCAACAAAAAGAGGAGAACATTTGAATGCGCTTTGTTTTTTTTTTTTAAACCACAAACTTTGTTGTGTTTTTAACAAAAACAAAATACATATACAAAAAAAAAAGGCAGCGAAAATATTTTACACAAACAAAACATGTGCAGAATACACACACAAGCTATTCGTGCTGTGGTGGTTGCTAAAATTTTTTGTTTGCTCATTTCTTTATCAACCCTGCAAATAATAGGACCAGTCCAAACACGCGTGTAAAGAGTAGTCCACAAGGGACCAGGACTAGTCCAAAAGTAACCCAAACGTATGGGAAAACCTGGTATATTTAACATTACGAGGACCATATTATCCACCTTTGGACCACTAAGGAGTAGTTTTAAAACTACTTCATGAGGATTAGTTTTGAAGTCGTTTAAAAACGAAAGCATGTCGTTAAAAAACGAAGACATGTCGTCTCACTACAAACATTGTTTTAACAATGACATGGTCCATGCTTGCATTACATCGGACCAGTCCATGGAGTAGTCCATTTTATCAAAATGGATCAGGTGGTCCAATTTTATTTGCAGGGACTTAAGAAACTGCATTCGAAACCAAAAGCTGTCGAACATAAAAATTTGTGTACAACTTTTCGCTTTTTGAGTTGGTTTTACAGCGACTGTTTAAATTTAATGAATCAGTAGTAAAATCAACAGTTTTTTTGGCCGATGACAAATGAAGAATGTTCTAGTAGTATTACTATAGAACATTAAAATATAATTGTTGTGTTTTATAACGAAGAACAAAACACTATATAATATTCGTTACTTTCTTGAAAATAGTTACGAACGTTATTAGTGGTTGTGTTCGTATACACAAACACTAAAGCAAATATATATCGTTTCTGGGTGTGTGAGCCGTACGCTAAATAATGTTCCGTTTAACACTGCTTTAAAATACCATTTTTGTGACCCCTTGTTTTGGGAATTAAACTTTTTGTGTCCGTTTTTTTCAATTTTCAACGGCAACGCTGTCCCCATGCAAAGAAAACTCTACAAAAATCATTAACTACTATTTATCTACTTAAGTTCTTAATTAATATTTAACGTGCAAAACTTTATTCTTTCAAAACTTCCGCTTTGAAATATAGAATATTTCTCAATCATAATGTTATCTAACAATAACAAAAAACAAGATTTTCTTTTACATAATAAAAAATTAAACTCACCTGTAAATGAACGACCATTACGGCCAGAAGGTATTTGATTTTCCTCCACATAATTTTCCTTCTCAGCTGAAGCATTTTCCAATAGATCTACAGCCAAAGACGCTTGAGTTGTGGGTGCTGGTACGTCCTCAGCTTCCTGCACGTCGTATTGATATAAATTATCATTTTTAAAGAATTTCAAACGTTGCGTTACATTAACATCCTGGGCATCCAACACATCATTTAAATAGTAATAGACGTTCTTTTGTAAACAGGAAAATGTTGGTCGTTTATAGCAGTCTTGTATGATGCCAGACCAAAGACTGTTATCGACCGTAAAACGTTTAGCGAAACGTAAAAATATTGAATCTTCTGTTGCATTGTATTTCGATTTGAATTTCTTTTGTGGCCTCGATGAAAAGCCGGAGGAGGAGGAGGACGAGAATGTGCTGCTTGTAGAATTGTTCAGCCATAAAGATTCATTGTTGTTGGCGATAATTGGCGCAAACGTTGATGGTTGAGTAACACTACTACTGCTAATGCTACTGCTGTCATTGGAAATGTCATCATGAAGATGTTGCTGTTTTTGTTGATGACTGTGGTATTGTAGTGTCGTTAATGGTATTGCTGTACTGAAATTGTCATCGACATCATTAACATTGTCATCCGCTTTTGCCAGTGACATAGAATTTTCTATAATTGCTAATATTACAATTATGGTTGTTAAGAAAAGCCAACTTTTATTAGTGTTGTTTTGCTGATGCTTTTGTTGATGCTGATTTTGTCTTGGCTGGTGTTCTTGTTTATATTTCGTTTTAAATAAACTTAAGCTTCTAAGCCATGTTATCGTTGCTGAATTTTTCGACGTTCTACTGTCCTGATTTCTTACAATAGCATTGTTAATTTTCTTTTTATCAAATGATTGATTTAAAGATTCTGGCATAAGGTTTTGTTGATAATGAAGACAATGTCTCGCTGAACAATATTCCATTTGTAGATCCATTGTTTCGGTATTCAATGGTCTATAGTTTTTGCTGCTGTTGCTGTCGGGGGTTTTTGGTATTTCACTTTTAGATGAATTTAAATTTTCCTTAAGTTTTTTATACATTTTATTTGCTTTTTTGTAATTTTTTATTGGTTTCTATTTTAATTAAATCTCTGTTTTTAAGTTTTAGCATCTTAATTTAAAATGTTGGTCATTATTCTTCATTTGAATATTTTTTTTTGTAAAACTGCAATTAATTCAGGTTATGAAAGATTTTGCTTTTATGAAAACTTATTGTTTGTTTGGTTTTGTAGTTTTGTTTTTGACTGAAAGATATTTTAACGAATTTCCACTTTCGATTAAATATTTTCTTTTCAAGTTAAGTTTAATTTTAACTGCATTAAAATTAAAAATTTTTGTGTTTGATTTTTTTCATATATTTTCATATTAAAATTTATTTTCATTTAAATTAACTTTTATGTAAATTATATGAAATTAAAGTTTTATAATTATGTCATATTACTGTTTTCATTTTAATTTATTATTCATTTATGCATTCATTTATTTATTATTTAATTTTTTTTTTTTTTTCAAGAATTACATATGTTTGTATATATTTAATTGGAAAATGTATTCGTAACAATATTAATTTCAATGATTTAAAATGCCAATTAAATATTCTTTTATAGCAATAAAATAATTAATATGGTAAGCAATTATGAAATTTTGTTGCTGATAAACCGAAAGAATGCGCTAAAAGATGTGTGTTTGGCCCAAAAAACAAAAGCAAAATATTAATTAACAATTTAATAATATCTGGGTTCGCCCCGCTCCACGGATTATGTGGGCACTAGGGTTGATTTTGGGCGCTTGCCAGAGGTCAGAACAGATTGTATAGGGGGTTTGCTATTTTCACTGATGGCTCGAAGATGAAGGGCATGGGTGCGGGGGTCTACATTGAGGATCTGGACATCAGAAGGTCATATAGACTTCCTGACAACTGCAGCGTGTTTCAGGCGGAGGCTATGGGGATTCTTAGGGCCGTGGTATTGGTAGGGAGCAACATTGCCAGGGGCTCGGAGATCACTATATATGTGGACACCCAGGCGGCTGTTAAGGCCTTGATGGGCTGTTATGCGAACTCCAGGCTAGTGGATGATTGCAGGAGAGCTCTGGGTGAGATCTTAGGCTGTGCTGAGAACCGGGTCACTGCAACCTCACAGGCAACGAGATAGCTGATGAGCTGGCTAGACTGGGCTCGGAAATAGAGGAAAATGTTTCTTTCTTTTAATGTAACAACGTAAAATATTACGACCCCTGAAGATGTCGGCATATAGCGACGAAACGTTGAGAAAATTGTAATATAAAAAATTTTGTTTTAATTACATGAAAACTCAAGGCCTTATCTAAAAGACTCTGACAGTTTGCAGGCAGTCGGGCCTCCCATAGGCTTCTACTTTTGAAGAATAGGGAAATGGGGTATGAACGGGACTTATCGGATTTGGTGGGGCCAAAAGGACTGCCGGGCATCGTGCACGCTGTGGCCGGTGCTTAGTAGTTCGAATTCGGATGCTCTGCTGGGCAAGAGTAGGGTCTGAGTCAATACCAGGATGGGTATTATCACGGGCCACTGTATAATAGGCAGGATGGCTGTGAGAATGGGATCTGGCTTGTTAGATATATGTTGGTTGTATGAGGACCCAGAGTAATTGGAGACAGTTGATCACATTCTGTGCCACTGTCCCAGGCTACAGAACAGCAGGCTGAGGAGGCTACGTAGCAGATTTCTTCGTGAACTGGGAAATGTCTCGAGCTACGGGCTTGAGAATATGACGGGATTCGTAACGAGAATGACCTGGTTGTGCGGCAGGAGACTGTGCACATGAAGGGCAGTTTTCTCTTTGGTGAGGTTGTTTTTGCTTGTGCTGTCCCGATCTTTTTCTTCCACTACTTCCTCTTCTTTCTGTTCCTTTACCGCTTAGCTTCTCCTATTCTTTCATATCATTGTTATTCACTATCTGATGGATCACAATGGACCATATTTGTCTCTGGGTGAGGGTGTGATGTTTACCTCGCACCAGCCTTTCGAACCTAACCTAACCTAACGGGGTTTATAAAAAGTAAAGCCAATGTCCAAATACTCTTTAAAATGGTGGAAAAAGCACTTAAATTTAAAAAAAGCTGCATAAATCCTCTTTTATTTAAAATATGGAAAAACATGCTGTAAAGGATTAAATATGAAAAAATATCCACTAACAAATTTATGCTCACATTCATAGAAAGCTTTAAAACGGATAAATATGCTGGTCGTACACACAAGGAAACTAAGGCCCCTATTGCGGTTTACAACTCAACTCAGTTGAGTTTAAATTTCTTAATTTTTGTGTTATGGTTTACAACTTTGCTATATTGCGGTGAACAAAAACATAACAAAAATTACAATTGATCACAACCTGTTGTCTTAATAACAACTTAACTGTATTGAGTTGTAAACCGTAATAGAGGCCTAATGCAATAGAAAGAGATTCATTTGTTTTCCAATAATTTTCTTATACGGGCTATTTTTAATTTATGAAAAAAGCCCGTGACAAACACATCTCGATTATATCAAACTATTGTGGGGTACTTTCTTTCCAAAAGGAGTTAGTTCTTTGGCCACTATTTATCATATGTTCAGTATATTTTTTTATGGATTATTTTCAGAAGACGTAAATGGCCGAAGTTATAATAGGCTGTCTAGGATGCAAGTCCCATGTCCCTTAAGATGCAACTCTTTTATTGATACTCTACTACAGCTTTTGAAACATTAATGTGTAAATTAAATTAGATATTTAATAAGTTGAGTAAGAAGTTCTTACTGAGAACAAGTCATTCTGGGATTTCGATCTGGAACGGCCAATTTTCCTAATTTTTGAAGAAATAATGTGCGATGAACCCATAGCATGTAAACCGGTCCATTTGCCTGGATGAATTAAAGTCTAAAGTGTCTGTTGAGGATTGGTCTCACTCCATATGTTGCAAGTTTTTTTTTTGGTTTTTAGCATTAAACAACACAGCTTAAATATATTTTGTATTTCCAATAAGTTCATCAATGCAAGTACTTTACCCAACCCTGGTTTTAACGTATTTAATACATTCTCTTGAAGCCGGCCTTGGCTAAAAAATGAAGCCCTAATATCCCATCAAGACAACGTCTCGCCACATGTTGTAAGACCAATTGAAAACTTTTTTGAGTTTGTTGTTTGTGAAGTTTTGCCTCACACGGCTTTAAGTCCGACATTGGCCCGTTCTATTACAATTTGATTTGACCGGTTCAGGGGAATCCAAATAACGATAGCCAATGCTTAAAATTAATATATATTTTGCCGAATAGGGAAAAACTTCAAAGAATTCTGATGATAAGAATGTGGTTGTTCTCGAAACTTGTAAATTTGACCTGAGTTCGAACCCTGATTCAGTCAAAAAGGAAATTATCAAAAATTTTTTTATTTTATTTCATGTCGTGAAATTACTTCCTTAATTAAAATAATTTGATGAAAATTAAATTTGATGAACTAAAGAGTGATTTAAAAAAGTATTACAAATTTTAATTAAACCATGAACAGTTCAATACAAAAGCCACAAACTTATTTTTACTATTCCAATATTTCTCAATCACCACCAAAAATTCGACAAATAATAACCACATTTTTAAGTTGTATACCCAATACATAGTATGTATGTATGCATTTTATAACCCAAATTACCAAGTTCAGAAACCTTTAAGGCGATCATAAATAAAATTGATTATTTCCAAAACGCCCAAACACAAGCAGACAACTTTCCATTTCACCAAATGTAAACACTGGATATTGAACAGCCCAACCGACCAACATGAACATAATTTTGCATGATTTTCGGTTTTGTTGTTGTTGTTGTGTAAACTGCTTGAAAAAGTAACACATATTTGGGTCACCTTGCAAAGAATCGATACATTGGCGGTGATTGTTGTGGGATTTTTAAGTTTAAAAATAAAATCGAAAGTTTTCAAAAGCATTTAGTGACTTTTTAAAATAACTTTCATTAAGCAAGTTACATTTTTTTTATTATATAAATTATATTTGTTTTCTAATTAACATACTGTTTTATTGTTGTATTGTTTTTGTAAGTGACAAAAACAGATGCTTGACTTTTTTTATATTCATCAAATAACGACCAAATCTCACAACAACACATCTACTGAATTCAAACTTAATTTTTTAAGTTTTGGAGAAGTATTTTTTCACACTTTCACAAAAATTATTTCTTTTTTTTCTTATTCGTATTTAATCATTAAGATGATATTTTCATTTGTTTTTAATTTTTATTTCAAACTATTTTTTTATTCTCTTATTCAAAAATTTGTCACCAAAACAGACTCGGAAATAAATCACATGCGTTTTGCTGCGTATCTTAATAACAACTGAACACGACAAGATCATGGCCAACAAAATAAACACAGTTTTAAGATTGAAAAACACAAAACCAAAAACTGGATTACATTACAATTTATAAAAAAAAACACGAAAAATATTGTCCATAAAAAAATTTCCTACCGCAAATTTTATAAAATTTTGTTGTGCTTCGTTTTATTTTCTTTTTATTTGAAAAAAATTTAACCAAAACAGAAATATCTCTTGATAAAATTGCAGTCAACTTTGCTTGCTGACTTTGTTTTGCGGTGTTTCAAGCGTTAAAACGTTGTGCTTTCTTGCTTAACTAGTGACAAACTGATGCTGTTAACACGCTGCCGCACAGTTGGTAGTGATCTTGTGAAATGTTCACTTACCAAACGACATCTCTAAAATAAAAAATATTTCATTCACTACAATTCAATACAACGAAAACTCAACTCAACTCTTTTCAAAATTCCAATATGCTAAACGAAATGAAAGTTTAAACAATTTCAAGTTCGAGTATTTGTTGTAAAAGAAATGCTTTCGTTAAGTTTATATGAATAAACTTTATTTATTTTTGAAGAAAAGAGTATTTGCAGAGAGTGAGAAAGTAAAGAGTATTTCGTTTTTACTAGTGCCGTTAAGTTGGCTTTTGTTTGATAATAATCGTGTTTTTTTAAAAGACTTGTCTGCGTTGGTTAATAAAATTTAAAAAAAAAAACTGATTTTTTTTTAATAAAAAATATTAAAATTAATTATAATAAACTAATATTTTTACATATTATATAATAACACATTTGGATTCATTTATAATAGTTATCTTATCCGTGCTTAACTAGACTATAAGTATGTATCAGTAGCAATGGAAATATACTAAATAGTCTGGTGTAAAACTGAATATAAGGGGTAGCCATATCACTATTACTTTCGCTATATTCAGATTTTCTTAGCAATAGTTGTAGTCGTAGCAGAAATATTAAGAATAAGAGTAGCAGAGTTCTTAAATTTGTTTGCTACTTTTTTATTTGCAATCAGGGAGCTGTTGCAATTTTAATTTTCTAAAAATAAAAGCATATATTTAATAGTAACAGCAGTTTTAGCAGAATTCAGCACAATTATCATAAAAGTAGCATATGAACTAGCATGTGCTATAGCAATAAAGTAACATGTGATATAGCAAAAAGTAGCATGTGATGTATTTATGAAAAAGAGTGTGATAGAGAAAATGGTAGCATGAAACTAATGGCGTTTTCTTTTCTGAGTAAAATTCTGCATTTATTCTGCCTTTTACATTTTTTATGTTCTTTTCTAAAAAACATGTGTTATTTTAAAAGTGTAAAGCGTTCATTTCTGATGATGTTCCCTCTAAAATTTAAATAATGATACATGTTCAACACTCATTTTAAATAAAGGGGCATGAGTGCAGCACTAGATCAAGGCGAATTCAAAACAAGGAGGTGGCAAGTTTCGAACCGTAAACACTAACAATGTAATACAAAAAACATCTGTTGTTTCTGTTGGCTTTTGATTGTTGTAGTCTTGCCACCACCTGTAATTGAATTTACCTTGCGCTAATTGTACTTTATTGTTTAATGCCGCAATTTGTGTTCTTTTGTAAACGAAAAATATGAAGCACTTCTTAAAAATTAGGGGAGCATTTAAAAAAGTTGCCAAATCACATGTTACACTTATGCAACACTTTTTTTTAGAAAAGAAAACGCCAAAAGCAACAAAAAAGCCTTTGATGAAGTTACACACAATGTAGCCTTTGCTGCAATATAGTCACAACTCTAAAAAACCAGATTTTTGAGCTAATGAATTAAATTTTTTTATTCCCAGTGGAATATAGGGCCGCCTACTAGCTAAAAATGTGAAGTTAAATAACGTGTCTTTACACAAATATCTTATAAACTCAATTCTAGAGAGAAGAATTAAATTTTAAGGTGCTAGAAAATTCAAACTTGAGTTATAACTCTATTGCAGCAAAGGCTCGATATTGTGTAGCAATAAAGTAGCACATGATGTAGCAATAATGTGGAACATGATTAGGCAATAAAATATTATCTGATGTTTCAACAAAGTAGCATATGATGTACAAATCAAGTAGCATTGATGTAGCACAAAATTAGCATTTGATGTAGAAATAAAGTCACATGTGAGCAAATAATAAATTTTTAATTCATACAACATTGTTATACATTTAAACACCGAATTTTTACAAAAAACCAATAACAAATTTTAAATGATTAATCGTCACTACATTTAAAAGACTACTTTTATTGCTACCTTTAAGTATTAAAAAATTAGTGGTAGTACTACTTAAAGTAAGATTTTAGAGGTATAAATTGAAAAGTAAACTAGAAATCAAAAGTAGCAATTGCTATGATCTTTTTTAAAATACTGATCTACAAATAGATTCAGTAGAGTAAAAAATTTCCAAAAATACCGACCGCAAAATTAAAATTCCAAAATTGGCCGCCAATTTTTAAGTATTTTTTAAACTAGTACATCAAAAACCAACCACACGTAGAAAAAATATGGTTGTAGGTAACCATATTCTAAGAGCAACATACTATGGTTCGATTTTAACAATGTTAATGTTTGCAGGTTACCATATAATGTTTAAATATGACCATAGTATGGTTAAAATCAACAAAAAATTTCCCGAAATCAACCGTAGAATGGTCAAAATTAACCATATTTTGGTCAATATTAACCATAATAATGGTGAAACTAACCATATTATGTTCAAAAATAGTCATAATATGTTAAAAATTTCGCAGAATTTTGGCAATAGTAACCATATTATGATCCGAATTAACAATAATATGGTCAATGTTAATCATATTATGGTTATTTATTTCATCCATTTTTTTCAATTTGTTTGCTAAGTATCAAATTGTAATTTTATTAAATTTTTTTTTCCTGATCAGGGTTGTCAAAATTGGTTGAGCTCCATCGCCAAACCGGATGTCAGAAATCGCCAAAAATCGCCAAACGTCGATTTTGTTCAGTTTTTGTAAAATTTTCTTTTTTTTTTTAAATTAAATTTTGCATAAAAAACGCTAGTATAATTTTTCAGTCAAAAATCGCCAGAAGCTGAGAAAAAATACAAAAAAGTCGCCGAAGTAAATTTTGTTTTGTTTCTGTAATTTTTTTTTAAATAATATAAAATGGAGATCATATATTTATTCAATTAAAAACTTAAATTAAGTACACGAGTCTATAAGATCGTACACTTCAGCCTCACCAATTTCATTACTGGAGTTTTGACCTACATACTATTAGAATAACATACATACTATTAGAATTAAATAGTGACTGAATATAAAATTCACTTAATATGTTTTTTTATATTAGTAATGATAACAAAAAATTATAAGTTTTTAAACAAAATTACCGAAATAATATAAATGGTAAAAATAGCCAAGTTAATCGTCAGTTATATCAGAAATCACCATAAAAGTCGCCAGTCGCCAAATGGGAAATCCCATCGCCAAACACGTTTCAAAAATCGCCACTTTTGGCGAGAAATCGCCATATCTGACAGCCCTGTTCCTGATAGGTGTTATGTTCCACATTTAAAAAAAATCCCTTTTGATTCATATTCCAGCCTGTGACGACCTTCATTACCATTTTTTCTGTTCTACTAGTTTATTCTACGTAAATTTATGTATTTTATTCAATAATTAAAATAAAATGAATGAGAATTTTAAGCAAACCAAGTAAAATGCAAGCGACCAGAATGTTGTTGCTTTCTATTAATATTAATTTAAATTTTAATTTAGACATACAATGTTTTAAAATATTATAATTTCGAACATATTATTGTTATAAAATATTAACCTCAACATGTTTAGAGGCAACCATTTTATATGGTTTAAGCTTTTGGATGGATGAATTTAGCCATAATATGGTTGCCGTGATAATAATATGGTTAAGGTAAACATAATATGTTTATGTATATAGTTGTAGTTTTATTTTATTAAAACATTTTATTGTTAAATTCAACTATATTTGAAGTTTCAAGGGAGGTTAACACTTTATTGTTAAATAGAAACAAAATATTATTAATCTTGAAAAAAGTTTTGTTAAAAACAATAAAAGTTTGTTTGTTGCCATTGTAGCGCCCATAATATGTTTTTTTTAACCATACTTCAACCATATTTTTCTCTGCGTGCATAAATGTCGTTTAATAACTTTTAGTTTTAATACAAATTATTAACATTTTTTATTTTCAAGATTCGATTCCTTCTGTAACATCATGTGTTGTCATAGAAAATCTATTTTTTGAAATAAATTGATTGGAATAATAAGAGATCGAAATTTGTAATCCTATTATGGTCTTTAAGTTTTCAAAAAACTTCTCTGTTACTAGTTAATTGAATTAATTTAGTGATCTCATTTAAAAATAATTCATTCGATATTCAACTGAACTAAAGGCCAAATTAAGCCATTCGATATCGGTTGAAATTAAAATAAAATTGTATTTTAAATTTCGATTATAATACAATTGTATTGGAAATTTCTATCGATAACGAATGCCGTAGTTTGGGCTCAGGTTTAAGATGTGAGGAAAAATTCAAACATTGTCTTCGATTGGAAAAAATCACTTTAGTGTTAACCCAGAGTAAAAACAGTTTTAATATGGTCATCTCCAACAAAACAATTTTTAAAGATAATTTTAAACAATATTATTGTCATCGACAACCAAATTATGGCTGAATTAGTCCTCCATCAAGAAGCCACAACCATAGTATGGTTGCCCTCGAACATGTTATGGTCAAAAATAACTGAAACATGTTTAGGACTTATAATAGCATGGTTGGTTTTCAACCATAGCATGTTGTTCTTGGAAAAGAGGAAAATACTATTGTTAATTTTAAAACCAATTGTTGTCCTATTTAACCATAACATGTTTAGAGGCAACCACAATATGGTTGTGGCTTTTTGATGGAGGACTAATTTATATTTACTATAATCCATAATTAACTCTCCGTATACAACTTACATGATTTGCTGTTATAACATGATGTTATAAAAGCGTTGTTAAAACATTTGCATTAACAATCGTGTTATAACATGAGAAAACCTCTAACAGGATGAGTCTATACTTAACACTAACATCATTTTAATGTTAATGTTAAGCATTTCATGTCAGTTGCAGACTGTATGTAAAAATAGTTTTGCTGGTGTTGACCATGTTTAAAAAAGTTTTTTCTTTGCGTGTTCGAGTATTATTTCAAAACACTTTTCCTGATGTCCAAGGCAATTAACCGAGGAGCAAGTATATGTACCAAAAAATTATAAGTGTTTCATGCTTAGGAAGAAAATAAGGATAGAAAGAACTCAAAAATATTAGTACAGTAGCATCACGTGAACCCTAAAAATAAAATAGGCTACTATTTTTTGTTTCGATAGGGGCAGGGGAATTGGTACCCCCTATTGGATGCCAATATTAAATATCGCATATCTTAAGAGCCGCTTCACGCATTTTGTTGAACTTTTGGTAGTAAAATCTTCTGAGCCCCAAAATTGAAATAAAGTAGCAGCGGGGGAAATGGTTTCCCCCATAGGACGCCAATATTTAATATCGCATATCTTAAGAACTGTTATAGTGAGAATGTTCAAACTTTTTAGAAGTCACTCTTATGGTATACTACACTTTTGAAAATAAAAATAAGGCGGGTAAGCGCAGGGGGAAAATACCTCTCACAGGATATTAAATATCTCTCTACTGAAGAACTATTAAAGGGAGAGTCTTCAAAGGTAGTTAAAGCAGTGTAGCGAAGCGCACAGGGTTAAGCTAGTTATAATAATAAAATTCAATTTAAAAACTTTTTTTTCCAATTTGAACAAATAAAACACTATTCTTTACTATGCCACATCTATTATGCCCACTTATAAATAAAAGTTAAATAATATTTTTTTTCTTGCTAGTTTTGCTATTCTTGGCAAAAACATTTTTTTCTACTATTCCAACTTGTTAACGAGACCATGATGTGTTGATTTAAAGAAAAGTTTGTTTTCAGTTTTCCCATCTTTTGGTGTTGTCTTTGGACCAATTTGTTTGTTTTGCTACTTCAAGTTTTTCTTGCAAATAGATTTTCAATTGCTTTTTTTTTAATCCTGTTGATGCTTGTGTTTGTATGTTAAAGATTTTTAAATTGTGGTGGAAAACAAGTTAAACTCACCGCCACCTGTTGCTCTACATAGTTTCGTTATGGCCATAAAGAAAATTTATGTATTGTCTGAGTGAGGGGTAAAAGGTCGGATTTAGGGTTTCTATTCGAGAAAATTAATTTTTATTAAGACGGAAAAATTCAAAAACTAGTTTTGGGGGGGATTCGAGCTAAAGGTTTTTCGAGAGTTTATAAAAAAAATTAGTACCGATGGAACAAAATTAAATAGTAATAAAAAGAGTTGATTCGATACAAAAATTGGATATAGTTTTCCAGCATTATTTGACTTTGGGATGTAACTGTTTCGGAGATATCTGCTATACTTCAGGTTTGTTGATATATTGGTAATTGCGAAATTTTACTGCCGATACGAAGATACTTTTTTTAGAGTTTTTTTCGGGCAAATATGTAACATAATTTTCAATGCATACTAACAGAAACATACATACACTTTTAGCGTTTATATTGTTTTATTTAATGTATATGTACAACTACCGGTAAGATTTTATCGGCCGTATAAAAAATGTTCTATTATAACAACTTTACTTTAACCTGCCAGGTAGGAGGATGGACCTCACTTAAGGATTAAGTAAAATTGTAATAATGAAACACTTCTTATATAGCCGAAAATCATTCCTATAGCTATCGTTACTTCACAACTTAACGGGCCTAAGAAAATATAATAAATAAATAATAGTTCATAGTCCCAAAAATGTGCGATTTACTTAACATTTCTCTGAATGAAGAATTTAAGGGGTTTGAAGAAAAATTAAACCAATTATTTACCTACAATTCTTGAACACTTTGAAACGAATATTTCAAGGCAATTGAAATGAAACGTATCGAAGAAACGTCTTATTGAGCTACTTAACACGACTTTGCATTCTGTAACAAAGTTATAAGCGAACGCTATAAAGATAAGCCTCTGTCTATCCTAAGCTTGGTTCAGCTAAAGAAGAAGTCGAGATATACCTTTGATCTTCTAATATTTCTAGAGATGCAGATTACTGGCGCAATGACATGTTATATTCAAACTTGAAGAAAATGGCGCAGGAATTGTTAAGTTTTCAAATGATTCTGTCGCATCTGGGAGGCGTTTTTTTTCACTGCAGGTTTGGTTCAAATGGATTTGTAAAATCGTCTTTATACGCAAAAGTTGAGAATAATTTGTTTCAAAACAAAAATCCCACATTTTATCAAGATTAAAAATTGGGAATTAAGCACGACAAACGAAATCTTGTTAATTGAAAATTTTGTATATCCACAAATCACTTTGATAATAAACTGGCAAGTGCACGGCCTAAAAAAACTGAACTGGCAACTTGCTTTATTTTTTGATTTTCTTGCGAAAACAATAAAGCCTAACTGACCCTAAATTAATTGTTTATATAATAATCTCTGAAACGTTTCCTACTATAAAAAATTTAATTTATTTAAGCAGAAGTTAAGCATTAAGTGCGGAACAGAGTAAGTGCTGCAGTAAAAACAGCATTTTCAAAGTAATGTCAACAGAATACGTAGTTGTAATAGTCGTCGCAAGTGAAGTTTAAACGAGAAATTCGAAATTTTGAACGTTGTTGCGCTACAGAGCATTCGTCAGCTTCAGCTACTACTACAACTACTTTATTCTGTTCATGTTCCATTCAGCAGTATAGCACCGAAGAGTAATCTGAATATGCTTTTTGTATGAAATATTTTGCAATTCTTCGATCACAATTCAAAACTATCCATGACATTGTTTGATTCCTTTAATTTTGTTTTAAGTTCTTGGGGTTTTAATTAATAAAACTGATGAATTTTCCAATATCGTTGATTCCGCCGGTATGTTGTAGTTTTAAGCATGAAGATATGCTAGAACTACTTAAGAGCTTTGCATTCATTTTTGGCAGCGTATTTTAGTTAAGAAATTTTTGCAGTCTCTTAAGAACTACTTGGAACAGAGGCAAGTTTTACTTGGTTTATATTTATGTCAAGCTTGTGGACTAATTAAAGGTGATGTATAAGTCGTGACATTGAAGAACCTTTGCAAATTATCATTTTAGAGCCTTTTCAGTACCATTGTCTTTTTAATCAGTTCTTTATAAAAATATATGTAATATTTAGAATACTGTCAAATTGCTAATTACTTTTTAAGCTGAACTTTTTTTGTTGTATGTATTTTAAATTGTTTTTGGTTTTTGTTACAAGAACATAAGCTTACATATATAAGCGATTTGTATTTTCATTGCTCATACTGTTTTTTTTTTACTTTTGTTACATTTTGTTTTGACATTCTTTATAAAAAGTTTAAGTTTGCCCCATATTCAATTAGAAAAATACTTACGGGTACATTTATAACAAAAGTAAGGAAAACGTATATAAATTACACATTACTAAAATAACCGGTTTATTATACCAAAATAACCGGTTTATTCGATATTCGAAAAATGGAAATGTTTAAATATTCGACTTGCGCAAAACTTAAATAACCGGCTAAAACCGGTCGAATACTAACCGTTCGATCTCCCTAACTGGCAGCTTGTTATATCCGTTACTATATTGTTAACATATTGGCAACAATTAATTAGCTGAGTGATAGATCTTGAAGAAGAGAATAAGAATATGTAATGAAATGAAAAAGCACTAATGTCAACCAAAGCCATTTATTTATTGCCACAGATATATTCTGGGTCCTTGAGTGATTCTAAGTCAATATAACCCATGTTCGTCTGTCTGTCCGTCCGTTGAATTCACGCTCACTTTCGAACGACTTAAAAGAAAAGAACAATATTGATGCCAAATTGTTTCTAGTCCTCTTAAAGCCCTTATGACACTACATTTTTTATTCATTAATTGATATAGAATTGATAGAAAGAAACAGTTAATGCTAGAAAGAGCAAACTATAAAAAATGTAAACAAAGTTTTTTATTTTTTTTTTCACTTGTTGTGGTTTTGTTTCAGGGATGGCGTCGAGAATTTTTAAAATTGTACCAACAACCTTTAAAACTTGTACTTTTTTACCCTTATTGTACTAAAAGATTTTTTTAGCTTAAATTAATTTGATTTATGTTCTTAAAAAACACCAGAAAAAGGTATTATAAATCTTAGTTTTAAAAAATATCAACAAAAAAGTACAATTAAAACAACTTACCATCCCTGTTCTGTTAATTTTATTAAATGTTGCCAACTTTTTGTTTATGAGAAACATAAAAACCAAAAGCGGTAAAGCGCTGAATTTACCCATAAACCGCTGATTCAGCAACACTTTTAATATTTCAAGCTTGAAATGTCAATTTTAAGTTGAACAATTTTACATTTTTTTTTGACATAACTTCATTTTTTATCGATAACTTTAGTAAAATGTTTGACAGTTTGCCATTTACCTTAATACAGCTGAACCCTTCACACTTGATAAATTGTTCTATTACTTTATATTTGCACTGTTCACCAAAACTTGAACAATGCATTAAAAATGTAGTGTCATAAGGACTTAAGCAGTTTGGTTGGGATTAAAATCAAGCAAAATTGGTTTAGTAGGAAAAGATTTCTCAATCAATATAAACTAGCAAAAATAGTGTCGGAATTGATAAGATTATGCACAAATTCGTTGTATATGACAAGAAAACATACATATAAAGATATAAAATCTACTCACAAAAAACACTTAAGAACGCCTAAACCAGTAAAGAATAATGCCATTGTAACAAATTTTGATCTATTAGACCCCTTACACACTCGGCAAGTTACATGCGTAAGTCTCTTGCGCAACTCTAGGTTTATAAAATTCAGCGGTAAGGTCAGGGTAAGAAAACAAATTTTGAATAGATTGTACACGGCAAGTAACTTACACAACTAACTTGCCGAGTCTGAAAGGGGTCTAAAGGAAAATTGAAAATAATGTCGCTTAAGGGGTAAAGCTGATGATCCACACCATGCGTTCATGCGTATGATAATTTTTGTGCATTTTATGCGTTTCTAAATTCAAGTTACATGCAATGCGTTTAATGCGCCAAATTTGTTTTTTTATCAGCTGTAGTGCTAGTATGTTTAACAATTAAAAACAATTTTGCCAAAAATGGAGAGTGTAATTGACATTTTAATGGAATTTATTGAATAGAATTCATAGAGGAGTAAGCTTTTATTATAAAAATATTCGTGATTTTTCACGGCATCAATAAGTTTCAATTCATGGCATTTGTTAAAAAAAATAATAAAAACACAACAAAGATGACAATCAGAACATAAAAGTAATCTATAATGAGAATGGCAAATTTTGTTCGTGGTAAAATTGTGCTAAAAATTAATTTTAATTTATTTTATTCTTTAAAGTTTATAAAATCTTTATTACGAAAGCTTTTTCTCCTATTAAAAAACTTTTTTAATGCAAAAAAATAGTAATGAGTAATCCACCACACAAACATATTTATCGATAACATTGAAAATAAAATATGATTTGTCATCCATGGCCATCAATAACAGCTGACTTTTTTTCACCACACATGCGACGGATACAAAAGTAGAAAGTAACCCTACTTTCATGCGTTTATACGTCTATGCATTCTATGCGATTTGCTGTGTAACTTGTCATATACAATTACACAGATTCAACTTTTTTGTCAAATGCATAAAAAGGACAGACGCATAAACGCATGGTGTGGACCTTCAGCTTAAGGGTTCGAAATCTTTGTGTTTTTAAAGTTTATATTCATATTTCTTTAATATAAAATTTCATATAAAGAGGACTTGCTACATATAGTTACCGGCCGTGCTCGTCGAAATGAGGGTGGTTCTTTGCCCTTTGTAGTTAGACTATGGTTCGAACATACATTTAAATTTTAGGTAGCTGTTAATTCGAATAAATATGAAAATTTATAATAAACAAGTAAGAAAGTATAGTCGTTCAAGCCCGACCATAAGATACCCTTCACCACAGTATTAGAAAACACATGCTTATCTATGTTTATAAACTTCATAAAATCGGGTTGAAAGTTTGTGAGAGGCAGAAATTGCCCCCTACCTCCCCTTGTGGTCCTATTTTTGAAAAACTGTATATTATATGTGTCCATATAGATATGGATCTATCTATGGTTTAAATTTCATTAAAATCGGTTTGAGAGGCAGAAATTGCCTCCTACCTCCCCTTGTGGTCCTATTTTTGAAAAACTGTATATCTTACGTGTCCATATAGATATGGATCTATCTATGTTTTAAATTTCATTAAAATCGGTTTGAGAGGCAAAAAATTGCCCCTATCTCCCCTCGTGGTCCCATTATGGTTCTATCTATGTTTTATATTTCATTAAAATAGGTTTAATAGTTTCTGAGAGGAAGAAATTTCCCCATATCTTCCCTCGTGGTGCTACGATTTGGCCCATTGTCCTTGTGCCAAGAAGAACCCTTGTCCCAAATTTTATCAATTTATCTCCAAAATTGCGACCTGTACTTTGCGCACAAGGTTAGTTCGACTCAGAAAGTGCTTCTGAATCGATCGGCATACTTTATCGTGGGTATATATTATATTTGTGGTGTGGGTATAAAAATGTTACTCACCATTTTCTTTATTTTAGATTTAAAAATGGTTGAAATACTAACTCGCAAATAGTTTGAACTTTAAATCCATAAAATATTAAATATGAAATAGCCAAATTGCTCGTGAGGTTCGGTGTTTTGGGCAAAACAGAAGCCACATGGTAGCTACATGCTACATGGTAGCGTGCCGCAAAAAAAATTTAACAGTTTTGGTCACATTTAAGGGAAAAATTAAAAAAAAATGTCAAACATTTAAAAATGTATAAACTGCCGGCGGAGAACCGCCACGGAAAATAAGTTTTTCATTTATATTTTTCAAAATCAGCTGATTTGATCAAATGCAGCTATAGAGCTTGTTTTTACAAATAACGTCCTTGAAATATAAGAACAGGTTTTCACCTTCCCGTAAGGAGAAAAAGTCAGGGAAATGAGAAACCCTTGTTGGGTTTGCTTGTTGATTGTGGTAAAAATCTCAATTTATGGTGAGTGTGTTGTAAAAGAGTCTTGGTCAGACAATTGGCCTACATATAAAAGATACAAAAATAAAAACTAAATTTTAGATGTTTTATGCCAATAACATTTAAAGCAAGTTTTTTTTTTGCTATTTTTTTTTTAAATGAAATTTAATTAAAATTTAAGCAAAAAAAGAGAGACGCCAAGTTAAAATAATTTTGGTTTTAGTGTGAAATGTTTTTGTTTTTCTAATGTTCTTAAATATTTTTAAAGCTGCTGTCTGCGATTTATTATAAGAATTGAGGTGACCTTTAGCTTAGAAAATAGGAAAGATAGTGTTTAAGATTACTTGTTTACATAGATGTATTAAATATTTTTATGCCACTAAATTGTCACACGTCAAAATGATACAAATATTTTTTTAAGCTTTTAGTAAAGTCATCTTAGCTTGTAGCAAAGCAACTTTTTACAAATATATTTGCTGTTAAAAATCTGCATTTTATAATTTTATAAAAAGAAAGTTGTTTCAGTAGAATTTTGCAGCTCTAAAATCAAGTTTAAAATTATTTGTTTCATGATTTCTTCCAATTTTTTGTTTCAAAACAATTTTTGTTCTTACAATTGTCAATTAAAACGAAGAACTAATGAAAGAAGTTCATATTTTATATTGAAGTTTCTTTCCATTGTAATTTTTCAAGTTATATAACTTTATGTATTTATATTCTGTCGCCTTGCATTGTTTCTAAATTGCGCAATATTTTCTAATGAGTTTTAGGTCATAATAACATTTTACTTCTAATAGTTAAAACGAACTGAGTTTTTTTTTTTGTCATTTGTACTACTCACATTGTTAAGTTTATGTTGTTTCTGCACGACTTGTAATAATAATGAGCGTTAAGAGTGCAAACATTTTGTCTGTTATTTTCTCATTTATTCGCTTCATTAGCCGTTTTTTTTTTTCTTTAACATAAAATGTATTCTTTTGTAATCGTTTTTTAAACGAGTTTTTAATTGTCATTGCTTCCTAAGAAATCTCCAGCGCTACAGTCGGTATTTTAAGGTTCGATTGTTGTGCGTTGTGTTGGAAATCGAATATTCGAATAGGCCAGAATAAAATAAAACCAATTTTGAATCGCTGCAAGCGAAATTCTAGTCCCAATCTAGCCCCATGTCGATTTGTGAGAATCCATGGCAACATAACGTTCATTTTGAATATTTTTTTTACCGAATACCAATTGCTTTGCCTTCTACAAGCAAAAGGTTTTCGTGCAACTGGCAAAATCCGCGCAATCAGATCGGTAGGCTCAAGCCTGAAAAATTTCATTGGTTCGATTGGTCACTGCGGCTAAAAATTATGATCATATCGATCCGATAAAAATTTTAATGCGATTCGACATAAAACTAAAAATAGGGTGCCTGTGCACAAGTCAACCTTATTGCCAACTATAATTATATAGGTGGCGTTGACTTACATGATAATATTATAGTTAATTATCCGATTAAAATAAGAGGCAAGAAGTGCTGGTGGCCACATTACTTGCTTGGGCAGCGCCTGTGTAAATGCATGGTAATTGCAGGGCATGATTACTGACAAAAACCAACCAGAAGCCCATGAGTAAAATTAATTTTAAAAATTCAATTACAAAAACGCTGTTGCTATCCGCCGAATCAACAAACAACGAAATATCTTCGTCCAATGCAGAAATTGAAAGTGAAGAAGAGTTCATAAGCCGCCCAGTATCACTGCCCAAAGTAAATGGTATGCACATGTCTGTATGTGTCAAGCCCTGATATCGCCGCTGTGGGAAATTGCTTCGAGTCTAACCACAAAAATTTTAAATAACTTGCTTATTCATTAAATTAAAATGTTTAATAAATTGTTCAATCTTTTTATTTATCTTTAGGCTTAAACTCATAAAAAAAACTGACCCATTCGTACTTAAATTTTGAAGTTCGGTTTTGACTTTCTATCAGTGTAGCTTTTATATATGCCTTTTTTAGGTGATCCCCTTTCATTACGTGATCATTTCATTTTATTTCGTATCACAATATTTGATGTCACATAGAAAATTTGTTGCTCTAATTATCCCAGTGGTCGACATCTCGACCAGCAGTTTCCTCAGGGAGTCCTCGGCAAAAAAAAAGTTATAGAAGTTATTTTTAGCCGATTTCTAGCTAGCCATGCACATTTTATTAGAATATTCAACTATTTATGTAGCTTGGTACAATATGGGTTAAACAGGTTTGCATTATTTTAGTTAATTCTTTATAAATTTTTATATTTTGTGCAAAAAGTTGTGTGTTTCAATAGAAACATATCTCGTAACCCACGCTATTTTTAACAAAAAGTCGATCGTGCAGTTAATTTTTTCGAAAATAATACATTTTTCTTTTGGTTATTTATGCTTATAAATTCCTTATTTTCCCGTTGGGAAGAAATTTAAAGCAAAAGAAAGAAAGCTTAGAGCTCCTGAATCAATGAACTGATTTTATTAAGTTTTAACGGCATACGGCATACGGCAAATGTTTATTTATCTAAAGAACTTGAATAGTCTTGGTAAGATTGAATTGGCAGCTGCACAGCCCACTTGGGTCCAGCCATTAGTTCCCATTGTGCTACTATGATTCACTGTCTCCTGGCTGGCACCTCCCCTGTCCCCTGGCTGGCTTCGCGACATTTCCACTCAGCCAGGTGGTGACTTAAATAAATTAGTGGATCCAATTCGAAACAATGTCAGAGAGAAAAGTTTTTTCCTAAGGGTGCTTTGACTAAACAGTTGGTGTCTTAAGGTTCAAAATTCAATATGGTTATGGTAATAGCGTAATAGTAAGTCGCCTGAAATCAAATACAGTGTTGCCCATGAGTTTGGCTCAAACAGTTGTTTTGTATGGTTATGGTAATGTCACGTTTAATTGGAGCTTAAGGTGTCCAAATGTTAGGCAATGAGAGAAAAGACTCCTCTTCTTTGTCGACGAAGCAACTTCTACACACATCATTCTAAGGAAACCCTAGCTTCTGGCTGTGTCTCCCAATAGGCCAATTGCCAGTTATAACTGCAGTTACGTACCTGAAGATAAGTTTGACCAGTGCCCATGTTCTCTAACTCTCGCGTCGAGAAAGTTTTCGATTGAAATGCGTAAAATGAAACAAAAATGCCATAAAATGAAACAAACAGCTGTTTTTCTCACTTAACTGTGTCTGTAACTTTTTTTTGGCGAGTACAAGCTGTCACGTAAGGAAATTACTAGCCAATTTACAGAAAAAGTGTGTCTGTAACATTTTGGTGAGAAAAGTTCCCGCTTTGAACTGTCAAATAAACTCACGAATAAAAATGGGGCGAGAAAAAATTTTAACACTAAAAAACAATTAAAAATGCAAAATGCAAAGAATAATAATAATAATATTTTATTTTTCATTGTTTTATTATTTTGCTTTTAATATTTTTATAAAATATACGAATTTTTTCAAAACTGGCTTGCAAGCAACAAACATTAAAGTCGCACTTTACACAATTTGGTATATCCGACGGTTGTGTTTTCGCCGCCGTCGTTGAACAATTTTCAATTTAAGTAAATTTTGGTCGCCGTCAACGATATGTTTTACTGGCGTTCTGAACGTCTGCAATGTCACATCGGCTTCGAGTGCAATATAATGACATTTATAACGTAACGACGTAATCTCTTTTGATAGTTTTCGACATGAGTTACAGTGCCACATTTTTCTCACTTTTCGAGAAACGATGGAATATTTTGTTTCACATCTTTTCGATGCAAGAAGTTCACACTAAAGTTACAGAACATGGGTACAGCTTTAAATTTAGTCCAAATACAAAACAAACTAGGTTTCTTTAAACCTGGTATAACCAAACTTGTCGAAGCTACTTCATTACGAAACGTGTGTGAAGATAAATATGAAAAGTAAAATTAATTTTTTTAAATATCACATGAGATAAAAAATATCGCATGCAATAAAAGAATATTATAAAAAAAATTCGAAATTTCAAAGTTTTTATGAAAATCAATCATCTTCATCAAAGTTATATATGACGTTCTAATTTTTATTTACCATTAAAAACTAACTGGATATTTTATTAGTCTTTTTATATTAAAATTTATGATTTTTGAAAAAATATGACTTGGACGGAAAAACTTATGAATGAGTTCCGTGAGGGATATGTCCACTGTGTCCAAGTCCTTCGATCTCAGGTAATCAAACAGTGGCTATATCCCTCACAGAGCACTTTCCTGAGAATTTCTCTCTAAGTCAAATTTTCAAAAATATAAAAAAATCTTCACAAATACAATTTGATTATTGTATCCTTCCATAGTCCGTAGTCTTCATTTTCTATTAGACTAATAAAATATCAAATTAGTTTTTAATGTTACATAAAAATGATTGATTTTTCATAAAATCTATATAATTTCTTGTAAATAGTCATATATTCTTGATAATATTATTTTATCGCATGCGATATTTTTTTAATATACTTTTTTATCTCATGCGGTATTTAAAAAAATGAATTTAACTTTTCATATTTATCTTGACACACGTCATTATCAATACACATCAATTGTCAAAAGGTGGAAGCTAAAATAACAGGGGACGTAACGACTTCAATATTCTCTACAAATTGCTGGCCTAACACGAAAAGGCTCTAAGCAGCGTTCGAAAATAAACAGTACATTATTTAACGTTCGGCTCACACACCCAAGAACGATATCTATTTTTTTAGTGATTGTGTAATAATACACAACCCTTAATACCGTTCGTAACTATTTTCAAGAAAGAACAGAACATTATATAATGTTCGGTTCTTCATTAAAAAACAGAACAATTGTAGTGATACTGTAGAAAAACATTATATTTTAATGTTTTTTTCGTGTGTGCATTTTGTATTTGTAAAAAATTTTTGTTTTTTTTTTACCAGCCAAAAGGGACGAACATTAATGAGCCGAACCGAACACATCGAAGTTTGTGGATTTTCAAAAAAAACCGAACGGAATTAAATGTTCTCATCTTTTGTTGTGTGTGATAAAAACAGTATTATTTTTGTGTTCGAAAGATGACTAACAGGGAAACGTTATTTTTTTTAATGATTTTCTACACAAACAGTATTAGCGTTTGTGTTTTCCACAAATCTACCGAACCGAACATTAAGAAACGATATTTAGTGTTTATTTTCGAACACTGGCTCTAAGTCCACTTTTTTACAAATTGAGATAATAATTCACTTATGTGCAATAAACAAAAATTGATTGATTACAAAGAAAAAATTACAGTTATTTCGTTCTTTGTTGTTGGTTTGTAGTGATGAGCAAAAGCGCTTAATCCAATTTATCACAAGAAAAAGCTCTAAGTGAAATTACAAAAAAAAAAAAAAAATTGCGTTTACAGAATTCAAAAATGTTTTATGCAAAAAAAGACTTTGATTGTTTTTTGTCTCTACTGTAAAATTTTTAAATATGGACTTAGAGCCTTTGCGTATTAAGCCGCCGAAATGTATTCTTGTATATCTGCAGATAAGTCGAGAGTTAGCGAAGCGCACCGGGCTTATCTTGTTTAATATATTGTATTGAAACGAATATTCTCGTATGGCTTGAATAAAATTCCTCATAAAAACAGATTTGTTAACATTGTTTTTAACGGTTAATCGAAAAATCTTACATTTCTTTTGAGTGTTTTTCTTAACCCTAGAACGTCATATTTCGTCGAATCGATGACGCATGTTTTTATTTCGTATTTCTTTTTCTGTATTTGTGTTCTTTTTAAGCTGGTTTTTTCATATGGCTGCATACGCTTGGTATGTGCGCATGTATATCTATCTACGCATTGGCTAAAGAGGTTTTTCGTTGCATATGCGTCATCGAAACGACGAAGTATGATTTTTGTGTAACTTTTACTATGAATTTTCAGTGCATATTTTTTCAGTTAGTCTTTTAGCCTTTGTGTTTTTTTTATAATAGCAAATAGAACAGGTAAGACCGATAGAGAAATTACAGATACATATGCGTATTTTGTTCTGCGTCTAAACGACGAATGACCTAATTAGTGTGCTTAAAATGCAAAAAGCCTATGTGCACAATATAGAACTTTGTGCTTTTTGCTCAAATTAAAGACTAAACCTTCTGAAACCCTTACCATTTTTTTTGTTTAATAGGTTAATTTTATGATTTTTAATAGATTGTTTATTTTTAAGTCAACTATTTTACGTCATAAAAATAAGTATGATTTTCTAGGGTTAAACAATTTTTTAATTTAAATAAAAAACTCGCTTGACTAAACCCAAAATGTAGTTTTTAAAGGTCAGTTTTTCCCATTTGCTTTAAGTCTTTTCTCTGGCAAAGTTGATACTAAATAGGAAATTACATAACTTTTTTAAATGTTCTTTGTTTTTTAAGTTTGTTTATGTTTTTAATGGATGTGAAACCCATAAATGTTATTTCTTATGTTAATGTTTTGATGTTTTGTTTTTTTATTTCAATTACATAATTCTGCTGTAAAAGGAACAAGAAAGTCTGGGCCTTGTAAAGAAAACAAAGAAAAATTGTAAATTAATGTTATTTTTTTTTTGCTTGAAAACTATTTTCATTTTCACACTGTATAAAACCAAGTTACTGGGCCATTCTCAGTAATCCGATATAAATTATGCTGCATGATAATTCATGTTGCAACTACAAAAATATTCAATACGTTTTCTTGTGGTTCATTCAACGTTTTACAGTTATGACTGCTTCAACACGATTAATTTTTTTTTTTATTTGTAAATGATATCGTTTTGTTTTATTGTATTAAAAATATTTTGTTTAGGTTTTATTTCGATTTTCATGTTTGGCTGGTTTATGTACTTTTTTTTTATCTTTTATTACAAATTTTCACTTTTTAAAAGCTCTACATTAATGGAGTGCATTATTGTTTGTTTATTTTAATGGCATATTGCTTAAGATTTAATTACTTTCAATTATTTTGTTAAAAAGTAAGAGATGAATGAACAAAGTTAAAACTTCTATTAGATAAAGAAAAAATAAATTTCAACATGCTCTTGTTTGTGGTCATAGTCTTGCAATTTAAGTTAATTCATTGTATTAATTAAAAGATTATTTGATGTTATTAAACTAAAGTAATTTTGAAATATTTGTTTGAAAAATAGTATTTTGATCTACTAATTGCACAGTGCACATTGGGGCAGTAACATAATTTCAGCCTTCCTCTTTAGATCTATTCAGTATATTATTGTCCCTTTTAGTTCTTTTAGTTAAGGCCGCGTCACATAAAATACTTTATGCGTCGCCTTTTTGAACTCACAATTAAGTTGATATAGAGGTTTTCTTCGGAGCTTTGTCCTATATCGAACGTTTCCGTTAACGCATAGTACTGAAGTTGGGCAAATTATAACATACGTCAGTTTGTTTCTGATATCTTTTATTTTAATTTTTTTTGTGCTGTGTATCGTCAAAAATTAAATTAAATTTAAAATAAAACAAAAATAATTAAAATTCTCCCTTTTTCGATAAAATATCCGTCAATAAAGTGTTCATTGTGTGCCACAACTCCGTTGTAACGTTAGTGTCAGTTGAAAAAAACGACGTATTCTATGTGACTAGACCTTTATGTGCAATTCAAATATTCATTATTTTGAAAGAATTGGATTAGAATTTTAAAAAGTATCGTAAATTAGGTGCAAGCATCCTGGTTATTAATGCAAGACAGTAAAAAAAAGAGAAATCAATTTTGGCTAAAAGTAACCTAAGCGGCAACGCTGGATACACCCTCTTGATTCTGTGGCCGAAAGGTAACCAAAATCGATTGCAATCGAACGGGTATATAAATCGGCAAAGGTAAAATAGTTTTCTCTTTATCCCATTTTAAATGTACATATTTGCTTACAGAAGTGCACAATATATATTTTATTAAAATCTGATTTATATTTTCGCAGGTAAATATAAGCGTTCAAATTTACTACTAGCGTATATGCAAGACACAAAATATAAAAACACATACTAAACTAGCGCCGTCACGTGCTTGTAAATAGGACGTTATTTGTCCTGATATAAAGGGCTTTCTCCAAATATTTCATGATGTATTAAGTGATTGGCACAAGCTTTTACTTTGTTGAGGAGGTGAGTCTCACATCATGGCAATGGATCTACTTCTTAAATCTAAGAGGGGCAAAAGGGTAAATTCGGTAACCTGTTAAATCTAAAACTAAAAGAGATAATAAAAATTTAATACTTATCTTTGTTTGTTCATTGAAAAACAAAGCGGGCCGGTGTCTGGTACTTTTTTATATCCGGCCATTTAAGGGAGTATTTAAGTACTTTTTTGACACCCCATCTTATCTAAAAAATAAAAACAAATTTGGTACTTTTACGAAATTTGAACGTTAAAGTGGCTAAAATCGTACATATTTTTGGTAATTTTTTCTTTTACTTTTCCACGCTGCATCTAGTAATTTTCGAATTTCTGTAATATTTAACTTAGAAAAATAAAATTATAGGTGCAGGGTCCTAAGTGAATGAAAACCTTTAAGATAAAAAATGTTGACACTTTTTTCATCTTCAATTACTTTTCGAATTTTCATAAGATCATAAGATTAAACATGCATGGTCCTTAGTAAATAAGAATCTGCGAGGGGAAGCTTTTTGGTACTTTTTCGTTATTTAACTTGTACTATTTTTATAACATATAACATAACATTTAACATTCAAGGTTCTGAGTAAAGACAATCTATAAGAGGGAACTTTAAGGTAGTATTTTTTTTCTTCAATTGTTTCTTTTTGACTTTCCGTTTATATTGGTTCTGAGTAGAAGAGAATATATACAAGGTTGGTACTTTTTCGTTCTTTAACTGGTACTTTTTTAATTTACCTTAAAACATAAAATTCAGTATTCAGAGTCCAGAGTGATTAAGAAACTAACTATAAGAGGATTTTTATGCTTCTTGGTTTGTGAAAAACTTTTAATGTGACTAAAGCCTGCGTCCCAAACAATATTTTTGTCGGGACACAATTTTTTTTATATTAAGTTTGACGTCTAACGCTTGAGAGAGAGATAAATTATTTTGCTCGGCAAGTTTTTCTTGAATTGGTTTAATTTAAGTTTTTTTTTCAGAACAAAACATGAAAGTTGAAATAAATGTTTTGTTGCTGAATAATTTAAAAAAAGAATTATATAATTAAAAATGGTAATATAAATTTTTTCTGGGATCACACTATTAAAGTTTTCTTTCAGAAAGTCTGAGTTTATTGACGTGGGGGGAAGAGAACACGCTTTTATTCTCTCCTCTCTCACCCATAAACTCAGACTTTCTGAAAGAAAACTTTCATAGTGTGAAAGCTGACTTGCCTTTTTTCGTCAATTTACTTTAACACACTTTTAGAAAACAATTCGAAATAAGTAGTTTGCTAGTTGTGCTGCCATTTTGTATAATTGTTTACATCTATAGAACATATGGCAGCTTTTTTGCCGAACAAATTTTCCGAAGTGGGTGAATCGTTCTGTAGAACACTCTAAATAAGAATGCCGTTTAACTTGTGTAATATAGGTTTTTATACTCTACACTATTATGAGTATGTGCTAAGGTTAAAAATGCTAGCAAATGTTAGTGGTAGACTAGGCCTGCCATACGTCCTGGTTTTCCAGGATTGTCCTGGTCTTATACTACTTGTCCTGGTGTCCTGGTCCACTATTAAATTGTCCTGGTTTTTTGTACAGGTCAAGACAAACAAATTAGTTTTTTGCTTTAGTTGTTAACAAAGGTTAAGATTTCTGTTAAAAGACTGCTAACATAAGGCAATTGTATAAAGAACTTGAATTAAATTCAAATGTTATCTGGTGTAAAGCTGGTAAAAGCTTTCAATAATATTAGATAACAGTCAATCCTCTTTTAAATTTTGTTTTAACTAATGGCTGTAAAAAGTTATACCGTATAAACAACTTTTATAAGTAATCGAAAACCGATAGCAAATTGCTTTCTCTAAGGCAGCCCATACACGTTTCAATTCAACTGAGTCGGTCGTTGTCCAAATCAAAGCGTGTATGGCTTTTTCAATTGATTAATTTGACAGTTGTCCAGTTGGTTTAAGAAAAATCAAAAGAGTTTAATTTTTTTTCAAGTTGAGTACTTATACCATGTTCACACGGACAGCAATATTCGTGTTTCGCTCTCTTATTCCTGTTTCGCGCCCCAAACATGATTGAAACGACTTGTTTCTCCATACAAAATTTTGAGAGCGAAACAGGTCGTTTCATGTTGAAACAGGCTGCGAAACAGGAAAATGTACTATCATCTCCAATTTTGATAACAGTTATCGTTAGTTTATCTGAACTAACTCTCAAAAAAAAAAAAATCAAAACAAAATAAAAATTGATGTTTAATAAAATAAAGTGATAATAATAACATAATACTATTAATAAAAGTATTAAATAATATATTTCTATGTTTTATTTACTTTTTTTTATCTATTTTAAAAAGGATCACACGAACAACACAAAAAAATATGTCAAAATTAAACAAGAACCAGTGTGACCACAACTAAAAAAAAATTGGATGCTAAATGGGGATTAAAACAATGCTAAAAATGCTAAAAATAAAATTTGAAAATGCTAAAAAAAATGCTAAATTTTCTTAAATGTTTGCATCATTTTAATGAATGAATTATACATTAATTTACCTGAAATATTATATTTCTTTAAAATAAAATGAAGTTTATATACTAAATACTAAAATTATATACATACATATTTGTATTTAATAAAAACAATTTAGTAGTTTGACAAAAGTTAGCGATTTTTTAACCAAAAAAAACAAGGTCCTCAAAATATTACATGACAAACGCTTAAAGCCCTAACCTGCAGTTTGCAAAATATGTAACATTGTCAACTGTCAAAAAAACTGTTAAGGTGCAACCATAATGTGCTTAAGTTGGCTAAAGCAAATGTGCGAATACATGTAAATCATATGAGGCAAACTATATTGAACTTAAAGACCATTTTTGTTAAGTTTTTTGAAACTGGCATTTGCTTAAGCAAAGTGCGAAACTGATTGCACATTCCGTACGGAATCAAATGTTTTTTGATTTTGTTTTCTTTTTAATACTTTTGAGAGACGTTTTGTTAATTTTTGACAGTAGGTTAAGCAAAGCTATGCATATTTTGGTTGGGTCTTTAGGTTTAACAAGAAAAGTAGAAGACAAATAAATTATAAACAGTTTAAGGCGATTAATAAATTTATTATTTTAAATATTTTTTTGTAAAATTTTCAAATTGTTAGATAGGGTTTTTTGCGTTTTAGGTAACGATAAACATACATATCTGTGGCAATAAATAATAATGGCTTAAGTCGAAATTTCGTGTTTTGAGATATTAAGGGTTTTGTCTAAAATGAATTGTGTGTTGTATTGTGAAAGTTAAAATATTGATGCGTATAGTTTTATTAATAATGACATTTTATACTTGAAATTTAGCTGCGTCATAGATCTTGAAGAAGGTAATAAGAATATGTAATAAAATTAAAGAAACTTAAGTCAACTTATTATTTATTGCCCCAGATATATATTATTAAATACAAAATATTAGTTAAAACAAAAATTATCAGTAAGTTTAATTACACATTAAACACACCATTATATGAATAGTTTTCCTTAATTTCCAAAGTGTTGATCAAAATACCATTAGAATATGACCGGTTTACTTCATATTCTAAACACCTTTCCAATATTCAATAGTTGAACTTTGGTTTATCAATTCGTATGCATTCAGCTTTTGCCATTGCCGTTCTAAAACCGTTATTTCTTCTGTAATAAAATCTACCATTTCTGCTTTAATTTTTTATTTTTGGTGCTTACAGGGTTGCTATTATTATACATTTGTATAGACGTATAAATTACAAAATACAATTATAGAGATTGACAGAAGTTATAAGTCATTTTGTAAAATAGCAATATATAAAATTTTTAAGACTAAAAAATGCTAAATAATGCTAAAAAAATGTTTCAAAAATGCTGAAAATAATGCTAAATGCTATTTGAAAAATTCGCTGCTAAATCTAAATAAATAATGCTAAATTTAGCAGTGAAAATGCTAAAAGGGTCACACTGACAAAAACGAATCGTATGAACAGAATGTTTGGCAATCTAGTTTCAGAGAGCGAAACCAGTGGTTTATATCGTCGTATGAACATAGCATTAGTCTGCTAAATGGACAAAGGAAAGAAACTTGTTAAAGACTGAAACACTGCAGAGTATTATGCAATGTAAGTTTGATTTTAATATGACATGCTACCTGTTTTATAACTATATCAAAGACCGAATTGAAGTTCTAGAAAAAGTGCAATCTTCTGAAATTTATTTTAGTTTAGAACATTTTGAGCTCAACTTTTTATTATTTTTCATCATTTTTATGTACATGAAGTACACGTTCATTTTTTTCTATATATTGTTGGATTTAAAAACAAAAACTGGATGGCTTTTAAATATCGTAACCTAAATACTAAACTGTAACAACTCAAAATTCTAAAATTTTCTTTCAGGAGAGCCAAAAAACAGTTTATGTAAAAATGGTGATAATATTTAAAAAAAAAATTTGTTCCCTTATTAAAAAGTCTAATTTGAAAAAAGTTTTGCAATGCCTTATGAGAATTAATTTATGGAAAAAAGTCATTTTTGTGTACTGGTTGATAGGTTCAAACATCTGGCAGCACTATGCTAGACCCACCCTTGACCCAAAATCATTTCCAGAGTCGATGTCCCCCCATTTTGTAGGATAACTTTCTGCACAGAAGAAATTCTCGTCAATAATAAGTAATAAGGTGGATTCTTAACTTTCTTATTTAAAGTCTGAGTGGTATTTGTGTAACATTATAATGCAGTTATTTTCGGTTAATTTAGCCCCGCTAAATTGAGTTTCCCGTTTAATTGCACTAATGATCATGGAAATAAATCATTCAGTATAACTGTCTATTTAAAAATACCCGTTTAGTTGAGTTTTGTTTAATTGCGTCACTCGCTTAATTATTTCGCAAAATTAGACCGCATTGCAAAAAAACAAGAGCAAATGTTTCGGTTAATTGTTTCCGTCTACTTAATGGGCTTTTGCCTCCACAAACGTAAACAAATTATTTTGCGGCAAGCAAGTGGTACGATAAACGTACCTGATTTTTATTTTGTTTTAAAAAACTTAAACCATTTTTTAACTTAATAAATAAAGAAATGAGTCTTATTTTCTATCTACACATGGGTGTTTCGCTTTATTGCACATCTTGCTCAATTAAGCGATAACCGATTTTATTGCGTCGGCGATTCAATTAACCGAGTAATGCTTAATTGAGTTCCCGTTTAATTGCGTCAAAAGTCGTGCATATTAAGAAACTCAATTAAGCGGAAATAACTGTACGTACTTTATTGTTTTATAATTTTTAATAGACAATCCCTTGAAAATGTGGACAAACAATCGACGAAACGTCGGCAACAAAAAATCTTAATTATAAATTGAATTTTGTTTACCTTGAAGAAATAAAGGGCCCATTAGCTTGACAAAAATAACATCCATCAGAGGAGACTTCTTGGTACTTTTTTTTTTTAATTGGTACTGTCTGATTTATTTTATATATCGAACCATAATCATAACATAAAATTATGTCGCTTAAGCTTTTGTTGCGGTAAGGGCTCGATATTATTGTAATTTAAAATTTTTCACTACTTTCGCTTAAATAAATAAATTCAGATTTAAAACAAAAAATAGTTTATGCAAAACGTCAATTTACATACATATATTAATTTATTTTTTATAATTAACTATTTCAACATATTCATCGTGAAAGAATGTGTAATTTTAATGTATTTCATTAAAAGAGCAAATATGAAATTAAATTGAATAAAATATTTAATTCAAATTGTGCAGGTACAACATTAAAAGTCGTGTGTCTAATTTGAAACCGAAATTATTAAAAATTTAAAAAAAATGCCATAATAATTGTTATGCAAACGTACTTTTTTGTATGTATCTATTTATTGTTTTATTTTCAAATATTTCACATTATTGTTTCTTTTTTTTTTAATTATAGTAAACAAAATTATTTCTGCCTTGTTTATACTTTTCATTTTATGACATTTTTAACTTTGATCTGCAGAACATGACTGGAGGCAAGTTTGTCATAATTTTGTTGTTTGGTATTATTGTTTTTTTTTTTTTTTTTTAACAAAATGCGGTTTAATGTCTTTTTTGTTGTTTAATGTTTTATTTACTTTACATAATCTTTTTTTTAGAGTCTAATAAAAAATGTCACAAATTTAAATTAATTTAAATAGATTTAGCATGTTGGTTTTTATGGGATTTGTGTTCGTGTTAAAATGTCGTGACATTTATGACTCACAGGGATTATGTCAGGTAATACAGCAAATAAAAGTTTTTGTCAAAATTTTCATTGTCTTTATGGGCTAAAATATGTGCGTAATAAGAGATTGTTTTTAAAGAAAGCCTATACTTTAGAAGTAATAATTTTTAAATTGTACATATCGCACACTTAATCATAAACAGTCGCAACTCCAAATTCAAAAATGTTTAGAGGAGGCAGAAAACTGGCTTTAAAAATATGGTTTCGAGTTTTTAATTAAAATGAGTATCACAAATGAGGGGCTTAGAGCACAAGGGGTTTAAGTGCCTTTTTCTAAAATTTAGTTTACATATGGAATTATAGGTAAAGTTCGGAGAAGTTGGTCAAAGCACAAGAGGTGAATGTAGGATTCTCATCCGGACGCTTGATATAGTGAACAATTCAAACACTTGACATTAAAATACCTGCTTCGCTTGGAGCACAAGCGAAACAACCGCTTCTGTCTCATTATTTCAAATAAGTCACTTGAACCCCTTGTGCTTTATGCCCCTCAAATTTAAAAGAAGAAAACTTAAAAAAGACAGTGACGCAAATGAAATTTTCATGGTCTTTATAGATTTGATTTTGGAACTGTGCCAATCTTCTAAAACTCCAGCGTCGAGAAACTTTTCGTTTGACATGTAAAAAATGTAAGAAAAATTTCAGAAATTGAAACAAACAACTGTTTGTCTCACTCAATTTTTGGCGAGAAAAAGCTGTCACGTAAGGAAATTACTCGCCATATTACAGAAAAAGTGTGCCTGTAATATTTTTTTTGGAAAAGTTTCCTCTTTCAACTGTCAAATAAACTCACAAACAGTATTCGAAAATAAACAGTACATTATTCAGCTTTAGGCTCACATACCCAAGAATGATATTTTTTTTTTAGTAGTTGTGTAGACGAACACAACCCATAATACAGTTCGTAACTATTTTCAAGAAAGAGCCGAACATTATATTAGTGGTATTCACACTGAAATTGTTAATTTGTTACTCGGTAGTTTGTTAATTTGTTAAAGTTACCAACTGTGAACGACCCCCTTTTTAAAACTTTGTTAGTCTGGTAACTTTCGTAGTAAAACAACTGATTTATTGTTCTGAAACAATTTATTATTCTGGAAAAAATAAAACATGCCACGAGAAAGAGAAAAAAAAAACAATTGTCAACCATTTAATTACTCACCCTACAAGAAATGAATGAGCGAGTAGTCACATTTTTCATTTTGTTGTTAAGAAAATGATAGAAAGAAATGACCGAAATAAAGTTTTCGGTCAGATTCGGTCATTTTTTTCTGTCATTTTCTTAACACCAAAATGAAAAATGTGACAACTCGCTTATTCATGAGTTACCAACTAACAACTATTTTATCAGGGGTGCCGTGTCGTTAATTTGTTAAATGTTAATACGGTAGCGCATAAAATATACAAAAACAAAATGCGTGTAAAAAAGGAACGATTAACGACTAACAAACTAACAAGCTCGGTGTGAATTCCGCTACTGTTTTCTGTTCTTCGTTAAAAAACAGAACAATTGTAGTGATCTGTAGACAAACATTATATTTTAATGTTCTATAATGTTTCTTTTTTTACATTGATAAAGAAATGAACGACGACCGCAGCACGAACAGCTTGTGTGTGTATTGTGTACATGTTTTGTTTGTGTAAACCCTGCAAATAATAGGACCAGTCCAAACACGCGTGTACAGAGTAGTCCACAAGGGACCAGGACTAGTCGAAAACTAACCCAAATGTATGGAAAAAACCTGGTCTATTTAACATTACGATGTCCTAGGAGAGGACCATATAACCCACCTTTGGACCACTATGGAGTAGTTTTAAAACTACTCCATGGTATACACAAGAGGATTAGTTATGAAGTCGTTTAAAAACGAAAGCACGTCGTTAAAAAGCGAAGACATGTCGTCTCACTACAAACACTTTTTAACAATGACATGGTCCATGCTTGCATTACATCGGACCAGTCCATGGAGTAGTCCATTTTATCAAAATGGATCAGGCGGTCCAATTTTATTTGTAGGGAAATTATTTTGCGGGCTTTTTGTTTGTTTTTTTCGTTTGTGTATTTTGTTTTTGTAAAAAATGTTTGGTCGAACATTAATGAGCCGAACCGAACACAATGAAGTTTGTGGTTTAAAAAAAAAAAAAACCGAACGGAATTAAATATTCTTATCTTTTGTTGAGTTTGATAAAAACAGTATTATTTTAGTGTTCGAAACACAGAGCACACAGAGGTGTCACGAGACAGAAAATATTGAGTTTTTATCTGTCTTTTTCTTCGAAAGCTGCCCTTTTTGCATTTTTTGTTTTGATCAGGCAGTTTGTGTTGATAGTACCGGCCTGTTTTTACACATTTCCACTGTACTACCAAAAAACGTTTTCTTTCTCTTTCTTCGAAAGCTGCCCTCGCAACTGATTTAGGCATTTTGTATAAGTCTCTTTTATCATCTTTGTTTGCTTTGAGTTGCGACTGTTTATGATTTAGTGTGCGATATGTATGTACAATATGAAATTTGGAGATATTTGGAAAAAAATCTAACAAGTTTTTTCCATTCGTGTCTTACAGAGGGAAATTAAATGCTTCATCAACGAAATTTTGCCTTATAAATGCAAAATGGTTATGAAACTTTCGACATAAAAAGAGTTTGGGATAATATAAAACACCTAAAGAATTTTGAGATAAGTTTTAATCAAACGCATTAATACTGCAAATGTAAAAATTTTCAATTATTTTTGTGCTTATATAATCATCAGGGACATAGACTTAAAAAATTTAAACTTAAAGTGGCAAAACAACGTAAAAATACTTTTTGTAAACATAAATTTGTGATAATTTTTTTTTTTTTTTATTTCTTAAAGGAGCGTATAGACGACATGTTTTTGTCTTCTGACATGTCCAATTTCCCACTGCAAACATACATTTACATACATACATACCTTTTTAACTTTGCTTCTGTAAAAGTCAGACGCAAAGTCATCTGACAAAATTTCAATTAGAGCGTGCTCTATTTTCTTCTGACAAACCATCTGACATCAGAAATCTATGCCGAGAAGAAACTGGCAGCGGCGTCAACTATTGACGGAATCATTAGCCGGCAGAAGTTAATATTTTACAATACCAAGATATGTATGCTCATCTCACCATTGAATATAATTTATGTAAATATATACAAAAAAACCGTTTCATTATAAAATTCTAAATTGGTATCTTTAAAATAAAAGAAAAACAATGTTAAGATGGCTAAATTATTTTACGGCGCAAATAAATATTTTCGTGGCGGCAGCAAGCTATTTTGAAACCGAGAACTACTTTGGTTTCTGCAATAACAATGCGAAAAAAAACAGAGACAATGTCAGAAGCAAATTACATGTACGTTTGTGACCGAATATTATAAACCTTATGTAAAACAGCAATTTTGACAGACATTCACAATTACATGTGACTGGAAAATTTGACATGTAAGATGACAAATACATGTCGTGTACGGGCGCCTTAAGCCTAGTACTCTGTTCAAATTTGTGAAAAATGTTGAGCAACATTGATTATTCCACACGAAAATTTTGGCATTTATCAATGTTACCAATCTTGCGAGTTTGTACAATTTGACGTTTTTATTCCTTCAAAGTATGCTACACTGTTTCGTGTATGTAAACAAACGCCACATGTATATTACTAAAGTTATTTTTTTTAATAAAAAATTTAATAAAAAAAGTTAATACGGATAAAAAACTGTTACCGATTGTGTTATTTTAATTTTTTATTTCTTTTTTAAATATTAAGTTCATACTTTTTTGCTTTTGCTTAAAATTCCACGTGAAACAAAGGCAGCTTACATTATTTCGCGGTTGTAAAAAAAATGTTGCCAGAAACATTTCGGTACTTTTTCACAAAATAGACAGAGTACAACTCCATCAACATTATTTCATAGATATTCCTCACAAGTTTTTTTCATATGCATTTTGACAGCACTTCACGTGAAATGTTGAACAGAGTACCAGGCTTTAAGCAAAAGTCGGCCTTGTGTGGTGTAAAAATGGGAATTTTAAGTACTTCATATTGAACCGATTTAGACTGCAATATTCAAATAGTAGTGCTAAAAAAGCAGTAAGAATGCTAAATTTGGCTATGCCGAATCCTTGATACCCCCCCAACGAAAGTTCGAATTTTTATGGAGTTGGCCTTTTATGGGGCCTATGGTCAACTATAGACCAATCTAGAAAGTGAGCGTGAATTCAACATACGGACATGGGTAAGTGGTCTTAGAATTACTCAAGGACCTAGAATATATATACTTTATGGGTTTTTAGACGAATATTGAAAAAGTTTTACACGGAATGACAACTTAAGTGTACTTTTATTTACCACTAGTGGTGGAGGGTATAAGTAAAAAGGGATTTTCTTAACGAATAAATAAATAGAATTTTATAAAACGTATAAACCGACTTGAATAGTTTGCAGCGAATAGATTTATAAAAGGGAGTTGCTAAGCCTTCAACAACATAAATAATACACTTATGTATTTATTAATGTTTTAATCTACTATACTACTAGGGTGTTCATTCGATTAATTCTTGTTCGATTAATTGAACAATTTTGGACGATAAATTGTCCGAATAATTCAAAACTGCTCATTTCAATTAAAGGATTAATCGAAGAATTTATACCGATTAATCGAATAATAATAATTTATATGTGGCTCCTCAGTTAAATTAATAATTTTTTTAAAGTTTAAATTCGCATAAACAAACCAAATGTATGTGTCCTTTGGAATTAAAAAAAAAACATGTTTAGTGAGTAATTCAGCTTATTTTTTTGTTAAATTTCTTCAACACAATTTAAAAATTCATTTCGCAAAAGAATAAACGACAAAGGTATGTTAACTTAAAGGTTTATAGTTAATTTTTCGGGTATGTTCTAGAAATTTAAATTAACAGCCAGCCCACGATGTCACACGTTAACGTTCGCATAGAAAATAACATTTAAAACAAATACAAATTTTAGAAATTGTTTTTGTTTTAAATGTAATTTTCTATGCGAACGTTTACGTGTGACATCGTGGGATTGGCTGTAAGTGAAATTGAAATCGAACGATAATTTAAATTCAATTGTTTACAAAATGACTGTAGTTTTTTGTGGCTTTAAGTGTTGTTCTTGCTAACATAACAGATCCTTAAAGAATGCAGTAGATAAAATGGAATAGTTTTATGAACTTTCATTACTGGGTCGTTTTAAAAATGCTTAATGTACACAGAAAAAATTATTGCCGAATTATTTTCAAACAAACGCTTGTTTGAAAATTTTTTTGATTTCTACAAATTTTTTTACTGATTCAATCAATATTTTTGTTTGATTTTTATTTAACCAACAAAAATGTGGACAACTCTTCAAAAATTTAATAAGCGCGCTATTGGTTTGAAGTTTTCATAATTTTGTGTCAAATATTTAACGCTCTTTAATGTAGTCGTCTTTTTGCATTTTTTTATTGATTGTAAGCAACACTTCTTTATGTGAAATATAATAACTACAACAAAAAACACATGCAGTCTATTTTTGGACGCTTTAAAAAAGTACAGCAATAAGAAAAATGTTAAAATAGCGTGACGAGGTTTGTAGTAAAAAAACAAAAAAAACAATAGCAGGTAAAAAAAACCTTTCATTTTTTTTAAACAACAGAAAAAACACATTATAAGAAACAAAAAAAATTTTTGGTTGGTTTCAAAGTTGGTAAAAAAAAAACAAAATCCCGTATTCAATTTTTTCAAATAGTTTGTTTAAATACATCAAATACAAAAATAGAATGATGGCGGAAAACATATCGAGTCGGTCTGCCGTTTTTGTGAGTGATGAAGAAAAACACTGTGAGTATAAATATGACTTCGTTCAAAAATTATTCCAACAAAAAATTGTGTATCAAAGCCAGCCGGCCGCTCTGCTCTGCTTCATCTTCGCCAACAGTGCTTGCTTGTGTGCGCGTCATTGCTTGTCCCAAAACTTTTTTGTTTGATTCAGCAAAAATATTTGTTTGAAATTTATATGAATTTCAGTAAACTTTTTGTTTGATTCTGTAAAATTATTTGTTTGAAAAAATCGGCGTTTTTTTTTCAATAAACACAATGCAAATAAATTGTTTGAATATGCGAATTTGTTTGTAGGACCGATTTTAGACAAAAAATTGTTTGATTCTACAAATTTTTTGTTTGAATTGGAAAAATAATTTTTTCTGTGTAACAGGTCTCCAAAAATTTATTAATGTAGATGTTCTTTAATAACTTCACTAATCTACCACTTACACAGAGACCATAACATACTACTTGAAGAAGCTGCTCCATCAAAAAAGAGGCTACAAGTGGTCCAATGAATAAATATTTCAAACAAGATACTTCGATCGATTCTCTATTGGAAATTATTTGCAGAGGCCTAGCAGAGGATGAAATGTCCGTGAAATGTTTCAAACAAATCCAAAGCTATACTGACTCTTTTAAAATCTAATTGGCCGAAAGTGAAGCAACAATTTGGAGCAACATTGAAAAGTTTTATTAACCGTACGATGCATACCCAACTTTTTCTACGAGAACACACACCCGGGATACGTTTGTACCTACTAGCTAATTTTGGTTTTTTCTTATGTTTAAATCGTCCAATTTAATTTTTATTTTTTTTAAAGCGTAAATAAACATATTAAAAATGTTTTAGTTTTGTTTCAAGCACATATTCTACATGGTTCAAAAGATATAAGAAAAAGAGTGCATGCATTCAACTATTATTCAAGTGATAAACAAGTGTTTGTAGTGTTTGGATATTCTAACGGTCGCTTTAAGATGTTGTTGTGCATTCGCCATTATTTAGCTGATCACCAATACCGAGAGCACAATATGTAACAATAATTCATAATTTTCATTTTTCAAATTAAATAATAATATAATTTTAACACACTATAAAATGGTTTATTGCCTTTTATTTTGATATAAACTGGTGTACAAACGTATCCCGGGTGTGTGTTTACGTTGGTGTCGACTTTGGAAGCTCGTAGCCACTGATCCGAATTGCATCAAATAATCTTTAAACAATTAGAAATTACTTGTGTTTCCTAGATCCGAAATCTCTATTCCATAAGTTAACCCGTTCCTGAGTTACAGCACTGCAAAGTTGCAAGTGGATACATTTGTACCCGGGTGTGTGTTCTAGGGTTAAAAAGAACAATTTATTAACGCAATTTATCGAAAAAAAAATCTGGTAATTTATAAAATTTTTGAATTTGGAATTATTCGATTAATCGATTAATTTTAAAATTTTATTCGTTTAATCGAATAAGTTTAAAATTTCAATTATCGATTAATCGTTTAATCGAACAAAAATAAACCCCGATTAATTGTACAACCTATATACTACGGATTATATGACACCGGGCAACTCCCGGGTTTTAACAGGTTTCATCTATCTATGGGTAATTCCAAAGTGTTGAACGTGACAGTCGTACGCATCAAAAATGCAATAACATTTTTAACAAAAAATATTTTTACGTTCTCTTATCCCTAAAATTATAGCACTCAGAAAGCGCTGTTATCTATGCTAAAGTTTATGGAGGGCGCGAATCTAGGTCAAAGATAATAGCAAAAGCAGTACCGGCTCGAACGTGAAAACAACAGAAGTAGTTTTTGTGGCCATGTTTTAAAAGGCGTAATTCAGCGAAACCTGGCACAATTTTTTAGTCAAACTACTTTCAGAATTTCACGTAGCAATGTAACATTAAAATGTCTTGGTTTGATTCCAAAATCTTCTGTATTTTCTTTTTTTTAAGCCAAAATCTGGGTCGATACGTGACATTTCGAACGTGAAATTTTTTCCGTAATAATTTAACTGTATAATGATTAAAATTTACCGTTAATGCGAATAAAATATTTCTCTTTGAACTCTTCCTTAGATTACAGACCATGTAAGAAAATTTTTTTGTAATAATTTTTATCAAATATCACCTCTTTTAAGAAAGATAAATATTAAAGAAAACATACTATAAAGCATTCTCCCATAAAGGAAATAACGTTTGCACAACTTTGCAGTCTGGTTGTTCATATAAGTGAACAAATTTATGAGTAAATTTATAAAATTAGTAAAATCTAAATATTTCTCTATAACAATATCGTAAAATAATCAGCTTTTAATAACTTTTTAATTTTCGGTCACGGCGGACCTTTTGACGGAAATTCCCCTATACGTTATCTAAGCCAAATTTCTTTGCAGAAGCTTGAAGATCTTGCTGGAATTTGTTAAATATAGCTTTAAATTATGATATAAAGATAAATAAGGGTCGGTTTGTAGTTACTCATGGCTTCCATGCAATCAAAACCAACTCCCCGAAAATAGTTTATCGTTTCTAAATTTCACTTGATTTAAAAAAATTCGTAGCGAATTATTTTTATATTTTAATATATTTAAGCTACGTTCACAATCAAAAAAACAATTTCGTTTTTTCTTGTATCTTTTTTCTTCCCAAAGTATTTCATATATTTTCCTTTCATTTTTAGAACAAAAATGTAACTAATATGCCATTTACATTAGAACCAGATCTAGTAGATTTAATTTGAAATCTTTCACGAAATCTAGTGCGTTTAGATTATTCCTTTTTGACATTAGCGAGATTTTGTTTTTATAACTTTTATAATTGACAAAAAGAAATAGACATTAAAAAATTGCGTTACCTTTTATTTATAATCAACACTATTTATTTTATTAATATTATTTGTCTTTTTTATTTTTCTACAATTTTCTCAAAATTTTTAAATTTTTTTTAACAGTTTGTGTTTTATTTTTATTAAAATGTAATTTTTTTCTTGTTCAGGGGAGTATTTTTTAGTTATATATGGAAAAAACCATAGTTGCATCACTAAGTACTACTAGATTTTGAGTAGATTTCGTCGAAATCTAGTCACTGAGTAGATTTTGTTTTGTATGGGAAATCTAGTCAAAAACAACTAGATTTGGCTCGAAATCTCGTTAGTACTAGATTTCGTTGTAGTGTAAATTGGCTATAAAACTTTTTTAAAAAATTTAACTAAAGTTGAGTCAACTAGAACTTCAGCAACAATTTGTATGAAATTGTTTCTGACGTTTAAAATAATTTTATTAAGTTTTGTATGAAAATTTTAACAAAATGTTTACAAAAATAAAAATAAATGCATAACATTGTTGTGGCTAAAATTTGCAAACGTTTTCTTGATGCAAAATGTGTGTAGTTACATAAGAAATTGTTGCTCTATTATGAACACCAAGTGAAAATGTTTTTTTGATTGTGAACGCTGCTTTACGTTTACTTTTTTTTTTTTTACTAATTTGTTACAGTAATATTTTCATAAAATATGTATTTGCACATACTTTTAGTTCTAAAAAAGGGGGGAAAGAATATGAATGCTTACACTTTTAGAAAAGTTCTGCTTCCTTACACTCAATACGTTCTCGTAAATAACCATTGCAAGGCGAGAATTTCATCACTGTTTGTTGTTGAGTTACCAGTTATTTTGGTAGAAATGTTCGTACCACATATTCCAAAAGATGAATTAAGTTGTTATTTGTTTACTTGTTGAAAATTTCTAACAAGAATTTAATTAATTACAAAATACAGACAGGTGCACATTGGGGGATAATTTAAAAAGATAACATAATAAATCTGCAGCTGCTAAACGTGGGTACGATTGTAATTAAACTATACAAAGCGATATTAGAAGCATGGTTACATCAGTATTCGAAAATAAACAGTACATTATTTATTTGTAAACATACACAAACCTTAATACCGTTCGTAACTATTTTCAAGAAAGAACCGAACATTATATAATGTTCGGTTCTTCGTTAAAAAACAGAACAATTGTAGTGATACTGTAGAAAAACATTATATTTTAATGTTCTATAATGTTTTTTTCGTGTGTGTATTTTGTTCTTTTAAAAAATGTTTGTTTTTTTTTATCAGCAAAAAGCGACGAGCCGAACCGAACACATTGAAGTTCGTGGACTTTCAAAAAAACCGAACGGAATTTAATGTTCGCATTATTTGTTGAGTATGATGAAAACAGCATTATTTTTGTGTTCGAAACTGACAAACAGGGAAACGTTATTTTTTTTAATGAATTTCTACACAAACAATATTAGCGTTTGTGTTTTCCACAAATCTACCGAACCGAACATTAAAGAACGATATTTAGTGTTTATTTTCGAACACTGGGTTACATATTAAAAATTTGGAACCTTTAGGGATTATAGATGGTTTTATGGTGGAACAATTCGAACATATGCAAGATTAAAAACGATTGCACTTCCTTATTTTTGCTACGAAATGAAAGATTGTATTTAATACAGAATTTAATCCTAAAAAAGCTAATTATACTTTTACAGAAATATTAAAAATTCTTATAAGTTAAAAAAAAAAAAAATATTAAAGACTTTGTAAAAAATATATCAAAGACTTTACAATATGTTAAACGATGGGGGTAGTGCAGAATTATTGCAGTCATTTTGTTGAAGTTGATTGATGAAATGAAAATTAGCAACTTAGTGAACGCGAATTATACAGCCATGTCACAGAGTACAATTCCGTTCGGAAACGGAATTCATTCCGTATTTTGGTGCTTCAGAAAATGACGAAAACAAAATTCGGAATGAAACTATTTTTGTTATTAATACGATCTTCGTATGACGTGCTAAATTCCCAGTTTTTCATATTTGATAAATACACTGAAATTTATTGTTGAGGGAAAGCAACATGCACGGAATGGGAGTTTTCTCTGTATCTGAAAGGCCAAAAAACTATCAAAATACACTTTCTATTAATAAACAAATATGTTTTCTTCAATTCCGAACGGAATCATTACGAACGGAATTGTACTCTGTGACATGGCTGATATTAATGAAAAACACTTTGCACTCAAATAAAAGAAAAAAAAAGAAAATTGATAGAAATCAAGCAATTAATTGCAGCATTTTTGTTATTCACTAATAGAAGTGCAACTTTAACAAAAAAGTAGTTTTTTAATTTTAATGCGCGATGTTAATTGTGAGTCACACCTTAACGTCAAGTTTTTTGCACAACTTAATTTGACATTTCTTTGTTTTAGTGTTTGACCAATTCAACCATAGAGAGGTGATTAGCGCGTTTAGAAAGCTGAAGCCTTTTACGAAAATGGGCGTTCAAATCAAAATGCATTTCCTACATTTAGTGATTTTTTTGGTCAGCATAATCGACCAAATGTGCCCACAATAGGAAGAGTTGTGCGCGTAAATTTCAGCAAACCGGGTCTGTAGGAAATGTGAAACCACCTGGGCATGCTCGCCCCGTTCGTTCTACGTCATCAGGCCGTACTTTTTAGAAAATGAGGTCGAGAAATTCAGTTGCCGTGTTATCTCACGTCGTGGCGATGTTTATTGTCCGTCACGATCATGTGATGTGACACCGTTGGACTTTTTTCTTTGGGGATATTAAAAAGAAAAAGTCTACAAATAAGCCAAGAACAATGCAAGAGCTTAAGAATGAGATTGAGCCTCAATTATGTCACAGAGTCATTGAAAACTTGGACCCTTGGATAGAGGTACGCCACTGAAGCCGTGGGGTATTGAAGCCGTGGCGGATATTTTGTTTCACACATAATTGCCAAAGTATCTTCTATCACGATTTGGTACGAACACCATTTATAAGCCAAAAATTATTTTGTTATTGACAAAACTACATTTTGTTTCATTTCATAGGCTTAAAAAAATCAAGAAGCTTACACATAAGACAGTACCTCCGTGCACCCCCTAATATAAAGTACTTTTGTAAGGGGTTTCGATTTTTTTTTTTTTACGTAATCCTACGTTTTTTTACGCTGTAAGGTACATACAAAATTAAATATATTTTAATTTTAGTGAGAGTATGGATAAACGCAGCATTTTTGATAGCAAGTTCAAATGTTGCATTATTTGAATTGATTGCAGATTTTGCGCATTCAATCTGCGTTTAATGATAGAGAAAAAATTTGCAATGCCACTTAACTTTTATTCAGAGCTAGTAAAAAAATTTCAATCATCTCTATCTTGGAAGAGATGCACTCAAAAAAAACCCACGTCATTTCCTTGCCTTAAAAGGGAACATTCTTCGCCTCCTTTGGACACGATTATTTCATTCCAGTAGACTGCTTAGATTGTTTCTTTGTTTCAGGTGTGAATTGGTGGGCTCATGTCTCATTCCTTCCCATTTAAACATTTACACGAAGATGTTTTCTGTGAGAAGATGGATACGCATTTTGCGTAAAGATTCGTACAGACGATGGTCAGATCTTACAATATTGTAAGCAGGCGTTGCCAACAGCAAAGTTTTTCTGACAATGGTTCATTGTCAGATGCATTAATTTTGCACATCTGCAAATACAAATGAGCTTACAATGGTCACACAGTTGTAAGACATTTTAGCCAATTTTAATGCAATTTAAGCAACGCTGCTTACCAATATTGTAAGATCTGACCATCGTCTGTACGAAGCTTAAAGCTTTCTCTTTCGATGTATAGCTCCGACGACCATCCAATACTATATGAAAAATTTTCTAAGCCGTTTTTCGCTTGGAGGCCTTAATTGCTCGACCACTACTGTAGTCGTATTGGCAGCATGTACGGCCTCGTTTAAACACTGCATATTTGTATTTTCCTTTTTTTCTGATATCCCCCACTGTGAGAAGGTTAGACAAATAACCATTTACTTAAAAAAGCTAAAGATTTGCTTTTGAGCTCGTTAAGGGAAAGTTGGTTGAATTTTGTGTTTTGTTTGTTAAGACATTCATTCGTTTGATTATTTCTATTTGTTTACAACCGCTCTTACAAATTCCTTTAAACTCAAAATAAATAAAAGTGTTTATGTTGTTAATTACACATTTATATTAATTACATATTTTTATAATATTTTTTGTTTTTTTTTTGTTTTTGTAATTAGATGATGAACTGTTAGAATATTTTTAATAATTGACAATATTTAAGGTAAGAAGAAGTTGGCTGTATTTGTTTTAAACTGTTGTATATTTAATCAATTATAATTATTATAAAATTATATTAATAAAATTTATTATATTTATAAAATTTTTAATCTGAGATAAACTCTTGTTTTTTTTTTAATTGTTTCTGCTGCTATCAAACAACAGTAAATACAAAAAGATACTTTAAAAACTGCAAGAAACTTAAAAATTCCAATGCAATTCTCAAAATAAAAGAAATTTATTTAATTTCCCGGTTTTTCTTTTTCATATGTAACGTTTTGTTTAATACGATTCTAACATTTCATAACAAATACATGAGAGCTTTAATATGATGTAAGTGTGTAATAAGTAACGATATTTTGTTTTGAACAATTGCTTTAGATTTGTTTTGTATCAGGTTTCTAACTTGTTTTAAAATAACTGTTTTAAATTAACTTTAACTTAACTTTTTTGTAATTAAATTATTTTTACACTTTAATTATTCTGTTGTTTTAGTACTTCTATTTTAGATTATTCTTTGAATTATTAACAGCGACACTTTAAATACTTTTTTGTTAATGTGTGTGGGGGAGTTCTTTCCTTAATAAAAATTTCTAAACATGTTTAAGATTAAAACTATTAGAGCGCATTATAATGATGATTATGATGATGGTTTCTTTTCATTTAGAACTTTTATTCAAGGAAAGGGTGAAATAGAAAATAACTTCATCATGCTGAAAGAATCCGCTAAAATAAAATATGAAGAAAAGCAAAAAATAGTTAATTACAGCTGGACTTGGTGAAATTTGCCGTAAATCTGTATATTATAGAATCAGTAACAATTTCAATAGAGTTAAAAAGTACATATGGGTAATTCCAAAGTTTTGAACGTGACAATCGTACGCATCAAAAATGCAATAACATTTTAAACAACAAATATTTGTACGTTCTCTTAACCCTTAAATTAGAGCACTAAGAAAGCACTGTTATCTATGCTAAAGTTTATGGAGGGCGCGATTCTAGGCCAAAGATAATGGCAAAAGAAGTAGCGGTTCGAACGTGAAAAAAATAGAAGTAGTTTTTGTGGCCATGTATAAAAAGGCGTTATTTCAGCGAAACCTGGCACAATTTTTTAGTCAAATTAATTTCAGAATTTTACGTAGCAATGTAACATTAAAATGTCTTTCTTTGATTTCAAAATCTTCTGTTTTTATTGTTAAGCCAAAATCTGTGTCGATACGTGACATTTCGAACGTTAAATTTTTCCATACTAATTTAACAGAATAATGATTTAAACAAAATAAGAATTTACCGTTAATCCGAGCAGCATATTTCTCTTCGAACTCTTCCTTAGATTACAGATCATCTAAAAAATTTTTTTGGAATAATTTTTATCAAATATCATCTCTTTTAAGGAAGATAATATTAAAGAAAACATACAATAAAACTTTCTCACAAATAAGAAATTACGTTTGCACAACTTTGCAGTCTGATTGTTCATCTAAATTTCAGGGGGCACATTACGGCAGTCGTCATCGAATACTTTTTCGATTCGAAAGCAATTTTATTTGAGTCGATGCTGACCGAATCGTTATTATTTTTTTTATGTTTATTTATTTATTTACAACACTAAAAAAATAACTTCGATCCGTTCAGTATGGACAGAATGAATAAGAAATAAAATTGCTTTCGAATCGAAAAAGTATCCGATGACGACAGCCGTAATTTGCCCCCAGCTTTTAATAACTTTTAAATTTTTGGTCACGATGAACCTTTTGACGGAAATACCCATATGTGTTATAAAAAAGTATAATAAATATAAAAGATTTAACACATTTTCTAACTGTAGTAACTCAATTCTGTCTTATATCGACTTACTCTACTCTTCCGTCTGACCACAAAAATAACAGAATATAGTTTATATTGCCTTAACAAGAAAATAAAAGCCGATTAAACAAAAATGTAGTTTCTTAATAATTTCCTTAATGGGTGCCATTTAGTGGCCAAACCTGCTTCTTTAAAGTTCATGCTTGAGTTCATATCAATTTCAACATAAAACATGTCTCAACAATTATTAATTGAAATTTTATTTCTCCGACACTTGAAATTCAAATTAAAAGTTTTCAAAAGTACTCACTCACCTTATAAATACAATTTAAATGTACACATATTCGAATAATAAATAAAATAAATATTTTTGTATACAAAATAAAATTTCACTTTTTTCCGAATGCAAACATTTTGAAACCGAATGCCAACTGCAGTTTATTATAATTAACACATTTGCACACAGAACAAAGACTTGACTAATAAAGTATAGTTAAGTTTTCTGTTTGCTTAAAATAGAAATGTTAAATAAAAAGTAATTTCTCTATTTCAGGTAGATTTTATACCCTACATTTTCATAGGCAGTAGTCGTTTTTTCACGTGACTAAACGTATTTCGAATCTAAAATTGATATCCTGCCTAAAATTGATGAACTTCCACGTTGTTGAGTGGTTGCCAGTTCTACTGACATCCTAATTCAGGAAATACGCACACAGATGATAGCTCTAAGCGTCGTACAGACGATGGTCAGATCTTACAATGCTGCCATTTGTCTGACAACGGTGCCATTGTCAGGTGCATTAATTTTACACATCTGCCAAATGAAAATGAGCTTACAATGTTCACACAGTTGCAAGACATTTTTTGGCAATTTTAATGACAACATTGTAAGATCTGACCACCGTCTGTACGAAGCTGTACACATTATTGGGAGGGCAATACTAAACCCTTTGCTCAGGAACCCGTACTATCTTACTCCCACTACAGTTGCCGCTTCTGTTGTATAGCAACAGTATACAAGGTAGGGATCAGTTTCAGCTTTGTGTTTCTTTTTTTGCAACTGGTATGACCCCTTACAGACTCGGCAAGTTAGTTGCGCAAGTTACTTGCCGAGAACAACAATTCACAAACTTGTTTCTCCTTACCCCGACCTTACCGCCGACGTCTACAAGCCAAGAGTTGCGCAAGAGACATGCGCAAGTAACTTGCCGAGTGTGAAAGGAGTCTAAAGGGCATTTTGAAATCTGGTTTTACCCATTTTAACTTCTTATTTTCATAAGAACAATACAATTTTTGCCAGCCCATAATATCATATATATTATTTCTAAAGCACTTTTTTTTGTCGGTTGCAAATATCTCCCATACCACCGCATCAAATTTAATGAATGATATCTCATTTTAAAGCTTATTTCTAACACTAATGACGAAAAATAATTAGAAATTGAAAAATTAATATTTTCATTGATAAAAATTACGGTGCGAAATAGTCGCACGGGTCATCTAGTTTGTATTAAAACAAAATATTGAAAAAGCGAAATCGTAATTTTTTTAATGTCCACAAATAAAGCGTAGCCTAATCCATTTATTTGTTATATCTTGAGGTTTTTTATATCAATTTCTAAGCCACTAACAACAGCATAATTCATCATTATTTTCTTTATAAAAGTGCATCTTAATTATCGTAACTAAAAACAAAAAAAAGCAAATACTGTAATAAATATTTTAAGTCTTAAAGTGAAAAAAAAGTAAATAGTGGCATGTTTGTGCCCAAAGAGTTGCTTAACAAATCGTCAACACCAGCAATTTTAACTCAATTAGTGGTTTTGGCATGAATGGCCAAGTAAAATTATGTTTTTTATTTCTAACCATTTAGTATTTTTTTAAAAGAAGTGAAAAATTTAACACAAAAACTTTTTATATTTGTTAGCATTTTTGTTAGGATAAACAAATTTGTTTGCACTTCTGCTCTAATGCTGGAAACACAACTGGGACGAACGACGAATATGTTGGTAAAAATTCGATGAGTAAATTCTTCACATGAAACGCAAGCCGATAAACTACCAGCTGTTATAGGGAGAAAAATTTCAAAAGGAGGGAAATTCAGAAAAGAAAACATCACCAAAACCACAACTACAACAATTTTTATAGTTGACCTTTTTGTATATTTATATTAAATGCTTTTAAAAAAAAGCAAAACAATTTTTAAAGAAAACAGAAACTTATGAGTCGATTTAGGATAGCAACGAAGTTCAGTTGCCAGCAGCGAAATCAGGCAACGCCGCTTATGTTATTATAATACACAATTTCTGAGTAAAAGTATTTAGGAAATTAATCTTCTTTTTTACAGATGTTTGCGGTACCGAATTATTTGTCAGTTTGAGTTTGTATAAATACTAGGACGAAGGAATGGTTTTCGACAAAAAAAAAATTGTGAATTGTGTGCATAATGCTTTCAGGTTTTTATTTTAAATATACCGAACCGGCAAGGTGAATTCATGTAAACGGTGGTAGCAATACTACAATAAGTTTAATAATAAAAAGCCATAATTGTATTTTTATTGTGAACTGGAACTAGTGCTGCGATACTATCGATATTTTCTACTATCGATATTTATCGATAGTTCAGATTTCACTATCGATATATCGATATTACTATCGACTGTTTGTTTTTTACTTGTGCAGGAAAACTTTAACTAGTTTTTTATCAGGCTACAGTTCGTTGTTTATATCACTTTATTGAATGTATGAGATGTATGTATATACGCACGTTATTTTAGATGGCAGTTTTTTAAAAGTACCTTTCTGAAGGAACCGAAGTAACTGGGACTATAAGATATTCCATTGCAACTTTAAAAAATTTTCTAAATTCTAAACCCAAAAAGGTAATCAATCTAGCGGACTTATCCTCTAACGGTCGTTCATTGTTTTGTCTAGGGAATGATAAATCGATTTCGATTCTAATCGAGAATCGATTTTGTGGTAAAAAAAATCGTTTTTTCCCAATCGAATTTACGTATGCGATTTTATACTGAAATCGATTATTGGGCTTTTAAAATTGATTTTTTTATTTGTATCAAAATTTTGGCAATTTTTAATCTTAATTAAATCGATAAATTATGGGCATGCACAATATAACGTATTTTTTTTTTTGTGCGTACATACATACGTCTGTAGGTATGCTAATGCAGTTTTCCCAGTTTAAAGTTGTAATTTTACGTATTTTCCTATTAGTATCCTTAATATACTTCCAAGTTTAATATAAGGGCTCTGTGAGCGACATTCAAATCTAGTTATAAGCAGAGTGAAAAAAACAAAAAGTATGTAATTTATCCCAACAAATACGAAATTACAAGGAAATGTCTCTGCATCTTTCTGGCATCAATGGCATGCAAACGTTTTTTTTTTAAACTAACTTAATAGTAACTTAGCAAAGAACAGTCGCTACCGATCAGGAACTACTGTCATAATCCTTTGAAATACTATCGATAAATTCAGGCTTGTCACAGAATTAAATCCGATCAAAAGTGATTTCGTTTAATGTGAAGCAAGATACGAAATCACTTCCACTTTCGATCGGAATTAATTTATGTGACAGGCCTGATTGTCTACAGAAGAACACAATTTTAATATGTAAAATGTACATGTACTTGTTCCTCTAAAGGCGATCTCAAAATTTACACATTTTCACTTTTTGCAGGAAAATTAGAAAAAGTAGTCATATCTACACACTGTAAAAATCTCAGTTCAATTTATCTAGTAGTTTTCCAAAAAAAAAAAGCTGGAGCATACCTCTTTGTGATATAAGGTATGAGTTTGTAAATTTATCTTAAACGATTTTGAAATCGATTTTGAGGTTCGATTAATCAATTTCAAAAACCGTAATAAAAAAAGTCTATCGAAAAATCGAAAATCGATTTTGGTATCCATTTACCATTCCCTAGTTTTGTCCTATGCTTGCAATTGCATTTGGATTTGCATTTTTTTTACAACAGTACAAAAATATTTGACATTTCAATCCCTATATAAACATGTACAAATTTCGACTTAAAGGCCTTTAATTAGCAGTAAAAAGCACTGCTAAGCAATCCATACCACTTGCCATTGTTGTTGTTTGTATTCATTGCTGTAATTCAGCGCGAATTAATAATAGCAAGTAAACATTTGCGGCAAAAAACTGTGTGTATATAGCTGCTGTTAGATGTCTTCATAGCTGTATTTTATATAATAAAAATATCGATATATATATTTTTCCTATCGATATTTTAAGACTATCGATAATATCGATAGTCTATCGATAGTTTCCCAGCACTAACTCGAACTGACTGTTTTTGCTCCGTGCATTTTGGTCTAATTTGTCTTGTTAGTTTGTCAAAAAAATGTTATACTTTAATTTTTACAAATTATTTTAACACATTAACTAGATATTTATTTTTCAGAGCGAATTTAGACGAATCTTTCTGTTTTGAATTTGCCTTGATTGGTGCTTTAGTTGGTCGATGATTTAAAAAAGCATTGAGTACAACATACCCTGTAAAAACTTCGCTAACTTTTTCAAAATGAATAGTTTCTCTCACTCAATATTTAGTAGCTTTCTTCTATAACTGCTTCTATAACAACTTCTATAACTACTTATTTTTGAATGTATGTAGGTAAAAAAATAATGACTTACTTTTTAATGCGTTTATTTGGGGACATCCCTTGTAAAATTCATTGTTTCTTTCAGTAGAATTGTTAATAGTGCTTTTAAGTTTTTCTATTACTTAACACATTTTTTGTAGACGAAGTTTTTACTGGGTACATACATATTAAGAATAACTAGTGTTAGCCTTATGGTCAAAATTCGACCATAAATTTTTATGTTCAAATCGAGCTCTAACCGCGAAAATAACGTAAGCGACATGATTGTAAATCTTGGTTTTTTTTTTAATATATGACGTTATTGGCAACACCCGCATCATTTCCTCAAATGTCATTGTCACATAAGGTACCGTTACGATTTTATAGCAAGAAAAATTTTATTGTAAGCGACAAATTTCATACAAAATTTATATGAAATAAAATAAAAACCTCTCTCCTGTAAAATTTGATTTTTGTTGCTTAAGCCTTTTTACACTGATCAACATCTAACATCTACCATCAAAGATGTAGAAAATCTGAAACACTCGTTTACATTGCTCACATCTAACATCAACCATCAAACAAAAATGTCATCATTTTTGAAAAAAAAAAAAAAAAAAAAAATTTTTAAATAAAAAATGTTTTTTTCTCACAAAAGTTTCAAAATTTCAAAAGAAAACAAAAAAATGTATTTGAAGTTCAATTTGTTTAAAAATATAAAAAAATACTTAACAATAAAACATTGCAATAAAAAATAAAACTTGACAAATTGTAATGCTGCTTTCAAAACCAACTTCTTTTTGTCAGTGATGCCACAATAATAATAGAACTTATTGCCACTTTTCTAGTGATGACACTAAAATAATCGAAAGATGTAGAATGGAATAAAATGAGATAGGAACATCTTTTAAAGATGTTGAAAGATGTTGGTTTTCAGCCCTATGTATTTCTTATGGAAAGATGTTAACATCTTCGCAAATTGTGGCAAATTGATGGTAGATGTTGATTAGTGTAAAAAGGCTATTACGTTATGAAGAAGACATAGTTCATCTAAGTATATATGAATTTACATGTTTCGAGCATTTATTTTTTTTTCGTCTTGGGGATCGATTTGGCGGGGGACAAACCTACGGTTCATATTTTATCTACCACGTGATTTAATTTAATTTTGTAAGTTCAATATAAAAAAATATCAGAAAAAATCTAATGAAAAACAAAAAAGTATCAAAAAATCTCCTTTATAGATTGTCATCCACTCTAGGCATTGTATGTTTAACTTTTCTATGTTTAATATTAACGAAAATTAATCAAAGTACCAAAGAACGAAAAAGCTCCCCTTACATGTTCTTATTGACCCAGTTTAATGTATAATTTAATCTTTATGTAGGCCGAATATTAACAAAAATTCAAAAGGTACCAGACAAAAAAACAAAAAGTATCACATATAATATTATGTTTCTAAGTTCAAATTTAAAAACTATCACATGGAAAAAAAAATTTAATTTCCCGTATTTATATAGTCGAAATATTCGAAAACCGGTTTCTAAAAAATGTCGAATAATCGAGCACCCTATTTTTTGTATTATTTGATAATTGAAAAAACTAATTTTGTATTTACATATGTGTTCTGTATATGTGTTAGTAGCAAATTTAATCGCTTCTGTGCACTTCTGTAAGTAAATATCTTTCAAATGGTGTATATTTTGTTCAAATCGGTTGACAAACAGAGGAGGAAAGTGTTCTTAACTGTTTTGCCTTTGCCGATTTATATATGCATACATATGTAGATAATGAAATTAAAGCACAAAATTCCAAACAAATTACACTGTGCAACAAAAAAACCAGCCTCAATTGTTGCAATGCGAAATGAAATTAGACTACTGGTTGAGCAAATCTGCCAAAGGATTTTGAAAAGTTAGCTCGAGTTCCTAAAATATCGGCCCCTAAAGGTTTTGAATTATTTGAAAGGGAGTTTGGCATAAGTCAAACAAAATATACTACATGTACTTCTGAGCTTAAAAATTATTCCAGATGGCTTAGGTTAAATTGTGTGGCGACTCTTTTCTTAGAATTAATTTTTTTCCTTTTTCACACAAAAGCGTGAAATATATCCTTCTTTGAATTTTCCCTTTATTAAGCAATTTACATATATTCCACGAACTTTTGGTCTAAGAAGACCCCTAGTGAAATTTGATGCAGCTGCAGTATACTGAAACGGCACTTTAGTATCCCTCTAAGGTTCCGTTTCAGCATACTTTTGTTTCACAGTTGGAAAAAAAGCACAAAAATTACCTCTTAAAATTAGAGTTAGAGGGTTAAAATCATTTTAGAAAAGAATCGCCATATAATTCTACTTTAGAAAAATGAAATAATTTTTTAGGACAGAAGAACATTAAGTATATTTACTTTGACTTATTTCAAACGGCTTTTCAAAAACTTCAAGTTCCGAAATTTCGAAAACCCGAGCTAACTTTTCAAAACCCTTTGGCAGATTTGCACTACCAGCAGTCTAGTTTCATTGCGCGTTGCAATTATTGAGGATGGCGGCGATAAAACGAATTTTGTTGCACTGTGTTAACGTTGAAAATACAACCGCGCGATAGCGGTCAACATCGTGGGCCAGGCTGCTATTTTTGATATCAATTTATTTTAAGCCAAATAAAAAACTTTTATTTTATGAATGTATGGAAACTATGCACTACCCAGCGGTAAATATTGAAAGGACTGCAAGTGGCAGGCCTTTTTGAAGGCCTCTACTCCTTTCTAAAAGATTCGCTTCGCATGATATCCCGCCTTCAGAAGTATGCCTTCTAGAAGGTATAAACTTCTTTTTAAAAGACCTTCTAGAATATTCAGTACACATTCGCTACTCCCTTCTTTGAGAAGGGAGAAAGGAAGGTGTTCAGTTTAATTTACTTTTTATTTTTAGTGACCTTCCTTACTCCCTTCTTTTGGAAGGGATCGAAGTTGTAATTAGAGGAAATGTGGAAGGCCTTGCGCCCAATGACAACCTGTGTAAAAAATAAATAAGTTTGGAATGCGGCGAGAAGGGCTTCTGACTGCTTGTTACTGCTGGGTATCTATCTATCTATATAGATAAAATAGGATGTGTGTATGTATGTATGTATGTATGTATGTATGTATGTATGTATGTATGTATGTATGTATGTATGTATGTAACGTATGGACTCCAAAACGGCTGGGCCGATTTTGATGAAATTTTCAGGGAATCTTCAAAAAGTAAAATCTTCAGAATATTCAGGCGGGTGAAACTGTGAAGTCTGATTTTTGATTTTCGGTCTGCGGGCGGAGGGGCGTGGCAAAATCCAATTTTCATATTGCACCACCAATGACATCTATATAATTTGGACCATTTTTTCTTTAAAATTATCGCCATGGTCCAACTTAGATTTATACGAAAAGAAAATTTTGCCCCGCCCACCATCAATTTGACAAAATTTTTTTTCAAATGTTTGTATTAACCCATTTTAAGTTTTCAGCGAAAGAAAAATTTACCACGCCTACTTTTACGCCCACTTTTTCTATTAAGCGCATAACTTGAGAAGCTTGACCGATTTGGACGATTTTTTCTTTAAAATGATTGCCATGGCCCAACTTAGATTTTTACGGAAATAAAATTTTGTCCCGCCCACTTTAACGCCCATTTTTTTTGATTTACCTAAAATCAGAAAACGGTTCATCGAGTTGACTAATTTTTCTTTCAAATGTTCGTTTCAACTTTTCAAATCTTTTTAACGGATTTTAAAAATCGAACGCAAACATTTCTCCTAATTTGGACAGGACAAAGTCTGCCGGGTCAGCTAGTCTCTTATAAATTGAGAAGGCCAAACATAATTTTAGAAGAATAGTTTTTCCAGCTTTCTTTCATTAAATTGCATTGTGAATTTAAGCAAGCTACGAGCTTAAGCAAAATATTTACTCCTAACAAATCACTTTGTTCTCCATCGTACATGGCATTCCGCTTGTAACACCAAGAAATATTTGTGCGAGATATAATACAGAATATATATACATATATATATACATATATATATAAACATATTTTGGGTGCTTAATTAACTGAAGAAATTTTATTTTTCCCAGTTGGGATGAAAATAAATTTTAAGAAATTTATTTTGTCAAATTTTTAAAAATTCCATTTTGTATGGATAATTTTAAATTCATTTGTCGATAGCTGTTATTTAATTTGACATAAGGCCGTTTTACATTTTAATAAAAGTCTTAAGTATTTTGACGAAACTGCTTCCCTAATCCAATTATTGCTTAAAAATTTGAAAAACACATCACAAACCAATTTATAAAATCACAGTTGTATGTTCCTCACAATACTTAAGACTTGTGTTATAGTGCGAAGCTGCCTTTAACTGTATTTTCCACATTTCACTTAACTTAAAACTTTTAACTAAATTTTTACCTCCACTACTAAATCTTTTTTTTTTACAAAATAAAAGTAACTGAACTTCAAACGTGTTTAAAATATTTAAGTATAATTATTATTATTTTTTACTCATTTATCACAAACTTTTTAACGCACATAGAAATTGCAATTGCAATCTCTTTTAACACAAATTTCAAACTTTTTCTATTTTTTTTTTTTAATTTTTTGTTTACACTGTTTTGCGGTTTTTACTTTTCTATGAATTGGTGAAGTTAGAGATACTTTTTGGTTTTAAAACTCATTCTTTAACTTTTTTGTTGACTTGTTTAGGTTTCTCACTTTTCTCTAACTATTTTTGCGCGTTTTATTTTCTTGTTTCGTTTAATTCTAGTGATTAAAACAAAAAGTTGTTTTTTGTTAATTAATCTATTAAGCAGTTTTGTTGTTTGTGTTTTTATTATGTTTTGTTGCTTGTCATGGGTGTTGAAGAGTGTTTGACGACTGCTTTCTTTCAACTAAAAGTTTTTCTTTAGTTTCATATTGTTTATATGATCTGAAATTTTAATTCAATCTTTTTTGTTAATAACATCCATCCACATAAAACCAGAATTGGCTTAAAATTAAGAGTAAATTGAAACATTTATTCTTACCAAATATTTTGTTGCCGTTTGCAGGTGAATTCTTGTTTGGATGAAGTTGAGTATCTTTAAAAACTGCAATTTTATTTTAAGAGTATTTTTTAAATTCTACAAATGAATGCATAAACCGGCATGTGTATAAAACCAGAGTATGATAAAAATAACCGGATTTAATTTGTTTGCTTTTGAAAGCATCTTGTAGGTTAATTAATGGGTTTATTTGGTTTTTGGAAAAACCCCACTTTTAATCTCTTGAATTGAAAAGTGAACTAATTAAAAATGCGTTTCAAAAGGTAAATTAAGGTAATTAACAACTACAAGTGGTGAATGAGATTGTATTAGGTTTGTTATTTTGCACCTTTAACAAGACATTCAGCTATGTGATGAACGAACGTTTTTGAAAGGTATGCTGAATTTCAAGATTTTAAAATCCTCAACCGATTTTCCTGAAATTTTTACAGTAACATCACGGGAACCCTAAAAATAAAATAGGCTACTTATTTCGATAGGGGCAGGGGAATTGGTACCCCACATTGGATGCCAATATTAAATATCGCATATCTTAAGAGCCGCTGCACGCATTTTGTTGAACTTTTGGTAGTAGGATCTTCTGAGCCCCAAAATTTAAATAAAATAGCAGCGGGGGAAGTGGTTCCCCCAATAGGACGCCAATATTTAATATCGCTTATCTTAAGAACTGTTGTAGTGAGAATGTTCAAACATTGTAGAATTCACTATTATGGTATACTACACTATTGAAAATAAAAATAAAGCGGGTAGGCGCAGGGGGGAAATACCTCCCATAGGATACATATATTAAATACCGCTCAACTGAAGAACTATTAAAGGGAGAGTCTTCAAACGTGGTTAAAACTACTGTTATGGTAAACTATAAATTTCAATATAAAAATGGGTGGGATAGATAGAAGTGTAATTAAGAGCCGCTGCACGCATTTTGTTGAACTTTTGGTAGCAGGATCTTCTGAGCCCCGAAATTTAAATAAAATAGCAGCGTGGGAAGTGTTACCTTCCATAGGACGCCAATGTTTAATATCGCATATATTAAGAACTGTTGCAGTAAGAATGTTCAAACTTTGTAGAAATCACTTTAATGATATACTACACTTTTGAAAATAAAAATAAAGCGGGTAGGCGCAGGGCGGAAATACCTCCCATAGGATGCATATATAAAATATCTCTCAACTGAAAAAGTGTTTAAAGCAGTGTAGCAAAGCGCACGGGTTAAGCTAGTATAATATGAAATTATAAAAAAAATTAAGATTGAAAATAAGCAGAAAATATATTTAAAATCCATTTTAAAACTGATTTCCATCACAAACAAATTATTGTTATTATTTCCCACAACATGTTTGGAGGCAACCATAACATGGTTCTGGCATTAGTCCTTTTTGAGTTCGACGGGGAAAATGAATTGCCAAAAGATTTCCTGATTTCGATTGTTATTGTGTTGTAGCAGAAGTGTTATAAGCAGCAATAAATGATGACAGCATATTTTCGTAGCCTTACTTATCATCAAATTTATCAGTGTGCGTCTTGTATTTGGGATATTGATGTTTTTGTTATGAAGGACACATACCCAGGCTAGGTAAGGCTGAAATGGCAGTCAATACTTATCTTACACACTTTTAGACCCAACTAGCGAACCCCTGCACACTAAGTAGTGCAAAAAAGAAAATAAGAAATCAATTCGAATTCATTTAAATCAGTGAAAATATGTAAATATGAGAAAACTCACTCCGAAAATTCCTAATGATTGGTCTTGCGCCTTGTTGATAGTAACTGCAAACCCAAGCTGAACAGGAAACTGTAGTCGTTTGAATTCAAATGGCATATCAGACGGAGTCATTGGGATGCGTGGAATGAATACATCTTTGCCTCTGAATTTTCCAGTTAAAATAGTAGCTTCAATTAAAATATTGCGAAGCAAAATAATAGTGACTCCAACTTTCAATTGGAGATTATGCGGAGGCAATCCTGATAAATCCAACGAATTCAAAAATTCTGTTGGAGAATTCACTACATCTTCTACATTGGTAACCGTATTCACAGACTTGTACGAAACCAATTCGCCAGGAATCCTTGATTGTATAGTAGAGGTATGCAAGAATAAATTAAAACCAATTTCAACACACTCATTTGTTTTTTAACTACAATGTGTCGAGCACCCCATAATAAAGAAACAAATGAAAGAATAACCAAAGATAAAACGAATAAAAACTCATTCAATTCAGTCAACTCAAGTCAAATGAGTGAAATATTCATTTATGATTTGATTGTAAAATTTCTGTACCTACACATTACGTATGTATCAGAGAACCTCAAAACACACTATTTTTGTGCATTTATTCATACGCTAAAATTTACAATAACTCTATACATGCAAAACAAAGTTCAACGTTGGTAATTTTTTTTTCCTTTCGTACACATTTGATATTTTCATTTAATCGTTTTTTATTGAAAGTGCTTTATTTGCATTTTTGTTGCTCACGCAATATAACACAACTGAGTAAATTCAAAAGAGCACATTCTCTATACTTTTGTTTACATTAACAACAACAACAATAAACAACGATGAGAAGCTTTTTCAAAATTAACAACAATAACAAAAATACACTGTACCTACTACTACTACTACTGTACTTTTTGTTTCTATGGAAATTGTGTGTACCTACATAAGTATGTGTGTTTAGTTTCATTTAAATTTTTTTTTTTCTTGTACTACATAGTTAATGCTGTATAAATACATCAGTAATGATTGTTTGATTTCTGGCTCTTTCGTTTGTATTTTTTGTTTCTTTACCAAACAATCATTTGCGCTCAGAACACTTAGAATCTTTATAAAAAAAAACGAAGGCAACGATTGTATAAATAACAAAGCACGATGTGCGTTATTTGAATGACTGCAAACCAGCAGCGAATATTTGCGGTTGCGCGAGTTTGACTGTATGACCGTAAGCGTGTGTATTTGTTGTCGTTAATTAAATGCGATTTTTTTTCAATTGCAAAAAGCTATTCTCTGGTATGTATGTGTAAGCTTAACTCTTACAAATAAAAGAAGCCACAAGCTTACACACATATTATGTCAATGTATTCAAATAAATGTATGTACATTCAATAATTCAAAAATTATTCGAATATTTTTTGTAAACTTGGTCTCTCTAACGGGTCATTCCACTATTTTGTTATTTATGAATGACTCTCAAATTCATTTACAGTAAACAAGTATTTTATTCAATTCATTCTCTCTTATTTTTGTATATGGTTTACTCTTTTCTTACATTTTTGAATGTTTAATATTTGAGAAAATGTTGTGCACTTTGAATAAAGGCAAACAAGTGAATTATTCAAAGCAGACCTCTATTGTATAGCCATATTTAATCACTAACATCTTTTTTTTGCCGCTAAAATTGCTCTGTCACTCAACCATGTACGGCATGTATATTTTTGACTGTACGAAATGGTAAAAATCATGTGGCATTGACAGGCATTGCACCATTCCCAATTTTCAGCAATTGCTTAGAGAACTTATCAGCAGATAGATCATTCTGGAACTGGACACGAACGTTAGTAGTGAGTTTCAGTGTTTTTCCACATCTCCATAAGCTGAAGACTTTAAGCAAGCGTTAATTTCATCGGCAGCTGTCGATCTATAAAATCAAGGCAACTCAAACAACTCTGAATTACCTCCAAGGTCTTGCGTTGTTCTTTCCAACCCCAAATAATGATACCGCAACGTTTCAATAGTTTTGCCGTTCCAGATGTTTTTGAAACGTTACATGTGGGAGTTTCATTAACTTGGTAATTCAATGGCAATTTCAAAGCAGAATGTGCTGTGCGACCACCATCTAACAAAATGGCGCCTTTTAGTTTCTCAAAATATTAACTTAAATTTGCAAAATTTTCATGCACGAAAAAATACATGTTTCGAAATGAAAGCAGTGTTCACGTAAATGGCTATAACTTGTGAAGATTGACGTAACCTTCCACGTGAGCTTTAGAGAAACAAATATTACAGAGAACATCAATTACTAACACAATGCAACTTATTTTTATATATGTATATAGATCCAATAATCGATTGTGATGCCATGGAGTTCTATTAAACAGAACCCAAATCTTTGAACCAGCTCGGCCAGTCGCCTTCTCGCCAGTGCAGGACGGTAACGAAGAAGGTGTTCCACGGTTTCCTCCTCATTTTCTTCGGAGCTTCCGGATGCTGTGCATACCTTTCCTATAAGACAATGTCCCGTGATAACAGATACCAAATGTGTTACGTGCCTTTTAGCCATCGATAGTAGATACATGGTAAGCAGGGCCACAATTGCCTGGCAATCCTATAATAAGTCTTCGCGGCCGATCAATCGTTAGCAATATCGATATTCATTTGTTAAACTTAAATTTTTGGCAGAGCAGAGGTACCCCAAAGCCATACAAATTCAGTGAAAGTGCCAAGTCTAGCAAGCTCATACCTAAAAATAACGATTGTAAACCAAGTGCAGATGTCGTAAGGCTAGCATTGGAAGAAGACAGTTGAGAATAATAATGATTTTCGAAACTTTTTTGTAGGAAATTTCTTAAACTTTTTATGAGAACTTAGCAGGCAGGCAAATGCATTACGCCTACATAGTTCACCTACGATGCCGTTAAGACCTTATAACATTAGTCTTAATTTGTGATCGGTGATCACTTATAGTTACAGCGACCATCCGTTCTGTTTTTTTTTTTTCTTGACACTGTATTTATTTTGTCTTTCACAAGAAAGCTTAAACAAACACATTTCAAATTTATCTGACTTTTTACATCACTAGAAACAGCACATTTTTTTTTTTAAATTTCCGCAAATATTAACTTAAAAAAAAATTGTAAAAGACCTAACAAATATTTGTAAATTGATCAAACTTAAGCTTTTTTTTTTAACAATTTCTATTCATTTAATAAACTATTTGTAAGAAGATATTTGTATAATGTTATTTAGAAACTAAATACTAAATGATGTTTAAGCTAATGAAACGTTTTGCATAAGCAAGCAATTTTTTTAATAAAAAATATTTAATATTTAATACAGTGCACTCGCGATATTATGAACTAATTAAAACAAAGCCAGTTCACTTTTGCAAGATTGTTAATATTTGCGAATGGCAAAAGTAAAAGTTTCTAATGTAAAAGTTTTTTTTATTTACTGTTCATTGGATTTAAAAAACTGTTGATTTTTTAAAAAAAAAGCAAACTTAAAGCTTTGCGAAAAAGCCTGTGATTTTCTTTCGTTCAATCAGTTTAAAAACGCCACGCTCTATTAAAAATCTCCTGATATTTGCCGTATCTGCCAACAGTGATCTTTTTGTATCTCATTTTCAAAAAACCTTCGGTGCATGCCTTTTTTTTTTTTTGTATGTAAAACATTTTGATTAACAACTGAAGACAATTGTAAAGCTATAGTTAGGGAAATCCCCAGTTTATTATACAGTTGAATAAAAATTGATTTTTATATAACACTGTGTAGGTAGATAAAAACCGTTTAAAATACAACTATAAGTTGTTCATATTTTAAAGCGTTTGCACAAGTTCATATTTTAGAGTAGTCAATGGAAGAAAATAAGTGTTCATATTTTGGGGTGTTCATATATTAGGGTGTTCATATTATCGCGAGTGCACTGTAGTTTAAGAAGCACTCCAGGATGGAGAACTCTATTTTTGACACTGACAAAATCAAAAGAATTAATTTAAAAATTTGCCAAAAAATACTGCGATTTTATTTTCTAACAAGTGTACTATATTCGGCTGTGCCGAATCTTATATACCCTTCACCATTTTGCGAGCAGAATACAGAGCAACTAGACAAAAACTAAATAAAACTGGTAAATATTTTTTTTTAAATAAGAGACAACCGGTTTTGAACTTCGCTTTTCATAAGGGCCCAGAATATATATACTTTATACAGAGTAGGACCAACCTTTTTTACCTTCGGTGAAGGGTATAAAAAGAGTAATTTTCGGGAATTCAGGGGTCTAATCACAGCATTCGATACGATCGTATCGAATAAACTATTGAATTTTTTTGCAAACGATAGACACCGGCGTATCGAATGAAAACTCGATAAATGTAATGTCGAGTTACTCGATGTCGAATGCTTTTATTTCAAATTCAATACATTTCATTCGATATCGAGTTTCAAGATACCAAAATAGATAATTTCGATGAATTTTGCTCGATATCGTATGCGGTGATTAGACCCCAGTATTTCGGTTATAACTCATACAAATTTCCGACATTTTGGTATATAAGTCATATACATAGGACATATGGCAGCCCTAAAATTTAGGTTTTTATAAAAATTTTGATGTTTTGTAGCCCATTTTTGGAGTATTTTGCTCATAAATTACCCATTGTCTAACCGATTTGATATTTTTTTATACCGACGTGTTTAAGAAGAAATTTACCATTTACTTGAGTTATAAAGCTTGGACTCGGGGAGATCTATGGTTCCCGAAAGTGGGTATTAAAAAAAAAATAATTTAATTTTGGTCATAACTTTTTTGTATCTGAACCGATTTTCCCGAGTTTTTTTATAAAATATGTTCTACTAAAAATTTCCGATATTTTGGTATACAAGTCTTATCCATAGGACATATGGCAGCCCTAAAATTTAGGTTTTTATACAATTTTTAATTTTTTTGTACGGGAGGTACCACGCCCACTTCTCCAATCCCGCCCACATTTTGTAGGATGGTGTGTATTGGCAACCTTAATGTGTGTACCTAATTTGGAAACTGTGGCTTTTGCCGTTCTCAAAATCTACGGAAATAAAAAAATACAACAACAACAAGGGATTTTTGGAAAAATTTTGAGGTAGTCGTGGTTTTTTGCTCATATCTCCGTCATTTTTTGACCGATCTGGCTGAATTTCAATAGCAAACTTAAACGGAGTATATGTGACATAAATATACATCAACCTAGTCCACATCATTTCTGGGGTTTTCGGAAAACCCATTTCAACATACACACGGACAGACGGACAACCGGATTTGAACTTCGCTTTTCATAAGGACCCAGAATATATATACTTTATAGAGTGTAGGATCAATATTGTGGAACATACAAACGGAATGACAAAGTTATATATACCCTCTTACCTTCGGTGAAGGGTATAAAAAAGTTTTTAACAAAATTTCCAAATATGTAGTACATATTAAACATTTTGAAAAAATTTTTCGAGATATTCATTTTTAAATATCCCGCTCTTAAATCGTTAATACTCTTTTCCGATTTTTGATATAGCTCTTCTTGATACCCTACTAACTTTAAGTTTACATCGATGTTTATTTGCTAAAAAATCCGATATTTTTGAAACAAGAAATTTTGACAATCACATTCTTTATTGCCGAAATATTTTGAGGAATACACTCGTAGTTGCCTCATTACGGCAAAGGCTTTACAAACAATAATTCGATGTGCGTATTATTCTAATAATGCTACTTAACTGATCCCAAGTCGCAAGTTCCCGAGTAATTTGAAAAGAGTTTACAAGAAAAATCTAAAATCCATAAATATGAAAAGAAGTGTACACTTTGATGTCACAACTAACTGCGAAAACGGATTGACCGATTTCAACAAAAACGTTGGGGATAGTCTGTAGATGGTTTATGTACAGTTTGTATGAAATCGGCCCAGTGGTTCCGGAGATATGGCATTTAGATTTTCATATATATTTCCATCTATTTTGAACTCCTTCGAAACGGCTTTTTATTAAATTTTGTATGTGTTTTTGTTAGGTATGGGAATATGTTAAAGAGTATATTTTATATCACTAGAGGACCCAAAATAGGGCATAAGCTCCCCCTTCCTATATCTTTTTAGCTAATCAACCTGTTTTCTTAAAATTTGGCATGCAGGCACTGTAACATCTGAAATAAAATAGGGAATAGGGCGGGAAATAGGGCAAGATGAGTAAAAGCTCCCCCTCCCTATATCTGCTTAACAAATCGATCCATTTTCTTGAAATTTTGCTGGAAAATAGTTTAACATCTGGAAAGAGCTATAGCCTCAAATTTTTATTATTTAGGGCGTGAAATAGGGCAATAGAGGTGAAAGCTCCCCCTCCCCGATCTTTTAAACTAATCAACCGGGTTTCTGAAAATTTGGCATGCAGACACTGTAACATCTGAAAGGAAATTGGGAATAGGGCGTGAGATAGGGCAATAGCGGTAAAAGCTCTGCTTCCCTATATCTTTTATACTAATGAGCGGGTTTTCTTAACATTTGGCATGCAGACACTGTAACATCTGAAAGGAAGTAGGGAATAGGATGTGAAATAGGGCAAGAAGGGTAAAAGCTCCCCCTCCCAATATCTTCTTGAAATTTCGCAGCCAAATAGTGTTACAGCTGGAAAGTACTATAGCCTATAGTTTTTATTATTTAACGCGTGAAGCAGGAAGGGAAAAAGCTCCCTTCCCTATATCTTCTTAACTTATCAACCGGTTTTCTTAATATTTGGCATGCAGACACTGTAACATCTGAAAGAGAAAGGGCATGAAATAGGGCAAGAGAAGTAAAAGCTCCCCCTCCCTATATCTTCTTAACTAATCAACTGATTTTCTTGAAATTTGGCGGGCAAATAGTGTAACATCTGGAAAGAACTAAAGCCTATAATTTTTATTATATTTTTACTAATCAACCGGCTTTCTTAAAATTTGGCATGTAGACGCTGTGACATCTGAAAGAAATAAGTTATATGGCAAAACGTTTGCCGGGCCAGCTAGTTATTTCTAAAACCGATTAAAACGTTGACATATAAGCATTGTTTTAAATAGAATAGATGCATTTTAGTAGTATAGAAGTGATTTTGGGAACGTTTTTTCAGACGCAGGTTTTCTACTTGATCTACTCAACTCAACGATATATTTGCATAACATTAAATGTATGTGTGCCTTTATTTAATGCTGAAACCATTGTTTTGTATTTTATTTTGAAAAAATATTGGCGCCGTAGTTATAGTCCTAACCAAAAATAACCTTTATTTAATTTCTTGAAACCATAAAAAGAAATTGAATGATCATAAAATTTGCTACAATTATTGCCTTTTTACTTTTTTTCTTAGAATATAATTAATATTATTTATATTCAGAAATTATAAAATCAAAATGCAAATAAAGCGATTCCTGTAAATTCATAAATGTTTCCCGCTTTCCTCTGTACTGTATGCTAAAACTCTAATCACTAGTTGTTATATATGTACATTTATATTCGCCTAATGTGGCTCCATCTAGCGATTGCTAGTTAATATTTAGTAGTTAGTTAATAAATTTGCGCATGCTCTGTTAAGATAAAATTAAATAATATGACTAAAAGTATGCAATATTTTTATTATGCATTTAAATTTGTTCATACGTTTATAATAAATAGGAATTTAATTATAAGTAAAATTATATTTGTTATGTCAGGGTTCACATTAGGGATGCCAATGCGGATTGATTTTAGAAATTCCCGGAATTCGGCATTTTGAAACCCCGCGATTTTTTTATATAAACATCACTTTTTATTTATTTATGAATTTTCAAAAGGTATTATAAATAAAACATACATATATTTTAAAAAAAGAAAAATAAGAATTATAAAAATAAAAAATACAACTGAAATATAATTTTTAATAATTTTTTTTTTGTATAGAGTATAAGTACAAAAATGGTACACAAAAGTTGATATATTAAAAATCCCGCGATTTAGGGATTCGGGATTTTCCGCTTGGCATCCGTAGTTCACACTATTGGTGAGAGGGGAGAGAAGAAGAGCATGTTCTCTTCCCCTCTCACGAATCAACTCAGACTTTCTGAAAGAAAACTTTCATAGTGTGAACCCAGACTATACTGATGTACACTTTTTTAAAGACCGCCTTGATATCTAGAAAAAAATTAAGCTTTTATTGTGGGTTAAATTTTCAAAATTTCTTTGAATGCAATAAATAATATTTGGACACTCACAAACACTGTGCAACGCAGCAAAGTTACACAACATAAAGCAGTCTCCGCCATATTCGGATTTGCAAAATCGTGTAAAAAATAAGGCCCGGAACTGACTAAAGTAGTTGTGGTAGCAGCTGAAGCTGACGAATGCTCTGTAGTGCAACGAAGTTCAAAATTTCGAATTCTTGCGCTTCAACCTCAACTGCAACGACTACTAAAACTACGTGTTCTGTTGACTTTACCTTGAAATGACGGGTTTTAACTTATGACATATTGCAGTGCTATGCGTAACGTTGTACTACATCGACTATTCTGTTCCCAACTTAAGGGCTTACTTTTGAGAAGTTATTAGTTGTTGATTGGTTAAAATAACCATTTATATAATGTGACCATACGTACTCTTCTTTAGAGGACAATCATCTATTTTAACTGGCTGTCATCTATAAAATTTGTGTCCTCTTTACCATCTTTTTTTATAATCTGTCATTTTTGTCCTCTTTATTAGCATGACCAATATTCGCTTTTATTTTTATAAATTAAAACAAATTTTATTTCATGACGGACACCGGGTTTTTCTGTCAAATTGTATGGAAAATGTGATATGTGTTAAAAAAATAACATGTGGCAGCACTACGATCAATCTTATTCATATGGTCTGTATTGGCAGTTTAAACGCCCAATTTTATGCGTTTAAAGATGGTTTATATTGTTAGTGACTTATAGATTTGTTGGTTTAAACACATTTTAAACCAAAAAGAGAGTTTAACTTGCTCTGATTTTTTAGCCCTTAGTGTAATATTTAGATTTTTTCGCCCTTAGTGTAATGAATTTTCAAGTTTCGTTATGTGAATGTAAATTTTTTTATCTTTACATATATAAATATGTAAATGTAAATTTGTCTGTAATATATGTAAAAACTCAAATAAACTTTTTACTTTTTTTCTTAATGTCCTTTATTTTTTTTTCAAAATCTAGTCGCCTTAATTTATACAACCAATATCCGACCGCGTCTGGAATACAACCCTCATGTGTGGGCCGGCGCTGGAGAGGAAGAAGGTTCTTATTGGTTACAGAAGGGTATCCAATTCTACTGACTCCCTTGAGCACCGGTGCAATGTGGGTTGTATTTGCCTGTTTTATCGTTCTACAAGAGGATGTGTTCTGATGAAATTGGGAATCTGGATCCCGAAACTCGTGCATTTGTTCGTAATACACGTTTTTTCTCAAGAGCCCATCCGTATGTGGTCGATTGGCAGGTGAATCGTACAACGCATTACAGGGAAAACTCGTTACAGGTCGGATGTAAAAAACACTTCCAACTAAAGCCTTTCCCCTCACTTTCAAAATAAATAAGTTAACGTCGAATGTCCACAAGAACTACTCCCTCTATCCTCTTTCCCATAACCTATTTTCCTAGTTCCAACGCACAATGCAATGTACTATTAGGGGTAAAGTAAAGTAAGAAAGCATCGTCGATCAAGACAAACCATTTGATACCCTACACACGTCAATTCAGCTTTAAAATTTGTGTTTGTGTGCGTTTGCTTAAAAAAAAAATATTCCAACGCATATCATTTGTTTCTAACGTACCACGGTTGATAAAGTTAGTGCAATTGTACTTTTTTGATACAATTTAAAGCCAAAAAGTACGGTGTTACCCCCGTGACTCATTTGGTACTATTTCCAAATTTTTCAAACCTAAATATTTGTAATTGATATAAAATGCCTCGTATTTACTGTCCAATGAATATAAACGGATTTCAGTGTTTGGTGCAAATGGTTTTGCCAAAGTGCAAATGCAAAATTTCGTAGTGTTTTTATGAAATCTTAAGGAAACTCTGTGTATTTTGTTGCTGGATTTAACAAAACAACTATGATATTTTGCATTTGCTCTTTGCAAGACCATTTGCACCAAACACTAAACTTCGCTATTGTGAATAGATTTTTGCACTTGATCATTGGACAATTGCATATGCCACATTCTAAATCAAGTATCAGTGGCAGCATATAAGCATTCATGGCAAAATATTATAAATACAAAGGAACGAAATAGACCGTATGTAACAATGGTTTCAAGTGTAACCGAAACAAAAGCCTTTTTCTTTTATAAAAAAAAATATTTATTACTATTGGGGTCGAAAAAGTACGATTTTAGAAGTTCGTAAGTACGATGTTGGGTTTCTCATTTATCATCCCTGTAACATACCTGCACGCTTTCTTTATTCTTTAAGGGGGCTCTCATATAAAATTGTCACCACTGACTAGAAATATATTGAAGAAAAAGCCCCAGAACTGCCAAGGAATCGCCCCAAGGGGGATTAAATATATGACGGACCTTCGTTGGTTTTATGTGCTTAACATTTTCTTAAAACATACTTGCCTTATATCTCCACCCTTTAGGGGGGCTCCCATACAAATATTCCGGTTTAATATAATTCTTAAATTTGGCCACTGTAGCGCCAAGATTGCCCTTAGTTGCGTCAAATGTATGACCAACCTCACATAATTTTTTTTATCCCCATTGCCAAAAAAATTTGGTTTCTAAAACAACTACGCATATTAGAAAAACCTATAACAATTGTTAAAGGTAATATTATTGTGGAATTTCGTTTTTTTTTTGGTTTATTTTATAAACTAAACCGTTTTTGAAATCAAGAGCTAACCTAAAAAACGGTTAGCACCACTGAATTCGGCGTACCCAAATTAGGGAAAAACGCCAGGTGCCCGGCTGGTCGGTTTTTTTTTTTAATAAATAATAAAAATGTTTTTCAACAAAACTAATTCATAGAAAATGCGTTTCTTTAATGAATTAAAAATTAGATTTTTTAGTTGCTTATTCGATATTTTAAGTTTATTTTATTTAATAAGAGATAAAGAAAAACTTGTTAACAAATTTTCTACAAAATTAATATTTTCTAAGTTATTAAACATAAAAGTCAGATTTTACATGAAAAATTATAATTTTTCTCAAACTTTGGCGGGCTTGAGGGACGGCTTAGCCTTCGCCGATCGTCCTAAAGTTTTTTTGAGTTGTTTTTTTTATCAATACCCACCGAATTGGGGGGTTAGAGCATGGAAAAATAGAAAACAAATTTGATCCATACAGTTAACGACCACCCTGGTGTTTATATTATATTAAAAAAAACTCAACAAAAAGGCTAAATAAAACATAAGATCAGTTCAATATACATTAATCTTTTTAAATAAACAATTTATGATTTCCTTGTGAGGCAAATTTAGACAGTACAGTTAATCTTCTGTCATTGTTGATCTGAGCCATGTTTTTATTCGACGAAGGGTAGGAAATTACCTCCGGCTCGTAGCACTACTGACGAGCATTGAAACGAAAATTTGAAATATTTTTCTTAGATTTGGGTAGATACCTTCATCACAGTTTATTAAGGCATCTTCAACGTTATCTGATAGATCAGGCTCAAGTTTAGATGTTAGTATCTCTTTTATCAAACATAATCAGCTCATCAGCTAGTTGTGATTTTCAAAGTTTTGTATCTGTATATGACTTGATTACATTTTGAGGTAGAAGTTAAGGTATGTTCAATACATTTAGGATATCTATTGGAAAAGTTGTTTTGAGATCTTCTAAAATAAATTCATTAAGAGGAATGTAACCTACAACTCGGTAGTAATCTTCAACATTTTGGATGTGATTATTTCGTTCAAATCTTGTCTTTTCGATTGGAACCTCGATTTGAACGCAAATAACTTGAACTTTTTCAAAAATCGCTTTGAATTGTCTTGATAAGGTTTGATCCTTTTTGCAGATCTATATCTCTCTTTTAAAAAATGAGACTAAGTGGCTGTGTTACAATAAGTATCAAAATGTATATTGCGCAAATAAATTCAAAAGTACCAAGTGAGTTCCTTAATATAAAGGTAGAGATACTACCTTTCCACTCTGATATTTTTTCCAAAGCTTCTACTATATGATGTACACTAGACTGGTCGAAATTTTTTTTTTTTTAATTTAATTGTTTGTGCTGCTTAAAATATGAGGTTTGGTGTAAGAAATCATGATCTAATTTTTCAGGCCAATCCGACGGTGCCTAGCCGTGCCGGGTGGGGCCCAAAGTGCCCCATATTATAAAAAAAAACATCTTTTCTATCAGATCTTTATAGTTATACTAGTTGAAAAGCCGAAAATCACGAAAATACGGCTTCGTTACGAATTTCCGCAGAGAAAGTACTTCAAGTGTGCCAAATTTCAGCTTCCTATGTCATCAGATGGCTTCAGAAAGTTGCGGAAAGAATAGGACATACATGCAAACATCCCGACATACTAAGAAATTATATATTGTATAGATAGATTAACATATACTCACGCAACTCAAAAACGCTTTAGCTTATTGAAAAACTAAAAAAAACCGAAATTACGCAATAAAATTTACTTTAAGAAAGGTAAAACGTTTTTCTTATATGCGCAGTCGTTTTAGAAACATAATTTTTTTTCTGGGAAAAAAAATAATTTTTTTATTAAAATTTCGGAATTTTTGTTTTTAATAATTCATAAAAAATTGAAAAATGCAGCTATGCTTCTAATTTTATGCAGAGATATAATAAACAATATTGCAAACAAAACAAGCTATAAATGATTGAAATCTGTTAACAACTTTTGATTTTATGTATTCACAAAAGACGAAAAATTTTAATTAATTTAAGAATTTTATTAAACCGCCACATCTTTTGTGAACACATAAAATCAAAAGTTGTTTACAGATTTTAATCATTTATAGCTTGTTTTGTTTGTAATGTTGTTTTTTATATGTCTGCATAAAATTAGAAACATAGCTGCATTTTTCAATTTTTTATGAATTTTTAAAAACAAAAATTCCGAAATTTTAATAAAAAAATTATTTTTTTTTTCCAGAAAAAAAATTATGTTTCTAAAACGACTGCGCATATAAGAAAAACGTTTTACCTTTCTTAAAGTAAATTTTATGGCGTAATTTCGGTTTTTTTTTAGTTTTTTTTAGCATAATGTAGAGAGTTGCTAAAACTGTGTTTCGCTTGGAAAGATTATATTAAAAAAAATTTTTCATTTCTTTCACAAATGATACAACTTTTTGTATTAATGGCACTTTATTGCTTTTAGAAAATGAGTTGTTTGATTTATGGGAATAGCAAGGCGTTTGTTTCGCTTTTGCCGCCGCTTCCAGAGTTTTTTAACAGCTCCATTTTCTGCTGACATTAGAGGGCACCCATCTGTTCCATCTCCTACATAATTTATTTGGTGGAGTCCAAAATTTTTCAAAGCTTTAAGAACTATTGATGATAGTGCCTTCGCATCAATTGACTCATAAACGTCATCAATATCCTTTGAAGCCTCTTCAAATGCGTTTACAATAAAGCCAATAATTCTTCCTTAAAAAACTTTTTTTGCATGTTGAAATATCTTGAAGATAAGGAAAAATGGCTTTTCCCCGACAAATCCGTGCTTTCGTCAAAAATTATCGAATAGAATTTTGATTCATATAACACATACATACATAAATATTGAATTTACTAAGGCTTATTAATAATTCCACCTCACGCATTAACAAGTCAAACGTTTAGTCTTTGGATATAGATGGCACCTGCTGGGATTGAATGTAGAATAATAACTATTTGAATACGGTAAACTAGACGTTTCATTGGAAATATCTAATAAATAACCATTAGGATTAAGATTTGGATACTTATTGAAAATTTCGTTTGAGATTCAATAAAACACAAAAAATACTTATTAAAAATCTCGTTACAGATTCAATAAAAAAAACAAAAAAACCTTGCTGGGGTTTCCAAAATGTTTGTACATTTAAAAAAAGTAGTATTATTGGGAATTCTTGTATTATAGAAATAAACAAATATATTTTTATAATTTAGGGGGGGGGGGGGGGGTGATTTCCTTATTCCCCCGCCCTGAATCCGCGCCTGTTTTAAGACTCTTATAAGAGTTCTCTGAATTATTTTCATCTTGAAATCCTCTTGTACGGCAGCTATGGTTAAATTTGGACCGATTTCCTCAAGGCGATTTAGGCATTTATACCAACATAAATGTATATGGACACCCTATTTCAAAATGAAATTTGCATTGGGGCTATGTAAAGCTATTGACCGCCTCTCACCTTTTTCAATAGGGGTCGCCCTTATGAACATGTACAAAATTATCTCTTAAATATCGAACTATTCTTTGCACATTAAAATCAATCAGTAAAAATTACGGAAATAATTTTTGATTACCACTTTTTTTCTATCAAAAATCTATAAAACTGAATTAGGTTTTCTTTATAAAGCTTTTATTCAGGGTTTAAAAAACTGTTGAACAAAAAAGCGACTGTTAATGAATCGGAAATAAAAGCAATAGTTTTTTGCCAATAACATATAAAGAAATGGAAGATATGGCAGTTTTTCTACTTTAAGTGGAGTTTTTTAAACGCTGCTTTTATTAAAATAAATAAATAAATTACAACTTAATCTAAAAATAAATAATTTTTATATGTATATACTTAGTATGGTAGCAAGTTTTGCTATTATTGCCATTCTCAGTTCACTTGACTGCTTCCTCTCAGACTTTTGGGTAAATTTAAATTCAACGTTCTGGCATAACCGCCATAACCACTGCCACTATGACCCATATGACCGCCATGACCACCATCTTCATGACTCACGGAATGTGAATGACTAGATGTATAAATGGGCTTTGTTACAATTTCGTACGTGTGAGATTTGCCACCACCAGCTAGACCCTTAAGGCCTACTAACGACGCCAGAGTCAAAGCCATGAGGGCCGTCATTAAAGCTTTGCCAGCGATTAAAGCAATACCGCCCATACCCATGGCCATTAGTGTGCCTAGAGGAAATCGTTTTTAATTTCTATGAAACAATGACATGACAATTAGATGAAAATTTGTCTTTTACCTTTCATCATGAGACCAGCAGCTATTAATGCCTCCATGCCACCCTTCTTGCCAAATTTATCCTTTCGTCCTGTTTCGGCTACAGAACGAGCTTCTTCGATTGTACGATCGTCGATTAGTTTAAGACGCAAAAAGTGAGTTTGCAAGAAATTATTGACTTTAGTTATAATGTAACCATTTAAACGAGCATCCGGGTCATTCGGATAACTGCGGGCAACCTCTGAAATAATGCATAAGAATATTTTACAAATTTTAAATTAAAGAAAAATCTTGTAGAATTTAGCAATTTTATAAATTTTATTAAGGTTTTATTGATATTATGCTTTGGGCAATTTAAAAACAGGTTCACAAAAAAAATTATTAGTAGTTTTTTATCAATTAAAAAAATTCCTTTCTTCATAAAAATAATTAATTAAAAATTAAATATGATGAACTTAAGCCGAGTTTAAATATCAAAATTTGGATTAAAAATAAAAAAAATTGTTTAAAAAGTATTTAAATTTAATTAATGTGATAATTGAATCAATTTTTTTTTTAATGAAAGAAAATCAAAAATATAATTTTGATTTAATTAACGCTTTAGTTGTTTTGAAATGAATTTTTAGTTAAAATATTTATTAAATAACAAAATTTTTTGTTTAAAATAAAATAATTTTAACTTGCGAAATTGTTGTTGCAAATTGTCAAAGTCTATCAACACATTGTTTGAAATGGCAAAGTTTTTTGATCAATTTTTTAATTAAAATTAAAAAATATCATTTATTGAAAAAAATATTTAAAATATCAAATTTTTACAATGTTTAGTAATTTGTATAATCATTTTGGTAATAGGTGCGAAATCAACCAATGGGTTGCTTGATTCTATGAATTTGGTGTAAAATCGGCGATTAGAGACATTTTTTGATTTGTTCTGCGTTATTTGTGGTACATATTTATCTACAAAGTACAAATTGACAGTTTATCAATGTTGAAATAATTGCTTTTAATTAAAAATATTTTGAATAAGAGCATACATTACGAACCTCAGCGAGACTTTAGGGATTGTACAAAAAATCTTGCTTAGTAGTGCAAAAATTTAAAAACTTTTTCAAAATCTTTTGGTTTTGAACATGATACTTAATGCTCGAAATAATAGTCAGCATAGCATACACAGAAAAAAATTTTTGCGCCAGTAAAAGAATTAATCAATAATAAAATTATTTTTAATTAAATATTTAATCAGGTGAATTAAACTTTTAATCAAGTGTATTAAATGTTTAATTGGCAATATTTCAATTAAACGTGCTTACCGTTTTTTTTAGTTTAGCTCTTGTTTTCAAGATATACCGTTATTTCGTAAATGGAGGAGGTTGGACAACATATTTTCGTAACTCGTAACTCAAAAACAATTAAGTTCATTGAATAAACTTTAAAAAACCGACACTCCGCAATACCTTTGAAAAACGTTAAACTGTTTTCTAATATGTGCAGTCGTTTTGAAAACATGATTTCTTTGGCAAAAAAAAAAAAATTTGCAAAATTTCGAAATTTTTGTTTATTAAAAATTCAAAAATTACAAAATGTAGCGCAGCTTCTTATTTCTTTTACACGTATAGAAGACAAAGTTCCAAATAAACAAGCAAGCCATAAATTATTAAAATCTGTCTACAACTTTTGTTTTAATGATATGATTTTTGTATGGGATCACCTAAGAATTGTTAATAAAGGGCAAGTATGTCTTGAGAAAACTTTACCGACGAAAAACTAATTAATGCTAGTCATTAGAGTGGTTGGTTAGTAGCCATATCGAAAACGTTTTTTCCTCATTTGTTCATACTCTCGTACCCCAAATCGATGGGCATTAAGGAAAAACTATCCTAAAAAAATTTCAGACGAATACGTTTAGATTAAGGCATTTCGTATGCTCTCCAATGTTTGAATACAAAACCGGTCGTATAAAGGAACCTGTGCTATCATTAAAATTTTTTTTAGAAAAATCACTTTTATGGTTACCATGTTAACCTGTTATCTATGAAATTATTTTCAAAAGTGTTTATCAAGAAAAATTTGTCAAAAAAAGGAAGTCCGAATGTGGCCATTTTCGAAAAATTAAAGACTGCATGGCTAAAATTTAATTAAAAAAACTTTCGTTCTGGGATTGAAGACAAAACAGCATTAGATTCTGAAGATTGGGACGGGATTGCTTCTTCTGCTAAAGACAAGGAAATGATTAGTAAATTAAGGGTAGTCAACGACACTGCGGAAATGGTAGTCAAGCAAATGGAAGAATATAATTTACTACTGACAAGAAATGAAGAGCAAACACAATATGTATTACAAGTTGTCCAAGATTATAGACGCAAAAAATCACGGATGTATTAAAAAATCAATCACAAACTACTATGAAAACTGACGTTATGTTTATGCAGGTTATGTCAAAAAGCCATTAACAAACCAAAAATAATTGCAAAGAATGTCATATTCATTAAAGTATAATTTAATTTTTAAAATTTTAACCAAAAATTAAGGATTTTCTCAAACTTCTCTGATGGACCTTTGGACATTTTTGTCTTTGTAGTTTTTTACTATCACCCGCGAGTTGGGATTTGAGTCTTGATAAAATCCAACTTTTAATTTCAAGAACCACCCTACTAGTCATACATTTTATCCCCCTAGGGGCGAATCCTAAGCAGTTATGGGACTTTTTCTTTAATATATTTTTCTAGCCTGTATTGAACATTTTGTAAAAAATTACCCCACTTCTTCATGCGCTTTCGGTTTGATGATGACATGATTATAACGCCGGCAGAGCAGCGGTATTAATTTGTTCACGGTCTTGTATGTGGCGAATACGTGTTGATTTTCATGTTCTGATTGACCACAATTTTTGTTATTGTGGCGTTTGGTTGTATACAGAAAATACATTGTATGGCCAACATCATGGCGCTCATGGATGCTAAGACGAATGTTTAGACAAAGATGGCAGAACATGTATGAAACATGAACAGTCTACACGACATACCGACATGCTGTTCTTACTAAGTTGATGGATAGTGGAGACGGGTAGTAAAGGAATGTAGATTGCGGGTAGGTATGTTAGAACACTCGGGATAAATTAAGCTTTTTCTACTTACTTGAAGTACGAGTCGAGCCCAAAAATGCAAGTACGAATAACACTAAAACGTACTTAAAACAACAATTAAATGGGATTAATTACAAAAAAAAAACAAACCCTGAATTTCTTAAAATTAAGTGCAAATTTTTTAAACCAAATAAAAAAAAATTAAACTTTTCGTTGGTCGTGCCACTTTGATAGCAAAATTACATAGTGAACGTTTTAATGTAATATTAATTATCAAAGTTTGTTGAAGGCACAACAACACACAAGTAGCTAAAAAACGATTTCCTTGTTTTGCGTAGTAACAACAAAAACAACAGAACAAGACGAAAACACATTATTTTCATGTTTGAAAAGTAAAATTGAGTACTCTTGCTTCCCATTTAGTTTATATTTTCAGTTAAATATTTACATTAATTTTTTAAAGTAAAAACCATATCGGGAAAGATGCTGGTGGTAGGTATATCAATAATAAAAAAAAACTCCTTATTTCTTTTTTGGCTTATTTCGGGATTAAATCTGAGCCTGGTTTTACTTTCATCAGTCTCATTTACGGATTCTTTAAAATACGAATTCAGGTTTGAATACGGATGAGTTAAGTATTTCGCGATTAAAAATCCGTACTTAAATCAATCACCGCACTTTTAATACCGCTTTTGATTTGAGTACGGATGTATTCATTTTTCTTTTGAGTGTGGGCCTGGTCATACATTTGATCCGTCTAGGGGCATACTAGGCGCTGCAGGGGCAAAGTTTAAGAATTTCATTAAACTGGTATATTTGTATGTGAGCCATCTTCTGGGGCGGAGATAGACGGCAAGTATTTTTTGAGAAAATGTTAAGGACTAAAACTAATATAGGTCGGTCATACATATCCCGAAAACAAGAGCTAAACTAAAAAAGCGATACGCACCACTGGATTATGCGTACTCGAACTAGGTTAAAACTCCAGGTGCCCCGCTTGTCTGTTTTTTCCACTAGCACAATGTAATTAACGCTCTTGCCATGAATTTACAAAATTAAAAAAAAAAGTAGAGAATGCTCTGTTGTACTCTTTTTATGTCTGAACAGGCCCCAATTCCCAAGATTTTTATGTTTTAGACGTCTGAGTCTAACAAAAACCGCTCAGGTTTCCTTTCGTTTCAAAATTGTTTGCATCGTAATTAAAACTCTTTACCGCATTACACAGACAAATACAGAAAACAAACCTATGATCTATGATATCTTTCAGCCTTTGCTTAAAATCAGAAGAATTGACATTCCTGCTTCATCATGCTAAGCACCCCAGAGAAAAAACATGTTAAAATATGGTCACCTCCAGCCAAACTATTTTTAAAGAAAATTTTAAACATATTGGCCCATAATCATAGTCGAACGCTAAAGTCGGTTCTTTTTAAAAACAACTTTAAAAGAAAGACATTCTTTTAATTATTTTAATACTATAGTCGAAATTAAAGTATGTTTTAAATTGAACCGACTTTAACTGGGTGCCACCTCAAATGTAGAAAATTTTTCATACAACATACAAGAAAATATAAGCAAGTGGCAACTCTAAGCAGCTGACATTACAAATTAAAATATAAATAAAACACTGCATACCTTGTAGCGTTGAAAGATTTAAAAAGATTTATGTAGAAAGCAACAACAAAATTACAAAATATTTTTGACTTTGTTTTTGCTTGCATTGCAACTTTTGGCATTGCGTTTTACACAATTAGGGCCTATACATATGTATGTATTTTGTGTTAAAAGATAAAAGATTTCCTCCAAATCAATAATAAATGCAAAATATCGACCAATATCTTGTAACATAAACATTTTTAACTCTTTGCAGGAATTTTTCATTTGGCAAAAACAGCTGATGCTGTTGTTAAATGAGTTAAACACAACTTCAGCTAGTTTTAAAATTAACACCGGTTTTAACGTGTAAAGTGTATGCTTTTGCTTGTCTACAGTAGATCAAAAACATATTTTTTATAAAAGTTTACTTTAAAACCTTAAAGTATGCTTTGTTTATGACTATAGTTATGGGCCATTATGTTTATTTATTATAACCATATTATTGTCAGCGATAACCATATTATGGTTAAATAAGGACTCAATCAAGAAGCTTCAATCATATTATTGTTCGCTCCAAGCATGTTATGATCAATAATAACTAAAATTTGTTGGGTTTCAACCATAGTATGTTGCTCTTGGAAAAGAGGAAAATACTATTGTAAATTTAAAAACAAATTATTGTCATATTTAACCATAACATCTTTAGAGGCAACCATAATATGGTTGTGGGTTCTTTATGGAGAACTAATTTAACCATAATATGGTTGTCACTGACAATTATATGGTTGTATTAACCATAATATGTTTAACATTTTCTTAAAAATAGTTTGGTTGGAGGTGACCATATTTAAACTTATATTTTTTCTACGTGCAGTTTATAGAGTTTTTGTTGAACATTATGGCCCATAATCATAGTCAAAAATAAAGTATACTTTAAGGAAACTAAAGTCGAATTTACTTAAGAGCCGACTTTAGGTCTTTCATAAACAAGTTAAAGTATACTTTTGACGTTAAAGTTGACTTTATATATAAAACTAGATGAAGCTGTTTTTAACTCATTTAACAACAGCATCAGCTGTTTTTCGCCAAATAAAAAAGTACTTGCAAAAAGTTAAAAATGTTTATGTTACAAGATATTGGCCGATATTTTGCAATTATAAATGATTTGGAGGAAAACTTTTATGGAAAGAAACACAAAATACATATGTGTGGGCCCTAATTGTGCAAAACGCTAGGCCAAAATTACATTGAAAGCAAAAACAAAGCCAAAATGTTTTGTAATTTTGTTGTTGCTTTCTACATAAATTCATATGTTGCGTTAAAAATTTTTCAACCCCACAAGATATGCAGTGTTTTATTTATATTTTAAGTTTCAATGTCGGCTGCTTAAAGTTGCCACTTGCTTATATTTTGTTGTATGTTGTATGAAAAATTTTCTACAATTGAGTTGGCACCCAGTTAAAGTCGGTTCAATTTAAAACATACTTTAAGCTGGGATCACACGATTGCCGCAAATGCGCCAATATGGGACAATTTTGATTGTGCTTTATTGACGCACAATAAAGAAATTGCACCAATAAAATATTCTGAAATCACACGATTGCCCTGTTTTATACAAATTAAATTGCCGCTAGTTGGTACAAAGCGAAATGGGTACAATAATTGCCGCAGCACAGTCACACGATTGTTCTTACTTGACAACTATGAAAACAGCTGTTGTGGTACCTTTTATACAATTTTTTGTTGAATAGTTTTATTTGAAATATTTTAAGAAAAATGTATGAAATTCCAAAAATGAACAGTCTGTTCAACAATTTCGAATGTTAACGTAATAGAAAATTTGTATGAAATAATAAAATTTAAATAATATTATTTAAATATCGGTAACTAAATTCTGCAACTTTATTAATTTAACTACCGATATCGATTAGTAAAGAAAAATCTCGGATACTTTAACAAATTTTTTATTCTCGTTTTCAAGTTAACAAACATTTTCTTTAAGAAATATCAACGACAAATATCTGTAAAATAAATAATAATTAGTTTTATTTATTAAAATGCATAATAAATAAATACATATTTATCTTCATTACTTGCTAAAGGAAACATAAAAACGTAAAATTTATCAAAAAAAAGCCAAAAATTGGCGCGTATTGTGTTGTTTGATTGCCGCACAAGAAGACAATAAATATTGGTGCATTTTTGTTATTTTTATTGACGCGCGGTTGCATAGCAAACAGTCACACGATTGCCGCACTAGGGTTGCATTTGATTGGTAAAAGTAAGCACAATATTGTCCTCGATTGGTACATGAGCCAATTGGTTGTGCAGTCAGACGATTGGTGTATTTAAAAGTGTGAAAATTGGTGTATTGCGGCAATCGTGTGATCCCAGCTTTAGTTTCGACTATAGTAGCAAAATAATTAAAAGTATGTTTTTATTTTAAAGTTGTTTTTAAATAGAACCGACTTTAGCGTTTGACTATGATTATGGGCCTATGTCTTTTAACATTCCTAATTTTTCGAATTTATTCTATGAGCTAAATTTCAGTTATGTATTTTATGAAGCTTTTTTGTAATAGTTCTTTTCCTTCAATTTTTCCGAAATGACTTTATAAAATACATAACTGAAATTTAGCTCATAGAATAAATTCGAAAAATTAAAAATGTTGAATCTATATATATAAAAATGAAAAATGTTTGTATGTGTGTTTGTTTGTTTGTTTGTTGGCTTATAGACTCCGAAACTACTGAACCGATTTTCCTGAAATTTTTACAGTAACATCACGTCAGCCCTAAAAATAAAATAGGCTACTTATTTTTTCGATAGGGGCAGGGGAATTGGTACCCCCCATAGAATGCCAATATTAATTATCGCATATCTTAAGAGCCGCTGGACGCATTTTGCTGAACTTTTGTAGTAGGATCTTCTGAGCCCCGAAATTGAAATAAAATAGCAGCGGGGGTATTGGAATCCCCCATAGGACACCAATGTTTAACATCGCATATCTTAAGAACTGTAATAGTGAGAATGTTCAAACTTTCTAGAAGTCACTCTTATGGTATACTACACTTTTGAAAATAAAAATAAAGCGGGTAGGCGCAGGGGGGGAAATACCTCTCATAGGATGCATACATTAAATATCGCTCAACTGAAGAACTATTAAAGGGAGAGCCTTCAAACGTGGTTAAAGCTACTATTATAGTAAACTATAAATTTCAATATAAAAATGGGCGGGAGAGACAGGGGAGGAGCAGTACCCCTCATAGATAGAAATATTAATAAGAGCCATTGTACGCATTTTGTTCAACTTTTGGTAGTACGATCTTCTGAGCCCCGAAATTGAAATAAAGTAGCAGCGGGGGAAGTGGTTTTCCCCATAGGACGCCAATGTTTAATATCGCATATCTTAAGAACTGTTATAGTGAGAATGTTCAGACTTTGTAGAAGTCACTCATATGGTATACTACACTATTGAAAATAAAAATAAAGCGGATAGGCGCAGGGGGGGAAATACCTCCCATAGGATCCATACATTAAATATCGCTCAACTGAAGAACTATTAAAGGGAGGGTCTTCAAACGTAGTTAAAACTACTATTATGGCAAACTTTAAATTTCAATATAGTAATGGGCGGGGTAGACAGAGGAGGAGCAGTTCCCCTCATAGATAGAAATGTAATGAAGAGCCGCTGCAAGCAATTTGTTGAACTTTTGGTAGTAGGATCTTCTGAGCCCCAAAATTGAAGCAAAATAGCAGCGGGGGAAGTGTTACCCCCAATAGGATGAAAATGTTTAATATCGGATATCTTAAAAACTGTTATAGTAAGAATGTTCAAACTTTGTAGAAGTCACAGTTATGGTATACTACACTTTTGAAAACAGAAATAAAGCGGGTATGCGCAGGGGGAAATATCTTCCATAGGATGCATATATTCAATATCGCTCAACTTAAGAACTATTGAAGGCAGAGTCTTCAAACGTGGTTAAAGCTTCTATTATGGTAAACTATAAATGTCAATATAGAAATGGGCGGGGTAGCCAGAGGAGGAGCAGTACCACTCATAGATAGCATTATTAATAAGAGCCGCTGCAAGCAATTTGTTGAACTTTTGGTAGTAGGATCATCTGAGCCCCAAAATCGAAACCCCCATAGGACGCCAATGTTAAATATCGCATATCTTAAGAACTGTTAAAGTAAGAATGTTCAAACTTAGTAGAAGTCACTCCTATGGTATACTACACTTTTGAAAATAAAAATAAAGCGGGAATGCGCAGGGGAAAAAACATTCCATAGGACGCATATATTAAATATCTCTCAACTGAAGAAGTGGTTAAAGCAGTGTAGCGAAGCGCACCGGGTTAAGCTAGTATAATATAAAGTAACCTTCGGAACGAAATAATTCCCAGTTTCTATTATGTCTTTTCTTAAAATTATTTTTGCAAAATTAGGCATTAGAAGAAAATCCTCTGGCTATGCAGAGTAGCTGCCCTTAGCGAATCTGGATTTTTAATTTGCGATTCAGGAAGCTCGAGATTTTGGATATTTGGGATTTTCAACCCAAAAAGGTTCTACTTTGTAAGAATTATCAGATAATAATTTGGAAATAAAATTCTTTTGGATATAAGATCCATTGTATATTTCGTTTATGTTGGGCGATTTTATCGTTTGGGCAATTTTTGCACATTGCTTTGGGCGTTATTGATAAGGATCACTTTGCTGGCAGCCATGAAGCTGTACTAGCAGCTTTCATCAATAAGATTTCTGTATGACGTGCTAAATTCTTAATTTTTCATATTTGATAAATACACTGACATTTACTGTCGAGGGAAAGCCAGCTTCTATGCGCATCTCACTGGTTGCCCTCATGTTGAGCGATCCATAGGCCCCGTAATACAAGGTGATTTCTTCTGATGTGATATGAAAGCACTCCCAATTTTTCATATTTTGTGCCTTATTTCATTCCTTTTTGATGGACTGCATTATGAAATAACGCCCAAAGGTTGGGATTTGTTGCCTTTTTGATTTGGAAATTATTTAATTTTTTTTGGTACACAGAAAAAAATATCTCAAGAAAATTTTTAACAACACAGTTTGTTAAAAATATAATTTTTGTTCAACAAACTTTTTGTTTGATTCAATGAAAAAATGTATCAAATATACACGTTGCAAAATAGCACTCAATAAAACATATTTAATAATGAAATATTTAAATATTTCTTGATATTCAATAAAACAAATATTTGTATCAACGTTTAAACAGTATTTTTTCAACTATTGTCCATTTTATAATAGGTCATAATTCTCATTCGCTTAACAGTTTTATTAGGTTAAATATCATTAGTTTTGCCAAAGTCTTTAGAAAAAGGTTTCCTAATGATCTCGCTTAAGCAACCAGCGAAATGCACATAGGAACTAGCTTATTCCCCCATAATAAATTTTTGTGTATTTATTTAAAAAGGAAAAAAATTGGGAATTAGGCACGTCATAATTAATAAATAAAGATTCGATAAACATTTTATTTGATTTAGTCAACATTTCCAACAATTTATTTTAACAAATCACGCAAATATTTTGTTGAAAAAAATTATTTTAGGCAACAACTTTTTTTATTGATTCAATAAACTTGGTTGTTGACTAAAAATTCAATAACTATACCTACAAACTTTTTTATCAATAATGCAAAAATCGTCATCGCAGAAAATTCAAAAATGTATTTCATCAAATATGCGATTTTTGTATTCAAATATGAAAATTATTTTTTTCTGTGTATTCATTTAATTTCTCAAGTTTTGAAATTACAGTAGAATCCCGATAATTCGTAATCGCAAGGGACCGGCCATTTCTTCCGAATTATAGGGGTTTTCGATTTAGCGGGGTTTCGATTTAACGGGGTAAAAAAAAATAAATACGAATAAGAGCGGTTTTTGAATTTATTTACTAAAACAATAAAAAAAAATATATAAAAAACAATTGTTAAAAATAAAATATATAAAAATTAAACATAAAAATTATTCATGTAACAAACTGAACTTAAGAAAATAAACCCGCACACAAGCACAAACCACGCAAAAATAAAATAGTGGTAAACAAAAAATTATTCTTTCCATGTTTCTGTTGTTTTTATTACGAATTATAAGTGGTATTAAGCAAACAATTACGATTTATAAGAGGTAAAGAAGATTTTATTTGACAAAAAAATTACGAATTAGCGAGGGGACCAAAATGTACGGAAATTTTACGAATTAACGAGATTTTTTCAAGGGACCGACAGTTTATTACGAATTATCGGGAATTACGATTTATCGGGGTACGAATTATCGGGATTTGACTGTATTTCGTTTGGATTTATTTCATTGGGAGTTATTGCACTGGCACTTATGGCACCACGGAGCGTTAAACGTAAGGCGACTTTACTAAACCAATTTCAAAGCCAAGAATACTTAATTTGTATTGATTTTGTAACTTTTTTGTTTTTTTTTCCGTAAAAAAGACACCAAAAATAAAAGTCGAGTCACAACCTTTTGATGATGATAAACATATATTTAAACAAGTCCTTTTTTATTCCGCTGTGTCGAAACTTTAATAACATTCGGCTAACGTAATGCAGCGTGTTAGACCACTCACCCACTAACACACATTATTAAACAGAATTAAAAAAATAGGTGGAGTACTTTATTCGCTTGAAACACATTTCTCTTTTTATTGGGAAATCATGTATTTATTATGAGATATAAAATAACATATTATGACACTTTATGCTCATATCTCAGTCATTTATCGACCGAGCTGACTGAATTTCAATAGCAAACTTTAAGCAGAAACATTTATATAACAAATACTAGTCTCCATCTTAGGAAACCCCATTTCAACTTAAATCAAATTTAAGAAGAAATTTCTTTTTTAATAACTCTTGATCTAGATCTAAAATATGGTATATCATAAGGACTACTTGCGGCTGCCCACTCGCGTTTGCCGAATTGATTACAGTAATAACATTTAACAATACGTACAAACACTCACCTGCCATTAAATCTGAAGTTTTTATTTCCTTTGCCTCCGGATCCTTAACTACACTTACGCCATTCAACAAACGTAATTCCTTACGTTCTGTTAGACGTTCCAATAAATTTACAAACTCAAGTTTTAAACACATCCAACTAAAAGAATTATTACATTCTTCCAAAGTGCGTTTGAGTTTACTGGACCCACCAGTGCTAGCACTTATACTACTACTACTAGTGCTTGGATAATCTGTCGGAGATCTTTCAGTAGACGTTGAAATATCCATTGAAGACGATGATGAGGTTGCTGTCAATGTTGATTTCATATTATCTATTGAAGCTGAATCCGATAACTTAAAATACAATAGAAATACGGCCAAATAAAATAAATATTCAAAAGTTCTCCAAGTCTGCATAACTACGCTCGGAGATTGTGATCTTGACAATGCTTGGTGATCAAAGTAAGAAATAAAACTAGTACAATTTATTTAATGAAAGTTGCTTTTTATATTACCAACTCTCTATTGGAAAATTGAAATAGTCAAAAATGATATGAATCAAAAAAAAAATAAAAAATCTTAATTATATGGCCACCATGACAAACTGCTAATAATTCCATTTGTGGTCAAAATTAGTTATTTGTTTTACTTCTTTTTTTTTTGTAATTGTAACAAATTCTGAGAAAGAATCTCAATTTTCTCTGCACTTTTTTTGTCTCCTCACAATATATATAGTTTTAGTTTGGACCTTTGTTTTTAAGAAAGTTTCCATTTTAAATTCACCCAAGTGTGGAAATATTTGAATAATGAAAAAAAAATGTCACCACATTTCATTTTTTTACAAACAATTTTTAATTGTGGTATAAATATAGAGTAAGTGAAAAATTAAAATAAAAACTTAGTTTGTGTTTTGTTATATTTTGTCATTTATAACGGAGCCACCACATTGTCACTTTCCCTGGCAAAGCTGGAGCTGCTCAGTTAAAAACTGACCACTACAAACATACTTTTTTTGTTTTTCTCTAATTATGGTTTTTAGGAAAAACTAATTACTTTAACTACATAAACTCATTTTAGGACAGTTTACAGCTTGTTTAGAATTTAATTTTTTTCTTTCTCTGCTCCATGAAAAAAAGAATTACTAAGTTTTTAATTAAAATTACATTCAGAGACAATGTTGCCAGAAGTGAGAAAAAGTCTTCACTAAAAAGGTAGTTAAGGCCAAAATCGAACAGAGTTTTTAAATTCTTAAAATTTTAAGCACATTTTTAATTATCCAAAATTTTAAATTTACATATATCCGTTTATGTTTCTTTTAAACTTGCATGTATGTTCATACTAGAGTTTTTTTTCCCCGGAGTTTTTCGATTCCCGGGAAAGCGGGAAATTTTTTTTAAATTTCCCGGGATCCCAGTATCCCGCTCCATATAAATAATAAAAAGTAAATTTGTTTTTAAATAATGAAAAAAAACCTTTTATAAAAAAAACGTAAGGTAACTTGTTTACAAAGTAAGTAAAAGAAATGCTTAAATACTACAATAATTTATTTAGGATTAAAAGAGGAACTTGAATTATTGTTACCTTACGGTTTTATATGTAAATTCCGTATTATTATTATGCTCTAGATACAAGATAAACATAACAATTTAATTCATAAAACAATAATAAAACAAAATTGAGGTACTCAAGACATGAGATCAAAAAGTTAATTCATAAAATAGATAAAATATTTTAAATAAATATATTAGCATTTTTTAACGGGTTAGGAAATAACTTTCTGACACACTCAAAGCGCTTAAGCTGTTATGACACTTGCTATTTTTTGTATTTTTTCTATATTGGAGAACAGTGCAAATATATTTGCATAGGAAAACTGACTAAGTGTAAAGAGTATGATTATATCATAAAAAATCTTGAAATGTCAAACAAATATACATGTGTTATCGATAAATAATCCAAGACTGTCAAAAAAATATCAAAATTTTTAACCTAAAATTGACATTTCCAGATTAATTGTTAGCAATGTTGCCAATTTTAAAGTTTTTGATAGAAAGTAGCGGGTTTTAACTTTTTTTTTTTTTTTTGCGATTTTTAGCTTTTATGACGGTTTTTTGTGGGGAAAAAACGTGGGCAATATTCTTTGTTTTGTTTACATTTTATTTTGGGATCACAAACAATTTTTTTTTATATACAAAAAAATTTAATGCAAATAATGTAACATATTACGAATTACATCGGGGTATATTCTTTAATTGAATATTTATGATTTGAAATCCCATATGAAGGGCACCGGCTTCATTTCACTTATCAAAAACAAAATAGTTTCAACTGCCCAAGCTTTTACAATTTTTTTTGTTTTAGTGAAAGAAAAAAATAAACATGAGAAATGTCAACCAGAAAAAAGGGCTTGTTTATCAAATTGTATTTCTTGTTCTTTCTCGCATTTGTTGTTTCATTCAGTCAATCCTAAAAAAATCCAATACTAAAAATAGCAAGTATCATAACACCTTTAGTAAGTCGTCAAAAAGTATATTTATTATTTTATTTACTAATTACCATGTTTCCGAAAAATTTCGTTCAGTTTTTTACCGAGGTTGGATAAAAAGTTAAAAGTGCACCGTTGTAGAATGCTTTTGATTCACAATAAGAAGCATTTTTTTTTATAAACAACGTCTATATCAGTCAAATGTTTGTCAAGGTTCTTGCAAAAAAAAAACTTCAACCTCTTACAAACCTTTTCATTTCATTAGGGGTATCTGTAATCTTTAGGACAATGTATTTTTCAAATTGTATGTTGTAATTTCTTACAAGAGCTTACAAATTGTTATACCCACTCCACAATAGTGCAGACGGTATTATGCATTTGTGCTGATGTGTGTAACGCCTTAAAATAGTAGTCCTAGACCCACCTTAAAGTACGCCGATCTACTCAGAATCAATTTCTGAGTCGAACTAACGATGTCCGTCCGGCTATCAGGCTGGCTGGCTGTCCATGTAACCTTGTGCGCAAAGTACAGGTCGCAATTTTGGAGATAATTTGATAACATTTGGGTCATAGGTTCTTATCGGCACAAGGACCAAGCCTATTGAAAATGGGCCGAATCGTGGGACCACGAGGGAAGATTGGGGGAAATTTCTTCATCTCAGAAACTATCAAACCGATTTTAATGAAATTTAAAACATAGATAGATCCATATCTATAGGGGAACATTAGATATACAGTTTTTAAAAAATAGGACCACAAGGGGAGGACGGGGGCAATTTCTGCCTCTCACAAACTTTCAAACCGATTTTCATGAAGTTTATAAACATAGATAAATCCATATTTACATGGACACATAAGCATGATGTGTTTTTAAATACTGTGGTGTAAGGTATCATATGGTCGGGCTTAACCGACTATACTTTCTTACTTGTTTTTATTTCGGTTTCCCCGCACTTCAAGGGTATATAAACCAACACTGATTGAAAAAAATTTGTGTTTATCACCTAATAAACATATCGCTCATTCATTGCAACATAGTCAAATCTCAAAAAATCAAAAATTGTAAGTTATTTAAGCGAAGTGTTCCTTTATGTCTTCTCGTATTTTATCTCAAACTGAACCGAAGTTATAGCAAAATATATCTTTAAATCGGTACATTTTGAAAACCTTTTATCGCATTTTGCCAAGTTCATTTGTTTTTGTAGATATGACTATGTTGCAATAAAGGAGCGATATGTTTAGGAATATATTTTTTTGGCAATGGGGATAAACAAATTATGTGAGGTTGGTCATACATTTGACCCAACTAAGGGCAATCTTGGCGCTGCAGTGGCCAAATTTAAGAATTATATTAAACCAGCATATTTGTATGGGTGAGGGTGGAGATAAAAGGCAATTATGTTTTAAGAAAATGTTAAGCACAAAAAACTAATGAAGGTCCGTCAAATATTTAATCCCCCTTGGGGCGATTCCTTGGCAGTTCTGGGCCCCCTTAAAGAATAAAGAAAGCGTGCAGGTATGTTACAACGATGATAAATGAGAAAACCAATATCGTACTTACGAACTTCTAAGATCGTACTTTTTCGACCCCAATAGTAATCAATATTTTTTTTTTATAAAAGAAAAAGACTTTTGTTTCGGTTACACTTGAAACCATTGGTACATACGGTCTATTTCGTTCCTTTGTTTTTATAATATTTTTGCATGAAGGCTTATATGCTGCCGCTGATACTTGATTTAGAATGTGGCATATGCAATTGTCCAATGATCAAGTGCAAAAATCTATTCACAATAGCGAAGTTTAGTGTTTGGTGCAAATGGTCTTGCAAAGAGCAAATGCAAAATACAAAATACACAGAGTTTCCTTAAGATTTCATAAAAACGCTTCGAAATTTTGCATTTGCACTTTGGCAAAACCATTTGTACCAAACACCGAAATCCGTTTATATTCATTGGACAGTAAATACGAGGCATTTTATATCAAATACAAATATTTAGGTTTGAAAAATTTGGAAATAGTACCAAATGAGTCACGGGGGTAACACCGTACTTTTTGGCTTTAAATTGTATCAAAAAAGTACAATTGTACTAACTTTATCAACCGTGCACAGAAAAAATTATTGCCGAATTATTTTCAAACAAACGCTTGTTTGAAATTTTTTTTGATTTCTACAAATTTTTTTACTGATTCAATCAATGTTTTTGTTTGATTTTTATTTAACCAACAAAAATGTGGACAACTCTTCAAAAATTTAATAAGCGCGCTATTGGTTTGAAGTTTTCACAATTTTGTATGAAATATTTAACGCTCTTTAATGTTGTCGTCTTTTTGCATTTTTTTATTGATTGTAAGCAACATTTCTTTATGTGAAATATAAGAACTACAACAAAAAACACATGCAGTCTATTTTTGGACGCTTTAAAAAAGTACAGCAATAAGAAAAATGATAAAATAGCGTGACGAGGTTTGTAGTAAAAAAAACAACAAAAACAATAGCAGGTAAAAAAAACGTTTCATTTTTTTTAAACAACAGAAAAAACACATTATAAGAAACAAAATAACTTTTTGGTTGGTTTCAAAGTTGGTAAAAAAAAAAACAAAATCCCGTATTCAATTTTTTCAAATAGTTTGTTTAAATACATCAAATACAAAAATAGAATGATGGCGGAAAACATATCGAGTCGGTCTGCCGCCGTTTTTGGTTACATTTCTTCTTCATTGGCAAAGGAAAGGATAAAGCAACAGTGAGTGATGAAGAAAAAACACTGTGAGTATAAATATGACTTCGTTCAAAAATTATTCCAACAAAAAAATGTGTCTCAAAGCCAGCCGGCCGCTCTGCTCTGCTTCATCTTCGCCAAGAGTGCTTGCTTGTGCCAAAACTTTTTTGTTTGATTCAGCAAAATTATTTGTTTGAAATTTATATGAATTTCAGCAATCTTTTTGTTTGATTCTGTAAAATTATTTGTTTGAAAAAATCGGCGTTTTTTTTTCAATAAACAAAATGCAAATAAATTGTTTGAATATGCGAATTTGTTTGTAGGACCGATTTTAGACAAAAAATTGTTTGATTCTACAAATTTTTTGTTTGAATTGGAAAAATAATTTTTTCTGTGTGGTACGTTAGAAACAAATAATATGCCCCAGCGGGAAAAAGAAGGAGTGCGGAGGCCTTCCAGAAGGCCTCTGTACCCCTTCTTTTGGATAAACAAGGCCTTCTCGCTCCATTCCATACTCATATCTTTTTTACACGCGTTGTCATTGCGGAGAAGGCCTTCCGCTTTCCTTTCTTCCCCAGAGCTTCTTAAAGGCCTTCAAATTAATGGCTCTTAGAAGGCTTTCCAGAGAATGACTTTCAAAAGGCCTTAGCAAAAAGGTTATCTTGAAGGGTTTTTAAGAAAGGTATGTTAAAAGGCCTTTCAGACCATCCTTCTACAAATGCATTAAAGGTCATATTGAAGGGGTCTAAAACATTAAGGAATATTTCCTCAAATTAACTCAACTAAAATTATTTATGTGCATTATTGTTTTTATTTTGCATTTTAATATGCACCTACTTTGTTACTTTGTTTTTATAACGGGATCTGAATTCTTTCGCTTTGGCGAAAAAAACAAAACAAAAAATTTTACTCTTTCTCTTTTCCACTTCAACTAAAATGATTTACAACATATGTTACTTTGTTTTTGTAAAGGGATCTGAATTCTTTTGCTTTTGCTTGTGCAAAAAAAAAAAACAAAACAAGAAATGTTACTCCTTCTTTTCTCGCTTCTCATACCAAAGAGCCGAGGCCTTCTATTAGGCATTCTTTAGCAGTTACGTAAGAATAGAAATTAAATCAAAAAAATGTTTAAGAAGGCCTTTAAAAAGGCCTGAAGTAAGAAGGTCTTCTGAGTTTTCCCGCTGGGGCGTTTGACTATTTTTTTTTTTTAAGCAAACGCACACAAACACAAATGTTAAAGCTGAATTGTGTGTAAGAAAAAACAGTTCTAAAGAAATAATTCATCAATGCTGCTGTTTACTTTTTTTTAATTAGGTTTTGTTCAATATGAGTTTTAGAGAAAACTTGTTAAGGCAGAAGTTGTTGGAAACTTTACTAACAACAACTTCTTAGAAAACGATTTTTATATAAAATTAATATTTTCCTAAATATAAGTCATACAAGTCGGACTTTACGATTTTTCTAAAACTTTGGCGGGCGTGAGGGAAGGCTAAGCCGTCGCCGATTGTCCTAAAAAAATTTCCGCATCGTTTGATTTGATCCATACAGTTAACGACCACCCTAGTATGCATAAAATTTTATATATTTTAAATAAGAGGTATGTATGTTCCCAATAAAAAATGAAGCTTCCAACGAAGCAGGTTTGTAAGGGAGAAACATAAACGTTTCGCTTACCAATGCGCTTACGGAAGGCATGCATTTTATATGGCGAGTTCCCACTTTGAAGCGATACATTTTTGACACATAAAGCGCATTATTTAGCGCATATTAAAATTGTTGGATGTAACGACCAGCCTTACACACTGAATCTTTTGATACAGTTATTTTTTGGTATTCTCCCTTACAAACCTGCTTCGTAGTAAGGGAATGCCGTAGCACTTGAAATTTTATTTTTTTTTTTTATAAAAGTCGTTACTGCCCGTCTACAACTGACATGATTTGCTGTTATAACTTGAAGTTATAAAAGCGTTGTTAAAACATTTGCATTAACAACCGTGTTATAACATGAGAAAACTTCTAACATGATGAGTCTATACCTAACACTAACATCATATTAGTGTTAAAGTTAAGCATTTCATGTCAGTTGTAGACTGCATGTTAAGAGTTCTTTCACTTACTTTACTGCATTTCTGTATGTCTTATAGCGTAGCGCATAATTGTGCGCTTATTTTTTTAAATGTACGATTAGTGCTTCGCAAAATGATAAATTTTTTTATTGGGTTCTAGAACTGACTAATTCTACTTAATCACTCTGAATTAAGATTAGCATTAAACTGAACATTTTTATAGTTGCAATTTTAAAGCAGGTGAATAGGGAGCTTTTATTCATAAAGGTGATGAAATTAAGCTAATTTTATTAAGCACGGTAAATGCATAAATGGGAGTTTTAGTAGAGATCCACTCCTTGTTTAAAGGCATTAAAAGACGTGCAATTTTATGCAGAAGTAACTGCGACGCGACTTTTAGTTATTTTCTTAACTCTGTAAGTATTTTACTTATAAATTAAAACCAAATAAATTTAAATGCTTTTTAATGAATTTTTATTTTATTCAATTTGCTTTGTCATTTTTTTTAATAGTCTTTCTTTTTTGCTTTTGTTTTTTATTTTATATAAATACTTAAAATTAATGAAAAATAAATTATGGGCTTTTTGGTTTTCCATTTAGGGCTTAATAACAAAATTGAAAACAAAATCTTTTTTTTTTTCATTAGAAGAGAAAATAATAAAATTTTCATTTTAAATATGAAATACAACCTGAGTTCTCTATGTACACAATAAATTTTCTAAATTAATAAAAAAAAGTTAATTAATTAAAATATTTTAATACATAAAAATTATAAAAGACTTAGAATTTCAGTAAATAAAATACATTGAAAATTTTACATTTTCAAGAAAAGTAAAAGTTTGCTTTCAATTGGGGGAAAAAGCGTTCAATTGGAAAAGGTATTTGTGGATGAATAATGAGAAGTAAAAAAAAATAAATTAAATTAAATTAAATTATTGATGAATTGTTTTCTATATATTTTTTTTTTTTTGTTGTTGTTTACCCGGGTCACTGTTTTCAAAATGAACCGAGCAGCTTGGTCCAAAATAGCCATTGGTCGTTTATGCAGAGGGATGTTTGATGTTTAAAGATAGATTTTGTTTTTGGTTTAAAGCGATTAATTAAATAAATAATTAAACTAAATAAGGTATTTGTTGACTAAATTCTAAAACTAATCAAAACTTAGTAGTAGATTTATAGAGATAAGATAGATTTAGAAATAGAGAATAGAGAATAGGAAGAAAGGCAGAAGAACGTAAGGAAGAGGAAATGTTCGATACGCAGAAGAATAGAATAGTTAGGAAAACTGCTTAGAAGATAGAAAAGCTAAATAAGTAAGAATCTAGAAAGGTTGAGCCAAACCGTAGTGGTTGTAGGCCAAATCAGAAGCAGCAGCTTGACCATTACGGTTCCAGTCGGAATGCACAATTTCAGCGTTCAAGGGACTGCCGGTAATGTAAGCAGTGGTGATGTGTTCCTTCTTCTTGCCTAGCAAATCCTTAAAGAAAGTGGCACCTGAAAATTAGATTAAAAAAAAAGAAATCAGTTTTTAAAGTTTTCTTTTCAAAGTGTTAGTGATTGCTTGTGAGTGTGGCATAGATTGACACTTACCAGCGAAGAAAAGAGCCAAGATGGAAATAGCCAAACTCTTGAGGGAAATGAACTTGATGATCATGAAGAGAACTTTAACGATGACAGCCTTTTTCAGTTTCAAGGCCAAAAGCAAAGGCAACAACATTTTCTTCATTTTCTTGCTGCGGGGTTCTGTAAAAGAAATTTAAAAAGCAAAAGGTTTTTAAGTTAAGCCTTAAGTTATGCTTTGGATTTTTAACTAATAAAGTTAGTTGAAGTTTTCATTTATTATAAAATTTTTAAAGATTATTGTTGTTTGCAGTAGCAACAAATGGTTTTATGTATAATTAAATGGCGTTTTTTTTTAATTGTCACGATTATGTTTGCAGACTTTAATTGTCTGTTGTTTAAATAGATGAACAAGATTATTTAAAACATATTTAGCTTTTATTTAATTGTAATGTTTATGTAAAATTAAGTAAGATAAATTTCACTTTTTTTTTTTTGCTTAAAAAAAAACTATGACTTATTATGATGTTATGAATGCGGTAATAGGCAAATTTATGAAATAAAATGCTAAATATTTAAACAAATAAAAAAGAATTTCTTTTAGAGATGTGACACATTTTCACTTTCTAGATTTTTAAAAAGCTTCTATTAATTGACTCAATTTCTTTTGAACTGATTCCATAGTATATTGGTTTACAATATTTTCAAAACTAAAATCTTTTTTATTTTTTTTTTTTAATGTATCAATTGCTCAACACATTGTAGGATTACGTGCCAATTTTTTAGATTATTATAATTTTTATTATATTTGTTTTCGTTCATAGAGAAAGTTTTTCAAAACTGTCGAAGCTGGCACAGACACACCAAATATTTTAAACATGTGTCAGTGTGAAAACAAAGGTTGGTATGGGTTTAAGGTAGTCAGACAAACATATTGAAGCTACTTTTCTCTGCATACAAAAAAGGAATTTGTTGCCGAAAATTACGTGATTGGATTTCCAAAAAAATATTGAGTAAATGAAAGTGAACTAAAAACTAAACAACAAAAATATTTGGACACCAAAGTGTTACGAAAGCCTATTACAAATTTTAAGAAGGAATGTAGGTATAAAATATTCAATATTTTTGAAACTTTTTAAATAAAGGTGACCAATTTTGAAAAAGTTTAAAGACAGTAAAAAATTAAAAATGTTTTAAAACATTTCACAAACTTTCTCTAAAGCCTTAAAAGGAGTTGATTATAAGCGTTATCAATTCTTTAAATTTTATGTTTTTTTCTTTCATAAATCACGCAAAATATGCAAGTATGTTTTGATTTTAAAGAAATTATTAGCATAAGAAATTTGGAAAGACCAGCTCAAGCTTTTAACAAGTTTCCAAAAAAAAATTATTGCATTTATTTTGTTTAGGTTTTTGATTTTAAACTTAAAGCAACGAAAAGTTTTTTATAATGTGAGGCTTATTTAAACTTTAAAGCTAGAGCTTTTGAAGAAGCTTTCGATAATTAAGTTCTTTTAAGCGATAATATTCTTTTCACCAAAGTTTTTTAGAAAATCTTCGGTTTCAAATCATACAAATTAAAATATTTCACAAATTTTTTTAATTGATTTAAGGCAAAATTATGTTTTTTAAACTTTTTGGCAGTAAAAGCTTGTTAAAATGTAGCAATCCTTGTAAAAGATTCAGAATATCAAATTAAATTAAAGCTTTAAAGTTGTAGAATATATTTTGGCTTGGAAAAGTTATTTAGAAGCTCATAAAAAGCTTTAAATCTTGTTGGGCACTTTAAAGCTTTTGAAAACAAAAAATTTCAGATATATTTGAAATTTTTAGAAATCTAAAAAATCAAATCAAATTTTAAAGCTTTTTATTTTAAAAGTTTTATAAAACTTAAAAAATGTTAAGCTTTTTAGTTTGTCCATTTTTAAAAACTATTTAATATAACTCACCTTCCATGCCACGACCATTGAACTCATCTTCTTCCTCTTCGTCGGTATCGGGGAAGGAGAAGTTCAATCGGTGAGATTGCAGGTAACGTTCAGCGCGTTCTTCGAAGGTTTCAACAGCTTTGTTGGAGGCACCGAAAGCACGACCGGTTTCAACACGTTCAATACTAAGACCGCCAAACACCGGTACAGTTGGTTCGTTATCAATATTATTGATCATGTTCACTAAATCCTTTTCATTTGAATCCTGTTTGGGCAAAGCAACAGCAGTGCACACAAAGGTGGCAACAAATACAACACAAAAGATTTTAGAAAGCATGTTTAATAGTTTTATTTTTTCGTTTTCTTTTTTCAAGAATGTTTTATAATTTGTTCTTTTTGTTTGATTTGATCCTTGACTGATTTGGTTTGTTGTTTTTTTTATAGTTTTTAAAAAAAATTTTTTGTTTTCTAAGCACTACACACCACACAACAGTTGGCTTTGAATGATGGAAATGTTTTGTGATTGATTAAGTGTCCACCATGGGTATTTATAATGCGATGACACTTTTGCGTTAGTTAAAATCAAAAATAACTAAATTATTATAGTGAACATACAAAACTTTTTCCATATGCCCAAATATGTCTGTCTGTCCGTGCAGTCTTTCTTTTTAGTCTTCAGTGTTTTTGTTTTAAGGTACGAAATTTTGCTAAACACTTACCATACTGTTTAGACGTTGTACATTAATTTGTCTCTTTGTATGAATTTCTGTGTGTGTGTCTGTTGCCTTCATTTGCTAGTGTATGCGGCTAAATACATACCTTTAAGAATGTATAGCAGGTTGTTCATTTTTTTTTAAATTGAATAAATTTATTTTAAATCCAAAAATACCTAATAACCAACAACAAACACAATTATAAAATATTTTTCACTGCATTATTTTAAATTAATTCAAATAATTTTAAAAGAAAAAATCAACACTAGGCAACATAACACGAACGCGAACACTCACACACTCTTAAAAACTTCTTTAAGCCACATTTTCATACGTAGGAAATATTTAAAAAATAACGGCCAACACACTTACACTCAAACACTTATACATACATACATTGTATAATTGACAAGTACTATTTAATTTCTTACAATTACAACAACTATTCATTGACCATAATTAAAATCTTCATATCAACAACAACAATAGCAATAATGCATGACCAAAAACTTAAGACGGACAAACAGACAGACACTCGACACTTGTTGTTATCAAACACAGTTGTCAGTCATTAAGTTAACCACGTTCCACAATTCAAATGAAAGGGAAGTCTATTTTTATTCGCTATTGTTGTTGTTTCTTTTTATAACTGCTTCTTCTTCTTGTATTTTAAGTTTGAAAACAAAAAATTTCATTATTTAGCCAACATGTACAAACAAAAACAATTTTAAAATATTTACGCATTTTTTTGAACTGTCCTATATTTTGTTTACAACAAATATGACTTCTGTCACCAATTACAACAACAAAGTGACCATCCCTCCTCGTCTGTCCATCCAGTTGTCTGTCAACACTTTAGAAATCACTCAATATTCTGGTCATATAAATTTATTCCATTTCCAATTTTATTTTCAGTTTTTTAGTTAAATGTGCCATTTCATTGTCGGTTGTTTCTTCCTCAAGTCTTCTACGTCTTTTTTGTTATTTTGTTAAGTATTTAAACAAAAAAGTTTTTAATAATTTTTACACTGAATTTGGTAGTTGTTTTACCTTTTTGGGTTTTAAGAACGGTGATTTGTCTTTTTCATATTTCACTGTTCTTAATGGCCCATATTTTATTTGGCGACAGAAATCACTTTCAATTTCGTTTTAAAACAGCAGTTGAAAAAGTTTTTGTTGTAAATTGAACATTTATTGAAAGAAAATAAACGAATTTTTTTATTGGGTTAATGGGAAGCAAGTGGTAAATTTAAAGTTTTATTTGTTCTACGGGTGCATATTTAGGGTACTTCTTATACCCACAGCACAAAAGTGGAGAGGGTGTTATGCGTTTGTTCTGATATTTGCAAAACCTTAAAATACTAGTCCCTAGAATTACCTTTTAGCATAACGATCGACTCTGAATAATTTTTTGAATCGTTTTGCCGACGTCCATCCGTCCTGATGGCTGTTTATGAAACCCTGTGCACTAAGTGCAGGTTGCAATTTAAGAGATAAATTGATGTGATTTGGTACATCAATTCGAATTGTCAAATTGTTAAAGTGGTGACCCCCGCCCCATAATTTCGCATAGCACCCCATACAATTTTCTTTCCGGACAAAACTTATTACATTTAGATCTTATGAAGTATAATACGTGTAAAGAACGCTTTAATGACATAAAATTTGGCGATATTAACTTTGACAATAGCTACTATATCGTATGTTGGTAGTTCCTGAATTGAGCATAGGTCCTATATAAAGCCCCTTTCTAAAATATCTAAATAATATTTGAACTTTAACATTAATCCTAACCTCATAACATAACTTAGTTCTGGCGGCTTCATGATTGCCCACGGATTTCTAATTTCTAGGGTATCATATGGTCGGGCTTGACAAACTTTAATTCCCACCTTGTGTTAAAAAAAATGTAAAGTTTTTGTCAGATTTTCTTATTTTAAATATTATTCTTTATCTAAAAGATTATGAATTTCAAAAGGGTATTGGGGTCTACAAGTTTGATTGAAATGATCTGTACACGCAAAGAAAAAACATGGTTGTGGTAAACATATTCTAAGAGCAACATATTATGATAAGATTCATAATTGTAGTCATTAAAGCCCTGCACGAATGCATTTGAATGCCGTTTCAAATCATTCGTTTGTTTTTCAACTAATGATTGTCGATTGCATTTTGCTACCGAATCAAACTCTGTATTGTGAAAAACACATAAAGCACGAAAAGAATATAAACACACAAATGCAAATGAATTTAAATTTTTGTGTTATAAACGACCAAATACGAAGTGTAAAGAGCACGAAATATACTCCACACAACAACGAAACAAACGAATAACACAAACTACACCAAATCATACGAATCGCACGAATCAAACGAATCACACCAAACAACAGTAACAAAATAGGTGATATGAATTATCTTATTTTTTTTTATTATTAGGTATGACTAGTAAATTTGTATTGAGCAAAAAAACAAATGAAGATGCAAGATATTTTTATACAATGTTTAAGTTTTAATTTTAAATTATTTTAGTCAAAAGTTACAAATTTATATTTTAAAATATTTAATTAACAGTAAAAAAGAAATGGGCGATTCCATTCTAGACAACTTTTAACACCAACTTTCAAATCACACTATTTGACACTTTTTGATGCCAATTTAAAGTAAAATATCTATATTTTATAATAATATAATTTTTTTAGACGTAAGCTAAAATATAAATTTGTTGTGCACTTCGAATCATTAAGATTCATAGATTTGGCGCGAACAGAAAATTCATTAAATGTTGCACCCGTCATGGCTTAAAGAGAAAATTTCTTATTATTGGATTATATTTCTCTACGATGTTTGATTTGATAATCATCGTTTGATATCTCATCTTTCACAATAAAAAAGAAAAATACAATAAAAGTTTAAAAATTAACAGAGTTTTGTGTTTTTGTGGTATGATCTTATGAAAGTGGGCCGATTTGGTTGCACCCGTCATGCACTTTAAAGCTCTCTCGTGGCTATTTGATCGTTTCATATAAATTCTTGTAAATAGATAACAATAGTATATAAAAAAATGTTACCCCTTCTAGAAATAACTTAATTGCAAATGTGTTTCTTTCTATTAGTAAAAGACGTTTAAAGCGTCTAAATGTTGCACCCGTCAGAATAGAATCGCCCAAATGAAAAGCTAAATTCAATTAATTGCAAAATAAAGATAAAAATAATAGGTATAATGAGCAAAATGGCTTAAAATAAAAATTAAATTGTAGAGTTTAAAAATTTGTGCTGTGTAACTTGCAATTTTTAACGCGTGTTATGTACTTCCACCTTCAGTATTTCACACAACAATAACTTGCTGTGGAGAATGTGAAAAAGAAAGAAATGCATTCGTGCAGGGCTTTAGTAGTCACCATTTTAAGATTATTATTGAATCATAGTATGACTTAATATACTCGTTATAATACAACATAATTTTTTTCCCTTAATCAAATTATTATTTTGTTAATCATACTAAGTTAAGAAGTAATCAAACTATTGTCATGCTAATCATAATAAGTTATGAAGTAATCATAAAAATACATGTTAATCATAATAAATTTAGAAGAAATCATATTATGTCACAGCTCCTTTCATAACTTTCATAAAAATACAAAATAAATTAAAATATTTTTGCATCGATTTTTTATTTTGTGGCTTTTTACAATTTTTCTTAATGTAAATCAAATATCGGAGTTCAATATAAGGCTTGCAAAAGAGCAAATGAAAAATCTGTGGTTTTCATGGGCAATCGCGTGTGTCCATTTTTTCGATTTTAAGATGTTGATGAAATATCGTAGCACTTTTATAAAATATAACGAAATCTCTGTGTGTTTTGTTGTTGGATTTTACAAAAAAAAAACTATGATATTTTGCATTTGCACTATTACATCACTAATACTTGAATGAACACCGCTAATATTTTAATTTTTTAATTTCTTTAAACTTATTTTTTTATGGAATTTTATCTTTTAATTGTTTAACCGCTCACAAATAAAAAAAACGACACAACTGCTTCAAAATTATTTTACAAATGGCGCTAACATAATATGATTATAGTAAAAATAGTTTGATTGCATCTTTAACATAATATGATAAATGTATAGAAAGTTATCTTGTTATGGCTATTAAATATCATGATATGGTTGTGAGAAATATAATATGTTTAGAAAGTTATCATAATTAAGTTGTTAGAAAAATAATTATTTTTAGGCCAACAATACTCAAATTCATAATTGCGATAAACATTTTTATGTTTACAGTAACAATTATATTGTTGATATTAAATAAAAATAACAATTATTTGTGTACGACAACAATATATTGTTACATTAAACATAGTGTTGTTGCCGTAACCATGCCCAACCATATTTTTCTCTGCGTGTACATTAGACTGGTCACAATTTTTTTTTTAAATTTAATTGTTTGCGCTGCTTAAAATATGAGGTTTGGTGTAAGAAATCATGATCTAATTTTTCAGGTCAATCCGACGGTGCCTAGCCGTGCCGGGTGGTGCCCAAAGTTCCCCATATTATAAAAAAAAACATCTTTTCTATCAGATCTTCATAGTTATACTAGTTGAAAAACCGAAAATCAAAAATATAGCTTCGTTACGATCTTCCGCAGAGAAAGTACTTCAAGTGTGCCAAATTTTAATTAGTTTTTGTTTTAAATGTAATTTTCTATGCGAACGTTAACGTGTGACATCGTGGGCCTGGCTGTAAAATTTTTTTGAATCGATTTTTTATTTTGTGGCTTTTTACAATTTTTCTTAATGTTAATCAAATAACGGAGTTCAATATAAGGCTTGCAAAAGAGCAAATGCAAAATCAGTGGTTTTCATTGGCAACCACGTATGTCCATTTTGCCGATTTTGAGATGTTGATGCCATATTGCCTAATTTTAAACGCTCTTTAGGTACATGTTTCACAAAATTTTTGAAAAAAGATGGATCAATTCCGATTTTTTAACGTAATGAAGTATAAAAAGTGCAATACCTAGCCCATTTGATCTTAAATGGTTTCGGTTTTGCATTTGCACTATTACATCACTAATACCGAATGAACTCCGCTAATATTTTAATTTTTTAATTTCTTTAAACTTATTTTTTTTATGGGAATTTATCTTTAAATAGTTTAACCGGTCACATATAAAACAAACGACACAACTGATTCAAAATAATTTTACAAATGGCGCTAACATAATCTTATTAGAGTAAAAATAGTTTGATTGCATCTTAAACATAATATGATTAATGTAAAGAAAGTTATCATGTTATGGGTATTAAATATCATGATATGGTTGTGAGTAATATAATATTTTTTGAAAGTTATCATAATTTAGTTTTTGGAAAAATAATTATTTTTCGGTCAACAATACTCAAATTTATAATTGCGATAAACATTGATATGTTTACAGTAACTATACTATTGTTGATATTAAATAAAAATTACAATTATTTGTGTACGACAACAATATATTGCTACATTAAACATAGTGTTGTTGCCTTAATAATGCCCAACCATTTTTTTTCTCTGCTTGTAGCTTCTAGCAAATTTTGCTAGACTGGAATAATTTTTATATGTTGTTTAAACATTTTTTATATTTTACACCTTTCTGCTCTTCTCCTCATCCGACTTTAAGAAATTTTCCAACCAGCTGAGGTTTTAAGTAGGGATTTTAATCCTTTATTTTATACCTAATCTGTGATATTTTTGCAATACAAGTCAAACGGTGTAATAATAAAAATGTAACAGCAAAGTATATATAGCATTTAAAATAAATAGTTTGAATAAAGGAAATTATAAAATAGTTGTACCAACCCAATAAAATATTAAGCTTCAAACGGAGCACGGATAAATGTAAAAGTTTCGCTTACCATCTTGTTTACGTTAGGAATGAATTTTATGTGGCAGGTTCCAACTTTGACACAATAGCGGTTATTTAACGCATATAAATAATGGATGAATGTCCCGACCAGCTGAGGTGATTCTTTCATAACTTCCTTATAAATCTTCTTCGTGGCAAGTGAATGCCGCGCCCCATTAAGGGCAATTATAACAACTTGAAGTTAGCTAAAGTTAAGATTAAATTGACAGATAATAATGTGTTATCTGTCAAAAAGCGTCTGTTAACTGTCGGATAACAGCTAACGCCAAGTTATAATAATGGCCCTAAATGTTATTTTTATACCCTCCACCAAATGGGGCGAATGAGGGTACAAATGACTGGCCATTGAATGTGTGCTAATCACCCCTATTATGAAAGTCGACGTCGACACAAGACGGTGGCACCTGAACAGTAATGGTATTTTCCGATTCATTTTTAACAATAGTCGATTACTATTGACAGTCAATTGATATTTCTAAGGCGCTTTTAAGTCGACATCGAGTATTTATATCAAAAGCAATTAAAAAACTCAGTTCTTTCAGTTTGAAGTGGAAATCCAGCACCATCGGTTTTATAGAAAAAATAAAGTTATGAACCCAAATGTGAAACAAACTTCTAAAAATTAATATTTTTGTTTTAAAACTAACATCAATTGGTGATAGACAGCATCGATTCACAATAAATTTTGCATTTCATACGGCTGGCAGTCATGCTTCTAAATTTTGTAAAGATCTGTCTAAAATTTACCATAAACCCCGTATAAAGCCCACTGTCTAAATTTCTTAAGTAGGCCTAAAACCGTTATGAACCATGCTATTACAGTTAAATTTGGTCTTTTTTGTTTCATAAGAATAACTAAACTCGGCTAAATTTTGCGAACATCAGGAAAATAATTTTAATACGAATAAAACCGCAAGAAATATAGATATTGTCGTAAAATTTGGAGCAATTTAGCTTTATGTGGCTAAAAATAATACGATATAATTTTGTGATCATCGGTTCATAATTTAGCCAGGCTTCATAGAAATTGGGCTTCCAAACACGATTAAATTCTAAAAAGAATCGTAGTGCTGGATTGAAATTTGGTCTCATTAAAATTGTTTATACTAGAAGTGATAATCGATGATTGTGAATAGACGGGATTTGTAAGTTTTTTTTAAAACAGAAGAGCATTTATTTAATTTTTGAAAACATTTTTTAAATGCTTAATTTAGAAAATTTTGTTTGTCGTGCTTAATTCCCAATTTTTATTCTTGATAAAAACACTGAAATTTATTGTTGATGGGATAAGCTATTTCTATGCGCATTTCACTGGTTGCTAAAGCTGGAGGTCCACACCATGCGTTACTCGCTTTTTCGCAGCATACGCAGCTGTCAAAAAAGTAGAATCTGTATAGTTATACGTAGTAAGTTACATGCACAAACGCGTAGATGCCTTGAGGCGAAAAGTAGGTTTACTTTCTACTTTTGTAAGCGTCACAAGCAGCGTTCGAACAAATCAGCTGATTTTGACAAATTAAATTTTATTTTTACTTGTGCTGCTGCTGCATAAAAAGCGTTGCATGTAACTTGAAACGTAGAAAGCAAGTAAGGTTATAAACGCATGCGCTGCGTGGAGGCGAAAACGCGTGGTATGGACCTCCAGCTTAAGGCCAGATCGTCAGGAAACTTCAACCAAATATTTTAGAAAAAGATATTAAACCAATTAAAACTGTTAAGCGAATAAGAATTATAAGCAACAGTGCTACTTGTAACAATATCAAAGTTTAAACAAAAACGTCAACAATAAACAGTAAGTTTTTCTTTTCTAAAGCGGCTCATACACTTGCAATAAAATTGTTAAATTTCACGCATTGTACAATTGAAGCACAGCTGCGAATAACGTTTTAATTGACAAAATAATATTTATTTTTATTTTATTTTAATAATAATAATAAATATAATAAATAATAAAAACTTTTATGCAAAAGGCTTTTAAAACATTATTCCGCACTGCAAAACCATTTCGGTTTCATCATTTTGTTAGTAACTTGCAATGTTCTTCCACTGGCTGACACTTTGTACGCCATTTTGAAGGCGTTAAGGTGCATAGTTTAGGTTGATTTGATGTTTAAACTGTGTAAGAGAGTAAGATTAACGGTTATCTGCAAAAAAACACTTTTTGCAAAATGTGGCGTTTACAACGTTATTCGCGGCTGTGCTTCAGTTATATCGCCAATGTGTATGTGATATTCGGAGGTGACACAATATATTGGCAACATTCAAAAGAATTTTGAATTTTATTACACAACGAAAAGAAAGTGAAATGTGTTGGCAACATTGTACAATGCTGTTTATGTTATTCCTATAGGTTATGTTCATCTTTTTATTGAATGAATGAAACTATTATGCGACTTATTGCATAATATAGGACAAAATGGAAATAATATGGCGGATATCACATACAATAATATTACAAGTGTATGGGCAGCTTTAGATTTTATAAATGCGTATAACTACATACCCAGTAAAAACTTCGCCTACAAAATTATGTGTTGAGTAATCAGAAAAACATGAAGGCACTTCTTACAATTCTACTGAAAGAACCAATGAATTTAACAAGGGATGTCCCAAAATGAACGCATTTTAAAGTAAGTCATTATTTTTTTACTTAAATACATCCAGAAAAAAGTAGTTATAGAAGTTGCTACAAATGTAGTTATAGAACAATGGTGGGCGTTCCATAGCACAATTGTGCTGAGAGATTTCACACGTATCCTAAGCCTCTTTAATTTAGTTTTTGATGAGACACATTTTTTTTATATTTTTTGTATTTTTTTTCAATTTACCCAACAAACACACGTGTTTTATTTCAAATAAATGATGTTATGCGAAAAATAATTTACTGTACTTTTTTACTGTTACTTTTTTCTGTGAACAGTAAATCTCTACAATTTAAACTATTAAAAATGTTTTATATTACTTTAAATGCGTAAAATATAAAATAAGGAAATATAATGCACCATCTATTTCAAATGCTTGGCTTTGTGTTTGGTGGGTACTTCTGCCATCTCACTAATACTAATAAGTATCAATACAAGCACAGTTTTAGTTGTGCCCACTTCTGTTACCCAGCAAAAACTTAACTTACAATCCTACTTTTAATGACTTAAAGAATTCATTACTTTGTAGCTTTATTCGCCACTTTTTGGATTATTAGTTATATATTTAATAATAACTTTATTATTATATCTTAAATATACAGAAAAATTTATATTTTCATTATGACAATAAAAATTTCATTATAGTCAAAAAACATAGTTTTTTAATACAAAAACTACACTGCCCCAGTAGACTAGCTGGCAGCGAGGTAGTCTATCAGCACCGAGGTTGCGCGATCGAATCCCGCCAGAGACAGAAAAAAAATAAAATAAGAAAAAAAAAAAAAAAATAAAATAAAATTAAAAAAAAATAAAGAAAAAAAAATGTTTACTTTATTGACTTTGTGTAACTACATATTTTTATAAAAATTTTGAGTATAAAAAAAACATATTATTTTTTAGATTATAATAGGCTAAATTATAAAGGATTACTTTTGGGACATCTCGAACAAAAATAAGTACTTTTTCTAGTAGAAAAGTAAGTAGTCGGCTCGTCAAATTCTCATTATTTTTCTGCTTATTTTGTAAGCAAAGTTTTTGCTGGGTATAGAAGAAAGCTACTAAATAATGAGTTAAAGAAGCTATTCATTTTGAAAATGTAAGCGAAGTTTTTACTGGGTATGTACTTCAATAGTAAATGCACACAACTCACAATGTATTCAGCGTTTAAATCCATCCGTATTTAATTAATTTCCCAAAAGAATTTATATTCTTTAAGAATACCCCTGGCATTAGGGAAAAATCGCATTAAATGAACGTTATTTATATCGAATGTGTTTCACTTCAATGAAAAGCGTTCAATATTCCCCAACCAAAAAAAAAAAAAAAAAAACTTAAACACACAAAGAGAAATGATTAATATCCCCACTAAAAACCATATTCAATACAAAATATTTAATATAAAATATTTATGAACGTTAGAAGTAATTTACAAAACAATCACGTTCAAAAATTTTTCAAACATTAAATACATGTTCGATCACAACGCATCTATAAAAACAACTTCAAGTAACAAATTGATGTCTCGAGAGAATAAATGCCCCAAAATATGTATTTAATGTCAAAAAGCGATGAAAGAAGAAAGTTAATTTCAATAGTCGTTATGAGTAAATAAATTTACTTATGGAGTTTAAGAAAAAAAAGATATGTTGTATAGGGTGTTTTTTTTTTTTAACTGCGTGAGAACTTAAGATGATAATACAAGAATGAATGAATTATTAAAATCTAGTAGATTATTTCATGGCATCTATTTTTGAAATATGATTTCCGGCATATGTCCGCCGCGGCTACGAGTTACATGGTTTATCGATCAGTCCAATTTTTTACTACTTTTTGCACTAAATCGGGACGTATGTCGTTAATAGTGCTAGAATATTGGCTTCCAATGCCTTAAAAGTTGCTGGTTTGTCGGCATAAACCAATGACTTAACATATCCTCATATAAAAAATAATCCAGAGGCGTTAAACTGCACGAACGAGGGGGTTAGAGAACGACTTCTGTTTTCACCAAATTGATTTTGCAATAAATCGATTTTAAGGCTCACTATATTGCAAGTTGTGCCATCTTGTTGGAACCAAATGTCGTTGATGTTTAGCTGATCAAACTATAAGTCAACATTTTCCATAACGGCAGCTGCATGCTCATTTAAAAAGAACGCACGAAGCAGTCAATTTAATGGTGATTCGTTAAGTATAGACAACCATCCAGCCAAACGGACAAATGGATTTTGTTAGGTTGACTCAAAAATTGATTCTAAGTCGATCGGTATTAGTGCTGGGATACTATCGATATTTTCTACTATCGATATTTATCGAAAGTTCAAATTTCACTATCGATATATCTATTATTTAAGATGACAGTTTTTAAAAATTGTGATGCTGATAAGGACCTTTCGAGAGGAACCAAAGTAACAAGGACTATAAGATATTTTATTGCAACTTTAGATACTGTTCTAAATTGGATTTGATTCTCAACCCAAAAGGTAATCAATTTAGCGGACTTTTCCTCTAATGGTCGGTCATTGTTTAATCCTATGCTCGCAATTGCAATTGCATTTTTATTTGATTTTTTTTTTTACAACATCATAAAACTATCTGCACACAGAAAAAAATCAATGTAAATTCGTTCAAAACATGGTTTATTTAACATTTTTCAGTAGTGATTTTGCTTCATTGTTGTTTCATGTTAATTCAACCTGATTTTACAATAACTTGCGAACAACATTTTTTTCTTTTAAAATAACTATAATTCATGTTAATTTAACATTGCAGTAAAGTTAGAGCGAAATACCATTTATATTCAAATAACCATCCGAATCACGTTAAATGAAAGTTATTTCAAGTTGAAATAACGTGAATTTCATGTAAAATCAAATTGGTTGAAGTGTGATATAACCGGGTGAAGACAACATATGAATTTATTTAAGAATAATTCAAAACACCCCCTGTAACACATGTTTCACTTATCTTGTATCTCCTTTGTTAACAGAAGCATCAGCAGAATGGCCCGATATGGTTTTCGTCATCACTCTACTTTGAAAACTTGATGTACTATTTAACTAAATAATTTTAATTAAAAGAATACGGGAATTGTCTTCTTTTTATAACATATTTTAAACATGAAAATAAAAAGATGTTCATACTTAAGTGTGTATGCATGTTAATTTAACAAGATAAACTTTTGATTTTAATATAAAACAGGTTTTTATGGATTCAATATTGAAGAATGTTATTTTAACAGTGATTAATATTAAATAAACGTAACTTAAGGTTATTTTAATATTTTTCATTTAAAATTAATATGCAATAATTATAAATTTAAATAAAGGGCATTCTTTTGCCGAAATTTACCATGATTCTCAATCAACATTTCGCCATGTTATTTTAACATTGGTATTTTTTTCTGTGTGTGACATTTCAGTCCCTATGTAAACATAAACACATTTCGGCATAAAGGCCTTAAGCTAGCAGTAAAAAAAGCTCAGCTAAGCAATTTATACCACCTTCCATTCTTGTTGTTTGTATTCATTGCTGTAATTCTGTAATAGCAAGTTAAAACTTGCGGCAACAAACTGTGTGTGTAAAGCTGCTGTAACATGTCTACATAGCTGTCTTTTAAATAATAATAATAATATCGATATGGATATTTATCCTATCGATATTTTCGATAGTTTAAAACTAACGATAGTACTATCGATTGTTTCCCAGCACTAATTGGTATACAAAGAGGTTGTTCAGGACCAAAAGTTTTTAGTGTTACACACATCAGCGCAAACCCATAATACAGTCTACAATATTGTTGTGTGTAAAATATTGAACTAATAGAACTTTTCCATGAGGTTCCGTCCTGTTAGAACCACTTGTCAGCAAGCTAGTTAGTATGTCTGTAAATCGCACAGCGTTGACTTTAACGTTCTGATCATTGTAATTTGTGCAGAAATATGGACAAATGTTTCCACCGCCCCATAAAACCCATTTAACCAAAAGTTTACTTCGTCATTGAAAAAAATGTTCAAAATTCTAAATTTCCAATCAAAGCAAGGCGAATTCACTACAGGTCATCTCGGTGATAGAACAAGCACGACTCCTACAAATGCCACAAGCAGACACTGTACAATGATTTTGCAATTTTAATATATTTGCCTTAAGAGCAAATTTTAAATGATAATTACACCAAGTACCACTGGTTAAGGATTGATGTTTGACTGCTGGCTGGCAGGCACCGCAGTGGTGCAGAGGTTATAACGTCAAAAAATTCTGATGAAGGAATGTGGTGATTCTTGAAACATGTAAATTCCACCCGAGTTCAATCCCCGGTTAAGTCAAGAATAAAAATTATCAATAAATTTCATGTTGTTAAATTCCTTCCTTTAGTAAAAATAATTTAATGAACTCAAACCTAATTAAAAATATCAAAAACAAAAAAACACCAAAATATTTTATAGATAAAAATTCTGCTGAGAATAAACTCTTTTAGGAGTTAAGCTTTTAGACCTTAATAATTATATTGTTTCTATGAAATGCCCCTCGAAGTAATTGCCAGGGCAAGGCCAAGTTTTTGTAAACCCAAATATTTAAAAAAATATGCAAACAAAAAAGTTCAAAAATGCAGTATACTTTTAAAAATAGGCAAGAAAAATTATGACCTTGCATACTGAAAACTTAAATGAAAAGGTTATTCTTGTTATTTTTTTTTATGATGAGTCAAAATTGGGCAATAGTATATCGAGACTGCCCCTAAGAGCCCAATTTAGAAATATCAAAAAAAAAAAATTTATTGTTTAATTGTAAAAGAAGCAGTTCTTCACAAATAAGAAATTTTCCTATATATATTCAATTCTCCTTAAAGTATACATAATTATACTCAAATCGAAAAAAATTGCTAACATTTCAATTAAGGCTCAGTTAGGCGAACGTTGCTGTACCGTATCTGTACTGTATCAATCAGCTGTTCGCTTTTTGTTATATGAAAACCAATACAAAAGCTTACCGAAATGCAATGTACCGCAGTTGCAACGTACCAATCTGTATAAAATAGAAAATCATGCCGTTGTTACGTGACATTTGTAAGACAGTGATGGGCGGCTTGTATGTCTCATTGAATACGGGTAATTTTGCTCTTTTTTTTGGTACTTTCTTCAGTATATCTATGGAATTGCGACAAAACAACTTACAATACAACATATGTATTTCCAAATATACATATGTTTAGATGTTTAAAATAAACAAATGCATACACACATACAATGAAAAAGGGAAACATATAAAAGACTTTAAATGGTATCAAAACCTTGTTTGGTGTATGCACATTTACAATATATGTATGCTAAAAATGTATATATGCTAAAATACAAATTTATTTATTGTAAATCTATCATATAAATGTTAAATTATTAAAATTTTTTACATACACAAAATACTGTTTTAATACAATTTAAATCACGTGGTACGTTTGCTGCACAACGGTCACCATTTGAACATTTTTGATTCCCATCACTGTGTGTTTTGTTTTTTGTATACTATTGCTTTTTGTTTATGTACGGGAAAACATATGACACGTTTTTAAACGTTCTATTAGTGCACCAGCGTGCTTACAGTACGGTGCGATACATTACGGGTACAGCAACGTTCGCTTAACTGAGCCTTTAACCTAAAATACCTTACATTTAAAATCTAGTTTTTCAGAAATGAAATAGTAAATTTCAGCACAGGTGTTTTTCCAAAACAATGGAAAAAAACTGTTTTGAATTTTATGGTATGTTGGTAACAATGTTGGTTTTTTCCCATCGTTTTCGCAGAAGAAATTTAGAAATTTATAAAACGATGTACGTGAATAAATTCATATATAATTGGGTAAATTTTTATTGCTTTTTGTGAGTTTGAGTTTTTTTTTTTTTGGTAACACGCACAATAAATATTTATTGTGTATTTTAGGAAAATTATCTGTGTTAAAGTTAAGTTCAAGTTGACTACTAGTACGACATATTTAACGGTTAAATTTCAAGGGCCGATGTTGATTTTGAATAAAACACAAACTATTTACGAAATTATTGTAATTTTATTTTATTATGATATATTGGTATTACTCAATTATGTATGGAACAAAATATCGGCCAAATAGGCGCCGCGATCACGGCGGCACACCACCCTGAGGCATAATGGAGGTTCTATGCCGTTAATGTGCCGAATTATCTCATCCTTTAGCTCTTGAATTGTTGCTGGCTTATCGACGTACACCTTTTCTTTCAAATAACCCCAAAGAAAAAAGTCCAACGGTGTCAAATCACATGATTTTGGCGGCCAATTGACATCGCCATTACGTGAGATAACACGGCCATTGAATTTGTTGCGCAAAAGAGCCATTGTTTCGTTAGCTGTGTGGCAAGTGGCACCGTCCTGCTGAAACCACATATCGTCCACAGCCATATCTTCCAATTCGGGCCATAAAAAGTTCGTTATCATCTCACGATAGCGAACACCATTCAAAGTAACTGCCTGACCGGCCTCATTTTGGAAAAAATACGGCCCGATGATGCCGCCAGCCCATAAACCGCACCAAACAGTCACTCTTTGTGGGTGCATTGGTTTTTCGACAATCACTCTTGGATTCTCATTCGCCCAAATGCGGCAATTCTGTTTATTGACGAATCCACTGAGGTGAAAATGTGCCTCATCCCTGAAGATGATTTTCTTCGAAAATTGATCATCCACTGTTGCCATTTCTTGCCACCATTCTGCCCATTCACAACGTTTGGAATGGTCAAGAGGCTTTAGTTCTTGAGCTAATTGCACCTTGTAAGCGTGTAAATGCAAGTCTTTATGCATAATGTTCATCAACGACGAGCGTGAGAGGTGCAATTGTTGGGCACGACGACGAGTTGAGGTGGACGGCTCTTCAGCCACACTATCGCGTACAGCAGCAATATTTCCTGCAGTACGAGCTGTACGAGCATGCACTGGTGATCTCACATCTTCTACAAACCCGGTTTGCTCGAATTTTTCCACGATTTTTGCGATTGTACGCACATTTGGACGATCAAATTGACCAAAAAAATCACGAAGTGCACGATATGCATTTTGATTTGAACGCCCATTTTCATAATAAGTCTGGATAACTTTAACACGTTGTTGTATTGTGTATCTCTCCATGGTTCAAATTGAGTAAGTCTGAAATAGAGAAATGTCAAATAAAATTCGGAAAAAAACTTGGCGTTTAGGTGTGGTTCACATTCAACATCGGCCCTTACAATTTAACCACCCTTTAGAATGTATTGAAGACAAATGGATTGAATTAAAAAAAGAAAGTAGCATATTTGAAGGAGATTTTATCCTTACAATTGTATAGCATAGATTCCTTTAAGAAAAATTTTTATTAATAAAGAAACTAACAAATTTAAACTTTGTTTTGTTAAAATATTCTCTATTTATTAAAGATTTTCAGATGAAAGGAAAATTGGACTGCTCATAATTAACGTTAAGATTTAAAAAATGTTTTTTGTTTGCGTTTATATTTTGGACTTTTTTTATAAGCCGTTTACATTATAACGAAATCTTGTAGATTTAATTTGAAATCTTTCTTAAAATCTAGTGCGTTAACATTCCCTGCAAATAATAGGACCAGTCCAAACACGCGTGTAAAGAGTAGCCCACAAGGACCCAGCACTAGTCCAAAAACAACCCAAGCGTATGGAAAAAACATGGTCTATTTAACATTACGATGTCCTAGGGGAGGACAATATAACCCACCTGTGGACTACTAGGAGTAGTTTTAAGACTACTCCATGGTATATACAAGAGGATTAGTTTTGAAGTCGTTTAAAAACGAAAGCATGTCGTTAAAAAACGAAGACATGTCGTCTCATTACAAACACTTTTTGACAACGACATGGTCCATGCTTGCATTACATCGGACCAGTCCATGCAGTAGTCCATTTTATCAAAATGGATCAGGTGGTCCAATTTTATTTGCAGGGTATGTACGGACTAGGGTTTCTATTTGGAAATTAGTGTAAATGGGCTATTAGAATAAACTTTGGAAAACTTGGGAAATTAATGATGGAAAGACCGAACACAGAACAAAGAACCAAAGTTGTTCAATTTTATTTTAAAAATCCGTATTCGATTATTGTCACAAATATCATATTGAAAAATGATCGATTAGGTCCATTTTCCACTTCAATTGTCACTTTAATAAAAATATGGGGAGAATAATTGTTAACCGTCACATGCATTCACTTAGATGGACAGTACGGTGTGGAATAACTTCAGAAGAGTTCATTGGACCATATTTGTTTGAAAACATTGAACGAGTTGGGGTTTATGTGAATGTCATTCAATACCAGGCAATGATAAAACATTTTTAAAGGCCGGCGGTATAAAACAATCCAGAATTGTGGTTCCAACAAGGTATAGCCACAGCTCACACTGCTCGTCCAACTATGGCTCTTTTTTGTCGATCATAGCGATACTTATGCGACACCCTAAGCAACTATGCCACTGCAAATATCTATCATAAAAGGATAAAGAGATTTTGTAACTGATTTCTGAACAGATTATAATATTCCTTTGGGGGATCGTATGTCACTATTAAAAACACGAACTAGGACCGCTGTCCAGTCATGTCATACATAGCAACGCTTCATCACTGGTGGAAAACATATACATATTTATGTATTTTTCATTCCGTTTTTAGTGCTAACAATATCGATCGTAGACTCCATAATGTATATATGTATGTATATTCTGATTCGTTCTAAACGATAAAATATTGAAAGAACCGCAAGTGGCAGGCCTTTTTGAACGCATCTATACTCCTTTCTAAGAGATTCGCTTCGTATAATATTCTGCCTTCTAGAAGGTATAGATTTCTTTTTGAAGCATCTTTCAAAATATTCATTTATTCAGTACTTTAAGAAGGGAGAAAGGAAGATGTTCAGTTTAATTTTTAGTGGCCCTTCCTTACTCCCTTCTCTGGGAAGGGAAAGAACTTGCTTAGTTTTTGTATTTTTTTTTGTGGTCTCCAACATTCTTAAAAATAATTTTATACTTCTATTTGCGCCTGATCTTGTTTTTATAATGGTTTTTTATTTTGTTGATGTCTCTATATTCTTATGTAAAAGTATACATTGCGGATCACCTGTTCCGTTTTTCTTACCAAGCATGTATAAATAGGTACACTTACGTAAACGTTACATTGCGTTGCGGATGAACCTGATAAAATTAAAATTTTTCTCCGTTTTAATGTATCAGCTGTGAAAGAATTTTATGTGCGAATAATCCATAGACGAACATTGCCCAAATCCACTAGCTCGAAATATTTTGAATGATGGCGGCCACACCCGCTTAAGGATGAGATATGGCAGTGCACAGAAAAAATTATTTTTTCAATTCAAACAAAAAATTTGTAGAATCAAACAATTTTTTGTCTGAAATCGGTCCTACAAACAAATTCGCATATTCAAACAATTTATTTGCATTTTGTTCATTGAAAAAAAACGCCGATTTTTTCAAACAAATAATTTTACAGAATCAAACAAAATGTTTACTGAAATTCATATAAATTTTAAACAAATAATTTTGATGAATCAAACAAAAACGTTTTGGCACAAGCAATGACGCGCACACAAGCAAGCACTGTTGGTGAAGATGAAGCAGAGCAGAGCGGCCGGCTGGCTTTGAGACACATTTTTTTGTTGGAATAATTTTTGAACGAAGTCTTATTTATATACACAATATTTTTCTTCGTCACTCACTTTTGCTGCATCCTTTCCTTTGCTAATGAAGAAGAAATGTAACCAAAAACGGCGGCAGACCGACTCGATATGTTTTTCGTCATCATTCTATTTTTGTATTTGATGTATTTAAACAAACTGTTTGAAAAAATTGAATACGGGATTTTGTTTTTTTTTTACCAACTTTGAAACCAACCAAAAATTTATTTTGTTTCTTATAATGTTGTCATTTCTGTTGTTTAAAAAAAAAAATGAAACGTTTTTTTTACCTGCTATTGTTTTTGTTGTTTTTTACTACAAACCTTGTCACGCTATTTTATCATTTTTCTTATGGCTGTACTTTTTTAAAGCGTCCAAAAATAGACTGCATGTGTTTTTTGTTGTAGGTCTTATATTTATCATAAAGAAGTGTTGCTTACAATCAATAAAAAAAATGCAAAAGGACGACAACATTAAAGAGCATTAAATATTTCATATGAAAACTTGAAACCAATAGCGCGTTTATTATATTTTTGAAGAGTTGTCCACATTTTTGTTGGTTAAATAAAAATCAAACAAAAATATTGATTGAATCAGTAAAAAAATTTGTAGAAATCAAAAAAAATTTCAAACAAGCGTTTGTTTGAAAATAATTCGGCAATAATTTTTTCTGTGTGCTTATTTGGTAAGAAGAGCGTTAATCACCTTTGAAGACAAGAACCGCGATGAATAGAAATTTCGCCCGCTATTGGTAGGACGTAAAATTAGGAATTAAATTAAGGTTAGGTTAGGTCGCAAGAAGGATATATTTATGATATAAGTATGATGTTGCATCTTTGATAATTCGCCCTCCTTTCGACCTAACCTAACCTTTTAAAATTAAGAATTTATTAATTTTTGTTATTTCACTTGTTTAAATTTTTAATTTAAACTGATTTTATTTATGATTAATGCTTTTACTGATGCAAAACTATTTTTCTGTGTACGGATAAGAAGTTAATTTTTTGATAGTTAATTTATATAAAATAACTGAAAATTCATTTGTTTTTACGGGACATGGGGTTGAATTTTTTTACAGTAAATTTTATTCTCATATTATTTTATTTCTCATTCTTTCTGCCCATACTAAACGGATCGAAATTATTTTTTTAGTGATGAAAAGCATTTATTTTAGTTTGATGCTGAATTGTTCGCTACGTTTTTCTTTAAACCATGTATTAATTTCATCTTTCATCTAAATGGCACGAGCAAATTTAAACTGTATTTTTTAAATTATGACGACGTTGCACCAAATGAGCGATATTTGAAATTATGAACGATTCTCCTGCTCCCTGTCATATGTGAAAGTTATGAACCACATCGATCCAGCCGGACGGAAGCACGGACTTCATACGATCGATTCAAAAAGCGATTCTGAGTCGATCAGTATACTTAAACGAATTTTTAGGTTTGATTTTAAATCGCATTTATATTTACAATCCTTTTATATACAAAATTCTATTTTTTACTTAACACTTCAATGAATTTTAATTTCACCAGTTAAGTACATTTAAATTCCATTTGAGTTTCCAATGTGTATAAATTAGCAAAGTGGCCTCAATAGCACAACAATACAACAACAACAGGCAAAGCAATAACAGTCAGCTGTTTTTGAAACCATTTTGTAAATAAATAAACTTTTTATATATATATTTTTTTTAATATATTAGTGCTGCCATACTTTTATCGTAATTAAATTAGTCTTTTTAAATAACACTGAAAAAAACCAAATTGTATTTAAATACAATTTAGGTTTATTTGTAAATAAACAAAATACAGATTTAAATACTATCCTAAAAATTGAACATAAAAGGGTCTTCTCTTCTTGTTACACATATCACAGCAAACGCATAATACTTTCTCCATTATGGTGGTTTCAGGCGCGGATCCAGCTTTAGCCTTAGGGGGGGGGGGGGGGGGGGGGGGGAATTTTGTATGATACAAAAAAGTAAAAAATTTGTTTTTAAAAGTTTGTTAAAAACAATTTGTGTATTAGGGTTAGTATTTTTTCCAATTTTTGCGAATACCAAATTCTTCATCGCATAGCCGTATAGACCGTGACAATTTATTAAGAAATTATATATTACTTTTTCGCGATCGTGAAGAAAGTTTCCGCACTAAATGCGATAATGTTTTGAATTTCAGTTTTTCTCCTTAGTATACAAAATTAACATTTAATTACAAAATTTTAAGTATTTTCTAATAATTTCATGAATATAACAAGATCTTACCATTTGTACGAAAAAAGGGCGCAAAAAAATCGCGACTCTAGTTTGCGGTTTTTTTTATTAAACTAAATGTTAATGGCAAATGATAGATGTTTTGATAGATGAGTTGTTTGGCGGATATATAAAACAGTGATAATTTTCAGCGCGGAACGAGCTATTAAAGTTGCACAATATATTTTTTTCCATTATGTAAATCAACTCGCACTTTAAACTTAAAATTTATTTCATTAAACCCAAAAAAATAGCTTTAAATTTTTGTTATACAGTTGCTTATTTTATGTATTTATGCCTGTATTCATAAAAATATTTAAAATTTAGTAAAGGCTTGAAAACCAAATTTTCTGTGAAAATTTTCCTTAATAAACGTTTATTTAATTTTATAATCATTTATTAATATGGGGGGCTAAAATATATAGCATATATAAACAATAAATGTACCATATATAATGTGTATGGATATTAAAAAAACAAATTTTTTTTTAAGAGCTTTAGAAATTGCATTTTGTGCGGAAACTTTTTTGGCCAAAATGGCATAAAAAAATTATTTTCATTATCAATACTAAATTGCCCATCGCGTGGTGGGATGAAGAAATTTTGTCCAAAAAAAGTCATTACCCTAATTAAAAAAACTCAACAAAAAGGTTAAATAATATATAAGATCAGTTCAATATACATTAATCTTTTTAAATAAGCACTATCTTCTGTTATTGTTGATCCGAGCAATGTTTTTATTCGACGAAGGGTAGAAAATGACGTCCCGCTCGTAGCTTTACTGACGAGCATTGAAACAAAAATTTGAAATATTTTTCTTAGATTTGGGTAGATATCTTCATAACAGTTTATTAAAGCATCTACAACGTTATCTTATAGATCAGGCTCAAGTTTAGATCTTAGTAGGTGTTTATCTCTTTTATCAAATATAATCAGCTCATCAGCAAGTTGTGGTTTTAAAAGTTTTGTATCTGTATATGACTTGATTACACTTTGAGGTAGAAGTTTAGGTATGTTCAATACATTTGGGATATCTACTGGGAAAGTTGTTATGAGATCTTCTAAAATAAATTCAATAAGAGGAATGTAACCTACAACTCGTTAGTAATCTTCAACATTTTGGATGTGAGTATTTCGTTCAAATCTTCAAATTTCAAATTTGAACGCAAATGACTTTAACTCTTTCAAAAATCGCTTTAAATTGTTCTTCGGCTTTATTTCTTTTTTCTTCAAGGCACATGATTTAAATTTTGATAAGGCTTGATCCTTTTTGAAGATCTATATCTTGCTTTTGTAAAATGATACTAAGCGGCTGAGTTACAATAGGTATCGCAGTTGATATGTATATTCCGCAAATAAATTCAAAAGTACTAAGTGAGTTCCTTAAGGTAGATATACTACCTTTCCACTCAGATATTTTTTCCAAAGCTTCTACTAAATGATCTATACTTGTTGCAAAGACGCATAATGAAGAGAGTTTGGCTCCCAAATACTGTTTTTCGCTTAGGATTATTATATTTAAAAAAATTTGTCGTTTCTTTAACAAATTAGAAATTGAGTTGTTCGATTTATGGGAATAGCAAGGCGTTTGTTTCGCATTTGTGGCGGTTTTCAGGATTTTTTAACAACTCCATTTTCTGCTGACATCAGAGGACACCCATCTGTTTCAACTCCTACACAATTTTTTAGGTCGGAACCAAAATTTGTCCAAGCTTTAAGAACTTTTGATGATAGTGCCTTCGCATCAATTGACACATCAACGTCATCAATATCTTTTGAAGCCTCTTCAAATGCGTTTACAACAAAGCCAGTAAATTCTTCCCTAAAAACTTTTAGTTTTATGTTGAAATATCTTAAAGATAAGGAAATCTGGCTTTCCCCAACAAATTTTGATTCATATCCCCGACAAATTTTGATTCATATGACACATACGTACATAAATATTGCAAATACTAAGGCTTTTTAATAATTCAACCGCACGCATTATCAAGTCAAACGTTTAGTCTTTGGATATAGATGGCACCTGCTGGGATTGAATGTAGAATAATTAGTTATTGGATACGGTAAACTAGATGTTTCATTGGAAATATCTAATAAATAACTATTAGGATTAAGATATGGATACTTATTGCACATCGTTAGAGATTCAATAAAAAAAATAAAAAAATACTTATTGAAAATTTCGCTAGAGATTCCATAAAAAAAAAACCTTGCTGGGATTTCTTCTATATATAAAAAAAGGATGTGTGTATGTATGTATGTATGTATGTATGTATGTATGTATGTATGTATGTATGTATGTATGTATGTATGTATGTATGTATGTATGTATGTATGTATGTATGTATGTATGTATGTATGTATGTATGTATGTACCCAGTTGGCCCCGTCTTTAAGACATCCTCTAAGACGGATGCACGACAATGTTAATTTCTGCACGACATGTGAGGGACAGCGGGAACAAATCGTCAACGACATTTTCGAACAAGTGTCGCGAAAATCGTGCACGACACAAAGAAAGACAATGTCGCCTACTTTATCATTAACGACTACCTGTATGACAATGTCGTCTATTTTGACGTCCACGACAAAAATTATTATATGGTTATCTAATTCAGACAGTTTTTTAGTATAGTTTAAATTTTAATTTCTGTTATATGTTTTATATTCAACTCCTATACGCAACTCCATGTAATCCATTTTCCCGCCCGCGAATAATTTCATCATCATTTTTGGTTTTATTGTTTAGAACTAATTTGTAAATTTGTAGGTATTTAAATCAACAATTAAAAAAAAAGAATGTGAGAATTTAAAGAAAACCAAGCAAGAAATTGAATAGCATTCATGAAAACTTTGTCGTCAGTAGCTTTTATACAAGACAACTTATAAGACAGTGTCGCTCATACTGTCCCACATAGAGTTTAATAGGCGACAACTTATAAGACAAAGTCGCTCATACTGTCCCACATAAAGCTAAATAGAAGACAACTTACAAGACAACGTCGCTTAAACAGTCGTGCACGACGATTTCCTGTAAATTGTCTTCTAGAAAACCTAAACAACGGGGGACAAGTCGTGCATACATCATTGACGACGATGTCGTCAACGGCAATCTGGCCAACTGGGTATGTATGTATGTATGTATGTATGTATGTATGTATGTATGTATGTATGTATGTATGTGTGTATGTATGTATGTATGTATGTAACGTATGGACTCCAAAACGGCTAGGCCGATTTTGAAGAAATTTTCAGGGAATATTCAGACAGGTGACACTGTGATGTCTGATTTTTGATTTTCGGTCTGCGGGCGGAGAGCGTTACAAAATCCAATTTTCATATTGCACCACCAATGACATCCATATAATTTGGACGATTTTTTCTTTAAAATGATCGCCATGATCCAACTTCGATTTATACGAAAAGAAAATTTTGCCCCGCCCGCTTTTACGCCCACTTTTTTCGAATTACCTAAAATCAGAAAACGGCTCCATCGATTTGACTAATTTTTCTTTTAAATGTTCGTATTAATCCATTTTAAGTTTTCATCGAAAGAAAACCGCCCACTTTTTCTATTAAGCGCATAACTTGAGAACGGCTTGACCGATTTGGACGATTTTTGAAAATCATCAAACATTTTTGCTAATTTGGACAGGACAACGTCTGTCAGGTCAGCTAGTTTTGCATAAAAATGAAAATTGTAGTTTTGCTTAATTGTTTAGCTTCACTATCCACACAGAAAACATTTTTCACCAGTAAACGCAATAATCAAATATAAAATCAGTTTTAATTAAAAATTTAATCAACTGAATTAATTAAGAGAATTAAACGTTTAATCAAGTGTATTAAACGTTTAATTGATATTATTAATTTGTAAACTGGTGCAAATTAAATCTGATTTTATTTTTGATTAATGTGTTTACTGGTGCAAAATTTTTTTCTGTGCAGGAATTGCGCTATATATTTTTTAGAACTATTCGTTTTAATCATTTTTTATAGACGAATCATTAACACTCTGCAAAAATTTTCGAAAAGAATTTTTCTCTCAGTGCTAGATTGATGTGCGCTTGAAGCTAGTTGCCATACTTTATTAAAAAGCGTTCTTCGTTTTCTAGATAACATCAAATATTCTCTTAATAAGACTTCAAAATTTTAAAAAAAAATTACCACTTTTTTATATTAACATGGCTGTCAAATCTCTGGATTTAATGTAAACTCTTTGTATAGATGTTTAAAAACAAATTAGTAATTTAATTATATTTACAATTTTTTTCAAATGTGCTTCAATGACTCAAATTTAAATTTTTAAAGTTGGCTAAAGCAAAAAGTATGGGAAATATTAAGGGAATAAGACTATTGTAAAAAAATGCTTTATAAATTGAAATTTGCCTCATATTAGCACATTCGAGTAATAGTTAATATAATTGGAAATAATTTCTTAAAAAGAAATAATTCCCACATTCTTTTTGTTATAAATAAATTATTTTAGCCAACAATTTTTTATTAAATTTTAGGGATTCTTATTTATCACTTAATGCGCATATTAATTAAAGAATTTTTTAAAACTGTTTTAAAATTTTCCATACTAGTTGTGAAGAGATTATACTAAGTTTGTAATATCGTGTAAAACTTTTTTGGTATTTAACTAAGACCTCAAAAAGTGCATAATTTGTACTTTATGAGGTCTTCAGTAACTCTAAGGGACATTATTACAACTTGAAGTTAGCTAAAGTTAAGATTAAACTGACAGATAATAATGTGTTATCTGTCAAAAAGCGTCTGTTAACTGTCGGTCATGTAAGTCTGTCTTCCTTTCTGCTAAAAGCACTCTAACTTCTGAAAGTCTAAACATAAAAGAACAATTTAAGGGTCAAATTGCAAATATGCCCCATATAAAGCCCGCTTTCTAAAAACACTTAAATACACCTTAAACCGTAAAGAATAATCCTATTGTAGTAAAATTACAGTGGTCGGCATATTTATTTTGAAACCTGAGAAATTTTACCATTTTGAATTTTTTCAGATTTCCAAAAAATTAAAAATCCCAAATTTTTTTTAAATGAAAGTAGGATGTATTTAATAATTAAAAATCATAACTTCTTAAATTAAATTTGCATTCTATGCAACTAATTTAGGGGGTGGCATAAGTATTTTGACATATAGTATTTGTACTCTTTAAACGAAAATATGTTATTACAACTTTTATAATACTTTTAGATATTTTAAATATTAATAAAACGTGTACCCTCCTTTAGCGGCAATGACTTTCCGGAGTCTTTTAGGAACTGAATCGATCAAGTTTTGAATGTATATTGTTGGTATGTCCTCCCACAAAGATTTAATCTCTGAAATTGTTCCTTCCCTGGTTCTTGTCAGATCTGCGGTTCTTTTGGCGCTTTATATATGACCAAACATTCTCAATCACATTCAAATCCGGACTTTGGGGTGGCCAATCCAAAGTTTCAATGCAATTTTCTGGCAAAAATGTTTTAATCATTTTACTCTTGTGGCAAGGCGCATTGCCCTGTTGGAAAATAAATGACGGCCCAATCAACCTATCGATAGAAGGAAATGCGTGTTCATTTAAAATTTTCAAATATTGGTTTTGGTTCATCGAACCGTCGATGGGAACCAAGTCTCATAAGCCTTTATTTGCTATACAGCCCCAGAACATGGATGTGCCACCTAGTGCTGGGATACTATCGATAAATATCGATAGTTCCGATTTCACTATCGATATATCGATATTACTATCGACTGAATGTTTGTACTTGTGCAGGAAAACTTTAATTATTTTTTTATAAGGCTACAGTCCGTTGTTTTTATCACTTTATTGAATGTATGAGACGTTTGTATATACGCACGTTATTTTAGATGGAAGTTTTTTAAAAATTGATAAGTTCCTTTCTGAAGGAACCGAAGTAACAGGGACTATAAGATATTCCATTGCAACTTTAAAAAATGTTCTAAATTATAAACCCAAAAAGGTAATCAATCTAGCGGACTTATCCTCTAATGGTCGTTCATTGTTTTATCTTATGCTTGCAATTGCATTTGGATTTTCATTTTTTTACAACATTACAAAAATATTTGACATTTCAGTCCCTATATAAACATGTACAAATTTCGACTTAAAGTCCTTTAATTAGCAGTAAAAAGCACTGCTAAGCAATCCATACCACCTGCCATTCTTCTTGTTTGTATTCATTGCTGTAATTCAGCGCGAATTTATAATAGCAACTAAAAATTTGCGGCAAAAAACTGGGTGTGTATAGTTGCTGCAACATGTCTTCTTAGCTGTATTTTAAATATCGATATTTACATTTTTCCTATCGATATTTTCGATATTTTACAACTATCGATAATATCGATAGTCTATCGATAGTTTCCCAGCACAAGTGCCACCTCCATTATTAACTTTTTCGACAACAGGTGCGATTTTTTCCGAGTTTTTTGGCCTAGTCTAACAAAAACTTATTTTTTGACGAGTGATACTCGAAAGTACTTTCGTCGGTCCATAAGACGCTTTGCCAGAATGATAGGTGCTCGTCCACGTATCTGTTTGCGAATTTTAACCTTTTAATTTGGTTTCTTTCGCTTAAATGAATATCAAAGTGTGAATCCCATTCCAGCGGCTTTGGGTGTCAAACCTGAATTAGATTTAAATTTTCTCATAATTTGTCGATTTTCCACTGCCATTGTTTTAAGTTTTCTTCCTGTTCAACGCAAATTAATGACAGATTCTGTTTCTTTACGTTTATTTATTTGCTAAAGGCGACCGTACACGACATGTTTTTGTCATCTGACATGTCAAATTTCCCACTGCAAAATACATACATGTCGTGTGTTACCTTTTAAACTTTTGCTTCTGTAGAAGTCAGATGCAAAGTCATCTGACAAAATTTCAATTAGAGCGCGCTCTATTTTCTTCTGACAAACCATCTGACATCAGAAATCTATGCCGCGAAGAAACCGGCAGCGGCGTCCACTATTGACGGAATCATTAGCCGGCTGAAGTTAATATTTTACAACACTGAAATATATATAATCATCGCACCATTGAATAGAATTTATGTAATTATATATATAAAAACCGTTTCATTATAATATCCTAAATTGGTATGTTTGAACTAAAAGAAAAATATGTTAAGATGGCTAAATTATTTAACGGCGTAAATACAAACTTTCGTGGCGGCATTTTTATTTTGATTTTTGTAACAACTATGGGGAAAAAACAGAGACAATGTCAGAAGCAAATTACATGTACGTTTGCGACCGAATATTATAAACCTTCTGTAAAACAGCCATTTTGACAGACATGCACAATTACATGTGACTTGAAAAGTTGACAAGTCAGATGTAAAAAACATGTCGTCTACATGCACCTTAATAAACGGTTTGTCTAGGTATATTGTACTCCTTGGCAATATTTGTTACAGATATGCCAAGATAATATCGGATGATTTTTTAGCCACAATTTAACCACGAATCGTCTTACAAACGAACAACGCTTGCAAATTATTGAATTTAATTATTAAAATGCGTGCTCTGTAAAGAAAGTTGATCGCGACAAATTGTGTTCAGCGACGAAGCTCATTTTTGGCTCAATGGGTACGTAAATAAGCGGAATTGTCGATTTTGGAGTGAAGATCAGCCAGAAGCATTGCAAGAGCTACCAATGCATCCAGAAAAAGTCACAGTTTGGTGCGATTTATGGGCTGGTGGCATCATTGGACCGTACTTCTTCAAAGATGATGCGTATCGTAACGTAACTGGGAATGGTGAGCGCTACCGTGAGATGATATCCAACTTTTTTTTGCCTAAAATGCAAGAGCTTGACTTGCATGACATGTGGTTTCCACAGGACGGTGCCACGCTTAACAATGGACTTATTGAGAGGCGAGTTCGGTGAACATTTTATTTCACGTTCGGGAACGGTCAATTGGCCGCATAGATCGTGCGATTTAACGCCTTTAGACTATTTTTTGTGGGGCTATGTTAAAATTCATGTCTATATACACATTCCGCTTCAATTGACGCATTGGATGACAACATTGAAGCATTTATTCCTGAGATACCGGCCGAAATGTTGGAAAGAGTATGCCAAAATTGGACTAAGCGGATGGACCATTCGAGGCGCAGTCACGGTCAACATTTGCATGAAATAATCTTCAAACATTAAATATGGACCGTACTATCGATTCAATTAAAGATTTCATGCATTTTTCTGAATTTTATGTGTTTTTGTTAACTTTCCTATAGCTCTTAAAAAATCACCCTTTGCTTAGTTATAATTTCACTTCTGACGATGTTGGTTAATTCCGATATTTTTCCCATATTTACACAATAGTAATCGAATTTTTTTTATTAATCTTTCATCGAATTTTAATCTGTATATATAAAATAGGATGTGTGTATGTATGAATGTATGTATGTAACGTATGGACACCAAAACGGCTGGGCCGATTTTGATGAAATTTTCAGGGAATCTCCAGAATATTCAGACGGGTGACACTGTAACGTCTGATTTTTGATTTTCGGTCTGCGGGCGGAGCGGCGTGGCAAAATCCAATTTTCATTTTGCACCACCAATTACTTCTAAATAATTTGGACGATTTTTTCTTTAAAATGATCGCCATGGTCCAACTTAGATTTATTCGAAAAAAATTTTGCCCCGCTCACTTTTTTCGAATTAACTAAAATCAGAAAACGGCTCCATCGATTTGACAAATTTTTCTTTCAAATATTCGTATTAATCCATTTTAAGTTTTCATCGAAAGAAAAATTTACCACGCCTACTTTTACGCCCACTTTTTCTATTAAGCGCATAACTTGAGAACAGCTTGAGCGATTTGGACGATTTTTTCTTAAAAATTATTGCCATGGTCCAACTTAGGTTTTTACGGAAATGAAATTTACCCCGCCCACTTTTACGCCCACTTTTTCTATTAAGCGCATAACTTGAGAACGGCTTGGGCGATTTGAACGATTTTTTCTTAAAAATGATTGCCATGGTCATACTTAGGTTTTTCCGGAAAGAAAATTTTGTCCCGCCTATTTTTTTCGATTTACCTAAAATCAAAAAACGGATCCATCGATTTGACTTATTTTTCTTTTAAATGTTCGTATTAATCCATTTTATATTTTAATCGAAAGAAAAATGTACCACGCCTTATTTAACGCCCACTTTTTTATTATGCACATAACTTGAGAACGGCTTGACCGATTTGGACGTTTTGCACGATTTTTCTTTCTTTTTTAAGGAAAACAAATTTTGCCCCGCCCACTTTAACGCCCACTTTGTTCGATTTACCTAAAATTAGAAAACGGCTCCATCGATTTGATTAATTTTTCTTTCTAATTTTCGTATCTTTTTAACGGATTTTAAAAATCGAACGCAAACATTTTTCCTAATTTGGCCAGGACAACGTCTGTCGGGTCAGCCAGTACTTAATACTCAACAACGACCGCTTTGTATTTAAAGTTAACACAAAAAACAAAATGAGATGAAATTATAGAATGTCAAAATAATTATGCCGTTACAAATTCTAAAACAAAATTGCATTTCTCCCTTCAGAATGAGAATGGGTAAAGATTTTAACAAAATATTTTGCATTCGTATACTCCAGATTTGGTGGAAAGAAAACATCATGATAACTGTGCCGTTATAGGAATTTCAATATTAAAAAACAATAAAACAATTCTTCACTATGCTTTGTCAAAATAAATATGCCGACCACTGTAAGTCCGTCATGGCTTATTAAAACTTAGAAACTACTCCAACAAATTTCGTGAAGATAGGTGAATAATTTTCCATAGTTTCAATTTAAAATTCCTTCCTGAAAAAGCTCTTTAAAGGCCTAAGCTCGCAACCAATTGTAGTGCAGTCAGTTCAGGTAGATCCCATTCCCAAAATATTCTTACTCTCGGTGAAGGGTATCGGTATCAAAGATGCGATACAGCTGAATAGGGGACTTTTGATTGTTTAAAAATTTAAAGTCCTTTTAAAGGACATGTGAACTGAAAACATATGTGTAACTATGAATGTTGTCTCTTTTCATGTGCAAATCCAATTTTTTTGTGTGATAATTGCTGTTGCTAGGTGTAATAAAGAAAATAAATTTAATTATTTATAATATCAATTAAGCAAACATTATTTCAGATAATTAAAACACATGTTTAATTATATTTGAAACATTTTTTGTATATTTTTTTTCGTTTTTCATATGATTTGTACAAAAGATATCGTTTGTGTGTGTGTGTGTGTGTGTTTGTTTTATTTAATTCTGTGGTTTTTTTAATGTCACTTAATTAATATTTAAAATTAAACACTTTGTAATAATAAAAAGTTAATAACGTTTGTGGTTAAATTGATTGCAATTAAAAAAAAAAGAAATTAATTAATTATCTTGTATTTTTCTATCTCGAATGAGGTTAAATCGTTTCGTTTTATGGTAAAATTGAACTAGAATGTCACACATTTGTAACTAAAACGTGACGTTTTAAATCACGTTTAACTAATAAAAATGTTTTGTTATTTTCTTACTTTTAATAAATAACAATAAATTAAATAATTTATGTTTATAATTTGTGTGTGTTTTAATAAATTACTACTAACTAAAGTGTTTCTGTATCATTTAAGCAAAAAAGGCACATTTGGTTGGGCATGTTAAATGCGTTATCATAAAAAATACTTAATTAATTACAAACGATTATTATTACTACGTTCGTTTTCTCAAACAAGTAAAACTTGTTGTAATAATATCATTATAAATAATTGCAATTATTGAGCATTAACCTGTCCAGCATAAGCCAAATTTTGAGCATCACCATCTACATTGATGCTGCGAGCATAAGGATAAGCCGAAGAAGCACCTGAGGACCAACCACCATTTGAAGCACCAGACCAACCAGCATTGGCATTGTAGCCACCACCACCACCACCTAAAGCACCACCGAATTTGTTACCTAAACCGCCGAAAATTTTCGAACCCCCAACCAAAATGGCCAAGAATAAAGCGATTTTAGCAACAATGATGGCCTTAGTGGTCAACAAAGCCAAACCTCCCAAGAAAAGAGGTACCAAAGCGAACAATTTAGCACCAATAGCCAAAGCAATTGGGCCCATCATTTTCTTCAATTTACCACGGCCTAAATTTTTTAAAATGTTTTTAATAAATTTGCTGATAGATTTTTTTGATTTAAGATGTTTTCTACCTTCATCCAAAGCACGAGCGATTTCTTGTGTAGCTTCAGCAGGTACTTTCACTTCGAGATTGTGACTGCCCAGGAATTCGGAAGCGCTCTCAACGGCCATATCGATCAATTGGCCAGTACGTTCATCACTTTTTTCCGGCAATTGGGAGAGAACATCTGATTCGCTGAGAGCTCGACCGGCACGTTGAACAGGACTGGCAGGATCTCTGTAAAAAGGGCATAAATAGGAAAAAATTATAGAAAAAAATGCCACTGTAGTATTTGTTAAGGGAGGAGAAAGTTTCTTTACAAAAAAGGAAATTGAAAATTGAGTTATTTTTAAAAAAGATTGAAAGTAGGTAGTTTAGCTGGGAAAACGCATGCAATTATTGATCTCCAGACAAGCGTGATTAGCATAAGAAAATATCGAGCGATTACCGCAAAAAAAGCTTAAGCGACATAATTTTCGTTTTTTTTTTTAATTAAGAAATCTCCTAAAATGTCATGGTCACAAAAGGTACTGTTACGATTTTATAGCAAAAACCATTAAAGCTTAAGCGACAATCTTCATACAAAATTTTTATGGAATAAAATAAAAATAAATTCTCCTGTAAAATTGTGTTTTTGACGCTTTAGCTTTTTTGCGGTAATTGTTCGATATGTATACAAGAAGTTAAATAAATAATAGAAATAATAATAATGACTGAAAAATAATTTAAGAGATGGTAACGAAAAGATTTGGTTTAAAATTTGTAATTTATTTTATATTAAAGTTTGTTTAAAAAAAAGGTTTTAAGGTAAATTATTTTTGTAGAGCTTGAAAGCGAAAGATGAGGATTAAAATTTAGATGTTTAAAGTGAAAAGGGGGTGTTAAAAAGGGTTAAAGAGAATTAGAATAGCTTAAAGTGTGCTAATAAAAATTATTTGTTAAGGTAAATAAAACAAAATATGTGCAGAAAGTTACTTGCTCAATTTAGAGAATTATTTGATTTTTTTCTTCTTAAAGATTCTAGTTTGCGTTTTATGGCGAACTCGGCCCGGAATGGACTTACCTATATGTGTTAGTTAAGAAAAATTTTACACTGTAAATTTGAGCTGACCTTTACAAAACCTTTTTCTTTTTTTTTTTGCTTTTTCACCACATGTATGCATTTTGCAGTGGGCAATTTTTGACAAGCGCCCTGCTAAAAACCACCATAACCAGTCAAAATTTTAGGTTTTAAGAGTTTTGTGAGAATTGCCTCTAATATAAAAAACACAAAAATGTTTCCAATAAAAACTAATCGGATAGGGCCATGAATCAAATGAACAGGACCTTCCTGTACAGACATAGTACAGGTCCATTATTGGGTTGATGGTTTGTGTTACGTAGAAAAAGACTATAGTGCTTCGGTTTAAAAGCAAATTGTTACACAATTTTTTTTTTTGTGAAGTTATTTTGAAGTTTGCTTGATAAGCTAGGCCCCTTGTTAATCCAAAATTTTAAGGTTTCATATGAAATTGAGATAGTCAAACATAAAAAACTGTGGATTTTATTTAAGATCACTTTAGGGGGGAGGGGGTGCTTTAAAACCATGTGAGATAAGGTCATGATGGCTTTATTTCTCAATTGAATGGAAGATAAAGCCCTAATGGCCTTATTGCCCAATCATTGAGAAGTAAAGTCATATTTACAATTTTGCGAAATGAGAGATATAGACATATTTTGTTTCGCAAATGAGTGATAAAGCCATATTTTTCAGAACATTATTATGCATGGTGTAAACATTCTGTAAAGGGGAAAATCCTTAGTTATCATTGAAAAACATTTTTTTTATTCTTGCGACGCACGCAGGAACACTTTATTCAGCGAAGCAACCTGCCGCGTCCTACTGGAGGAAAAAACCCCTTAGCACGGCCGCCACGCAGAAAAACTTTAGTATGCGAAGCCAGATTTCAATACTTAACTTTAGTGTAGAACTGAAATGAGAGATAAAGCCATTTTCTAATATTGCTTATGTGAGCTAAGGCCATGATGGCTTTATCTCCCATTCAAATGAAAAAAAAAACAACAAAAGGCTTTATCTCCCTATTGAATGAGAGATAAAGCCATCATGGCCTTATCTCACATGGTATAAAAGCACCCCCCCCCCCCCCCCCTCACTTTACCGATATTGCCGATATTAGAACAGGGTTAAAAGTTCTTTTTAACAAACATTTTTACTTATGTCCTGTTCAACCATTTCGAACGAAGACGTTGTTCGCTAACCTCAGCGTTCTCAGCGTTCTCAGTTTTGAAATTTTTTTTTTTTTTTGTAATTACCCTGCGGGAAATTTGTGTCAATTGGTCCCACAGACTGGTCCTGGGAGTTGTGAAAAAAGAAAGAACTCGTGACCAATGAAAGGAGAACCAATCATGTAACTGGTTTATGAAGAACAAAAAGGTAGAAAAAGTATTGAATTACAGTACAGTCTTCAACGGTGGTGTGATAAATTTTTTTGGGAATTTCTAAAATTTGGCTCTTGAATTTAATTCTAGACTTGTTTTATTGAAATAATACTACATCGTAATGAAATAATACTACATTTTAGTAACTGTCACTAAACACGTCCATTGAGAATAGATTTGTTACTGGTCCAATGGTGTCAGTTGACCCCCTCCATTGACAACCCCATCTAAAAGTGATAGGTCTTATTCATAGAAAGTGTTAAAACTAGAACCGGTCTCTACCACCAAAGACCTATCACGGGACTACTTTGGTGTCAGTTCGCTTCCCTCTAGGGTAAAGATAAAAAATTCGTGATTTTTTGGGGAAAACACTTTTTTCGCTGGGTATTTTTGGGGATAATATATTAATATAAATTTCATTTTTGCAATGGCAAGACCGATTTGGTCAAGATGTGGAACAAAATTAAGTTCTTTTTTGGGGGGTTTAAGCCCCTTTCAAGAGCTTGTTGAAATATTAATATGCTTTTTGTACCAACAAGCATTGCTTCTGTTGAACGAGTCTTTTTCTATAAGGAATACAACTAAAATCAACAACAGAATGCAACATGTATGAGCTATTAGAAGCTCTTCTTAGAATAAATACACACTTAAAAATAATGCAGCCTACTGTGACAAATTTATTCAATTATCTCAAATTAAATTTTAAAACAAACAACATGAAAAACAAAATTGCAGTGGCTGATGAAATGATAAATGTTAACGCATACCCTTGGTGGAAAATGGTATATATGTATAGCTTTGTCATTCCGTTTGTAATTTCTACAATATTGATCTTAGACCCTATTATTATATATGTTTGTACATGATATGCCGCTCAAATAAACAAACAAACTCGTAGACTCAATACATTTTAATTTATCGCTTATTCAGTGAAGGTGTTCGTGGCCGAGTTGCCTAAGTTGCCGCCTGAGACTCGTGAGCTAATTTAAATTTTTGGATTTTGTATATTCTTCGGCATGACGAATTGAAAAGATGGCGTGGCTCAATTAATAATTATTTATATCTACGGAAATAGGGAAATCGTATTAATATTAAACTTTGTATTCCCGAAAATAACTTTGATAATATAATTGCATGTGCCCGTACATAAAACTGAATTGGCAAATTGGTTTTTTATTGTTGTTGTTTTCTTACGAAGACAATAGAATGAAGCAGTTTGTTTTCTAATTTTGTTTTTTCTTTTAACCCACTTACAACTACAATTCGAGTCGGAAAGAACCCAACCAATTGTAGGGGGATGTAAGAAAAGTTGAACTCACTGTTGATATTGTAACAAGTAAGACTTACGCCCGTTTTCACAACTTACCGATAGCTAAAGGTAGGATTTTATCGGCCATATAAAAAGTGTTCCATTGTTACAAATTTAATTTTACCTACCAGATAGTATGAACCTTAATTTATTTTATCGCTCCCTTAAGGTTAAAGTAAAGTTTTAATAATGGGAAACTTTTTATAAGGACGGTTAAAGTCCACTTTTAGCTATCAGTAAGTTGTGAAAACGGGCCTTAGAGTGTTTATAATTCTTATTCGCTTTAGGGTTTTATTTGAATAATATTTTTGGCTTTTCTAAAATCTTTGGAAAAGGTTTCCTGATGAGCTGGTGTAAGCAACCGGCGAAATGCGCATAGAGGCTTGCTTTCCCTCAACAATAAATTTCAGTGTATTTATCAAATAGAAAAATTGGAAATTAAGCACGTCATACGAAAATCGTATTAATAATAAACTTTGTATTCCCGAAAATAACTTTGATAAAGAACGTTATTTATATAACTTTTTGTTCTTAACTCACCACGGTGAAGGGTATATTAGATTCTCCATAGCCGAATATAGCACTATAACTTGTTTTTTTATTACGTTTTTACGTTACCCATGTAACATACTATACATGTGTACATTGATATGAGAACTCAAAGAATAAATAACATTAGTTTTTAAAAATATTACACAAATGGATTTATTTAAAAAAATCAATGAGAAATCGCTAATGGGGGATGGGGCTTTAAATAAAACTGGGAACCCTGGCTTTACTTACACGTAAAACAAAAATAATATATTATAATCTGTTTTTGTTTTAAATGTACGATTTGCTGAATAAAACTATGGATATTACTGAGTAATGGGGCTCGTATAAAATTAAATAATTTAAAATGTATTGTGATAATGGGATTAAATACGAAAATATCGTTTATTGTTTCCATTTAACTGAAATACAATATTTTAAACTTTTAAGGTTTTAAGGTTTCAGCAAAAGTTTTTAGAACCTGGATTAACATCCAATAAAAAATGGAGCTTCCAACGAAGCAGGTTTGTAAGGGAGAAATATAAGGGTTTCGCTTGCCATTGCGCTTACGGAAGACATGAATTTTATATGGCGAGTTCCCACTTTGAAGCAATACATTTTTGACACATAAAGCGCATTATTCAGCGCACATAAATATTGTTGGATGTAACGATCATCTTTACACACTGAATGTTTTGATACAGTTATTTTTTAGTATTCTCCCTTACAAACCTGCTTCGTAGTAAGGGAATGCCGTAGCACTTGAAATTTAATTTTTTTTTTTATAAAAGTTGTTGAGAGTTCTTTCACTTACTTTACTGCATTTCTGTATATCTTATTGCGTAGCGCATAATTGTGCGTTTATTTTTTTAAATGTACCTTTAGTGCTTCGCAAAATGGTAAAAATTTTTATTGGGATAAAAGTGTTCTTTCAGCATATCCAAATGCTATTTTGTATAATTTTTATTATCTTCAAAGATTGAAACATAATCTTTTGTATGTCAGAGCTGTAAAATAGTGCAATTAATTGGCTTTGAAAACAATATCGTTTTAACCAAACGGTTTTAATTCTTTGATTTCAAAATGATATCAGCTTTCAAAATGAAATCTGATCAAAATTGCAATGATTTTAAAATCATTCTCTTTAATATCTATCATGAAATGTAATTAATATATGAATTGATTAAAAAAAAATTATTTGGTCCCAAATTTACAGCCGTTATTTAACTAAGAGCAATGATTTAACCAAAACAAAAAAATTAAATACCCAACTTTTTGTTAACCATTAGTTAAACTATTAAGGGCCATTATTACAACTTGAAGTTAGCTAAAGTTAAGATTAAATTGACAGATAATAATGTGTTATCTGTCAAAAAGCGTCTGTTAACTGTCGGATAACAGCTAACGCCAAGTTATAATAATGGCCCTAAATGTTATTGGGTAACCACTAGTTAGACAACAGCTCTTCCGTTAAAAATTATTATATACCTACATATGGCTTTTTTTTTTTTGTAAAAATTTATTACAATAAATTGTACAAAATTTGCAGTAACACTGCCACTTTTTTGTTTACCATGACATTTCGGTATTTTTTTATATTTAGAAATACTAAAAAAATGTAAAGAAACAACATTGAAATTTGGTATTTTGATAGAGTTACTATTTTTTGCTCTGATAAAAATTTTTGGTTAAGCAATCTATGTACATATATATAAGACAGTTTCAGTTTAAAGGGATCTATGAGCAAAAAATGAGTTTTGGAGAAAATGATTTTAAAGTTAACAAGCTCATTTTTTTTTATCTTATCAAAGGTGTATTTTAAAGCTTACTTATGACAAAAGTAATGCAGTTAGAAAACTGCGGTTTGCTGCATTAGAAATACCGTATTGTCTAGTTTAAGAATCACCAAAAAAGTCAAAATCGAGTTTTCATCCATAGGTCGCTTTTAACTGAAACTGTCACATACATATATAAAAATAAGTTGTCCTATGTTCGTGATTTTATAACTCGAGAACCACTCAACCGATTTTCAAACGAGTACATGCGTTTGAAAGGTCTACTTTCACGGATGGTTTATAAAAAAAACTCCCGATAGGTGGGGCTGTTGTCGTGATATTGAATTTTCTTTAATTGATAGCGCTGGGGTCAAGTAAGGGTGAGTTCCAAAACATCAGTTGCAAAGCAACTCGCTTTTTTAAGTGCTTTCTACCAAGCAACCGTGAAAAATTTTACAATGTTATCTGTACCAAAGTTCACTAAAAACAATATCGATGCGTACACAATAATCAAACCAGATATAGTTAAACTCTATGATACTTTTTTGACTTTGACTGCAAAGTATTATGATGTTTAGGAACTCAGCCTAATTAACAAAATTTTCCAGTATTACATTTTTTATTTTTATTTAGAAAATCCCGAGCAGCGCCGGTAAACCAATAGTTATCATTTTAGTTTACTAATAATTAACTAATGACTGTAAATTTGAGCCTTGATATTTTATATCTTATTGGTTTCATAATTTCAAATAAATCATAAAACCAAGTTTCCTATTTTCCATGCATTAAAAATAATTAGCACTCACGTAGGAGAAATCATGTGATTGCAATTTAAACGCTTGCAGTCTTTCACAGCTCTGGAAAATACCAAAAATCGAATTTCAGTTCACAGTTTTAAGACGTTTTCTGTTGTCTAAGAAGACTTTTGACTGTATTCATAAAAATATTTAAAACTTAATATAGGCTTAAGCCTACACAGAAAAAATTAAAAATTGTCTCTAATCACCAAATTTGTTCCAAATTCATATAATCAAGCAACCCATTTGTTAATTTTGCAACTCACAAATTTTGAAGGAAAATGTTCCTTAATAAATGTTTTGTTTTTAAATTAAATTTTGTTTTAAATGGGAATTAAATGATTGAAATCTTTGTTTGAAATCGCTGAACGGGTAGTAACCAGCGTTTAAAAAGCTGTAGTCAAAGTAGAAGAACTGTAATTTCTTCCACTTCCTAATATGTCGACCCCTAACCGCAACAAAAATCAAATTTTACAGGAGAGAGCTTTTTTATTTTATTTCATATATAAATTTTGTATGAAATTTGTCGCTTCCAATAAAATTTTTCTTGCTATGAAATCGTAACGGTACCCTATGTGACCATGACATTTTAGGAGATGATGCAAGTGTTGCCAATAAAGTAATTTATTAAAATAAACGAAAATTGAAAATCATGTCGCTTACGTTATTTTCGCGGTTAAAAATGACATTGGCCAAAAATACTGTTGATCTTACTTCTGATTCATTTAATGTTAACAGTCGCTGTCAAACAAACTCAAAAAGCGAAAAGGTTTACACAAACTTTCGTTTTTTGTTCGATAGTTTTTGGTTGCAGTTTTTTAAAGCCTTGAAATAACAAATTTAGCTATTTTTAGGCCAATCTCCCGGCTTTATCTCCATTTTTATTCTGTGACTTTTCAACGCTTAAGCTATCCGCTAGAAAATATTTCGCTTGACGAGCTAAGTAAGGTTGGTCTGTTAGAGGCACAATGAAAAACTTTCCATACGTTTTTTTAAGTCACAGTTTCAAAATATCTGTGAATGGATGACGAAGATAGCCGCTTACTTTGATTCTACCAAATTCTTAGGAAAATGACTGCTCTTCGAATGGATGCCATTGACGGTACCTGATTTCGATTTAAAAAAATTTTGAATATTGCTGATCTTTAAATAGTTTTATTCAATTGGACGACCCCTCAAGAAAAAGGAACTCTGCTCAGATACACAGAAAAAACATAAAAATTATTTTAATTAAAAAATTAATTAAATTTGCACGGGTAAACAAATTTATAGTATCAATTTAACGTTTAATTCACTTGATTAAACTTTGATTCATTTGATAAAATTTGTAATTGAAAGTTATTTAAGTTTTGATTAATGCTTTATTTGGTGAACAATTTAAGAGAATTTTTTCTGTGTAAATCAGATCAGTGAACTAATTTGAATCAATTCATTTGCATTTGACTGAATAGATTCAATTTGGCGCTAAAACTTTTATTGGACAACTTTTTAAGTGTTGATATTTTTAATAATTGTGATTTCTCATTCAACAGTTGGGTTTTAATTGAAGTTTTTGATATTTTAATTGCACTCAAGTTCACCAGTGAACGAACGAATTTAAAACATGAAATTAATTAATTTTTTTTTTTGATATTTCTTTTATAAAAATAATTATTATCCTCCAATTGTGCTTACCAAGATAAGCGAAATACAAATTTTATTATCGTTTTATTGGAATTGAATTTCTTTTAGAATCCTTTATCCCTTTATAACCCGAAAAATATCAATTAACAATTCCTTTAACTCCTATAAAATTTTAATTAGAGACATAGTTTGTTAGACCAGATGTTGATCTTTTAATTAGATATATATTAGAAAATCAAAGATTTAATTAAAAAAAATGCATTTGCTGACTAAAAGCAAAAATAGTGCTCGTTACAATCACCCTTATCGTGGTTTGGCGTATTCGAAATACGCCTGCGACTGTTTGGTAATACATTAAATAGAAAGTGAACTTATTTTCTTTAATCTATTACCAGACTTTCGCATTCGTATTTTAAATTCACTAAGGGTGAATATCTTAATATCTTAAGCGGCCCATACACTTGCAATATTATTGTGTATGACATTCGCCATATTATTTTCATTTTGTCCTATATTATGCAATAAGCCGCACATTGGCTTAATTCATCCAAGAAAAAGGTAAACATAACCTACAGGACCAACATAAACAGCATTGTACAATGTTGCCAACACTCTTCATTTTCTTTTTGTTGTGCAATAAAAATCAAAAGTCTTTTGATTGTTGCCAATACATTGTGCCACCTTCGAATGTTACATACACATTGGCGATATAATTGTACACTACGTAAAATTGAACAATTTTATTGCAAGTGTATGAGTGGCTTTAGACTCCTTATGAAATATGGCTTTAGAGCTAAATGTGTTTATATGCATTATTTGATTATTTATCGGGCGGTTAGAACTTATACCTTCAGCACTTTGTAGTGAAAAAGACTAAAGTCTTCTTTGGTAGTATTCGAAATCGAAACATTCGCACTGACTAACTCAATATAAGTAAGAAGTTTTTTTTTCAAGTTTTTTACATAATCGGTTTCCATCAAAAGGGTTACAAAGAATTTGTATGAAAAAGTTTAAAAGAAAAATAAAATCTATCCATAATAATATAGTGTACGTTCAAGAAACCTTAAAAATTTTCATAATACGGATGAACATCGGATCATGATTGTGCATGTTTTAAGTAGAAACATTAAAAATTATGTAACAAAAGTCCAATAGAAGGTTAAATGATTATATAATTTTGACTCATTAACAAAATTGACTTAACCAGTTTTACCATATAAAGGGCAAACCAAAAAGATCATTTTAAAAACAAAGTTCCCACGTTAAGATTAAATAATAGGAAAAACTAGTTTTTTAAAGTTATTTAATATAAAAATCACTTTAAATTTGGCAGCATTTTTAAATATTAGAAATTCAAAATTAAAATTTTCTACATAAATATCCTTTTAATTGTAGAATCAGCCTGTCAAAAACGGCAATAAGTGAAAATATTCAATTTCAAAAACTTTTGCAAATATTAAAATTTGAATTTTTTTTTTGGAAATTTTGACTTGGTCGTTTTTATGGCATTAAAGCGTTACTGTTAGTTAAGTTTTAAGCAGCTAATTGATTATATTTTTATTTTAGTTTTATAAGCATTATTTTTTTTGTGTTAAATCCATTTTCAAAAGTCTTTCAATCTTTAATTTGACTACGTTAATAACAAATTCACTTTGATCTTCAATAGTTCTTTTGTTTGCTGTTAAAGATTTTTTCAAAAGTTTTTTTTTTATAAATCTGGTTCATATTTTGCTTTGAATAAAGAACACACACACACACCTTTTAAACGAAACACCATTGACCAATTCAATGTTATTGCTTCTGGCGGCACGATTAAGGGCGGTAATGCCCTTAACTGCCAAACAAGTGGTCATATCATCACTTTCGAAACATGAGCCCAAATAGCGAGCGGCCCGTGTGAAGGTTGAATCACTTTCGATTTGATTATCTTGTAGATTTGGAGCAGCCCAGGCACAGCTGGCAGCCAATAAACAAACTGTAGTTAAAGCGAACACTTTCATTTTGATTTTATTTTTTAGTATTTTTTTTTTAGATTTTTTTTTTTTTTTTTTAAATAATCCTTTTTCGATTTTTTTTCTTTTGTAAATTTCTTATATTCACGGATGTTGCGTGCAACACTTTTGATGGTTAAGATGCTTTTGATGTCAACTTCTGGAGAGCAACCGTCTTATATACAAAGTATTTTGAAAATGCCACCAATTTCTTATTTCAGTTCAAAATTGTTCAGCCAAAAACTTCAAAAAATCCATACACAAACAACTCACTACTCATTCACATATTTCAACAAAACATTACAAAATAATTTACAATACAACAAACATGGTTGAAAGAAATTTTTTTTTTTTTGTCTGTTAAAGAAATGCTTTAAATTGTTTACCCAGAGAGCAAACTTGGTTGTTTTTTGCTTTTGGCCTTTAAGCCAAGTTTAAGCAATTTACAAAAACCACACACGAAATTTATCTCGACCATATTTGCTCTCATCAGAAATTTTTTTTTTACCAAAACGGCGAAAAAATAAAGTTGTTTGTCTTTGCGCTTTAAGTAGAGGAAGTAACACTTTATTTACTCTTATTTCGTCAAAACGTAAGAAAAAACTCAAAAAGTTTGTTTTACAGCTCAATGCAGGGGTAAATAAAAAAAAATAAATTTAACACTATTTTTTTTAAGCACAACTTTGTGAGAAAATTTAAACTGTGTTATTTTTTTTCTTTAAAAAAAGTTTTAATAAAAATCAGTCATAAAAATACATACACACAAAACCATCACATTTTGTTTAAGACCCTTTGAAATTGAAAAAAAAACCAAACGAGACAAGTTTGGTCAAGTATGATGGGTTTGCATCGACCTGGGAGATACTGTAAAATTATGGAGATAAATAATTTCCCTGGATTTGATAGTCAAGCAGTGACATGGTTAGAATCTTACCAAACAAGAATGAAAAGTCGAGGTTTCAAGACAAGATTCTTAAGGCCTCGTTACTCATACGTAAAGCTTGCGGACACGTAAACGTTGCGGTTGACTTTAATGGTTCACAGTGATTTATATTGAATAGACCCCAACCTACAGGTTTTTTTGCAGTCGTCTAAACTCCTTTCTAAAAGATTCGTTGCTCTGTGCTCAGAAGGTATAAATTTCTTTTACACAGAAAAGATTATCGATAGTTTTTTTATCAATTAAAAAAATTGTTTAAAATGTATTTCAATTTAATTAATGTTATAATTGAATCAATTATTTCTTCTGTTAAAAGTTTAAAAATATTATTTTGATTAAATAAATTTTTTAGTTGTTTTTAAATAATTTGTTTATAAAAATAGAAACGCAAGTTAAAAACTTATTTATACTGTAATAGATTAGGGTTTGAATTGTATTTAATTGAAAATTCCCAGTAAAAACTTCGCCTACAAAATAATGTGTTGAGTAATCAGAAAAACATAAGAGCACTACTTACAATTCTACTGAAAGAATCAATGATATTTACAAGGGATGTCCCAAAATGAACGCATTAAAAAGTAAGTCATTATTTTTTTTACCTGCATACATCCAGAAAAAAGTAGTTATAGAAGTTGTTATAGATGTAGTTATAGAAGAAAGCTACAAAATAATGAGTTAAATAATGCTATTCATTTTGAAAAAGTAGGCGAAGTTATATGACATTTTGTTAAATTTATTTAATTTGCTAAATTTGTTAAAAATATTGTTAATTTTGTAAAAAATTCAAGAAAAAATCCCTGATGAAGGCACAGAACGGAGTGCCGAAATATTGGTTTAAATAAATTTAATTATTTTTAATAAAAAAAAGAGACATTAAGCTTAACCATATAATAATAATAATAAAAATTTTGTAAAGGTCAAATAAGAGTCAAAAAACCCGACAGACATTGTCCTGTCCAAATAAGGAAAAATGTTTGCGTTCGATTTTTAAAATCCGTTAAAAAGATACGAACATTTGAAAGAAAAATTAGTCAAATCGATGGAGCCGTTTTCTGAATTTAGATAAATCGAAAAAAGTGGGCGTTAATGTAGGCGGGGCAAATTTTTTTTTCCGTAAAAAACTAAATTGGACTATGGCGATGATTTTAAAGAAAAAATCGTCCAAATCGGTCCAGCCGTTCTCAAGTTATGCGCTTAATAGAAAAAGTGGGCGTAAAAGTAGGCGTGGTAAATTTTTCTTTCGATGAAAACTTAAGATGGATTAATACGAACATTTAAAGGAAAAAATTTTCAAATCGATGAAGCCGTTTTCTGATTTTAGGCATCTCGAAAAAAGTGGGCGGGGCAAAATTTTCCTTTCGTATAAATCTAAGTTGGGCTTAAGTCTAGTTTACCAACGCAGAACAAAATAAAAATAAGTAAATAGGGTTAAAGCAAATTGAAAAATAAGAAGAACTAATTAAATGAAAAAATTCTCGGAAACGCACAGTTATGGACCTCTGAAGTTTTAATATAAATTTGCGATTTTCCACTACATTTTTGAACGTATATAGCCAATATTGGTATCATTTAAAAGCTTTTGAATAAATTTTTCTAGATATAAACATTTTATTTAAAAATTAATAATCCATTAAGGATTAAGGAGCCGGCTATGCAGAAGCTTTATTTAGCGAAGCCGGTGTTTGTTATACCATAGAGGATAAAATCCTTGCGCCCGGCCGAAGGCCGGCTATGCAGAGCAGCTTTATTTAGAGAAGCTGGGGTTTATTTGATTATATTTTTATTACCTAGTGCACTTTCGTAACATTTTGATATAAATTTTGTAAAAACTGTATTAGGAGCTAAAGAGTTAAAAAGTTTTAAATAAATTTTGCATTTCCAGATCTGTTCAAATGCTTTCAAATAATACCAATATTGGCCATATACGTTCAGAAGTGTAGAGGGAAATCGCAAATTTATATGAAAACTTCAGCGGTCCATAACTCGGAAACTATGCGTTTCCAAGAATTTTGTCTTATCATTTTTTCTTCTTATTTTTCGATTTTCTATTACCCTATGTACTCTTTTTTATATTTTATTTGGAGCTGCGTTGGTAAACTGGCCATGTTCCCTAAGTTGGACCAAGGAGATCATTTAAAAGAAAAAATCGTCCAAATTATATGGATGTCATTGGTGGTGCAATATGAAAATTGGATTTTGCCACGCCCTTCCGCCCGCAGACCGAAAATCAAAAATCAGACTTCACAATGTCACCCGCCTGAATATTCTGAAAATTTCATCAAAATCGGCCCAGCCGTTTTGGAGTCCATACGTTACATACATACACACACCCTGTTTTATATACATATGAGCAAATCCTGCGTGACGAACGCTACATTCGCACTTATATATAGTATTTAGTGACTTTAATATGTACTTACGAATGGCATATATCATAATTTCTTAGCAAGTATTTGTTGCGAAATAATTGTTCACAAAGTTTTTTGACGAACGCTACAAAAAGTGGAAGTAACATTATAGGTTCAAGTGCGTTTTCCTCATTTTTAGCGAATTTGGCATGATACGGTATACAAAATCTAATTCCTAAAACAAAGATGACTATCAGAGAATTCTTAACGCACTTATTCGCAGCCAAAAAATTTTGTTTTTTGACAAAAGCCGTAAAACCTTTGTGAAGCACGCTACAGTTTTTCCAAAAGTATTTTATTATATTTTATTTATTTTAACAAAACAAATTATATTTTGATGAATTGCATTTCTTAAACTAATTTCTTAGGTAATGAATATCAACTTTTTTTTTAACGAAATTTAAGCACAAAAATCACCTAAAATAATGCTAAATTCACGTATAACATTAAGAAATCTGCAGTGGGGTAGGATTTGGTAAGAATTATTGTATTAATGATCATTGAAATACATATTTTTATACCCTCCACCACAATTAGTTGTGAAGAGGGTATATTAAGTTTGTCATTTCGTGTGAAACTTTTTTATTATTCATCTCAGACCCCATAAAGTATATGTATTCTGGGTCCTTGAGTAATTCTAAGTCGATTTAGCCATGTCCGTCTGTCTGTCCGTCTGTTGAAAACACGCTCACTTTCGAATAACTCAAAAGAAATAAACAAACTTGATGCCAAATTGCTTGTAGTTATCCTAAGCAGTTTGGGATTGACATCCAGCAAAATCGGTTCAGTAGGACCAGAGCTATGAATCAAAATGTGGAACCACCGCCTAAAAAAATTTATAGTTTTGTTACAAAAAATAACATAAATGCTGGAACAAAGCACGGAATGAGATAAGATTTTGCAAAAATTTATTTTATTTGACTGGAAATCACGCTGTTAAATTTCGTGAATATCCGTCCATAATTTACCCTAAGCCCCATATAAACACTACTCCCGGAAAACAGTTTAGTACGCCTAAAACCGTAAAAAATAACGCTAGCGTAACAAAATTTGGTACGTCACAGTTTTTTAGGACTAGAAATAACACTGTGAAATTTCGTGATGATCGGTCCATAATTTACTTTAGGCCCCATATAAACCCTACTACCGGAAAACAGTTTAGTACGCCTAAAACCGTAAAAAATAATGCAATCATAACAAATTTTGGCTCGTCACAGTTTTAAAGGACTATAAATGATACTGTGAAATTTCGTGAAGATCGGTACATAATTTACCCTAGGCCAAATAGAAACCCTACTCCCGGAAAACAGTTTAGTACACATAAAACCAGATTTAATAATGCTATTATAACAGAAATTGGTACGTCACAGTTTTAAAGGACTAGAAATAACGCTGTGATATTTAGTGATGATCGGTCCATAATTTACCCTAAACCATAATTAATAACAAATCGTCACAGTTTAAGATAACAATAATAAATAGTCATCATACAGATATTACTCCTTAAACATTCGAATTGCCGGTGGAGGGTATCAAAGATTCAGAACAGCCGAATATAGCACTCTAACTTGTTTTAATATAAAAATGAAATTATACATCTAGTCTTATATTCCATTAAAAAAAATTCATTTGAAAAATTTTTGGTTAGTGAACTGTTTTTGGGATTTGCCCATATATAGAAGAAAGATTAATTAAACAACAAAAAATCTTAATTAATTTTGTTGGGAATTGTTAAAACCTGGGCTATATTTAATTTAATCAATTAACACATTGTTTCTTGATTCTATGAATTTGGTTCACAAATTAAGTGTTTTGTACTTACTTAAAGTACGAGTCGTACTTAAAAATTAAAGTACGAATAACATTAAAACGTACTCAATCCATCTGTACCCTGCGGGAAATTTGTGTCAATTGGTCCCACAGACTGGTCCTGGGAGTTGTGAAAATAGAACAGGTACAAAAAGAAAGAACTCATGACCAGTGAAAGGAGAACCAATCATGTAACTGGTTTATGGAGAACAAAAAGGTAGAAAAAGTAATGAATTACAGTACAGTCTTCACCGGTGGTGTGATACATTTTTTTGGGACTTTCTAAAATTTGGCTCTTGAATTTAATTGTAGGACTGTTTTATTGAAATAATTCTACATCGTATTGAAATAATACTACATTTAAGTAACTGTCACTAAACACGTCCATTGAGAATAGATTTGTGACTGGTCAAATGGTGTCAATTGACCCCTTCCAATGACAACCCCATGTAAAAGTGATAGGTCTTATTCATAGAAAGTGTTAAAACTAGAACCGGTCTCTTCCACCAAAGACCTATCACAGGACTACTTTGGTGTCAGTTCGCTTCCCTCTAGGGTACTTATATCAATCCGAAGCAGTATTAATAGTACGGTGAGTACGAATTTTCTTGAATGAAGTACAGAAAGTTTAAATTATTTACGCATTTTGAATCGCAAATACTTAAATTATCCATATTTAATCCTGAGTTCGTACTTAAAATAAATCGAAAATGAGATTGATTTAAGTAAAACTAAGATTGAATAAATCTCAAAATGCGCTTGATTTAAGAATTATAAAGATGATTTTATCCCGAATTCGTACTTAAAATAATTTAAAAGTGAAATTTGGAGAATTTTGTTACGATTGTTTTACTAACCCGTTTTACGTCTTACAAAATTTCAATTATAAAACACCAGCATCATTCCCGATATGGTTTTTCCTTTAAAAACTTAATGTACATATTTATCTAAAAATATAAACTAAGTGGAAAGCAAGAGTTCTCAATTTTACTTTTTAAACATGAAAATAATGTGTTTTCGTCTTGTTCTGTTGTTTTTGTTGTTACTACTCGCAACAAGCAAATCGTTTTTGAACCACTTGTGTGTTGTTGTAGTGTCTTCAACTAAATTTGATATGTTAAATGAGAACGGTCACTTTGCAATTTTACCCTCAATGCTTTTCTATCACTTGCTCGGTTTGCTTAAAATTCTCGCATTCTTTGAATTCTTTTTTTAATTCTTCTTTGAATAGTTAGTTAAAATACATAAAAGTAGTGCGTACAAACCAGTACAACTGAAAGAATCTTGATTAAAACATGTAACAGAAATAAAAAACTAAAATAAGAATTTAACTTGTTTGAAACAGGAATAAAGAAAGCGAAAAAATAACATCTTGACTTATGAAAAGCTCTTTTAAAAAAGTCTGAAATAAATGACCATAATATGGTTAATCCTGTGTATGATTATTTTAAATTTTGACTATACTTTAGCTAATTAAAACCAAGTTATAGTTACTTTTACCAAAGTATGTTTGTATTTTGAAAATAACCCAACAAACACGAGGTCAAACCTTTGATATGAAATGACTCTATCATTTGCCATCAAACACAATTCTCAAACGTTTTTCAATTATTTGATTTTAACATTTAAATTCAAATTGGTTTTTTTTGAAAATAAACATTTGACATCAAATGTGTTATCAATTTGATTTCAAATTGGTATCAACTTTTAAATTCAAATCAAACAAGTAAGAGTGCTATATTCGGCTGTGCCGAATCTTATATACCCTTCATCATTGTGGGAGCAGAATACAGAGCAACTAGACAAAAACTAAATAATTTTTACATATGTATACATACATATTTATAATACTTTAAACTTCATTATAAATTAAATTTAAAAAGCGAAAACTGGTTAATACTTTTTTAAAATCGTTTTTAGAACATAAAAAAAATAAAAATTTAAGAAAAATGTCCTTTTTAAAAAAACAAGATTTGAACTCACAGTTTCTAACTTAACACACCCCCTAGACAACTAAACCAGGAAGGAAATATTGCCCGTTTAATGTTAACTGTGTTGAGTTGTAATTACTTTTGATGTTTTTGTTCACCACAATAGCAAAGTTGTAAACCATAAAACTTATTTCAGTTGTGAACCGAAATATGGAAATATATTCACCAAAATAGTTTGAGGCATGTAAGTATTCGTATTTGTTTTCTTTTATCTTTTTGGGGAGTTTTTAAGTAGCAAAAAAACACAAAATTTCGATTTGTTAAAATAATTTCGTTAAATAGATGAAATAATAAAGAAGGATGATAACGAAAATCATATTGGGCATTATGCTAGTATATGTAAGCAAATGTGAAGGAGGGGGGAGGGAAGGAAGAGACGGACAACCGGATTTGAACTTCGCTTTTCATAAGGACCCAGAATATATATACTTTATAGGGTGTAGGATCAATATTGTAGAAATTACAAACGGAATGACAAAGTTATGTATACCCTTTTACCTTCGGTGAAGGGTATAAAACATATAAAGACATATGGCAGCCGTCAAATTTAGGTTTTTATACAATTTTTAATTTTTTTTGTACGGGAGGTACCAAGCCCACTTCTCCAATTCCGCCCACATTTTGTAGGATGGTGTGTATTGGCAACCTAAATGTGTGTACCTAATTAGGAAACTTTGGCTTTTGCCGTTCCCCAGATATACAGCAAAAAGTAATAAAAATACAACAAACACAAGGGATTTTTGTAAAAAAATAGAGGTAGTCGTGGTTTTTTGCTCATATCTCAGCCATTTGTGGACCGATCTGGCTGAATTTCAATGGCAAAATTATAATAAGAATACCTGACATAAGATACCCCAACCAAGTCCCCATCATATCTGGGGGCTTCGGAAAACCCATTTCAACAGACAGACGGACAGACGGACAGCCGGATTTGAACTTCGCTTTTCATAAGGACCCAGAATATATATACTTTATAGAGTGTAGGATCAATATTGTAGAAATTACAAACGGAATGACAAAGTTTTATATATACCCTTTTACCTTCGGTGAAGGGTATAAAAATAATCCTCAAAATAAATAGGAGTCGAATTTCGTCTTTCCAAGAATTAGAGGACGGAAAGAACATTATTTAATCCATTAGCTGTGGTGCCGAATGTTTATCTCACAGTTTTTTTTAAATAAATAATGAATTTAAATTAAAAAAAATCAAATATTATTTAATATGTTCCACATTGTATTATACAGGCCTGTTCTGCAAATCACTTTTACTCAAATCACGTGATTTCAAATCATATGTGCCTTCTTAAATCACACGTGTGATATTTTAGTGTCCCGTTTTGATGTGTTTTGGTGTGATCTTTAATTTCCGAAAGCACAACGAGAAACACAAAAACGTTATGAATTTCAGAACACCACAAAATCACACGCGTGATTTCAAAACCACGTGATTTGAAATCACGTGATTTTCAGAACAGGCCCGATAATCCACGTTTGAAAAACATTTGAGAGTTTGATTTCAAATCATTTTCAATGTTAAATTAAACCTCCGTGTTTTTTGGGAATATGGTTACCTTTAAGTACTGGAATTGTTCAAATCCAGCCATAGTATGTTGCTTTCAGAATATGGTTACCTCCAACCATATATTTTGCTGCGTGTACACATCGAGTGATAGATGATTTAAAAAAATTTCGCAGTATGGGCTGCTTTTTTATAAGTTTTTTTGTTTTTTAATAAAAACTGCTTTGGTAATAAAAGTTATAGCTTCGGCTCCTAATCAAGTTATTCGTACATTTTTTTTTTGTTAAATTAATTTTAATCAAAATTGTATGTTATATAAATATTTCTTCCCAATTCCTATATGGTGTTATATTGTTACCTATCACCATTTCTCCAAATTGTCCAATGTCCACAAAGTCCACTTTTTAAATTTTTCAAAATAGCACTTTTTTAACATAAAATTTTCCTAATTTTCAGAATTATTTCAGATATACCATTAGCAGAATCCGCTAAAGAACTATATTTTTATGTACAACCAGTTCCATTTCCCTCAAAATCGTCCTAAATTTACTTTATTCTATAATACCAGCACTGGTCAGTGCAATGTTAACTGCAAACAGTTGCTGTTAAGAAATTGTGGTGGATGTCTCCGCTAGTTAAATACGTATTTTTCTTCACACACATAGAAAAATAAATATAAAAAAATAAAATGAGAACTTTAAATTACTGCCGAAGTTTTAATTATGGGACTTTTACCTGAAGTTTAAGACTTAATTCTGTTTGAAAACTTTTTATTGTAATCGCAATTAAAACTATTGTTGAGTCGCTGCTCTTAATCCTTTTTAAAATCATACAAATGTTTATCTTTTCTTCTATTCTGTAGTCTAAATTTTGTTGAATACACCAATACCCCGGTTTTGCGTCGCAAACTGAAGCAGGATTTTCCATACATTTGTTTAGATTTCGTTTAATTGGTGCCGAGATTCATAATTTTAGCTGAAAAAATAAATTTTGATTTGATAGACTTTATAACGGATAATTTTATTTTTTGTTTTGAAGGCATTCATCGCTGATTTTAATCTTCAATCCAAAATGTAAGAAGTGGCTCCATTTTTTTTCATTTTTGTAACCTGTTTATGTTGTAACGATGTTCTTGTTTCAACAAATATCAGCGTTAATTAAGAAGAAATGGCTTGTTCAAGGTTTCTTTCATTATCAACAGCCTTTTCCACTGATTTAGAGCGCGTCAAAATGCCCAGTTTTTGTTCTAAGCATATTTGCTTTTTTTTGACTTTTTGCTGCAAAATATTTAAATTTAACTTAACTTCAGGAAATGTAATGTTACACCAGCTGCAATCAGCAGACAACCTTCACATACATATTTGCATTAGACTTCAACGGGAAATCCCCTTTTTCTGTTTAAACTTTGTACAAACTTTTTTATAATAACGACGCAAATCGAAGCACTAGCGACGCAACTACGAAGCCATGCGACGCAAAGTGAAACAAAAACGACGCAACTTCGAAATCACAGAAATTTTAAAACGACGCAAGCCGGGGTATTGGTGTATTTAAGATTTCAGTGCACTTGTTATTTGTTTCTACAATTATTGCCAAAATATTTTTTTTTTTAATACCTACACAGTCAATAAAAAATCCGGTTTTGCCTTAACAACGATCATATCACTTTCATTCTTAAGTTCGTTGTATTATTTATAATTTAAAAAAAGTAGGCCAATCCGAACGATAAGTATCGCAAATCTTTTACTTAAAGTACTATACTATAATGTAGGGTATGAAGAAAAAAATAATAAAAAATACGAACTACGCGCAAATTGTTTATTGCTCATGTCCGCCTGAAGAAAGTTACACACAAAACAAAATGCTGAAATCTAAAAAAAAGAAACAACAAAACCCACATTTCAATTTCATTTGCGGCTTTAAAGTTTAAACACTAGAGAACTTAGTCGTGCAATAAAACAACCAGCTTTAAATTCGTTTTAGCTTGTTTTTGCTCATTTAACTAGATTTTTTTCTTTACACTCATCAGCTAAAAACGAACATGCAGCACATAAAAATTAAATGACTAAATAACTGACTGACTGACGAACAGTCATAAATATGTCACTCACTTAATAATCTCTTTTTAAGCGAAATTTTTTTTTTTGGTCATTCATAGCTTTCAAGATGTTGTTGTGTTTTTGTTTCTGTGTGTGCGTGTGTGTTGATTAAATAATATCAAGTATACGCCACTATTTAAATAAAGTTTTTCAAGATTTTTTTAAGTTGTTTCTAAAGTTTCTTAAGCTTTAGCGTTTAGCACTAAAATAATATTTATTTATGCTGTATTTCATCACTGTTTCGTCTTTGCTTTTCTCAATTTAATTTAGTTTGAACAAATTTCGTTCGTACTGCAATATTTGTTTAAAATATTAAAACCATTTATTTGCCTCTTTACTTCCCAAAATTTTTGTTGCTTTTTCTGTATTTGTCTTTTCGAAATTTCATGCCCTACCCTAAGCTTTCCTATTTGTTGTTTATTTAGTTTAATTTCTAATGTGTGAAATTGTGAAAATTTGTTTAGTTTTTGTTGGCCGTTTCATTAGGATGACCTAAATAACTCAATATTTAACTGATTTTCATAACAACACCACTATGGTGGAGAGGGTATTATGTGCTTGTGCTGATGTGTGTAACACATAAAAGTATTGGCTCTTTTAGTATACCGATCAAAATCACTTTTTGAAACGATTTAAAGGTGTCCATCCGTCCGGCTGGATGGTTCTCATAAGGACCAAGTCTATTGAAAAAGCTGAAAGTTGCTCCATAATTTTCCATAGCCCCCAAATAAGCTTCTTTATAGAGTCTTTAACGATCTTTTCATATTGGCATTTAGATTAAATTTGGTCCAAACATATTTTATGTATTTTAAAATCAAAATAACAAGATTTTATTTAGCCCATAGCTCTTTTAAAAATAAGACTCCCGATAATACCTTTGAACTTCATAACTTTCTTTATAAAAGTTAATAAAATTTAGGAAATTAGGAAAGATTTTCACACCTTCAACGTTAGAATTTCGAAAAAGTAACACAAATTTGTTTTTAGAAAAGAAAACACCATAAGTTTATGTTTTTAGGTCCAATAACTACGGAAACTCAAAAAGTACCAGTTTAAGAATAAACAAGTACCAAATCAATCCCTCTTACACGTTCTCATTCACACAGGATCTTGCATGTTTAATGTTATGCTTCTAGGTCCAATTATAACGGAAATTCAAAAAGAACCAGTTAAAATACAAAATAGTACCAAAACCTTCCCTCTTATCGATTCTTATCCACTCAGGACATTGCAACTTGAGTTTAATGATTCTCGGTCAAATACTAACGGATATTTAAAAAGTACCAGCTAAAATACAAAAAAGTACCAAAAAGCCCTCTTACAGATTCTCTCTCACTCAGGACCTTGCATGTTTAATTATATGTTTCTAGGCCCAACACTAACGGAAACTCAAAAAGTACCGGTTAAAATACAAAATAGTACCAAAAACTTCCCTCTTATAGATTCTTTTCTACTTAGGACATTGCAACTTGAATTTTAGGTTTCTAGGTAAAATACTAACGGAAATATAAAAAGTACCAGTTAAAGAACAAAAAAGTACCAATAAGTTCCCTCTTAGATTCGTATCCGCTCAGGATATTACATGTTGAATTTTATGTTTAAAGGTCCAATATTAACGATAATTAAAAAAAAATTCCAGTTGTAGAACCAAAAAGCTGAAGAAAGATATTAAATTGCCCGTATTTCTCATTTTGGTACTATTTTTCCCCCCATTAAAGTATCAAAAATTTCAGTATTGTTGGGGGGGGGGGGGCCACAATTAAGTACGAATATCTTAATGAATGAAGAAAAATGTATTTAAAAAAGTACCAAAAATAGTTACAATTTTTACCCGTTAAACGTTCGAATTTCAAAAAAAATACCAAATTTATATTCGTACTTTTTTGATAAGTTTTGAATTTGGTATAAACATTATTTCTAGGTTTATTGGCTCAAAAGATAGGTGGGGTGACAAAAAAAGTACGAAAATTCAGGGTTTACTCCCTTAAAGAGCCGAATTTCAAAAAAGTTTCAGACACCTGTCCGCTCCTTTTTCTATAGTACAACGAAAGGTATTACAGTCTTTTGTATCTCTTTTAGTTTTGGATACATAAGGTTATCGAATTTTCCTGTTTTTACTCCCTAAACATTTGAATTTCCAAAAATCCCTTCATAGTGGATCAATTTATGGAGAGACCCACCTCCGGTCCAAATTTCAAGTTTTTAGCTTCAGCACATATTAAAATGGACGCAATTTTATAATTTTTGTTTTCATAATATTAATAACTGATCGTACAGTGTGGTATATTTGAAAGATACCGTGTAGCCATCTACTTGGTGGTATTGATATTGATATATTGGCGCTCTGTTTTAGTGCTGTCATCTACAAATGAGTAATGGCGTGTTGTGGATTGTTGACTTTTTGGAGGGTGGCGTCTCTGGTGGGGTTTCGCACCGTTTGTTAGATTTGATTTTATTAGCTGTATTTGTATGATAGATGCCACGCCCACTTAAAAAATTCAAAATATGTTAAGCCTATGTTAAGCCTATGTTCAGGGCCGGGTAATCGGGAATTTAATGTTAAAAATTTAGAAAAATTCGGTTCTGAAGTTTAGGGAGAAAACATACGTTTTTAAATTTGTATATAGTTATATACAAAACCTTACACATCCAATTACCATTGCTAGTTTATTAGCCTTTAAATCTTTTTGTGAGACATATTAAACAATTCGAATTAATTGCAAAACCTTTTTCACTTTTTTTACAGGTGAGCCTTTACAAACATTTCAACTAGATATTCATTATATTTTGGCCAGGTAAATAACAAATAACTTTTTTAAAAAAAAAAGCTAACAAAAAAGCCAACTTAATACAGTCATATGAACATGTTATGTATGTTGTAATCATGCTTGCAAAAACAAACATAAAATCTCGTTCCATTTTAAGAAAACAAAAATACAAAAAAAAAAAAAAAATCAAAAAAAAAAACCCTAAACATACAAATCTTTTTAATAAAAGAAACATGACATTAAAAGACATCAAACTGAAAACCAAATTATAAAATAAACACGTTTATAGTTTTATTTTCTTGGCGCAAAATTTACAATTAAAAGCGTCACTGCTGCACTTGCACTTGTTACCGTCTAACCAACACTTTATACTCTTAAAGAGCCGGTTTCATGGTGAACCTAAAACACAAAAAAAAAAAAAAACAAAGGCTGACATTAAAAAGACAAAACATTTTTTTATGATATGGATACACAATAAAATTGCTTATTACACACTGTGCTGTGCGTGCGAGTAACGTCATTTGTAACTCAGATACGTGCAAAATTCCAAGAAATACATTACATAACTTTCACTTTATAGTTGACCGAAAATTCACTAAAAAGGTAAAATAATAAAAAAAAAAAAAAAAACAATCAGCAAGTGAATGATTAACTGGTTAAGGAATGTATTTCATCATTGCCTGGATTGATGGCATATTTTTGGGTGGTGTAGTACAGTTGTTAAGATTTCAAGATTGTAAACTATTACGTGCGTTTTATTATGAATGAATGTATGAATATACATAGTTTTCTCGTGATTCATTTAATATCATTTATGAAAATATTTTAAATTTTTGTAAAAAAAAAATTGTGTACATAAGCGCTTTGAAATGCAAATTCTTGTATCTCAACTGAGCATATTTGGTATGTTTTTACAGACCAGTTTGCTGGTAGTTTAAAGATGCAAAACGAAATTGAAAGTGATTTTATTTTAAAAAAATTTTTTTTTTTTTTTTGGCTTGTAAACTTATTAACCGGTTTATCGCTATTTATTTGCCGTTTTAGGCTTTTGATGAATTTTTTGTACAATTTAATCACTTCCTAATTGGTGGTTTTAACAAAAGTTATAAAAGAAAGAGATGGTTTTGATTTTTGGCAAAATGTACGAAATCAAAAAGAAGAGGCAGTTTTTTAGTCTGGGTGAGGCATTCACATCCACTTTTACAAAAGCAGAGATTAATACTGGTTCACAAGGTGTCAAAATGGTTATCGGTAAACATACAAGTACTAGAAAGGCTGCGAGACTCGATATCAGCATCCATGATTAAGAACCTACCGAATGTGTGTACCCAGAAAAAAATACAAATTGATATCAATTAAAAAATTTTGCAAGAGCAGAAGTTTCCAAATTAGAAACAACCAGTTTGGCTATTAATGCACAACTACAAAAAAAAAAAATGGGCGGGATTAGAGAAATGGGCGTGAATATAAATATTTTTATATGTGGAAAACGGAATGATCCAAATTTTTAAAGAAGGTGGAAACATCTCGGCTATCAATACCCAACATCCCACAAAATGTAGGCGAAATTGGAGAAGTAAGCGTGGCATTTATAAGGGACGAGTCCAGTGGCCATGTTCTGTAACTCTAGCGTCGATAAACTTTTCGATTGAAATGTGTGAAATTTTTTTCTCACTTAACTAGTACGTCTGTTTCTTTTTTTTTGGGGAGTACTAGCTGTCACGTTACTGAATTACTCGCCAATTTACAGAAAAAGTGTGTCTGTAACATTTTTGTGAGAATAGTTCCCGCTTTAAACTGTGAAATAAACTCACAAATAAAAATGGGGCGACAAAAAAATTTAACACTAAAAATGCAAAATAATAATTATATTTTGTTCTTGGCTTAATTTTTTATTGTTTAATTGTTTTGCTCTTAGCATTTTTATAAAATACTAGCAGTATGCTCCCGGCGCTGCTCGGGATTTTCTAAATAAAAATAAAAAAGTTACCTGTTGGAGAATTTTGTTAATAACTTGACCCCAGCGCTATCTATCATCAATAAAAAAAATTAAACATCACGTCAACAGTGTTATAAAATCACGAACATACACTGATAGAAAAGGCGTCATAAAGCTGATGTATTTTGACATCAGTACTATGACAAGTGTTTTCGTTTTTGACGCCATGATACTTTTCATTATGGTGATGTCAAACTGAACATCACTTGGCCAAAGTGTCAGCAGGGTCAAAATGAAATTATGTCATCAATGGGATGACACATCGGCATCACAGAAATGACGAACGTGTCCTCAGTGCGATGACGCAGTAACATCGGAGAAAGGACACATTAGCATTAATTTCATGACAGTTTGTCATTAAGTCAAATTCATTGGAATTGACTTAAGTCAAAGTGAGAGAATATTATTATTTACTTACCCGTTACATATGTTTGTTTCACGTTTGTTGAATTGCGACCTTTGTTTACAGCAGAACTCTCAATAATAAGACACCAGCACCATGCCCCATACACTGAAAAAAATTTCTTCACAGATCCAATGAAATTTACATAAAAATTCAACCTATGTAACCTTTCATTGGATTAATGAAATGTTTCATAAAATCAATGAAAATTTTGCATTAGTTTAATGACAAACGTTTATTTTATCCATTTTTCCAATGAGTATTCATAAAATCAATGAAAATTTTGTCATTGATTTTATTAATCCTTCATTAATCCAATGAAAGGTTACATAGGTTGAATTTTAATGTAAATTTCATTGGATCTGTGAAGAAAGTTTTTTCAGTGTATGGTTTTCGTATTTAACTTAATAATTTAAGAAAATAGAATATAGGAATTTTTGCTTCTTATAATACATTGTAATCATGAAAATAATGTTAAAAATATACAAAATGTGGCATCGAATTGATGTCACTATAGTCATAAAATAGATGACACGTAAAAAATGACAAAATTGTACGAAGACGTCAGTCATTGGATTGATGTTATTTTTTGCTTCATTGATGCTATTTGTAGTAACATTGATTTCACAATTCTGATGTTATGGCATCAATAATATGAAGATGCATTTTTCTATCACTGTAGGACAGCTTATTTTTATATATATACGAATGTCTTCAAAGCTAATTTGTAAACAACAACAAACATTAAATTCGCACTTTACATTATCTGGTGTATCCGACGGCTTTTTTTTTTGCCGCCATCGTTGAACAATTTTAAATTATAGTAAATTTTGGCCGCCTTCAACGATATGTGTTACTGGCGTTCTCAACGTCTGCAATGTCACATTAGCTTCGAGTGCAATGTTATGACCTTTATGACGTAACGATGTGATCTCTTTTAATATTTTTCGACATGAGTTACATACACACTTTTTGCGGGAAACGATGGAATATTTTGTTTCACATCTTTTTGATGCGAGAAGTTCTCACAAAAGTAACAGAACATGGGTACAGATTTCTGGAAAAGTAATCAACGTGGCCGAACAAAAATGAACAGGATTTGTGAACAGTAAGTTTCTAGATCGTATGCCATCACAAGAATTTCTCACAGAGCGACTTATGCACAATTTACTCTTATAATTCTCTTGGGGATGACTCCAGATTGCTGGAAAATGAGTCAACGTAGGCGAACAAAAATAATTGTCCACAAATCCTAATCATTTTTGATTGCCCACTTTGACTTTAGAGGCTCCTAGGTCCGTCCTTAATATACATTTTCCAAAATCGAAACTAAAACTATCGTAAAATATGTATGTGTAAAATATGATTGAAATATGATCATCCGTTTATTAATTTAAATTTTATCTTCTTTTTTCTATTTATTACACCTTAAGGTCCAAATTAAAAACTTTAGCTTGTATCTGCAGATTTATTTTGCCTTTTTTTCATATAGTAATGCCATCACCATAGGCTTAATGGCCTTAAAGTGATTTTTCCCATATTTTTCCGTCAATCTAATCGAACATGTTTGTGTTGAATTCTGGACCAGTATCAAAATCTATGAAAACAAAAAACATCGAAAGTGTTTTTAACGATATTCCGTTTACACTTAAGTTCAAGTTTATAATTCTACATATCGTACATGATCATAAAGAGGGTATTTACTCAAAATTTGAAAATTTTCAGTACCAGAAAAATAGTTTTCAATTTAATATTAAAGGCATACGAAAAATAATATTTTTAACCAACCGTTTTATTACCAAAAAGAAGAAAAAAATAGCACGATATTTTTACAGCGAGTAGATATGAATATTACGTGTCGATTTTTTCCCAAAAAGTGAATAAATAAAAAAATTTGAGTTAATACCCTCAAGTGCGATGTGTTTGTCTATTTTTTTAGTATGATGACATTTTATGCTGACATGTCTGTCATGTCAGTGTTCAAATGAAAAAAAAAAAAAAAAAAAACAAATAAAATCATTTTTCTCTACAAGTACAAGTACGAATATGTAAATAAAATATTGTGTAGTTAACCCATTAACCGAATACTAACTTCATAATGTTCCACATAAAAATAAAAAACTACACACGCTCAGTTAAAAGTTAAAACACGTGTTCAAGTGCCTCCATGTAGCAAACTAAAAAGATGTTAGTTAGTCCAGGCCCAAAGCCATCATCAAAAGCATTTTCGTTTTCATTGTCATGGCATGCATCGTTAATTCTTAAATAAAAAAGAAAAATAGTAAAAAGAAAGACATATTTTTGGTTTTGTTGTGCAGGATGCTTTTTCTTTAGCTTAATTTTAATAGACAAAGTAATCCACTACTGAAAATATCATATTTATTTTTAGTGTGCGTTTTTAAACCCTCAACCACGAGTCGTGAACTTTGTGTACCAACATTTATCTAAGTGTTTTTGAATTATTCCAACTCGATTGAGCCATGTCTGTATGCCTGTTCGTCTTTCTAAAGTCTCAACAGAGAAGAACAATTTTGGTGGCAAATTGTTTCTAGTTATCGTAAGCAGTTTTAGATCGAAAGCAGTAGGAAATCGGTTCAGTTGGAAAAGGGTTGTAGAACCAGATGTGGAATACCTAAAAGTTGTCAATTATATTGTAAAAACTAACATAAATCCTTGGCGGACTTTTATATGCGTTTTATATGACTAAAAATCAAAGTACTAAATTTCGTGAGACTCGGCCTTTGGGTTCGAATAATAATATTGTTACGTTACTGCCTTTCAATAACGTTTTGGCTTATTTACTTTATAATAAACCATTTGAGTTCTTTGATTGCAATTCGAATAAAACACAACATTTTAGACACTGTTTACAATTTACACAACTTTATTTAGTACTTAGTCACTTCAACAATTGTAATTTATTATTGCGACCTCTATTAATGATCTGCACACTTAAACGTTTAAAGTAAACTTGACAAAGTCTGAACTAATAATCTCTTTTGATGCTAGCCGCCGCAAGTCTTTATACAGTAATTCGGCCGTCTATAACATTCAAAATGTTTTTCGAAGGTTCGAGGCTTTACTATTCACCACTCCAAAAACTATCATGTTTAATGGCGGCACTTATGTTTACAAATTTCACCACTTATACAGAAGCTTTTTTAACGGTCATTTCGAGGGCTTTCTGCACATTGGGATTGAAGTGTACCAAATTATAACAATTTTTAATAACAATAGTGGTATTCACACCGAGCTTGTTAGTTTGTTAGTCGTTTTACACGAATTTTGTTTTTGTATATTTGATGCGCTACCGGATTAACATTTAACAAATTAACGACACAGCACCCCTGATAAAATAGTTGTTAGTTGGTAACTCACCATCAGCTGTTGCAGTTTCTAAATAAATATAATAAAAAAGTAATTTGTGATACATTTCAAAAAAAATATTTGTGTTTTGGCAATTGTGTACATTGAGATGTACAGTATCGGACAAAACCTAAGCACCCCCTCAGTATATTTTTTTTTAAATGATGAATTTTTTAAGAAAACAAAATTATTAAAAAATTTTTTTTTATTTTTTTATTTATTTGTATCTTTTTTATTGAAAAACACAAACTTAAGGAATTCAGAATTTAATAAAAAAAAGATATAATTCAAAAAATATTTTAAGTCGCAAATATAAGCGGACTAAACTAAAGCACCCTCAACTTAAGGTACAAAAAAAACTATTGAAATCAATATTTCGTTGCGAATTCTTTATTCTGGATGACACACGCACATCTTTTAGGCATAGAGGATATTAAATTATTAATTATTTCCGGTGATATTGCTTCCCAAGCTATTTTTGCAGCTTCAAATAAATTTTCCTTGGTTTTGCAATTTTCTCGGTTGATTATTAAGTTAACGATCTCCCTCAAGTTCTGGATTGGGTTAAGATCAAGTGAATTTATCAAGACATTAATTAAGTGCAAAATATTCGATCAACAGATCAATTATGTCTAGGCTAATTAAAAAGTTTTTTCAGACTGGTCGCACATCTCTTACTCATTCTGGAGGAAGGCCACGTTAAACTTCGCGACATGAAGACTCCTTAATTAAAACGACACTTCAAAATGATCCTACAGCATCCATACTTCCATCAGTCTTATGAATTGGCCCAATCCCTTGCCCAGAGAAACAACCCCATACCATTATGTTGCCGCCTCCATGCTTTGCAGTGCCTTTGCAATTCAACCGTTGTGTATTTGATCTGCGTAAACGCCTAATGCCATCTGAATCCTTTAAATTCAACTTAGATTCGTCAGAAAACAGCAGTCCTCCATTTTTGGACACTCCAGTTGAGATGGGCTTTGGCGAATTCAAGTCTTGCTTTTTTTTATTTTTTGACGATATGAAAGGTTTTTTTGCTGGTCGTCGACTGAATAATCCGGCCTCTACCGCCCTTCTGCAAATCGTTATTTAGCTAATTTTTAAATCTAAGTGGTTTCGTATGTGACTATAAGATGCTGTAGGATAATTTTGGATTGTCCTTTTAATTAAGGAGTCTTCATGTCGCAAAGATTAACGTGGCCTTCCTCCAGAATGAGTAGGAGATGTGCGACCAGTCTGCAAAAACTTTTTAATTATCCTAGAAATAATTGATCTGTTGATCGAATATTTTGCACTTAATTAATGTCTTGATAAATTCACTTGATCTTAACCCAATCCAGAACTTGAGGGAGATCGTTAACTTAATAATCAACCGAGAAAATTGCAAAACCAAAGAAAATTTATTTGAAGCTGCAAAAATAGCTTGGGAAGCAATATCACCGGAAATAATGAATAATTTAATATCCTCTATGCCTAAAAGATGTGCGTGTGTCATCCAGAATAAAGAATTCGCAACGAAATATTGATTTCAATAGTTTTTTTTGTACCTTAAGTTGAGGGTGCTTTAGTTTAGTCCGCTTATATTTGCGACTTAAAATATTTTTTGAATTATAACTTTTTTTTATTAAATTCTGAATTCCTTAACTTTGTGTTTTTCAATAAAAAAGATATAAATAAATAAAAAAATACAAAAAAAAATTTTTTAATAATTTTGTTTTCTTAAAAAATTTATCATTTAAAAAAAATACTGAGGGGGTGCTTAGGTTTTGTCCGATACTGTACATTAATTGATTATATGTTAATTAATTGATTTTTTTTGTTTTAAAGTTACCAGACTAACAAAGTTTTAAATAAAATTACTTATGAATACAAACCAACTAATAAATACAAGATAAACAATAATTACAACTAATTTTTAACTAAAGTTACTTTCGTAACAATATAATATTGTAGCAAAATTTATTTGTCACTCTGGGATTGAATTTGAATTTGTGTGATTGAATTCGGTCTAATTTAACTTTATTTGGATAGAAATAATATCATTAAATTTTGTGGTTTTCGGTCCTTAACTTACCATACGATCAATCACCTCCTGACTGACAATCCGTTTTTTAGATAACGGTACTTTTGCGTTTTTCGGTGTATGGTCCCACTCAAACCCTTGTGGAGCCCAACCAAAAACCGTTATCTAAAAAACGGTACTTAGGAAAAAAAATTACAGCGATTTTCGTGTTCAGGAGGTCCCAATTAACTTATCTAGGCATGTGGTGTTCTTGGTATTTTTCCAAATTAAAAATTTGTAAAGCAGTATAATTCAAGGATGCTATTTAAAGTCCACAACTGAAATATTCGGTCTCTCTATGAAGGGTTACAAAGATTCGGCACAGCCGAATATATCACTTCTTTGTTTTTAAATTTTGTTTTATCGTACTAAAATTAAAGTTTAATGAAATTAAATGTTTATTTGCTTAGTGTTTCTCTTGAAGCATCAATTAAGCCACTTTTGTTTTCTGTTTAAATCAAGTGCTTGTTATTCATTCGGTCAATGGTCAATTCAACGAAAGTAGTTTTTCAAACAAGGCTTTTTTCTGTTTATTTGGTTTGTAAATATTTTTACTTTTTTATTAAATTATTTGAAGTTATAAAACTTAAAAAGGTTTCTTTGAAATATATAACAAGTAGTTCTATTGAAACGTTTTGGTACACAGAAAGAAAAACACTCGGGATAAATTAAGTTTTTTATAGCTACTTTAAGTACGAGTCATACTCAAAAATTCAAATACGAATAACACTTAAACGTACTTAAAACAATTGAAATCGAAAAGCAAACTCGGAATTTCTAAAAATAAAAGTTAATATTCTTAAGCCAAGTAAAAACATGATTAAACTTTTCGTTGGTCGTGCCAATCAGAGAGCAAAATAACAAAGTGAGCGTTTTAATCTCATTTAAATTATCAAAGTTTGTTGTTGACTACTTCAACTACTTCAAGTAGCTAAAAGATGATTTGCTTGTTGTGTGTAGTAACAACAAAAACAACAGAACAAGATGAAAACACAATATTTTCATGTTTAAAAAGTAAAATTGAGAACTCTTGCTTCTCATTTAGTTTATGCTTTATGTTATTTATGTATACATTAAGTTTTAAAAGTAAAAACCATATCGGGAATGAAATAATTGAAATTCTGTAAAATGTATGTAAATCAATCATAATAAAATTCTCCTTCTAATTTCACTTTTGGTTTATTTCATGTACGAATTCGGGATTGAATCAACTTAATAATTCTTAATGAAAGAAACAAAGACAAGTTACCCATTTTGCCAATGTTTTCCAAAAAAAAAAGTAAAAACAAAATACCATCCACACCAGAGATCAGCAATGAATCGCTTTTTCGCTACTCATACTGACTCATGCAATTGTAAGTATAAGTTCGTAGAAATCATTTAAACTAAACTACTCTGATTCACTCATACTCACAAGAGAAATATTTATGAGTGCGACGTCGACATTATACGCATACTCATAAATGACCTCAGCTTGATTTATAATTTCAAGAAAATACTTATAATACTCACAATGATTCAAATCATTATCTCATCCATTTACCGTTTTAACACAACAGAGAAAACACACAACTTAATAATCAGCGCTGCCAGATAAATTTGCCGAAAAATCGTCTACTTCATACATGTTCTTTAGTAAACTGTAATTGCCAAATCGTCACTTTGCTATTTCGGGGACAAATCTGGCAGCCTCGCATTTTGCTTCGCCTATACACATTGACTTGAGTAGATTCTAAATCAAACACTACAAATGTTGGTAAATATGAGTACGATGAATAAAATGAAACTTTTGAGTGAATATGAGTTTGAATCACATTGGAATAAGTATGAGTGCGTATAAGTACAAGAATTTAAGAGTCATGATTTAGCTCTACTCACTTTTTCACTACTCATTGCTGATCTCTGATCCACACCCAGCAACCATCAGTCATTTCGTTGGCTGTTTATACAAACAGCAACGTTAGTAGTTATGTCGTTGAGATTGTGTTTTTGTTGTTATCTACTATGTCGTGCAGCTGTTGAATTTCATTGTTAAAAAATTAGTAAACTTTTTAATAATTTCTCTTTTTTTACTTGTTTTTCTTTTTTGTCTTGTTTTTTGACAAATAAATAACGAGACATTTGATCGAATATAAAAATATATTAAGTAATTTTTGGATAATGATTAAACGATTTTTGAGACTTGTCAAAATTTTTTTTTTAGTAAATTGAAGCATTACATTACAATAAAAAAAAAAAAAAAATAAAAAGAGCCATAAATAAAGCTGTTGTATATTGTAAATTCGATATCAAATGGTTAAACTTTAATGATTCCGGTATTGAAAAATGTGTGCTATTTTGAATCTGCTTTTTAAATAAATTGAAAATAAATTTTACTCTAACTTTTAATTTGTCTGCTTCTTTTTTATTGCAAATGCTTGTATGTGTGTAGTACACACTGTGTACATATGAATCTCTATTTGTTTATTTTTTATTTATGATGTGTATAAAACAAACAACATAACAAATGATCTTCTTACTTTATAAACCTTCAGCCCGTTGTAGTGAAACCGACCGTAGTTTCTGGCGGGAAAATTATTCCTCCCACTGATAGACTACCTCAAAACCTACAAGCCTACCGGGGCACCAGACTCTTTGATTCTTTAGTTTTATTTATGCACTAGCTTATACCCGGTGTGCTTCGCCACACCCATTGTAATGAAATAAAAATTGAATAGTTAAAACGTATATTTATGTACACAAAATAGATGCTCTTAATTTTTTTTTTAAATTGTTCTATTGTATCGACCTTTAAGTTGCTCTTACATGGGACCTAATATTGGCATTGTAACCAACCATTCTCCAAATACATATTAATATGAATATCAAAATTCCCTTGCAAAATTTATGGCTCTTGTCCAGATAAGTGCTGGGAAACTATAGATAGTACTATCGATATTATCGATAGTCTTAAAATATCGATATGAATAATATCAATATCGATATTATTATTATTTAAAATACGGCTATGGAGACATCTAACAGCAGCTATATACACTAGTGCTGGGATACTATCGATATTTTCTACTATCGATATATATCGATAGTGAAATCGATATAACTATCAACTGAATTTTTGTACTTGTGCAGGAAAACATTAATTATGTTTTATAAGGCTACAGTTCGTTGTTTTTATCACTTTATTGAACCTATGAGACGTATGTATATACGCACGTTATTTTAGGTGGCAGTTTTTTAAAAAATGATAACTATCTTTCTGAAGGAACCGAAGTAGGGACTACAAGATATTCCATTGCAACTTTAAAAAATGTTCTAAATAATAAACCAAAAAAGGTAATCAATCTAGCGGACTTTTCCTCTAATGGTCGTCATTGTTTTGCCCTATGCTTGCAATTGCATTTGGATTTGCATTTTTTTACAACATTAGAAAAATATTTGACATTTCAGTCCCTATGTAAACATGTAAAGATTTCGACTTAAAGGCCTTTAATTAGCAGTAAAAAGCACTGCAAATCAATCCATACCACTTGCCATGCTTGTTGTTTGTATTCATTGCTGTAATTCAGCGCGAATTAATAATATGTAGCATGTAAAAATTTGCGCCAAAAAACTGTGTGTATACCTGCTGTTAGATGTCTTCATAGCCGTATTTTAAATAATAAAAATATCGATATTTATATTTTTCCTATCGATATCTTAAGACTATCAATAATATCGATAGTCTATCGATAGTTTCCCAGCACTAATACACACACAGTTTTTTGCCGCAATTTTTTACTTGCTATTATTAATTCGCGCTGAATTACAGCAATGAATACAAACAACAAGAATGGCAAGTAGTATGGGTTGCTTAGCTGTTCTTTTTACTGCTAATTAAAGGCCTCTAAGTCGAAATTTGTACACGTTTATATAGGGACTGAAATGTCAAATATTTTTGGAATGTTGTTAAAAACAAATCCAAAAGCAACTGCAAGCATAACACAAAACAATGAACGAACATTAGAGGATAAGTCCGCTAGATTGATTACCTTTTTGGGTAGAGAATCAAAACCAATTTAGAAAATTATTAAAAGTTGCAATAAAATATCTTATAGTCCCTGCTATTTCGGTCCCTTCAGAAAGGTACTTATTAATTTGTAAAAAACTGTAATCTAAAACAACGTGCATATATACATACGTCTCATACGTTCAGTAACGTGATTAAAACAACGAACTGTAGCCTGATAAAAAACTAGTTAAAGTTTTCCTGCACAAGTAAAAAACAAACAGTCGATAGTAATATCGATATATCGATAGTTAAATCTGAGCTATCGATAAATATCGATAGTATCCCAGCACTAGTCCAGATACGCGAGTTTTAGTATACTATTGATATGGGAGGTAATACGTCATCTATTGCCAAATTGTATAGACTGTAGCTGCTTTAGTTTCCGAGATAAAAAAATTTTATTATTTACGTCATACTGAAGGTGCCACGCCCACAAGTTATTCGCCCATTTTTGCAATAAATATTAATTTTGATATTTAAGTTATTCGTACAAAATTTAGTGACTCTACTTTACAGATTCACTTCATTTAGGTTGTTCCACGCCCACTATCGATCGCTAGTACGCCCATTTGTGTCCAAAATATTTAAATTGTTATGAAATTCGGGATTTTAGCTGTTATAGTTGTACAAGTATACACATTGTGGTATTAAATTCATAAGGGAAGTGACACGCCTACTTTTGTTAGCGCATCCGTTTCTTACCCAAATAATCATAAAGATGTCAAGGTTGTTCCGACAAAATTTGGGTACTCTAACTGTTATCGTTTTCTACACATACGAATTTTAGTATTTAGGAAATGCCACGCCTACTATTGCAAGTTCACCTATTTTTAACCAGATTTTGTTGTGGGTGTTAAAGTTACTCGTACTCAATTTAAAGACTCTATCTGTATTAGTTTCCTAGATAAACAATTTTTAATACTTATTCTTTAATTGGGCGTGGCACGTAGCCAACTTGCAATTTCAAAAGAAAATATAGCCTATGTTCCCTTCATGATATACAGGAAGACGCTGTGAAAACTTCAAGAAAATCGGTCTCGCCGTTAAGACGTCTATAGACTTCAAACAAACAAACTCACATTAATTTTTATACATACATATATGTAGATATTTAACATATTCATATATTCACATTGTATCAATTTTAAACAGGGACCGTAACAGTTATACCTTTTTTCATAAAAGTCAGATGAAAACAGTTATTTTTTGATTTGTATTTTTTTGAACAAAAATAACTGTGATTTTTTTATTTTTATTTTTTTGAACAAAATTAACTGTTATTTTTTGATTTTTATTTTTTCGAGCAAAAATAAAAGTTATTCTCTAAAGAAATGTACGTGTTTAAATAATTTAGATGACTTTTAATAATTATTTTAATATGCATAAGAAATTCCAATGATGATTACACATTAAAATAAAAATTTTAATTCAACTAAATTATTAAATCACGTACATTTCTTTAGAGAATAACTTTTATTTTTGCTCGAAAAAATAAAAATTAAAAATAACTGTTATTTTTGATCGAAGAAATAAAAATCAAAAAATAACAGTTATTTTTGTTCAGAAAAATAAAAATCAAATTTTGATCGAAAAAATAAAAATTAAAATTTAAAAAATCAACATATTTTACCATTGACAAGTGCATAAGGAACAATATGGTATACTTGAATCAGTTTTTCGACGTTTACTTCTATGTGCTTTTTTTGTTTTAAAATTCCAATATAACTGTTATTTTCGGTCCCTGATTTTAAATATTTATTACTCACACAAATAATAATCATGTTATTTTTGATAATTGCTATTGGTAAAGATAAAAAGTTTTCCGTTTTTTTTTTTTTTTTTGTTTAAATGAGCAAAAATCTGGTGAAATCTTATTCAACTATGGGGCACTGCCTTGAATATTGAAAAAATTTGGAGGCTCCAAAATAAACTTCTTTGAATAATCACAGCTGCCCCCTGGTATTTTCGAAATTTATTTCCATGGTTTGAAAACGTTGTTGTTCGGTAAGTCTTGGCAATGTGATTTGCCAAAGTATACTGGAAAAAGGTCAAGCATACTTCATAAGTATGATAGTTAGTTATACAATTATCCCTATCGAAAGTTCTATACGTCTAAAAAAACATTCTTTACTTTACACAGGTCATTTACGCATTATCTACTTAAATAAAATTATAGTCGAGTATTATTTGTTACAATAGATATAACTGTGACTGAGAATAGGGACACTGACGTGACTATAAATAAGACATAAATCAAAAATCTTTCAAGAGTGTAGACCATTTGAAGCACTAAAGCTAAGACGACAAATAAGATTAGTCAAGCTATTATGCAATGCCAAATTACATTTCGTATATATGAAAGTACATTGCGACGATTAAAAGCCTTGCCAGCGTATAATTTACCCCTACCTAACATTTAAGTACACAAATTATTAAGCAATTTTGATTTTTTTTTTTTTTTTTGTCTTTAGCACTTTCTCAGTAATGATATGTCTTAAATATTGATATTTCATATTTGCACAAATGAAAAGAAAATCAATTTCACCTGTTGGAATTTGTGCGTTTAACCTAGAAACGCACAAAATTTTTTTACTTTATTTTTTTTTCTTGTTGCCATTGTCGCTGATTTGTATATGCTTGTGGGTATGTGTGAAACTTCTTCTGTCCGTACAATCTGTGTTTGGGTGTAGTCCCTCACTGTCATAACCACTACCTAAACCATAACTCAATATGTAAAATTGATTGAATACTTTTTTGTAAAACTGTTATTTTAATTTTTATTATTGAAATTTTGTTTCTAAGTCGAATTCATTACAGGCCAGGCCGTTTGCGTTACGATTGGCGTTGGTTTAATGTGAAGTGTTTGTAAGAAAAAAATTCAATTTCGAAATCTTTTGCTTAACAGCACAATTTTTGTTTGCTGCCCTATTTTAAGCCTGTTCGTCGATTTCGAACGTTAACGTTCGAATAGAAAATTATATTTAAAAACAAAAACAAAATTCGAAAATTTCTTTTTGTTTTAAATGAAATTTTCTATGCGAACCTTGTCGTTCAAAATCGTTAAACAGGTAGCAAGTTTGTTAGTGTTTATTTGATGTGTAGCCGAGTGCTGAAAAAAGTTAATTTTTTTAAAAATTTGGGAATAGTGGGAAACACATAAACAAAAGTATAGTGAATACTACAGGTATGATTTTAGTGGACATTTTAAACAAGGCTATTGTGAAGGTGGAAGGCGAAGCAATAGTTGAAACTATAGATAGGAATATAAATAAGATAAAAATATAAATTAGCGATGACTTTAGACGACTGTTTATGGGAATCTATGAAAGACTCTGTAGTGGAGATTATTGATAAAGCTTTAGTAGAGGCTATGAGAGACGTGGCTGTACTTGAAGCTATTGACGGGGTTAAAGTGGAAACTATAGACTTGGCTTAACTGACAATCATGTAAGAGGCTGTATTAATGCCCTTGAAATACACCAACCGTACAAAAAAGCACGGCTTAAAAAAGAACGGTTTGTTCTCGCAGACCACTGGACAAAAAAAATATATACATATATGGAAAACGCATTTGAAAAAGCCAAGGCGATGTCTTTAGTAGGCTTATCTCGAAAAAACATTGTATCTCAAGTTCGACAAAGTTGTTTTAGAGCCTGTTGTGGGTACAAAACTTTATCCCTAGAAATAGTATGCGTAATTCTCGAAATCATTCCTCTGAACACTGCAGATGATATGTGCGACGATAGAATAAAGCTAAACAGGGCCAGAAACATTTCACTAAATATCGAAGAATCCTAAAAAAACTTGGATTATTTAAGTAATAATAATGTGGATTAATCTATAACATGGGGTAAACTTTTATCTTGCCTCATTCCTGACAAATCAAGAGAAATACAAAAGCTATCTATTTAAATTAAGGCACGATGTCTTAACAAACTGTCTTTCGTGCGAGGAGCCAGACGACGCGGAAGATCTTTACTTAAACTTTGCCTCCGACTTTGGTTAATTTTTTTTAATTATTGTTGTGAGTCACACCTTTACCTCAAGTTTTTTCCTCAACTTAATTTGACATATTTTTGTTTCAGTGTTTGACAAATGCAGCTATGGAGAGGTACACAATTGATCAGCGCGTTAAGATTGTTGAAGCCTTTATCGAAAAAGGGCGTTCAAATCAAAATGCATTTCTGCACTTCGTGAATTTTTTGGTCAGCATAATCGACCAAATGTATCCACAATGGGGAGAATTGTGGACAAATTTCAGCAAACCGGGTCTGTGGGAAATGTGAAAACACCCATGATCGCCTACATAATCGCGCCGTACTTTTTCGAAAATGAGGTCGGCCAAGCAGTTGCCGTGAATGGTGCTTGCTATTGCCTAATGATAGCGGACATCTTGTGGGCGGAAATTGAGAATATGCACCTGGACGATATGTGGTTCCAACAGGATGGTGCCACTTGCAACACAGCCAACGAAACAATGGCTCTTTTTCGCAAGAAATTCAATGAACTCTGCCATTTCTCACGTCATGGTAATGTTAATTCACGATCACGATCATGTGATTTGACACCGTTCGACTTCTTTCTTTGGGGATATTTAAAAGAAAAAGTCTAAAAATAAGCCGTGAGCAATTCAAGAACTAAAGTATGAGATAATTCGGCACATTTACTACATTAAACCTCAAATATGTCACAGAGTTCAGGTTTCATTTAAATGTGCTAAATTCCTATTTCATACTATTGATAAACAGAAATTTATTGTTGATGGGATAAGTTATTCCTATGCGCATTTCACTGGTTGCTTAAGCCAGATCGTCAGGAAACTTCATCCAAAGATCTTAGAAAAACTAAAGATTTTATACAAATAAAACTGTTAAGCGAATAAGAATTATAAGCCCCAGTTTTACTAAAACAAAAACAACAAGAATAAACAGTGAGTTTATCTTTTCTTACAGTCCCGACTACAATTGGTTGCTTATTTGTCAACTCTAAATGTAGTTGTTAGTGGGTAAAGAAAAAACAAAAGTCATTGAAAATATGGACCATCGGATAGAGGTATGCCACCGAAGCCGTGGTGAGCGTTTGGCCGATATTTTGTTTCACACACAATTGTCATAGATCGTTCTATCATAATAAAAATAGTAAGATAATTCTCTGAACTCTGTAGCTAGTAGTGCTGGGATACTATCGATATTTTCCACTATCGATATTTATCGATAGTTCAGATTTCACTATCGATATATCGATATTACTATCGACTGAATGTTTGTACTTGTGCAGGAATACTTTAATTATTTTTTTATAAGGCTGCAGTCCGTTGTTTTCATCACTTTATTGAATGTATGAGACGTATGTATGTATATACGCACGTTATTTTAGATGGCAGTTTTTTAAAAATTGATAAGTACCTTTCTAAAGGACCCGAAGTAACAGGGACTATAAGATATTCCATTGCAACTTTAAAAAAATTTTCTTAATTCTAAACCCAAAAAGGTAATCAATCTAGCGGACTTATCCTCTAATGGTCGTTTATAGTTTTGTCCTATGCTTGCAATTGCATTTGGATTTGCATTTTTTTTACAACATTACAAAAATATTTGACATTTCAGTTCCTACATAAACATGTACAAATTTCGACTTAAAGGCCTTTAATTAGCAGTAAAAAGCACTGCTAAGCAATCCATACCTCTTGCCATTCTTGTTGTTGTTGTAACAGATCGACCTGAAAAACAAGCATGTATAAAATTTACTTTTCTTCACTCTGTCCTTCCAACTCAGCTAAATCAAGGCCCAGTAGCTGTGCTACCTTACGTAGGCGGGTCCATAAGGACACTGCTTCTAGCTGGGTTGGGTTTGCACTGCAGTTGAATAGGTATCGTACGTCGTGTGGGCCTATTTCATATGCAGGGCATAGGTCAGGGATGGTGCTATTTATTCTCGACCAGTACGAGTTAAGACGTGCGCACCATCCTGATCTTAATTGTGCCAATGTCACCCTCGTCCGTCGTGGTAAGTCCCGCTCTTTGTTTGCAACCGGTGGTGGACGACCCCCTAATATGATGTTGTCCCGGTGGCTGTTCATTGCACTCTCCACCGACTCCCTGTGAACTGCATTCAGAGCTGCCCTGTATGAGGTGTGGTCTGTCATAGAGTCCAGGTGTTGTTGGACTTCACTCTCATACCAGCGAAGATATTTTCTGAAATGTATCGGGTCGGGGGGGGGGGTGTCTGACTCCATCAGACAGTGGTTCGGATGTCCCCTCCGATGTCAGCCCAGAAGAAACTGCTTTGTCAGTAATATGTTTTGTTCCTTGACCGTCATCATCTTCGCTTCATCATGCAGCTTTTCTTGTTGTTTGTATTCATTGCTGTAATTCAGCGCGAATTAAAAATAGCAAGTAAAAATTTTCGGCAAAAAACTGTGTGTGTATAGCTGCTGTTAGATGTCTTCATATCTGTATTATAAATACTAAAAATATCGATATTTATATTTTTCCTATCGATATTTTCGATATTTTCAGATATTATCGATAGTCTATCGATAGTTTCCCAGCACTAGTAGCTAGTACAGATGATGGCGCACAACTCCTAGTTCAGCATTACGTAATAAATTAAATTTATATCTCTCGAAGATTCTGCACCCCACAAAAAATGACACTTTAAACGCGGCTTTAGTGAAGAGTTTAGACTAGGCTTGAGTGTTAACTATTGACCTGGCTTAAGTGGATACTAAAGAACCGGCTAAGCTATAGCTAAAAATAATTCAATTATACCATGGTGTAGGTAGCCGTTAAGGGGGTTGATCACACTGACTTTCGGTAATGTTATGAAACTTTGCATGAGACTTTATGGGATATTTAGCTTCATAAATTTATTGGTTTAAAATAGATTGTGGTAGATTTATTCTAAAAATTTCAAATAATTCTTTTTATAAATCATTTCATTTAATAAATGAGTCTTTTATGCTTGTCAAGTTGTCAAATAGCAATTATAAAAAAATTTCCTGTAAAATTTACTTTTTGCGCTTCTTTTCATTTAGGATTGTTTCTTGTCTATAAAAGTTCCTATATTCTTTGCATCAGTAATCCAAATCTATATCTATGTAAACAAAAAAATAATATTCCCTTATTTAATATTTATTTTTAATAACAATGATTCATTACTTATCCCATCCTGACAGCTGTTGTACGGGGCAAGTGACAGGTGTCAAACGTTACTTTATCAACAACTTCCGTTTTCATAAAGTTTTGCTTATATAATTACAAATTTTATGCTTCTCCAAGTTGCTGCTACTTAGGATTTCCAAAATAATTATAACCAGGTAGTTGGTCATTTCATTGACATATTTTTTATATCTTCTTATCTAACAAATGGCAGCCAGCTTTTAACTTAAATAAATGAATGAATAAACAAAAAAGTTTACAATTGTTATGAACAAAAGCTATAAAACAGAAGAACAATAAACCAAAAAAGCAGCCAATAAATAAAAAGCTAAAACTAAATCAAAACGTTACAATAAACAGCTTTAAAAAGCCGTTAGCAGTGATGTGTATTTAACTGCTTTTTATTACACTATAATAAAATAATAATTTTAATGGTATGTCCGTATGTGCTAGCATTAAAACTATGTCTGTCTGTCTGTATGTTTGCTAAAATATAAAAATCAACAACGTAGTTTCCGCAGATTTAAGTTGGCATTTAATGTGAGTATGTAAGGTACAATGCCAGTATCTCGCATGTGCCTATTTACATAAGTATATAGTGTTGTAAATATAATTGTACATTTTATGTATGTTAGTACACTCGCATTAAATCTAAGATGTATTACACTAAGTTTATTGCTTACATTGCTTTTCGTGGCCAAATGTCTTTGGCTGGTTAAAAAGACGTATCATCACTTACGTAAGATAAGCCCATACATAAAGAAAACGCTCAAAATAAGAGCAGCGTACAGTTAGGACGTCACGCCCAGGACTTATCTTTTAAGTAGCTACTTATGATTATGTCATACTTTATTACCACCACCATGTTATAAAATCAAGATCATAGGGGAGCCTGGATATACAATAAACAAAGTATCACGATGCTTTAGTCTAGACTATAAATGAAAATATATTGAATACTATAGAAGATCCTTTAATGTATACTTTGGACAATGCTTTAAATAATCCTATGTTTAAGAGTACAGATTACCCTTCTAAACTAAAGCATCGTTTATAGTCTCCAGTATAGACGATGCTCTAGCTAAGACTATTAACGATCCTATAATGGGGACTATATACAATTATATAGTTGAGACTTGGACAATGCTGTCATGGGGACTATAGCCGATTATATAATAAAGGCTATAGTGGATTCTAAAGCCGAGCCCGAAGTAGGGATTTTAATCCCTATATAGTAGAGACTAAATAAGATGCTTTTATTAAGACTACACTCAAAAGAAAAATCAATCCATCCGTACTCAAATCAAATCGAAGCGGTCTTGAATCAAGTACAGAAAGATTGATTCAAATAGGGATTTTCAATCGCGATATACTGAACTTATCCATATTCAATCCCTAAATAAAATACAGTCAAATCCCGATAATTCGTACCCCGATAAATCGTAATTCTCGATTATTCGTAATAAACTATCGGGCCCTTAAAAAAATCTCGTTAATTCGTAAAATTTTCATACATTGGTCCCCTCGATAATTCGTATTTTTTTTGTCAAATAAAATCTTCTTTACCTCTTATAAATCGTAATTGTTTGCTTACTACCACTTATAATTCGTAATAAAAACAACAGAAACATCCCTGCAGGGAATTTCACTAGTAAATCTGTACTGATTCACTATTGACACAGTCACCAGCACTAGTGACTTATTATACCCCAGGCAATGTTATTTACAATAGACATTTAACATGTGCGTGTCATTGGAAATCTACTACTGACGTTGGTACAACTGACTAGGTACTGACTTGGTAGTTCCTTTGGTAACATATGTAGACATTGGAACCAGAGAATCACTTGTAAATTTAAGTAAAAGTAGTCTACACTTTTTGTAAGAATACGAAATCATAACAATCTTTTTTTAATTATTATTTCTTTATAGGAATTCTCAGTTATTATTGATTAAATATTTTTGTATTAAAGCCAAATATAGTAGCAAATGTAATGTAGTGTAGACACTTCGTTGACAATGTCACCAATATAATCGACAAAACTGGTGACTTGGAGACACTTGCACCCAGGTTTCCTTCAGGGATGGAAAGAATGATTTTTTGTTTACCACTATTTTATTTTTGCGTGGTTTTTTGCTTGTGTGTGGGTTTATCTTAAGATCAGTTTGTTACATGAATAATTTTAATGTATAAGTTTTACATATTTTATTTTTAACAATTGTTTTTTATATTTTTTTTTTTATTGTTTTAGTAAATAAATTAAAACCCCCGCTTATTCGTATTTATTTTGTTTTAACCCCGTTAAATCGAAACCCCGCTAAATCGAAAACCCCTTTAAATCGTAAGAAATGGTCGGTCCCTTGCGATTACGAATTATCGGGATTCTACTGTACTTAAAAAAGCCTGCAGTTTAATATGCGCTTAAAAAAATTCCATATTTGTACTAATTGTAAGATTTTTTAATATGTATATGTTTTTTTTACTATGCGTCTGCACGTAGTGTATGGACTTTTTGTGACGTCAATAGTGAAATTTTCATGCCTTAACAATTAACATGTCAATTTGATGTGTGTTGGTTTTTAGACAACATTAACAGCACCAAGCCAACAATACGAATAACAATAAATATTATTTAACCGCCTAAAATATATAAAACAAAAACTTAAACAACTGTTGGCATAATTCAAACAACAGCCAGTTACAAACAGTATTTGGTGCCTAACTTTATTGTAGAAGTAAAGTGGTGCTCTGAGTAATAACAATTGTTGTTTCTTTCTTTGTATTTACGTCTACCAAACTAATTTCACTTTCTTCTGAACTAGAAAATAGTACTTGAATTCGAATATTGATACGATCACAGAGCAGCACCAAAAAAACCCAAAACTGACTGAACTCTAAAAGACTTTAAACAATTGACAACAAATATTTGTCATTGTTTTACATCTTGTGGGGTTGTGTACCCTTCACCACCACGACAAGAGTTTAATTAAGCTTGTCATGCCGTATGTGTCTCTAGGACTCATTTATCTAAGACCCCATAAAGAATATACATATCGTTACTTTAATATAGAAAAGCCCTAACTAATGTTTTCCTTACTTTACAGGAGAAGGAGAAAACTTTATAAAAATTATAGTCTTGTAGTCGCGTTTTTTTAAACGCAGTTTTTTATTTAATTCTATAAGCAATTTAATAAAAAATCGCGTTAAAAAAAAAATCGCGACTACAAGACTATAATTTTTATTAAGTTTTTTCCTTCTCCTGTAAAGTAAAGAAAACGTTACTTAGGGCTTTTCTATATTAAAGTAACGATATGTATGTATGCATGTATATATTTTGGGTTCTTGTGTAATACTAATTCTGTGTCTATCTGTTGAAATCACGCTCATTCTAAAACGACTTAACACAAAATGTTTCTAGTTCTCGTAAGCAGTTTGGGATTCCTGTACAATCGGCTCCGAAGGAAAAGTGTTGTGGAACCAGTGCTGCCAAAAGTAGGGAAAATTCCTGCAGGTAGGTATTTTTCATACTAAAATAGAAGCGTAGGGAACATCGGACAGATTTTTCAAAATCTTCAAAATGTAGGAATTTTTCGTCATATCGTATTTTTTATAAAATAAAAAAAGAAACGTTTTTTTAATGATATTTTATTGTCCAAAACGGTTGAAAAAAATGGTTTCCCCTAAAATAGCTCCAAAATAAATTTCCAGAGTTGTTTGTGGTTTAAAAGTTTGCGACAGTAATATGTATGTATATGTTTTTTCTAAGTTATCGTTCAATAGGTGTTGTCCCGTACTTTTTGGGTAAAGTTCGTTTAAATGAGAGTAAACACAATTTTCTTTCAGGAATAGACAAATATGTACAAAAGTACGAGGCCAATAAAAACCAAATTTCTGATTTAAAAGAAAACGTTAATATGAAAATGTGTTAATAAATACATTAATTTTTTTTTTTTTTTTTAAATTTATTTTTATTATTGAATCTTTCTTATCGAAATATACAATATGTATTCAAATCTTAATTCTACTTGTTGTTTATTAGTTGTTACCAGTGTAACCACTAACTGCTGTATTCAAATTTTAAAAATGTCTTCTAGTTAGGCTCAAAGTATCGGTTCTTTTTAGCCTCTGGTGACCTTCGAACTGAAGCTGACCCCGAGCGAGGTAGTTAGGGTGGGCCATAAGTTTATCGATGTAGCTAATTGAATATTTTCTAATTTCCTCCTGGATAGTGGGGACGTTGAGATCTTTATGGAAAATATCATTACGTATATACCATGGGGCGCAGACAATTTGTCGTAATATTCTAGACTGTCTTCTTTGAAGCTTTTGGATGTTAGATGCGCATGCAGTACCCCATAATTGGATGCCATATGTCCATATTGGTTTTATGATGGACTTGTATAAGAGAATTTTGTTGTCTAAGGACAAGTTTGAGTTTCGACCGAGAAGCCAATGTAGTTGAGCTGCTTTAAGTTTCATAGCCGTTATTTTCGCTTCAATATGACGCGACCAGGTCAAGCGTCTATCTATATGAATTCCCAAGTACTTAACATGGTTTTCTACCGGAACAGTGATGTTATTTATTTTTACAGCTGGGCACGTTTGTCTTCTGAGCGTGAAAGTTAAGTGAGCACATTTAGCCGGGTTTACCTTTATTCTCCATTTTTCTAGCCAGGCCTCTAGTTCATAGATGTGGGTCTGCAGATTTTGCGATGCGACTTTTGGGTCATGGTTAACGCTAAGAAATGCTGTGTCGTCTGCAAATGTAGAGGTATGCTAGCTCAGGTTTGTTGGCATATCCGCTGTGTATATTATACATAGAAGCGGTCCTAATATGCTGCCTTGGGGGACACCAGCAGTAATTTTCTTGAGGGGAGTATTTATCTTGCGACCTTACTATGAATGTTCTGCCTGTTAGATAGCTCTCCAGAAGCTTGTGAGTGTTTTGAGGAAGCATTCGTGTTATTTTGATGAGTAGCCCATCATGCCAAACTTTGTCAAAAGCTTGGGAAATGTCTATAAACAGTGCTCAGCAGTATTGCTTTTTCTCAAACGCCGATCTAATAAGGGTGACAATTCTATGCACTTGTTCTATTGTACCATGTTTCGCTCTGAATCCGAACTGGTGATCCGGGATGATGTCGTGTTCATTTAGATGAGGAGTTATACTTAAAACGAATATTTTTTCGAAAAGCTTCGATAGGATTGACAATAAGCTTATCGGTCTGTACGACGCAACCTGGCTAGCATCTTTTCCTGGCTTGGGAATCATAACAATTATAGACCTCTTCCATGAGGATGGGAAGTATCCGACTCTTAATATAGCATTAAAAATGAGCAGCAAGATTCTGGAAGCAGACGATGGTAGGTTTCTTACCATTGACCCTGTGATGCGGTCAGGTCCGGGAGATTTTCTAATATTCACTTTTTCTATTGCAGATTTAACTTGAGTTATGTTAAATTTTAATGGATGGTTTACCTTATCAGGATGATTGGACGACAGGAACAAGTATGTGCATCATGTGGCGTGAAAACTTTCTCAAGGTGGCCCGCGAAAACGTTTAATTTTTTGTGTGTTTTTGGCCCAAGTGCGGTTTTCCAGTCTTAATGGAGATTCTTGGGTTAAAGGGCATTTCATATGCCGTACAGCCTTCCATAAGCTATAATTGGAGTTTTTCTTCTATTGCGGACTCGTGGTTCTGTCTCAATTTGTTGCGAAGTGTGGTCAGGCATAATTGTAGTTGGGCCTTAGTGGTTGGGGAACGACTGTTTTGCTATTAATGACACATTAACGTGCTTAAAAGTAAAATTCAAGAATTTACTTAAATTTTTCAACATTTTCTATTGTTTATTTTATAAATATTTCTTACATAATTTATTTTGATAAACTTGCTTGCAGTTTTTTATTTATTTTTGACACAGCTGATTGTTTAACAATTTTATCAATTTTTCCCAAAGAAAAAGTACGGGCTACTTCGTAAAAGCTCTCCCACTTCACCAAACTTTGAGCACGGGAATAGTTTTCGGAACCCAGTAAAAACTTCGCCTACAAAATAATGTGTTGAGTAATCAGAAAAACATGAAGGCACTACTTACAATTCTACTGAAAGAACCAATGAATTTTACAAGGGATTTCCTAAAATGAACGCATTTTAAAGTAAGTCATTATTTTTTTTACCTACATACATCCAGAAAAAAGTAGTTATAGAAGTTGTTATAGCTGTAGTTATAGAAGAAAGCTACTAAATAATGAGTTAAAGAATCTATTCATTTTGAAAAAGTAAGCGAAGTTTTTACTGGGTAAGATTGGGATCCCCCGGTCTTGCAACGTTAAGTACGGAATCACACCTAATGTTGAAAGACTTAATTAAATTTAATTAAAAGTACATAACAGAATGTACTACTAAAGTGGCCTCACAAGCGCAGCTGTTTGCAGTGATATTCTTCGTGTGTGACGTTTGTCGTAATTTTGTTTGTTTATTTACTTTTTTTAATAAGGCATTTTGACATTTGCCGTCTCAATTCTAACAACAAAATGCCTGTTGTTTTTTTATTGTTTCATTGTTGTAGTACTGAGGTCACTTTGTTAATACATTTTGGTACACTGAAAGAATTTTCTTCGCAATACCAATGAATTTTGTCATTAATCCCATGAAAAATTGCATTTAAAAGGAACCTATGCAGCGCTTCGTTTGGTCAATGAAACCTGTTTCATAAAAAGTATTTAATGAAACATTACATTAGATCTATGAATATTATTCAATGGATGAATACTTTCAATAAAGTAAAATTTTTTTTTTTTTAGTTATTTTTGTATCATTTTTTTTAGTACAAAACTCATTTTCTGTCCAAGTTTTAATATAAATATTCAAATAAAATTTATTTTTTATAACTAATGTTTTTTCTTCTATTTTAATGATAATAATGCGTAGGCACTTTTGTAGGGAAAATTTTTTCAACGTGTAGGGAAAACTCTGAATTTTTCAGCATGTGTTCCAGCTCTTGTCTTGATAGGCCGCTTTAGTTTCGATTTGACAGCGCCTGATGTTTGCGCCCATTTTGCCGCTTCCTTGCGGATTCCATTCGATAGTGTGTCTTTTGATATCGTATCGCAGAGTAACTGCTAACTAGCGCCATTTTCATTAACGTATTTCAACATGTATTGAAATTTGGGAAGCTTAGACCCATAGCCCATAGCGCAGACAGCGATTAATGAAAACTTGGGGTGAGTTAACATTCTTCTGAGCTGCTTTTCACGATTCACATCCATCGCGGAGAATTTCGTAAATATAGGTATATGGGTCAGAGCAGACGGTGAAAAGCTACTGGTGTTTGTAACCAATTCCATTCTCGCAACCTAAATTGTACCACGGTGTGAGGAAATTAAAACAATAATTTTGGGTTTTTTTGAAAACAGATCAAACGCAAACAAGAATTTCCTGCAGGCAGGTTTCAGCGCAACTGATTTCGAATTCGTTAATGTGCGGTCTCTCAAAGGTGTCTATGGCATTAAATCCAATTAAACTCTAAGTTGCAGTTTCGTTGCAGTTGCGTTTCATCGTCTGTTCTATCCCTTGGATTAAGCCCGCTCTTGGATTACACTTTAAAACGCCATAAAACTGTGAACGTGAAAAACAAGAAGCTGAGGTTTCAAGATGTCTTCATAATGTATTGCAGCTCGCATTTACAGTACACTTTTGAAAAAATTTAATTGGTGGGGGGAGGGTATCAAAGATTCGACAGAGACAAAAGGGGCATTTTTTTCTTTGTGTTTTGCTTATTTTATGTTTTTATGGCGTTTTGACTATTTGTTTGTGCTTTGTTAGTTGTTAAAAATAAGTTGTTCACAATTCTTAAGCATTTTTACTACAACGTTTTTAACTTCTTTTTTGTATATTTTATGGATTTTTCAATTGAGTTTGGTAAATTTTTTTTTTTATTTTATGCCCAAAGTTTGTCTTATGTATTTCATTCACAGTCGTATGTATTTGTTTTATCTTAATTTCTTTTTTCACGGTATTTTTTATGTGAGTGAGAGTGTGATTTTTAAGCAAATAAATATTTTGTAATAAAGTGTGAAAAAATTGTATAATTTGTACTCATTTTAAGAAAAATTTCAAAATTTTTATTTCTTTTGTTGGGTGCAGTTAAATGGGATTTGGTGTACTTTTTTGTTTGAATATGTTAAATATTATGTGTGCAAACAAATTTTTAATAAAATCTTTTGATGAAATAAAGTTTAGACATTAAAGAAAATCTTTAAAAATAATTTAATTTTATTAATTTTTTTCAAGCTAATTTCATTCCAAAGTTTATGTAATAACAACAAGTTTACGAATACGATCTCGCATAACTTTCTAACGTCAATGTGCAACAAACAGAGTGTGATATATAGGAAAGACTAATGTGAAACCTGGGATTAGGGCTTTATTCTTTAAAATTTATGAGGCAATTCACAAGGCGTCAAATTCATCAAATTATAGCATAAACAAACATTATGACACAATAGAACAATTTGTGAATTCCTATATGTTTTCATATTCAGCCCAATTATAAAAAAAATCCCCGGGAGTTTTCCCCTTTTCCTATTTTTACAATAGCAAAAAAGGGAGAAGGGATAAAACTTCCAGGGAATTTTTATTCATAATTGGCTGATTACACTGTGCTCGAAATTTACACTTTTTTTTAGACAAGTCGGGCACATGGCGTTTTAGCATAATTCGGGTACGCTGAATCCAATGGTGCTCACCGTTTTTTTTTTTTGGTTAGCTCTAGTTTTCGTGATAAACCGTTATTTTGAAAATGGAGGAGGTTGCACAACATATATTCGCGTAACTCAAAAACAGTTTGATTCATTAAAAAAAAAACCGAAACTTCGCAATACAATTTCCTTTATAACTTAGTACAACTTTTTTTTAATATGAGCAGTCGTTTTATGCCCGTAATTTCTACAAAAAGATATCTAGCTGTGTATAGATATCTATGGTGTAACGAATTTTTCATAATTTTAATACGTATGTCTTATCTACGGATTAAACTGTAGTGTATTTTACACCATCCATTTTTGACAGTTAATTCATAAAAACACAAATATTGCCATATTTTTAAAGAAAATTTAAAGGAAAAAACACGTAGGTAAATTTAACGTTGAAATTACCAAACTAGTTTTACCGCATAGGCTAAGATAACTGTTAGGTACGAACACGACTAGATATCTGTTTGTTGAAATTACGGGCATTAGAAATATAATTTTTTTTGGAAAAATAAATAATTTTTTTTTATCAAAATGTGGAAATTTTTTTTTTTTTTTTTTAAAAAAATTGGAAAATGCAGCTAGGCTTCTAGATTTTTCAGACATATAAAAAACAAGCCATTTTTGATTAAAATCTGTTAGCAATTTTTGATTTTTTTCACAAAAGTCGAAAAATTTTAATTAATTTAAGAATTTCATAAATATTTATGTGGGAGCCCCCCTAAAAAGTGATGATAAGGGGCAAGTATGTATCCAGAAAATGTTAAGGACAAAAAACTAATTGAGGTCGGTCATATATTTTATCCCACTAGGGGCAACACCTGGGCATTTATGGGACTTTTTCTTCAATTTATCTCTAGTCTGCATTGAACATTTTGTATTAAGGAATGGAGATAGTGCGTAGGTATGTTAGAAATAAATGATTGAGATAAAAAATAAAGTGGGGTTCGTCACACATTTAACCCATCTAGGGGCATCCTAGGCGCTGCAGGGGCCAAATTTAAGAATTTCATTTATGGGGTGGAAATATATATATATATATACAAAAAGCTAATTGAGGTCGTTCATACATTTTATTCTGCTAGGTGCGAGTCCTTTGCAGTTATTGGGCTTTTTCTTCAACATATTTCTAATCTGTATTGACTATTTTGTATGAGAGCACCCTTAAGGAATGTAGATAGCGTTTGGGTATAGGGTTTAGATTTACGTGAGTAGCTCTTAGAGCTCAATCTCACGGTGGATCTAACCCACTTGGTGATTTTTTAACATTTACCAAGTGCCCCTGTGTGTGTAGGATCATTCAATCACACACAGGTTGCAATTCAGGTACAAGCCCAAGAATCTTAATACCTCCCCTTGCTCTAGATCTCCACTGCGAAGAGGGATCCAAGCAGTTTCAAAAAAGAAAGTTAACAACGATCCTAAGATCAAGCTACCAATAACCACCACGTGTACCCTTCAAACAGAATCCTCACCATACAGTCATGCCAGGTTGTTACTTCTGGGGGCTGTATGACTTCCCGTGGCGCCAAAATAACAAATTGTGGGTTCTTTGGTGCACACCCGAGACTCAGGAAATCCGTAAACTTCAAGAGCCCTGCCATTTCAGATGTTCTTGGCATCCTTGTGGCATGCATCACCCACAGTGCTCCCATAGATTTTCAATGTCCGAAAGAAGATATCAACATGACAGACCTAGTCCAGCCATGCACCTCGAGCCACTACCATTTCTTAGTCCCGAAAGACTCCATGGCAACGATTCTACTGCAGGAAAGAAATACTTTTCTTCTGATACCTCTAAACGGCTTCTCTATAATAAGCGTACTGTCACCAGTGCATAGATTCATTTAATTATTTACAAATTCATTTAATTTATATAGGGGAAATATTCATATACATATATATTTTTCAATTTGTCGCTTGCTCTAATCAATTGACAGTTATGCAAGGGTGGATTCATCCCCAAGCACGTTACTGTGTATTTTGATATTCTGTTAGGCCACCTATTGATTCTTTGCGGAACCCAGGCGTGACCAACTTCCAGATTGTAGGCCATACACCATGTTTTCACCAAAAAGGGATCCCTCTTAATATTTGAACCCAGTCCTTGGACTTTTGATCTAATTATTCGCTATATTACAAAGAGGTAGAATACAATCCTCTAGGTATTTTACTATCCTTCCTGAGAAGAAAAGTATAGTCTCATACTAATACTTAACATTGTTTCTTAGCCAACTGGAAATGTCTAATTGTTACCGGGAGCCGCCACGAGGAGGCGGAACATAGGCACTTGATGCCAATCTGATGGCTTGTAGGGCACATCAAACTGACATCTTTGGCTCCCAGCTTTTGGGTATGTTGGAAATAAATGATTGAGATACAAATAAAGTGGGGTTGGTCATACATTTTACCCATCTAGGGGCAACCTAGGCGCTGCAGCAGCCAAATTTAAGAATTTTATTAAATTGCCATATATGTATGTTTGGTTGAAATTCTTAAATTTGGCTGCTGCAAAAATTATTTATTATTTGGAGCTTAGTAGTAAAAAAACAATAACATAACAATTCTTGAACTAAAACGAAAAAAACTATCCATAACTGGCTGACTTCCAAAACGTCAAATGCTTTGTATAAGAACAAAGTATAATGTTTCATTTTGCCGCAGTACAATATATATGCAATGCAAACCCTTCCAAAACATCAATGGTAAGTATTAGTAACGCAGCAAAAAGCAATCAGAGCATCGGTTTTAAAGTTGATGCTTTGTGATATTTGACATTTCATTTGCAAGCAATACAGATTTATTTTAATATTATGCATTGTATCACTTACATTTCAAAACGTATAAATAAACAGAACACATAATTGCATTGTTTCGGTACTTTGTACATGTGCATGGTTAAAATACTGCAGTAAAACTGTATACAAACTTTGTATTAGTACGTTTCGGAAGTCAGCCACTATGTAATCAATTTTAAACACAGGATAGAATAAAAATTGTTTCGATTTCAATTTCACTTGATTTCGATTTCCAGAACAAGACCGATTATGTATTTATAAAAAAATAAACTGTGAGATCGTTTTATAAGTAATTCAAATAGTTTAAGAAGATCTTATAAAATAATATTTTAGATAAATAATTTGGTTAAAATGTGTTGGATTTAAGCTAAATAAAGAGCTTTGATAAATTATGAATTGGAAAAAATTCTTTCACTTATCGTAGATGCGGGAGAAATCGAAAGCAACCAATAATACAGAATATCTAAATTCTCAGTAATTTTTCCGGATTTCTCTAAACATATAAAATCTTCCATTATGCCATTAAAATCCTGTTTTATTTTTTAAAATTTTTAACACATCTAATTGTTTGGTTTAATTCTGTTGTTTCGTTACTATCGTAAGTTTCTTCTGTTGTCAGGTTATCGCCTAACTCGTCCTAGCAAAGCTCAGCAGCGAACATTCTCCAAAATATTCATTACCGAATTCCTTAATTTCTGTTTTTGTACTGTATTTTAAAAGTGTATTAAGAGAAGGAAATATATTGCATAAAAATCTATAAAAAAGTTGTGCTTACTTTTTTGGTGCTTTTTGGTTACTTTTTGGTAGATTTTGGTACGGATAATATTGTAAAATTGTACATAGTTGCATTGTAGAATGCTTTTAAAAAAGCGAGTTGCTTTGCGACCGACGTTTTGGAACTCACCAATAATTTAAAACACAAAAAAATGTGGTTTAATACTACAAAAAATTATAATATTTGTTACAATGGTTAATTGGTTAATCGACTTAACTTAACCGGTTTAATTGTTAATCGAAAAAAGCCAATTTTAAATTAACCGATCAGTTAATCGGTAAACCGATCGGTTAACCCTAACATCAACACAGCAAAAAATTAAAGGAATTAAAAAAAATATTTTTCTCCAAATTGTCCGATTTGACTAAGATTGCCCCATATTTATATATACTATGCACGTCTGTCTGTCCGTGGAAATGGGATTTTCGACGACCCCAAAAATGATGAGGGCTAGGTTGTCATACAATTATGTCGCATATAGTTCGGAATTGTTTGCTATTGAAATTCAGCAAGATCGGTTCACAAACGGCTGAGATTTGAGCAAAAAACCACGACTGCCTCTAATTTTACCAAAAAATCGCTTGTTGTTGTTTTTTATTTTTATGTATATTTGGAGAATAGCAGGAACAAAAGTTCCTTAATTAGGTAAAAGCATCTTCGTTATCAAAACACAACATCCGAAAAATTGTGGGCGGGATTGGATAAGTGGGTGTGGCACTCCCCATACAAAGACATTATAGATTTCTGTATATCTGGAGAACGGCAAGAGCCAAATTAGATACAAGCATCTTGTTTATCAATACACAACATCCAACAAAACTTAGGAGCGATTGGACGAACGGATACCGTTAGATCGATTCAGAAAGTGGACCAATATTTTGTTTGCTGTTACCAGTGTTGCCAATTTAGCCATTAAGTGGCTAGATTTAGCCATTTTTCACCCTGTTTAGCCATTAAAAAATGAGTTTAGCCATTAGCCATTAGCCATTTTTTTTTTTGCCATATTTCAACTTTTTTAGCCATAAAATTAAAATTTACTGATAATTTTTCATTCTTGACTCAGTCTGGGCTCGAACCCAGGCGTTTTTACGGACAGGTTACCCTGACATGTTTCGATTGCAACCACTCAATCTCCTCAGAGGGCTTGCCGTTTAACACTTTCTTCATAAAAATAATTTAATGAAAATTAAATTTGATGAACTTAAGCCTAATTAAAAATATTAAAAATTTGGATTAAAAACCATAAATAGTTCAACAAAATAACCACAAGAATAATTTTTATTTTATTATAACATTTTATAAAAGTAAATAAACATTTTGAACAATAAAACGCCTTTAATTTAAATCAAATTTAAACTATGACGCTGAAAATAATTTCAAAATAAAGGAACAGTATTCCACTATTAAATTTTTAAAATGGATCAACACAAACATCGCTGTTTACTTCTGGTTGCAAGTATTTCAATAAAGGGATGCAGGAGGTAACAAAATTGTTTTAGCAATTTCAGAATTGACTCTAAAGTTGCTCTCACTTCCATGGTCTTATGCTGAAGTAGAGAGGGTGTTTAGCCAAGTAAACATCGTTAAAAGTAATTTGAGAAATAGGTTACATTAAGCAGCCGTTTATTCGATTTTATCAATAAAATATTTGTACCACCACCACAATAGTGGAGAGGGTACTATGCGTTTGTGCTGATGTCTGTAACACCTTAAAATATTGGTCCTTAGCCCACCTTTACGTATACCAATTAACTCAGAATCACTTTCTGAGTAGAATTAACGATGTTTGTCCGACTGGCTGGCTGTCCATGTAAACCTTGTGCGCAAAGTACAGGTCGCAATTTAGAGATTATTTGATAAGATTTGGTACAAAGGTTCTAATGTGGTGTAGGGTATCATAAAGTCGGGTTTAACCGACTATACTTTCTTACTTGTTTTTTATTGTAGATCTGGACTCAAAAGGTTGGGTAAATGTTGTCGTGATTATGATTTACCTTCAAATTATTTAAAGCTTATGCTTATTTGAAACTAATGAGTGATTCCTATGAGATGAACAATAACGACATCGAATTTTTCAATGATTTAATTTTTTAATATTCATTTATTTTAATATTAATTTACGTTTATTCTTATTTAGCAAATTGATCTTAACTCACAATTTTATCGTAAACAACTTTAAATGAATTATTTCTGTTTTGTTATTGAATTTTTATGTGTTTTTATTTAAAAAAGCTTTTAGCCATTTTTTAGCCCATTTTTAGTAATTTTTTAGCCATTATTTTCCGTAAATTTAGCCATTTTTGGTCACCAAGTTTTGGCAACACTGGCTGTTACACAAGTCACCACAAACGCTGAATATCAACTACACTATTGTGGCTTGTGTACATTCTTACTATTATATTTTAAAAAGAAAATGCATTCGTTTTAATTTGTACTAAATTTTATTTGAGTTTTATTTTGTAACTAAATATATATTTGTGCTACTAAAATTAATAGTAACTACATCAATTATTTTTCAAAATGCTATTAAATGCCGTAATTAACATAATTTCATATAAGTTCAATAAACTTCTGGACATGATTTCTTAAAGAATACAATTTAAAATGTCTAAACACAATATATAATTTTTTTATTAGAATATTGAAAAAATAATTTCTTATGCAAAAATGCTTTAACATAATTTTTTGTTTTAAAAGATAAAAAAATTTATATCAATAAAATAAAAACCAAATAAATGTGCTGTATTCGGCTGTGCCGAATCCATTATACCCTTCACGGTGGTATTGAAAATGCATTTGTTCCCCAGCTTATATTGTATGGGAGCTATTGTTAGAAATTCTATTTTCCGGGAGCATATTTGTATGGGCGCTAGGTGAATTAATAGCATGATTTCGATGATTTTTAAAACCAAAAAAATTTCATATTTAATGAATATTTGTACTCAATTCTTTCAATCTAGCTTGTTGTATGTGGAACCTTTTGTATCAAAATCCTAAATTCGAGAAAACACTTGTATGAGGGCTTGGTGAATTAATGGACCGATTAAGCACATTTAAATATTAAATACTCAAAATGTTAAAAAAACCTGCTCCGAATTAAGTGCTCCTATCTTCTAAGTTATAAGCACTTTTATAATAAAACCATTATTTTAGAAAAAGAAAAGTTATTTTTCTAGAACTGGGATGTCAACAAACTGATTTTTTTTTATCAATTTTCTTCTAATGGCCATTTTTTCAATGCATTGAAAATTACCTGTTACTTAATGTCGACATAAATTTGTTAAAAAAATTAACTGTCCGTTAACGATTTCGGTTCTCTTAATATACCGACAGTTGGCAACACATCTCAAAATACATGTAAAAGTTGAGAGTCAGCTGATTGAATTTATCTATACTGCAAATAAATAATTGACAGATAAGTGTCGGTTAGCTTTGCGACAGAATGGATGAAAATGAGACATTTAGAAAACCAAATTTCTTTAACGTGCAGATCGTTGGAAAAAAGAAAATCGCCTTATGAGAAAAAGGCCAATTGTTTGTTTAAAGTGAAAGTAAAACCAGAATTCATAGATTTAAAGTTGACCTCAAAAGGTAAAGAGATATATGGGTCAAAATTAGAGGCAGTCATGGTTTTCCGCCCATATCTCAGCCATTTTAGGACTGATCAGGCTGAATTTGAATAGGAATCTTTTCCGTACTATACGTCACATAAATATGTAATAACCTGCTCCCCATAATATCTAGAGTCGTCGGAAAACTTATTTCAACATACAGGCGGACGGGCGCTACTCATATGGTCTTGGATCATAACGAAATAAATTACAAACAGATGGACAAACTAGTACATTTGTATGTCCCTTTTCACCTATCGTGAAGGGTATAAAAATAATATTTCAAAATTATAAAAAGTTAATAAGTTTTTTTTTTTAAATACGTGGGTTTGTTTACTTATTCGGAACTTAAGAAGTCCTTACAAAACAGAAACTACATTTTCCTCCACCTAATTCTCTACACATTTCCATTTAATTCTAAATAACAAAGAAAACTTTTACAAAAACGGTTTACCATCATTATTGTTGTTTTTGTTATTATAATTATGTTGCGAATAATAATACAAATCTTTGATGGAATTACTCAAACCGAGAGTACTACTACTACTTGTCCCACCATTTCTAGTAACACGATAAGATGTATACGGCGTTTCATGTTTTAAAGTGACGGGAATGTATTTCTGTTGCTGCACTGCGTTTGCTGGGGCAACAGCAACATACTGACTATTACTATCCGACAACGATTGATCATCCCAGAGTGAGAAACCGCCTGAAGCAGAACGATATGGTTTTCCATTTGATGATGTTGGTAAATAAATGAATTCAAAACGATCTTTTGTATCGTAAACTTTGTCAGACAAAATCCATTTAAGAGCAACGAATCCCGTAGTTATAAAGGCAATTTTACTCATGATCATGGCAGAAGCCGAAATAGCCGTCAACATTTTTAATATTAGGGGTATTAAAATGATTTTTGCCACAAACACGCCCATGAAAAGGGGATACATGAATTTGGTGAGTTTTTTGTAGCGATGAGATTTGCCGCGACCTAATGAAAATAAAGGAAAGTGTGTTAGTATATGAATTTGGTAAACGGTTTTGCAAAGAATAATGTGTGCAAGAAAGACGATATCCTGCACCTTAAAGTCAACTGTGGTCCTGAAGATTTAGTTCTTTGTATGTGAAAAATATGAAAAATTTGTAAATTTCCCACATTTCATTGGTTTCTGAACACTCAGCCAAAAATGCGATATCGCCTCAGGTCGTGGTCACTTTGCTACGAACCAATATGGCGGAAGTTATTATCCGATTTCGTTGCTGAATTGAGAACGGCGTTTACAATTCAAGCATAAACGTGCTGAGTAAAATTTTGACACAGAATGTGATCAATTATTTTGACGATTTTTTTTTTATTTTGGTTAAAAAATTTTCAATTAAATTAAAAACAATAAAATGACAAAAAATCAAGCAATTGCATTCGGGACTGTAAGAAAAAATAACCTCACTCTCTATTGTTGTTATTTTTGCTTAAGCTTTGATATTGTAACAAGTTAAACTGTTGCTTATAATTCTTATTCGCTTAACAGTTTTATTTGCTTAATATCTTTAGTTTTTCAAAAATATTTGGATGAAGTTTCCTGATGATCTGGCCTAAACAACCAGTGAAATGCGCATAGGAATAGCTTATCTCATCAACTTGTCAATAGTATAAAATGGGAATTTAGCACATTTAAACGAAAACTTGATTAAATTCAAAGTTTTTTTTTCGAACTACTTTGCAATTTTTATAACCAGGGGGCAAATCGCGACATTCGCTATCGATCAAAATTCCCATGTAAATTGTATTGCAATTTCGATCGATATCGAATGTCGCGATTTGCCCCCAGTTTATTTATTTATTTTTTATTTTAAGTTGGCGTTTTTACTATTCTATGTTATTGTCAAATTAATCCAATATATCGTTACCTAAAACGCAAAAAGCGCTTACTTACCAAAAATTTAAAATCGAATGTTTTATTGGTTCGGATGTATTGCATAAACACAGTCCACAACAAATTTTAGAATATTTCGATCAAAAAAAGCAATCTTATTAACAAAAAAACAAAACAAAAACGACCCTATCTACAAAAAATTTTATGATAAAAGCTAAAAGATCTTAAAAACAGTTTGCATAATATCGAGCCCTTATCGCAAAAATAGCTTAAGCGACAACATTTTCAATTTTCGTTTTTTTTTTTATAAATTAATTTACTGGAAACACTTTCATCATCACCTAAAATGTCATAGTCACATAAGGTACCGCTACGATTTTATAGCAAAAACAATTTTACCTTAAGCTCCAACCTTCATACAAAATTTTTATGAAATACGACACAAAAAACCTTCTCCTGTAAAATTGTGTTTTTGTCGCTTAAGCTTTTTTTGCGGCAACATTGTCAATGGCCAAACGACTGGTAGGTTTATCGAGAAAAAAATTCATTATAAACAGTTTAAGGCAATTAATTATTTTAAATAGATGTAACCCTTTGCGTTTAAAGTAACGATATGTATCTTTATAGTACAATTCAATATTTATTTAAATAGACTGATACATTTCATCCAGTTGCCTGTCTATAGGTTAAAAGAGATCAATGTTGACCTGTTTCACCATTTCTTTGTAGCTGATTTATGCAAAACGAGTTAAACATCGCTACAATATCGTAAAACCGAGGCAGCAGGCGGTTCACCATACGGATGAAATGCCTCACAACGTGGACAGTTTTTGTGATAGCAATGCATACTCTTTATAAAGCAGGATTTCCAATTTCTGTTACCGATTGGTACCCTGCATGAAATTTCACTAGTGAATCTGTACTCAATAACTACTGACACAGTCAACAGTACTAGTGACTTATTATACCCCAGACAATTTTATTTACTATAGTTATTTAACATGTGCGTGTCACTGAAAATCCACTACTGACGTTGGTACTATTGACTAGGTACTTCTTTTGAGAACATATCGATACCTTCCCATAAGAATGTATTAAGCGACACTTTTTTCGAAAATGACTTTTTGATAAGAAACTATACAAGAAGTTAAGCGCCACATTTTGGCCTGGGTTTCGCTGCCCTATCATGGATGCAAAGGAAACTAGAAAGAAAATGAAATTGTATCAACCGTCAAGTTTTCTGACTGGAATAATGTTGCTGCCTGAAATTTGTATTATCCGCCAAAGAAATTATTCTAAGCCACATTTTTAAAATGTAATTGTCGTAAGCAACATTTTTATCGCTTATAACACTCCAGATTATGATACATAGAAGAATACGAGGATATTATAAAAAATACATTTGGTGAGAAAGAAGACGAATTGGCAGAGACAGACGAAGAAGATGATTTGTCTGACAATCAAAATGATTATTTATAATCATCAAATTTCCGGTTTGATCTCTAGTGTAATTTTTGAATTTTTGTTTTGAAATAAATGTTTTGTTACTTTTTATATGGATTTTATTTATTTTATTGTTTAACAGAAAAAAATAAAAATTGAATTAAACGACACAATTTAATTCAAACCTTTATTTTTTGTGTTTTTTTCATTTCCTACACAATTTTAGAAATGTCGCTTAATACATTCTTATGGGAAGGTATCGATATGTAGACATTGGAACCAGATAATCACTAGAACATTTTAGTAACTCTAGTCTTCACTTTTGGTACGAATACGAATTTATAAAAATCTTTTTTTTATTATTTCCTCAAATTTTATAGGGATTATACTTCGTAGTTGTTAGTAATAATATTTTTAGGATTAAAGCCAAATATAGTATAATGTAGACACTTCGTTGACAATGTCACCAAAATAGTCGACAAAACTGGTGAATTCATGGTATTTAGTTATTATTTATAATCAGCCCTATTACGGTTGTCGTTGTCTTAAGCGACTAAGTCATAACACACAATATCACACAACATATGATTGTTGTAACAATCAAAATTCTCAAGAAATTCCAATACTGTTTTTAAAATCTTTCGATAATACTATTTTCCGTATTACGGTTGTCGTTGTCGGTAATTTTTTTTTGGAGCAGATTAAAAAAACAGACTGTGTATTACTTTTATCTATTAAAAAATCGACACAGTTGTTTACGACAACGACAACTGTAATAAGGCTGAAAATTCCAATGTTTTACTTTAATTTTTTCACTCTAACCTTCAATATCTATTAAAAATTGCTCCAAAAGCAATAAATCTTGATCTTGCTCAATATTCGGCCACAAACTTATACTTTGTCTTGAGAATTTGTCATTTTTTAGTCTTTGGCTTTCCTCCAATTTCACCACGCGATTCTCGCCAACGGAAATTTCGGATTTATTCTGATCCTTGGAGGTTTCATTAGCTTCGCTTTTAGTTATTAGAACTAAACAGAAAACTTTCAAAATATTATAAAAATGCATTTTAATTTCTAAAATTCTTAGCCGTTAACGATCTTAACATTTTCGTATCTCTGTTAGAACTAAAATGTTGCTTTAGAAGAAATCTCTTCTAAAATATTTGGATTTTAGTTCTATCTAAAAAACAATATGATAATTTATGCATAAATATCCTCTACGTTTGGCTGCACATGGTTGCATTCTTTAAACGATTAGAGCACTTTGAATGGTAGAATAATAAGTCGATTGCAATAGAAAAACGTTTTTAAATATTGTTTGTTCCATTTATATATGAGTAATGTAGAATTGCTTGTGCTCTTGTGCTTGTCTTGGTAATTACATACGTGCTACTTTATTTTTTTGGGTTAAACAAAAAGTGAGAATTTAAATGAAAGAGATCAATTTAATCGAAATTTTGACAGGACCTTAAGTATCATGTTTTCACATATAAAGTTACTTCCACCTTGTTGGACGCGTTTCTAGTTGTGCCATACAGATATTCAGACCAACATAAAGTCTTTTCCGATTTTCACATCCCATTTTGTAGTGAAGTTGGCTATTATTGTTAAAAAGTAATGGCAATTAAGCTGTTTTATCTTAATCTTTAATTTTAATTTTGTAGGTTTTTTGAAAAAGATAAGTTAAAAGTCGAACTAAAGGAAAACTACGATGAAGGTTTATATGAAGTTTTCAGAAAATATCGCATAGATTTTTTTTGTATTTTCACCACTTCTTCTGGCATATGTTTTGACGAAAAATTTAAATTTTTGTGAACATTCATTAATAGTATTTTATTGAAAATAAAAATTATTGTTTTTTGCCGCATACGCCACTTTTCTAAATTTGTTTCCAAGAAGTAGCTTTTTGTGCTGCATACGTATACTAACTGCTGTGTATTGAGTTGCTCACATTTTATTTTGCTTTTGTTTAGACTACATTTTTTACGGCAATGAAGCAAAGCAAGAGTGAAGAGTTTATAACATTCACCAAACTGTGGCGTGCAGAGTAAAACAATACTTAATATACTTTAAAATAGTTGATATGCTTAATATCTCAGATACTATACAAAATTTCGCTAAATAGGGTTTGGATTTAGAAAGGGTGTATTCCCAATATATATGTATACCCATACCTAACTCAATTTTTTTTAATTGTCGGTAGGTCAAATCAATAATGAACTGACGATATGTAGTTAAACGTTTAAGCTATGCGCTTGAACAAGTTACATTTGACGTGCTGATTTAGGTAAAACTGTTATATGTAATCAAGCTTTAAATAATTTAAAGTTAAGCAACTGATCTCTCAACACTTTGTTCTACATGTAGAATTTTTACAGGATTTTCGGGATAATTTATTTTATATCATGTTTTAACAGGAATTTAATATGCGGCGTTTTCTTAAAATGTATCTTTAATAGAAAAACTGACACCAATACAATTTTTCCCTGTAATCAGGGCTGTCAGGTACTTTTTTCATTGTTCCCAAAAACTTAAAAACAAAACCTTAAAAAGTAATATTTTTTTTGTTTTCTTTTTTTTAAATAAGTAAGACAAATTTTAATAAGAAATCCCCAAATAAAAATTTTTAGTGCAAAAATGATTTTATTTTAGTACCTTTTACACACTTAACAAAAACGATAATCGTAATTAGGACCCTTTCAACCGTATTAATTGTTGATAAGAGCAAGACAAAAAAGTATTGCTATTTTTTTCGTATTTTATATACGAAACAAGGAAAAATAATTGTAAAAAAATATTTTAAAAATGTGTGGAATCCCCAAAAAATCCACGAACTTTTGTTTTAAATACCCAAACGACTTTCTTTGTCCTTTTTTTCTCTCATGAAATCCCCAACTTTGGGTATAAATCTTTTTTAATATCTCGTTCACAGAAAAAATTATCAGAAGTTTTTGTTATCAATTAAAAAAGTTGCTTGAAAAGTTTTTGTATTTAATTAATGTGATAATTGAATCAATTACATTTTTTTTTTTTTTTTTTTTGTTGAAAGAAAATTAAAAATATAATTTTGATTTAATTAACATTTAAGTTGTTTCCAAATAAATTTTTTATTAAATAACAAAAAGTGTTATTTGATTTTTTCGTTTAAAGTAAAATAATAATTTAAACTTGTAGTATTGTTGTAAGAATTGTCAAACCCGATAATTAATTAAATCAATTAACACATTGTTTAAAAAGCAAAGTTTTTTCATAATTTTTTTAATTTAAACTAAAAATATTACAGTACTTTTCGCTTATAGTCCACTACTATAGTTGCACAAGTTTTGTGGACTATAAGCGAATTTGGACTATAACCGATTTTTTTTTTATAAGCCAGTTTATGGATAATAAGTGAAACCTAGTATAATCCACATTTTGGACTATATAACTATTATTTTCTTCAATAAATCCACTCTTTTTAAACAAAAAAAAGTTTATTTAAAACATAACCAAATATTAATTTATTTTAAATAAATAATTAAAACAAAAATCTTTTTTATTAATTAATTCAAATGCTTTATAAGATTTCAATAAAAACAAATGCGTATGAGATTCATTTTAATTCTTTGGATGACGGAATCAAACACAACATAAATATCAATTTCATAAGATCTTTCCATGGGGTCTTCACCTGACAATTTTTTGTTATACCAAACGTCAAAGTCTATATAAAAAAACTCTAATATTTTTATTAGCGTTTTTTTATGAAGTTGGACCTTTATTTAACAAAAAATTGTCAGACGAAGACACCATGTCATGAAATATAAATTGCGAAATTTGGCATTTATAATAGTTGTCAGAAAGGTAAATTAAAACATGTTGCCAGTTGATTAAAAATATATAAAAAAAAACAGAGTGGACTATAAGCGAACATTTTTGTATGAAGAATTATATGCGCATGCTAAGGAAATGTGGATTTGAAACGAAAATGTACTACAAGCGAAATGGACCTTAGAACAAATAATTTGTATGAAATTCGAAAAAATCTGCATGTGAATATGACAGTTTTGGCTTATATCCGTTTTTGGCCTTTAAGCGGAATGGACTATAAGCGAAAAGTACTGTATTCACAATTTTAAATTTTTAAAAATTTTAGTAATCTATATATTCATTTTGGTAATACACGCAAAATCAACAAATTGTTTGCTTGATTCTATGAATTTGGTATGAATTTTGTGATTAGAGACAATTTTTTAATTTTTTCTGTGTATGTATGTTTTTTATGGCATTTTATAATACAATTGGAAAATAAGCACAAGCTGCCATTAGAATTTAAAACTTTTTTTTACTCATAAACATTCTTAATTTTAGGTGGCATTTTACAGCAACTGAAGCATGTAACATAAATTTAAATTGTTTGCAAATAGAACAAATAATTTGCTTAGTGCATTTTAATTTATCACTTAAAACTGTTTGGCGTTGAGCAAAAAGGTCTAAGTCAAAAATGTGCATTTTGAGATTTTGATTAGGGTTAACTAAATTTTTTTATCACGTTTGGTATCAATAACTTAAGTTAAACACAACACAACACAACTTCGTCGAATCGACGACGGTGACACTCACAAGAGCAAAAAGGATAAAATACGTACATATTGGTATTGAAATTTTGCTTGTTTAATAACTTGTTATTGAATGAAATAAAATAAATAAATATTATTATTTTTTTTGTCATATTATTAAAACAGAAGTTTTCCAGTACTACTTTGTTTGGCTTGTATTTCAGAACATAACAAAAAAAAAATTTATGAAATAATTAACTTAAACATATATAATCCATTAAATTTGTTTGCATTGTAGAATTAACTTGTTAAATAAAATAAAAGGTTGGGTTTCAGTAGGTAAAGTCTTAAATTTGAACAAGAGGCACAACGTTCTATTTTGTGCTCCCCACATAGCCTTTTTTTCATTTTAACTGCAATACGCATATCAGTAAATTCTTTATCGGTGAAAACTGCTTTATTTGCTATTAAAGAAAAAGCACAAGCCTCAAAAATACTAAATGAAAAAGTATACACAATTTATAGTAAAAGTTACATGAACATCATACTTCGTCGCTTTGGCGACGCATATGCAGAGAAAAACCTATTTAGACAATGCGTAGACAGCTTTACATGCGCACACATCAAGAGTATATCAATATATAAAATCAGCTTAAAAAAATAAAAATAAATGCGAAATAAAAACATTCGTCGTCGATTTGGCGAAGTATGGCGTTCTAGGGCTAAGGGTAATTGCCACTACCACCAGGGTTGTTAGATGTGACGATTTTTCGTCATTTTGACGATTTTTTTGAGAAAATGCAGTAAAATGACGATTGACGATTTTTAAACTAAAAATAATGGTGTTATGATGATTTTCTGGCATCAATAAAATACTTACAAGAAATATTAACAATTATTTTGGGAACAGTTCAAAACGTAAAAATCAATTTTTCGATATACAAAAATAATTGGAAATTAAGCAAAAAAAGTACTTCCCCATCACAAAACAGGTGGTTTTCATTAGAAGCACTAGTAATTCGAATTCTACAATAGCAAATATATATGCATGCCATCGATACTGCAAAAAATATACACTAGAGCCTAGATTTGCGTCGGTCCTATTTGGTCCGCTTTTTAAAAATTGGTTAAATCCGCTTTGCGTTTTAATGATTTCGTTTTGCGTCGCTACATACGACTTCATTTTTTCGCTGAAGTCATAATCATATGTATGTGAAGAATTTTTCTATTTGCGTGTTAAAAGGCGAGTTCCCATTTAATTCTGTTAGGTAAGTTATTCTAAACATAGTTCTTAATAAGAAGTTGTGTAGAAAAAGAGTGCAAAGTGAAGAAAAAGCACTAGTTTGGAACTAAAATTGGACGCAATAAAACGTTTCAAGTCGGGTAAAAAGACGGTTGATATAGACAGAACTCTTGGTTTATCACCTTCAACAGTAAAAACAATTTGCATTAGTGATAGCGCTAGCTTTGTTATGTTTCTATGAAAATATATTTTATCTTATGTATTTCTTTTCAAATGATAAATATATTTCAGCCCACTTGCTGAAATTAATAGAATAAAACTTAACCATATCACTTTCTTTATCATAAATATAATTTTTTGCTAAAAATGTATTATTAATATTAATATTTGACGATTTTGTTATCTGTTCATGACGATTTTGACGAATTTTGTTAAAACTTTTGACGATTTTTGAAGAAAAAAGCCTAACAACCCTGACTACCACACAAGTATTATTACGTATGTTGACAAAAAGGTGTCATGTCATAACGTCCAGTGTCATAGTGTCCATGGACATTATTACACTTTCACTTTCACTTTCCAAAGGCCGGCTGTGCAAAGGAGCTTTAGTTAGCGAAGCCGGTATTTGTTATACCATAGAGGAGAAAATCCTTGCGTCCAAAAGTGTTTTCGTTATATATTTAATATATACACCCAGAGAAAAAGCAGCAAAACGTTTTTAAAAATTTTTTTACCATATTATGTTTCATTTAACCAAATCATTGTCACCAACAACCATATTATGGTTAAATTAGTTTCTTTAAAAACAGTTTTGTTGGTTGGGACCATAATGAAACATGTTTTTCTCTGCGTGTATGCAGATCATTTTTTTTGTATTTAACTTCTTTAGTAATTATGGACCTAATGACACTTTTGAAAGTGTCATAATGTCCATTTGCAAAGTGTCATAGTGTCCATGGACGTTATGACACTTTTGAAAGTGTCACAATGTCCATGGACACTATGACACTTTTTGGAGTGTCATAACGTCCATGGACACTATGACACTGGACGTTGTGACATGCCACCGACAAAATTGCTATCTTGATCTAATGGAAGCACAACCGCGAATAACGTTGTAAGTGACAAAATATTTTTTTTTTTGATGAGAGCAAAAAAAAATCCGGTTTAAAATGCAAAATGACTTATTTTTAAATTTTTCTTTAATATAACCAAAATTAATGATAATAGAAACTGTATGCAAAATAACATGCAACTTTACATTTTATGATTTTATTTAGTGGAAAAAAAAACGTTTCATATTCACAATCGCGATGTCATTTAAAACGTCTTAGCATTTATACGGCGTTTAGGTGCATAATGTTGGGTGATTTGATGTTTAAGCAATGTAAGAGAGTAATGTTAACATTTCTCTGCAAAAACTGCAGGCTTTCCATAACATGGCTTTCACAACGTTATAATCAGAGGGTTTATTAGACAGAGCCCCCAACAGATCCCTAAATGAATATGTCCCTTTTAGTCACCGATATATGGTACGTCCGTCATCCATTCCGGACCGCAATTGCCTGACAATGCTGTATCCAGTGTTCGCTACCCACTTATCGTTGGCATTATCAATAGTCGGTCGCCGATGTTCGGAGAGCAAAGGTATCCGAACATCTTCCTAGTTCAGTGGCACCCGTAAGGTATTGTCTAGTCTAGCGGGCCAATCCTTCCTTATAAATCCCAGTATATCCCTGTTACCCAAATGATCCTGATGTCAAACTGCTCAGCCCTCTCGTTTAGAGATAAGCAGCATTCAAGCGCAGTTCTCCGGGAGGTGGACCCCAAGACCAAGGTTGTGTCTTTTTGGCCCTATTTTAATAAAGGGCAAAGAAAGACGCAACCTTTATAGAGAACTAAAATCTTTCATAGAAATGTTCCACGAAGGATTTCATATTCGCTCGTTTGCTGCTACATTAATACTTATATGGCAAGAATATCGACGTAGAACTTTTAAATTTACACAGAACATAATGAAAAACAAAAATTGTATTCTCCTCTGAAGAGTTAATTTATAATTTCTTTATATGAATTAATTACCACTTCATATGCACTTTAGATATTGTGTTCGTTGCAGCGATATCTACTTAGATCTTCTCAAGATATCATATATGTACCCAAAATATAACGGTAACATTGAATTTAATGCCGATTTATCATTTGATTGTTCCAAAACGGTGAAATTTTAACATCCCCTTAAAAAGTAAATTTTGTCATCACATTTATTTCCAGAAGTGACCATGTCACTGGCCCCATCGCTCGTGCGATTTAACGCCTATACATTACTTTTTATGGGGCTAAATTGAAATTGGTTTATGCCGACAAACCAGCAACTCTTGAAGCATTGGGAGCAATCCAAAAATGGCGCAATACGGCCAGATTTATTAAAAAAAGTAGTAAAAATTGATTGAATGAACCATTTAACTCGTAGCCATGGCGGGCATACACATGCCGGAAATCATATTTTAAAAAAAATAAATGTCAAGAAATTATCAACCAAACTACAATAAAAAAAATTTCATTCCAACAATATTTCTGTCTAGTTAAATTTCATTTCGAAAATTACAGATTTAGGAACAAAGAATTAAAAGAAAACATAGAACATAATGCCTACTGTTTACTCAAGCTGTCTTTGCGGATGAAAAAACCCTTAACCGTAGAATGCAAAACCGGGTTTCCTTGAGTCTACTAGCAACTTTAAACGTTTCTAGCTGCAAAACCAATACTAATTGAGAAGTTCGGTGCAGCTTTCCATAACTATAAGCTTCCAAAGATGACACCTACGCTAACGCCTAACCGGCGTTAGGCGTTAGCGTGCTGCGAATAAAGTGCTGTTTTAAGATTTTTTAATTTAATATATTATACATATAATTTCATTAATATTTTTAGTAAACAGTCTTTAAGTTTAATATTTTTGTCTGTAAGACTAAATGGCTAAAAATTGTAATGGTGTACACGGGTACCCTGGTTATTTTTTTTTGTTGTGTTCTACGGAGAGGAATTTATGGTTTGTCATTTAGAGTTTTTGGCATAATTTTTTGTTGTAAAAATCAAAAAATAATTGTATTAACTATATTTAACTATTTAATTTATTTGTTAAACGGTATTTAAAATAAATTTTTTTTTTCTGTGAAGCTGAAAATTATTCAAAATTACAATGGGGTTTGTGTGTTATTTTTTGGTTATGCATTCTACGGTTAAGATAAAAATTCAGTTTTCAATGTTGTCCTTGTTTTTTATTTGATCAAAATTGTATGCCATAGTGTTATATTTCTAAATGATAATTAAATTGTCACCATTAGTTACTTATGTGATGCCCTAAAATACGTAAAATTTAATAAACTTAAACTTGGACTTACCAAAATTAAAATAGAAAATACAAAAATATACAAACGACCACATTCACACGCGTAAAAGTTGTAACCACCCAAAAAAGTGTAACAAAAAAAAAAAGACTAAATCCATTAAAGTCAAAATTTATTCATTCATGATGTTGAAAACTGTCTGCACGAAAGAAGTGATAACGAGTGAAGCACGTGTTAACGAAATGGCGCTGAAACTGCAGCATGTTTTAATAATTTAAACAAATTAAATTTTATAGAAACAAAGTGTGCATGCGAAACACTGAAAGCAAAATAAATTGATTTAAAAAATGTTGACATAATATCTATACAGTAGTATCTGACATATGACATAAACATTTGGCAGACGTTAGAGTATGTACAGCGTTACGAGTATTAAGGAAGTACTCGTGATGGTGTAATTTTCTTTATTGTACATATTTAATTTTTTATGCAATCCATACATTTAAAATTAAAATGCTATTGAACTGGCGTTTGAATGTTAATATTTTTATTAAATTAAATTTTACAATGTTTGGTTAATACGTAGCAATTAAGTGTGACATATTTTATAAAGCGACTCAGTATAAATTTGTACGTTTTTAAAAACATGTTGGCAAAATATTTTACCATGTATAATTAATTTGAAGGTATTCTTGTGTAACAGTGACTAATTATTAATGAATTTACCAAATATGATATAATGTGTATTATTAGGAATTTGAATTTAAAATATATTATAATTTATTTATATTTTCTAATAAAAAAAAAAATTAATAAATATTAAATAATAAGTGATGCAAATAGGATGTATTTTTATGCAAATCCATCTTTTTGAAGAACTTATTAAAAAGTTATGTAACTTTTTATAAATGGAGGGTTCAAAGCTGAACCGAACCAAGTCATAAAATAAAATGCATATATGTATTTCAAAACTGGTGTGAAATTCTTCGCAAAGTTTAACTCTATCGAGTTCACTAACGGACTAAATCAAAAAGTTTTTCGTCCCAAAGGTAACGGTAATAAACCCATGTCAATGGCTCCAGAAATTAATAACAATTCACTTACTCAAACTCAAAATATTATCAAATTTTCATTTTTGACTTGGTTCGCTTCAGCTCTGAGCCCTCCAAATATCCTTCTCTCTTTTTTCTGAAAATCTTAATAACTGCTATTGCATTTCTCCTCATAAAAATGGATATAAGTTTGCCCGTTTTGGAAAAACGCGTTTTTATTTATGTTTTTGTATCATTTTAATAGCCACACCACAATAGCAGAGAGGGTCCCAGCGGGAAAAAGAAGGAGTACGGCTGTACAAGTCCTGCTCGCTCTATTCCATACTCATATTTTTATACCCTCCACCACAATAAGTTGCAAGAAAGGGTATTCTAAGTTTGTCATTCCTTGTGAAACTTTTTTATTATTCATCTCAGACCCCATAAAGTATCAGTGCCGCTCACTTGATTAGGTTCATAAGTTTTTTAATTATGATTGTAACATATCTTAATACAAACATTAAGAGAACAATTTATTTAAACTTAAGTTGATAGGTCTTTTGTATGCTAATAGTTTAGAGAATCAAAACCAACGGTACAGAAAATAGTTTTTGTTATTTTTTACGTTTTTGTAAAAATGCAGTAAAAATACATGCAAATTTTAGCTCACTTGATTAGGTTCATTAAGATTAAATTCAGTTTACCTACTGTGAGCGTCAAAATAAAGTGTACAGCATGTTTTCCAATATAAAAAGAGTTACGTTAGTTGTAAAAAGTTAAATTTCGTTGAGCTTGCTATCATCTGTGAAAAATACGTTGCTCCACAAAGTGACAAAAGCAAGTTGGACAAAAAAAAAACGTGATAAAAGGTAGAAATAAGAAATTCAACGGAAAAAATATAGTCTCTAAAGCAGTGATAACCAAGCAACAAACAAAGTTGTTGTATACATATGAATTGCCGACTGTGTCTGTGTAGAAAATACGATTATTGACTGCCTCGCGAGACTATGGAGTGGCCCGAACAAAGTTGTTGTATACATGTGAATTGCCGACCGTGTCTGTGTGAAAAATACAATTATTGACTGCTCGCGAGTCTATGGAGTGGTTATGACTGCTCTAAAGTGAAGCGTGATAGGGTTAGCTTTTGTAAAACGTCCTAAAACAGTTGGATCAGCCCAATAGTAACTCGATATCAACTCAAGTAAACATCTGGAAACATTTGGACAGACAAATTAAAAAAAAAAAACATTAGTAGCAAGCACTCTCTGAATAAAGTTCTGCAGGAAGAGTAGTCAAACTTGTCTACTGAGCTAACTTTAAAATGGGTGGAATTGATGCCAAATAGACTAGAAGCCGTGAGAGTGCCCCGGTAGACTAGCTGGTAGAGAGCTTGTCTATCAGCGCCGAGGTTGCGGGTTCGATTCACGCCAGAGACTCTGGTTTCTTTCCTGCAGACAAGCGTAGAGCTTCGCGGGATTAGCGTAGGGAATTAAAAAAAAAAAAAAAAGCAAAAAGAAATCAATCCAAGTATTAGCCACTTCACTTTTCTTAGTATTTTAAAACTGTTCACTTTTTTTGACGCGTTTAAAACGGAGTATATTAGTTTTTTTATTGTACTGTTTTTGTTGTTTTTGAAGTATTTCCAATTTTTAATTTTAAATTGTAATAACATTGTCCAAAGTTTTGTAAGTGATAATAAACTTCTAAAAATTTGAATTCTTTTTTGCTAAAATAACACTTTTTATATTGGAAAACCAGTTGTACACTTTATTTTGAGGCTGACATTATAACAACGGATAAAATCATTAATAATTTGAGTGTTGCTGAATATATGCAATCTGTATTTTTTTTTTTTTTTTAAATGGGTAAACTATTAACTGAAGAAGAAAAATCAAAATTAAAGCGTTTGTGGAAACTAGTCTAAGCCATAGAGGTATTGTAGAAAAAAATTGGACGAAGTAAGAATGTTTTTAGCAATTTTATAAGAAGACAGTCTGATTATGAAAAAACATGAAAGGACGTACAAATAGAATCACAACAAAGGCGGACAGCAGAGCTGATTCTGCTGTAAAAATTAAACAAAAAATGGGTGTTATATAGTAAGCGTCGCAACGGTAAAACGTATTATACGAAGAGCCAAGCATTCAAAAAGATTTAACATTAAAAACCCACCCACTCGTAAAACAAAACGACTTCAGTTTGCCCGGGAAGACATGTGTTATAAAAAGGAATAGCACCATATTGTTTTTCTTATGAAAAAAAGTTAAACTTGGAAGGTCGAGATGGTTATAATTATGATGGTGGTGTGATGGTGTGGGGGCAATTTCATTCTATGGAGCAAAGTATATTTATACCAAGTACATGCAAGTCTACAACAAATCAACAATAAAAAAAACAACATTCATTTTGTTTGTGTAAAAACATTTGATACGGTCAAACAGCCAAACATAAAGAAAACAAAAAAAAAAAAAAAAAAGTCATGGCGCACTAAAATGTATGCAAATTTTGACATTATCGAAAATAAAACAACTGAACAGCTGATCACTTGCATGTACTTGTAATAAATATACTTTGCTATGGAGCATATGAGCCTCAAATTCATTAATCTAGAATGAACGCGATCAGTTACAAAAATGTAGTTGAGAAGGCTTTTCCACATTTTTTTAGTGTTTTTAAACCTATTCAGTGGATATTCCAACAAGATAATGCCCCGATCCATACAGCAAGAGCTGTAAAAGAATGCATTCGAAACCAAAATGTCAAAATTTTGGAGTGACCACCATATTTTCTTGACTTGAATATTATAGAAAATGAATGAGGACTTGTTTCTCGAAATGCGTATGAGTTGGTCAGGCAATATGCATCAAAAGAAGCTTTAATTGAAGAAATTAAAAAAGCTCGGCCCGAAATTTTTTTACATTAATTGAGAATCTTTACAAATCCCTCCGAAATCGTATTGGTGAAGTAATATCCAATTAAGGACGATATACTCATTATATAATCTCTATTAAAATATTATAAAACTTCTTTAAAAATAAAAATTTTTTAATGAAAATTATATTTTCTTGTTTGTTTTTTTATTAATGTCGTTGAACCTATTCAAATGAGCCAAGAAATTGTGCTCCAAAACAGAGTATCAAACGAAAAAAATTATTAAAAATCAGAAATATATTATTACGATCAGTTTTGCTTTTTTAATGGTATATAATTCAATATTTTTAAATTTAAAAAATTAAATATAACTAATTACTGTATTATTTAACATAAAAACAATTAATTTTAATGTGAAACAAGTAAGAGTGCTATATTCGGCGGTGCCGAATCTTTGATACCCTCCACCGACATTTCGAATGTTTTAGGAGTAATATCTGTATGATGTCTATTTTTTTTTTATTTTTTATTTTTTTTTTTTTTTATTTATCACAATGTAGTTGGCTTTCTAATACAACAACATATGAAATCTTATGACTTATAGTATTAGAATCAGATAGGTTATACTAGACAGATAATATATTAAGCAACACAGAAAAAATTATTTTTTCAATTCAAACAAAAAATTTGTAGAATCAAACAATTTTTTGTCTGAAATCGGTCCTACAAACAAATTCGCATATTCAAACAATTTATTTGCATTTTGTTTATTGAAAAAAAACGCCGATTTTTTCAAACAAATAATTTTACAGAATCAAACAAAATGTTTACTGAAATTCATATAAATTTTAAACAAATAATTTTGCTAAATCAAACAAAAAAGTTTTGGCACAAGCAATGACGCGCACACAAGCAAGCACTGTTGGTGAAGATGAAGCAGAGCAGAGCGGCCGGCTGGCTTTGAGACACATTTTTTTGTTGGAATAATTTTTGAACGAAGTCTTATTTATACACACAATGTTTTTCTTCGTCACTCACTTTTGCTGCATCCTTTTCTTTGCTAATGAAGAAGAAATGTAACCAAAAACGGCGGCAGACCGACTCGATATGTTTTTCGTCATCATTCTATTTTTGTATTTGACGTATTTAAACAAACTGTTTGAAAAAATTGAATACGGGACTTTGAAACCAACCAAAAATTTATTTTGTTTCTTATAATGTTGTCATTTCTGTTGTTTAAAAAAAATGAAACGTTTTTTTTACCTGCTATTGTTTTTGTTGTTTTTTTTACTACAAACCTCGTCACGCTATTTTATGATTTTTCTTATTGCTGTACTTTTTTAAAGCGTCCAAAAATAGACTGCATGTGTTTTTTGTTGTAGTTTTTATATTTATCATAAAGAAGTGTTGCTTACAATCAATAAAAAAAAAAACGCAAAAGGACGACAACATTAAAGAGCATTAAATATTTCATACAAAATTATGAAATCTTGAGACCAATAGCGCGTTTATTATATTTTTGAAGAGTTGTCCACATTTTTGTTGGTTAAATAAAAATCAAACAAAAATATTGATTGAATCAGTAAAAAAATTTGTAGAAATCAAAAAAAATTTCAAACAAGCGTTTGTTTGAAAATAATTCGGCAATAATTTTTTCTGTGAATAGTAGGGTACACAATTGAACTAAACAAAAAAAAAAAAAAAAAGATTAATAATATAATAGTAATAAAATATAATAATAATAAATAGGTTAACAATTGAAATAAAAACATTCATAAAGATTAATTAAATAATAAATAATAATTTAATAATTTAACAGCAATACAATCATCATATTTGATTAACGATAAGCTTTAGGAAAAATAATCACTAAGTAATTTTCTAAATTTTATTGCGTTGCAAGTGGTTTGCAAATGATTTGGAAGTTGATTCCAGAGACGTATACTAAATAAGAAAAATTGGCATTCTGATGCGTGACTTCGATGACGAAATTGTATAATAGATTTCCCTCTAAGCGATCTTGCGAACTGCAAGCGATCGTAAAGGTACTTCGGTTCCATAGTTATTATAATCCTGTGTAGGAAGATAATGCTCCTAAATTTGAGAAAATTATTAAATGGTAAATGGAGTAAACGGCAGGAAAACGAACTTATTCTATCAAACTTTTTCAGACCAAAAACGTAGCGGACAATGTTATTATACGTAGTGGTAAGTTTTCTCATATTCCGGGAGTTGCAGCCGGCATATACTTCAGAGGCATACAGTAGCGTCGGTAGTAAACAAGTCTTCGCAATTAATGTTCTTATTCTATGTGGTGTAAAATATTGTGTGATCCACAATCCCCTTAACATACCATATATCCTGCCACAAGCCTGATTTATGTGAACCGACCAAGTCAAAGTCCTATTCATTGTTATCCCTAGATTTTTAACCGTGGCAACAACAGCAATTCTAGCATCTCCAATATAAATATTCAGATCATCATCCATTACTACATTTTTTCTACTTATCACTAAACATTTGGATTTTTCCGGATTTAGTTTCAAGCCATTAGCCGAAGCCCAATTGAAAATTTTGTCCAAATCAAAATTTAAGTGGTTTACATTTGTAAGGCATGAGTCCCTAGGACTGCTGAGGTATAGTTGAACGTCGTCAGCATACATTTGAATTTTCGAATAATGTAGATTTTGTGGTAGGTCATTTGAGTATAGCGAATATAAAAGCGGTCCAAGGACCGAGCCCTGTGGAACACCATGTTTAACTTTCAACGGGTGAGAAATGTTCCCATTTAGGGAGACAGATTGTGTTCTCTCAGATAGATAATTTTTTATTTAGCTTTACTGAAAAAGAAGAAAACCTAAAAAACCTCGAGAGTTTAAAACAAAGAATAGAATGATTGACGGTATCAAAGGCCTTGGAATGGTCTAGTAGAACCAAAAATGTGACTTGATCACCATCCAAGTTCCCTCTAATGTCTTCTACTACATCGGATAACGCCGTTATACAGCTACGCCGAGGTCGAAAGCCAGATTGACGATCAGTCAATAGATTGTATTCGTTCACGTATTTATATATCTGTTTATGAATCATGCGCTCAAAAACCTTCGAAAAGTATGGTAGGATGGCAATGGGACGAAAATCACCTCTCGCCTTTGGCACTGGGACGATCCTGGCGTATTTCCATTCTTTGGGAAAAGAGTTAGTTACGACAATAGTATTGAAAATGTGCTCAAAATATTTAACTAGCCATGGCAGAATAATTTTGATGAATTTTGGATCTATATTGTCAAATCCTATGGAGTTTGATTTAGTCGCATGGAAACCTTCAATTACCTCCAAGTCATAAAAACATTGGAAATCAAACTCTCTAGTAGATAAGCTACTAGATGGTATATGATCATAGAAATCAGGGGTTGCACTAGGGGACGCGACATTCACAAAGGTGTGGTTCAATAAGTTAATATCAACGTCCGCCATGCGAACAACTGATTTCCCAATACCAATATCCCTTAAGTGCTTCCAAGTGTTCCTACTGCCCATAGCAGTTTCGAGTTTATTAGAATAATAAGCATTCTTAACAGACCTTATTGTAGGAGTTCAGGGGTTCTATAACGTTTCCATGTGTGATACAATCTATCTCGGCTTTCAATTAATATCCTCACATCATCAGTAAACCACGGTCTTTGTCCTTCTCCCAATTTCCTAGTCCTTTTAGGTACATTACCATCATATAGACGTAAAATTTCCCTATCCAAAAATAACAATTTCTCATCGACAGTAGGAAAGTTGTAAATATCATTCCAAGTTACATTTATAAAGTCGTTATACAAGCACAAGTAATCAATATTGTTAAACTCGCGAAAACTATAACTCTGAGACTGTTGAGCAATTGAAATATCATAAGAGATAAAAATAGCGTCATGTCTCGAAAGCGCAGATGCTGTCAGCTGCACATAATGTAATATTTTATCAATATTAGAGACAAAAAACAGGTCAAGTAGTGTAGTTGCTGATGATGTAAAATGTGTAGGTCGATGTGTATTCACAGGAGATAAGTTAATGGACGACATAATTGTGGTTAGTTCACCTGTCATAAGCAAATTACTATTAAAATCCCCAGCTATAATAACCTCAGAGTACGTCACAGATAATAGCTCCAGTTTCTCAGTTAACGTGTCCAATTTCATGTTCCTGACCGGTCTATAGGCACATGCAAGTAAGATTTTACAACCCCTAGAGTTTACATCTACAAATATTAATTCAACATCATTGGGTTCATTATGTGAGCAAATCAGTCGACTAGAAATGTTATCCCTAATATAGATCGCAACACCACCGCCATTCCCCCATCTATCAGATTGAAATATTCTATATCCATCTAATCTATACGGACTGCTATCAATGTCAGGATTAAACCACGTCTCCGAAATACATATAGCATCAATACCAGAATTTATAAAAAGAAATCGAAACTCATCCATTTTAGGCAATAAGCTTTGAGCATTCATATGAACAATATTAAAACCTTTATGTAATTTAGATAAAATACGAACCATATTGTAATTACCATCTCTGGAACCAAATTGATCAAAAAATTAGTCTGTCATATTTATAACTCAGTACAACGCAATAAAATTTGTGAACTAGTAAGAAATATGAATTTAATGATATAATTATTAATTAATCTTTATAAAAACAGAAATCTGCATTAAAATTGGTTGCGGTTTAGACCTACATATATATACAATCAGAAAGTTTAATGCTTTTTTTTTAGCAATTTTAAATAGCTTGAGTAAAATATCATGATTCGTATCAGCGGTGCAATTAGTTTTAGCGTTAGCAGAGAATTTCAGAAGGCTGCTAAAATGAGATCTAAGGTTAATTATGGACCGTATATCACAAAATTGCATAGCATATTTTCTGGCCATATGAAGCTAAGCTGGAAGAAAGTTCACCGCAATATCTATATCGGCTACGGTTTTAGTCGCATTTAATTATTTTACCAGAGTGTGCTTTATATGGGGCCTAGAGTAAACTATGGACCTATCTTCACGAAGTTTTGCGGTGTCATTGATAGTCCTAAAAAACTGTGACAACCAATTTCTGTTATGAAAGCATTGTAAACTACGGTTTTAGGAGTACTAAACTGTTTTTCGGGAGTAGGGTTTATATGGGGCCTAGGGTATATTATGGAGTGATTTTCATGAAATTTCACAGCGTTATTTCTAGTCCTATTAAACTCTTTCGAGCCAAAATTTGTTATTATAGCATTATTTTTTACGGTTTTATGCGTACTGAGTTCAGTTCGGGAAGTAGGGTTTGTATAGGGCCTAGGGTAAATTATGGACCGATCTTCACGGAATTTCACAGTCTTATTACTACTCCAATAAAACTTTAATATACCATATTTTGTTATAATAGCATAATTTTTTACGGTTTTAGGCGTACTTAGCTGTTTTCCGGAAGAAGGGTTTATATGGGGCCTATTAAGTATAAACCGATCTTCACGAAATTTCACAGTGTTATTTCAAGACCTATAAAACTATGACGTACAAAAGTTTGTTATATATATTAGTTCCTTTAAACTCCTACAAGGAGCATAGGGCCAAGGTTTTCTTATTTGTTTCGGTTTCAGTAATAATTTAGTTTTAAGACGAATGACTTATTAGGCCAGAGCGTCCGATCCTATAGTTGGGGCTGCCAACACACCGCTAGGCCGGCTAAATACAGTTGAGTTTCAGTGACTTATTGTTACCGGTTGACACCTAATTTCCAGAGACGCATCAGTATTAGCATGCACTCTGGATACTAAGTTTGTTATGATAACATAATTTTTTAGGTTTTTAGGCGTACTAAACTGTTTTCCGGTAGTAGGGTTTATATAGGGCCTAGGGTAAGTTATACACCGATATTTACGAAACTTTACAGTATTATTTCTAGTCCTATTAAACTGTGACGAGCCAAAGTTTGTTATGATAGCATTATTAATTATGGTTTTAGGCGTACTAAACTGTTTTCCGGAAGTAGGGTTTATATAGGGACTAGGGTAAATTATGGACCGATCTTCACGAAATTTCACAGTCTTATTTTTAGTCCAATAAAATTTTGATATACCAAAATTTGTTATCATAGCATAATTTTTTACGGTTTTAGGCGTACTAAACTGTTTTCTGGAAGTAGGGTTTATATGAGGCCTAGGGTAAATTATGAACCGATCTTTATGAAACTTTACAGTATCATTTCTAGTCCTATTTAACTGGAAGGTGCCAAAATTTGTTTTGATAGCATTGGTATATAGTGTTTTAGGCGTACTATACTGTTTTCCGGGAGTAGGGCTTATATGGGGCGTAGGGTAAATTATGGACGGATCTTACAGCGTGATTTCCAGTCGAATAAAATGAATTTTTGCAAAATCTTATATCATTCTGTGGATTGTTCCACCATTTATGTAAGTTTTTTTAACAAATTGATCAATTTTTTTTAGGTGGTGGTTCCACATTTTGATTCATAGCTCTGATCCTACTGAACCGATATTGCTGGATTTCAATCCCAAACTGCTTAGGAAAATTACAAGCAAATTTTTTATTTCTTTTGGGGTTTTCGAAAGTGAGCGTGTTTTCAACAGACGGACAGACAGACGGACATGGCTTAATCGACTTCGAATTACTCTCAAGCACCCAGAATATATATACTTGATGGGGTCTGAAATGAATAATAAAAAAATTTCACACGGAATGACAAACTTAATATACCCTCTTCACTACTAATTGTGGTGGAGGGTATAAAAAAATATTTTGCATTTCTTTGGCAAAACACACAAAACAAATAATGTTACACCTACTCTTCTCGCTTTTCATAGTAGGGAATGTGTATCTCATCTTTTATACAAAAGAGCCGAGAGCTTCTATGAGGAATTCTTATGCAGTAAGATAATAATGGTAATTGAATCAAAAACATTTTTAAGCAGGCTTTTAACAAGGCCTGAAGTAAGAATGTCGTCTGAATTTTTCCGCTGGGGTACTATGCGTGTTTGCTGATATGTGTAACATATAAAACAAGTAAGAAAGTATAGTCCGTCCCGACCATATTATACCTGACACCATTTTATTTAAAACTTGGTTTTCGAGAGTATACTCTATTTTAGACTTATGGGCGATCATGGACCTGCCAGTACAAAATTATGTTTTAACGTTGAGATTCATGTAAAATCACTTTATGTTGGATATAATTTAGATAGTATGTGTCTTCATCGTCATGAGATATTTTTGCCCTTAAGTGATTTTAGGAAGGGGTTTTATAGGGGACCTATTATTCATTTTGAACCTACCAGCAAAGGATTTTGTCATGACAAAGTAGCTATCGTTAAAGTTATTGTCACCAATTTTCACGTCAATACATACCAACATTTACAAGAAAGTTATGGCATTAAAAGTAAAATCAGTTTTAATTAAACATTTAATCAAGTGAATTAAACGTTTAATCAAGTAAATTAAACGTTTAGTTAATACTATTAACTGGTTTAATTGATACTATTTATTTGTTTACTGGTGCAAATTTAATTAATATCACAAATTTTTTAATTGAAATCAATTTTTATTTTTTTCTGTGTATTTTCGGGAGAAGTATTTGTATGGGAGCATTGCTCAAATATGAACCGATTTCAATAAAATTTGGTAGGATTATTAAGATTGGAATAATTAGTTTGGACCAAGTTTAATCTAAATGCTAACATATAACGATAGTTTATGGGCACAAAGACTCTATTCTGGAAAGCAGCTCGTATGATGCCTATGTAAAATTATGAACTGGTTCTTAAAAACCTTGGGCCTTGTGACAATAAAAACGCATTGCATCAAATTAGGTCTAAAATTGTGAGCTGTACTTTGCACAAAAGGCTTACATGGACAGCCAGCCGGTCGGTTAATCTGGGATCAACATTTTAAGGTGTTACAAAATCAGCAAAAACGCATAATACCCTCTCCGCTATTGTATTGTGGATATAAATTATTTTAATTACAAGACCACTTAAAGTATGTTCATACTAAAGACGTGCACAGATGCAACTGTTCGTACAAGTTTCTCTGTGTTTACTTAGCATCGATAGCTATTTGATCAATCTTTTGAAAAATAGTTTTTTGTTTTGTTTTTTTTTTTTGAAAAATTTCTAAAAGTTTTTTTTTTTAAATTTAAAATTTCTTATGATTGTTATTTTTGTCAAGCGTATAGGTTTAAATTTAAAAAAACAAGTTAGAGTGCTATATTCGGCTGGGCCGAATCTTTGATACCCTCCACCGACAGCTCGAATGTTTTAAGAGTAATATCTACATATATGTATGTATCATGTCTATTTATTATTAATTTTTCTTTATAAAAACAGACATCTGCATTAAAATTGGTTGCGGTTTTAACGTATATTAAAAAATTTACTGACAATCTGAAAGTTTTATGACTATTTTTTCAGCAATTTTTACTTGAGTAAAATATCATGATTCGTAACAGTTTAAGCCGAACTTAAATGATTTTCAGGAGGGGAATTTATTTGGAGCCATGGTAAGCTATGAACCAATCATCCCAAAATTCTGCAGAGTGATTTCTGGTATTAAAAGACATAAATATCAATACAGCGGAGAAATTAGTTTGAGCGTTTGCAGTGAATTTCAGAAGGCTGCTTTAAATGGACCTAAGGGTAATATGGACCATATATCAGAAAATTCCATAAAATATTTTCTGGCCATATGAAGCTAAGTTGGAAGAAACTCTACTGCAATATCTATATCTGCTACGGTTTTAGGCGTATTTAATTATTTTACCAGAGTGGGGTTTATATAAGGGGTTTAGTCTATCGCTAAACTGTTTTCCGGGAATAGGGTTTACGAAATGTACGAAATTTTGTTATGATATTATTATCAATAATGATTTTAGGCGTACTAAGTTGTTTTCCGGGAGCAGGGTTTATATGGGGCCTAGGGCAAATTATGGACCGATCTTCACGAAATTTTACGGTCTTGTTTCTAGACCTTTAAAAGTGTGCCGTGCTAAAATTTGTAATGATAGCATTATTAATTAGGGTTTTAGGCGTACTATACTGTTTTTCGGGAGTAGGGCTTATATGGGGCCTAGGGTAAATTATGGACGGATCTTCGCGAAATATTACGGCGTGATTTCCAGTTGAATGCATTTTTCCACCATTTATGTTACTTTTTGTAACAAAATTATCAATATTTTTTAGGTGGTGGTTCCCCATTTTGATTCATAGCTCTGATTCTACTGAACCGATTTTGCTGGATTTCAATCCCAAACTGTTTAGGATAATTACAAGCAAATTTTTTATTTCTTTTGAGTTTTTCGAAAGTGAGCGTGTTTTCAACAGACGGACATGTCTAAATCGACTTAGAATTACCGAAGGACCCAGAATATATATACTTTATGGGGTCTGAGATGAATAATAAAAAAATTTCACACGGAATGACAAACTTAGTATACCCTCTTCACAACTAATTGTGGTGGAGAGTACAAAAATTAAAAAAAAAAAATTTTAAAAAACAAAAATTTTTTTTTCAAAAGTTTGATCAAATAGCTATCGAAGCTAATTGGGACTAATTTTGCTAACACCGATAGGTAATAAGTTACCCTCCAACTCAGAAATTTTTTGACTGATGTTGTTGAAAATTTCTGTCTAAAACACCATCCAATAGGACTAACCTTGGTGAAATTTTCATTCAAATCGGAAGACATTGATTTAAAAATTGGGTCACTTGACATGTTGCAAATAGAATCAAGTTCTTAGTCGGGCTTTATTTCGTTGTTTTATTTAGTTATTGAAATTAATTTCAGTTGTTTCAAAAACTTTCATCTTAAATACATAAATAAGTCTTATTTAAAATCAACGAGAACAAAATATTAGTAAAAGTTGTTTTACTCAAGAACAAACATTCAGTCGATAGTAATATCGATAGTGAAATCTGAACTATCGATAAATAACGATAATAGAAAATTTCGATAGTATCCCAGCACTAATTCGAACACGTACTCATCAGGTATGGACATCAGGAGCACTCTTTGTTTTATGTGTTCGACTGTTACTCTTTATACGGCACTGCTAAATCTACAGCCGAAGCAACCTTTTCGGGTGATACTGAGGAGACCTGGCGTAAAAATATGTTAAAGCAATTTACCAAAGAATAGGAGTAAAATGTCGACAATTTAGCTAACATTTTACTAAAATTATTTAAATAATTTATTTTTATAAATTACTTTTGTTAATTAATTTTCTTTCGTTCCATTTATAAATACCACCGTAATCCTTTTAAAATCTTTCGCCTTCAAAACTCAAAGTTATGCTTGTTTAACCAAACAAAAACATCATAATAAAGATTAAGTCTAAGAAGCTTATGCCAATTTCCTTTTCCAATTTGCTTATTCCTATAAATTTTTTATTTTAAGATGTTTGTTTGTAAAAAGGTAATCTTTTAATCAATTTTTCTTAGCAACACTCAAATGCTTAAGCCCGGCGTTACCCGGGGTCAAACTCTCATAGACTATAATGTTAAATCAAAAAATATTATTGGAAGAAATACCAAATATATACATACGTACATACATGCATACAAACATACATACATATGTTTAGTAAATTAAAACATTTATATACATATAATAGCATTTTTTAAATGCTGCAAGGTATAAACACTCAAAGTAATACTTGTAACAATATCAAAGCTTGGCTTTTCTTAAATCTTTGAAAAGGGTTTCCTGATGATCTGGCTTAAGCAACCAGTGAAATGCGCATAGAAGCTAGCTTTCCCTCAACAATAAATTTCAGTGTATTTTTCAAATATGGGAATTTAGCACGTCATACGGAAATCGAATTAATGATAAATTTTGCATTCCCAGAAATAACTTTGATAATGTACTTTATTTGTTTGGTGTCATAAATTTAAAGAACTTTTAAAGTCGTTTTTAATAGGATTTCTATAATATAAGAATTTTATGACAAATATTATACAATCTATTAAACCGAGTTTTATAACTTTTTTTTATAAATTAGATTTAAAGTGTAGTAAAAACAGCTTTCAAATTCTTGCATTAATTGTTATGTTTTTTTAGAAAATTCTAAATGGGCTTATAAAGGTCTTGTGTTCTATGGAAATAAATTAAAGTTCGAGAAAAATTATTTAAAAAAATGTGCTTACAAAAAGTATTAAAAGTACTGAATATTATACTCCTTGGTCGCTCAAATGTACTCAAAAGTACTGATTATTACCCTGCTTGGTCTCTAAAATTTACTTTATTTGTTTGCCGAATTTATATTAGTTTGCACAAAAATATTTTAAGTGTTTAAAAAATGTATCAAAAGCACGAATTTTTACTCTTTTTTTTGCCCCTTTATATTAATATTTTTTTAATCTTTGTCCCTAGTGATAGTAAAAGCAGAACAACATATAAATTTTAAAGATTTACAGTGCCAACAGGTTTAAGTTTAATTACCTGAAATTCCCCTTTCTACCCATTTTTAAACCCCCCCTCCCCAAAAAAAAATTGTTGATTTAGGATCTCAAAATTATTTTAAAAACTTGTTTGCAAAAAAGTGGTAAGTTTTTTTGTCCCTTTAAGTTCAAAATTTTTAAATATACATATATTTATGTTAAATAAATAAATAAATTGACCATTATTCGACCTTTACAAAATTTTATTAGTATTATTATTTAATTAAGCTTGAGGTCTCTTTTTTTTATAAAAAACAAATTATTTTTATTTAATCCAATATTTCGGCACTCCGTTGTGTGCCTTCTTCAGGGTTTTTTCTTGAATGTTTGACAAAGAATTAAAAAATTTTTTAACAAATTTAACAAAAATTCTGATAACAATTTTCATTTAAATACAAAAAAGGTTTCCCAATTCAAATACAAAAAAGGTTTTCCAATTCAAACCTAATCTATTACAGTTTAAATAAATTTTTAACTTCCGTTTCTATTTTTATAAATTAAATGTCTATAATTTTGTGCTAAACTTTCAGTATCTGACTTAAAATTAATTCTCGATATTGTCGGTACATTTATAATTTGCAACATTTCTAACATAAATCTACGTTTATAATTATTTTCCGTATTTAAAACTGTTGTATTTTCAAAATCTGGATAATGGTTTAGATTAGCACAATGAGTTGATAAAGCTGTTTTTTGTGATGAAATATTTCTATATTTCTGATCTGACTTATGTCCTGCTAACCTAATTTTCAGTTTATTTTTTGTTGTACCAACATACACTTTACTACATTGTCCATTAACATTTCCCCCACAAGGTATTTTATATACTACATTCGACATTTCAAACTTGTTCATTTTGTCTTTCATTTTAGTAAATAATCTACCTATTGTATTATAAGATTTATGCGCAATTTTATACTTCTCCGTATCATAAATATTAGATTTTTCTAACCTCTCCGAAAATTTTGGTACATAAGTTAGCGATTTATAAATTTTTGGTTCCGTATTACCGTTGGAGTTATTTATTCAATGGTTATTAAATCGTATTAATAAATTAGATATAATTTCTTTTGGAAAACTATTCTCTCTTAATGCTTTAAAAATTTTTTCTTTATTATTCTTATGGAAACAAGAATCACTAATTTTCAATACCCTATCTATAAAATTTTTAGCTGTGTTAATTATAATTCTTTTAGGATGATTTGAAAAATAATTAATTATCCTACCAGATGATGTTGGTTTTTGATACCAATCAATTAATACACGTTTCCCCTTTCGTATTATGAAAGTGTCTAAATAAGACAATTTAGAATCAAACTCTTTTTCCATTGTAAATTTTATATCCGCATGAAAGGAATTAAATGTATCTAAGATTTTAACTATCTCTGATTCCTTAATTACGCAAAATAAATCATCCACATATTTTGTCATAATTTTAGGTTTAATAGTCAACTGTTCTAAACATCTATCTATTAATTTCTCCATAACAATATCTGCTACAATGGGAGATGCTGGTGATCCCATAGGAAGTCCCCTTAGTTGAACATGGACAATGTGGTAAAGTGTATGTTGGTACAACAAAAAATAAACTGAAAATTAGGTTAGCAGGACATAAGTCAGATCAGAAATATAGAAATATTTCATCACAAAAAACAGCTTTATCAACTCATTGTGCTAATCTAAACCATTATCCAGATTTTGAAAATACAACAGTTTTAAATACGGAAAATAATTATAAACGTAGATTTATGTTAGAAATGTTGCAAATTATAAATGTACCGACAATATCGAGAATTAATTTTAAGTCAGATACTGAAAGTTTAGCACAAAATTATAGACATTTAATTTATAAAAATAGAAACGGAAGTTAAAAATTTATTTAAACTGTAATAGATTAGGTTTGAATTGGAAAACCTTTTTTGTATTTGAATTGGGAAACCTTTTTTGTATTTAAATGAAAATTGTTATCAGAATTTTTGTTAAATTTGTTAAATTTGTTAAAATTTTTAATTCTTTGTCAAACATTCAAGAAAAAACCCTGAAGAAGGCACACAACGGAGTGCCGAAATATTGGATTAAATAAAAATAATTTGTTTTTTATATAAATAAAAAAAAAGAGACCTCAAGCTTAATTAAATAATAATACTAATTAAATAAATAAAGTTTTTAAATTTTTAATATTTTTAATTAGGCTTAAGTTCATGAAATTTAATTTTTATTAAATTATTTTTGTGAAGAAAGGAATTTTACAACATGAAAATTAATTAAAATTGTTATTGATAGTCCTTCATTCTTGACGTGGCTCGGGCTCGAACCCTGGCCGGCAGGTTACCATGACATGTTTCGATCGCAACCACTCGATCTCCTCAGATGGATTTGCCGTCTTACACTCGCAGCCATCGACGACTGCTGACGTCACTAGTCAAACATCAATCCTTAAACCAAATTGTATTTTAACATTTGGTAGATCGAAATTTGCTTTCCTGAATGATTATCCATTTTAATTGATTTTACATGTTTTTTCCTTTACTTCTGTTTTTTCGTACTTTCGTCAAGAATTTTTCTTGAAGTCCAAGTACATTTTTTGTTTTTTCACTTTGTCTTTCTCTTTTCTGTTGACCTTTTTCAGCACAACTTGAAGGACAAATGTACACATAGAGCTCGTGCCTTAGCTTTAACAATAATTAGTATTGTGGTTATTTTGTTGAACTATTTATGGTTTTTAATCCAAATTTTTAATATTTTTAATTAGGCTTAAGTTCATGAAATTTAATTTTTATTAAATTATTTTTGTGAAGAAAGGAATTTTACAACATGAAAATTAATTAAAATTGTTATTGATAGTCCTTCATTCTTGACGTGGCTCGGGCTCGAACCCTGGCCGGCAGGTTACCATGACATGTTTCGATCGCAACCACTCGATCTCCTCAGATGGATTTGCCGTCTTACACTCGCAGCCATCGACGACTGCTGACGTCACTAGTCAAACATCAATCCTTAAACCAAATTGTATTTTAACATTTGGTAGATCGAAATTTGCTTTCCTGAATGATTATCCATTTTAATTGATTTTACATGTTTTTTCCTTTACTTCTGTTTTTTCGTACTTTCGTCAAGAATTTTTCTTGAAGTCCAAGTACATTTTTTGTTTTTTCACTTTGTCTTTCTCTTTTCTGTTGACCTTTTTCAGCACAACTTGAAGGACAAATGTACACATAGAGCTCGTGCCTTAGCTTTAACAATAATTAGTATTGTGGTTATTTTGTTGAACTATTTATGGTTTTTAATCCAAATTTTTAATATTTTTAATTAGGCTTAAGTTCATGAAATTTAATTTTTATTAAATTATTTTTGTGAAGAAAGGAATTTTACAACATGAAAATTAATTAAAATTGTTATTGATAGTCCTTCATTCTTGACGTGGCTCGGGCTCGAACCCTGGCCGGCAGGTTACCATGACATGTTTCGATCGCAACCACTCGATCTCCTCAGATGGATTTGCCGTCTTACACTCGCAGCCATCGACGACTGCTGACGTCACTAGTCAAACATCAATCCTTAAACCAAATTGTATTTTAACATTTGGTAGATCGAAATTTGCTTTCCTGAATGATTATCCATTTTAATTGATTTTACATGTTTTTTCCTTTACTTCTGTTTTTTCGTACTTTCGTCAAGAATTTTTCTTGAAGTCCAAGTACATTTTTTGTTTTTTCACTTTGTCTTTCTCTTTTCTGTTGACCTTTTTCAGCACAACTTGAAGGACAAATGTACACATAGAGCTCGTGCCTTAGCTTTAACAATAATTAGTATTGTGGTTATTTTGTTGAACTATTTATGGTTTTTAATCCAAATTTTTAATATTTTTAATTAGGCTTAAGTTCATGAAATTTAATTTTTATTAAATTATTTTTGTGAAGAAAGGAATTTTACAACATGAAAATTAATTAAAATTGTTATTGATAGTCCTTCATTCTTGACGTGGCTCGGGCTCGAACCCTGGCCGGCAGGTTACCATGACATGTTTCGATCGCAACCACTCGATCTCCTCAGATGGATTTGCCGTCTTACACTCGCAGCCATCGACGACTGCTGACGTCACTAGTCAAACATCAATCCTTAAACCAAATTGTATTTTAACATTTGGTAGATCGAAATTTGCTTTCCTGAATGATTATCCATTTTAATTGATTTTACATGTTTTTTCCTTTACTTCTGTTTTTTCGTACTTTCGTCAAGAATTTTTCTTGAAGTCCAAGTACATTTTTTGTTTTTTCACTTTGTCTTTCTCTTTTCTGTTGACCTTTTTCAGCACAACTTGAAGGACAAATGTACACATAGAGCTCGTGCCTTAGCTTTAACAATAATTAGTATTGTGGTTATTTTGTTGAACTATTTATGGTTTTTAATCCAAATTTTTAATATTTTTAATTAGGCTTAAGTTCATGAAATTTAATTTTTATTAAATTATTTTTGTGAAGAAAGGAATTTTACAACATGAAAATTAATTAAAATTGTTATTGATAGTCCTTCATTCTTGACGTGGCTCGGGCTCGAACCCTGGCCGGCAGGTTACCATGACATGTTTCGATCGCAACCACTCGATCTCCTCAGATGGATTTGCCGTCTTACACTCGCAGCCATCGACGACTGCTGACGTCACTAGTCAAACATCAATCCTTAAACCAAATTGTATTTTAACATTTGGTAGATCGAAATTTGCTTTCCTGAATGATTATCCATTTTAATTGATTTTACATGTTTTTTCCTTTACTTCTGTTTTTTCGTACTTTCGTCAAGAATTTTTCTTGAAGTCCAAGTACATTTTTTGTTTTTTCACTTTGTCTTTCTCTTTTCTGTTGACCTTTTTCAGCACAACTTGAAGGACAAATGTACACATAGAGCTCGTGCCTTAGCTTTAACAATAATTAGTATTGTGGTTATTTTGTTGAACTATTTATGGTTTTTAATCCAAATTTTTAATATTTTTAATTAGGCTTAAGTTCATGAAATTTAATTTTTATTAAATTATTTTTGTGAAGAAAGGAATTTTACAACATGAAAATTAATTAAAATTGTTATTGATAGTCCTTCATTCTTGACGTGGCTCGGGCTCGAACCCTGGCCGGCAGGTTACCATGACATGTTTCGATCGCAACCACTCGATCTCCTCAGATGGATTTGCCGTCTTACACTCGCAGCCATCGACGACTGCTGACGTCACTAGTCAAACATCAATCCTTAAACCAAATTGTATTTTAACATTTGGTAGATCGAAATTTGCTTTCCTGAATGATTATCCATTTTAATTGATTTTACATGTTTTTTCCTTTACTTCTGTTTTTTCGTACTTTCGTCAAGAATTTTTCTTGAAGTCCAAGTACATTTTTTGTTTTTTCACTTTGTCTTTCTCTTTTCTGTTGACCTTTTTCAGCACAACTTGAAGGACAAATGTACACATAGAGCTCGTGCCTTAGCTTTAACAATAATTAGTATTGTGGTTATTTTGTTGAACTATTTATGGTTTTTAATCCAAATTTTTAATATTTTTAATTAGGCTTAAGTTCATGAAATTTAATTTTTATTAAATTATTTTTGTGAAGAAAGGAATTTTACAACATGAAAATTAATTAAAATTGTTATTGATAGTCCTTCATTCTTGACGTGGCTCGGGCTCGAACCCTGGCCGGCAGGTTACCATGACATGTTTCGATCGCAACCACTCGATCTCCTCAGATGGATTTGCCGTCTTACACTCGCAGCCATCGACGACTGCTGACGTCACTAGTCAAACATCAATCCTTAAACCAAATTGTATTTTAACATTTGGTAGATCGAAATTTGCTTTCCTGAATGATTATCCATTTTAATTGATTTTACATGTTTTTTCCTTTACTTCTGTTTTTTCGTACTTTCGTCAAGAATTTTTCTTGAAGTCCAAGTACATTTTTTGTTTTTTCACTTTGTCTTTCTCTTTTCTGTTGACCTTTTTCAGCACAACTTGAAGGACAAATGTACACATAGAGCTCGTGCCTTAGCTTTAACAATAATTAGTATTGTGGTTATTTTGTTGAACTATTTATGGTTTTTAATCCAAATTTTTAATATTTTTAATTAGGCTTAAGTTCATGAAATTTAATTTTTATTAAATTATTTTTGTGAAGAAAGGAATTTTACAACATGAAAATTAATTAAAATTGTTATTGATAGTCCTTCATTCTTGACGTGGCTCGGGCTCGAACCCTGGCCGGCAGGTTACCATGACATGTTTCGATCGCAACCACTCGATCTCCTCAGATGGATTTGCCGTCTTACACTCGCAGCCATCGACGACTGCTGACGTCACTAGTCAAACATCAATCCTTAAACCAAATTGTATTTTAACATTTGGTAGATCGAAATTTGCTTTCCTGAATGATTATCCATTTTAATTGATTTTACATGTTTTTTCCTTTACTTCTGTTTTTTCGTACTTTCGTCAAGAATTTTTCTTGAAGTCCAAGTACATTTTTTGTTTTTTCACTTTGTCTTTCTCTTTTCTGATCTACCAAATGTTAAAATACAATTTGGTTTAAGGATTGATGTTTGACTAGTGACGTCAGCAGTCGTCGATGGCTGCGAGTGTAAGACGGCAAATCCATCTGAGGAGATCGAGTGGTTGCGATCGAAACATGTCATGGTAACCTGCCGGCCAGGGTTCGAGCCCGAGCCACGTCAAGAATGAAGGACTATCAATAACAATTTTAATTAATTTTCATGTTGTAAAATTCCTTTCTTCACAAAAATAATTTAATAAAAATTAAATTTCATGAACTTAAGCCTAATTAAAAATATTAAAAATTTGGATTAAAAACCATAAATAGTTCAACAAAATAACCACAATACTAATTATTGTTAAAGCTAAGGCACGAGCTCTATGTGTACATTTGTCCTTCAAGTTGTGCTGAAAAAGGTCAACAGAAAAGAGAAAGACAAAGTGAAAAAACAAAAAATGTACTTGGACTTCAAGAAAAATTCTTGACGAAAGTACGAAAAAACAGAAGTAAAGGAAAAAACATGTAAAATCAATTAAAATGGATAATCATTCAGGAAAGCAAATTTCGATCTACCAAATGTTAAAATACAATTTGGTTTAAGGATTGATGTTTGACTAGTGACGTCAGCAGTCGTCGATGGCTGCGAGTGTAAGACGGCAAATCCATCTGAGGAGATCGAGTGGTTGCGATCGAAACATGTCATGGTAACCTGCCGGCCAGGGTTCGAGCCCGAGCCACGTCAAGAATGAAGGACTATCAATAACAATTTTAATTAATTTTCATGTTGTAAAATTCCTTTCTTCACAAAAATAATTTAATAAAAATTAAATTTCATGAACTTAAGCCTAATTAAAAATATTAAAAATTTGGATTAAAAACCATAAATAGTTCAACAAAATAACCACAATACTAATTATTGTTAAAGCTAAGGCACGAGCTCTATGTGTACATTTGTCCTTCAAGTTGTGCTGAAAAAGGTCAACAGAAAAGAGAAAGACAAAGTGAAAAAACAAAAAATGTACTTGGACTTCAAGAAAAATTCTTGACGAAAGTACGAAAAAACAGAAGTAAAGGAAAAAACATGTAAAATCAATTAAAATGGATAATCATTCAGGAAAGCAAATTTCGATCTACCAAATGTTAAAATACAATTTGGTTTAAGGATTGATGTTTGACTAGTGACGTCAGCAGTCGTCGATGGCTGCGAGTGTAAGACGGCAAATCCATCTGAGGAGATCGAGTGGTTGCGATCGAAACATGTCATGGTAACCTGCCGGCCAGGGTTCGAGCCCGAGCCACGTCAAGAATGAAGGACTATCAATAACAATTTTAATTAATTTTCATGTTGTAAAATTCCTTTCTTCACAAAAATAATTTAATAAAAATTAAATTTCATGAACTTAAGCCTAATTAAAAATATTAAAAATTTGGATTAAAAACCATAAATAGTTCAACAAAATAACCACAATACTAATTATTGTTAAAGCTAAGGCACGAGCTCTATGTGTACATTTGTCCTTCAAGTTGTGCTGAAAAAGGTCAACAGAAAAGAGAAAGACAAAGTGAAAAAACAAAAAATGTACTTGGACTTCAAGAAAAATTCTTGACGAAAGTACGAAAAAACAGAAGTAAAGGAAAAAACATGTAAAATCAATTAAAATGGATAATCATTCAGGAAAGCAAATTTCGATCTACCAAATGTTAAAATACAATTTGGTTTAAGGATTGATGTTTGACTAGTGACGTCAGCAGTCGTCGATGGCTGCGAGTGTAAGACGGCAAATCCATCTGAGGAGATCGAGTGGTTGCGATCGAAACATGTCATGGTAACCTGCCGGCCAGGGTTCGAGCCCGAGCCACGTCAAGAATGAAGGACTATCAATAACAATTTTAATTAATTTTCATGTTGTAAAATTCCTTTCTTCACAAAAATAATTTAATAAAAATTAAATTTCATGAACTTAAGCCTAATTAAAAATATTAAAAATTTGGATTAAAAACCATAAATAGTTCAACAAAATAACCACAATACTAATTATTGTTAAAGCTAAGGCACGAGCTCTATGTGTACATTTGTCCTTCAAGTTGTGCTGAAAAAGGTCAACAGAAAAGAGAAAGACAAAGTGAAAAAACAAAAAATGTACTTGGACTTCAAGAAAAATTCTTGACGAAAGTACGAAAAAACAGAAGTAAAGGAAAAAACATGTAAAATCAATTAAAATGGATAATCATTCAGGAAAGCAAATTTCGATCTACCAAATGTTAAAATACAATTTGGTTTAAGGATTGATGTTTGACTAGTGACGTCAGCAGTCGTCGATGGCTGCGAGTGTAAGACGGCAAATCCATCTGAGGAGATCGAGTGGTTGCGATCGAAACATGTCATGGTAACCTGCCGGCCAGGGTTCGAGCCCGAGCCACGTCAAGAATGAAGGACTATCAATAACAATTTTAATTAATTTTCATGTTGTAAAATTCCTTTCTTCACAAAAATAATTTAATAAAAATTAAATTTCATGAACTTAAGCCTAATTAAAAATATTAAAAATTTGGATTAAAAACCATAAATAGTTCAACAAAATAACCACAATACTAATTATTGTTAAAGCTAAGGCACGAGCTCTATGTGTACATTTGTCCTTCAAGTTGTGCTGAAAAAGGTCAACAGAAAAGAGAAAGACAAAGTGAAAAAACAAAAAATGTACTTGGACTTCAAGAAAAATTCTTGACGAAAGTACGAAAAAACAGAAGTAAAGGAAAAAACATGTAAAATCAATTAAAATGGATAATCATTCAGGAAAGCAAATTTCGATCTACCAAATGTTAAAATACAATTTGGTTTAAGGATTGATGTTTGACTAGTGACGTCAGCAGTCGTCGATGGCTGCGAGTGTAAGACGGCAAATCCATCTGAGGAGATCGAGTGGTTGCGATCGAAACATGTCATGGTAACCTGCCGGCCAGGGTTCGAGCCCGAGCCACGTCAAGAATGAAGGACTATCAATAACAATTTTAATTAATTTTCATGTTGTAAAATTCCTTTCTTCACAAAAATAATTTAATAAAAATTAAATTTCATGAACTTAAGCCTAATTAAAAATATTAAAAATTTGGATTAAAAACCATAAATAGTTCAACAAAATAACCACAATACTAATTATTGTTTTTAAATTTTATAATCTTAATGTGGTTGGTTAAATCTCTGAAAGTTCGATTTTTCAAATACACTTTTTGTGACATGCTGACATCGCTTTTTTTTACTCCTACGTGGTCCGAAGTTCCGGGAAAAATATTGCCTTAAGAAATTTCGTTATAAGATAATATCATCGTACCAAATTTTATCATAATCGGCTTAGCCGATCTTTCTGACCAGGGTTTTAAGAACTGCAGTTGAAACTGAAAACTGTCGAAGAAAACGAAAATTTATGTACAACCTTTCACTTTTTAAGTTGGTTTGGCAGCGAATGTTTACATTTAATGAATCAGAAGTAGAAGCTATTTTTTTTTTTTTGGCCAATGATTAACGAAGAAGTGGTAGAAACGGCAGTTGTACTACTTTGACTGCCGTTTTTTCAAACGCTTTTATTGACTTTAAAAGTTGCGCCTTTTTTAAAAACTATGACTTAGTATGGACCGATCTACTTACTCGAGATTAATACTTGGAATGTGTATTTAACCAATTTATCCGGTTTTAAATAGTGAACTTTATAATTTTGTAAAGCTAAATTTTTATTTATTTAGTTATAATGACTCGCTTTCAGTTTAAAAATAAACAATTACATTTTAAACTTAAAATCTACTAAAAACATTTTGTACTTAATAATAATGCAAAACTTTTCTTCTCTATTATACAACATCTATCAACTTACACTTAGACAAATTTTTTAGTATTTCTTAACTATAATAGCATTGCGACTATGGGACTTTAAGCTCATCACAGCTGTAAATAAAGCAAAGAAAAATCCAGCCATACCGCCAGTGCCCACCAGCAGGGTTAGACCACCAATTAGTAGAGGTAATAAAGTCAAAAACTTAAGCTTGTAGGCCAGCAAAAGGGGAAGAAGATATTTTTGAAATTTCTTTTTCAATTTCTTTACCTTGCGACCGGAACTTAGCGTTGCAAAGCTCTTTGATGTTGCTGTCGTTAACGACGACGTTGCATGTGTTTTTGATATGGACGACGCAGACATTGTTTCAGCTTTAGTGGACAAGTTCCATAATTGGCCATTATTTCTTGCTTGTGTAGTGTTACTGGGCGTTAGTTGGTATGCAGCTTTGTCAGCTTCATTTTGTGGTCTACTGCTGTGTTTTTGAAATGATGTTAATGATGATGTTGATGCTGCTGTTGTTGAGTATTTTCTTTTACCTTCATCATTTCGATGTTGAAGACCTTGAACTTCACCTATTAATTCTGAAGACAGGAGCATATTTTTCATATCTAATAAATCCATTTTTCCCAATGCTGCTGCAATAACTTCAGCTACTGGTTTTGCTGTTGGTGTGTCTTTAACCTCCTGATGTGATGAAGAGTTAAGTATTTGTAGGTCATTATTGTCACCGCTCATTTTATCTGTTAAAGTAAAAGACAAGTTTAAATTAAATAAGGAAAGTTAAAGACAATGTTACGAGCAGAGTTAAAAAAATTAACTTTTAGTAGCAATAGCAACAAAAATTTACTAAATAGTCTAGTTAAAAAATGTAAAGAATTTGAAGGAATATTTTACTACCACTTCTGCTACCTTCATTATTTTCTAGCTTTAGTTGTAGTCGTAGCAGAAATATCAACTTTAAAAGTAGCTGAGTTTTGAGATTTCGCTTGCTACTTTTATGTATAGATATAAAAGGAAGCAGTAGTTATATCGGGTGTTTTTTTAGCTATTATATTTTTGGCAACACTGGTTTAAACAGCTGACGCACGTTTCGTGTTTTGTTTCACTGTCAAGCATCTTCAGTTTGGTCTATAATTTAACCATGAATCGTCTTACAAACGAACAACGCTTGCAAATTTTTGAATTTTATTATCAAAATGTGTGCTCTGTTAAGAAAGTTCATTGCGCGCTTCTTGTGTTCAGCGACGAAGCTCATTTTTGGCTCAATGGGTACGTTAATAAGCAGAATTGTCGATTTTGGAGTGAAGATCAGCCAGAAGCATTGCAAGAGCTACCAATGCATCCAGAAAAAGTCACAGTTTGGTGCGGTTTATGGGCTGGTGGCATCATTGGACCGTATTTCTTCAAATATAATGCGAATCGTAACGTAACTGTAAGTGGTGAGCGCTACCGTGAGATGATATCCAACTTTTTTTGCCCAAAATGCAAGAGCTTAACTTACATGACATGTGGTTTCAACAAGACGGTGCCACATGCCACACAGCACGCTTAACAATGGACTTATTGAGAGGCGAGTTCGGTGAACATTTTATTTCACGTTCGGGACAGGTCAAATGGCCGCCTAGATCATGCGATTTAACGCCTTTAGACTATTTTTTGTGGGGCTATGTTAAAGCTCATGTCTATACACACATGCCCGCTTCAATTGACGCATTGGAAGACAGCATTGAAGCATTTATTCATGAGATACCGACCGATATGTTGGAAAGAGTATGCCAAAATTAGACTAAGCGGATGGATCTTTTGAGGCGCAGTCACGGTCAACATTTGCATGAAATAATCTTCAAACACTAAATTATATGGACCGTAGTAAATAAAGATTTCATGCATTTTTCTGAATTTTATGTGTTTTTTTTTTTAAACTTTCCTTAGCTCTTTAAAAATCACCCATTGGTAATAACCCCAAAATAAAAACTAATGGAAAGAGCAGTAAAGATAATAATAAGTATAAAGTGATGTAGCAGTAGTTGTTGCATATATTGTAGAAATAAAGTATGTTAAATTTAAGTAGCGTATGACTAAATTTAAAAAAATTAGTTTGTTGAACCATTTATGGTTTTTAATCCAAATTTTTTTTTCAATATTTTTAATTAGGCTTAAGTTCATGAAATTTAATTTTTCATAAATTATTTTTATGAAGGAAGGAATTTTACAACATGACAATTAATTAAAATTGTTATTGATAATCTTTCATTCTTGACGTGGCTGGGGCTCGAACCCCGGCCGGCAGGTTACCATGACATGTTTCGATCGCAACCACTCGATCTCCTCAGATGGATTTGCCGTCTTACACTCGCAGCCATCGACGACTGCTGACGTCAATAGTCAAACATCAATCCTTAAACCAAATTGTATTCTAACATTTGGTAGATCGGAATTTGCTTTCCTGAATGATTATCCATTTTAATTGATTTTACATGTTTTTTTCCTTACTTCTGTTTTTTCGTACTTTTGTCAAGAATTTTTCTTGAAGTCCAAGTACATTTTTTGTTTTTTCATTTTGTCTTTTTCTTCTCTGTTGACCTTTTTCAGCACAGTTTGAAGGACAAATGTTCACATAGAGCTCGTGCCTTAGCTTTAACAATAATTAGTATTGTGGTTATTTTGTTGAACTATTTATGGTTTTTAATCCAAATTTTTTTTTCAATATTTTTAATTAGGCTTAAGTTCATGAAATTTAATTTTTCATTAAATTATTTTTATGAAAAAAGGAATTTTACAACATGACAATTAATTAAAATTGTTATTGGTAATCTTTCATTCCTGACGTGGCACAATTATATGTGAAAACACACATTTGAATGCCGAATCAAACAACAATCCAATAAATTATTTTATGGCAAAACAGCATTGCTTATGATTTTGGATTTCAGATACTTTATGCCACATCAAAAACTACTTTTGCTACCTGAAGTACTAATTTCTTAGGACTTTAAAACAAAGTTGTTGAAGCAGAGATAAAAAAATAAACTACAAAAAATTAGCAAAAATTTTTAATTTTTCAGCATTCTGCAACAGTAAAAAGCATGGCTAGTTTAAAAGATGCGTCGCCGCGAAGAGATATTGTTTGCAATAATCGATAACTCGTGATCACTCTTAATAAATATAAAAAAGTACAAAAAATAATAATAATAATAATCATAAAAAATTGACTCAATTGTTGTTTTTTAATGAAGTTTTGATTCTTTTTGCTCTAGCGCTTCTAATTTTCGAGAAAATCGAGTTCAAAGTTTGAAATTTGAGTGATCAAGAATTTTCCTTGTTCTAGCTTCAGCGCTGCTAGTTTTCGAGAAAATCGAGTACAAAGTTTTTTATACAAAATCAGCCCAAAAATCCATTTTTGGTTAGAAATTGGATAGATCACAGATTTTCATTGTTTTAGCTTTAGCTCTTCCAGTTTACGATTAAATCTAGTTCAAAGTTTTTCATAAAAAATTTGTTCAACAATTGATTTCTGGTATAAAATATAAGTTGTCACTGATTTTCTTATAGTTTTCGTGCAAATCGAGTTTAAAAGTTTTCATACAAAATCAGTCCAAAAATCGACTGTTTGTTAGAAATATGAGGGATCACAGATTTTCATTGTTTTTGGTCTAGTGCTTCTAAAAACACTATACTGTCCTCAAGGAGAGTACTTTGCACTAGCCCGTGGTCGCACAATGAAATTTATACGTTAACTAGCGGCCTTAGCGCAAAAGCGATTAAAAAGTGTAATCACTGTTTTGATCGATCTTTTTTAATAAATTTTCTTTGATTTTCTTTCTTTCCATTGCCAGAGTTTTCTAATAATTCTATGTGGTCCTCTTACGCCCACTTTAGCAAAGGGTATCGTGATGTACTTAATTTATTGCTCAGAAAGTATGGACGTACGTGGTTGCCCAAGGTTTCAATTTCACTGGGAGAAAAAAGGTTTAATACATACAAACATTTCAAACAAATAAATAATATCATTCGTTTAAAGCCCTGTTACCACAATGCAGGAAATTGTGTAGGCGTTTTATTTTTAATAAATGTTTCCTTTTATTACACTTTATCTGCAAACGTCTTATTTACAGAATTACTTTTTCATAGTGCTTTCAAACATAATTAAAAATTCATTTCGTATGTCCTTCATCATCCTATTCATTAAGGATTTTATCAAGTAAAATTAAATCAGATCTTTGTTTTCCTAATTAAGTATTGCTGAAACAAGTCTAAAGTAGCATTTTAATTAACAGATTGATGGGTAAAATTAAACATAAAGTTTAAAGATTAAAGTTTAATAATTTAAGAACATTTTTTTTAAGAATCTTTGGCATTTTTGTGTTTTAAAAATGATGACGGAAACTAAGGAGGAAATTTGTTTTAGAATAAAATACATTTTATGGTATTAAAATCTGTCTTTTTAATAGAAGGAGAAAATTATAAAGTATTTTGGTAGCAGCTAAAGACAAAACTTTTGTTTTATTTTTCCATTTAAGTGAAGATAAGCAGATTAGCTATAATTAAATATTTAAATAAAATAAACTGGTTTAAGTTTTAAAATCTATTTACAAAATGAAGACATCAAGAGTTTTAAGGTGATTAGAAATAAATGTCGTGTAAAAGCATACGTCCACCACAATTGGTGGGAAGAGTAGGAAGAGGTTTAATGCTGAAGTTTGTAACGCATAAAAGTATTAGTCCTTGAACTTCTTTTTAGTATACCGCTCAAAGTGAAGTAAGAGCATATCCATCCGTCTGGTCAGCTGGCCGGCTACGTGTAAACCTTGTGTACAAAGTGCACTGATAATTATTGCATATCTGTGATAAAAGCTTCCATACAAAGCAACCTCCCGAAAGTTACTTCTATTGTTCAAATACTTACGAGTATATATTTAATGAACGTTAGTATTAAACACGAATTTGGCTTAAATAACTTTAAAATATTCTTTAAAAAGCTTAATTATAAAACTAGCTGACCCGGCAAATGTTGTTTTGCTAATAACTTATTTCTTTCAGTTGTGTCTGCATGTCAAATTTTAAGAAACCGGTTGATTAGTTTAGAACAGCGATCATCACACTATGCCCCCGGGGGCCGAGCACTTTTCGTGAATTTCACACACACACAACACGAAGGTTAACGAAACAATTGTAGAAAGCCATAATTTAAAAAAAAACAAAAACAAAACACATAGTAAATGTCTCAAACGAGTAAATTTATTTTCCTCTCTTTGCACTCACCACTACATACACATTTTTAACTGTCTCTCTTTGTGACAGCACCACTGTTGGCAACATTTTTTTAACTTTTCCCGCAAATCAGACTTCAAAACCGCTAGAACCTGCTTAATATTAAATTTTGCGGGAATTTTTTAAAAATACCGCTAAAACCTAAACATTTTTAAAAGTTTTATATAAATCTAGATATATGCTGCTTTTTCAAAGGTATATGACTTATATGACAAAGTTTGAAAATCGCTAGATTTCCCGCTTACTGCTAAAACGTATTTTTTCTAGATTTAGCGGAAAAATCTATAAATTGGCAACAGTGCCCAGCACTCACTAACTCTTCAGCCACAAGAAACAACACAGTTTGTTAAAAATAAAATTTTAGGTCAACAAACTTTTTATTTGATTCGATGAAAAATTTATCAAAATGGCGCTTTACAAAATAGCACTCAATAAAACATAGTTTTTAATAAAATAATTAAAGATTTTTTCATATTCAATATCAAAATATTTGTATTAAAGTAAAGACACTACTTTTACAACTCTTGTCCATTGCTTAATGGCTTTGATATCGTTGCAAGTAAGACTTGAGTGTTTGTAATTCTCATTCGCTTAACAGTTTTATTTGTATAATATCTTTGGATTAGTCTTTGGAAAAAGGTTTCCTGATGATCAAGCCTAAGCAACCAGAGAAATGCGCAAAGGAACTAGCTTATCCCCCAACAATTAATTTTAGTGTATTTGTCAAAGAATAAAAATTGAGAATTTTGACCATCATAATTAAAGAATAAATTAAGAAAACTTCAATGTACTTGGACTTCAAGAAAAATTCTTGACGAAAGTACGAAAAAACAGAAGTAAGGAAAAAAACATGTAAAATCAATTAAAATCATTCAGGAAAGCAAATTTCGATCTACCAAATGTTAGAATACAATTTGGTTTAAGGATTGATGTTTGACTATTGAAGTCAGCAGTCGTCGATGGCTGCGAGTGTAAGACGGCAAATCCATCTGAGGAGATCGAGTGGTTGCGATCGAAACATGTCATGGTAACCTGCCGGCCGGGGTTCGAGCCCCAGCCACGTCAAGAATGAAAGATTATCAATAACAATTTTAATTAATTTTCATGTTGTAAAATTCCTTTCTTCATAAAAATAATTTAATGAAAAATTAAATTTCATGAACTTAAGCCTAATTAAATATATTAAAAATTTGGATTAAAAACATTTTGTTTGATTTATTCAAAATTTCCAACAATTTATTTTAACAAATCACGTAAACATTTTGCTGCAAAAAATTATTTTGGGCAGAAACTTTTTTTATTGACTCAATAAACTTGGCTGTTAACTAAAAATACAATTACTTGTCCTACAAACTTTTTATCAATACTGCAAAAATCGTTATTTTTTTTTTTTTTTTGATCAAATATGCGATTTTGGTATTCAAATATGAAAATTAGTTTTTTCTGCGCACCGACTTCGATTTCATGCATTTGGATAACTTTTCCTCCTCGATTAAGGGCGTAGTCTATTTAACGCTCCTACCGTTCTATGGGTCACAGCACCCGGTTGCAATGAAGCTCCATATCAAGCAATTACTGCTTTACTTTTTTTAAATTATACTTTCGCATCATTATCACCTATTTTGTACTTTTGTACTTTTTGACCCTTTTTTGGCAATAGCTCTCACATTTTGTTTTTTGTCAACACTGCGGAACAGAAGTGCTAAACAAATGTTTTCGAAATAAGCATTGCTTGATATGGAACAGACTCAAAGTATAAACTTACAGTTCCATGCTTTCTTCTCCTTGATTTTTTATAGTAAAGTACAATTTCCCTAAAAGCAAACATAACTCATATAAATATTTGATATTTTTTACGGTGGTTTCTTTTTAAAATAAAAATTTGACATTTTATTAAAAAAATGCAATTTGGTGTTTTACTCTCTTAAACAGTAGCATGTTTTATTCAAAAAAATTCGCCCTTAATAATGGCAAAAGGTATTGAACTTTTTGCCCCCTTTTGAATCGACAGTGTTGAGAGTGCCCTAACAAGAATGAAAACAAGAGGTAAAAATTGCTAAATTAGCGAAATTCCCAAATATTTGGTAACAGCGGTATGATAGCAAAGTCTAATATTTATTAAAAATCGTAAAAGCTTTAAAAAATCTGACACTTACAGGAAAAAATCGCTTTAATCGAGAAAATGGTTACAATTCGCGAACGATTACAAAATTTAAAACAAACACTTAAATTTATTTGACATCGCTAAATCGGAAAATTACATAAAAAGTATTAAAAAATTAGCTATAATGATAAAGAATAAACTTTTTGTCAGGTGTTAAAAACAGGACAGAGCATTCCATAAAGAAATTAAGTTTTTTGAGCTCTTTCTACCTGAAATATTATTTTTTTGTTTGCTTATAAAACAACTTGGTCTTATTGTGTTCATTTAAATGGGAAAAACTGCTTATAAAAAACTTGACCCTTTTTTTTTTATTGAAATACCCTTTTTTGACCCCTTTTTCTGGAAAATCCCTTTTTTGTGACCCTTTTCGAAAATTTCCAACGGTAACCCTGGTTGTGCGATACATTGGACAGTCGACAACGAACGGATGTGATCTGCTAGAAAAGCGAGTACAACGGGCATACATCCGCGTCTCCGGGATGAGTTCGCCCATCTCAGCTGAACACTTACCGTGGTTATATCGATAGAACAATGACGTACAACCCGCATTACGATGATGCTCTAAAGGGTCAATAGAGCAGGATACCCTACTGACATTGATGAGCTTCGACGCACTCCTTTGCACTTGATCCAGAAGCCTCTAGATAGACCTTGAAACCCTTGCCCAGATATGGGAGTTGTTTTATATTTTCGGTCAGATAAATAAGGAATGAATAGCGAGGAGATCAGAGGGAGTGAAGTAGTTCTTGCTCCTTTTTAAGAAATGCTTCTTTAAACACTTGAAAAACATGTTGGTTCCAACAAACATCATTGAATTTTCATGCCCAGAACATCAAGAGTGTCTGATTCCACAATAATTATACGTCCCATAGATACAGATGACACTGACTCCACAGCACATCTGTGGGTCAGCATACAACATTGGGTCTTACGAGCATTAAAATCGACCCTGTTCGCAAGATCCCACTGGGAAATTGTCGTAAGGTCATGATTGAGTGTGTCGTTCTTATTCTGTCTCATAGTTTTAATAAATTTTGGTTTTAAATAAACTAAAATTTATAATTTTATTACATTTGAATAGTAGACAGAATACAATTGAAAGTGAATTAGGCCCATATCTTTCCTCCTAAGGTGCTGGATTTCAATTCCAAACTGCTTAGGTGAACAAAGAAAATCCTTTCTTTGTGTTACGTCAGTCGAAATTGCTTGTGCTTGGAGCAGACGAACAAGACGAACTAAGAATTTTTTAAGGAACCAAAATTTATGTGCGCATTTTCAGAGAAGAGTTTTGTCTCGTTTAATAAGTCGATCTTGCCAACTAGTGAAAATCATATAAAGAGGAGACTGGGGCACCCGGAATTACAACGCGCTTGGCGATCGACGGCTAGAAGCTGATCACGCACTGCACTTTGTAAGGGAACATTTTGAAGTCTTTCACCAATGCTTTCTGTAAAGACCCCCGATTGATACCCAATTGCGTGTTACGTCGTCTGGTCTATACGCTGAGGTCCTCTGCGACATCTTCAGCCACAGCCATGATATTCGTCCCAGAACGACTGCCCTGAGGCCGCCCAGACCTGAGAGAATTTTGTGCTGTCCCGTACTCTTCTGGGAGAGCAGCTAAATGACGTAGTGTTTGCCCACTTGGTGTCGGACAACAGTGAAATCTACGTCTAAATTTACCCTGGGCCAACACCACCGTCGAATTATTACGCAAAAAAATCGATAAAATTATTTCGCTTTTTTGAGGAGAACAGTGCTGCAGTTTTTATTGACATGTATTTACTTACTTCACAAATATCAAAGCAGAACTCACATTTACCGCCATTTGCGAAAATTCTTTCATCTTCCGATAGGCTTATGACTGTTGCGCCACCTTGTATTTTAAGAGCACAATTAGCTCCATGTTAAGTAACAGACAAGCTTAATTGCTAGCGAGCGTAACGTGACAAAAAGAAGTCTACTTTTTTACTCTGTGGAAATTCCCACATCCATTCTTTATGGATTCTGAAGTTGCATACGGAATGACAAACGTTAAAACACCGCTCGTTATGGAGGGTATACAAATACTTAAGACACTTATGTTTATTTAAACTAATGTTTCTAACAACTGATTTGAATTCTCAGAATTAATTTAAAATAGTATTCAGAGTTAAATAAATCTTAACATTTCACTTACCCTCATTTGAATATTTGTTATTGTTATCATCTCCCTCATCATCGTCATTGCTGTCATCGTCCTCATAATCATCATCATTAATAATGTTAAGATTATCGCTCAAGATTATGTCCTTAAGAGTATCATAAAATATTTGAGCATTAGTTAAAGTTTTCGCTAAAAACAATTCCACATTAGAATTTCTTTCGGCAACTTCATTTCTCTCTGCTGCGTTAGATTTTGTAACTGCTTCGGTAGGGCTCTCTTTAGTGGAGTTGGCAGTTGTGAAAGATTTATTGCCGTTGTATTGTACAGTTGTATAATGTGGATGTTTGTGTAACTGCTGTCTTTTGGTATTTGTGATTTCATTGTCGATCGATTTTCTATTATTTACAAAAGAATGTAATTTTTTTGTTACAATTGTGTCAGTGGAATTCTTTACATTCACCATGCTATTTTCACTATCCGTTTTCATTGTATTTGTTTTCACATAGGAATTTGAGCTGTTCGTAGTGTCAATTTTAGGCGTAAGACTAACAACGTGTTGCGCCTCGACTTGAGGCTGTTGCAAATAATGCCAAGCTGTTGTCGAAGGAGATGCTTTTTTGTGTTCTGTTACATCCGTTAAATATTGTGAATTCAATTGTGATGATATTAAATTCTTTTTATTCCTGGCATAATGATAATCCTGTACATGATTTGTTTTATCTTTTGGCATTTGAAGTTGAGGATACATTGTTTTAAAGTTATTTAAGGAATAAAGAAGCTGCTGTTGCTGATACTGATGATGAGGGATGAATTGGTTTTTGCCTTCTGCTCTGCTCGTATTATTGATTTTATTACTTTTATTATTTGTTGGAGACATATGAGTTCTTAACTTAATGTTTTTAATGGCAGCTGATGAAAAGGCAGAAGATGAAATTGTTGCCGTTGATGTTCCTACAGGTCGTTTACTATAATTACCGTAGCGATTGTGTTGAGGATAATGTTTAAAAGCATAGTTTTGATGTGTTTGTTTCTTAATAAAGCCGCCATGTTTTTGTTTATTCTTTTCTAAGTTCTGCCACGATGCTGTAGGCATTGCCATCTTTGTATGTTTTTGTATAATCGGCTGCCATGTATCCTCATCTAGTGTTACTGAATTCCTAATCATAGTTTTAGTGCTCTGTGGAACGCGTGTGGCATTTGGCTTAATATCTGCTTCAACACTTAATTTCATTGCAGGATTTATTGTGATAATAAATAAGTATAAAACAATTAATTTATCTAACATTTCAATTAAGTTTTCATGTATAAAATATATTAAAAAAAAAATTGATTAAATTTTGCTAAATTTGAAATAATTTTTCTGTATCACTTTTTATTTTCCAAAATTTTTTCACTTTTTTCTTTAATCCAATTCGAGGTGATCATCATCTGTTTATGGTTTACACGCAAATACTTATTTTCACTCTTAGGTCAAGTATTTTATAAAATTTTAACTTAGTTTTCATTATTATTTTCAATTTTTCTTAACGAAACCTTTTTTCTATCTTTTGTGTTAAACTTTAATTTTCTAATTTTTGTCGTTGTAATTTCAAAGTATTATTACCTTTGTTGTAGTTCAGTGATTTTTATGGTTATTTACCTGTAAATAAACAAAACAAAATAGAAAAACTAGTTAAACTGATACAAAAAATGATACAAGTTCCAGAGTTAAATAAATAAAACTTCGCAACGAATTAAGAATAACCTACAACCAATTGGTAACGAATAATTTATATAGCTCAGCAAAAGGTAGTGAAATATATCTAAGATTAACGTGACTACCTGCAACTAGGTTATATTCCACAGTGCTTCTAATACAGAATGGACAAATTTCTTCTTGTGGGGACCCCCTACACAACGGTAACTTATTAAGTCTCTTACCACTAGTCCATGACCAATAAAGTCTAGAGCGCTTGTCATCAGCCAAATAGCATTTTAGTGAACCGCAATCCTTTGTAGGTATAGGGAGCACCTAGATCCGCAGAGGTAGCCACGTTAAGAACAAATCACACATTCGTCGGGAACATGGCAGTATAACTAATAAGGCCTTTCACAGAAATCAATTCCGATCGAAAGTGATTTAATTTTTATTAGAAGCAAAATGCGAAATCACTTCCAATTTTGATCGGAATTGATTTCTGTGACTGGTCTGAATATTTGAAAATAGGATTTATATTAAAAACTAGCTCGCCCTTTCTATTTTTTTCATTTGGAAAGCCTTTAAGGAATAATTTCACACAAAATTTCGTACAAAACAATCAATTTTCGATTTTTAAATTTTTTCGACTTTTGCGGAGAGATTTTCCAATTTTTCGCATTTCACATTTTCCGCAATTTTCCATGATTTACACTAAGAACTTTCGATTGTCTGATTTGGAAAGCCATTAAGGAATAATTTCACACAAAATTTCAAACAAAAATTCGATGTTCGATTTTTCTCATTTTCCAACTTTTCCGGAGGGATTTTCCAAATTTTCTTCCGTAAAAACCTTCTGATCGAAAATACAAACAACTGACAAAATTTTGCAGAAATCGGCCCAGCCGTTCACCTTTCATGAATTACACCATTTATATATACAATATATATCATTTCCTAATTTACAAGTTAGAACTAAGTTTATATAAGCACATCCATTTAAACCACTCCTTTGTTAGGTTCTCCCTTTCTTTCGTGGACCTACACTCCCTGCCACATGAATAGGACAACCTTAAAAAATTTTACAAACTTAATTTTTATTTATTTTTAAAGGTGATTTAGATGTAATGGAATACCACAAAATTGGTTCAGTATATAAACTTTCTTTTTTATAAAAAACTAGCTGGCCGCCCCGGCTTCGCTCGCTAGCTGATTACTAATGACCGATGGAGCCGTTTTCTGATTTTAGATAAATCGAAAAAAGTGGGCGGGCCATATTTTCTTTCCGTAGAAACCTATGTTGGACCATGGCGATCATTTTTAAGAAAAAATCGTCCAAATCGGTCAAGCCGTTCTCAAGTTATGCGATCAGCAACACACAACATTTCATTTTTATTATTAACATTTTGTAAACCAGATAAAAAAAATGCCTTCAGACTTTGCATCACATGGTTATCGTACAACGTGGTAACGCTAGGGACCTATTTGGTCTATGCGGGGTTTTTATGACCGGCCACTCTAACCTAACCCTGCATCACATGAATTGGACCCTTCTATAACAAAACAGTTTCTGTATAGTTTGCAATAAAAATTTTTAATTTTATTTACATTTGATGAATATTTGTACATTTTAAACCCTTTTCAATAATGCGTAGAGCCCCCAATTTGACAGATTGTTTCGTTTATTCGATTGGGAATAGAATCACGAAATGACTTTATGTAATCGATCGATATGGTCGACCCAGCCATTTTTATGCCTTCAATAAGTTCCTTTTTGGTAGTATACTGCTTTCCAGAACCATACACTGTACGAGCTAGTCATCTCCTAACATTTTCAAAGATGTTAACGTCTAGTGAGTAAGGGGGCCAATCGAGCACATTAACGTTTTGATTGCGTAGCCAAGACTTAACCACCCGGGCGGAGCTAATTGTTGCATTGTCATGCTGTCATGCCCACTGTAAGCCTCCAAACATATCCTGAAAGTGAGGAAACGTTAGTTGTAGCACTCCAATATAGCAATTACCGTTAATGGTGCTGAAAAAAATTCAGCTCGCAGGTACCATAATAGGATATGGCTCCCCACACCATAACCCCTACCACTCTGCTATGCAAACGATACAATTGATGCTCCTCTATTCGGAGATGGTGAAAGCAATAATTAAAGTCATCAAGTAAAAGAAAGAAATTTCCCCTTTTTGAAAATTTTTTTTCATTGAAGTATCAAAAATTTCAATATGGTAGTGGGAGCCCATAATTAAATGCATGCGTAATGTCAATGAATGGAGAAAAATGTTTTGTAAAAAAGTACAAAAAATAGGTTCGATTTTCAATTCTTAAACGTTAGATTTTCAAAAAAGTACCAAATTCATATTTTAATTTTTTAAACGAGCTAAGAATGTATAGTTTTTACGTCTATGTTATTGGATGGAGTAACCAAAAAGTTCCAATACACAGGTTTTACCAGTTCACTTCCCAAAAAAGGTCGTTATAAAAAAAAGTACCAGACCCCTGTCCGCTTAAATGTTTAATGCACAACAATATGTATTAAATTTTTTTTCTATCGATTTTTGTTTTTTTTTTGTCCACCGTTTGTTCTTTTTTTATAACAAAAAGTTAGCCAAAAATGTAATAAAAAAAAAAAAAAAAATTAAAAGTAAAAGTCTAAAAATCATCTCCAATTTTAGGTTAATATTTGTGAATCAAAAATCATAAGAGAATTTCCAAATACGTGAAACTACATATATGCCACATCCTATTCTTCCCACCCCTCTTACCAATAAACTCAGGCTTTCTGAACGAAAACTTTCAAAGTGGGAACCTAGACCAAGCTAATCAATCCACCGAAAGCCATAAAAGTTATTGGTGCTAAGTCTGGCTTTTCTAAAATAAAATCACGAGAGATTATTAATTCTTTTAACAAATCTATTAAATAGATCGAAGAAAACAAAGCGTGTTCAAAAGAGGTTTTAGTTCTTTAAGAGCTTTTTAGTTCGTTTTGTGAACTTTTGGAACAATAAAATAAAAAATTAAAAATTAGAAATTTTCTTTAGAAAACAAAATTTGTAAACATACATAAATATACAAATACGTATACCAACTTGTGTCTAAATATGTATGTTTGTACGTTTTTTTGATGCATTTACATACATACATTTGTATTTTAAGAGAACAAACAGTTTGAATTATGGCATTTAATTCGCTATTTTAATTGATGAAACTTTACTCGGATATTGCAACAAAATCGGATTTTGCAACTGCCCTTGGATCCAACCAGTTGCACAATCCGAGGGCTTACTGTTTTATAAATTATACCAAGGGAAATCTTAAGATTTTCCAGTACAGTATGTAATAATAAATATAATTCAACAAGATAAAACACAGCAATAATTCTATATGTGGCGTATATTTTAACACCATAATGTAGGGTACTAAATTATAGTATAGACAAAATATTTTAGTGACCATTTCTTTAATGAAAACATTACAATAAACAAACTTTTACCACACTTAAATTCTTCTTGTAATGAACAATCATTATCTAAATCTGTGAAAAACATACACTCAAAGAAAAAAGAAGTCAATAATCCAGCAAAAGCACATGGGGCATGTGACGACTACTGAAAAACAAATACCAATTAAGCTCTTTTAAATGGGTTCAATTATGTATCATACATAAATTGATATCAAGGTTTCGTTTGAGCCGGCTTTAATTTAAATGCTACTTACAGCATACTTTCTTCATTACTAAAGGCATGTTCATTAAACATTTAATTTATTTTAGAGAGCTTTTATAGATTGACCAAAGATAATTAATTAAAAAACTTTAACGTTATTAGACAATAATAAACTCTTCAATGCTTTTTGATTAAGAAATTATTGATCAAAATAGTGGTTGCGTCTGGGACGTTTTTAAGTGCTTAATGATTAGTCAAATAATGATTATTTTTGGTGTATCAAAATTTTACTTTAAAACTACAATTCACTAAAGAAGAAAACTGCAAAAAGAGATTTAGAAGTCCGCGACAGATTTTGACTTTCTACAAAAAAAAAAAAAAAAAAAAAAAAAACATTACAAAACGGCAACACTGAATACAAGTTATAACCAGTGTTCGAAAATAAACAGAACATTATTTAGCATTCGGCTCACAACCACAGGACCGACATCTATTTGTTTTAGTATTTGTGTAGACGAACACAATACCGTTCTTAACTATTTTCAAGATAGAGCCGAACATTATATAGTGTTCTGTTCTTCATAAAAAAACAGAACAATTGTAGTGATACTGTAGACAAAAATTATATTTTAATGTTCTATAATGATTCTTTTTTTACATTGATACAGAAATGAACAAACAAAAAATTTAAGCAACGACCGCAGCACGAAAAGCTTCCCTGCGGGAAATTTGTGTCAATTAGTCCAACAGACTGGTCCTGGTAGTTGTGAAAATTGATTATGTACAAATAGAAAGAACTCATGACGAGTGAAAGAAGAACCAATCGTATAACTGATTTATGAAGAAAAAAAGGTGAAAAAGTAGTGTGACACATTTTTTGGAACTTTCTAAAATTTGGCTCTTAAATTTTATTCTAAGACTTGTTTTATTGAAATAATACTACATTGTAGTAATTGTCACTAAACACGTCCATTGAGAATAGATGTGTGACTGGTCAAATGGTGTCAATTGACCCCCTTTAATGACAATCCCATGTAAAAGTGATAGGTCTCATTCATAGAAAGTGTTAAAACTAGAACCGGTCTCTACCACCAAAGGCCTATCACGGGACTTCTTTGGCGTCAGTTCGCTTCCCTCTAGGGTGGTATGTGTATTGTTTATATGTTTTGTTTGTATTAAATTATTTTTCTAGCTTATTGTTTTTTTTTTTTTGTATGTGTAGAGCTTAGATTTTTTTCCAACCAAAAGTGCGCTTAGCACAACAGAAACGAACGAACATTAATAAGCTGAACCGAACACAATGAAGTTTGAGGTTAAAAAAAGAACGGAATTATGTTCTTAACTTTTTGTTGAGTTTGTTTGTGTTCGACAGATGACCAACAGGGAAACGTTATTTTTTTAACACTATTAGCGTTTGTGTTTTCCCCAAATCTACCGTACCGAACACTAAGGAGCGATATTTAGTGTTTATTTTCGAACACTGGTTAAACCACAACATGTTTGTGTGAAAGCTAAATCTTTTCAATATATCAGCATACGTGAGACCAAAAGAGAAAAACATACACGAAGTAGTAGTTTTGCCTGTTTCTTATCTCAATCGATACTAAGATCAAAACAGCTTTTGATTATTTCTAGCAAATGTTCTCTCAGTGTAATTCTTCGTTTTACTTTATCAAGTCGTTTAGATGATCATTCATCCATTAACATACAAAACAGTCTACAATGAGTTACAAATACAGTGTTTTTCTTAACTCCCCTTCATTTTAGCACGCTTTTAAACTTCCATACAATTTACCACCAACTAATTTGTACGTTTACGTGGAAAATATAAAACCTTTTTTTAAAGTTCTTTCTTTTCCTTTATATTTTTTTTTTGCAATTCTCTCTATTTTTATATTTTATAATTTCCTATAAAAGAATTGTTTTCTTTACAATAATATTATTGCTTTACATGTTTTCAAACAAATAATTTATACGCTACTTGTCTCCTGCTTTTTGTTTAGTGATAATTTTCTGTATTTCAAGTCATTTACTCATGCGTTTCAAAGAAACAAAACTATCATCTTCCATTTAAGCAATAAATAAATGCAAACTGTTAATTGAGAGATGATCTAGTTTTAATGTCAAGTAAAAAATATTTTGTTTAAATAAAGTTTAAAGACTTAATTAAAAAGGTGGTTTCGTTTTTTTAATTATGTCATCTTAAATAAATATAAAATTATCTAATTAATATTAATTTTTTGGCGTAAACAATTGCGTTTCAATTGTTTCAAACTAAAATACAATATACATTTTGGCAAAAAAGGAAACATTTTTCTACACAGAAAAAACTATCTTCAGAAAATTTTTAACAACACAGTTTGTTTAAAATAAAATTTTATGTTTACAAAATTTTTGTTTGATTCAATTAAAAAAATGTATCGGTTACATACGCTTTGCAAAATATCACTTAAGGCCGTTACACATCCCACGAAGTCTTACGTATTTTATTAAAATGCAACCCTGTCATGATAAGTTGTTATTGTTTTTTTGAAAATTTATAAACAATAATTAGATCAGGGAAGCATTTTCATAAAATACGAAAGACTTTGTGGGATAGTGTGTAACGGCCTTTCATAAAACATATTAAATAATGAAATAATTAAATATTTCTTCATATTCAATAAAATAAATATTTGAATCAAAGTAAATACAGTATTTTTACAATCCTTGTCAATTTTTAATAGCTCATAATTCTCATTCGTTTTACAGTTTTATTTATATAATATATTTAGTTTTGCTAGAGTCTTTGCAAAAAGGTTTCCTGATGATCTGGCCTAAGCATCCAGCGAAGTGCACATAGGAAGTACCTTACACTCCCTTAATATAATTTAGTGTATTTATCATAAAAATAATGATTCTATAAAGATTTTGTTGGATTTATTCAACATTTAAAACAAATTATGTAAACATTTAGTTGAACTTCTTTTTTTTTGATTCAATAAACTTTGTTGTTGTCTAAAATTTAATAACTATACCTATACTAATAAAGTTTTTTATCAATACCGCAAAAATTGTCATCGCCGAAAATTTAAATTTTTTTTAATCAAATATGCGGTTTTCGTATTCATATATGAAAATAATTTTTTTCTGTGTATAGTGCAGGTGTGCGTTTAAAGGATATTTCACCGTTTGGTGTTAAATCCTCTAGGGACACCAGGTGCAGTCAATATCGTGAAATCGGTAGATGGGGGATTATCAAGGTAGTCATAAAGTCATATATCCATATAAATAATAACAAGAAAAAATATGAGTGGTGAGAGCCCCCTAATAATTTAGATTTCTACGGAGTAGTTATGACAAAACACAGCATAAAAAGTCTTTTTTTTTTACCTTTTTTTGTATGAAAGACAACAATAATTTTTTCAAAATATTGTAATATTTTAGGATACTATGACAATACGACTTGATAGCACACCATTAGCCACAGATTCTATCTGGTACCACGGATATTTCGGTTGCAGCTGACAATTGGTTAAGGATCCGTTGAGGATCATGTAGTGGTTTTGACCCAAAGTCGCTGGAAGTAAACTTAAAGAGCTTATTTTCAGCACTTGCGGGAATTTTTGGCCTGCGGACGGATTTACTTAGCTGCTCTTGTTATTAAATAGACGATGGTGGCTGCTCCTAATGCAGCTCTACCAACTTAACAAGCGGCGAATGCGTAAGGCTACCTGTTTGTGCAACGCTGTTTATTCTGTGTTCAATCAAAAATAAAATTATCAAAAAAACAAAAATTTAATTTATTTCCTTCCTTTACTAAAAAATTTAATGAAAATTAAATTTGATGAACTTTAGTCTAATTAAAATACCAAAACTTCAATTTAAAACCAACAGTTCAATGAAAAATCACAATAGTTATTTGTAAATATCAGCTGATTTGTTGGAACGCTGCTTTTCGCATTCAACGCCTCTAGGCATCATAAGCTTTTGTGCATATATAAAATGCTAAGTATCAGATGATTCTTTAAGAGCTATAGGAAAGTTAAAAAAACACATCAAATTCAGAAAAATGCATGAAATCTTTATTTGAATCGATAGTACGGTCCATATAATTTAATGTTTGAAGATTGTTTCATGCAAATGTTGACCGTGACTGCGCCTCAAATGGTCAATCCGCTTAGTCCAATTTTGGCATACTCTTTCCAACATTTCGGCCGGTATCTCATGAATAAATTCTTCAATGCTGTCTTCCAATGCGTCAATTGAAGCGGGCATGTGTGTATAGACATGAGCTTTAACATAGCCCCACAAAAATCAGTCTAAAGGCGTTAAATCGCACGATCTAGGCGGCCAATTGACCGGTCCCGAACGTGAAATAAAATTTTCAGCGAACTCGCCTCGCAATAAGTCTATTGTTACGCGTGATGTGTGGCATGTGGCACCGTCTTGTTGAAACCACATGTCATGCCAGTCAAGCTCTTGCATTTTGGGCAAAAAAAAGTTGGATATCATCTCACGGTAGCGCTCACCATTCACAGTTACGTTACGATCAGTGTTGCCACTTTGTGGGTAATTACCCGAATTTGGTATAGTTTTTATTGTCGTGGGTAGAACGTGGGTTATTTTTCTTAGGTGTAATTCAGGTGTTATTTGAAATTCTTACTTCAGATACCCAAATAAAATCAAGATTCGATTTCAGTGATAACATTTATTTCTTTTTTAATATTGTTGATAAAAAATGCGCAGTCTTCTGAACCATAGTATCGGTTTCTTTTAAGGAAAAGACATCATTCAAAAGTTTGGTAATAAATGTCGCAAGATGGACTCTTAGATTTTAAATATGATGACTATCATAGTGATTTAGAGCCTGAAGTTTATTGAAAAAGGTTTCTCGAAACTACAAACTAGCGAATATTCCAACATATAATTAATTTTATGTGTGTCTGGAAACTTTCAAATGCTTTTGTTTGAAGAATATTTGACGCCCTTAACAGTTGTAAAACTGAATAACGAAAGGGACAGTTGTATAAAACCCTGCTGGCATTTTGTTTATTAAATATGGTATAAAGGGTATTATTTAAGACCATGAAACTTAAAATGGTAGAAAACACAAAACAGATGAATTTTAATCGCAGATTAATACACGGCATTACCATTTGAAACCGATTTAAAACAATAGGCACCGCGCCTGCCCTTGACGAAACGCATTGCAGAAGTGTCACGAATAAAACGAACAATGTTGACCTCCAAGACGTCAATAGTTGCTGGTTTATCAACATAAACCAGTGACTTCACAGGCTCGCGGAAAAGTTAATTTGGATAATTTGGGGGCGTTGTGCAGGCATGAATCTATCTATCTATGATGATGTGTCTGAGCAAAAAGTGAGCGCAGTAAGACTTTTGAAAGCTAACTTTTCGTAAGCTCTTTCGGGCTTAAAAAAGACCGTTATAAAGGAATCACTGAGCATTTTGAACCTTCCTTAGATACATGCTAACAAATGTGGAAGTTAAACTCATTATTTTAGGAGTTATTTTTATGTTTTATTAATTGTTTTTAATTCTTTAATGTTGTTTATTTTAATGTTAATTTATTTTAAATTACAATAAGAATGTTAACAGTTTGACTTATATTGATCTTCTTTCAATAAGTTTGTTGTGTTTTTGTTTCTGTGTAAATGTCTTTAATTAAATAAAACTTCAATTTTATATCAGGTATAATTTCATTTAAATCGGGTTTTTTTGCTTCATCTCAAGTGTAATTTTGAATTTTGCTGGTGGTAACACTGGTTACGATTCGCATCATCTTTGAAGAAGTACGGTCCAATGATGCCACCAGCCCATAAACCGCACCAAACTGTGACTTTCTCTGGATGCATTGGTAGCTCTTGCAATGCTTTTGGCTGATCTCCACTCCAAAACCGACAATTCTGCTTATAAACGTATTGAGCCCGATTAAACTGACCATAAAATGGAAGAAGCGCGCGATGAACTTTCTTAACAGAGCACGCATTTTGATAATAAAATTCAATAATTTTTAATGGTTGTTCCTATTACTTTAATTCGCCTAGATTTCTACCATAACAAGTATTTCGTATTAGGTTGGGTTAGGTTGCTTGTGCTGCCATAAACAGACAGCTCACTTGGGGTTTTCGGTGGTGCCTTTGTGATACCCAGCGCCGTAGGCCATCCTTTATAGCAGTTACACAGATGGCGTCGCTGCAGAGTTGAACCAATTTGTCTTCCTATTAAAGAGAAGAAGCGACCGTGGTTTTTTTTTAGATAAATCCTCCAAGCAGACAAACACCGTTTTTTTCCCTAATGCCGGGGATTCCAGGACATTGACGTAGAAAGTAAAATACAGTTTCCTCTTCCTCCTCATTATGGCAACTTTTACAGAAGTCATTGAATTCCGGACCTATTCCCTTAGCTTGATTCCCTCCCTACAGGCGACTACCCAGTGACAACTGAGACCACTGTCCTAATTTGATCCCTGTTGAACCTAAGAAGAGAGCCAGTTCTCCGTTCATCATAGCCAAGCCATAGTGTCCTGGATATTCGTATTTAATGTATATTTATTTTATGGTGGGTCTTATAAATTAATTTGTATAAAGTTTTAAAATTGTTTGCATTTGTTTCTTTAATTGACTTCTTGTTTATTTAAATCGAACAAATGTAATTAATTTTATATTGTGTTTGTATTTAAAATGTTTCAACTTTCATTTGATTTTCTTCTACGATTGATTGATTGATTGATGATGGATTTTAATAGAGCTTAAAGTTAAATCACTTTATTTGTAACCGACAAACCTTAAATAATAATTAACATTTTCATATTCGTTTGTTCGCTTGTTTGTTTTTGTATCATTTAAATTTTCTACTTTTGCTGTAATTAATCTTCAATTATTTATGTCACTTTGTTGTAGTTAAACATAAAAATCACGTGCCTACATTTTTTGTAACCGTTTTTTATAAACTCATTTTCGGTTAACATTTTTTTTTCTTTTCTATAAAACAAAATTCATCTATTATTTAGTTTACTTTCGAAATTAAACGAGCATAAAAATTGCTTTCTTCTTTTTCTATTTTATCTTGTAACTTTGACAGACGGATGGATAACTTGGTTTTAGAAAAATATTTGATAACAAATTTAATTACAATTGCATTGACATATACATATCTACGTATTTTTATTTACAAAAAAAAAAAAAAAAATAAATTAAATAACAATGTTTTATATTTTTAATTTCATATGGTACGTTTAAATTGATGACTTTTTAATTTTGAGTTGAGATGAAAACTGATATGATCAGTTTTGGCTGCTTTAGTATTTTAACTTGGAAACTTTTTTTTTTCTTTTTATGTTAACTTTTAAAATAAGCATCTTCAGTAGAAATTTTTATCTAATTAATATCTGTGGTGTGCTAAATATTTTTGGTTTGTTTTTATGTTGCCAGGAAACGCTTCAAAATTTTGAAGTCCCTAATATTCAATATTTAAGTTCCTAATATTTAGTTATTTTATAAACTAAAAACGTCGATTGCGTTCTATACGCCAATACGTTTCGTTGAGTGTGGACTCGGGCTACAGCTCCAGAATACCTGCAAGGATCCAAACACCTTGGTGATATTCCCCGAGAGAATGCCGATTGCTTTGCTGGGTTTATAGAGTGTATAGGGTGGCTTCGGGACTTAGCGCTAAAATATCAACCAAGTATCCAAACAACTTGGTGATATTATAAAAGCTAGAAAGCACTTTTAACCATATATAAGTTACAACAATAAAAAATTAACAAAAATACATAAAACGCGAAGAAAATTTTAAAATATAATACATGATGACAGTGGCGCCTCAAGTTGTCAACTCCCTGCACATACAATCCACACCAGAGATGGGAAATCCGCTGCCTTCTGTTCGGACGTGAACATACACTAAGGCCGGGCTTTTGAGGTGTAGATTAAGTTTAAACTTAGTTTTACGTAGTCTGAAACTCGAATTTTTCCGCGAAATTAGATTTTTTTTTATTTCATTTAAGACCAACATTTTAAGCAAACCTGAGAAGTTCCGTCAACATTTTGTATACAAACTTGGTAATGGCGACAGAAATCTGTTTTCAGATTAACTGAACCAAGTTTAACCAAAATCTCAAAACCCCAGCCTTTAGGTGTTAATTTAATGACAAACACAAATTTTTCGCTTGCAAATAAACGAAACATTATTCGTAAAAACATTAATTTTTCGATCAATTCTATTAAGCTATTTTTTTCCTTGCTTCTCCTCCTTCTTCGCTCTGCAAAATTTTCACCGAAAGAATTCAGTTGAGCACTAGAAAGCAGAAATAATTTGACAAATGTTTAATATGAACCAACATGATTTTTACGTTTGTGCAAATAAGCAAACGTAAAATTTTGTCTTGTTTACCAAGCCCTTTGTGTAGTTTTTTTTTTAGCACAACACATTAATTGTAAACTTTGAATTAACTTTATCAACTTCTTATTTTCAAAATGTATACAATTTAGTTATTGGCGATTTTTTAAATGTTTTCAGCGCTTTTAGCATGCCGCATTAAAACTGTTTGTTTTCTCATGCACAACGAAAAAGGGCACTGAGTGGAAAAAGGGCACTGAGTGGAAATATGTAAACGTTGATCACAATATTTATCCGTTTTAGTGGAAGAAAAACAGTTTAAAAAATAAATCCAAATAAATTTTTTTAAGCAAACGAATTGATAAGGGAATGGGAACAAACACCAAAATTCTCACGTGACAGTTTAAAGTGATAGGGACCGGTTCTAGTTCTAACACTGAATATGAAAAGGACTTGTCACTTTAATATGGCGATGTCCTTGGAGGTGGTTATTTGGAACCTGTTTGACACTTTGTAACAGTTCATTGAAATAACTTAAATAGACTTCATTCAATTTCGATTTAAATATTGTCTCTCGTATATTTTGTGCCGGGTGAACCATGTGAATATGATAGTTCCCCATCATATAAAGTAAGAGAATCAGAGAGAATCAGCCAATACCCGCACAAATTCCAGTCACATCTACTTACTTCTTAATTAACTTCCTCTGGCGTAACTACACCTAAAAGACATTATCACCCGTTAAGTGATATCACTTGTTTTTAGATATCACAATTCCTTCCCTTTTAATATAATATTGTGTTCACAAGTCACGCGATAACTGCTCTCAGAGCAATTGACACCAATTTCCCGCAGAGTTAGATTAAATATAAATTAAAAGTTCAAAATCTTCGCCTAAAATGGCAAAGGAATCGATGGTTTAAAATCGTTTTACAGAATTCTCTTATCGAACCAAAATCTCTGGCTCGAAGGACCACGTAACAAGTTTGTGTAGCTAAGACATTGTGATAAATATATTTAGTATGGACAGTATAATTACTCGCAAACCATTAATTGTATTAGTATTAATGTTAAAGATAATTTTTGGTGCTCCGGTTTACTTCAAAAAACTTCATTTAATTTTTGGGTCCATAACTTAAGTTTTTTTTCTACTAAGCCGAACGTGTTGGATTTTTATACTTAAATACTATACTGCTTAGGAGAACTATAAACAGTTTGTCAAAAACATTATTTTTTTCTATTGAGACGTTCGAAAGTGAGCGTGATTTTAACTCACAGACAGTCGGACAATTCTTATTCTACTTAGACTTACTCAAGAACCCTGAATATTCATATTTACTTTATGTGGTCGTTGATGAAAAGTTTCGCACGGAATGACAAAGTTATAATAGCCTTAACACTACTCGTTGAGGAGAGTACACAAATAATGATAACAAAGAATTGTTTATCTAAAAGTATAGTTTTAGACGAATATGTTTTTCACATGTTTTTTTATATAAAGTTCCAGGAAATTTTTAAACATATTTAATATAAAAAAAATAAAGTTATAATATAAACACTGTGCAACATATCCCTTATTCGTCTTTCTGAAATTCTATCCCCAAATAAATGTTAATACCTTTAATTTTGAATCAAATCCCCTTATCTGGCGGTACTAGTTGGGGTTTTCAAAAGGCAGACAAACCCAGCAAAAACTTACATTGCAAAGTAATGAGTTAAAAACCTAATATAACGACTCTTCACTACTTATACATTGGCATTTTAACTCATTATTTTAACACGGTGATGTCATTGGAGGCAAGTACTTACCACCCTCGCTTACAAATAGGGAGTTAAATAAGTCATTACCACATTCGCTTACAAATAGGGACTTAAATAAGTTATTACTCCGATGTCACCAAAATTACAACTAACATGTCATGACTTTAAAAAAATTTTTTTTTTATTATTTTTTTTTAATTATTTTTTTCTATTTTTTCTTATTTTATTTTACTTGGTTTTATTTTTTTTCTGTCTCTGGCGGGATTCGATCGCGCAACCTCGGTGCTGATAGACTAGCTCACTACCAGCTAGTCTACCGGGGCAGTGTAGTTTTTGTATAAAAAAAACGATGTTTTTTCCTCAATTAAGAGCGTAAATATGAGATTAAATTATTGGAGGCAACTACTTACCACCCTCGCTTACAAATAGGGAGTTAAATAAGTCATTACCACATTCGCTTACAAATAAGGAGTTAAATAAGTCATTACCACATTCGCTTACAAATAGGGACTTAAATAACTTATAACTTTTCATATTCAAATTTATTACAAATTGTTTTTTATTTATAATAAAAAAAAAAAAACAAATTGTAAGAACAAATATTTTAAATCAATTTGTATTAGATTTGAAAAAACTTCAACCGTAGATGCATTTTATTACGAATGAATTATAAATTTCGTTAATCAACTCATACACAAGTACTTAGGTATCAGATTATATGTCAGCCATTACCAAACTTCTTCTATGTAATGCAGATGGTATGAAGTAGTCATTGAAAAGTAAGTTGTTCAGTAATGGCAAGTCATTACCAAGTTTTTGCTGGGAATATATATTGCAAAATGAAATAAGTTAATCCTCTTAGACTTACTAATATCTAGAGTTGTCAATTATTCGCCTTTCAGCTTTGTTCGAATAATTCAAATAATTGTTTTTGTTCGTTCGATCTAACGATTAAATCTGAAAAATTATTCGATTAATCGATGAGAATAAGGAATAAAAAAAATTACATATTTTAAATATGATACATTCGTCCGTTAATTTACAACTATGGAAAATCTTCCATTTTCTTCTTTATTATTTCTCAAATCCACTATGACTTCTTTTTTTGATGCGTACAACTTTTCATCTAAGCTACATATCGTTGTATTACTTAAAGGAATCGTAAAATCGTTAATTCTTAAATAATCCAACTTTGGATTTTCGAAAGGCGTTTGCAGACCTTCCATCTTCAGTCAAACTTCTGCGTACAAATTCTTCTATAAAACAACCGCTGTCTCTCTGTATGTATTTTTCAATTGGAAGAAGTTCAGCATATTTTGACGTCGTTGGATTATCTTCTACACAGAAAAAATTATTTTTCCAATTCAAACAAAAAATTTGTAGAATCAAACAATTTTTTGTCTAAAATCGGTCCTACAAACAAATTCACATATTCAAACAATTTATTTGCATTTTGTTTATTGAAAAAAACGCCGATTTTTTCAAACAAATAATTTTACAGAATCAAACAAAAAGTTTACTGAAATTCATATAAATTTCAAACAAATATTTTTGCTGAATCAAACAAAAAAGTTTTGGCACAAGCAATGACGCGCACACACGCAAGCACTGTTGGCAGAGCGGCCCGGCTGGCTTTGAGACACATTTTTTTGTTGGAATAATTTTTGAACGAAGTCATATTTATACTCACAGTGTTTTTCTTTATCACTCACTGTTGCTTTATCCTTTCCTTTGCTAATGAAGAAGAAATGTAACCAAAAACGGCGGCAGACCGACTCGATATGTTTTCCGCCATCATTCTATTTTTGTATTTGATGTATTTAAACAAACTGTTTGAAAAATTGAATACGGGATTTTGTTTTTTTTTTTACCAACTTTGAAACCAACCAAAAATTTATTTTGTTTCTTATAATGTGTTTTTTCTGTTGTTTAAAAAAAATTAAACGTTTTTTTTACCTGCTATTGTTTTTGTTGTTTTTTTTTTTTACTACAAACCTCGTCACGCTATTTTATCATTTTTCTTATTGCTGTACTTTTTTAAAGCGTCCAAAAATAGAATGCATGTGTTTTTTGTTGTAGTTCTTATATTTATCATAAAGAAGTGTTGCTTACAATCAATAAAAAAATGCAAAAAGACGACAACATTAAAGAGCGTTAAATATTTCATACAAAATAATGAAAACTTCAAACCAATAGCGCGCTTATTAAATTTTTGAATAGTTGTCCACATTTTTGTTGGTTAAATAAAAATCAAACAAAAATATTGATTGAATCAGTAAAAAAATTTGTAGAAATCAAAAAAATTTTCAAACAAGCTTTTGTTTGAAAATAATTCGGCAATAATTTTTTCTGTGTACTACATAGTTTTCTATTCTAATATTGTGACACTTATGCTATGTTCACACTTTAAACGCGTTTAAGCAACTCGAGCGTGATTAAGCTCTAATCACATCAAAATCGAGATGATTAACCATATATTGAAGTTATTTGTTTATCACTTCAAATTGACATGATTACAACTTAATCACTTCATTAACCACATCGAATCCTCTGAACATACCTCAAACTGAGTATAATATAGAATCGGTCACCATGTAAGTACCCCTCGCGTGTACAACCGACCATGATTTCTTCTTAATGTTTTTATTTGACTTCAAATAATTCGTAAGTTTTCACAATTCCATAATTAATATGTTTAAAATGATGTTCTGATCACTTTAATAAAGTATTTTTATCCATTTTTAATAATTTAAAGAAATTTAAATTTGTTTGTTGCATTTTTTTTCTTTAACATCTGTCATCTCATATGTAATGCAGTGTTGCCACTTTGTGGGTAATTACCCGAATTTGGTATAATTTTTTCTGTCGTGGGTAGAGCGTGGGTAATTTCTGTTAGGTATTATTCAGGTGTTATTTGAAATTCTTACTTAAGATACCCAAATAAAATCAAGATTCGATTTCAGTGATGACATTTATTTCTTTTTAAAAATTGTTGATACAAAATACTCAGTCTTCTGAACCAAAGTCTAGGTTTCTTTTAAGGAAAAGACTTCAATCCTTAAGTATAACTGTTTTTAAAAGCTTGGTAATAAATGTCGCAAGGTAAACTCTTTTTAGATTTGGATAAATCAAATGATTTAGAACCTGAAGTTTATTCCAAAAAGTTATTAAAACTACAAACTAGCCTGGGGGTAGAAATGTTTCCAATACTCCAACATATAATTAATTATTAATAATTAATAATTAAAACTCACTGTTTATTGTTGGTGTTTTGTTTAAGCTTTGATATTGTTACAAGTAAGATTTTGAGTGTTTAAAATTCTTATTCGCTTTAGGGTTTTATTTGTATAATATTTTTAACTTTTCTAAAATCTTTGGAAAAGGTTTCCTGATGATCTGGCCTAAGCAACCGGTGAAATGCGCATAGAAGCTAGCTTTCCCTCAACAATAAATTTCAGTGTATTTATCAAATATAAAAAATTGGAAATTTAGCACGTCATACAAAAATCTTGATAATAATTTGGTTTGTGTCTGGAGACTTTTAAATGCTTAAGCTTGGAAAATATTTAACGCCCCTAAAAGTTGTAAAACTGAATTGCGAAAGGGACAGTTGTATAAAACCCTGCAGGAATTTTGTTTACTACATACGGTATAAAGGGTATCTTGTAAGACCATGAAACTTAATATGGTAGAAAACACAAAACAAATGAATTTTAATCGCAGATTAATACACGGCACTACCATTTGAACGCATTGCAGACGACCAATCCTTTCGAGCATTGCTGGCTGCATATCACGAATAAAATGAACAATGTTGACCCTCCAAAACGTCAATTGTTTGTGCCCATTTAGGCAGGGAAACATTTGGAAGGGAAACATTTTATTTGGTAGCAAATTACGGGTGGGGAAGAGAGAATGGTTTTTGTGTTCGGAACTCGGCGACACGCTTTGTTCTCATTTTCTTTGTTGACATTTACTTTGCTTTTTGAGAAAACAAACAACAATATTAACAGAATGCTTCCGGCAACATGCTCGTATGTGTGACCGCGAATGAAAAAACAAAAGAGAAATCTAGATGTTTTCCTTCCAAATGTTCGCTCGTCTAAACTCAGACTTGCTTGAAGTCTAATTGACAGTTTATTTTCTCTAAATCAACACATTGCCTTTAATTGTGAAAAAATAAGTTGCGTCATTTAAATCATGAAGTCGCCTATACGTTGCGAAAATCGATGGCTGATTTTTATAATAAATTTGGATTATTCGTTGGCGTTCAAGCATGATGATGTGCCTGAGCAAAAACTGAGAGCAGTATGACAGTTAATTTGACAGCTAACCTTTCGTTAGCTATTTCAGTCTTAAAAAATACCCATTATAAATGAATGGCAATGAACATTTTAAACCTTCCCTAGATATATGCAACCAAATTTGGAATTTTAACTCATTATATTAGGAGTTTTATTGTATGTTGGTTATTAATTGTTTTTAAGTCTTTAATGTTAATTTATTTTAAATTACAAAAGGATTGTTAAATGTTTAACTAATATTGATCTTCTTTCAATGAGTTTGTTGTGTTTTTGATTCTTTGTAAATGTCTTTTATTAAATAAAACTTCAATTTTATATCAGGTGTAATTTTATTTAAATCGGTTAATTTTGCTTGATCTCAAGTGTAATTTTGAATTTTTCTGGTGGTAACACTGATGTAATGTGAACGGCTCTGATTAACTTAACCCGTATGCGCTCATCGCCCCATTTTTAAAACGGCCAGTTATTGCCCAGCTGTGTGGTTAAAGAGTAACTAATTATTTTTGTTGAGTGTACTTTTACCGTTACTTGTGTTTTATCAACATAAGAAAATAAGAGCATTAAAATTGCAATGAAATTAGTATGTGATTTGACAAAATAAAGAGTACAAGTCTGATAAACAGAATGACGCGCAATAACAAGTAAGATTATTATTATATTTTTTTTAGTAAGATCATGTAAAGTAGTTTGTTTTATTGATTGGTGTGTATTTAGCCAGTTTTGCGATAAAAATCATTTGTGTATGGTAAAATATTGATTTTTGGTGGTTCTTTCTATACCGCCCCATTATTGGAGCGCTGAGCACGAACTTGCACACCGACTTTTATATATATTTCACATGTGCTCTAATTGGTTAGCATTGAATATTTTTACAAAATTCTTATTTTGTTGTTGTAGGTTATCTTTGGCTGAAATTTTAGATATTTTAGAGACTGATGATGACATACTTGAGGGTACTATCTATACATGTCCACCCAGTAATCATATGTTGAGTGATGGTGATAGTGACGAAGAAGATGCTCTTGTGAGAGATTTAAACCATTTGACGGGAAATCAACTCCGTGCTGAAGTAGAGCTTGAATGCTTGCGAAAATCAGAACATGGATTGCATTCGGAAATAATAGATCAAGACGATTCAGATGAAGATAACTTACCTCTGTCTCAAATTGCATCCAGTTCTAAAGCGAAAAAGCCAAAACCAAAAAAGAAAGTCATAGAAAAACGTAAATGGAAAGAAATTGATTTACCAGAACACCAGAAAAAGGAATAGATTCGCCCTGACTTTTTGAGTACTAACAGGTCTCCTGTTGAATGGTTTGAATTATTTTACAGCGAAGATACAATAGATTTATATGTAGAAAATTCAAAAAAGTACGCGGTTTTTGAAGGAACAACACAATTTCATGTAACAGGAGAAGAAATTCGCCTTGTGTTTGCAATATTTTTTCTTAGTGGATATAACGTTCAAGCTAGGAATCGTATGTACTGGGATACTGGAGCCGATACATATAACCCTGGCGCAGCTAATGCAATATCTCGTTCACGATTTGAACAGATTCTTAGATTTTTGCACGTTTCTGATAATGCGGCTTTAGATATGCATTGGTCAGTGTCATAAAAATACTACGAAAAAATGTCGAAAATGTGATATTGGCTGCCACACTAACTGCTTTGAAACTTTTCACTCCTAAATCATAAATACTTAACACAGTGAACGTTTGTACCTTTTTTGTATGTCTGTATAATAAATAAATAAATGTTTTTTTCTATAAATAGACTCCGAAATAGTAATTTTATTAAAAATATCATATAGTATAGTCAACTACAAACATTTTTGGAAGAGATTATTCGGGTGACCAGCGGTGCTCAGCGCCCCAAAATTGGGGCGTTAGATATCTCTTAAATGGTAGACTTCTTAAAATTTTTTTTTTTAAACCTCTATTTTATGTCGCCTAGACTAATATAAAACAAAAAAAGTACAGGTTTTAGCAAAAAAAAAAAAAAGTTGAGCACATACGGAAATTTCATGGAAATTGTTTAACGTTTGATTTTAAAAGAAAACAGCTGTTACAATTGTTTATCAAAGATTTGTTTAATACGAACATAAGATGGATTTTTGAAATACAATGAATACTTAACACGGTTTTTGCCTACTTAACAAATTCTAAGCTTTGATTTCTTATTAGTATTTTATTAATTTATTTTTTAATAAAAAAAAAATTGTTCGATTAATCGACATAATTTAATCGATTTATTTGTTATTCGAAAATCGCCATTTTAAAATTATTCGAACAAGAGTTTGTTTTTGTTTGATCGATTAATCGAATTATTCTTAATCGGTTGACAACTCTACTAATATCTCTATCTTACATCTTTAGAATCCCAAAAATCATGAGATAAAATCGAAGGTAAGACTTTATAACCTTCAAGCTTAACCCGGTGCATTTCGCTACTCCCATCTCACATCAAGCCCAAATATTTGATATTCAAATTTTCAGTTCTTCCAGAAACTTTTCGATAGTCTATCCTATTTGGATTTTGATATTATGTACCAGGCATAACCAAATTATGTTATGGGGTAAAGATTTATATCAGAGTTCTTTATGCCGATATTATATATGATATTTGTTTGCCTTACAGTCATTTAAGTGAGGGAGTTAATGGGACCTATGGCTAATTCGGGGCCTATTAGCATTGAACTTTCCATGACATAATAGCTATTGTAAAAGTTGTCGTCGCATCATGACGAAATATATATCAATATCAACTTTAATAGGGAAGTTATGACGTTTAAAACAGGGTCACATATTGATAGATTGGAAAAAAATTTGGTAAAAGTTAGTCTAAATAACAACGCAATTAGCACAAAGACTCTATTCCAAAAACAAGTTTGTATAGCACCGATTTTAACCATTTTCAGTAGCCTTGGTACCAACTATCATTAAATTATCTTAAAAATGCTACCTGTACTTTGAGCACAGGGTTAACATGGACAGCCGGATGGACGGACGGATGGATATCGTGAGATCAATGCAGGATCACATTCTTTATACTTAGAGGTTGGCCTAGGACCAAATTTAGAGGTGTTACAAGCATCAGCCCAAAAGCATAATGCCCCTTCCGATACTACCACAACCGATGCTCGGCAATTTTCTTCAATTAAACCAATTAAAAATTTAATCAAGTAAATTAAACTTTACTTATATCAACAAAATAATTGCAGAACGTGTTGTTAATATCAAAAAATATTTAATTGATACTATTTATTTGTTTACTGCAAATTTAATTAATTTTATTTTTAATTCACGAATTTTTAGCTGAAATTAATTTTTATTTTTTCTGTGTGGTTGATGACGTAGTGCAGTTTTTACAATCTTTAACTTTTTAGAATTTTGTTTGGACTACCATAAAATTACTCTGCCTTAAATGGCATTTGTACAACCTAGTATTGTTTATTCGTTGTCCGTGAAATTATTTATAAAATTTTCTCTTGGTACGTTAATTCCATGTTTGGGAAAAATAACAAATGGGAAGTTTACAAAGCGTTAACAGGTCCTTTCCCAACAGGTATTTGGTACGATAATAATAAAGGGTTCTTCGTGAATGGGCTTTATATGGGTAAATTATAGACCGATATTCAAGAAATTTAGTGGTATTATTTCTTGCCATATAGAACGAATTTGTGCAAAATCTCATTACAGTCTGTGCCTTTGGGTACCATTTATCAGAGTCCGAAAATAAACATTATATTTCATTCCTAAGTGTTCTGTTCGGTAGAATGGGAAAAAACAAACACTAATAGTATTTGTAAAGTAAATACAAAAAAAAAAAAGAATGTTCTTATCCAACTCAACATAATTAGATGAGACCAGTTGATTGCGTTCCGTTTTTTTTTCAATCAGAAATACATATACAAAAAAAAAACCAAAAACCCAGCAAAAAAATTTTACAAAAACAAATGTTTTGCACAAAAGCTATTCATGCTGTTAAAAAGTAACTTTAGAACATTAAAATACAATGGATGTATACAAAACCACTATATTTTTTCTGTTTTTAATGAAGAACAGAACACTAAATAACGTTTGTTACTTTCTTGAAAATAGTTAAGAACGGTGTTAGGGTTAGGGTTTGTGTTCGTGTACGTGTACACAAACACTAAAAATACATATATATCATTTCTAATTGTGTGACGGCTCCGCTAAACAATGTACTGTATTAGTTTTTTAGCAAAATTATCAATTTTGTGGTTCCACATTTGGATTGCTGGACTTTAATCCCAAACATCTTAGGATAACTAGAAATAATTTCACACCATAGTATTTGTTGTTTTTGAGTTTTTCGAAAGTGATCGTGATTTCAATGGACCGGCATGGCTAAATTGACTTAGAATTACCCAAGGACCCAGAATATACATATGTACTGAGATGAATATTATAAAAGAAATGACAGACTTTATATACCCTCATTCACAACTGTTGGGTTGGTTTAATTATCAGACATATCAATGTCCTTTCGGAACAGAAACCAGCGACAGCAGACACAGTGGTTTAAAATCTCACAAACATAGAATTTGTTTGCCTTAATCCCAGAAACAAGTCTATCGGCATAAAGATTTTTAAAGAACATGTTTCAGAGGAGATGAGTTGGAAGATTAGTGTATATACATAAAGGGGTTTCTTCAATCCTTACGGATCTAGAAATTGTAAAAATTAACAGAAAAAATTAAATTTTATAAAAAATTCTTTTTTATATTCATAATAAAAATACATCGCATTAACACTTCAAAATGTGTTCGAGCCTATGGGCACCACAACATGGCTGTTCTTGACGAAGCGAATTCTTGACTTCCAATTTTTGGCCGTATTTCACAAATAACATAAACCATATCCGGGACGTCAAATGTTGCCGTTTTTTGGTATAAATCGTACAGAAAATTACCGAAAGGTGTTAAATCTCACGATCTTGGATGCCAATTGACGGGTAAACTTCTCGAAATTAACTTGTCGCCAAATTTTAATTTTAATAAGTCGATGGTTGCACTGATAGAAAAGGCGTCATAACGCTGATGTATTTTAACATCAGTACTATGACAAGTGTCTTCGTTTTTGACGCCATGACACTTTTCATCATAGTGATGACAACCTTAACATCACTTGGCCAAAGTGTCATCAGGGTAAAAATGAAATTATGTCATCAATGGGCTGACACATCGGCATCACAGAAATGCCGAACATGTCCTCAGTGCGATGACGCAGTAACATCGGAGAAAGCACACATTATCATTAATTTCATGACAGTTTGTCATTAAGTCAAAGTCATTGGAATTGACTTAAGTCAAAGTGAGGGAATATTATTATTTACTTACCCGTTACATATGTTTGTTTCACGTTTGTTGAATTACGACCTTTGTTTACAGCAGAACTCTCAATAATAAGACACCAGCACCATGCCCCATATGGTTTTCGTAATCATTCTACTTTAAAAACTTGATGTATTAAACTAAATAATTTATAAAAATAGAATATTGCTATTCGTGCTTAATTCCCAGTTTTTATTATTGATAAAAACACTTGAAATTTATTGTTGATGGGATAAGCTATTCCTATGCGCATTTCACTGGTTGCTTAGGCCAGATCATCAGGAAACTTCATCCATAAAGATTTTAGAAAAACTAAAGATATTAAGCCAAATAAAACTTTAAACGTATAAGACTTATAGCAACAGTTCTACTTGTAATAATATCAAAGTTTAAACAAAACACATCAACAATAAACAGTGGGTTTATCTCATCTTACATTCCCCACGACAATTAGTTGAAATTCTCTCAACATTAATTGTAGTTGTAAGTAGGTTAAGAAAAACAAAATGAAAAAAACAACAAATTTACAAAAGATGTTGTCAATTAAGTGCTTTTTAGGCCGTGCACTGCCTGTTTATTATCAAAAAGTAATTTCAATTTTTGGGAATACAAAATTTTAATTTCAAAAGATTTTGTTATTCGTGCTTAATTCCCAGTTTTTATTACTGATAAAAACACTTGAAATTTATTGTTGATGGGATAAGCTATTCCTATGCGCATTTCGCTGGTTGCTTAGGCCAGATCATCAGGAAACTTCATCCATAAAGATTTTAGAAAAACTAAAGATATTAAACCAAATAAAACTGTTAAACGTATAAGACTTATAGCAACAGTTCTACTTGTAATAATATCAAAGTTTAAACACAACACATCAACAATAAAGAGTGGGTTTATCTCATCTTACATTCCCCACTACAATTAGTCGAAATTCTCTCAACATTTATTTATTTATAGGTTAAGAAAAACAAAATAAAAACAACAACAACTTACAAAAGATGTTGTCAATTAATAATTGAAAATAATGTTTATAATAAACAAAATGTGACATCGAATTGATGTCACTATAGTCATAAAATAGATGCCACGTAAAAAATGACAAAATTGTACGAATACGCTAGTCATTGGATTGATGTTACTTTTTGCATCATTGATGAGATTTGTAGTAACATTGATGTCACAATTCTGATGTTAGGGCATCGTCAATATGAAGATGCATTTTTCTATCAGTGTGAGTTCGAATTTCGGCACATAGTGCCTTCATTTTAAAACCACATCTCGTCCTGATCAATATTACCCATATTTTTAACCCTTCGATGTTCTACAACCTTACTACCACTTAGTGCACCTCATGGTCTGGGCAGACCACGATTGAAAATCCCAGCCAAATAAGTAAACTAAACAAAATTTTGTACTTAATTTGTGTTATTTTAAAATAAATCAGTATTTTTTAATATAATTGGAAAATATATAAATTATTCTGTTAAGCAATCATGGCAAATATACGGCACATAACTTTGTTGCAGTTACCGCACCAAAAACGAGTTTTTTACTGAGCTTTGATTTTGGTTTTACAAATAACGCACAACGCACTGTAATGCATTGAACTGACGGGTACGGTACGGCTTGTACATAATCGGATTATTAGTATTTTGGTCCTGAATGTTTTTTAAAGGTACCTGTGGTCCAACCCGACCATTAGGTGCACTTAGCAAACTTTTTCTTGTGTCATCCAAATGACTCCAAATTTGTTTTATTAGATTCAGAACAACTTGTAGAATTCATAGCCTTCGTTTGTTAAAAGTTTTGCTACAATAAAATATATTGCATATGAAATCAAATATGGTCTGTCCAGACCATGTGGGACATCTAAGGGTTAAACAACAAATCCTATATCATGGTGCGAACACGATATACTTTGACCGAACTTTTATTTAATTTTTGAAGAAATAAGATCCGATGATGACACCACCGTGTAAACCGCAGCAAGCATTGCATTTTTCTGGGTGTAATGAAGCCCAAAAAGCCTGTTGTGGATTGATCTCACTGAATATGCGGCAATTTTGTTAACTAACAACACTGTTAAGCCAAAAACATTATTTTCATAGAACATTTGGTAGCTTTATTCAAGAGTGAATCTATTTGTGTTGATTTACGAGGGTACACTTCTTTCATAAGTTTTATTGGATTAAAACAAAAACACCCTTTTCACGTGCATAAATATGCTTTTGGTTAAAACTATATGAAATTCGAACAAGTTACTGTAACAGTAAAGCTAAATAATAAATTTAAATCGCTAGTCTTATTTTCAAGTATTCAAATTTGTTCTGCAAAATTATAATTTTCATTCCATTTTACTGATTGTGCTTATTGCACCAAATTTAAAACTATCCATTTGCATGACTATAACGTGTGCCATTCGTGTGCGCCGTCACTCATGTGATGTTGCTGTGGTTTCAATTAAAGCATTGGAGTGCGGAAAACGCACTTATACTAATCGTACTCGTAACATACAAGCTGCCAGTGGAAATATGTAAGTGTAACAAAGCCATGGCACAGACAAAAGACGTGTGCACAAGTTCATGAAGTTTTGCTAATGTTTCATCATGAACTTACTCTTGTGAATAGCAGTAGCCTCATATGTGCAGTTCATAGAATATGGTCTAGTATTTCATTCTAAATGCACTTGCAAAGTCATAATCAATTACTAATACAGTTATATGTATTGTGCACGAACCTGAATGCACAAGATCTTCTTTGCAAGTAATAAATTTTCAATTTGTCTTTTCTGTGTCAGTCAAATGCAGTTGTACTCACAAGCACATTTTTTTATAAAAGATTCGTTAGAAAAACGTAGAGCAAAACATGTGTCGTCGTCTTTATTTCTTTGGATATGATGAGTAGTGAAATTTTTTTTAAAAATCATTAAAAACAGTAAAATTTGGATTTTATTAAAAATTTAACAGATTTAAATATAAATTTGATAAGTTTTTATATATACAGGGGTGTGCTGGAAATCGAAAACGTAAAACTCAAGAATTTAGAATTTTTTTTTAATACTTTTTTAATACTTTTTTAATCTAATTTTTTATAATTTTTGTTATACAATTCTCTTTAACAGAAAAATATTTTTATAATATTTGCCATAGAATTCTTTTATTACAGAAATCTTATCAAAAAACTACTTTTAAATTACTTGCCTTTTTCCTTTTTCGATTTCCTGCACACCCTTGATAGTTAAAATTTTGGCATGTTTTTTTTCAAAATAAATTATTCCCCTAAACCATCAATCGCTGTTCTTCTGTATTTAAAAACAATTAACTCCCAATATGACATGTATCACATAATGGGGTAAATGGGTAACTGTAATACAGACACTGTCGCACTCAATTGTTTGTATTTAATCGGGTACAATCAGTCAGTCGGTCTTTCTTTATTTTAAATGTTTTTTGAAAAGCTCTTTTCTAAAGTTGACATTTATTACATTTTTCATCAGCGCAAAAGTTGTGATGACACATTTTATTTCATAGCAGTAACTAAGGCAGTTATTATGTGGGTTGGTTTAGATACATTAATAAAGCATACTTTAAAGCTGTTAAAGAAAAAAAGTGAAAAAATGGAAATTTTACATTTGCGGGCAGTGTTACAAATTTTATGTGTAGCACGTCTTAGGGATTTAAAAAAAAGTACAACTTTCACCAATTAGACAAACCTATTTCAAATTTGGCATTAAAAAAACAGTTTGCTCTTAGAAAGTGTTTAATTTATTTTAATAACAAAACTTCGATTAATTTTTACATTTTTAATTTAACTGGGAAAAATTAAATCTAAATTGAAAAAAGTATCTTAAGATTTATTTACGGGTATTAAAGAATTATTGAATACGGACTACAGTTTTAAATTATTTGACTTTGGGTTTTGCTTCTGTAGGGAATTACTTGATTTAAAAAATTTTAATATTGCTCGATTAATAATGTTAACCTAATGGGATTTCCTTTCTAAGAAAAATATGTAACAATTTATACATGTAACACTTTCGAATGTTACTCTAATGGCTTGGAAAAAATTAAAACGATAGTAAAATACATAGAATTTTTGACATTGACAAAAAAAAAAAAAAAAAAACAACCTTGGTTGTACGAACAAAGTTGTAGGGGAGACTAGGGTAAAAAAGTATGCACCAATTTAAAAATGGTATCGCTGGTTGTTGTCCTTGGGTATTGAATAATAAAATATTATTACAACATTTGATGAATACTAAAGGCCGCTTTAGCCGACCGTAAATGTAATTAAATGCAATGTAAAGTACCGTAACGTACTGTCCCAATTCACACGTTGCAAGTCTTATTGATCAGCTTGCTACTTTATAACGAGAGTGAAGAGAGGAAAATAAACGTTTCTCTCTCACTCTCTCTCGCCTATAAGGTAGCAAGCTGATCAATAAGACTTGCAACGTGTGAATTGGCACTTATAGAACATGTAAGAACGTGTCAGCTGTTTTTCACAACCAAAAACAAAAAAGCATTAGTATACATAAAACAACACACACAGTGATGAGAATTAAAAATGTTGAAATAGTGACCGCTTTGCAGAAAAAGTACCAAGTGATTTAAATAGTATTAAAACTGTATTTCTTGCATGTATAAATAAATAAATAATTAAATATTTGATATTTATATTACAGATTTACAAAAAACAAATATGTATTATATCATATTCGTACACATGTTCTTACATTAATTGCAAAATGTGCATACACCTAAACAAGGTTTTGATACCATTACAACCCAGACTTTGTTTGTTTGTGGATATGTATACATTTGTTAATTTTTTACATCTAAGCATATATTTGTATAAATGAAAACTAGATGACCCGTGCGAATATTTCGCACCGTTAGTTGTCATTTTTGTAACATAAAATGAAAAAATTAATATAAATTTTAGTAACTTCAATACATTTTAAAATATAATTTTTATCAATGAAAATAGAAATTTTTCAATTTCTAATTATTTTTCGTCATTAGTGTTAGAAATAAGCTTTAAAATGAGATATCATTCATTAGATTTGATGCGGTGGTATGGGAGATATTTGCAACCGACAAAAAAAAAGTGCTTTAGAAATAATATATATGATATGTATGGATTGTTACTTATTTTGTCAAAAGTCCACAGATATTATAACTGAAAAAGTACCAAACAAAAAGAGTGATTTTACCCGCATTTCAGTCAGTTAAGCATTTGCATTGCTTTCCATATAACAGTAACGATCAGCTGTTAACATAACATTTACATTTCTACATTTACGGTCGGCTAATGGGACCTTAAGTATTTTTTTTTTTTGGAAAAAACAAATTTTTCAAAATGTCGAAATTTTTGTTTTTTAAAAATTCATCAAAAATTGGAAAATGCAGCTGGGCTTCTAATTTTTTGCTGACATATAAAAAACGAAGCTATTAACAAAAAAGCCATTTATGATTAAAATTTGCTAGCAACCTTTGATTTTATTCACAAAAGTCGGGCATCCTAGGCGCTGCAGCAGCCAAATTGAAGAATTTCAACCAAACATATATGGCTGTTTAATAAAATTCCTTAATTTGGCTGCTGCAGCGCCTAGGATGCCCCTAGATGGGTAAAATGTATGACCAACCCCACTTTATTTTTTATATCAATCATTTATTTCTAATATACCTAAGCGCTATCTCCATTTCTTAAGGGGGCTCACGTACAAAATGTTCAATGCAGACTAGAGATATATTGAAGAAAAAGTCCCATTAATGCCCAGGAGTTGCCCCTAGTGGGATAAAACATATGACCGACCTCAATTAGTTTTTTGTCCTTAACATTTTCTCGAGACATACTTGCCCCTTATCACCACTTTTTAGGGGGGCTCCCATACAAATATTGCGTTTTATGAAATTCTTAAATTAATTCAAATTGTTCGACTTTTGTCAATAAAATCAAAAGTTGCTAACAGATTTTAATCATAAATGGCGCGTTTTGTTACTAGCTTCGTTTTTTATATGTATGTCTGCAAAAATTAGTAGCCTAGCTGCATTTTCCATTTTTTTTTATGAATTTTTAATAAACAAAAATTTCGACATTTTGATAAAAGTTATTGTTTTTTCCCAAAAAAAATTATCAGCCTGTTCATGGATTTCGAACGTCATCGTTCGCATAGAAAATTACATTTAAAACAAAAACAAAATTCGAACATTCTTCGAAGTTTGTTTTTGTTTTTAATGTTATTTTCTATGCGAACGATGACGTTCGATATCGTTAAACAGGCAGTATATTTCTAAAACGACTGCTCATATTAAAAAAAAGTTTTGCTAAGTTTTAAAGGAAATTTTATTGCGGAATTTCAGTTTTTTTTTTTTGCTTTTTTTTTTTAAACTAAACCGTTTTTGAGTTACGTAAATATATGTTGTGCAACCTGCACCATTTTCAAACTAACGGTATATCTCGAAAACAAGAGCTAACCTAAAAAAACAATGGGCACCATTGGATTCAGCGTACCCGAATTATGCTAAAACACCATGTGGCCGGCTTGTCTAAAAAAAAGTGTCAATTTCGAGCACAGTCTAATTAGATTACATTCTTTACGAACGTTTAAATTTATATGGCATATTTACAAACAGTTTTTTACTTATATAATATTTAATTACTTTTTTTAAACTATGCACTGCTTAAAACACTTTACTCTTCAAACAAAACACGACTGAAAACTTTATCTAATAATACAAAATTTAGGCACCCGTCAAATAACGGGTCATCATTCTCAAAACAGGCTAACCGTCTTTTAAATGGGATACCACTAAAAAATCATAGAAAAATTTAAACAAATCCATTTATGTAAAATTACACTGTGGTAGAAATTGACACTTTTTTAGACAAGCTGAGAACTGGTAGTTTTTACCTTATTCGGGTACGCTGAACCCAGTGGTGCTAACCGATTTTTTAGGTTAGCTCTGGTTTTCGAGATATGCCGTTATTTCGAAAATGGAGAAGGTTGCACTTTCTTTTAATATGCGCAGTCGTCTTAGAAACATAATTTTTTTTTGGAAAAAAAAATTTATTTTTTTTATCAAAGTTTCGAAATTTTTGTTTTTTTAAAAATTCATAAAAAATTGGAATATACAATCGGAAAAATCGTGCAAAAATTGGAGCAAACCGGGTCTGTAGGAGATGTGAAAACACCAGTGCAAGCTCGTAGACCTCGTATTGCATAAAGTATTTCTGCTGTTCGCGATAGTGTGGCTGAAGAGCCGTCCACCTCAACTCGTCGTCGAGCCCAACAATTGCACCTATCACATAAAGACTTGCATTAGCACGCTAACAAGGTGCAATTGACACAAGAACTAAAGCCTCTTGACCATTCCAAATGGTCAGATTGGTGGCAAGAAATGGCAACAGTGGATGATCAATTTTCATAGAAAATCATCTTCAGTGATGAGGCTCATAATAACCTCAGTTAATTCGTCAATAAGCAGAATTGCCGAGATAATGTCATTTGACACCGTTGGACTTCTTTCTTTGCGGTTATTTGAAAGAAAAGGTGTACTTCGATAAGCCAGCAACAATTCAAGAGCTAAAAGATGATACAATTCGGTACATTAACGGCATAAAACCTCAATTATGCCTCAGCGTCATCGAAAATTTGGACCGTCGGAGGTGTGCCGCCGAGGTCGCGGCGGCCATTTGGCCGATATTTTGTTCCATACATAATTCAAGCATTCCAAAATTATCATAACCCAGTAAAAACTTCTCCTACAAAATAATGTGTTGAGTAATCAGAAAAACATAAGAGCACTACTTACAATTCTACTGAAAGAACCAATGAATTTTACAAGCGATGTCCCAAAATGAACGCATTAAAAAGTAACTCATTATTTTTTTTACCTGCATACATCCAGAAAAACGTAGTTATAGAAGTTGTTATAGATGAAAGCTACAAAATAATGAGTTAAAGAAGCTATTCATTTTGAAAAAGAAGGCGAAGTTTTTACTGGGAATAAAAAGAAATGACAATAATTTTCTAAATAATTTGTGTCTTATTCAAAATCAACATCGGTCCTTAAAATTTAACCACCCTTTAGAACAGCCGGAAATCGTTATAAAACACAAGGAAACAGTGGAAGCATTAAGTAAAGCCTTAAAAAGCCGAAAATTAAAAGTCGACCAAACTGAAATAAGGGTTTGAATAATCTCTGTGTAAAAACTAATAGGAAACAAAACCCGTCCTTTAAAGGGTTTGTATTTGATGTATTTGAGTTTTTTGTTTTTTAAAATGAAAAAGTATAAAAATATTATTTTATCAAATAGAAACTGGGAATTATTTCTTTTCATAAGTTCCCAGGAAAAACTTTTTGATTTTTAGTAATAGGTGGTAGTTATTTCAAACATTACCTGGTAAGTAGTTGTCAGTACAATTGTCATTATTCTGAAAACTTCAATAAGTACTTACTAGCAATGACCTCAGCAACTACTTATTACTTCTGCTATTTTCACTACTGAATATTTGCTTACTGGTAACGTACTCAATAACTACTTATTAGGTCTATTTACTCGTGATTTTTTGGCCTTTGGTAAGTTTATTGTAAGTACTTACAATTCAACTTACTAGTAGTTAAATATAAACAAGGTATTTTTTGACTTCTAGTAAGTGTATTTTGTAAGTACTGAATTCTTTGGACACCTCGAACAAAAATAGGTAGTTATTTAGCCGAAAAATAAGAAGTGTTTATTTTCTCCCACATTATTTGCTAACTTATCAGGTAAGTAAAGTTTTTGCTGGGTTCTTTATTATATTCAACATTTTTTTATTTTTCGAATTTATTTAGTACAAAAGCTTTATAAAATACATAACTGAAATTTAGATCATAGAATAAATTCGAAAAATGTTGCATATTATTTTATTTTTGTAAAGTGAATAAATGAAAAATTAAAATTTTTTATCCAATCTTAATATGTATCTGATAATAATTGTTCTTTTGAAGTTATTATTTCGAGCTTAACTTTTTCTAAAATTTTCACAATCGAAAACGTGAACAAATTTTAAAACGTGAACACCCTTAGTGAAAATTATTTTTCGCGAGTTCACTGTATGCAAATTTATTGAAAATTTTAGAAAATACTAAATCACGTTCCGTTAAAATTTTAATTCATTAAAAATTGACAAATGGAATAAAAAATCTCAATTTTCGTTTGACAAATGGCAAATGCCAAAAGGGAATAAAAATGTTCCAGTGTTGCTAAATACATGTACTCGCCTTGCTCATACATACACAATATAACTTGTGTATTGAGATACAAAGTTGACAGCTACAAATAAAAACCAATAATTACCCGGTGGCGAACGTCATATTGATACTTTGGTGACACATATGAGTTTTTAAAGTAGTTGTCCAAACTGTCATAGATGACCAATGTTGATTTTGTCTTGTAGGCGTCCATTTGTTTGTGAGTCCTAACAGACAATATCATCAACTTCCATTAGTGAATTTTTCAGGTAGAGTGACAAGGAAAACACAGAATAAACTCAAGTAATATATGGAAAAGAACAAACAGAAAAAAGAAACGGTCCGTTATTTTCTGTTTTATTCATTGACGGAGACATGTAGCAGACAAAGTCCTGCAGCGCTCACTTAATAACAGACAATGCCGCTAAGTTTTTTCTTTTAAGGGAACAGTGAAATTGCAAAGCCTTGTCATGCATAACTCCCTAAATATCAACTTGTTACTGACTCTGGTGCGATTATTAATCGATGAAAATTTCATAATGACAATGTCGCTCATAAACGCCATCGGGTAGTTGTGGTATCAAGAGTATATAGTAAATGTATCTGCTTTTGGTTGCTTATGTATTAAAAAAATCCAGTTCTGTTAAAAAAATTTTTTATAACTAAAATAAGTGCTAAAGCTCTCGATTTTTTTGATTTGTTGTGCCATGTAATAAAAACGTTATTTAAAAAACGGGACATATGGCGTCCAGTTCAGAGTATCGACGGGACACGGGACATTCCACTCTAGAACTGGACGGCCCCGGCGAAAACTGGCCAGTTGGCAAGTCTACCTCAAAAACACTTACAAATCTATTGCGGGAATAAGACATTTGTAATCATATTTGTTGGCATGTTGTTGGAAATCTCTAACGATAAGCTTTTTCTACAAATCATTTACATTTTGCTCTATTTTGGTCTGTTGGCATAATTTGTCACACACACACACACCCACATTTTCAAAGGGACTAAAATTACAACAAACATGGAGGTTTGATTTCAAACTGAAAATGATTTGATATCAAACGTTTTTTCAAACGACAAACGTTTGATAATGATTTGAAAATCATAGCGTTCTCAACAAAAAGGGGAAATTATTTTCAAATTGAAAAATGCCTTTATTTTCAACTTTATTTCAATTCTCAAATGTTTTTCAAATGTGGATTATAATACAATGTGGAATATAAATAAAAATATTTATTTTTTTTTTTTAATTTAAATTTAAGAACTTAAGAACTTACTTAAAGAGTGTACAAAAAGGCTAAGAAAGTTACTGCAGACTAAGAAAACGGCTGCTCTGGAAAAATATCTTGAGGAACTTGATGCAACCCCACAATTAAACTACTCATTATGGCGTGCAGCTAGAAATCTCAAAAGGCCAGTTGTCTCTAAACCACCATTAAGAAACTTGAATGGAAGTTGGGCAAGAAATGATGTTGAAAAAGGAAATCTGTTTGTCAATCATTTAAAAAACGTATTTACCCCAAATATACCTCACGATATTGCGGTCGAGTTACCACCTGTTGCTGCTAGAGCAGCTGTTCCGCTAAGATTTGAGATAAGAGAAATCGAAAAGGCTATTTGTGATTTAAACCCCAAGAAGGCTCCTGGTTTTGATAAGATCAGCAACAAAATGCTTTTGGAGCTACCCAGCATAGCAAATAAAATTATTCTTTTTAATGCTATTTTACGCCTTGAATACTATCCTCAAAAGTGGAAGGTCTCCTTAGTCACCATGATACCTAAACCTGGAAAGGATCACACAAAAGTTGAGTCGTATAGGCCTATAAGCTTACTTTCTAACATATCAAAGCTGTTTGAGAAGCTGTTAGCGTCAAAATTAACCCTAATTGTAAATGAAAATAGATGTATTCCTAACCACCAATTCGGCTTTAGAAGAGAACACAGCACAATTGAGCAAACCCATCGTATCGTAAACGCAATAAGAAAAGCCTTTGAAGAAAAAAAATATTGTTCCGCTCTCTTCATCGATGTTTCTCAAGCTTTTGATAAAGTCTGGCATGAAGGCTTATTACATAAATTGAAGCTCAACTTACCAGTAAACACACACAAGCTGTTAGAAAGCTACTTAGTCGGTCGAAAATTTATTATTAAAGAAGGTGATTATTTAAGCTCTCCTCAGCAAATTGACGCTGGAGTCCCTCAGGGAAGCATCCTGGGCCCACTTTTATACTTAATATATACCTCGGACATGCCAACAAACAACTACACACAAACTTCAACATTTGCTGATGATACAGCTTTTTTGAGCGTGCACGAAAACCGTCAAGAAGCATCTCGATACCTACAGGATCATATATTTCAACTCGAACTATGGTTAAAGCAATGGAGGATAGAGGTCAATGAGCAAAAATGCGTACATATAACATTCACCTTGCGTCGGGAATCATGCTCCCCTATTAAAATCAATAATCAAATAATACCTCAAAATTCGCTTGTAAAATACCTCGGTATTCATCTAGATCGCCGTTTAACGTGGAAAAGCCATATAGAGGCAAAATTAACTCAAATGAAACTAAAAGCCATCCAAATTCATTGGCTTATTGGAAGAAACTCTGTCCTTAGTCTCGACTGCAAACTTCTTCTTTACAACTCCATCTTAAAGCCAATCTGGTGCTATGGTATTCGGTTATGGGGCACTGCCTCGGCCTCTAATATCGAAAAAATTCAAAGGCGCCAAAATAAACTTGGTATGTTAAAAACTCAAATATTCACAAGGATCTTAATGTTCCATTAGTTAAAACTATGATTACGAAATATGCAGTAAAATACTTAAAAAGGCTCGAATTGCACCCGAACCCACTAGCACGAAATATTTTAAATGATAGCGGCCACACTCGCTTAAGAAGAAGAGACACTGCAGCACTTATCCAATTAGATGACCGATAAACACCTATAAAAGTGAACAGCACCCGCGATGAAGAAAATTTTTGTCTGGCACTGGCAGGACAAAAAATAACGTATTAGGTTAAGATTTGATTAATTATTGTTAGTTCATATTTAATATATGAAGATTCAATAAATAAATAGTGAAGAAAAAAAAAAAAAAAAAAAAAAAAATTTAAATTTATTATTTACTAGCTTAACCCGGTGCGCTTCCCTACACTGCTTTAACCACCTTTGAAGACTCTTCCTTTAACAATTCTTCAGTAGAGAGATATTAAATATCCCATGAGAGGTATTTCCCCCCCTGCGCCTACCCGCTTTATTGTTATTTTCAAAAGTGTAGTATACCATAAGAGTGACTTCCACAAGGTTTGAACATTCTCACTGTAACAGTTTTTAAGATATGCGATATTAAACATTGGCGTCCTATGGGGGATTTCACTTCCCCCGCTGCTATTTTATTTAAATTTTGGAGCTTGGAAGATCCTACTACCATAAGTTCAACAAAATAGGTGCAGCTTCTCTTAAGATATACGATAATTAATATTGGCATCCTATGGGGGGTACCAATTCCCCTGCCCCTATCGAAAAAATAAGTAGCCTGTTTTAATTTTAGCTCACGTGATGGTACTGTAAAAATTTCAGTAAAATCGGTTCAGTAGTTTAGGAGTCTATAAGCCAACATACAAACAAACAAACATACAAACATTTTTCATTTTTATATATTTATTTATTTAAATAAACTGTGAGATAAACATTCGGCACCATAGCTAAAATGAAATAATGTTCTTTCCGTCCTCTAATTCTTGGAAAGACAAATTACTTGGCTCCCTTTTATTGAGGATTGTAGCACCGCGATCGTTCAACAAACTTTCTCCACTTTCCTGTTTTATTTTCCTTTTTTTCGTATTTTTAATCATTGTAATTATTAACACATAATTTTTATTTTTCAAAAGAAATAAGCTGCTCACTTTATATTAAAATTTTTTTTTAATGACACATGTAACATGTAACCACAAAGTAAAAAATGTAACTTTAATCGCCATTTTTCATGATCACATTTATTTTTCGCTTTAGTATTGCCAAGTTTATTTTTGATTTATTTATTTTCAAATCATTATCAATTTAAATTTAAATCTTAAATCAAACAATTGAAAAACGTTTGAGAATTGTGTTTGATGTCAAATGATAAAGTCATTTCATATCAAAGGTTTGACTTCGTGTTTGATGGGATTTATGTTCAAAAGTATGTTTGTGTAACGAAAATAAATACAGAAGCAAGGCGAATTCATCCCAGGTAATCTCGGTACTACAACAAGTACAACTCGTACAAAAACCACAAGCAATTTGTTTTTGTAAAATCATTGTACAATGTCAAAAACAGAAATAAAACAAAACAGAAACAATGATAATAAAAGAGAATAAACAAAATGTTGACATCCAACAGTGATTTTAGCTAATATCAGCAGGGCTTTTAAGACCACCTGTAATAAATTCGCCTTGTACAGAAGGTTACAACATGCAATTTAGTTTTAAGGTTAGAATTGAAAAAAAAATATTTTTATTTTAAAAAAGTAGAATTGTATAAAAAATTTATTTTAATCGATTTATTAACATAAATTGTTCGAGTAACTCCTTATTCGCAATTTGATCAAATAATGAAGAAAAATTTCCCGATAAATCGCGCAATTTTTAGAACACAGAAAAAATTCTTCAAAATTGTTCACGAATCAAAGCACTTATAAAAAAATAGAAGTTGTTTTTATAAAAAATTTAAATAATACTGTAATGACTAAAATTTGAAAAATTGTTGTTATTGTTTCTGCCTCCATTGGTCGCATTTGCATATTTTCGGTTTCCGTGCTACTAACTGTTGGTTAAAGTATATGTACAGTGAGCATCAGAATAAAGTGTACAACGGGTTTTCCAATATAATAAGTGTTAATTTTTTAAAAAAAATTAATTTTTAAAAGTTTTTTGTCATTTACAATATTTTGGGCAATTTTGTTACCAGGGCATCCAGAAATATGCTCTAAAAAAACTGTTTTGTGCGCATTAAATTTTTTTTTTTTTTGTCATTATTTTTTTATTGAATCTTCATATATTAAATATGAACTAACAATAATTAATCAAATCTTAACCTAATACGTTATTTTATCTCCTGCCAGTGCCAGACAAAATTTTCTTCATCACGGGTTATGTTCACTTTTATAGGTGTTTATCGCTCATCTAATTGGGTAAGTGCTGCAGTGTCTCTTCTTCTTAAGCGAGTGTGGCCGCCATGATTTAAAATATTTCGAGCTAGTGGATTTGGGTGTTGTTCAAGCCTTTTTAAATATTTTATTGCATATTTTGTAATCATAGATTTCACTAATGGCACATTGAGATCCTTATGAATGTTTGAGTTTTTAACATACCAGGGAGCGGCTGTGATTATTCGAAGAAGTTTATTTTGGCGCCTTTGAATTTTGTCGATAATAGAGGCCGAGGCAGTGCCCCATAGTTGAATACCGTAGCACCAGATAGGCTTTAAGATAGAGTTGTAAAGTAGAAGCTTGCAATCGAGACTAAGGACAGAATTTCTTCCAATAAGCCAATGAATTTGAATGGCTTTTAGTTTCATTTGAGTTAATTTTGCCTCTATATGGCATTTCCACGTTAATCGCCGATCCAGATGTATACCGAGATATTTAACATGCGAATGTTGAGGAATTATTTGATTATTGATTGTAATAGGGGGGCAAGATTCCCGGCGCAAAGTGAATGTTAAATGTACACATTTTTGCTCATTGACCATTATCCTCCATTGTCTTAACCATATTTCTAGTTGAAATATATGATGCTGTAAGTAACGCGATGCTTCATAACGATTTTCGTGGACGCTTAGAAAAGCTGTATCGTCTGCAAATGTTGAAGTTTGTGTGAAGTTGCTTGTTGGCATGTCCGAAGTATAAATTAAGTATAATAGGGGGCCCAGGATGCTGCCTTGTGGGACTCCAGCGGCAATGGGCTGAGGTGAACTTAAGAATTTCCTTCTTTAATAATAAATTGACGACCGACTAAGTAGCTTTCTAGCAGCTTGTGTGTGTTTGCTGGTAAATTTTGCTTCAATTTGTGTAATAAGCCTTCATGCCAGACTTTGTCAAAAGCTTGCGAAACATCGATGAAGAGTGCTGAGCAATATTTCTTTTCTTCAAATGCTTTTCTTATGACATTTACTATTCGATGAGTCTGCTCGATTGTGCTGTGTTTTCTTCTAAATCCGAACTGATGGTTTGGAATACATCTATTTTCACTTAAAATTGGTGTTAATTTTGAAACTAATAATTTCTCAAACAGCTTTGACATATTTGATAATAAGCTAATAGGTCTATAAGACTCAACTTTTGTATGATCTTTACCTGGCTTTGGTATCATGGTAACTAAGGAAACCTTCCATTTTTCAGGATAGTATTCAAGGCGTAAAATAGCATTAAAAATAAAAAGAATAATTTTCTTTGCTATGCGAGGTAGCTCCAAAAGCATTTTATTACTGATTTTATCAATACCAGGTGCCTTCTTAGTGTTTAAGTCACAAATAGCCTTTTCGATTTCTCTTATCTCAAATCTGAGGGGAATAGCTGCTCTAGCATCAACAGGTGGTAACTCGACCGCAATATTGTGAGATATATTTGGTGTAAATACGTTTTTCAAATGATTTACAAACAGGTTTCCTTTTTCATTATCATTTCTTGCCCAACTACCATTCAAGTTTCTTAATGGTGGCTTAGATATAACTGGCCTTTTTAGATTTCTAGCTGCACGCCATAATGAGTAGTCAGATTGTGGAGTTGCATCAAGTTCCTTAAGATATTTTTCTAGAGAAGCCATTGTCTGATTCTGCAGTAACTTTGTTATCTTTTTTGTGCATTCTTTTAATAAAATCTTAAGTTGCGGGGATCTGTAAAGTTGCCACTCTCTTCGAACTCTCCTTTTTTCAGTCAAGAGCCGCTCGACATCTGAAGAACATATTTTATTATTTTTAATTTTTTTGAGGGTAACGCTGGAGTGTTGAACAGCTAGTTTAAGATAACTGTCAAAGTTAACAAGAGAGAGATCCACATTCTCCGGTGTACTAAGCGGAATATTTTCTGTGCAATGGGCACTGAGAAATTTTTTATATTTTAACCAATTTATTTGTGTGGCTGGCGTCGCTAAGTAACCTGACGGAAATACAATTCTATTTCGATATAGTAACAATTGTAGGTGTGTGGTCGGATGATAATTCTAGGGAAGCTTCAACATGAATCGTTTCTGTGGGGATGTTTTTAACCACGCCAAAGTCGATAACATCTGGAATTTTTTGCTGATCAGTAGGCCAATATGTTGGTTGCCCGCTCGCGACCACATTTAAACCCATTTTAGAGATTGTGTTAAACAAAACACGACCTTTTGGTGTTATAAGTCGTGACCCCCAGAAGGTATGTTTAGCGTTATAATCGCCAGCGGCCAGAAAACAGGGTCCTAATGATTTATAATATTTATAATATTGGCCTTCTGATATGGAAAATCTAGGTGGAGAGTATAAAGAAGAAATTACTATGTTTCGATTTAGCTCCTCAACACAAATAGTCGTTGCTTGCAGATAGTCTTCACGGTGATCACACATAATGTAGTGTTTGACTCGAGTTTTTATTAAGATGGCAGAACCTCCACAAGCTCTATCTCGAGGGTCCTTGGTATCATATAGTATATAACCATTGATTTTAAACGTATTTCTTGAGGTCAAATGAGTTTCAGAAATCATCATGACATCAATTTGTTTATTTTTAAGAAAGTATTCTAATTCATTTTTATGTTGGCGGATGCCGTTTGCGTTCCAAAAACAAATTTTTAAACAGTTCATGGTTTGTTAAGTACAGCTTGCAATAACATCGATTGCATTCTAAGCATTTCCTGCATCATATTACCCATTGTGTTCGTAAAATTATTTACTGTTTGCACTAATGTTTCCATGGTTTTTTCTAAACGACTTAAATTAGAAACCGGAGTTTCATCATTACTTGGCGAGGCACCTTGCATTGGCTGATGGTTTGATTTTAGGACGTTAGCGTAAGAGGTTCTGTTATTACTAGGCTGGGGGGCTTGAATTGCATTTGTGTTTACCTGATTTGCAACCTGCATTTGAGGGGTATTTGTTTTCGGTCCAACCGTCTGCTTGACAATATTATATACTGGGCATCCTCTATAATTGGCAGTGTGATTACCGCCACAGTTGCTACATTTTTTTACGTTGGGGTCGGTTTTAGACTTATCGCAAGAAACTGTACCGTGTAGTTCACCACATACTACGCAGACAGGGGGTAAGTAGCAGTATGCCTTGGTATGGCCAAATTCTTGGCAGTTTAAGCACTGAACAGGTCCATTTTTTTTGTGCGGCTCTTCTATTGTTATTCTTCTGTAGAGAATATATTTTAAATTGTAAATAGGATGTGTTTCGTTTTTTTTTAAGTTTACGTCGCCGGGTTCAAACTCCACTCGAAAAAGTGGTTGGGGAATTTTTTCTCTATTTTTAATATTTACTACATGTTTTACCTTGAAGCCTTTTTCTTCTAGGAATGTTTTAACCTCTTCTGGGTCCACACATGAGTCAATACCCTTAATCACTACCTGTAGACCTTTACTGCTTTTCAGTTGGTAGGTATAAAAGGTTTTTTTAAGCGTTTCAAAGTTGTTTACTATTTTGCGAAAATCATTCTCATTATTGACTTGTATTTTTGTCTCGTTTATACTTCCACGCTTTATAGCCGCTACGTAAAACGAATTTTCACCTATCACCGATATCAAACTCTTTATGAGCTCATTTGAATTTTGCTCCCTTAGATATATCGGGGGAGGCTTGGATGGTTTAATGACGTTTGGTGCTTCAGAGGATTCATCCTCCAGAATTGCAAAACGATTTTGAGTATTTATTTTATCAAAAGATGGTACTTTTGAGGCCGAAGCAACTGCTGCAGAGGTAGGGCTGCGTCCCCGTTTAAGCACTGTTATGTACCTGTCCATACCAACTTGTACTGTAGGCTTTTGACAACTTTTTACAGGGGGGTTTTCCATTGCATTTGTGTTTGAGTTCATGGTATCATTTCCCACTAAATTTGTTTTTGACGTCACGGCAATACTTGCTGGCCTGGCAACACTTGTCACCAAATCTTGTTGTAGTTTTTTTAATGAGTCACTATCCACCGTTTGTGTAAATACCGAGGGTGAGAGGGAACGTGTTCTAGTAATTGGCTTAGCCGTTAGGTAGTTTATATTGTTTTGTTTTGTTTTATTTATTTCTGCATTATTTTCATTTGCATTAACTAAAACGTAAACGTTTCTTTCATTTTGTCTTAGTGTTGTTTCACTGTTTGTACTCATGCAAAGAGTTGTTTTTGTTTTTCACCGTTTTGCTTTGCTTTAATATTTTTATTATTTATTGTATTTTACAACAACAAAAGAAAAAACCAGAATTTAAATGTTTTGTTCAGAATATGTATACATATATATTTTTACTGTTTTATTTAATTTAATTTTATCGTTTTAAATTGTTCACTATTATGTTAAGTAATTTAAATAACAAAATATATTATTTTTTTTTTAAGCGTCCATTCGCTGCTTATATTTATGTATGTATTACAAAATCAAATGTGATTAATTAATAGTTCAAATCGTATGCGGGGCTAAAAATACACGTCTGTATCACAACAAAGCACAAACCGGCTACTTTAAATGAGTAAAAATTTGCAATAAAGTTCCAGGCGGCATAAAAAAGTTAAATTTTGTTCCCTTGCGTTATTTATTAATTTAATAACAGTTCCATTTATTAAAAACAATTCTAAAATTATCGATTTAACCCAAACACCATGTATATTTACAGATAAACTTTCGAGATTTAACCCTATTTAAAAACTATGGGCACTCATGGGCTTACAAAGAAAAAGTAAAGAGGTTAAAATTAAGAGTTATTTGTGCCGAGTATTATTTAGGTATTAACATCCATATAAGATTTTATGTCTTAAAGGGATTTTAATAAATGTTAACATTTAAAAGGAAGTTAAAGCTATTTAAGTGGCTGAGATATGAACAAAAAACTACGACTGCCTCTAATTTTTCCATAAAATCGTTGTTGTCGTTGTTTGTAGATTCTAAATTAAAGATATGTTAATTGATGTTGTTATTTCGATAATATTCTGCACAAAGAATTCTTATATAAATATTAACCTTATAAAATAATTTGTTTTGCTATGCCCATTATTGCTCATGGGTCTCAACTATGGTACATTCTCGAAGATATGTCTTCATATACTCTGTTTTAGGGAATCAAATGGTTCAGCTTGAGTGACTATACCTTCTTACTTGTTTTTTTTTAATTCTTGGGATTCCCCGGATATAGAAGTAAAAAAAAATGTTATTTTTGTTACAATAGAATGTATGTTCAATGTTCAAATTAAGAAAATGTTATATCCCCAAATTTTGCCAAAATCCCCCACCCGAAAATCTGTCCATAATCATATGTTTAGTTTGGGGACAAATCCCCTCATCTGGCAACACTGGTTGTGTGTGCTGTTATATATATGTATATACAGTTAGGGACAAAATTGTTCACGAAATTATAAAACATTTATGTTTATCATGAAAACTATTAAAGTTTCAACTTGGAAACTTTCAAAAACTATTGTATGGGTTTCTACATTTTAAAATTATACTATGTAAACTTATTTTCAAAAGTACCGTTTGTTTTTATATTAATACTAAGCTAACATCCAAACCATATGTGTGAACAATATTGACCCTGTGTGAATCTGTCATAAAAATTCCAACAAAATTTCAAGTTTTATCTGTGGGATTTGCTTTTAAAGTTAGTCAATTAATTCGTTAATATTAAATATTTTTAAAATTTGAAAAAAATTCGAGCAGTTAAATTTTGCCTAGTTTATTCAAGAACTGAAAGTCAAAAGCGGCAATTTTAAAACAAAGCATTGTGAAATATTTATAAAAAGAAGTCTCACATCGCAAGATCACACAAAATACAACAATTCAGAGAGATTTGAATGTTAAAAAAAAAAAGTGTAGTTTGGATACCAAAAACAACAAAGCTGGTCGCCCAAAAAAAACTTTAGCCAAATAATTTTCGCGAATCAAAGCGACTTATTGTTACTGGTGTAGTCAGTATAGCTATTAAGGTACGGCAAATACTGAGCATAGAGTACAATTTAGATGTAAGCGCTAAAAACATACGAAGTTGCTTAAGTTCTAGTAGATTGGTAGCTAGAATAAAGAGCGACAACCCATCTTTTAGCAAAAATAACAGCTGAAAACGGCTGAAGTTTGCAAAAAAGTAAGAAAAATTCAGTTTTAAAGATTTAATTCGTGTAACATGCTTAGACCGGACAAAAATGATCGGATTGCAGGTAGGCGGACGGGTGTTAACATGGCTGGCGTAAAAGTGTTAGCGTAAAAGAGTGAAATAATTCCAAATGTTAAAATTTTGATGATCTCATAAATGACATGAGAATGTTTTCGCGGGAACCAGCTTCGAACACTCCGCTAATTCAGAAGAAAAATGTGTGCCAAGCACTACATAATCATCATTAAAGACCCGTTGATTCCAAGATATGCCATATTCGGCTAAGAATCACGACAGGTTGATATCATTATGCAGGACAACAATATTAAGCATACTTCAGAAATACCTAAAAGTTAGTTTGAAGAAAATAAAAACTCGAAAATAATTTTACCTAATTAGTCGCCAGAGTAGTAGCCACTTGAGTAACTTTGGTCCTTTCCAAAATACCACTTTTTCGTTTGCTCAGAGGAACCCGCCTAACACTGGATATAAGCTTAGCGAGCTTGCCGTTAAAGCTTGGAAAAAATAGAGCCAAAACTGCTAAGAACTCTTGTAAAAGAATTGAAAAAAGATTAAGGCAGCTTAAAAGAGCAAATGGACAACATACCAAACGCTAGGACCCAAATACAACAATAATCTCTAACTAGGGTCATAATTGTTCACATCCAGAAGTCAATACTGATACCGTGTAAAATATTATGAACATATATTTTTTGGAAAAGTTTTTATTTTTGAGTTCTTGAAATGTTCTACTTTTCATATAGTTAAAAAAAATTAAATAGTTATAAATAAAACAAAAATTTATAGCCTATTTTGCCAATAACGCTAAATTTGTGAACAATTTTGTCCCTAACTGTATGTATACATATGTAACTAAAAACGTAATTATGTTGAAAATTTATTCCTCATATCATGTTAATACTCATGGAATCGTAACAAATTTCGGTACTTTTAAAAAAGTTGGTAGAACTCTGTTTTTATAGCACAACGAAATCTAGTACCTACGAGATTTCGAGCAAAATATAGTTGTTTTTGATTAAAAAATAAAATCTAGTTGTGGTGTTTTTTATAGACTAACACAAGTTTAAATCATAATTAGACAAGGAAATTTATTTTAAATATCAAGGTTCCACGAAAAGCCCCCCAATGAAATAACGCCCAAACGAGAAATGAAATATTCCCCAATTTTTTTCCATACATTTTTGGGTGTTATTTCATATGAAAAAACTCCCAATTTTTTTGGGCCGTTTTTCATTTTTTTTTTGGGAATTATTTCATTCTTCATTTGGGGTTTTCAAATTATGAAATAATCTCCAATGAAATAACACCCAACAAATTTTTAAAATTTAATTTGGGTGTTATTCATTTTTAATTCGGAGGTTATTTTATTTTTAACACCAAAGTTAAGTATTGAAATCTGGCTTCGCATACTAAAGTTTTTCTGCGTGACGGCCTGCGGCCGTGCTTAGGGAAAAAACAGAAGTAAAGGAATAACATGTTAAAATAAATTAAAATAGATTACACGGTGCTACAAAAGTTCCTTTTTTGCAAGCACTTTCAAAGTGACCTAGTGTATGTTAAAGGTCTAGATGAGTGTATTACAAAACCGGTTTTAAAAGTTTCAATATACCTCCAAATTCCCGAGTTATGGACCAAAGAAATTTTTTTGAGGCTGCTACTTTTAAACATTTATACATTTTTTATTTATTAACCGATTTTTTAAATTCAAACGGTTTTGGAAAGCAAAAGAATTGTTATTTTTAAATATATATACTTCTCAGACAATATTAGCACAAATATGAATAGATTTTTTCAATTATATGGAAAATTTTTAGTTTTTTTTAAACTTTTAAAATTTCTACGAGACTTTTTTCCAAATTTAGTTTAAAGGCAACAAATATATTAAAGACAGTATTTTTCTGAGTAAAATGAGACGTCATTTGTTAAAATCGGTTGAGAAATGAGGAAGTTATAGTACCTTTGCGAACAAAAGAGTGGAAACCTGTTTCGATTAGATTAGCATGATTTAATAAAATAACTTTAATCTAATAAAACATAACGAATTATATATTTGTATCACCAATTTATACATGATTTTTTTTTTAAAAATGTTTACTTAATCTTTTACGTTTAAAATACAAATCATCAGTTTCTCGCTTTAGTGACCAGCAGTAATTAGCTAACATCCTGATTTGACTTTTTCCTTCAAATCTCTTTTCAATTGTTAATAACTCTTGATGGAAACGTTCGCCTTGTTCGTCACTTAATTGGCCTAGATTATTTGGAAAAAAATCTAAATGGGAATGCAGAAAATGTATTTTTAAAGACATTCTGCACCCCATTTCTTCGTAAGCATCCAGAAACTCACTAACAACATGAACGTAGGCAGCGCTTCTCTTATTACCTAAAAAATTTTCCGACAATGACATGAAACTAATCCATGCTCTCTCTTCAACTGCATTTAACAATTTCGTAAAATTTTCATCAAGAAACATTTTTCGGATTTGTGGTCCAACAAAAATGCCTAGAAATAAAAATATAAAAAAAATTGTCAATGTCTCTTAAATGATTGAAAATAAAATACACCTTCTTTTATTTTGGCTTCACTTAGTCTCGGAAATAGAGACTTTAAGTACAAAAAAGCCTCACTCTCTTGGTCTAGTCGTTTCACAAATTGTTTCATATATCCCAGCTTTAAATGTAATGGCGGCAAAATAATCTTCTCGGGCCGGACTAGTGGAATATTAATAACATTTTTTTCGCTTAGTTTAAATGACTTTCTTGGTGGCCAGTCTTTACATTTATAATGGTCCTTTGCACGACTATTCCATTCACAAAGATAACAGGGATACTTAGTGAAACCTCCCTGCATTCCAAAAAGAATTGTAAATACTTTTAAATCAGAGATGATTTGCCACTGATGTTTGCTGTAATTAATTACGTTAAGAATTTTGTCTAATGTGGCATATGTTTCTTTCATATCAGTCGCATATGCTATGGGAACTGATGGTAACTCGTTTTCATTATGTAAAAGAACTGCTTTCAAACCTAGAAATTCGTGATTTTAAAATTGGCTATTAAAATAAAATATTGTTACTTATAAGAAACATACTTTTACATGAACCATCCAAGAATAGCCGCCAATCTTCTGAACGATGCTCGTGACTGAGGCAAACAAATAACTCATCAACATCGGTGCAATAAACAAGATTATTATATTTATCATCATGTTTGAAAATTTGTTCGAATGACGCTAGTTGTATATTTTTTCTTCCAAAAGTACCTTGAAAATTACTTTCGCAGGCATTCCATTGTTTAAATCGTGAAGCCAAAGTTTCAGCTTGTCTCCAAGATAAACCTAAGTCTCGCACAAGATCACGAAAATCTTCATTTGTAATTAAATGACGTTCGGAAGAGACTGCTTTCAAAGGCACATATGGTGTGTCATTTCCATCACCATCACAAATTTCATTAATGGGCGAAGTAACACTTTCCACTTCTATACTTTTTGTTTCTGCAACATCAATTTCTCTTAGAACTGGCTTACATACAGTTGATACATTAGGATATGGAATGCGATCACGGGTTTTATAGCGATGACCAACAACATTTGTTTGGCAAAAGTAACACTCTTCTGGTTTATGAAAATGCTGACGGTGCCAAATCATTGGGACTCAGAATATTGAACCCTGTTCACATTTTTTAGACATCCATTTTTTGAGTGTCGATGAGCATTTTGAGCAAACATATTGGGGTTCATACCAAGCACTCCTTACGTACGACCGATTAAAATATAGATTATAAGCTTCTACCACAGCTTTATTTTTTACCAATTCGATACGATGTTTTTTGTCAACAAATAAGCCACAAATGTAACAAAAAAGATTACGCTTATTACACATTCTAAAGGTGGCCAAACTTCACTTAAGCACAATATTATTGAAAAAAAATACTTTAATTTAAAAAAACCAGTTTTTTCTAATTCGACTTTAAAAACACTAACTAAAAAACAGAAGTTTTGCAATTATCAAAAAAACTAACGGTATTTTTAAAAAGTACTTTCAATAATGTTTATTTTAGTGATGGGTCCGTGAGGGGATATTGACTCACACTCACTCACATCAAGAGAAAATTTTTTTTAGTTTTTTTGTACCTATTAATTCAAATTTACTTGTTTAAAATGAGCGATTTGTATTGTATTTACAAAAGAAAAAAAATAGTATTTTTTTAGGAATTTTAATTGTTTTTTTGTTATAATAGCTCCTCATAAAAAGTACTATAACTTCCTCATTTCTCAACCGATTTTAACAAATGACGTCTCATTTTACTCAGAAAAATACTGTCTTTAATATATTTGTTGCCTTTAAACTAAATTCGGAAAAAAGTCTCGTAGAAATTTTAAAAGTTTAAAAAAAACTAAAAATTTTCCATATAATTGAAAAAATCTATTCATATTTGTGCTAATATTGTCTGAGAAGTATATATATTTAAAAATAACAATTCTTTTGCTTTCCAAAACCGTTTGAATTTAAAAAATCGGTTAATAAATAAAAAAGTTATAAATGTTTAAAAGTAGCAGCCTCAAAAAAATTTCTTTGGTCCATAACTCGGGAATTTGGAGGTATATTGAAACTTTTAAGCCCGGATTCGTAACATGCTCACCAACACCTTTAACGCACACTAGGTCATTTCAGAAGTGCTTTTCGAGTGTAGCACTGTGTTATCATTCAAAGCAAATTTCGATCTACCAAAGGTTGAATACAATTTGGTTTAAGGATTGATGTTTGACTAATGACGTCAGCAGTCGTCGATGGCAGCGAGTGTTAAACGGCAAGCCCTCTGAGGAGATTGAGTGGTTGCAATCGAAACATGTCAGGGTAACCTGTCCGTAAACACCTGGGTTCGAGCCCAGATTGAGTCAAGAATGAAAAATTATCAGTAAATTTTAATTGATTTTCATGTTGTAAAATTCCTTTCTTCACAAAAATAATTTAATGAAAATTAAATTTAATGAACTTAAGCCTAATTAAAAATATTAAAAATTTGGATTAAAAACCATAAATAGTTCAATAAAATAACCACAATACTAATAATTAGTACAAATGGTTAGAATCACAACCGAAATTAATACAGGGCAATACTGAATATTGGTCTTTGCAATTAATAATTTGCTTGTAATATAAATGTAAATACAATTATTTGGTATTCACAACCAAAAAAAGCAATATGTCCCAATTGTTTACTAAATTTGCTGTCAAAACAATAAATATAATAAAATAATTTTAATTTTATATTAAAATAAATAAGTTTGCGTTCAAAAACGGGAAAATGTGCAAAAACTTAATAAATAGGGGTAAGTAATTTACGTATTTTTATAATTTTGTACATATGCACGTAGATATGTATGTATGTATTATTTTTCTTATACATAAATACATATGTACATATGTATATGTACCCAGCTAGCATTTTCAATCGAAAGAATCTACTGGGAATCTCATGAAGAGCATTAATCGTAGACGAGCGCAATTTTTAATCGTAAAAAATTCCTCGCACGGGAGAAACTGTTACACAAGCTGATTTCTCTGCGAGATACTTCTGCAGTGAAAGTCGCTTATGTCACAGTGCAAAAAAATCGGGTCATTGCCGCCAGCCACAACACTTGCAACGCGAAATGAAACTAGAATATTGGAAGAGCAAAGCTGCCAAAGGGTTTTGAAAAATTAGCTGGGGTTCCCGAAATATGGGCCCCTAAAGTTTTTGAATTTAATAAAAAGGCGTTTGGTATAAGTCAGAAAAAATATACTAAATGTACTTCTGAGCTAAAAAATAATTTCAGATGTCTTCAGTAAAATCGTATGGCAGTTCTTTTCTTGGGATATATTAAACCTCTAACACTCATTTTAAGAGGTCATTTTTGTCCTTTTTTTAACTGCCCAACAAAAGTATTTTAAAACTGCACTTTAGAGGGTTAAAATGCTCCACCTATATTTTCTGCATCAAATTTTACTAGGGGTCTTTTAAGACCGAAAGTTCGTGCAATGTATGTAAGACGGATTTTCGAAATTCCTGGCCTTGAAATTTTTAAATTTCTTGAAAACCCGTTTTACATAAATTGCACAAACCTTTGGTCCTAGAAGACCCCTAGTAAAATTTGATGCAAAAATATTCGTGGAACAGTTTAACCCTTTAAAGTGCCGTTTTAGAATACTTTTGTTGGGAAGTTTAAAAAAGGACAAAAATAATCCCTTAAAATGAGTGTTAGAGGGTTAATATATCCCAAGAAAAGAACCGCCAGACGATTTTACTGAAGACATCTGAAATTATTTTTTAGCTCAGAAGTACATTTAGTATATTTTTTTTGACTTATACCAAACGCCTTTTTATTAAATTCAAAAACTTTAGGGGCCCATATTTCGTGAACCCAAGCTAATTTTTCAAAACTCTTTTGCAGATTTGCTCTTCCAATATTATAGTTTCATTTCGCGTTGCAAGTATTGAGGCTGGTTTTTTTTTTTGTTGCACAGTGCATTGATCGTAGGCGAATTCGTTTGAGATTTCTGCAAAGATTTTCTAATGAGGCTTTCAGAAAGCACATCAAAAATTTTATGAGAGTCTTGTAGGAATTCCCTTGCCAATTTGTGGAATGCTTACAAATATAACTGAGCCACCTAAACAAGAGTATCAAGCTTCTTTTTCATACAATTTATACGAAACAAACCTTTAGATCAGGAATTCAACAACAATCCTGTTGGAAAATCTTATTTGGCAGATCCTTAGGTCCGCTTGTTTAAATAAAATTGTATTAACAATTGAATTTTCATGTTCTAAAAACGCTCTTATTTAGGTAGCTCAGTAATTGTTATATTACTCATAGGGAAAGCCGCAAAAGGTTCATTCCAAGATTAAAAGACAAGCGTGTCAGAAAACGTATAAAAAACTAATAAATAAAAAGTTTAGATGTTTATATTATTGTTACTCATCAGATAATCATCAGAAGATTCTTTGAGGAGTTAGACAATCGTCTTAGACATAAATACATATGTACAATACATATACATATACATGTACTGTGTACTGAAAAGCATTCTTCGATACTGGTAAAAAAAATTGTGTGTGAAATACGTTGTTGAGAGTGTACTATGAACTTATAAAGTTTCTAAGCAGTTTGGGATTGAAATCCACTACAATTGGTTGTCGGAAAGGAGTAACGAATCCATATCGAGCCCTAACCGCGAAAATAACGTAAACGCCTTAATTTTCAGTCTTAGTTTTTTTTTAATAAATGACTTTATTGGCAACACTTGCATCATCTCCTAAAATGTCATGGTCACATAAGGTACCGTTACGATTTTATATCAAGAACAATTTATATGAAATAAATTTAAAAAAACTCTCTCCTGTAAAATTTGATTTTTGGCGCTCACGTTATTTTCGCGGTTACGGCACGATATGTACTAAACACCCATAAAAATTTATATTTCTGTTAGAAAAATTAACATCAATTGGTAGCGTTATCAACCGATTTTTATCAAACTCGGAAAAACATCGTTTTATATGACAGGAAATCACACTGCTTAATTTTGTGAAGATTGGCTCAGAATTTACCATAGGCCCCATATAAAGCCCATCCCAGGAAATCATTTAAATACGCCTTAACCTTTTGACGACCTTAACCCTTCGACTTTGGGTAGAAACGATAAAAAACGCACCTAAAAATAATCTAATTATTTTTTTTATTTTCGTCATTGTATGTAATACATACTATGTATGTGTGTATATACATAGTTTTACGTTGTTTTTTTTTTTTTGAAACTCAATTGAACAAAACGCATCATGTCTGTTATTGTTTTAAGTTCAAAGTTTTTTTTGCGTTGGTTGTTTGTTTGTTTTTATTAATTTATTATTCGAAATCAATCAGAGCATACGTCTTTTGTGCATTACTATTTGAAAGTGTATTATTGGTGTATTTCGAGTGTTATTTTAGATCAAATGAGTGGATCAGTCCGTGATCGTTTTCTTTTCCATAATCCGGACGAAATTGAGCAACTTTGGTTTTGCGAGACCAGTGACAATGAGGAAGAAGCTGCTGCATATATGGATGAAGAGGACATCGTTTTTCTAGAAAATTACGCTTTGGAAATCCAAGAGGATGAGCCCATATAGAAGTTGTTAGTGAAGGAACTAACCCTATAGAATCTCCTGTAATTAAAAAGGCTTGCATTGGTCGTAAAGCGGTACAAGTTGCTGTAGAGGTTGATCCAATTGCATCGACTTTTAATGCTGCAGTAATACCAGAAAAGCCAGCACTTTGTATACCACCAGAGAAGACTTTCTGGTTCAGAGAGACGCTTGCCTATAAAAGTTCTAAACCCATTAAAAGTTCTAAACCCATTGTAAATGCACATGTGGAAATGCCGCAAGCGTATGTTGTGTTTAATGCTGTTTGTAATTTTCAAGGAAAGTTTTTATAATTGCAAGTTTTTATATTGCAATAGTTACTATTTTTCTATACTTTTTTGGTTTCAGAAATGTTCATAATGATAGTGCAGCAATCCAACCCAACAACCAAACTATGGTGTGCAAAGTAAAGCGGCGTGTTGCAGGACAAGCAGGTAAAATTGAAATAGATTGCCCGTTGGTCGTCCAGTACTACAACAAGGGAATGTTAGGTGTCGATCTCATGGACCAGAAATATGCGTCCATAATAGCTGCGTGATATATAGCAAACTCATGTTGGCTAACAGCTTCGCGACAAAACTGACCTCGATTGATTTATCGGCAGCTGTAGCAAAGGAGATAATAATTAATGACTTCTGTTCAAGACCGCGCAGATTCCCGAAAGCAACCAGAACTGGAAGTATCTCTCTAAAAAAGCCGATATCTTTCCATAAAATGGAAAAACGTGAAAATTGGAAACGATGCCTTCGTTGTGCCAGCTATGGCAAATATAGCCTCATTTTGTACGATATGCAATGTATTTCTTTGCTTTACATCACGTAACTGTTTTGGCGAATACCACGTATAGGACTTATCTTAAATTGTTAGTTATTTATAAATTACTTTTTAAATAGTTTAAATAAATAAAAAATGTATAAAACAATCTACTTTTCAATTTAATTTTTTGGATAAAATATTTGCCAAGCAAAAAGAGGGGCAGGGAGAGGACGTTACTATTATTGGGCCACATATTATGAAAATAATAAAAAATAAAAAATCGCTTCGGCAGAAAAAGTCTGGTCCTCAAAGGGTTAAGCCGTAAAAAAGATATTTATAGTTAGCTTTATATGTCTAGAAGTAAAACAATGCAATTTTCTGATAATTATCAGAAATTGACAATAAAATCTAAATTTTTTAACCGATTTTTATGGTTTATGGCTTTTTTATTTTTAAGATAAGTAGCTCTCAGAAAAAAGTGCAAAATGTTTTTCTCCATTAATTTCTGAATAATTCCAAAACGATAAGAGATACAGAAAAATTCTGTTCGACTAAAATAAATACAATTTTGTTACACATCTTCTGGTGTTTTACTTTTGAAAATCGAATGACTGGTTCTCGAGTAAGGATGAAATATGTCTCCGTACCTGACTAATTAAGGGCAAAAAATTTGCCACGCCCATTAAACAAAATGCCGATCTGGTGGAAAAAAACCGAGAACGGATTTGAGTTCAGCGCATCAAAATCCATATAGTCCATATAGTTTTATTTAACGGAGGATTTTGCTGCTGAGCAGTGTAATCGGTCCATATCAAACGGTCTTCAGAAAATCAATATAAAACGCTAAAAAATTGCACTGCGGTATTGAAGTTTGGTCCAATTGAGTTTTTTTAATCAAAAGTCATTCTACCCTGTTTTTCGTGAGGTGAGACAGGTAAGTAGTTCATGGATCCCATATACATATCCACATGAAAATTTGCCAAGATTGTAACAAATCTTTTCATATTCCTAAAAAAATGTTATTCTAATTCTTGGAACAGGGTTGTAATCTTCTATTTACTTACTTATTTTCCTTGTAGTTTACAGAAAATTCTTTCTCAAACTACATGGTTTTTTATATAAATGCAGAATTTTTATTCTCTTTGCTCAAAAAATAAATAAACACATTAATTATTATACATACATAAATAATTTAAATAAATTAATTTAAAATAAATATTTAGCACATTTCAAAGGAATTAAATTTATAAATGGAGTAAATAATTTTAAAAATTATAAAAAAAACATACACAAGTACACAACTATTTTGAATAAGAAACTTTTTTTGTATTTCAAATTCAATAAATTAACATAAAATAATAAGAAAAAGAGCTTAAAACTAACGGATTAAAAGAACACAATGGATGCGGAAGTAAACAGTTTCAGAAATACGGTTATTTAGAAGAAACAAAAAAGAAATACAATAATTAAATATTGTAGAAAACAAGATGAACAATGAGAAAAGATGCTTGTAATCTGTCAGTACTTCTTTTCATCTTTCTATACAGAAAATGTTTGAAAATGATAATGAAAGCACGTTTGCAATTTATAAGAATTTACAACATGCAACAAACAGTATTTGAAATTAAAGAAAAACTCTTGAGGAAAATATTGCATTTCTCTAGAGTGTGTACGATGTACCTGAGCAACTGACTGAAATAAAAGAAAGAAATAAGTTCAAAGTTGAGGTAGAGTTAAGTAAAATAAAATAACCACAATACTAATTATTAAAAGAAAGAAGAGAAAAGCGTTAAAGTTTAATTAAAGTCTATAATAGAATTTCATATAGAATTCCAGCTAACAGCAGAAATTACAAGCGTTATATAAGGCGGAAAATAAATGTTATTAAATTACGGTAAACAGTTAAAGATACTTAAGAAACACACAAAAACAAAACTCAGAGGAAATCTAAAAGATGAATTATTGAAACGGAATATTGATAATTGAAATTCAGTGAAAAATAATATTTAATAATTGAAAATAAATTATTTTATACAAAACAACTGTTAAATATGACTACTAAAAGTTCAGAGTTAAAGATAAAGCTAGAGGAAAATGAAAAATAAAATTTTAATTACAAAATGTCACTTTAAAGAAGACAAAGCAAATATGTAAAAATTATCTACAAGATAACTAAACAATTTTAATAAAATCTTCTAATTTTTATAACTTTTGTTCGATTAATGACTTTTGCTGTAGCTGCTGCGGCTGCTGTTGTTGTTGTTGTTGTTGTTGTTGTTTGATTTGCTTCTGTTGTAGTTGCTTTGTATAACTACGATAAGCTAAATCCTGCGCCTGATTTAGGGATCGTCTATCCCAGCCGCCACCACCACCCCCGCCGCCAGAAGACCAACCGCCACCACCACCGCCTCCACCAGATGACCAACCGGAACTGCCGCCCGATGATTTACTCGAGAGTAATTTCTTTAAACCAATAATACCCGCCAGTAGCAAAGCAATCTTGGAGATGATTAAGGCTTTGCCAGCCAACATATACAACATTCCCATGGCAATTGGCAGCATGCCCATCATTTTCATCGCCATACCCATCATCATCATGCTCATCATTTTTTTCATTTTACCACGACCTTAAAAGAAAAGTGTAAGAAAAGAAAAACAACAAATTTTAGTTATCGGTTAATGAATTCAGCGGAGAAACTTTTTGTTTAATTAATTTAAAGTAATCGCAAGTAAAAAGTGTGTTTAAAATTGCGTTTTTGTTTAGATTAATTTTTAAATTGTTTTATTTTCCATTAAGCAAAAAAATAATTACTTTCATTTTTAAAATAGATTGTTAATTTTTTTTTTTTTTGTAAGTTCAAGGAACATTAAACACTATTTTTTTTCAATTTACTTTTCATTATGATTTTTTGTGTTTTGAGCGATCAGGCCTGGCCTTAAATTTTGCTGGCGAAGGGTATAGAACGGCTTATGTACCTTATGTGAATTTCCGTAACCTTCCTCTACATAACTTAAAATCATGCCTGTTCTATTCTGAATATCTGTATGCAACCTTCATCTACAACAGCTCAAAGTTGTGTCCGCTCCCATAAATTAAAATAATTAAAAAAGTGTAGTTGCACCTGTAAATTTTCAAGAGTGTACTCTGTTTGAGACGCCGGCATAACAAAACCGTTTATAATATCTACTATATCCTGCCAAAGTTCTAAGCTGTTAGATTAAGAATTGACCATAGGTCCCAAGTGTTCCCCCTCTCCCAAATCGGCAAAAGGAACTCTTATATGAATCTTAACCTCAAAAGATAATTTTGTTTTGCCGCGTCCAGGATTGACCTTGTAAACAGTACAATCTTGAATATTTCTCTGTATATACTGTGGTCAAGGGGATTATATTCCCGGTTTTGTCCGACTGCACTTTTTTTTTGCTTTGACCCAACACTCAGGAGATGCCCCCTACTAATGCAATGCATTGTGTTGGTATTAGGAAAATAGGTTGTGTAAAAGCGTTCAGGCGCATCTTTAAAATCCATTTTTTATTATTAATGTTCAGTCTTGAATTCCTATTTATAAAGGGATATAATATTCGAGTTAGTACGTTTACCTTATCTGTTATGTACGGTGAAATGTATCTTAGGGTCAAACATAACACCTAAATATTTAACTTTTTGTTCCCATTGGATGGAATAGTTGTCGAACATAATACAACTCTGTGGCAGAAAACAATCTTTGCGTTTTCTAGTGAAATATATTGCCTGAGTTTTAGCAGTATTTAGTAGAGTTGTCAACCGATTAAGAATAATTCGATTAATCGATCAAACAAAAAAAAAAACTCTTGTTCGAATAATTTTAAAATGTCGATTTTCGAATAACGATTAAATCGATTAAATTGTGTCGATTAATCGAACAATTTTTTTTTTTATTAAAAAATAAATTAATAAAAGACTTATAAGAAATAAAAGCTTAGAATTTGATTTATTCTCATACGTTTTCAGCAATTTTATACAAAATGTAGAGAAAGTAAAAAATATTGTTGCTATAGCCCTCATTGTAATTAATCTCAATGTTTAGTAGACAAAAACCATGTTAAAGGCTAGATTACACTATTATACTTTGTAATAATACATGTCAAAAACTCAAGTAATATGACAAAGTGTGATAGTGACAAGTATTATGAAAAAAGTTTGACATCCCATACGACTTCATCGTTTTTTGAAAAATTCCTAAACAATAATACTTTTCATTGGATCAGAATTGCATTTTATTTCATGTGTGAGTGTTTATACTTTGTGTGATGGTGTGAACATAAACTGCCATGTTACATTAGATTTTTTGACAGTCGCATCAAAACTTATTAGATTTCTATCTCACAAAGTATTATGGAATACGTAAGACTTGTGAGATAGTGTAATTTAGGCTTAAGTATTCATTGTATTTAAAAATATATCTTATGTTCGTATTAAACAAATCTTTGATAAACAATTGAAGCACAGCCGCGAATAACGTTGTAAACGTCACTGTTTTTTAGCACATAACCGTTTACTTTACTCTCTTACACAGTTTAAACATCAAATCACCAACAATTAATCACCTTAACGTCTTCAAAATGGCATACAAAGTGTCAGCCAGTTGAATAACGTCGTAAGTAACTATTAAAATGATGTAACCGAAATGGTCTTGCAGTGCGGAATAATGTTTTAAAAGCCTTTTGCATAAAAGTTTTTATTATCATTATTTTTAATAATAGAAAAAAAGTTTTTTAAAACAAGTAATATTTTGCTCTCCTGAAAAATTATGATTTGGTAACTTAAAACGTTATTCGCGGCTGTGCTTCAATTGTAACAGCTGTTTTCTTTTTAAATCAAACGTTAAACAATTTTCATGAAATTTTGATTAAGTTAATCAGAGCAGTTCACATTACATTTGAGATGATTTAGATGACAGATGATAAAGAAAAAAATGCTACAAACAAATTTAAATTTCTTTAAATTATTAAAAATTGATAAAAAATACATACTTTAATAAAGTGAGAACATCATTTTAAACATATTAATTATGGAATTGTGAAAATTTACGAATTATTAAAAGTCACATAAAAACATTAAGAAGAAATCATGGTCGGTTGTACACGCGAGGGTTACTTACATGGTGACCAATTCTATATTGCACTCAGTTTGAGGTATGTTCAGAGGATTCGATGTGGCTTATGAAGTAATTAAGTTGTTATCATGTCAATTTGAAGTGATTAACAAATAACTTCAATATATGGTTAATCATCTCGATTTTGATGTGATTAGAACTTAATCACGCTCGAGTTGCTTAAACGCGTTTAAAGTGTGAACATAGCATAAGTGTCACAATATAACAATTGAAAACGATGTAGTAGAAGATAATCCAACGACATCAAAATATGCCGAACTCTTCCAATGGAAAAATACATACAGAGAGACAGCGGTTGTTTTTTAGAAGAAGTTGTACGCAGAAGTTTGGATGAAGATGGAAGGTCTGCAAACGCCTTTCGAAAATCCAAAGTTGTATCGGATTATTTAAGAATTAAGGATTTTACGATTCCTTTAAGTAATACAACGATATGGAGCTAAGATGAAAAGTTGTACGCATCAAAAAAAGAAGTCATAGTGGCTTTGAGAAAAAATAAAGAAGAAAATGGAAGATTTTCCATAGTTGTAAATTAGCAGACGGATGTATCTTATTTAAAATATGTAATTTTTTTTTATTCGTTTTTCTCATCGATTAATCGAATAATTTTTCAGATTTTAGATCGAACGAACAAAAACAATTATTTGAATTATTCGAACAAAGCTGAAAGGCGAATAATTGACAACTCTAGTATTTAGCATAATTTTCCATTTGTTCAAATACGAATGTAATTCAGTTAAGGCTCTTTGAAGATTAGTTATTACGTCTGTAGCTAATATTTCAGAGCTGAGAATCGCTGTGTCATCAGCAAATATTGACAGAGCACAGTAGTCCAATTGGGGAAAATCGGCTGTTTATAGGTTTCTCAACAACAAGAAACACATTCAGAAGAATATGAACCGATATGAACTTTAAAAGTTCGAAGATGGAGAAAACTGTTAATGATCTTTGTTAGCTGTATTTGAAAGTTAAAATTGATTATTAAAAAAAAAAGACCGTCATGCCATACCGAGTCGAAGGCAGCTTTGACATCGAGTAAGACCATGCCTGTTGATTTCTGGAGATTAAAGTTTTCGTTAACTTGGTTTCTGTTTTTTTATTAGGGGATTAGTCGATGCGAAAACCAAACTGTTGGGGCGGTTTAATGGTATTGGTTTCCATAACATCTACTCATCTAATTTTAATAATTTTTTCCTGAATTTTACTAATTGAGGACAATTAGCTTGTAGGTCGGTACGATGAGGGACAATCTGGACGTTGTTTTTGGTTTTTTAATTGGAATGACTTTGGAGTCCTTAAATTCTTGGGGAAATTAACACAACTTAAAGGAATAGTTCATAATGATTGTTAAGAGTTTAATTCCCTTTTGGGGAAGTGCCTTTAAAAATATATTGTTTACACCATCAATTCCTGGTGATTTCTTATTCTTAAACGACCTGATTATGGCAGAGATTTCTGATGTAGTTGCAGCTTTTATTTAATAAATTTTACAAAGTGAAATAAATAGCAAAAATTGCTGTTGAATAAAAAATATGTGGACTCAACGGGCTAAATTCAAAACCGTTATCAGTTCGATTAAGATTCGGTTTAGATTTTCGCTGCACTAATATTCCACCCAAAAAAGCCGATAATGCTAATACATTTCATCACAACCTGAGAAGGATTTGCCCAATACTGATCAAAGCAAATGCTTAGGAATTAAATTTTTTCAAGTCGTTTAAATTACGGTTTTTCTATATTTCAACTCCTTCTGAGTTATTCAGAAATTAGCGTCCATATAAATTTTTTTTATGCAAAAATAGTAGATAATATTTCTTGTTTTCAAAAGTTTATAACAAAACTTTAAGGACAACAATTTTATATTATAATTTAATTTATCAGAAAGCCAGTTAGATAACATAAAATATTCTTTAAAGCATGAGCATCTCATCGATGGACAAATTTTAATTTTATTCAGAATAAATTGATAAGGCAATGACTAATATTTCGCCCGAAATTGGGCGTACTTAAGTTAATATGAAATCTATTTGCAAAACAGTCTTATTTCAGGCAAAATATCACTTTATTATAATATTCAGTTTATACTAAAAATAAAACAGCTGATTTTGTTTGCACTACTAACTAATGCTGACAAATTTTTCGATTACTCGATGCTCAATCGTTTTTCCTGCAGTACTTAATAATACTCGACACCTTTAACAGACTTGAATTTTTGAAAATAACGAACTTGTAAACCTTTTTTTATACTCTCCACCGAAGGTAAAAGGGTATATATAGCTTTGTCATTCCGTTTGTAATTTCTATAATTGTGATTCTACACCCTCTAAAGTATAAATATTCTGGAACCTTATAAGAAGGAAAGTGCAAATACGGTAGTCCGTCTGTTCGGTCGTCTGTTGAAATGGGTTTTCCGAAGCCCCCAGATATGATAGGGCCTTGGTTGGTATAAATTTATGTAGGATATGGTCATTTTAATTTTGCTATTGAAATTCAGCCAGATCGGTCCAAAACTGGCTGAGATATGACCAAAAAACCACGACTACCTCAAATGTTTAAAAAATCCTTTGTTGTTGTTGTGTTTTTTTTATTTCTTTTTTCTGTATATCTGGAGAACGGCAAAAGCCAAAGCTTCCAAATTAGGTACAAACGTTAAGGTTATCAATACATGGCACCCCACAATATATGGGTGGGATTGAAAACATCAAAAATTATGTAAACATTTTAGGACTTAGGGATACGCCTTATATATACATATATATATATATCAAAAGATCGGAAATCTTTAGTACAACATATATTTTGAAAAACTCGGAAAAATCGGTTCAGATACCAAACAGTTATAACCAATATACTTATTTTCGGGAAGCATAGATCTTCCCGAGTCCAAGTTTTATAGCCCAGGTAAATGTTTAATTTCTTCTTAAGCCCTTCGGTATATAAAACTATCAAATCGGTTAAAAAAATGGACAAAATATAAGCAAAATACTTTAAAAAAATGGGCTAAAAACACCATAATTTTTATAAAAACCTACATTTTAGGGTGGTTGTGTTACCTATGGATATGGCTTGTATGTCATACCATAGATCTTTCCGAGTCCCCAAGGTAAATGGTTAATTTATTTTTAAAGACGTCGGTATATAAATCTGTCAAATCGGCTTAAAAAAGGAGATATAACCAAAATACGGAAATCCTAAAAATTACTCAACACTTTCTAAGTCGATCTAACGATGTCCGTCCGGCTGGCTGACTTGCTGGCGGTCCATGTATTCTTGTGCGCAAAGTACAGGTCGCAATTTTGGAGATAAATTGATTTAATCTGACACGTAGGTTGGAATTGGCACAACGAAGAGGCCTATTGAAAATGGACCACGAGGGGAGATAGAGGGCAATTTCCGCCTCTCAGGAAATATCAAACCGATTTTAATGAAATTTAAAACATATATGTATAGTTAGAAAGGTATTCATATAGACACACAAGGTATGCAATTTTTTTAAAACTAGCACCAAGAGGGGGGATTGGGTGCAATTTCTGCCCTTCTGAAACTTACAAACCGATTTAATGAAATTTAAAAAATAGGACAACGAAGGGAGGTAGGGGTCAATTTCTGCATCTGCGAAACTATCTAATAGATTTTAATGAAATTTAAAATATAGATAGATAGATAAATAAATTATATAGCCACATTAGCTATACATTTTTCAAAACTGGGTCCCAAATAGTTACAGTTGCAAAAATGTTTTCTTATATACCGCGGTGTAGGGTATCATATTTCTTACATTTTATAAATAAGTTTGTCTGTTAATATATATAATAGCACGCAAACATGTGCAAACAATTAAATGCAATTAAGCAATAAATAAATCTATATATATAAAAGAGGATGTGTGTTTGTATGTAACGTATGGACTCCATAACGGCTGGGCTGATATTGATGAAATTTTCAGCGAATCTTCAGAATATTCAGGCGGGTGACACTGTGAAGTCTGATTTTTGATTTTCGGTCTGCGGGGGAGGGGCGTGGCAAAATCCAATTTTCATATTGCACCACCAATGACATCTTTATAATTTGGACGATTTTTTCTTTAAAATGATCGCCATGGTTCAAGTTAGATTTATACGTAAAGAAAATATTGCCCCGCCCACCTTTACGTCCACTTTTTTCGAATTACCTAAAATCAGAAAACGGCTCCATCGATTTGACAAATTTTTCTTTCAAATGTTCGTATTAATCCATTTAAAGTTTTCATCGAAAGAAAATTTTACCACGCCTACTTTTACGCCCACTTTTTTATTAAGCGCATAACTTGAGAACGGCTTGACCGATTTGGACGATTTTTTCTTTAAAATGATTGCCATGGTCCAACTTAGTTTTTTACGGAAAGAAAATTTTGTCCCGCACACTTTTTTCGATTTACCTAAAATCAGAAAACTGCTCCATTGATTTGACTAATTTTTCTTTCAAAAGTTCGTATGTTTTTAACGGATTTTAAAAATCGAACGCAAACATTTTTCCTAATTTGGACAGGACAACGTCTGTCGGGTCAGCTAGTATATATAAAAATCAAACGCTGTGTCTTAGTCTCGCTAAAACTCGAGAACTACTTGACCGATTTGTATGATTTTTTTTTTGTTTTGTTCGTCTAATCACGAGGTTTAAAAAAAAAAAAGTTCAGAAAAGCCCAAAAAGGATAAAAAATCGAAAAAAGCGAAAATTGTTTTTTGTACGCAAATTTTACATTGCACCATTAATTACTGTGGATTAGTCTGCTTAAACTCGATAATTGCTTGACCGATTTCAATGATTCTTTTTTTGTTTTTTTCGTCTTGTCACGGCGATGCTTGCGAAAAAAGGAAGAAGAAAAGCCAAAAATAAAAGTCGAAAAACTAAAAGATCTAAAATGTACCTTTTGCAAGCAAATTTGACTTAATACCACCAGAATAAATTGTATTTCTTCAGTTGTTGGCGGACCCATTGTTTGACAGCTGCACAGAAATAAATCAATCCTATTTAATCATCCTATTTAAATTTATTAACTGTTATTGTAAAAAAAATTTATTTTATATTTGTTTAAATTTCCAATTAATAATAATCCTTGGAGTTGTTCCCTTTCAACACTTTGCGTAAATTTGTTGTTTCTTATTATGCAATTTCTTTAATTTCACTACTTTTTTGTTGTCATGCAATTCATCTAAGTTTTCAAATAAAGCGACGATTATTAAGGAAAACTATAAACTAATCAACCGGTTTTCTTAAAATTTGGTATGCAGAAAATGCAACATCTGAAAAGAAAAAGTGAACAGGTCGTGAAATAGGGCAATAGCGGTAAAAGCTCCCCCTCCTTATATCTTCTTAACTAATCAACCGATTTTCTTGAAATTTCGCAGGCAAATAGTGTTGCAGTTGGAAAGAACTATAGCATAGGTTTTTTTTTAGGGCGTGAAAAAGAGCAAGAGGGGTAAAAGCTCCCCCCCCCCCCCCTATATCTTTTTATAATAGCCGGATTTCTTAAAATTTGGCATGCAGACACTGTAACATCTGAAAGAGACCAGTGCATGAAATAGGGTAAGAGGTGGTAAAAGCTCCCCCTACCTATATCTTCTTAGCTAATCAACCGGTTTTCTTAAAATTTGGCATGCAGACGCTGTAATATCGGAAAGAAATAAATTATATGACAAAACAACGTTTGCCGGGTCTACTAGTACTATATAAATATATGTACATATATTTAGATATAAGTATATACTTATAAACTTCTGTTCTTTCCCAACCATGGTAAAGGGTATATAAGATTTGGCTTAGCCGAACACAGCACTCTTACTTTTTTTTAAATCGATCCAATAAAAAAAGAATTCGCAATATTTTAAAAATATTTGTGGTCTAGTACTAAATTAAAAGTTGACAGATATTTAAAATTTTTAAAAGTTAGGCTCATTTTGCCACCAAATGCATATGGGCATTTCCGTCAAAAGGTCCACCGTGACCGAAAATTTAAAAGTTATTAAAAGCTGATTATTTTACGATATTGTTATAGAGAAATATTAAGTCTTTACTAATTTTATAAATTTACTCATAAACTTGTTCACTTAGATGAACAATCAGACTGCAAAGTTGTGCAAACGTAATTTCTTATATGTGAGAATGTTTTATTGTATGTTTTCTTTAATATTTATCTTTCTTAAAAGAGCTGATATTTGATAAAAATTATTCCAAAAAAATTTCTTACATGGTCTGAAATCTAAGGAAGAGTTCAAAGAGAAATATGTCGAGTCATAACCGCAAAAAAAGCTTAAGTAACACCATTTTCCATTTTCGTTTTTTTTAATAAACGACTTTATTGGCAACACTTGCATCATCTCCTAAAATGTCATGGTCACATTAAGAACCGTTACGATTTTATAGCAAAAACAATTTTATCTCAAGCGACAATATTCATACAAAATTTGTATGAAATAAAATAAAAAAAACCTTCTCCTGTAAAATTTTTTTTTTGTCACTTAAGCTTTTTTTGCGGTTATGACTCGATGTTATTCGGATTAACGGTAAATTTCAATCATTATACAGTTACATTATTACGGAAAAAATTAAACGTTCGAAAGGTCACGTATCGACCTAGATTTTGGCTTGAAAAAAAAGAAAATACAGAAGATTTTGGAATCGAACCAAGGCATATTTATGTTAAACTGCTACGTTTAATTCTGAAAGTAGTTTGACTAAAAAATGTGCCAGGTTTCGCTGAAATACGCCTTTTTATACATGGCCACAAAAACTACTTCTGGTTTTTTCACGTTCGAACCGCTACTTCTTTTGCCATTATCTTTGACCTAGAATCGCGCCCTCCATAAACTTTAGCACAGATAACAGTGCTTTCTTAGTGCTATAATTTAAGGGTTAATAGAAACTAAAAATATTTTTTGTTTAAAATGTTATTGCATTTTTGATGCGTACGACTGTCACGTTCAACACTTTGGAATTACCCATATAAAGGTTTATCTCCATTTTTGCAATGCTTTGTCTTCGTATGACTGGATATAATTGTCTCCAGTTTCATAAAAATCGCCCCAAATATGTACAACATTTCGTATCTTTCCATTAGAACCCTGCGGGAAATTTGTGTCAATTGGTCCCACAGACTGGTCCTGGGAGTTGTGAAAAAAGCACAGGTACAAAAAGAAAGCACTCATGACCAGTGAAAGGAGAACCAATCATGTAACTGGTTTATGGAGAACAAAAAGGTAGAAAAAGTAATGAATTACGGAACAGTCTTCACCGGTGGTGTGACAAATTTTTTTGGGACTTTCTAAAATTTGGCTCTTGAATTTAATTCTAGGACTTGTTTTATTGAAATAATACTACATCGTATTGAAATAATACTACATTTGAGTAACTGTCACTAAACACGTCCAATGAGAATAGATTTGTGACTGGTCAAATGGTGTCAATTGACCCCCTCCAATGACAGCCCCATGTAAAAGTGACAGGTCTTATTCATAGAAAGTGTTAAAACAAGAACCGGTCTCTATCACCAAGGACCTATCACAGGACTACTTTGGTGTCAGTTCGCTTCCCTCTAGGGAAATTACAAACATGTCAAAATTTGAACTTTGACCTTCATGATTTTTAGGTTAATGTCTTCCAATTTTAGCATAACCTTCAGAGTATATTTATAATCAGTCAGGAAATTATTATTATTCGCCAAGATATGGCCAACAAATGGGGTTTTCACAAAAATCGCAAAATTTTAATCGCAGGTACGGTCCTTAATTAGTTCCAGTGTGATGATACCACCCTTACTTGGTATATTTTATTACTCATAAAGAGATTAAATTTAAAATTTCTGGTTTGCAATCTTGTGCTAAGTAAATTATCTTTTTAAAATTATGTTTAAAATTTGATACTTTTACAATTCTTTGCTTAGCAAACAATTTATAAACCATAATTTTATTTTACGAGTGTGCCTGTTTATCCTTATTTGTAACTATTTACATCCTCAAGTAAAATCTATTTAATAACGTTCCCCCACCTTTCATTAGAATCTAATTATAAAAATAATATAGGTAATATGATTTTATGCATTGACAGCACTAAAACAGTATGGTAATTTTCCTTTTTCTCTTTTTCATTATCAAGGGATAAGGCAAATAATAAATAAACTCTAATTACATATTTGTAATTGTAGTTCTTGACAAAATTTTGATAACAATGTACATATAACTACAATCTTGCACTGATACTATTCAGAAACATTTCCTTAATAATTAATTAAAAAAATACACTTAAAAAAATATTGATTATAAATATTTTTATTTTTTCTACTTTTAGGTAAGTCCCAGAAAAATTTCAACTTCAAATAATAAATAAGGTAAGAATTAAATTATAATTTTTGGATGTTCTGGGAATATAAGTTTAGCTTTACGTGCATTTGTCTTTGGAGCAAAATCCCCTGCTTATGCCCCTAATTTCTACAAACAGATATCTATTCATGTTCGTACCGAACAGTTGTCTTTACCTTTCCAGTGCCACTAGTTTGGTAATTTCAACGTTAATTTTACCTAAGTCAATTAACTAACGAAAATCGGTGGTGTAAAATTATAAAAATCATAGATACCTATACAAAGATTTATATATATTTGTTGCCAGTACATTAGAAGAACAAAGTTTCTATAAATATTTCTTATAGGAAGGGTTATAATGTTAAAATGAACCATATTGGTCAGCTTTTTGTTGAAGATCCCCATACAAGGTCCTTGTTAGGCACTATAGCGACCAATGTGTAAAAGATTTACATGGATTGATGTCTTACGGCCTACTGCATGGTTAAATCTTTCCGCTTGCTTTTACCAAACACCTCTAAGTGTGTGAGCAACAACCAGATGTAGCAATTTGAGTGTATAGCCCAGAAGAAGAGTACCCTCGCCTCTTGCTAAGGAGCTAGAGATTTGTTACTTTTGTTGTCTTAGAACTGCCAGCAGAATCCTCTGAATAGCCAAAGCATTTTGGTATTGTTTTAATATTAAATAGTAATAAAAAACCAAAACCGTATTATTTTTTCTATCTCTCACAGAATCGATTATATGAATTTGATCGGCTTTTCACAAATACAGAATTAATTTTCGCTCATAAGGGGCCGAATGTGCAAAATCTGTGCAGAGAACAGACACGAAAAGCCCAGTACACACAATTTTTTTTAATTTTGTTTCTTAAAGGTAGGAGATATTATAGTAAGACCGCTCTATAAAGAGGATATTTTTCAATTAAAAAACTTTGTAGCAAATCAAAGAATTCATTATGTCATCTCATTTATGTCGATGTCATTTATATTAAAGTAAACAGTTTATTAAAGTCAATAATTGTCTAAAGCTACGGTCACACTTATCAAATGTTCGACCAAATAAGCATAACCACTTCTCTTGTTAAAAGTTAGTGAGACTTAACGTGGTCTTAATATCACAAAATACTGCTAGACATAGCAAAAACTGTTTTATGTAAGATGTTGTATTATAATCAAAATAAATATTGGAATTAAGGGAAATTATATATTAGTTTGCCTGTTCGTTCCGTTTATTTTTCGTCAAATATTTTCCAAGTGTGACCGTGAGTTAAGCCAAAAACTAATTTGAAAAAATTGTAAGTCTTTAAGGGGATGTTGCGATGGAAATAATCAATTAGCCTTATAACGGTTGTCGTTGTCCTAAATGACTTAATCGTTTTTTGAAGTAGATTTAAGTAATACACAACCCGTGTTCTTTAATCTTCTAAAAATGCGACTAAGTCGCTTACGACAACGACAACCGTATTAGTAACGACCTGGAATGACAGAAATTACTTTTTCGTAAGCAAGACATTTAGTAATTTAAAAATATACTAGCTGACCTGGCAAAAGTTGTCTTGCCGTATAACTTATTTCTTTCAGATTTTGCATGCCAAATTTTAAAAAAACCGGTTGAGTAGTTAATAAGCTAGAGGGATGGAGAGCTTTAACCCCTCTTGCCCTATTTCAGGCCCTAAATAATAAAAGTTATGGGCTATAGTTACTTCCGGATTTCACACTATTTGCCTGCCAAATTTCAAGAAAATAGGTTGATTAGTTAAGAAGATATAGGGAGGAGGAGCTTTGAACCCTCTTGCCCTACTTCCCGTCCTATTCCCTATTACCTTTTAGATGTTGCAGTGTCTTCGTGTCAAATTTCAAGAAAATCAGCTGATTGGTTAAGAATATATAGGGAAGGGGAGCTTCTACCCCTCTTGCCCTATTTTGTGTTATATTTTCCTTTAGATGTAACCGTGTCTTTATGCCAAATTTTAAGAAACCGGGTTGATTAGTTAAACAGATATAGGAACGCAGAGCTTTCGATATGAAATATACCTTAAAATACATCCTCATACCAAACAAATACGCATACAAAATTTCATAAAAATTGCTCAAGCCGTTTCAGATGAGTTCAATTACAAGCACTGTGACACGAGAATTTTAAAAATATACATATATAGAGATAGAAGATGCAACATAATATGTAAACATGTAAAGAAGTATTTTCGGTCAATATTGATCATATGATACCCCAACCACAGTGTTTGCAGATCAATTTTAGAGAGTGCATTTAGGATTTATAGCTATTTTCTCGGAGTTAATTGATTGATTGATTTGTGTGGATGAAACGGCCAACTATGGACCGATTCCAAAAATATTTAGTAAGGTCATTTAACTTGCACTTCGTGAGCCGAACTAAATGATCGTACAAACATTATTAGATGGTTTTAGGCACCGAGACACTATTTCTGAACTTAATTAAAGAACGATTCTCATCCTTGACATAGGCTTCGCCCTCATGAAACTTAAGCGTATGCATGTAGAAAATTTTATCAAATAATCTCCGAAATTGCGAGATGTATTTTGTGAGAGCGAGCCGCGTGGACATCGTTTTCGATGCAGAAAGTGATCCTGAGTCGATCTGTATACTGATCGGTATACCTCAACACAAACGCATATACATACATAATTTCCTTTTACCTGAATTCTCTCTTATGGATAAAAATGACAGTTTAAATTATCAAAACTTAATTTGACTTCATAAACTCATTATTTATTTGATCTACCAGCCATTTTAATAAATAATGAAGTCAGGTTTGGGGTGTATATACATCAGTGTTGCCAATTTAGCCATTTAGTGGCTAGAATTAGCCATTTTTCAACCTGTTTAGCCATTAAAAACGAGTTTAGCCATTAGCCATTTTTTAAGCCATTTTTCAACTTGTTTAGCCATAACATTTTTTTTTGCCATTTTTCTTTTAAAAGAATAATTTTTATTTTATTATAAAAATGTTTAAAAGCAAAATAAACATTTTGAACAAGAAATTTAAACCACAACTTTTACAAATGCTGAAAATCGCTATAAACTATGACGCTGAAACATCTTTCAATATAAAGGAACAGTATTCCACTATTAAATTTATAAAAAGGATCAACACAAGCATCGCTATTTCTTTCTGGTTGCAAGTATTTCAATAAAGGGATGCAGGCGGTAACAAAATTGTTTTAGACATTTCAGAATTGACTATAAAGTTGCTCTCACTTCCATAATCTTATGCTGAAGTAGAGAGGGTGTTTAGCCAAGTAAACATCGTTAAAAATAATTTGAGAAATAGGTTGCATTAAGCAACCGTTAATTCGATTTTATCCATTAGGTAAATATTTTTACCATAACAATACAATATTTATACCACCACCACAATAGTGGAGAGGGTACTCTGCGTTTGTGCTGATGTCTGTAACACCTTAAAATATTGGTCCTTAGCCAACCTTTACGCATACCGATTAACTCAGAATCACTTTCTGAGTCGAATTTACGATGTTTGTCCGGCAGGCTGGCTGTCCTGGAAACCTTGTGCGCAAAGTACAGGTCAAAATTTAGAGATTATTTGATGTGATGTGGTGTAGGGTATCATAAATTCGGGTTTAACCGACTATAATTTTTAATTTTTTTCTAGTATGGATCTGGACTCAAAAGGTTGTGTTAATGTTGTCGTGATTATGATTAACCTTCAAATTATTTAAAACTTATGATTATTTGAAACTAATGAGTGATTCCTATGAGATGAACAATAACGAATTTTTCGATGATTTAATTTTTTAATATTAATTTACGTTTATTCTTATTTAACAAATTGATCTTAACTCACAATTTCATCGTAAACAACTTTAAATGAATTATACATACATATATATTGAATACACCCGTGTTTGTGAACAATCGACTTAAACTTATTCATGTTGAAAGTGAGAAAGAAAACGTCAGCAGGAAGGTTATTCCACATACGAACAGTCCGGCCAAAAACCGAATTTTCCCTGTAATGCGTTGTACGATTAACCTACCAATCGACCAGATCCCTAATTTCGTCAAAACACATCCCATTGTTGTAACGATATAACAGGCAAATACAACCTTCATTGCGACTGTGCTCAAGGGAGTCAATAGAATTGGATACCCTGCTATCTCCTGCATGCGGTCGAAAAGTTCCAAAATGAGAATTGTATTCCAAACGTGGTCGTTTGGAGTACAGATGGTACAAATAGTAGGAAGATCAGATAGAGTTAAGTTTAAACTCAACCGTCTTAAAGAAACGAGGCACTTGAATGCTTCTTTCCACACCTTCAATATATGTTCCCGCTTAGCCGTGAAGTGAAACACTCTGGGATTAAAACATTTCTTCTTTTGATATTTCAAGTATCCACCAAGTCTCCTTTATATTCGCTTGCAAGAATTGAGCATTAATTTTTCTCCATATCAAGTATTTTAAGTATTGTTTTACTCTACATGCCACTACTTGGCAATTGCAGCAAATATATATAGATAAAACAGGATGTGTGTATGTATGTATGTAACGTATGGACTCCAAAACCGCTGGGCCGATTTTGATGAAATTTTCAGGGAATCTTCAGAATATTCAGGCGGGTGACACTGTTAAGTCTGATTTTGGATTTTCGGTCTGCGGGCGGAGGGGCGTGGCAAAATCCACGATTTTTCCTTAAAATGATCGCCATGGTCCAACTTAGATTTATACGAATTTTTCCCCTCCCACTTTTTTCGGATTATCTAAAATCACAAAACGGTATTAATCCATTTTAAGTTTTCATCGAAAGAAAAATTTACCACGCCTTTTTTTACGCCCACTTTTTCTATTTAGCGCATAACTTGAGAACGGCTTGACCGATTTGAACGATTTTTTTCTTTAAAATGATTGCCATGGTCTAACTTTGGTTTTTGCGGAAAGAAAACTTTGCCCCGCCCACTTTTTTCGATTTACCTAATATCAAAAGCCGTTCATCGATTTGACTAATTTTTCTTTCAAATGTTTGTATCTTTTCAACGGATTTTAAAAATCGAACGCAAACATTTTTCCTAATTTGGCAGAACAACGTCTGTCGGATCAGCTAGTTCTTTATATAAAAACGTTTAAAGTAAATTTTACTCTTGCTTTGCTTCATTGTCGTAAGAAAACAATTAGTTAAAGCAAACAAAATGATAACAAGAAAATTAATTTCACTCTTCGTGTAAACCTTCATTTTTGTTTTTCTCCACTACGACTTTTTTGCATATGAGGCAAAACAATAATGAGCTGACGATATGTAGAGTGGAAATAAAATATAAATGGCGATATTGAAGCAACACGTTTATTGTGCAAATAAATATTTTTGAAACATGCTGCGAAAGCATGGAATATGCTCTATAAGCTTAAACGATTTTGCAAAACTGCTATTTAAGCTAATTTATGCGAAAAATGCTGCAAAGAGAAAAGTACACAATACAAAATCCAAAAATTCATAAATACGCTTTAAAAAGAATAAATTTATTGTTCCTTCTGTATTGGTCGCACAATAAAAACATGCAATTGCATATTTAAAGTGCAAATATTTAAACTATTTTTTTCAGTGTACGATATTTCTTATAAACCTGTTTTGCAAATCTTTTTCTGCCATCGTCTCCAACATCATTTTCGGTAATATTTGTTGTTAATTATAATGTAGTTATTAATTCAGTTGCAATTCTATGCCTTTTCATATAGAACTAACTTCATGATGTAATTATTACACATACATACATACATACAGTCAAATATATTTCGTAGTTATTTAAGAACACAAAAAAATCCATTATAACTCATGTCCATACAATAGTCAAACTTGAACAAAAGAAACTGGTACTTGTAATACATATTTCAATGTTTTAAGACCAATAAGGTGTATTAAAAACAAAATCGAAAATTAATATACATCCGAAAGAGGTACTGTTTCATTAGGAAATAAAAGAATAAAGTAAAAACTTAACAGATTTACTTTAAATGGCATACAATAAAAAAAATAAATTTATTGTAACCAGATATAAAAATCAACTATGAAATAATTCACCAACCTTGTTTTGAAACTTTCAGTTGTATTTCTCTTTCTAAGTTTTTATATTTTTCCCTCACTTTGTTGCTTCTGGTATGGAAAAATGGTACTCGTACATTAGAACAAGATTCCAAAACGAATTTTGCTGCAAGGGAATATAAAGGAGACTTGATGGATACATGAAATAACAAAAGAAGGAATTTTTTAATCTCAGTGTGTTTGACATCCCGGGAAATCAGGACCAGTTTTGAATTTTCCGGGATTCCGGAAATTTTCGCCCTTAAAGCCTAGTACTCTGTTCGAACCTGCGAAAAATGTTAAGCAACATTGATTATTTCACACGAAAATTTTGTCATGTATCAATGTTATCTATCCTGCAAGTATGCAACATTATTTTTGAATGTAAGCAAAAACCATAGATGGGGGTAGTACAATAAAGGTTGACTTAAATCAACATTGCACTCTCACTAAATAAAACGGCAATAAATTATTTTTTACAAATTTGTACCTTGCAATCAAAAAGCTGTACGAAAACATAAAATTTAATTTTGTACTTGCAAATTTGATTTTTCCGATGATATGCCTAATCATAGAAAATTAAACTAAATGAAATTCTGTCAATAACGGAATAATTCTTGGATTGAATCATGCAAACACAAGTTTTGTATTTTAAATTGTGTGCAAAATTTTTAGTCAAATAAGTGAAGAAAAAAAAATTGCAATAAACTGATGATTGCTTGATTTTAAATCAAACTATTTTTTTATCACAAAATGTTTTAACATTATAGTCACTTATGTGTAGTAAGATTGAAAATGTGTAGTTCATCACTTAACACTAACAAAATTATTAATAATAATAATAATTTTAAACAAGTGCACTACCCCCATCTATGACAAAACCATGTGTTTTGAAAAATGTCATTAAAAGAAGTAAAACAATTTTATTTTAATTATTTTCTATAGTAAAAACCAAAAAAATTTCATTTGATTGTTAATTTTTGCACTTTTCTACATTTTTATTTCTGAAACGCTTGTTATAAACTCCACTTTACAAAAACAAAATAAAAAATTACAAAAAATTATTAGTGATTGCTTAAAATTCCGTGCGAAATAAAAGGAGCTGCACTTGTTTCGCACGAAAAATAAAAATGTTGCTAGAAACATTTCGCATGTTTTTCGTATATAAACAGAGTACAACTCTATCAAAATTTTTTCGTTTGTATTTCACAGAATTTTTTTTTATATTGAGTTTGAAAACATTTCGCACGAAATACTGAACAGAGTACCAGGCTTAAGACAAACAAGTCAAAGTCAGATGTACCGAATTTTATTCTCCCTTCATCATAGTGTCAAAAATTGTACCGAAGCCTCAAGCTCAGAAGTATACTTGTAACGGGTTATCCATTTTTCGGTTTGAAAAGTAGAGTTTAATAAATCACACATAAAGCTATGTTTTTAACCCTGGACGGTTACTGTTCGTCGAATCGACCAAACTCATTAACATATACCTTTTTTATAAGTGTTCAAAAACCCCCTTTTTGTCAATAACGTTAGCTGATGCCAAAAGCTTGTAGTGAGTGGAAGTACGTTGGATCTTCATTTTTTTAAATTTGAAATTCAGAGGTGTGTACTCGTCGCAACAACGAAGAGTAACCTTAGTGTAAGTGTTTCTGTCTATATAAACTCACAATATGTTCCATAAGTACCTTACAAATCTTTTTTTTTCTCTCGTGAAGATTCGAGACACCTACCTTGCAGTCCTTAATTAAGGAAACAATTCAAAATAAAATACCTAGCCGACAAGAATCCGTCGAAAATATTATCAAAGGACCAAAAGAGCGTAAAATTTGTCACCTCTGACTCTATAGAAAACTCAGAATGACGAAAAATTCATGTAAACATAAAATTGAACTTTGGGTCTCATGCGTAAAATAAGGTTATCTAATAACTAATATTATTATGAAGAAAAAAGTAATTTTTTTACCTTTTAGATTTTGTTGTTTTAAAAAGTAAATCAATTTGAAAAACAAAAAAGTCGAATTCTAGAGAGAAAAAGAATCTTAAATTTTATTTGTTTATTATTTTTTAATAAAACGCTTAACTGAAACAGATTTCTATTTATTTTAAACTTCAAAAATCGTTCCGCTAGAATTTATTTTTTTAAAAGTTCGTCGATTCGACGAACAGTAACTTTAATGAACTAAAATGAAGAGTAGCCTTCCAGGGTTAATGAAGCTGTTATTTCATTACAATGATTGTCATTACGTTCGCAACATAATGTCATTTTAATGACCGCCTCAGCTCGATCCTTTTGAGATAGTTTCGACTTTTTGCTAAATTTCTGGCGGTATCTCGACGATAACTTGACGAATGTTGGTTTTCAAATACTCTAAAAATAGGAGAATATCCATGTAAACACGGTTTTTCACGTAGCCCCACAAAAGAAAGTCTAAAGGCGTCAAATCTCATTATCTTGGTGGCCAATTTACGCCGCCTTTGGAAACTCCCCATGTAAGAAATCAGTCATGTTGTGTGGCTCGTGGCACCGTCTTGTTGAAACCACAACTTCAATTGACGGCCAAAAAAGTCGGTTATCACGGTCATAGCGATAACACTGGTCAATACACCAAATGTTTCTTGATTTCTGTCCAATGATTTTAGTAAATTTGAAAGTGCTCATTACGATGTAGGGTTTTTTCCCGGGATTTCCCGTCCCGGGAATTCCCGGGAATTTCAATAATTATATTTCCCGCTTTCCCGGGATTTTTCATGCGGGATCCCGGGAAATAAAAAATTCCTCATAGTTTAAGAAAACAGATATTTATACTTTGAAATTTAGTTTTCTATTCTCTTAAAATAAGCATCTGTGGATGGGTTGTCGATTAGATCAATTACAAGAAGTGAGTCCATACGTAAATCAATGTCTCCTGATGCAATAAATCTACTTAAAACAGAATAGGCAGTGCAACAGTTGATAATTAATTAATTTAGTGAAGTGAAAAGTTAATAAAGAACATTAATTCAAAATAAGATGCAGGTAGTAAAGTTTAATTGTCCATGGACAAGTCTTTAAAATAGCAGATACCTAAACATAAAGCTCCTTTATTGCAACATAGTCATATCTACAAAAACAAATGAACTTGGCAAAATGCGATTAAAGTTTTCAAAATGTACCGATTTAAAGATTTATTTTGCTATAACTTCGGTTCAGTTTGAGATAAAATACGAGAAGGCATGAAGGAACACTTTGCTTACATAACTTACAATTTTTGATTTTTTGAGATATGACTATGTTGCAATGAAGGAGCGATATGTTTATTAGGTGATAAACAAAATTTTTTTTCAATTTGTGTTGGTTTATATACCCTTGAAGTGCGGGGAAACCGAAATAAAAAAATATTTGGAAACTCGTGTAAGATACTACAACATACAATTTGAAAAACACATTGTCCTAAAGATTACAGATAGACCTAATGAAATGAAAAGGTTTGTAAGAGGTTGATGCTATTTTTTGCATGAACCTTGACATAGATTTGACTGATATAGACGTTGTTTATAAAAAATGATTCTTATTGTGAATCAAAAGCCTTCTACAATGGTGCACTTTTAACTATTTATCCAACCTCGGTAAAAAAATGAACGAAATTTTTCGGAAACATGGTAATTAGTAAATAAAATAATCAATATACTTTTTGACGACTTACTACACTGAAAAAATTTTCTTCACAGATCCAATGAAATTTACATTAAAATTCAACCTATGTAACCTTTCATTGGATTAATGAAATGTTTCATAAAATCAATGAAAATTTTGCATTAGTTTAATGACAAACGTTTATTTTATCCATTTTTTCAATGAGGATTCATAAAATCAATGAAAATTTTGTCATTGATCCAATGAAAGGTTACATAGGTTGAATTTTAATGTAAATTTCATTGGATCTGTGAAGAAAATTTTTTCAGTGTAAGCGCTTTGAATGTTTCAGAAAGTTATTTCCTAAGCCGTTAAAAAATGTTAATATATTTATTTAAAATATTTTATCTATTTTATGAATTAACTTTTTGATCTCATATCTTGAGTACCTCAATTTGTGTTTGTTTTTATTATTGTTTTATGAATTAAATTGTTATGTTTATCTTAATTTTTTATCTTGTATCTAGAGCATAATAATAATACGGAATTTACATATAAAACCGTAAGGTAATAATAATTCAAGTTCCTCTTTTAATCTTCATTTAATTTTGTAGTATGTAAGGATTTCTTTTATTTAATTTACTGTGTATTATGTATATGGAGCGGGATCCCGGGATCCCGGGAAATTCAAAAAAATTTCCCGCTTTCCCGGGAATCGAAAAACTCCGGGGAAAAAAAACTCTATTACGATGGCATCATTAGTTATTTTCATTTCATTTGCTTAATTAACACCATTTTTTGTGTTATTCGCTTAATATTTCACGGATTATTAATCTATCAGGATATATTACTTTTAAAAAGATTACAAATTCTCCAAAAAAAATCGAAACATATTTCAAAACATCAAAAATTCAACACTGTATAATTAGACGATTAGACAACGACTACGACGATAATGCGAGCTTGTGAATTGGACAATTAAAACGAATTTTCTTTTAACCGTTGAATGCATAACCAAAAAAATACCACACAAACGCGTACCCAGGGTACCCGTGTACACTATTGTAATTCTTAATCATTTTCAACAACAACAGAAATATTTTAAACTCCGTTAAATATACATATAAACAAATTAATTAAAAAGTTAAATGTATTTAATAAAATTATTTTTTAATTATTACAACAACAAATTATGCCAAAAACTATAAATGGCGAACCCAAATTTCCGCTCCGTAGAACACATAACAAAAAAAAAACACACTATCGCATTACCAGGCTACTCGTGTACCCCTTTACAGTTTTAAGCCATTTAGCAGAGTAGGAAAAAATTCGACTCGCGAGCACAATTCGAGTCAACTCGCTCGTTTTAAAATTTGTGCCCGCGAGTTTTATTGAGTCTGGTTTAGTCTTACAGAAAAAAATATTAAACTTTAAGGCCCGTTTTCACAACTAACCGATAGCTTTAAGTAGATTTTAAACGCCGTTATAAAAAGTGTTCCATTATTAGAACTTTACTTTAACCTAAACTGAGCGATAAAGTAAATTAAGGTTCATCCTACCTGGTAGGTAAAAGTAAAATTGTAATGATGGAACACCTTTTATACGGCCGATAAAATCCTACCTTTAGCTATCGGTAAGTTGTGAAAACGGGCATAAGACTGTTTACTGTTACTGTTTTAAAACAGCTCTTCACATTTTTCTTATAAAAACTGTTGGGTACACGGGTACCCCGATTATGCGTTTGCGTAGGTGTCATCTTTGGAAGCTTATAGTTACGGAACCGCTGAAACGAATTTTATAAATATTCAATAAAACGACTCAAAAAGACTTGAATTGCCTATATCCATAGTTTCGATTAGTATTGGTTTTGCAGCTAGAAATGTTTAAAGTTTCTAGAGGACACAAGGGTACCCGGTTATGACCAATTCCTTACACTATTAGTGATTTATATTGTAAATACGACGGTTCATTAACATTCTATTAATGAAAGAAAACCCGTATTGAATTCCAAGCTTTCATTTGTGTTATTTGGTAAGGGTGCAACATTTTATCAAGAGGTTTTGACATTTCTGAAATAATTTGGCAGTTATAGCAAAATCCCGAAGTGTATCTTTTAAAAAAATATGGACCGAAGTGAGCAAAAATTCGGAAACATGATCTATAATACTTAGGGAATAACGAATACCGATATATTGCTTAAAATTATCCGATAAATCGGCATCAGCGATATTTTGCGGTCGATACGACGCTAATTTTTATATTTTTTTTGGAATATTTTTGTATAAACAATTTAATTTTTTTTGCTAATTTTTTGCATAGAAACTAAGACAAACATCGCATTAAAAAGCAGAGCATAAAATCAAAACAGAATAATGAAATTGTTTCATATAAAACATGAATCAACGGAGATGGGGAATAGTCCCAAAATTTTACGATTAACTTAACATTAGCTATAAATAAAAGATTTGAGGCTTTAGAAAATAATCAAACTTATTGTTTATCTACAATTCTTGAACCTCGATACAATGGTCGAATATTTCAAAGACAATTGACTTCAATCGTATCGATAAAACTTCTTATTGAGCTACATAACATGTCTCTGCATACTGAAAGTGTTGAAAACACGGTCACCCCTATAGGTGTTACAAGTTCTGACCAGAGTTCGTATTTGCCCATGAGTGTGCAGCACATGTGCTTAAATTTGTGCTCATGCCCATGGGCATGTGCAACATTTTCTTATATCAATGCACATGCCCAAGGGCATGAGCATTGATCGATGGAACTCATGTGCATATGCCCATGAGCATAAAATACTAGCGCACGCATGCACACTCATTAGAAGCCATGTTGGTTTTTTATCTACATTTCAAGCAATGTTGCCAGAAATGCAGTTCATCGTGTAAAATATTATTATGAAATAGTTGTTAGTCAAAAATTAAGGTATTTGGTTATATTGGTAATTCCTACATAAATTTATTAAAATAAATGATTTTATGTTACATTTGTCTTCTATTTATGAAATTTTAATTTATGACGTACAAAATATGAAAGAAATATACATACCAATTTGAATAATAAATATTTTCAATAGTAGGCATGAAAAAACTGAAATTGATATGTAACTTGTATAATCGGTTGTTGCTTATACGGAAATTATTTAACCATTCTTGTAAAAAACACATGTAATAACTGTGTAAAAAGGTAACGGAATTTTTTGGCTATATGATTTTGTTAACATTTTATAAGAACACTTAAAGCAGGTAGACTATTTTGTCTAAAAATACATGAAAATTTTAACATACAAAACAAAAATATACATGAATTTTGTTCTTGCCATTCTTTGTTTGAAGGAAATTACAAAAAAACTTAACCTTCGAATAATTTTTTATGATCAGTAAAAATTTTGGAATACATAATTTTGTTGTTGCATCTGATTATGTCTGTGCATTGGTCAAAGGGTTATGGAAATTTCCAACTATTCTTATAAAAAAAAACACACGCAATAACTGTGCAAAAATGTAACGGAATTTTGTGGTTTTATGGTTTTTTACTAGAACATTCAAAACAGGTAGATTATTTTGTATTTTGTCTAAAAATACATGACAATTTTTACATACAAAACAAAAATATACATGAGTTTTGTTCTTGCCATTCTTTGTTTGAAGGAAATTACAAAAAAACTTAACCTTCAAATAATTTTTTATGATCAGTAAAAATTTTGGAATACATAATTTTGTTGTTGCATCAGATTATGTCTGTGCATTGGTCAAAGGGTTATGGAAATTTCCAACTATTCTTATAAAAAAAAACACACGCAATAACTGTGTAAAAATGTAACGGAAAATTAAATATAAAACAAATGAAAATTCATTTAAAACCCGGTCAACTCATTTTCCCTTTAAATCAAACTAAAAATTAGTTTATTTTTAAATGTTAAAAAATAAATCACTTATTACAGTTAAAATTACTGATTTTAACTTTTGTTTTAAAATTTTTACTATCAAAAAAACAAACTACAATAATAAATATAAAATTTTTAAAATATAAAATCCATATAAATTTGTTTTTTTATTAAAAAATTTCATATTCAGGTTTTTACTACTTCTGTTTGTCGCATAATTTATCTTATATATTTTTTAAATAAAACTTTTTATGCAAAAAATTTATATAAAAATTATTTGTTATTTAGCAGCTGCTTAGAAAATCTTTTTTTTTTAAAATTCAGAAGATTTTTAGCATATTTTTTGTAAAAATTTAGCATATTTTTATCAAATATAAAATATTTAAAGTTTTATTTTTTAATCTTAGCAGATTTTCTTCATTTAACGACTTAGCAAATTTTTTTTTGAAGTTTTGGCATATTTTCATCAAAAAGTTATGGCAGCACTGTTTTTAAGAATAAAAAAATCCTAACAAGTATTTAAATTTTAAAACATCATTTAGGAATTTTTGTCACATCAAATATTTAATTTGGCAACACTGATAATAACATCAATAAATTGTATGCCGGTGTGCATGCACATGGGCATTGATGCGTTGCTCATTCCATGTGCCACTCACGAAATGTGCAACAACAAAATGCACATACCCATGGTTGCGTAAGAGACACATATAAAATATCGCTCTTACACATGGGCATGTGCTAGTTTTTATGTGTGTGTCTTTTTGGCACATGTGCAAGAGTGTGCAATGTGTGGGCAAATGAGAACTCTGGTTCTGACAAGTCTAAAACTACTGGTCTTTGGAGCATAAGTGAAAAATAATAATAAGAGAATCCGAGAAGGGTAAGCCTCTTTCCATCTTAGGCTGTGATTCTGCTAAAGAAGAAGTCGAAAGTTACTTTAGATCTCCTAATATATCTTATCCATTTATTTACGGCCGCAATGACATGTTATACCCACTAGAGGTCTGCAAGAATAAATAAAAACCAATTTCAACACATTCATTTGTTTTCTAACTACAATGTGTCGAGCACCCAATAATAAAGAAACAAATGAAAGAATAACCAAAGACAAAACGAATAAAAACTCATTCAATTCAGTCAACTCAAGTCAAATGAATGAAATATTCAAATATAATTTGAATGTAAAATTTCTGTACCTACACATTACGTATGTATGTGTAAGCTTAACTCTAACAAATAAAAGAAGCCACAAGCTTACACACATATTATGTCAATGTATTCAAATAAATGTATGGACATTCAATAATTCAAAAATTATTCGAATATTTTTTGTAAACTTGCTCTCTCTAACGGGTCATTCCACTGTTTTGTTATTTATGAATGACTCTCAAATTCATTTACAGTAAACAAGTATTTTATTCAATTCATTCTCTTATTTTTGTATATGGTTTACTCTTTTCTTATATTTTTGAATGTTAAATATTTGAGTAAATGTTGTGCACTTTGAATAAAGGCAAACAAGTGAATTATTCAAAGCAGACCTCTAATACCCACACTTGAGGAAAATGGCACAGTTATTCTTAAGTTTTCAAATGAGTTCTTTCGCATCAGAGAGACTATTTTCCACAGCAGCTCTGGTTCAAAGCGACCTGCCGAATCGTCCATCTCCGCAAAAGTTAATAAATCTTTGTTTTTTATACAAAAATCTTATTAATGTTAATTTCTTACGCTGTTGTTTTTGTAAAACAATTTTTGTTTTTGTTTTTTTTGTTATGAATTCCAACTTAATCTTTGTTTTTTTTTAAATCATATTAAATATTAATAATCACTTACACTGTAATTTTGTATAATAAAAAAATTACTCCACTTGACTTTTGACATTTTTAATTTTAACTCCAATCCAGTATTACTTTCGGTAACGGTGATATTTTATTTTGAGTATCGGTATCGTTTCGGCAAAAAGGCGTATCGTTTCTTCCCTAATAATAATGTCATGTCAATGTTTTTTAGAACAAAATCTTGATTTCGGATTTGTTGCTGGATGCGATCTATTGGATTCTCGCTATTCCGTAAGTGTTGAAATCAATATTATTAAGATTTGTACTGATTTGATTTGTACACATGCTGTTTGTCCGTCTTAAAATCTCTAGACTAACTTTACTTTCAGCATCACTTCTTCCGTTCCAGGCATAGGCATGACTTTGAATTTTCTGTTGGTAAAGGTTGTAAAAAGGCATGAAAATCCTTCGCCTACAAAATTCAAAGTCATGGCTTTTCTCCCAAGCAAAAACAAAATATATAAATAAAATCGATTTTATGAACCACAATTGAACGTTATTTACTTGTGTTATTGCGTATTACCCCCCCTTTCTATTATAGAATTCATCTTAACCAATATAAAGTACTCTAAATTGTTAACCATAAAATTACTTTTATTTCTTAGCTCAATACAAAATATATTTTATATGTGTATGCATGTACAATGTACATTGTACATTTAATCGTAATACTCTGTGGCATATTGGAAAATAAAGAAACAATTGTTTATTTTCCCACAACTATTTCATGTTAAGATGTCATAAAATTTGCTTTTCTTACTATTTATGTGACTTTTTTCTAACATGGTTTCTTTGTCATGAGATGATTTTACGAGAAAATAAAATTCACATATATCCGCAGCACTTGCAATGCTAATAACTTTTGTTAGAAAAACTATTTGGTCATAATATTAAAGTAAGACAAAGTTTAATATTCTAGTCTTCTTGAACCTGTTCAAAGAAAAAAAATAAAAAATTAACCCACATTTTACTGGTTAATTTAATGTCTACATGCCTAAATCGCTTAGTTTGAACAACTTTCTTTTCAATTTGCTAGTCTTAAATTTAAAGATAAAGATATACAGCATTTTAAGGGTTAAATTACACAATGCGACAGTCAAAATCGGGATGGGATAAAACCAACGGGAAATGTTATATCGGTAAAACAGAAGTTGTACGTGTCCCGGCGGTTCGCTGGGTCACGTCTAGGAATCGAGATATATCGATTATAAAAATTGGCTAAAAAACATCAACTTTTTAGAAAAACCTAAATTTTAGGGCTTCATACTTCCTCCTTATATTGGAAATTTTTAGTTGAACATATTTTATAAAAAACTCGGAAAAATCGGTTCAGATACAAAAAAGTTATGACCAAAATAAATTTTTTTTTAAATACACACTTTCGGGAACCATAGATCTTCCCGAGTCCAAGCTTTATAACTCAAGTAAATGGTAAACTTCTTCTTAAACACGTCGGTATATAAATCTGTCAAATCAGTTAAAAAATGGCTGAGTTATAACTGAAATACTAAATCCCCAAAAATTACTCTTTTCATACCCTTCACCGAAGGTAAAAAGGGTATATATAAGTAATTTTTGGGGATTCAGTATTTCGGTTATAACTCAGCCATTTTTTAACCGATTAACCGATATATCTCGATCCCTAGACGTGACCCAGCGAAACGCCGGAACACGTATAACTTCTTTTTTACCGATACAACTTTCCCCGGTAGTTTGAACCCTTCCCGATCTATGACCCCTACCATTTGTCGCACAGTGTTATTAGAGGAAGGTACTCATTGTTACTTCTTCGATTTTGGTAAAATAAAAAGTTATAAGTAAAACAGTTTCGGATTACAGCGAAATGATCGTACTTTTAATTCCACGTTGGAAATAATGGCCTGGAAAAAGATAATTAAATATCTTAAAAAACATTTTGATGAGCTGGAAATACCCCGATTTAAAGTAGCTTAAGTCCGGGTCAGGCGGGTCATGAACTGCCTCCAACTGGGCTAGTCTAGCACTGGTATTAAAACTCAAAAATTGAGTTTGTTACAGCGGAATTCTCGCTTTATATTATGCCCTGAGTTTAAAGCTGGATCCACCATTGGCTTAAACGTCGATTAAAATCACCTCTATGCATTCTTGTCAGAAATTTTTGCTTTAATCTAGAGTGATGCCAGCAATTAAATTGGATTTTTTTACAATCTGACGATGTTGATAAGAATGTTAGAGGCAAACAAAACATAAATATAACCGAACTCTGTAGGGCTCGTATAGTAAAAACAAAGGTATCGTATAACGCAAATCTATAATTTGCATACACTCCACCACTAGTGATGAAAAAGAGCAAAACATGGCGTTTTCCTTTCTACATTTATTCTACCTTTTACATTTCATTATGATCTTTTCTGAACATAATGTGTTATTTTAAAATTGTAACGCGTTCTTCACTAATGATGTTCCCCTTAAAAAGAAAAAAATTCTACATGTTTAACACTCATTTTAATTTAAAAAAAACATGAGTACAGCACTAGATTAATCGCTGGTTTTGTTATTATTTCTGAAAATATAAATTATTTTTTTTAGCTCGTCTCTCGTGGTTATTATATAATTTATGTATTTTTTCTGCTTAGAAATTAGCGATATAAAGACCTCCAAATTTTAAACTCTTTATTTTTTAATGCCGAAACTTTTGTTCGTTTGTAAACGTAAAATATGCAATATTTCTTAAAAATCAGGTTAGCATTTAGAAATGCTGCCAAAATCACATGTAACAATTATAGCACACATTTTTTAGAAAAGAAAACGCCATAAGTTTGTTATAACCACACAAGAATAAAGAAGAGTGTGCAATACATGCGTTTAAGCTGATGTGTGTAACATTTAAAAAATGTATTGCCCCTTTTGGATAACAAATGGACCCAGAATCACTTTCTAAGTTTATCTAACGATGTCCGTCCGTCCGGCTGGTTTTCTTTCCGTGTATGTGCGTTGAGTACAGGTTATAATTTTAAAGATTATTCTATGAAATTTCGGGGCATACGTTTCAATTATCATAAGGACGAAGCCTATGAATCGAAGGTATGAATCGAGCTAAAAATGTATTTCACTCTCATTTTTTTAAATTCCCTAAGCTTATCCCACGAAGCTCTACGCTTTTCTGCAGGAAAGAAACCAAGTTCTCTGGGGGGAATCGAACCCACAACCCCGGTGCTGATAGATTTTCCGCAATATTCTTTGTAACCATAACCTATCTATGATTTAAGTATTTAAATTAAATTACATTCGTATTTAAAGGCATATGTTATTGGCCAAATGGACCATAAATAATTACTTTACAAACACCAACCCCAAATATTGGTATTAATATAAAATTTAGCAACGGTAATCTTTATAATAGCTTATTTTGTCATAGTAACTTTGTACTGGTATATCCAGAATAGGGGTCATATAAGCCCCCTCTCAAAAAACGCTTTAGGATCTCATATAACTACTGATATCTAAAAACTGTTCGGCATAAAGGACTCTTAAATGATGTTAACCTATAACATAAATTGGTTTTGCCGGTTCCAGGATTGCTTAAAATGGTTTTTGTTTTAAATGTTATTTTCTATGCGAACGTTAACGTGTGACATCGTGGGACTGGCTGTTGGTTACAAAAGGAATAACATTTGAACAACATGGGTACAAAATACAAGATTATTTGCTTGCTGGCGTTACGCTACAAAAAGTAGACTTTTCGTTGAAAATATGTATATACTTTTGTTTTTTGCATTAAGTGGGAAACAGAATAGTCGCTGTAGTATAACGTTACAAATAGCGCTAAAAGCTGTCAAAAGTAAAAAACGACAATTTCTAGGTATTGGCAACAGAATACGTAGTTGTAGTGGTCTTTGCAGTTGAAGTTGAAGCTCGAAGTTCGAAATTTTGAACTTTGTTGCGCTTCAGAGCATTTTTTAGCTTCAGTTACTACTACAACTACTTTATTCTGTTCCAGTCCTTAGTTGCATTAGCTTAATGGCATCTACTATATCTGTTATATCCGTTTAAATGTTTATGGTTTCATCCGCGATTTAAAAGATTCATTAAGTGACCGAGATTTGAATAATTTTCTTGCTGTGTAGAGATGTTTTAGTTGCTGATTCGCGATTTAGAAATTCAGGATTTACAAATTGGATGTTTTAAGTATCGGTTATATTACCCCAACCAAAAAAAATATGTATGTTTAAATCTACTTTGTATGAATTATAATTTTAAATTTTTAAAATAAATTTTCACAATTTCTTAATATAATTTCCATTATTATTTATTGGACCATTTTTCATTTGAGTCGATTTTTTGTTATCGTGCTAAATTTGTTAAACTTCAGCTCTTTTAACATATCAGGATTCCTTAATTAGTTAATAATGCTTGCTCTTTACCATTAAGGTTCTGGACTAAAACTTTTTATCGCGTAAAGCCTAGTACTCTGTTCAAATTTGTGAAACATGTTGAGCAACATTTATTATTTCACACGAAAATTTTGACATGTATCGATGTTACCTATCATGCGAGTTTGTACAATTTGCCGATTTTATTCCTGCAAAGAATGCGACATTGTTTTGCGTATGTTAACAAACCCCACATGTATTTTACTAAAAATAATTTTTTTTTTAATCAAAAATTTAATCAAAAAGAAAGTAAATATGGATAAAAAAACTGTTACCGGTTGTGTTATATTAATTTTTTATTTCTTTTTAAATAATCAGTTCATCTTTTTTTTGATTTTGCTTAAAATTCCACGTGAAATAAGTGCAGCTTACTTTATTTCGCAGTTGTAAAAAAATGTTGCCAGAAACATTTCGGAACATTTTCACAAAATGAACAGAGTACAACTCTATCAACATTATTTCATAAATATTCCGCACAAGTTTTTTTCACATGCGTTTTGACAGCATTTCACTTGAAATGTTGAACAGAGTACCAGGCTTAAGGGCGAATAAAACTCTCAAACCAGTTTACTAAAAAGCAGGGACCCGAAATAACTGTTATTATTTTTTAAATAGCCAATAGGTTATGGAAAAAATAACTGAAAAAAATGGGTCCTGTAATAATTATTATAAATTACTCAGAAAATTATAGTTCTGCCATAAACATAATGAAAGATTATTATTTTTTTGGTCTTTGATAACCGTTATGAAGGATTATTATTTTTTTTTTTTTTTTGGTCTTTGATAACCGTTATGAAAGATTATTAATTTTTTTGGTCTTTGGTAACCATTATGAAAGCCTTTTATTCTTATTGATCTTCTATAACCATTATAAAAGATTTTTATTTTTTCTGTCTTCTATAACCACGCTACAGTTTGCAAATCTTAAGATATTTTATAAGTTCAGGCATATTCTCCCAATTTTTTTTTAAATACAAGAAATTTCGCACTAAAATTGTATTTATATACACAAGTTTTCAACAAGATCGGTCAAAAAGTTTCTGAGTTTGGGGGGGTCAAAGTTTGAAATTTTGGCCATATAGGTGTTCTTTCACATCCATGTAACTTATTACCAATTGGGGTTAGCAAAATTTGTCCCAAGCAGCTTAGATAGCTATTTGATCAATCTTTAAAAAAAAATTTTTTTTGTTTTTTTTTGAATTTTTTAAAATTTTTTTTTTAAATTTACAACTTGGCAAAAAAAAAAAAAAAAAAAGTTTTAAATATAAAAAAAATATGTTAAAACACGCAGAGAAAAAACATTTTCAAATATGGTCACCTCCAACAAAACTATTTTTAAAGAAAATTGTAAACATATTATGGTTAATATAACCATATTATTGTCACCTACAACCATATTATGGTTGTATTAGTCTTCCATCAAGAAGCCACAACCATTTTATGGTTGCCTCTAAACATGTTATGACACTATGACGCTGGACGATATGACATGCCACCATAATAATAAAGAGTATTTCTCTTAAATATATAATATTTTTAAAGTTTAAAGTCGAATAAACAAACCAAATGTATGTGTCGGTGGGAATTAAAAGAAACAGTCATGTTAAGTGAGTAATTTAGCTTATATTTTTGTTGAATTTTTTCAACACAATTTAAAAATTCATTTCACAAAAGAATAAAACAACAAATGTTTGTTCACTCGCAGATTAATATTAATTTATCGGGCACGTTCTACAAATCGAAATGAAGTGAAATTGAAATCGAACGATAATTTAAATTCAATTATATACAAAATGACCGTAGTTTCAACTTTGGCTTTAAAATATTGTACAAAGGATAAATCTAATAATGCTAAATGTAACAGATGTCCAAAAATGTATGACCGTAAATGTTCTTCAACAGCTTCACTAAATTACCGATAAATAAATATTTTAAACTAGATACTTCGATGGATTCTCTATAGGAAATCATTGCAGAAGCATAGAAGAGGATGGAGTGTCCGTGAAAAGTTTAAAAAAATCCAAGGTAATATTGACTCTTTTAAAATCCACCTGCCCGAAAATGCAGTAACAATTTGTAGCTACATTGACAGGTTTTATTTAAAAAATAATGTTTATTATAAGCAACTTTACCCTTTTTTTAATTAAAATACCCTTTCCTTGACCACTTTTTTCTTGAAATTCCCCTTTTTGTGACCCTTTTCAAAAATTTTTAACGGTAACCCTGTTTAAATGTGTTTATGAATGAAGTTGTTTATGCGGCCCTTTAATATATATACCTTAGGGCGGGTCGATTTTTTTTTAAATCGTGTAGCAAAACCGTTATCTACATAAAATTCTCCGAAGAAACCATGGGTCTAAAATAAAATCCTATTCCGCGCTTCTCGACTTAAAAATGTATATGCCCGCCTTTGCAAAACTAATTTTTTTTTGAAAAAATTGCTTTTTAAAAAAAGAAATCGAATTTTTTGAATAAAATTGTTTAGTAACACTTTATATTTTTTTACACTCAAAATTTTTTTTACATAAAAAAAAATTTTCAAGGTGGATTAGGTTTTTTTTTTTAGACCCATTGTTTCTTCGGAGAATTTTCTTAGAATTTTATGTAGATTACGTTTTTGCTATACGATTTTTAATTTTTTTTTTTTCATCCATACAAATCGACCCGCCCTAATATATATACATATTGCTAAGTTTAGAATTTTTACTTCATACAAGTTCATAATAAGTATTCAGGACAATACTGTTGATAGATTGTTCAATTGGGTTGTTGACGAAAGGCTGGTTATTAGGTAACATGGTTATTTAATTATATTAACAACAACAAAATACATTTAATAATTTTTTTTTAAATATATTTTATTACTGTTAATATATGTACATAACCTGATAATCCGCCTTACTTGAACAACCCAAATGTAGAGTAAAGAAAATATAAAAATCAATCAAATCATTAAAAGAAATGTTTATTTAATCAAGTACTAATTTTTTCTAAAATTATTGAAAAACAATCTCGTTATTTATAAAATTTCTGGATTTAGAATTATTCGATTAATCGATTAATTTAAAAATTTTACTCGCTTAATCGAATAAGTTAAAAATGCCACATAACGCTGAATCGTTTAATCGAATAAAAATAAAACCCGATTAATTGAACACCCTAATTATTACTAATAAGTTTTGAAAGAATATTTCCAGTTAGAATTGTTTAAAAAAACTCATATTCATAAACTGCATATTTATCGAAATATATTATATTTTCTGTTTTCATAAATTCGAAAAAAAATAATTCTCCATACTTAATTCACTACATACCTTCCTCCAATCCCCGGCCGATTTCCTCTGAAGACAATTTCGGAAAACTCACTTGTAACGTATGACCATTAAAGAAATTACTCAAGCGTTCCACCAACATATTCGATAATTTCGTATCACGATCTTCACCGGAACGCGATAGCGATGATTCCACTTCATTTTCACTGAACATCGGACGCATTGGTGGTAAATCGTGTAGTAAAGTACCCGGCAGGCGTACAACTTTAATGCCATCGGCCACTGTTATGGCATCGATATACGAGATCCGATCAATAAAGGAAATGGCCTTTTTCTTTAAACATGACACAAAACCACCCTCAGCACGTGTGCACTCATCGTAGATGCGTAACACGGTGCGTGTGCCAGCATTTTGTAGGGATGTTGTTGCAACTGATGCAGGAGAGGATATATTTTCCGTGCTGGCACTTATCGTCGAAGTCGTAACACTTAAGGATATAAACACTATTATTAAAAGTTGCGAAATAGTTAAAGTCTTTTTTGGCCACATTTTAGCTACAGAATTTTTAGCACTTTTTGTTCGTTTTGCTTTGCACTTTGTTTTTTTATTTTTTTTTTTTTTTGTTGTTTTTTCTACTTGTTTTATTTTTGTTCTTTGATTTTGCACTTGGTGAGTTTTCTGTAATAATCCTTTGGGTTTTGGCTTTGGGTTAAAGTGTATCCTTTTTTCTTTAGTTCAATTATTTGTAAGCACTAAATTTGGTGTTTTTTTTTAAAATTTTTTTTTTCTTTATTTCTAAGATAGTTTTCTTGTGAACTTTTTTTTATTAAAACCTTGGTAGTGCTTACAATTTAAATTCTTCTATAATACTAATGCCTTGTTGGTTTGTTGTCTATACTTTTATACATCTCATTCATAAGTTTTCTAAGCATTTCTTTAGTGTGTCTTTATTGTTGTTGTTGAAAACTGTTTCAGTTCGTTTTTCTTTCTTTTCTTCATTCAGTCTTTCATTGGTTTTGTTTTGATTTGTTTGGCCAAAAAGCCAGACTTCAAACGCATTCCATTTACTCTTTCAAACTTGGCTTCAACCTTAAACAACAACATGTCTTATGCTTGATCAACCAAGAGGTTGTAAGCTAACAATTTGCTGGCAAGTTGCAACATTAAAGCCAACATTTATTTAGCCTGTTGAAGTTGGGGTTTAAGTTGGTAAACAATGTTTTGTTGTTTTTGGTTGTTTATAAAAGCTACTGTTGTTTGTTTACCTTAATTTTACTGACTGACGGACTATCTGTCTTTTTGCCAGTTGTTGTTTCTTTTTTTTTTGGCTCTATTGTTGTTAACTTGTAATGATCATAAATCTTTCAGCTAAAACACTTTTGCTTGATTTAATTGTTTTTTTTTACTTTTTCTAGTTTTTTTTTTGTTTTTTTTTGTAACTTAAACTTTTGTTTGGCTTAACATATTTTCCTGCCAATTGTGGTAATGACACTTAAACTAACTTTTTTAGTGGTTTTTGTTTTTCTCTGGTATTTTTTGCTTGGCCAATATTTGTTACTTGTTACTTGTTGCTGTTGCTGTTGTATTTTATTTTTAATTTATACATCATGGTTTTATTATCGTATCTCATGGTTGATTTGTTTACATCGTGTGTCTTTTAAAGGAATTAGTTATTGCTTATTTAACTTAAATAGCTTCTCTAGAGAGTTGTTATTGTTTTTGTGAATGTGTGTGTGTGTGTTTTCCCATAAATTTCTTTATTTTGGATTTAACTTGCAGCCATCAATTTGTTCATTATCATTAAAAAAGAGTTTAGTAATTTGTGTGGCATTTTATTGAATTTCAATAATCGTTTATTTTCTGCATGAGCTGTACGCAAAGTGAATTTGTAGTTAAGAAATTTGCAAATGTTTTCACTATAGATTTTTAAAACTTTGTTTTCGATTTAGTCTTATATATATGTATATATTTATAGTCCCTTGCAACTCCTATGGGTCAAAAACGAATTTGTACTGTAAGAAGATAAACATTTTTCATGGGCTAACAAGTAGGTAGTTTTAATTTCTCTACACCGACTTATTCAAAGGCTGCTATACACGACACATTCTTTACATCTGACTTGTCGACTTATATGAAATTGTGTTTGTCTATCAAAACTATTATTTTTTTACCAGCTCATTTGTTTTAATTTTTATATCACAATAATGTTAGAATAAGTACAAGGTATACACAGAAAAAATTATTTTTCCAATTCAAACAAAAAATTTGTAGAATCAAACAATTTTTTGTCTGAAATCGGTCCTATAAACAAATTCGCATATTCAAACAATTTATTTGCATTTTGTTTATTGAAAAAAACACTGAATTTTTCAAACAAATAATTTAACTGAATCAAACAAAAAGTTTACTGAAATTCATATACTAAATTTCAAAATCAAAAAAAAAAAAGGTTTTTGCACAAGCAATGATGCGCACACAAGCAGGCACTGTATTAGAAGATGATGGCAGAGAGAGCAGAGCGGCCGGCTGGCTTTGAGACACAGTTTTTTGTTGGAATAATTTTTGAACGAAGTCTTTTTTTAAAACACACAATGTTTTTCGTCATCACTCACTGTTGCTGTATCCTTTCCTTTGCTAATGAAGAAGAAATGTAACCCAAAAACGGCGACAGACCGACTCGATATGTTTTTCGTCATCATTATATTTTTGTATTTGATGTATTTAAGCAAACAATTTGAAAAAATTGAATACGGGATTTTGTTTTTTTAACCAACTTTGAAACCAACCAAAAATTTATTTTGTTTCTTATAATGTTGTTGTTGTTTCTGGTGTTTAAAAAGAGTGAAGCGTTTTTTTACCTGCTATTTTTTTGTTTTTTTTTTAACCTCTTCATCTCTCTTACTGTTGTACTTTTTAAAGTGGCCAATAATAGAGTGTATGTGTTTTTTGTTGTAGTTCTTATATTTCACATTAAGAAGTGTTGCTTACGATCAAATAAAAAAATGCAAAAAGACGACAACATTAAAAAGGGTTTAATATTTCATACAAAATTATGAAAATTTGAAACCAATAACGCGTGTATTATATTTTTGAATGGTTGTCAACATTTTTGTTTGTTAAATAAAAATCAAACAAAAATTTTAATTGAATCAGTAAAAAAATTTGTAGAAATTAAAAAAAATTTCAAACAAGCGTTTGTTTGAAAATAATTCGGCAATAATTTTTTCTGTGTAGTTATTAGAAATTTTGTTTTCCATTTCAAAACCCAAATAACGTCAAAAATCAAATAAATTAATTTGATATTACATGGGAAAATCCTCCCTAATGAACATACCTGGTAGTTATTACATACATATACACGCAAAGAAAAACATGGTTGTGGTTTACATATTCTAAGAGCAACATATCATGATAAGATTCGTGATTGAATCATATTACGACCATATATATTCCTGTTAATCATACTAAGTTCAGGAGTAATCATATTATTGACATGTCAATCATTATAAGATAAGATAAAGTCATATTATTATCATGTTAATCATAACTAGGGATGCGATTTCTATGCAAATGCATGTTTTTTGTCGATAGTCTAAGATCGATGTGAACCAATTATCTTTCCGAATCATTAAATTTGGCTTAAAATGGCATCGATTTGTTTTTGCATATTTTATGCAAACAAAAAAAAAATTAAAAATCAATAAATAAATATAAGCTCTGCTTAAAATACAAGATTTTCAAGATTTCGACAAAAGATGCTTCAATTTTTAACCGATGCAGCACATAACATGGTTTAGGCTGCCAGTTGGCCTAAAACAATCAATCCAAAACTGTTACATGTTACTTGCTTGGCACATGAGTTACACCGAATTGTATAAGCCAATTCGATTCATATATTCGTTTAACACGGGAAAAAATATTTTTAAAGACTCCTTCACGAGGTGCAATTTTTAATGATATGTATCCCTTGAGTATGAACAAGAAGGGTAACCTGGCTAGATGCATAAGACTTCTATTCAAAAAACTTTGTGCAATTTAAGACTGTTATTGAATAACTTGTTGCTAGCGATGCTTATGCAATTAAAAAAATAAAAGAAATATAAAATTTTAATAACATCAAATGTCAAATAGCATTTGTTTTTTCCAACTTTGGATATATTGGTAAAACAATAACTCGATTAAGGGGACTTAGTTTACTAAATAGTCAACTAAAATAATTTGATATGGCAGAAAATAAATTAAAAATATGAAAGCAAGAATAAAACTCCAAAACGTTTTGCAAAAAATATAGGATTTCAAAAAATAAAACAAATTTCAACTTTTTTGGATTTGGAATCAAATTTGGGATCTGAATTAGAAAATAATATTCTCCAAATGAATTTGCATCCTTCAAGTATGCTTCAACTTTGGTTGACGTTGAGAGATCATTTTCCATGTACAAAAGCTTTTTAACAGACAAAGATATACTTTTGATAACATAAAAAGTATTTATTTGATTATGCAAACAAAAATTTTAAAAATGTAGTTATATAAATTAAGTTTGAAAAAATGTTATACCTTTGAGAAACAATAGAATAAAAACTACAATACGTTTTTTATTTATTTATACCCACACCACAATAGTGGAGAGGGTATTATGCATTTGTGCTGATGTGTGTAACGCCTTAAAATAGTGGTCCTGGACCCACCTTAAAGTATACCGATCTACTCAGAATCACTTTCTGAGTCGAACTAACGATGTCCGTCCGGCTGGCTGGCTCGCTGGCTGGCTGTCCATGTAACCTTGTGCGCAAAGTACAGGTCGCAATTTTGCAGATAATTTGATAAAATTTGGGTTATAGGTTCTTATTGGCACAAGGACGAAGCCTATCGAAAATGGGCCGAATCGTAGGACCACGAGGGAATATAGGGGCAATTTCTGCCTCTCAAACCGATTTTAATGAATTTTAAAACATAGATAGAACCATATCTATAGGGACACATTAGCTTTACAGTTTTTAAAAAATAGGACCACAAGGGGAGGCAGGGGGCAATTTCTGCCTCTCACAAACCATCAAACCGATTTTCATGAAGTTTATAAACATAGATGAATCCATATTTACATGGACACATAAGCATGATGTGTTTTTAAATACTGTGGTGTAGGGTATCATATGGTCGGGCTTGACCGACTATACTTTCTTACTTGTTTTTTTTTTAATATAAAAAAAAGGTTATTTATTTAAAATGTTCAAGTTTTTAGTGCATATTTTTTATTTTTTTAATGCATATTTTGGAGTTTTTAGTGCATATTTTATGCGCATATTTTCGAATCTCCCTCTCATCCCTAATCATAACAAATTTAGAAGTAATCATATTATGATACAGTGGTGCTGTCACAACAACAAAAAAATTAATTTTTTTGAATCGATTTTTTTATTTCAATTTCTGTATTTTTTTAATAATCTATATTAATAAAATAAGTGTACACTTTGATGTCACAACTAACTGCGGAAACGGTTCGACCGATTTTCAGGGTACGTTGGGGATAGTCTGTAGATGGTTTAAGTTAAGTTTGCACGAAATTGGCTTAGGGGTTCCGCAGATATGGCATTTATATTTTCCTATATATTCCCATACAAATATCAACAAAAAGCCCTCCATTTTGAACTCCTCCGAAGCGGCTCGACTGATTTTTATGAAATTTTGTATGTAAATTTGTTAGTTATGAGAATAGGTCGTAAGATACATTTTATATCGCTAGAGGGCGCAAAATGGGGCATTTGCTCCATCTCCCTATATCTTCTTACCTAATCAACCTGTTTTTTTTTTAAATTTGGCATGCAGGCACTGTAACATCTGAAAAAAAGGGAATAGGGCGTGAAATAGAGCAAGAGCAGTAAAAGCTCCTCCTCCCTATATCTGTTGAACAAATCGACCGGTTTTCTTGAAATTTTGCAGGAAAATAGTGTAACATCTGGAAACTATAACCAAAATTTTTTTTATTTAGGGCGTGAAATAGGACAATAGGGGTAAAAGCTCCCTCTCCCCAATCTTTTAAGCTCATCAACTGGGTTTATTAAAATTTGGCATGCAGAGAATAGGGCGTGAGATAGGGCAATAGCGGTAAAAGCTCCCCTTCCCTATATCTTTTAAACTAATGGACGGGTTTTCTTAAAATTTGGCATGCAGACACTATAAAATCTGAAAGAAAATAGGGAATAGGATGTGAAATAGGCAAGAAGGGCAAAAGCTCCCCCTCTTAAAATCTTCTTAACTTATCGACCGATTTTCTTGACATTTCGCAGGCAAATAGTGTTACAGCTGGAAAGTACTATAGCCTAAGGGCGCAAAGCAAATGGGGTAAAAGCTCCCCCTCCCTATATCTTCCTAACTAATCAACCGGTTTTCTTAAAATTTGGCATGCAGACACTGTAACATCTGAAAGAAAACAGGACATGAAATAGGGCAAGAGGACCAAAAGCTCCCCCTCCCTATATCTTATTAACTAATCAACTGATTTTCTTGAAATTTGGCTGGCAAATAGTGTAACATCTAGAAAGAACTAAAGCCTATAATATTTATTATCTTCTAAACTAATCAACCGGTTTTTTTAAAATTTGACATGCAGACACAACTGAAAGAAATAAGTTATTAGCAAAACAACGTTTGCCGGGTCAGCTAGTTATAAATAATTCGATAGGCATATGTAAAACAAGCGACACGACTGATGGATAATTATTTTACGAATGGCGCTAACAAAATATTATTAGAGTAAAAATATTTTGATTGCATCTTAAACATATTATGATAATTGTACAGAAAGTTATCATGTTATGGCTATTAAATATCATTATATGGTTGTGAGTAATATAATATGTTTTGAAAGTTATCATTATTTAGTTGCTTGAAAAATCATTATTTTTCAGTCAACAATACTCAAATTTATAATTGCGATAAACATTGATATGTTTACAGTAACTATAATATTGTTGATATTAAATAAAAACAAGTTAGAGTGCTATATTCGGCTGTGCCGAATCTTTGATACCCTCCACCGACACTTCGAATGTTTTAGAGAGTAATATCTGTATGATATTATAATCTTTGTAAAAACGGACATCTGCATTAAAATTTGTTGCGGTTTAGACCTATATAAAATTATTGATCGACAATCAGAATCAATTTTAAAAAGTTTGAGTAGAATATCAGTTTAAGCTGAACTTAAATGATTTTCAAGAGAACAAATTATATAAAAGCCATGGTAAGCTATGAACCAATCATCCCAAATCCTGCAGAACAATTTCTGGTATTAAAAAACATAAATTTCAATACAGCGATGCAATTAGTTTAAGCGTTTGCACTAAATTTCAGAAGGCTGCTAAAATGGAATCTAAGGAAAATTCTGGTCATATGAAGCTAAACTGGAAGAAAGTTTACCGCGTATTTAATTATTTTACCAGAGTGGGCTTTATATAAGGCCTATGGTAAGTTATGCACCGATCTTCACCAAATTTCACAGTGCCATTTCTAGTTCTGTAAAACTGTGATGTATCAAATTTTGTTATGGCGTACTAAGCTGTTTTCCGGGAGTAAGGTTTATATGGGGCCTAGGGTAAATTATGAACTGATCTTCACGAAATTTCACAGTCTTATTTCTAGTCCTGTAAAACTTTTATGTTCCAAATTTTGTTATGATAGCATTATTTTTTACGGATTTAGGTTTACTAAGTTGTTTTCCGGGAGTAGGGCTTATATGGGGCCTAGGGTAAATCATGGACGGATCTTCAAGAAATTTTACAGCGTGATTTCCAGTTAAATAAAACGAACTGTTGCGAAATCTTATGTCATTCTGTGCATTTTTCCACCATTTATGTTAGTTTTTGTAACAAAATTAGCAATTTTTTTTAGGTGGTGGTTCCACATTTTGATTCATAGCTCAGATCCTATTGAACCGATTTTGCTGAATTTCAATCCCAAACTGCTTAGGATAACTACAAGCAATTTGACACCAAGTTTGTTTATTTCTTTTGAGCTTTTCGAAAGTGAGCGTGTTTTCAACAGACGGACAGACAGACGGACATGGCTAAATGGACTTAGAATTACTCAAGGACCCAGAATATATATACTTTATAGGGTCTGAGATGAATAATAAAAAAGTTTCACACGGAATGACAAACTTAATATACCCTCTTCACAACTAATTGCGGTGGAGGGTATAATAACAATTATTTGTGTACGACAACATTATATTGTTACAATAACCATAGTGTAGTTGCCGTAACCATGCCCAAATATATTTTTTCTCTGCGTGTACTGTGATCAGAGTTGTTCATATTACAAAAACTAACATAAATATTAGTGGTGGAATGCAAATATTGATATGGGATTTCGCACAAATTTGTTTTGTATGACTAGAAATCATACCAAAATTTAGTAAGGATCGGTGCATAATTTACCACAGATTTTACCACGGGTAAAATCGTAACGAATAACGGTAAAATTTCATAAATATCGGCCCATAACCTTCCATAGGCGTCATATAAACTTTTCTCTCAAAAACCATTTAGTACGAGTATAACTGTAACGAATACTGCTGTTTTAATAAATTTTGGTTTGTCGCCAGAAATCGCACTGTCCTTTTTCGAGAAGATCGGACCATAATTGGAGGGTTCAAAGCTGAACCGAACCAAGTCATAAAATAAAATGCATAAATGTGAAATTCTTTGCAAAGTTTAACTCTATCGAGTTCTGTTACGGACTAAATCAAAAAGTTTTTCGTTCCAAAGGTAGCGGTAATAAACCCATGTCAATGGCTACAGAAATTAATGGAAATTCACTTACTCAAACTCAAAATATTATCGAATTTTCATTTTTGACTTGGTTCGCTTCAGCTCTGAGCCCTCCAGTTTAACCTAGGTTCTCTATAAAGGGCAGTCCTGAAATAGTCTAGCTGTCGGTGGAGTGTATCAAAGATTCGGCACAGCCCCATTTATAACACACTAACTCGTTTTTAGCAATTTTGGTGAATTCAGTAAAGCAATCTTTAGAAAAAATATCTCTTTTATGTAATAAAGTTCATAATTCTTGAGAGCATTATAATTTTGGAATATGATATTTTCACCATTCATAGCTGTATTTAACATCGAAAATTCGAGAAATGTAGCAAAAGTCTAGCGAAAATGTATAGTTAGGTCATCAAATCCGAACAAGGGCTTAACTAGTTGGGGCTTGTTAGTTGGGTAAGTACTTCGAGAAATTTCCCATGAGAATGAGTTTGTATATTATTTGCACTGTGTGATGAAACGTTATTAATATACGTATATGGTTGCTGTTAAATGGCTAAAAGAACATATCGCTGCTGCCTGTTTCCTCACAGCATAGATTTCTGACAACATATAGAGGCTTATTTTGTCAATCCCTTCTACACCTTGCGTGTATGAAAATATTTTTCAATTTAGGTGAAGTGTTTTACAAAAACGTCCCTATATTTTCATAATAAAGAAAACAGCTGAAGTCTGATAGCTTGTCACAAGCAAATAAAAATAATAAAGCTCGTGTATGGCAGGCTTAAGGCCAGTTTACACGGTAATACATTGTATTACGACATAATGTAGAATGAGAGAAATCTTATCATGTAAAAGCAAAATGCATTGAGTAAGAGAGAATACGAATACAAAATCTGACAAGCGGTCGGTAAATGGTTTTATTCTAAACAATTTTAGAAACTTATGTATTTTCATCACACCAGAGGTGCATTTTAACGGTGTATATTGAAGGTGGTAGCATTTTTATACAATTACAAAAACAACTCAGGAAATTTTCATGTTGTTTTTGTAAAAATTGTAAAACTGCAACCATCTGCTTTTTTGTTATTATTTTTGATTTTACTTATACCATCCGTGTAAACATAAAGTATACTCTCAACCGACTTTTATTTTTTTCTTTTAAACACGGAGAGAATTTCATATTATTTTGATTCTACAAAGTCGTAATACATTGTATTACCGTGTAAACTGGCCTTTAAGTGATTGATTGAGGTCTTAAGCTTCAGATTTCTTAGTGTGCAAGTAAAACATATCAGAACTACAAAGATGTTATTTCAAGTTTATCGATAAAAACATAAAAATAAACATGCAACAGATGATTAGTGTTTTGATCATGAAAAATATGGTTTTAAAATGTGATTGACTCTCCAACTCCAATCCCCCAACTGTTGCTTATAATCCAAGCCGCACTTCTACAGCTTAAGCTAATTCATTAGTCATTAAAATCTATTAAGTGCCAAACTCCTTTTGGCTCCTTATTAACACCTTTTGACCGTTTAAACCCTTTTAATGTTCGAATTTAAAAAAATTTATTTTTTGTCCATTCATCAAATTTATATTCCCTATATCATATTACTCACTTTAAGTGTTTAGTTAGTCGACAAATTTTGTGTCTTTAAAGAAATTTGCATTGGCTTAATGCGTCTTGATTGTCATTTTACGTATAAAAGGAGATAATTTATCTCTTTCTACCCTTCTAATGGACTACATATAAAAAAGTACCAAATACCTATAGGCTCACTTGTGGATAGGAACTAAGTACACATTAAACATTAGTTAGCTTAGATAAAATAAAAGAAATACAAATTTCTTTTTATCCTTCTTAGCTTGACCGTCTGTCTCATTTGCCCACAGACGAAGCAATTTTACGAATTCTAGATCCCTTCCAATCGGCTTGATCAATAATGAACCTGTCACTTAGTACCAATATTCTCCTGCCGGTAACAAAATAGAGTTTTTTTTTAAAAAATTTCCCCCTCTTAATCGAATTTACACAATTCACGGAAAAAGTTAATTTAAATGATTTAATTTTAAAGAGTTTTCTTCAGAAATATTATTATTTTTTTTAACTCGAATAAAGTTTAAAATAAATTTTTAGCTTTGCAAATAAACAAAGGTTGATTAAAAAAAAAAAAAAACAATACAATATTTAAATTGACCTCTGCTTTGATAAAACGCAAATAAAACTTTAAAAAATTAGTAGAAGTTTAAAATTTCAGAATAGGGTACTTACGGCCTATTCAAATCCTCACTCACAGTGGCACTCCTATAAATTTTTATTCTCCTCATAAAATTGCAACATGAATGTGAAATATTTTTTTTTTTTTTTAAACTCATCATAACTTTTCATTTATTAGACATGCAGCTGAACTCTGTTATTACCCGTAGCTGCAGTGTAATTTGTGAATATTTATGATTGATTTCTTTAAAGACGTTTCTTTCTATTTATTGCATTTTTTTCTGTTTTTTGTTATTTTATCTTGTTTAACAAATAACATTTTCTACTAGTTTTTTCGGTAATTTTTCTTTAAAGAAACCCACACTTTTTATTTTATTTTTTTGCAACATCATTTTAGTTTTGTGCATTTTTGCAAGTCATTGACATTGACACCATGACTTTTTATATGTTAACAAGGATCGTGACTTTCATTTTTCTTTTATTTCATTGAAGTTCTGCTAATATTTTTATTAATTATCAGATTGTGCATCTTTATGGAGATATTTTGAAAAGGTTTATGTTGTATGTGCTGATGATAGCAGGTGATAAAATGTTTATTTATCTTTAATAATTTGCATGGTCGTTAAAATTAAATATAAATTGCATGATCAGTAAAATATAAGTATGTATGCAAACATAATTAAGGAAAGTAATTTGTATTAAGTGGCTTGTTTGTTACTTATGTTGACAAATAAATTAATAAATAAATAAATAAAGTAGGGATAACAGATTAGGGCTGACAGCCTTTAGCGAACAAATTCGAAAATTTAAACGTCAATAGCGATGAACTTAATTTTATGTTGACTTTATAGGGACTCATATTTGCAGACTTCCGATAGCGATAACTGTTAAACTATCTATAGTACTAATGAAGTTTGTTTGGCTCTTTTTACAGAATACTTTGACGAATCACCATGGAAATACTAACACCATTACAACGTTTACATATCGTGAAACTTTATTTCCAAAATTCACCTCTGTTCGCCAAACTTAAAGAGCACTTTGTCAAGCTATTGTTATACTATTTATCGACTCATGACCACTTTTACTCTTTTGGATAATATTCATCTAAATCGATTAAAGCATTAATTTAAAAAAATCGGTTTTAATTAAAAATTTATTCAAGTGAATTAAAAGATTAAATCAAGTGAAATAAAAGTTTTATCAAGTGAATTAAATGTTAAATTGATCCTATTGATTAGTTTACTAGTGTGAAGATCTAAAATGCAGCACGTAATAGTCATAAATAACTAACATACCATTTGCTATACTTTTGTGTCTGATTACGGCCCTTGCAAATTTTTTCAGTTCTTCTTCCAAGGCTCCGCAACAAAGTCTGGCCCAGCAAGACTTGTATGTTTTTGAATGAATCCCGGCACTCAAACTTTTAAAACCGGGTTTCAGTTATCACATCCGTTAATAAGTCATTCATAGTTAATAGAACCGCATAACCCTTAAAACTGGTACTTTTCCGATTCAGAAATTTATGAAAGTTATGCCTGTCATGTCGGACTTGCGGGATTAAGAGCAGATGGCATATCTTTAACAAATTCCTTGTATCTTGCAAGCTGCCGAGGTTAATCCAGCTGATCAAAGGTCATCTCTACCCAGTACAACAAATTTGCTTAAAGCAAAAATTGGCCGCAAAATATTCAAATTATGGGAAAAGACATGAAGTGTAATAGTCTATCATAACAATGCTATTTCATATGTTGCAAGACCAGTTAAAAACTATTTAAAAACTGGTTTCGCCTTATCTGACTACCATTTGCTTTTTTCGATGCAAAAAGCTTTCACCGCATTCCGCTTCACTTTGAAATAGAGTATCGAAAGTTGCGTTGATTCCAGCATGCTCTCATATTGCAGTTTTTGTTGCCAGAGAGAAGCGACTTTGATTGAATTTAAAATCTCTCCAAAAATCTGGCATAATTAGGTTCTGTTACGTTGCGCTTTATCCTTGTCGAGCATAATGCCTGTACAAAATGTTTCCATGCTATTATATCATTTGCAAGTACTTCATTTCAGCTTTTTCCGCTTATTACATGCCCTTGAGCAAGCTTCTTTTGCAGAGGTCTTATGCCGGCTTCTTCTTATACAGCCTTGTCAATTCCTCTCTAGAGCTTAACAGCTTATTTTATCTGTATTGTTCCTAACCAATTTGTGTCTAAACCAATTTTATATTTAGGCTTATTTTATTTCGTCGCACTTTTAAAGTCGATTATAGATATGCATATCCAAACTGCATTAGTTCAACTTTTTGAAATCTTCTTCAGATTTCAGAAATTTAATATTAAATCAATCATACTCTAGAGGTCAAGTGATCGGTAACGAAAAATGAATCTAATAACTGATGTTTATAATCTTTGGGAAATAAAATTTTTGGAAAATTGGTTGGAAATTGAACATCTGGTATGAACAAAAGTGTTAAAGTGTTTACGCAAAATCAACAAAATATTTTATCGGCGGCATGAAATAACCCCCCAAAATATAACACCCCAAAAAAATAATGAAATAACCCCCCAAAAGTTTGTACAGAGAACAACAAAAACGATTTTTGGGAGGCTATTTCATTTTGTTTGGGGTGTTATTTCATTTTTTTAATTGGGGTTTTACTTCATAAGAAATTATTCCCCAAAAAATCATTATGAAATATAGCCCCAATATATTTTTTTGGGTGATTATTTCAGCGGTGCGCAAAATGACCCCAGGAAATATGGCCCCAAAAGTAAAATGAAAAACGGCCCCAAAATTTTACATGAGACACAACAACACGCAATTTTGGCGCAATTTTTTTGTTTTTTTTGGGGTTATTTTTCATTTTTTCGTTAGGGTGTTTTGGCATTTTAAGTGGAATGAAAAATGACCCCAATATGAAGGAATGAAAAGTGACCCCAAATAAAATCACAATTTTTACTTTGGGGCTATTTTTCGTCTACTAATAAAAAATGCAAATTTAAAGAAATGAAAAATCACCCCAAACATTTTTACACAAATTTTATAAAATTGTATGTAAAAGTTTCTAGGGATAGTATAAAAAACCCGAATTCTTATACCAAAGTAGAGAAAATCCTTGCCGCTTTAGTTAGCGAAGCCGGTGTTTGTTATACCATAGAGGAAAAAATCATTGTGCCCGGCCGAAGGCCGGCTATTAAGAGGAGCTTTACTGAAGGAAGCCAGTGTTCGTTATACCATAGAAAAGAAAATCCTTGTGCCCGGCCGAAGCCCTGCTATAAAGAGAAGCTTTACTGAGCGAAGCCAGTGTTCGTTATACCAAAGAGAAGAAAATCCTTTCACCCGACCGAAAGCCCAGCCATGCTATCAATCGTACGATTTTTAAAACCAAATTATCCGGATTTTTAAATCGGGATTCTAAATTTGTGATTTTTAGTTTCGGGCATATGAACTCCACCGAAAATGTTTAATGTAACTTTCTTTGTGTTCTTTTTTGGGGTTCAAATTCATTATAAATTTTGAGGGGATTTTTCATAATGAAGGATAACCCCAAATTTAGGGTCATATTTCATTTTATTTTTAGGGTTATTTTTCATTTTTTGGGGTAATTTTTCATTAAAAAAATGGGGCCATATTGCATTATAAAAAATAGCCCGAAATTTGGGGTCAATTTTCATTTATTTTTTTGGGGCCATATTTCGCAGCGCCGATTATTTCATTTTCAAATTTATGATGAAAACGTTTTTGGGCGTAAGGATTTATCCACTTTGGTAAACAGACCACCGGCTTAAATAAATAAAGGTGCCCTGCTTAGCTTAGCCTGCCTTCGGCCGGGTGCAATGGTTTTCTTCTATATGGTATACCAAGTACCGGCTTCGCTAACTACAGCAAGCCGGTGTTTGTTATGCCATAGAGGAAAAAGTGATTGCACCCGGCCTAAGGCCGGCTATGCAGAAAAGCCTTAGTTGGCAATGCTTGTGCTTGGTATATCATACCATGATATCTATCGCGTGATTCTTTTAAACTGTATAATTAAATGTATTACATACATTGGGCTCTTATTTCATTTCAGAAATTGGGGTTTTATTTCATATGAAATAAGCCCCCAAAAATTAGGGCATTATTTCATTTAAGTTTGGGGCATTATTTCATTTCGTTGGGGGCTAATTTCATTTTCTAAATTTGAGCTTTATTGCATATGAAATAAGGCCCCACGCTTTGGGGGGTTATATCATTATTTTTTTGGGGGGTTATATCTTGGGGGGTTATTTCATGCCGCCTATTTTAGCACAATAACACCTCCAACGGCGCCTCGTTGTCATGCAGCAACCAAAGTCTTATTTCCCATTATACTCGCCGACAAGCATGGACATAGAAAGGTGCGGCTTCGGAAAGCAAACTCAAATCTAACAAAGCCGAAACTACAATGGAATCCTTGAAATAGACGCAATGTTGGACGGCATGGGCCAACATGTAGAAGTGGAAGCGAAGCACCGACATTGAGGCCTCATATGGCAACAAGTACGTCATCTGGCGTAAGAAGGGACTCAAATATAACAATAAAATTCTTCTAAGAAAATCTAACGAAAACGCATGGTAACCAGATTATTTAATATACATTTTTACAAATGCATTGCAAGAAGTTCATTCTCTGAAACAGAATTTCCCATTTCTGTTATAAATAAATAAGAAAACAAGTAAGAGTGCTATATTCGGCTATGTCGAATCTTATATAGCCTTCACAATGGTGCGAAAATAACTGAAAGTTATATAAATACTGTTTTCAAAAGTAAATAATTCATCTTTGTGACACGCCCACTTTTCAATTCCCGCACACATTTGTCAGATATTGTGTATTGATAGCCAATATGCTTGTTCCTAATTTAGAAACTTTGGCTCTTGCCGTTCTCCAAAGTTACAAAAATATTTAATGCATATGTAATAACAACAACAACAAGAGATTTTTGGGTATAATAATATAAAAATAAACTGATTTTAAGTTTTATTTTAATGAAAAATGAGTTGACCAGGTTTACAACCAAACTTTATTTGTTTTATATTTCATTTTACGTTTATTTTATGTACATAACACGGAAAATGAAAAGACAGACAGACGGACATCATTAAATTAACTTCGTTACTTATAAGGACCCAGAATATACATATATACTTTATACGATCCTACATAAATATTGTAGACCCTTTTCCACCACCTTTGGTGAAGGGTATATCAATAGCACAGAAGTAATTAAGTTGAAGTTTGGACATACCGTGTGGAGCTGCAATATTGGGCATGAAAAAAGCACACTTTGGGTATGCAACTGCAAAATTAGACATTTTCATTTTATTTCAGTGTGCAACATTTACAATCAGATCACATTTCTATTCAAATGCTTTCTTACGTGCTTTAAAGTACACCAGTACCCATGTTCTGTAACTTTAGTGAGAAGTTTTTGCATCGAAAAGATGTGAAACAAAATATTCCATCGTTTCTCGAAAAGTGAGAAAAATGTGTGTCTGTAACTCATGTCGAAAACTATCAAAAGAGATTACGTCGTTACGTTATAAATGTCAAAATATTGCATTCGAAGCCGATGTGATATTGCAGACGTTCAGAACGCCAGTAACACATATTGTTGACGGCGACCAAAATTTAACATTTTTCAACGACGGCGGCGAAAATACAACCGTCAGCTATACCAAATTGTGTAAAGAGCGACTTTAATATTTGTTGTTTGCAAACGAGCTTTGAAGACATTCGTATATTTTATTAAAATTTTAAAGGCAAAATAATAAAACAATGAAAAATGTGCCAAGAACAAAATATTATTCTTTGCATTTTGCATTTTTAATTGTTTTTTAGTGTTAAAATTTTTCTCGCCCCATTTTTATTCGTAACAGTTCAAAGCGGGAACTTTTCTCACCAAAATGTTACAGACACACTTTTTCCGTAAATCGGCGAGTAATTTCCTTACGTGAAAGCTTGTACTCGCCAAAAAAGTTACAGACACAGTTGAACGAGAAAAACAGCTGTTTGTTTCAATTTATGGAATTTTTGTTTCATTTCACACATTTCAATCGAAAACTTTCTCGACGCGAGAGTTACAGAACATGGGCACAGATCGCAGAATGCACAAGTTCACCAAAAAATTTTTTGGTTTTCTGCAAAAATTTGATTAACAAATCTTTTAGTTAACTAAGTTTGAGTTCTAACTCACTTTTTCCAAGTAGCATTATTTTATTTAAGAAAACAATTTAAATTTAAAAAGAGATTATCTAAACATAAACTTAACGAGGTCTCTGTGTCAGGGTTAAAGCATTATATGCCTTCACGTAACTTAAAACATCTGTAGGATTTGAATTAAATCAAATATGTAAACATTAGATCGACTTTTGAAGATGAACCCGCCAATAAAGTTTTTGTCAAAAAAAAAATATAAAAAAAATTGATAAATGCAATTGGCGCAGTTTTAAAAATTAAACATAAAATTGTTAATATGTATTTAGACTTATATGAAATAGTTAACATTTATTTATAATTACAAACACGTACATGTATGAATTTGAAATTATCGCTCAAATGCACATTTTTTTAACACATATTCCAATCAAATGAAAAAACCACATAAAAAGCTGTTGTATTTCTTTTCAACTTTTCAAATTATAGATAAAACATTAATCAGCTGCAGCTCAATTTCACTATGAACTTCAATTTGTACATGTAAAAATCACCTGTTTTTATTATAGAATACTTAAAAAAAGGGAAAGTCCTTAAGTCTGGTTGGTCATTATCATTTCACAGTTTTTGGTTTGTGTTTTAGAGATATTTGTAAAAAGATAATTTGCTTTCTTTTCGGAAGCAACAAAATAAAACACTACAAAATAATAGAGAATTAAAAGCAAAATTAATCAAATTGATTAAGATCGAATAATGTATTTTAAAATTACTTTTTCAATGAAACTTTATTCCAAAAGATGTTTGTTAGTAATAAACAGGCATTTGTCAATGAACTTTTTAGTTTTTTTTTTTTATAATGTTTCAAATACATCCATCCATCAAGTTACAGCAAAACAGTTTAAAAATACTCAGTTGTGCCCCAAATCTTTAATACCTTTGACCAAGAATTAAATATTTTTTGAGAGTAAACTTAATATGGAATCTGTGTCATCACAATTTCTATTAAAATAAAACTAATGTGTGATAAATTTTATGACAGTATTTAAAGTTTTTTTTTACGTTTAACGAAATATCGGGTGATTTTTTAGCTATTATCTTTTTGGCAACACTGGTTTAAACAGCTGACGCACGTTTCGTGTTTTGTTTCACTTTCAAACATCTTCAGTTTGGTCTTTAATTTAACCATGAATCGTCTTACAAACGAACAACGCTTGCAAATTATTGAATTTTATTATCAAAATGCGTGCTCTGTTAAGAAGGTTTATCGCGCGTTCTTGTGTTCAGCGACGAAGCTCATTTTTGGTTCAATGGGACGTTAATAAGCAGAATTGTCGAATTTGGAGTGAATATCAGCCAGAAGCATTGCAAGAGCTACCAATGCATCCAGAAAAAGCCACAGTTTGGTGCGGTTTCTGGGCTGGTGGAATCATTGGACCGTACTTCTTCAAAGATGATGCGAATGGTAACGTAACTATGAATGGTGAGCGCTACCGTGAGATGATATCAAACTTTTGTTTGCCCAAAATGCAAGAGCTTGACTTTTATGACATGTGGTTTCAACAAGACGGTGCCACATGCCACACATCACGCGTAACAATAGACTTATTGCGAGGCGAGTTCGCTGAACATTTTATTTCACGTTCGGGGCCGGTCAATTGGCCGCCTAGATCGTGCGATTTAACACCTTTAGACTATTATTTGTGGGGCTATGTTAAAGCTCATGTCTATACACACCTGCCGCTTCAATTAACGCATTTGATGACAACATTGAAGCATTTATTCATGAGATACCGGCCGAAATGTTGGAAAGAGTATGCCAAAATTGGACTAAGCGGATGGACCATTTGTGGTTACACATTTTAAGACTTTCTTTGTTACAAGATTTATAAGCGATTCATAATGATTCATTTGAGGCGCCGTCACGGTCAACATTTGCATGAAATAATCTTCAAACATTAAATTATATGGACCGTACTATCGATTTAAATACAAATTTCATGCATTTTTCTGAATTTTATGTGTTTTTTTTTTAACTTTCCTATAGCTCTTAAAACAGCACCCTTTATTATGGACCAATTATCTTCTTTTACTTCAAGTCGTTTTAAAATAAATTGAGCCAAATTTCACAATAATGCCATAGTTTGTTGCGGCTTAAGCCATATAAAAGTGTTGCCCGAGGGTGGTTTTATATACCGGTCATCGAAATGTATATACTTAATGGGGTCTATTAAAAATCGTCCTTGGTCTTCCACATTAAATGGTAATTTCATCTGTCTCTTTCTACACGTATTGTTTTGCAACAATATGACTTTCAAGCGGATTCAATGTTAATAAAAATTATATAAAGTTTTAATTGCAACTATTCATATTGACCGTTATATTTGCAGTTGTTTTTATGTTGCATTTTTACAATATTAAAATCACATAGACCTTGAAATTGCAATAACATGCCTGCACTATCAGCAACAGAACAGTGGCATGTGCAATTGCAACAATATGTAACTAGATTTGCTGCCATTTCTATTCATATGGTAATAAATAATACATTATTGACAACAAGTGTTGATAATGGCAATGCACAGTAGGGTAAAATGAAAATGCTATTGAAAATAGTCTTTTCTAATTGTAATTGGTTTTCCTTTTTTTCAGTTATATAGTTTATTCTACAGTATTTATCGCTTGTACGATCAGCTGTTACATCCAGTCTACAACAGACATGAAATGCTTAACATTTAAACTAATATGATGTAAGTGTTAAGTACAGACTCATCATGTTAGAAGTTTTCTCAACATGTTATAACACGATTGTTAATTTATATGTTTTAACAGCGCGGTTAAAACAGCAAATCATGTCTGTTGGGAGTAAAAGGCATTTTACTTTTTTTTTTGCATCCCAACTTGTGCAATTATAGTTTGGTATATGAAGTAGCCGAAATTTGTTTGTATAAGGGGAGATTCACCCAGGTTGACAAAGTTTTTGTCCGTACAAAATGATTTTTCTGCAGCACTATTCACCAATTTTGTAAAATTTTTACGGAATTTGAAAGCTGCCATATTTACACAATATGTATCGCTTTGTGTTTTTTTTTTTTTTTTTTTGGTGTCTAACTGCATATTTTAAATTATTTTCCTAAATTTTGAGTTGATAATGAATGCAAAGAGATGATCGCTCACAATTTAGTTTCACAAACACATATTTTGTATTAAAAAATTTATCGTATTGGCAACTCAGTTCAAGATTGTCCGGACAAAATATATAAATACAGTGAACTCGCGATAACGTGAACTAAGTTTTACCATGTTTTCGAGTTTGTTCACGTTATCGAATGCCAAAATTGAAAAAAATTTAACACCAATATTTTAAAATAAAAAAGTAGATAATCAAGTATTCTAAAAAACATATTTTATTAATTTTTGATAACAAAAACTATATTATAATTATAATAATAAAAATATATAAAATAAAATTCTTATGATTTCATAAAAAATACACATAAACTTAACAAAAACGAATAGAAACATTTTTTTGTTTAAGGAATGTTTATAAGGGATAAACAATTTCACAGCAAAAAATCTTTCATCTTTTTTTAAAAGTTTTTTCGTTTGATCATCTTTAACAAAGCTTTTTCTTTAAGCACTTTTCTCCAATGATGAAAAGTATGTTTTATCTGGTAGCCGCTTCCAGTACACGCTGATTTACACATAAAGAGAGTTCCTCCATTTTTGATCTTAACTTTTCTTTAACGTTTTTGCAATAATTCAAGAATATTTATTTTATCTTTCAAAGATAACACTTTCGGTTTTTTTAATGACATTTTACACTTTCACAAATTCCACGAATAACGTAGCGATGTTAAAAACAGCTAACATGTCAGCGTTTACATACATGGATACAATAAAGAAAAAAAAAACACTGTAACATAAACCAAAAAGTGAACTCAATTCGGGGATTTCCAAATAAAAAAAAAAAAAAAAAACATTTTAAAAAGTAAATAAAAATAAAAAAAAGAGTTCACGTTTTAGAGCTTTCAGATTTTGTTGACGTTTTAGAATAGTCTATGTAAAAATAAATTTGTTCACGTTTCTGTGACGTTCACCCTTTTGAGTGTTCACGTTTTCGCGAGTTCACTGTAAATGAATTCAATCTGATGCTTGTTTTATCAGTTGAAAATAGAAATCTACTCAAAAATTATTGCAACAAAATTTAATTTGTGCATTAGATATACTAAAAATTTGAGCGAGATTTTCTTTTAGCTTTGTACAGGTAACCCTCCTACAAGACGGCTTCCTACAAAACGATTTCGATCTTACACGAAAAATAATTTGCGGAAATCTCCTCATCTACAACACGGATTCATTCTAACACGATAAAATGGAATTGAAACTTTATCATGATTGAGTTGTTAAAATTGTACCAAAATAGTACAAAAGTACTAGTTTTTGCATCCCTGTTACGATTTAGTTAGATTTCAGTGATTCAGCAATATGTATGTACATATTTCTAATAAAAACATTGGCCCATAATCATAGTCAAAAATAAAGTATACTTTAAGAAAACTAAAGTCGACTTTACTTAAGAGCCGACTTTAGGTCTTTCATAAACAAGTTAAAGTATACTTTTGACGTTAAAGTTGACTTTATATATAAAACTAGATGAAGCTGTTTTTAACTCATTTAACAACAGCATCAGCTGTTTTTCGCCAAATAAAAAAGTACTTGCAAAAAGTTAAAAATGTTTATGTTACAAGATATTGGCCGATATTTTGCAATTATAAATGATTTGGAGGAAAACTTTTATGGAAAGAAACACAAAATACATATGTGTGGGCCCTAATTGTGCAAAACGCTAGGCCAAAATTACATTGAAAGCAAAAACAAAGCCAAAATGTTTTGTAATTTTGTTGTTGCTTTCTACATAAATTCATATGTCGCGTTAAAAATTTTTCAACCCCACAAGATATGCAGTGTTTTATTTATATTTTAAGTTTCAATGTCGGCTGCTTAAAGTTGCCACTTGCTTATATTTTGTTGTATGTTGTATGAAAAATTTTCTACATTTGAGTTGGCACCCAGTTAAAGTCGGTTCAATTTAAAACATACTTTAGTTTCGACTATAGTAGCAAAATAATTAAAAGTATGTTTTTATTTTAAAGTTGTTTTTAAATAGAACCGACTTTAGCGTTTGACTATGATTATGGGCCATTGAATTTAAAGAAAATATTTAAAAAGCCTCATATAACACGTTTTCCTACAACACGGCGTTTTCCAGGAACCTATCTACCGAGTTGTAGGAGGGTTACCTGTATATGCATATAAGCGACTTTCCCACTTAAAAGCACCAAAAACTCATGCAAATCATTACAAACATCCAGGCGATGAATCGTATGCACAGAAAATTTTTAAAATATGCAATTTTAAAAGTTCATCAAAGAAAAGAAGTATGATCAAGTATATACAAAAAAAATTAAGCAAACCCTTAAACTATATACAACAATATTGTCCCCGAAATTGCTTTAAAATATCTTGTGAACTGTCTATTTTTGTCTTACAACGTTGTTAGAAAACGCATTTCCAGTTCATTTTAGAACAGAAAAACTATCACACATCTAACAACCGTTTATTCGTCAGCATTGTTTGATAATTTCCAGACACTGAAAGTTTATTTTTTTTTATTGGCAGATGAGTTAAAGCACCTGACAATGGCAGCATTCTCAGAAAGTTATTTCTATTGGCAACGCTGCAAATAAATATGAGTGGAAACAAAAAAATTCAATTTTGCAAAAAAAAACCCCTGCCGGAGATTGAACTATTACCTAACTAGCACCCCAATAAAAAATTTTATCATTTTGCGAAGCACTATTTAAAAATTCGAACGTTGACGTTCTCAAAGAAAATAACATAAAATAAAACAAATTTTCGAATATTGTTTTTGTTTCAAACATCATTTTCTATGCGAACGTTAACGTTCGAAATCGAAGAACAGGCTGTTAATCTCCTGCAGGGTATATTTGTTAAAGTCAAATTTGATTTAAAAATTATTATTTGTTTCAAAAATTAAATATAAAATAACTGAAAATTTAATTCATTCATTGCATCCGGAACTTGTTTTCAAACTAAATGCGGCGTTTGAGCTAAGACTCCTTGATCATTTTTTCCAATAGGTAAAAGTAATCAAGTTTGGAAATTCTAAACTGCTTTTAGAGATAGGCCGTTCTTATCTTTATAAATAAATCAAGTATTTTTTTAAAAATATTACTTTGATCTGGTGTCATGCACAAAAAGTTACGAAAATTTGGCCAAATTTAACTTAATTATACATACATGTAACGTATTGACGAGTCGGGCCTTCAAAAGTTACGAAAAATGTAACAAATATAGCCAGCGGCATGGCCTCACTGTTTTAAATTTAAGGTTGTGTAAATGCTATGGATTTTGAGTGACAGTCTTGCTTAAAATCTCGCTTGTTTGATAGTGTGGCCGCTTATTTTCATGAGTCAAACGTCAACCACAAACTATTTTCTGGTTGAATGTCGGTTGATGAAGTTTTTGACTGTCGCTCAAGTTATAGTGTGTACGGCACTTTAAAAGCTTTAAAAGTTATTGAAGATACAAACCATGTGCAAAAACTACGCAATCTGCTGTGCCCATGTTCTGCAACTCTCGCGTCGAGATAATTTTCGATGGAAACGCGAGAAATTAAACAAAAATGGCATATATTGAAACAAACCGCTGTTTTTCTCACTTAACTGTGTCTGTAACTTTTTTTTGGCGAGTACTACCTGTTACGTAAGGAAATTAGTCGCCAATTAACAGAAAAAGGTGTGTCTGTAACATTTTTGAGAAAAAGGTTCCCGCTTTGAACTTAATTATTTTGCTTTATACATTTTTATATTAATAATTAGTATTGTGGTTATTTTGTTGAACTATTTATGGTTTTTAATCCAAATTTTTAATATTTTTAATTAGGCTTGAGTTCATGAAATTTAATTTTCATTAAATTATTTTTATGAAGAAAGGAATTTTACAACATGAAAATTAATTAAAATTGTTATTGATAATCTTTCATTCTTGACGTGGCTCGGGCCCGAACCCTGGCCGGCAGGTTACCATGACATGTTTCGATCGCAACCAATCGATCTCCTCAGATGGATTTGCCGTCTTACACTCGCAGCCATCGACGACTGCTGACGTCAATAGTCAAACATCAATCCTTAAACCAAATTGTATTTAAACATTTGGTAGATCGAAATTTGCTTTCCTGAATGATTATCAATTTTAATTGATTTTACATGTTTTTTCCTACTTCTGTTTTTTCGTACTTTTGTCAAGAATTTGTCTTGAAGTCCAAGCACATTTTTTGTTTTTTCATTTTGTCTTTCTCTTTTCTGTTGACCTTTTTCAGCACAACTTGAAGGACAAATGTACACATAGAGCTCGTGCCTTAGCTTTAACAATAATTAGTATTGTGGTTATTTTGTTGAACTATTTATGGTTTTTAATCCAAATTTTTAATATTTTTAATTAGGCTTGAGTTCATGAAATTTAATTTTCATAAAATTATTTTTATGAAGAAAGGAATTTTACAACATGAAAATTAATTAAAATTGTTATTGATAATCTTTCATTCATATATACGAATGTTTTCAAAGCTGGTTTGCAAACAACAACAAACATTAAATTCGCACTTTACATTATTTGGTGTATCCGGCGGCTATATTTTTGCCGCCATCGTTAAAAAATTTTCAACTTTAGTAAATTTTGGTCGCCGTCAACGATATATGTGACTGCCGTTCTCAACGTCTGCAATGTCACATCGGCTTCGAAAGCCGAAAAAAAATCAAAAGTATTTTATAAATTTGTTGTTACTTTCTACAGAAATTCATTTTGTTTTTTCAATTTTCAACGCCACAAAATATGAAGTGTTTGAAATTTAAAAATTCAATATGAATTTCTATAGAAAGTAACAACAAAATTATAAAATATTTTTGATTTTGTTTTGGCTTTCGTCACTTTTTTAGAAAAATCATTAAATCGTCACTTTGCTAATTTCGGAACAAAAAGTTGTCAAAATGACAATAACTCGTCAAATCTGGCAGCCCCGTTTTTATTATATTTATTTCTTTTGCTGACGTTTCGCTTTTATTTGACACTTAATTACTGGAAATATTCCAGTATAAACAGAATTTGTTGTGTCTGTCTTCGCATTCAAATACAGAAACACTTTTATCTCATAAATCGAGAAACGATGGAATTTTTTGTTTCACACTTCATGTAAGAAATTTTACGATGCGAGAAATACAGAAACGAGGTACAGTGTAATGACATTTATTACGTAACGGCGTAATCTCTTTTGATAGTTTTCGACATGAGTTACAGAAACCCTTTTTTCTCACTTTAAAAGAAACGATGGATGTTTTTGTTTTACATCTTTTTGATGCGAGAAGTTCTCACGAAAGTTACAGAACATGGGTACTGGTTTAAAGTTATTTTAATACCTCTTGAACTTAGCCTCGTATAAAAATTGGAATAACATCAAATAAAAGTACTCTCAAACTATTTTTGTTTTAATACAAAAATAGCAGAATTTTTATTTGCGGTCGCTTTGCTGATTTATTTATTTCTCAAACGCCATTTATAAATTTATTTTTTTTTAATGCAATTTTATTATTTTTCTGTGCAATTTTTGGTGTGAACTTTAAAGTGGTTGAGAGTTTATATCGTCACCAAAACTACAAAATAACGTAACAACACTTTTTATAAGTTTACAGGAGCAGCAAAAAACTTAACAAAATCAGTAACAACAAGGTGTACTTGGCGTTTGCATTTCTTTAATAAAGTCGCCATCGCAGGGGTCTTAAATTTAAACATGTAGTTTAATAAAAGGAACAAAAATCAATCGAAAGGTCAATTTCGAATTTTTTTGATGATACGTTGTTTTGTATTTTAGGTGACGATATTTATATTATTTTTTATTTAAACCAATGAAATAAAAACACAAAGTATTCGAATTAATTTTAATAGTTTATTGCTGCCACCATCGTTGCCATTTTATTGCGCCGTGTGCTTGTGAGGACAAAAATGCAAATTGTTTTTGGCACATTTAGTCAAAAATATTTCATGCGATTTTAGCAAATTTACTCATTTTTATGTGCTTAAAAGTGAAATGCATTTAAATTTAAATATAAATTTTTTTTCATTAACTAAAAAAAATTCCGGTGTTTTTGTTAGTTGTGGGTTTTTGTTTGGCTTTAACTTTTTGAATCAAGAACATGATTAGTAGAGATGGTTAATACTATCTATTTAGTTGATATAATAGAATTAAACAAAGTTTTTAAAGTCAACATAAAAGCTGCAATAAACCAGAAAGAGCAGCTGTTTTTTTTTTGCTGTCAAAACTAATTTTATGTTTGGTTTATGGAAAATACATATTAATTAAATAAAAAGTTTTTCATTTTCGAAAAAAACCTTAAACATTCTCTTTGTTAACAAAAATGTCATATAATTTTCATTAAAATGAATATTATAATTAAATTAAAGCATTTATTAACAAAGAAAACTTTCACTAGGTAAATTAAATTAAAATTATTGTAAAAATTTTATTACCTGGTTTTTTGAGGAAGGTTAAGAATGTATTTAGAATTAAATGTTTTTTGAAAAATATGAAAGTTATGATTATTAAAAGCTTGTTTTTAAATTCTATAAATACTTTATTTTTTTCTGTGTTTCTTCGAAGCAAGTTTATATTTCATTAAAATATTTAGAACTTGTTGTTGAGCATTCTATTTCCCAGCGAAAATTTAAAAAGAAATATTTTGTTAGTTTAGCTTCGAAAGGTAATGTTTACTCCGTGAGTTTTTTGTCCAGCCCTTACCCACTTACATAACGGTCAGTTGAGAATGTTCTTTCATATTTATGTTTTTTTTTTTTTTTAATTATTAAGATGTTAAAGGTGTCCAAGCGTGGATGCCTACACTCAAAATATTTTGTAGTTAAATTCAAACGAAAATTCATTTTAAACATCTGAAAATTTATTTAAAAAACGGATCATTTACATTTCATTTAAAATAAATGAAATTTACATTAACCCTTCTGCACTCCTTGGGTCAATTTGACCCAATTTTGGTTTTCAAACGCAAAATTTTTCCCTTTTAATATAAGATATGGACGTGAAACTTCAATTTATCCATTACAGGTACAAAAATTATAAATTTAAATGAAAATAATAAAATTTTAGTTTTTCCTTCCCCCTCCAAAAAACACGATTTACACACATTTAATATCCTTTGGGTCAATATGACCCAACATGCGATATTGCAAGTTTAATAGTAATAAAACACGAGTTGATACTTTCAAATGTCTTTAATCAATCAAAACTTAAAACTAAAAAATACAATTTCATGCTTAAATCTACATATGCATTAATATATTTTAAACAAAGGGAATTTGTTATGTCAGCATTTATGCTACACATTTATTCTTTGTGAATATTGATGTGTTATAGTTATTGAATATAAAGAGAATTGTTTACATATTTATTCTTTCAGTATTGTCAGCAATAAGTATCTAAAAGATACTTCTTGCTTGATTAACAGAGGAGGGAACAGTTACTGTAACTCCCCCATCGTTTGTTAATGCTTTCGTCCTCGAAGCATTTTTGTATTTTATTATTTTTTTTGTCATATATATAATAAAAATAGCTATGGTGCCAGTTATGATAATGTATAGCAATATATTATGATGTACCATTTTTGAGTTGGATTTTTCTATTAATCTTCTATTTTCTATATATTTTTTGTTTATAATGTGTAATGACAGTTCTTCTTGAACTTCACTTTTATTATGTATTTCTTTACTAAATCCAGGGTTTATATAATGTTCAACTACAACATTATTATGATTGGAAAATATTTCGTTATTGATATTTATTGAACAGTTTCTAAATTTTATAATTTTGTTTCCGCTAACACCAATAGGGTGCTCATTACAATTTTGCTTCAACTCTTTTGATTTTATATTTTTGACAACAATAAGGCCTGAACCTATTTCTTTAATTAATTCTTTTGGCTCTCTTTTTTCTTTAAGACAATTTTTGATAATGTTAGATTTAAAAACATCTAATAAACATTCATCCTTAATACTAATTAAATTTTTAATCTTATCATCCTTTACAATGGACTTGTATACATTTTTCTTATTATCTAGGAGTATTTCATTAAATGGAAATACTAAGGTTTCATTTTTTTTATTTAACAATGGCTCTAAAATATATCTTTCAAAAATTCGATCATTAAATCGAGGTATTAGTAAAGTAAGTATAACGTTTTCGTCTAAGGAAAAATAGGCTATATTTATTTTCCTAAACTCGTCATTTGAATTTACCAACTCCATTTCTTCCTCTGTCAATATATTTTTTGTCAATATTCCTAATCTACTTGTCAACATCACGTCTTCTATTGTGTCAATGAAATGTAACAATGAATTAATGTCGTTATGAATTTGGAAAATAATTTTTATATATTGGAAATTATCTTTTATCTGACTGTTAAGAATTAAGTTTTTGATGTGGTTTGATATATATTTCTGTTGATTTACAATATTTTTGTTAAGATCTTCTATCTGATCCTGTAACACTCTGTTAATTTTAACTTGTTTATTGTTTTCCTCAATCAAATGTGCTGTATCTGTATTGAGGTTTTGTAATGAACTAAAAATCATTTGTTCGTCCTCATTGTCCATCGTTCCCGCGATAAATTTTAATGATCTTCCCAAAATGTTAATTAGACCTCTTTTGTTTCTATTTCTTGGGACCAAGTTTCTAAGTTTTGCATCTAATTCTCTAAAGTTTCGTGAAATGCTTTTATAAATGGAGTCATTTATAGAGTCGCTAGGTAGTGTTTGTTCCAATAATTTAATATTTTTTTCAATTTGGGTTTTTGCAATTTCTAATTCTGTAGTATTAATGATATGCAATACCTTTAGGTAGTGATCTATTAATTTCTCCTCTCCCATTTTTATCGGCAAATACCTCTCATTGTTGTCCAGATCAACTATTTCCAATCTCGATCCACTAGCCAGATATACAAACATTAGAAACCACAACATTTTGCTAACCTATGAATAGAACACACATACACACATTTATATTTGTTTATAAACAAACCGAATTTTTTTTTTTTTTTTTTTTTTTTTTTTTTTTTAAACTATAATTGTTATTTTTTTTTCTCTTAATTTTCTATAACATTCTGTAATGATTTTGCTCTTCTTGAAGTTTGTTGAACAGCAAATTTTGCATTTCTTGAATCTTGAAAATGTTTTTTCTTTTTTACGTGTGATTTATAATAAACCTGCTTAGATTTTTCATCTCTTAGGTGGTCTTCATCCACTTTGTTACCCACAATTTTCCTGTACTTTGAATGATTTTTCCCTCCCCTAGTCTCTTTTATATAATTCACTCCATTTTTCTAATATGTTTATGTCCCTTCTCTTTTCATTTAATTTCATGATTTTTTGTTCTTTCTTGTATAATATTCTTTCATATATCTCATTATATTGTGATTCATTGATTTTTCCTTTTACAAAATCAATAGGTTTTATTTCGGTAGTGCTGTGAATAGTTTCGTTATAGTAACCATTAATCATAATTATTTGTTCTTCTATAGGAATATTGTACATGGTATGTTTAAGAATTCTTAAATGTTCGTTCACGGTGTTATGAAATCTTTCTATGTCGCTATTACTATTATGATTTAAACTGGAAGTAAAGTGAATTTGGATGCTTTTCCCTTGCAAGAATTCTGTCATTCCGCCCGATTTCATACCTAACTCATTATCCGTTACAATCTTTTCTATACCTCCGTATGTACTAATATACCTCAAAATTGCTTTTCTGAATTCCGGGTCCGATCTATTCTTTATTTTCGTAATGAGTGCTAATTTTGTAAATTTATCGATCATTGTTACAAATAAGGTTTTATGTATTGAATAGAATACATCCATATGGATTATTTGTCCTGGCCTTTTCGGCGACTCCGAAACCATGTATGGAATTAATTTCGGTTTTCTTTCATATTTCTCTAACATACATATTTCGCAGTTATTTATAAATTCTGCTATTTTTTTTGACAACCTTGGAAAATAGTATTTTAATTTTAGTTCCGCATAATTTTCATTGATTCCTCTGTGATTGTTTTTCTGATGCTCTGTAGAAATAATTTCTTCTAAATATTTTTCATCTATTATATCTATTAGTTTTGTCTTACACCTTATTATTTTTATTTCTTTAAAATATTGCTGTCTAATTATTCTGAAACTTTCGAATACTTCATTATTCAGGTATACGGCATTATTTTTGCCATGATCGAAATGATTGGAAAAAATTGATTTGATGAAATCATTGTCGAAATTTTTTGCCCTAATTATTTTTCGTTTATTGTCATGAATAACAATATTTTTAATAGATGCTGCTCCAGAAGTTATTTTTTCAATAATTATTTGATTCTTAAATAAATTAAGTGGTTTATTTGTTTCCCTTATTATGTTATTGCCCTCAGTGTAAAGTGATTCATTGGTTCTACTTGTTATTTCATTATTATTTATCTCAATTCTACTCAAACAATCTGCAACTTTGTTAAGGTTTCCTTCCTTATAATTAATTTTGTAGTCATATTCCCCTATCTGTAATTTCCAGCGCATAAGCTTTGAATTTGGTTCTTTAAAATTATTCAACCAAATCAGAGGTTTGTGATCAGTGAACAAAATTATCCTTCTACCGTACACATATGGTCTAAACTGTTTTAGACACCAAACAATTCCCAAACATTCTTTTTCAATGGTTGAATAATTTAGTTCGTGTTCATTTAACGTCCGAGACACGTAGGCTATTGGTTTATCATTTTGGGACAATACGCCTCCTATGGCCACATTACTTGCATCAGTTGTAATTTCAAATGGCACATTGAAATCTGGGTATATTAAAACGGGAGCATTAGTCAATTTTTCTTTTAGAACCTTAAACGCCTCTATATATCTTGAGTCATTAACGTCTATACAGTTATTCTTTTTCAAGCATTCTGTCAATGGTTTAGCTATATGAGCATAATTTTTTATGAATCGTCTATAGTAACCCGTCATCCCCAAAAATCTTTTTATTTCGGTCTCGGTCCTTGGTATCCTAATTTTGTCAATTGTCACTATTTTATTTTTATTTGGAAAGACACCGTCTTTATTAACGGTATGTCCTAGAAACTCAACTTCTTTTCTAAGAAATTCACATTTATCGAGCTGGACCTTAAGTCTAGCATTCCTTAATTTCAAAATTACAGATCTCAAGTTCTTTATATGTTCCTCTAAACCATTTGAAAATATTATGATGTCGTCCATATACACCATGCATTCCTTTTTTGAAACGTTTTCGCGTAAAATATTATCTACCATTCTTTGAAAAGTGCTCGGTGCATTTTTCAGACCGAATGGCATCCTAAAGAATTCATAATGTCCATTATCGATAGAAAAAGCTGTTTTTTGTCTGTCTTTTTCGTCCATTTCAATTTGATGAAATCCACTTTTAAGATCGAGAATGGAAAAATAGTTTGACTTCCCTAATTTGTCGAGAATATCTACAATATTAGGAATGGGGTAATTATCGTTTATTGTTTTATCATTAAGTTTCCTATAATCTATTACTAGCCTATATTTCTTGATGCCCGATGCATCAGGTTTTTTGGGGACAATCCATACTGGGCTGTTATATGGACTAATGCTCGGTGCAATAATTCCATTTTCGAGCATTTCCAGAATTTGCCTCTGAATTTCTGCTTTGTGAACATATGGATATCTATATAATTTACTTCTAACCGGGATATTGTCTACAGTATTTATTTTGTGTTTGACTTCATGAGTTAAAGTTAATCCTCTTTCACCTGCAAACACCTCTTTAAAGTCTCGCACCAATTTGTGTAATTGAATTTTTTCTTCAGAATTGAGATGGTCCGTTCGAACATCTACTAAAGCCGAATTTATATCAATGACCCCAGCATTAATATATCCAACTCCAAATTCTTTTACACTGTGGACTGCAATGACTTCTTCGCAGTTTAAAACCTCATCAACACACATATTAAGATTTCTTTTTGCTTTGTTATTTATCTTACAAGCAATTTTACCATCCTTACAACTATATAAGCCCTCGTCTACCGACACTTCATAATCTGGACTCAATACACTTTTAATTAATACATTGCCACTCTTAATTGGAACATCGATGTTATAATAATGCTGTCCCTGTAAAACATTTATATGTTTTTTTTCTTTTGTTTCAAAAAATAATGGCAACATTTGTCCATTTACTCTCAAAATATTTCTTTCATAATTTACAACTGCCCTATATTTTCTCAAAATATCGTTCCCTAATAAACCCTCAAATTCTTGATTAAAATTATACACAAAAAATTCAAAATATTCATTTGACAAATTAAACTCACTAAATGACCTAACTATAGCTTTCTGTCTGACCTGGTGTGACTGATTCAGAGATAAAAGTGTTCTTGGTTCTTTTAAGTTAATGATTTTATTTGGGTGAAATACACCCGGATTGACCAAAGAATTCGTAGCACCAGTATCTATTAAAAATTTACATTCTCCTATAATCACATACGCAAGTTTGTCGAACTGTTGGGATGAAAATTTCCTATCTCCATTGGTGTTGGTCTATTACTAGAATGTTGATCAAAATTCGGATGACTCTGTTGAGAGTTTCTGAAATTTAAATTTTGAGGTTGTGTATGATTTCCGTTGGAATTATAATTATTTGGTATTGAACTATTTTGGGTAATGTTCTGATTAAAAGCGTTGTCCTGACGACCTTTGTTAAAATTCTTATTTTGTTTTGCACCTACACTACTATTCTGTCCAAAATTTTTGTCCTGATTGGTTTCCGGACTAAAATAGGCGTAATTGTTATCGAAAAGTATTTTCATTGCGTTTTCAATATTTGTTGGGTTCCTACATATAATTATTGATCTCATAGGTTCTATTAATTTGTTTTTGAATATTTCTAGGGCTGTTCGTTTATTTGCCTCTATTAAGGCGTTGTAACCTACGTCATTTTGTTGCACTGTCCTTGTCTTCATATTTAATCGTCTTAATACGGTGATAATTTCGTCGTAAAAATTTTTGGCATTTGTTTTGAATTTTATTGATCGCATTTGATCATATAACTGTTCCACTGAAAGGCGATCACCAAAATTATTTATTAATACTTCTTTTAATTCAGTCCAACTTGTAAGGTTATTATTAATGTCTGATATATCCTTAGCAGGACCAGCTAATCTTGACTTAATTATGTCCAAAAATATTCCCTGCGACAAAACATCATAAGTGTCCAGGACTGTCCGTATTCTATCTATTAAGTCTATAAAGGTATACAAATCCCTAAAATTTCCGTCGTAGGTTGGTAGTTTGGATAAATATTTAATGGGATCTACTTGTATCGTTAGAGCCATTTCCTTATCTTTTATCTTTCTTCTTTTTTTTTTGTATTAATTTATTTATAACTTTTTCACTTAAATTATTTCACAAAAAAAAATTATTCTTGTTTCACTTAAAAATATTTATTAAAAAAAAATCTGCGTCTTACTTTATGTTGTATTGTAAATCCTTATGGTTGTATTTAGTGTTTTAATATAGTTGATGTGCGTTGTTGCCTGCTTTTTATACTGTAGTGTAGATCCTTTTCCGACTGCGCCAGTAATAAAACACGAGTTGATACTTTCAAATGTCTTTAATCAATCAAAACTTAAAACTAAAAAATACAATTTCATGCTTAAATCTACATATGCATTAATATATTTTAAACAAAGGGAATTTGTTATGTCAGCATTTATGCTACACATTTATTCTTTGTGAATATTGATGTGTTATAGTTATTGAATATAAAGAGAATTGTTTACATATTTATTCTTTCAGTATCTAAAAGATACTTCTTGCTTGATTAACAGAGGAGGGAACAGTTACTGTAACTTTTAATTCCACTTTAAAATTTGTTTTCTATTGAATTGAGTTCATCTTCATTCCGAATCATCGATAAATAATTTTTTTCGGTCAAATAATCAATAGAATCGCTTTTGTTTTTTATTACACTTAAAGATGAAATGCTGTTAACATTTTATTGTTGGGTCATATTGACCCAAAGGATCATAGGAAGGGCACATATCCAAGGGATGCAGAAGGGTTAACTTTTAAATGTTGATTTATTAACCAGCATATTCCGTACAATTTAACAGTTTTTTCTGTTTTTTTTTAACGACCAAAAATCAAACTACAAAATAATATAAACAAATGTTTTTTAAGTTATTTTTAACTGACGAATTTTACCTACAAATTCGTAATAAGCTAATGCATTTTCAGTTGTTTTAACTACAAAAAAACTACCTACAGTTTCGGTAATAACAACGGACTTTTATGTTTTTTCAAATGCCCAAAAATTACTTTTCAAAACCGTAGAAACTACTGATTTATCATTTATTTTACCTATAATAAATTAAATTCCCATAATATAAAGTTAACAATATTTTCGTTTCTTCTAATTTTATTTAATTTGACCAATCGAATAAATTTCATTAGGTTTTACAATTCATTAAATGCAGCAAAATATTTAAAACTAAAGATTAAAATAACATTTAAAATTATAATCGTAAATGCGAAATTTTTAATAACAAAAGATGTGTTATTAGACTGGTCGCAATTTTTTTTTTTTTTTAAATTTACATGTTTGCGCTGCTTAAAATATGAGGTTTGGTGTAAGAAATCATGGCCTAATTTTTCAGGTCAATCCGACGGTGCCTAGCCGTGCCAAGTGGGGCCCAAAGTTTCCCATTTTATAAAAAAAAACATCTTTTCTATCAGATCTTTATAGTTATACTAGTTGAAAAGCCGAATATCAAAAATATGACTACGCTACGATCTTCCGCAGAGAAAGTTCTTTAAGTGTGCCAAATTTCAGCTTCCTATGTCATCAGATGGCTTCAGAAAGTTGCGGAAAGAATAGGACATACATGCAAACATCCTTACATACTAAGAAATTATATATTGTATAGATGATTTAAAGTATTTGCAGTTTAATATTTTAGTATGATACGAACGAAAGATTTTTAACTAATTTTAACTAATTCGGGGTCGCTGAATCCAGTGGTGCTAGCCGTTTTTTTAGGTTAGCTTTAGTTTTCGAGATATACCGTTATTTCGAAAATTAAGGATGTTGCACAACATATGTTCGCGCAACTCAAAAACGCTTTAGTTTATTGAAAAACTAAAAAAAACCGAAATTCGGCAATAAAATTTACTTTAAGAAAGTTAAAACTTTTTTCTTCATATTGGCTTTGGTTTTCGAGATATACCGTTATTTCGAAAATTAGGGAGGTTGCACAACATATGTTCGCGTAACTCAAAAACGCTTTAGTTTATTGAAAAACTAAAAAAACCGAAATTCGGCAATAAAATTTACTTTAAGAAAGTTAAAACTTTTTTCTTCATATTGGCTTTGGTTTTCGAGATATACCGTTATTTCGAAAATGAAAGAGGCTGCACAACATATGTTCGGGTTACTCAAAAACGCTTTAGCTTATTGAAAAAACTAAAAAAACACGAAATTCAGCAATAAAATTTACTTTAAGAAAGGAGGATGTTTTAGCTGCTCCTACACCTATGAATTTAGAAAATCTTGTATTAAATCGTACCACGCTTCATTCAATGCGAAGAGAATATCGTAGAAGACAAGCTAAGCAGATTATCGATGAATTCAATGTAAGTATCATAGTTGATTTTATATAAGGCTTTATATATTATTTTAAGACCATTTATTGCAGATTCCTGAAGTATTTGTCCTTCATTGGGATGGAAAACTCCTTCCAGAAATAAAGGGTACAGAAAAGAAAGATCGATTGGCTCTCGTTGTGACAAGTGAACGTATGGAAAAACTGCTCGGCATACCGAAAATAGAAAATTCTTCTGGGAAAAATACAGCAGACGCCACCTACAATTTTTTGCAACAATGGTCACTTGATGGATTAGTAGAAATAGTGTCTTTTGATACCACAGCCACTAACACTGGGATTAATAATGGCGCTGCATATTTGCTCGAACAAAAATTAGGACGAAAACTACTTTTTCTTCCATGTCGCCACCATATAAGTGAATTGTTGGTCAAATCTGTATTTGAAATGAATTTTGGAAAAACATCCGGGCCAGAAGTTCTTCTCTTCAACAGATTTGCCAAAAATTGGAAACACATTGAAGCTAGCACCTTCAAAAGTGGAATTTTGGACGAAGAAGTGGTACGAATTTTAACAACATCGCACTTAGATTTTTTGAAGAATTTTTGTATAAATGCGTTAAAATTCCATTACGTGCGTGCAGATTATAAAGAGTTGCTTGAGTTAACACTCCATTTTATTGGGGAGCGCGTACCAGATTTTTCACAATTTCGTTTGCCTGGTGCAACATCGCATGCACGATTCATGTCAAAGTGCATTTATTGTTACAAAATATTTCTATTTCGCGAACAGTTCAAATTGACAGCAGCAGAATTGAAAAGTCTTCGGAGCATTTGCTTGTTTTTGACTATTATATATGTACCTTATTGGTTCCGATGTGTGAACGCTATAGAAGCGCCAAAACTGGATCTTGATTTCATTCAAAACGTTGTATCTTATTTTGATAAAGAAGTTTCGGCCGCATTGTTGCAAAAAATAAGAAAGCATTTGTGGTATTTGTCAGAAGAAACAGTTGGCCTTGCATTTTTTGATGAAAGCGTGCCGTTGGAAATAAAAAAGATGATGGTCCAAAAACTCGACATCGGCAATGACATACATGGAAATAATGAAAAAATTTCGAAAAGGAATGTTGTCAGTATGGATGAAATTTTCTCTTACGTGTCAAGAGATATATCCGATTTTGTTTCTCCACTAACAAAGAAATTTTTTTCCCGATTAGCCATAGATCCAAAATTTTTAGAATCGGAACCTTCTCAATGGCAGCAGAGGGATGATTACTGCGCTGGAAAAGCTGTCTGTCAACATTTGAACGTTGTAAATGATGCGGCAGAAAGAGCAATTAAACTCATCACGGATTACAATAAATCGTTAACATACGATGAGACAGATAAGCAGTACCTACTCCAAGTTGTTGAGCACTATCGTCATTTATATCCGTCCCACAACAAATCTTCTCTTTTAAAATAATCAACTTAATAAAAACAATCAAATAAATTTATAATTTTTTTTTTTTTAAATTATTGTAGAAGCATAGCTGCACTTTCCAATTTTTAATGAATTTTTTAAAAATAAAAATTTCGAAATTTTTATAAAAAAAATTATTTTTTTTTTCAAAAAAAATTATGTTTCTAAAACGACTGCGCATATAAGAAAATAGTTTTTCCTTTCTAAAAGTAAATTTTATTGCGGAATTTCGGTTTTTTTTTGTTTTTCAATAAACTAAAGCGTTTTTGAGTTACGCGAACATATGTTGTGCAACCTCCCTAATTTTCGAAATAACGGTATATCTCGAAAACCAAAGCCAATATGAAGAAAAAAGTTTTAACTTTCTTAAAGTAAATTTTATTGCCGAATTTCGGTTTTTTTTAGTTTTTCAATAAACTAAAGCGTTTTTGAGTTGCGCGAACATATGTTGTGCAACATCCTTAATTTTCGAAATAACGGTATATCTCGAAAACTAAAGCTAACCTAAAAAAACGGCTAGCACCACTGGATTCAGCGACCCCGAATTAGTTAAAATTAGTTAAAAATCTTTCGTTCGTAGCATACTAAAATATTTAACTTCAAATACTTTAAATCATCTATACAATATATAATTTCTTAGTATGTAAGGATGTTTGCATGTATGTCCTATTCTTTCCGCAACTTTCTGAAGCCATCTGATGACATAGGAAGCTGAAATTTGGCACACTTAAAGAACTTTCTCTGCGGAAGATCGTAGCGTAGTCATATTTTTGATATTCGGCTTTTCAACTAGTATAACTATAAAGATCTGATAGAAAAGATGTTTTTTTTTATAAAATGGGAAACTTTGGGCCCCACTTGGCACGGCTAGGCACCGTCGGATTGATCTGAAAAATTAGGCCATGATTTCTTACACCAAATCTCATATTTTAAGCAGCGCAAACAATTAAATTAAAAAAAAAAAAAAATCCCATACAAGAAAAGACCAGTCTAGTATATATACATATAAAAACTGAACTTAAGAACAATAAAAACTGAACAAAAGAACAAGATATGTTAACAATTGTTATGGGCATTAAAAAAAATTTATATAACTAAAGGGTGGTTAAATTTCAAGGGCCGATGTTGATTTTGAATAAAACACAAACTATTTAGGAAATTATTGTAATTTTATTTTATTATGATATATTGGTATTACTCAATTATGTATGGAACAAAATATCGGCCAAATGGGCGCCGCGACCACGGCGGCACACCTCCATCCGATGGTCAAATTTTCGATGACCCTGAGGCATAATGGAGGTTCTATGCCGTTAATGTGCCGAATTATCTCATGCTTTAGCTCTTGAATTGTTGCTGGCTTATCGACGTACACCTTTTCTTTCAAATAACCCCACAGAAAAAAGTCCAACGGTGTCAAATCACATGATCTTGGCGGCCAATTGACATCGCCATTACGTGAGATAACACGGCCATTGAATTTGTTGCGCAAAAGAGCCATTGTTTCGTTAGCTGTGTGGCAAGTGGCACCGTCCTGCTGAAACCACACATCGTCCACATCCATATCTTCCAATTCGGGCCATAAAAAGTTCGTTATCATCTCACGATAGCGAACACCATTCACAGTAACTGCCTGACCGGCCTCATTTTTGAAAAAATACGGCCCGATGATGCCGCCAGCCCATAAACCGCACCAAACAGTCACTCTTTGTGGGTGCATTGGTTTTTCGACAATCACTCTTGGATTCTCATTCGCCCAAATGCGGCAATTCTGTTTATTGACGAATCCACTGAGGTGAAAATGTGCCTCATCACTGAAGATGATTTTCTTCGAAAATTTATCATCCACTGTTGCCATTTCTTGCCACCATTCTGCCCATTCACGACGTTTGGAATGGTCAAGAGGCTTTAGTTCTTGAGCCAATTGCACCTTGTAAGCGTGTAAATGCAAGTCTTTGTGCATAATGTTCATCAACGACGAGCGTGAGAGGTGCAATTGTTGGGCACGACGACGAGTTGAGGTGGACGGCTCTTCAGCCACACTATCGCGAACAGCAGCAATATTTTCTGCAGTACGAGCTGTACGAGCATGCACTGGTGTTCTCACATCTTCTACAGACCCGGTTTGCTCGAATTTTTCACGAAGTGCACGATATGCATTTTGATTTGAACGCCCATTTTCATAATAAGTCTGCATAACTTTAACACGTTGTTGGATTGTGTATCTCTCCATGGTTCAAATTGAAAAAGTCTGAAATAGAGAAATGTCAAATAAAATTCGGAAAAAAACTTGGCGTTTAGGTGTGGTTCACATTCAACATCGGCCCTTACAATTTAACCACCCTTTATTAGGTTACTACCAAAAACATCATCTTTTAAGTCAATTTGAAACAACACATTTTGAACAAAAAACCAAAAATTCATACATTTTACGTTATATTCCAAGTTAAAAACTTGGTAAATTTTAAAGCAAAGGGCTAGAGCAGATGCCACTGTATCCACCTGGTATACAATTTGGTCAGTTATGACATATACTGAATTAATTGAAAACAAATTCTTCTTAATAAGGAGGAATGGTGGTTGTCCACTATATAAATCTAGTTCAATATCCTCTTCTATTATCTTAATTGTACTATATATATAGTTGGACGATATTTTTCTTTATTATGCCTATCAGGCTTTAAAACTCCATGTATAATATATATCAATACAGCATCTTTTGAGTCTGAAAAAGAAAAATTTGAATTGCGCATAAAATATTTATATGTATGTACATCATTACTTTGATCCAAATGATCCCATCTTTCTTTTGCGTCGCTCCACAAAGATTTGAGTCTTAGGCCTTTTAAGTTTAAGTTTATATAAACTGGTAATATGTCATTAAGTTTACTCCAATTTATTAAAAAGTTGTTTGCTTTATCAGGGAATAATACTTCAAAATCTATCGAAATCTGCAATAAAAATAATGTGTGATTATCCTCAAAGATGTTAATAAATTAATCTTACCAGTTCAGGTCCAAAGAATTGTTTGTATGCAGGCCAGCTATCAATCACCCCTATCGTGAATAACAAGTGGAACTTTTGTTCCCATGAAATTTTCATTCCCCTCGAAGGGAAAAAAGCAATCGTGAATCTCATGTGAAAAATTTTCCACGCTATCAGTTCCAGTGAATGTAAAAAAAGAAGAAAGATTAAAAAAATTAAAAATCAATGAAATTTTTGTTCAAAAATATACAAGTATATATTTTAAAGAAAAGTTAAAATAATAAATTAAAATATTTAGTACTGGAGGGATAGTTTGATTACAACGTTAGTTTTTTGCACTTTTTAAATTTAATGTAGTAAAATAATTTCCAAAATTCTGCCACCAAGTCAATCGAAAGCTTCACAAATCCGCAGTCAACTGACCTGAACTTAACCCTTTATATTCGATTTATAGGAGGAGCTTCTTACATACATGTTCTGTTCCCTAGCAAAAATAAAGTGAGAAAATCTAAGGGAAATGTGAACAAATTACGAGGGAAAAAAATTTTCACGATAAGGGGAATTTTTTCCCGTGAACATTTTTTCACGTTATTATTCTCCTTTGAATTAAATTTTTTCATGGGAGTTGTTCATGATCGCAAATATGTGAAAAGGGGAAAAGTTACGAGGGAAAAATTACTCACGATAGGGGTGAATAATACTTTTAATGTTAGTATCTTTACAATTAAGAAGTTCACTTAACCGGTATTCAACACATTGTTTCCATCGTTGGCATGTTTGGCATTTATCATGAAAGTTGTACTTCAAATAAGTTTTAATTTTTGATGCATCTTGTTCTAGAGAAATGTGAAAGTTATAATCAAAGATTTTAGTTAAATTACATATGTAACTATACGAGAATTTTTACCGTTGCCATGAAAATAGATATTTTTGTCCATATATTTCGGAGATTTGCTTATAGGCTTTAAATTAGCTTTCATAGCATTTTGATAGCTATGAAAAAGTTTTCCTTTTGCCCTTTGATGCTTATGTTTTTCAAAATAGACTTCCTCAGCTTCGTTTGGAAATAATTGGTGGATTTGAGCAGCTAGATTTTGAAGATTTGCAGATTCTAAGCGTATTTTTTTAGAAACATAAAATTCAATTATAACCCTTGTTAACTTATTTTGCTCTGTGTTGCCCAAATGACCATGTTTGTCATAAAATGATTTCAGTTCGAAGTACATGTGATTATTTTGAAAAATGTGATTTAAATTCTTAAAAACAAAATAAGACAACGTTTGTACTTCATTAATTTATATTTTTTAACATATTTAAAACTCACGTTATTAAAATAACTCTGTTTATCTCTTAATTCTACGTTTACGTTTGTTCGTATATCTGCGTTTGATACTTTCCATATATTAAACTATTCAATAAACTCAATTTCTCTTCCAAGCTCCCGTATGTTACTAAAACTTCCAATTTCAAATAATTTTTCTAAATAGTATCGGTCAAAACATTTAAATTGCCCTAGTGTTATTTTTTGTTCTGTAAATAAAAATTACATATGCAACATAGTTTTAAAATGTGTCCTTGAGAACAAGCTTTGTATTTAAATATAGGAAATAAAATTTATTACCTTCTATAAGCGGCTTTACGTAGTCATAATTATCCTTGTCAATCTTCATTAATAAACTATAAAGTTTATTTTCATTTAATATATTGGCTTCTTCTTCACCCATTGTTTTGCGGAATGGTTTGGTTGTTCTAACAGCTTTTTGTCCAGTACTTAAACATGACGATTCAATTAAATTTTCGTTAACTAATCTACCTTTTTTTCCTTCGAAAAAACACGCGCCGGGCTTCTTTTCTTTCAATTTTATTTTTCTTCAGTCAGCTATTGAGAAAAATTTTTAAATGTTTTATTTAAAATTTGTTGTTATGTACTCATGTCCATATATGCAAATATACTTACGAATTTTAGAGATTGTAACATAGCACTAAATGGATCCCGATACTAGTATAAATATCTGTTAAGCATTCCAACAATAAGTACACAAATTTTTATTATTATCAAAACTTTTTAGTTTATTTTGTTAATTTTGAATAGAATATGGATATTTTGAAATTTTTTGAAAGCTAAAACTTTTCCAAATGTAATAATTTTATGAAATTTTTTTTTAAACAATTTCAAGTGAACATTTTTATTTAAAAGTTTTGTTTTTCAGGTAAAACAAATATGACTGAAAATATTTACAGTACGGAAAAACATTATTTTTTGGTAGGTTGTTTTTTTAACAACGAACACAAAAGTCAAAAAATAAAGTTATTCGTAAAATAACTATTTTTTATTCAGTTTTAACAGAACGAAAAACGAACTTATTAACCTACAATCAGTTACTGTAATAATTTTATGAGTGTATAAATACACAAATGAACATGTATGTGACTGCCTGTAAAGAAACAAACACGTTCATACGTAGATTTGTAAGGAAACAAACAAAAAATCAAGTTAGCTCTTAAGACGCTCTAGTAAATAAGTACTTAAATCAAGCATAGGAAATTAGTCGCATAAATATACTAGTTCCAAACTTTCACGTTCCTGATTCGGTTCAGGTTACACAGAAAACATTGAAAACTAACTTCTGTTAACATATTAGTTAGAAATTTGTACTATTAATTAAATTCCGTACTGATTTTCCGCCTGCAAAAAAATTGATCATATCAATTAACATATTTGTAATTAATGTGACTACCAACAAAAGAGCCTAACTGAAACGTAAACTCAAATCAAAATATTTTTTTTAATCAACACAGTTAATGGAAACAATCAAAAAACTGTTTAAAACTTTAAAATATTTTAAAGTTTGTGCGTATGTATGTTTTCATATTTGCAAATAAGCACACAAAAATTATGATTTTTATTTCCAGTTAAGGCAAACTAATTGGAACAGTTTGTATTCCCAAAAATAACTTGAGTTAAAAAAATTGTTTTAAACAGCATTAGTTGATTTAATTAAAACAATGTTGGTGAAAGTTTTTTCTGTGTACCAAAGCCGATTGCCAATACTTCCGATAAATAAATAGTAGTAAATATGTATTTGTCTGCCGTGTCAATGGAAGTTCTGGACAGTTTAAATGGTGCTACAAGTCGGCTTGCATGTTCTCCTATCACTAAGCCCGGTTTGAAATGATATCGGTCTTAAAATATCCTTTTTGTTGTAGTTTAATAGTTGTGACGAAGGCTTCTCGCTAAGCACTGGTCACAATTTTTTTTCAATCCAGCTTTGTCTGAGCAATCGCATTTTATCCTTCTGAAAATAATGTCTGACAATGTCCCTTTCGATGGCACCGAGATGTGTCGGTATCGACAACGAATTACAGTAGACGCTCGCTTATATGAACTTATTCAGACAAGGCCTGTTCACTAAATGGAAAAGTTTACATAATCGAGACAATATAATTTAAGTATGTCAAATCATTTTTAAAAGGTGTACATACATAACCTACATTAAGATTTTATTTCAAATTAGTTTGTTAATAATAAATCTACATGAAAGTAGTCGGTTATATTTTTTGCTTTAAGGGATTTCTGTAATGCCTTGTCGCTACATTTTCGCAATGCCAAATATCATTATCAGATATATTATTTTCTCTCCATGCAACAACTTTACAAACACCAACCATCTTATAAATTTTCCTTTGCATTCGGATATACACATTTACTAGCGAGTGACACAAGTTTTAATCATAATAAAACAAGGAAATATATTTTTAATATCAATGAATAATTGGAAAAAAATTTTATGAAATTCATATATGATTTCTGCCATGTGGCCGCCACGGCTGGTGTGTAGAAAGCGACAATTTTCAACAACTTTTCGCATTCTGACCATCATCGTTTTTGAAGAAATATGGGCCAATGACTCCGCCAGCCCATAAAGCGCACCAAACAGTAATTTTTGTGGAAGCTCGTGGATTCTCCTCACTCCAAACGCGACAATTCTGCATACATATTTTCTTTCCTATTCAACCAGAAATGGGCTTCATCGGAAAATAAAATTTTGAGTGGAAATTCAAATTCAAAATCAATATCAATTAGTTGTTCAGCCCTTTCGCCGAATTATTTTGATTAAAAATTTCAAATATTTGCGCGTTGCTCGATATGTCGATTCATAATATAATTTCAATGCAAACTAAACAAAAAGCCACTATCAGCTGTTAAATGGGTGCTCAAATAAAGCAGTGATGCCAATTCACACCCTTTACAACAAATAGTTACAAAATAATCAACGTTTGCAGGTTGTTCACATAATAGAGAGAGGTTGTGTTCACTCTTTGGAACCTCATGTGTAAAAATTTTGTTGTTCACTATTCTGGATGTTCATATAACTGGGTACTCATATAACCGAGCGTCTACTGTATTTTGTTAAGTGTCGAATTTGTATGCAGTTTTTATTTGTAACTATGCGGCTCGGCTGAAACATTGTTTCAAAAACTCAAAATATTTTTAAAAATTAATAAAATATGTAAAACATTTTTATATTTTAATCAGGCTGAAGTTCATTAAATTTAATTTTTATTTAATTATTTGTATGAAGAAAGGAATTTGACAACATGAAATGAATTAAAATATATTGATAATTTTTCTGTCTTGACTGAGCTGGGAATCGAACCCAGGTTTTCACGGACAGGTTGCCCCCACATGTTTCAATTGTAACCACACAATCGTTTCAGAGATCATTCAAAACAAATTTCGATCTACCAAAGTAAAAAAACCCATTTGGTTTAAAGAGTGATGTTTGACTATTGACTGCCAGCCGTCGTCAATGGCGGTGAGTGTAAAATGGCAAACTCTTCCGGGGATGGAATATTGCAGTTTCACTCACAAGCTTTCATATATAAAATTTAAAGTGCTTTCTTTTAAATTTGAAATAAGTCCAGGTACAGAGACGATAAAGTTCATTCGTATCAACTTTCCCACCATGGATGAAAATATCAAAAACAGTCCTTGAATAATTTTACGCCAGCGTCAGAATAAAACTTATAAAATATTAAAGAAATATTACATCTTTTTTGCAAGCTTCTCACTTTTATTTATTATTTTACATAATGTCTGTAAAAGTCCCGGCAAAAATTAAAGCGGTTCTAAAACAAAAATATAGATGTTTATTCATACTGAACAGCTGTTTATATTCTACAAAGTGTTTTCTTTTTATGATGTGTAAAACCGTAGCCGATTTGAAGTGAAAAATATTTTCTATTTGATTTTTTGACAATCTCACCATAAATCGTTGGATGCTGTGAGGGTCAGAATAGAATAGTGTAAAATTGGGTTTAAGAGCATTATTGCTATTCACTAAGTGCTGCAGGCAATCAACATACTCTCGAAAGAATTTATGGCGCATCATATGGCATGTTCTTTTTCTGAAAGCACAGATTGTTAACGTCACTACAAAGATGGTAATTTGAATGATGATGACCAAGCACTGGATTTTTAAGCAAATGCATATTTGCTGTCGTGAGTCTTAGATTACCTAATACTAAATATCTTTGCGAATCAAGAAATTTGCAGTAAAATGGCATCAATTTGTTAGTGCATATTTTTGCATATCGTCACCTAAAATGCAAAAGGGCGTAACAACACTTTTTATTTATTTAATTTTTAATTTTATAGGGACATGTAATTTTGTTTAGTGAATCATAATCAATCAAAACTCGATTTTGAATTTTTTGTTGTTACGCCCTTTTGCATTTAAGGTGACAATATATTGCGTTGAATGCATATTTTTGCATGTATTGAATATTTTTGTTGCATATTTCGAAATAAACTTGTTTTAATTGCTTTATTTTGCCATGCACCCTGTTGCATTTATTTATTGATTTCTTACGTAAACCACCTACGCGTGTTGCCGCACATATAGAGAAGTATCCATATTAACGTCTTCCTTCACAGCCTATAACAATCAGTGGGGGAACGTGATTGAAAGCAGTTAGGTTTTATGCTGAAAACTTTTAATTCAAAGATGTGGTGAAAATATTCAGCAATGGCGATGCCGTATCAATTGAAAAATTTTAAATTTAAGTCAATTGATTATGCCATAAATAAGATGTATGATGTAGACAGTAAGTTAAGTGAAGAAATTCGTATTTAGTTCAAACAAAAATTAAGGATTTAAAACAATAAAATAAACAGCTGGCATATTTAATTCGAATTTTAATATACCACAAAGGAACTATCAGCATTTAATCATGCACCTATCACATCCGTTTTATTTACATACATATGAAAAACTTTAATTAAATATTTAAAAAAAAATTATGTTCTTAATTCATTTTATATGTAGGTTCAAACATTTGCCTAACAAGTGGCTTAGTTTGCATGATTTTTTTACTTTTGATTTTCCTCATATTTTTGTGTTCCTTTCTTTTAACTTCTACTTTTGTGGTTATTGTGCCCCACTTACGTTTATTAGACTGAATTTTAACTTTTTTTTTATATATTTTCTTGACATTTTTATGTTTTTTACCACTAATAAACAATTTTAAGTGCAAATTTATTAAATTTTTAGCGCAGATATTTTTATTTTTAGTGCATTTTGTATGCGCATAAAACGCGATTTTAACTGCATAAAAGTCCGAGCCCTAATGATGACTAAAACATTCGGAAAGAAGAGATTAAGAACTGCAGAAATATAACGTTGCATATCAGGGAATACTGTTTTAAGTAGTTTAGTGTCACGTACAATTCACGCGTCTATTGTTATTATTTTAAATATTATGATAATTATCATTACTCTGAATATTAATTACTCGTCATTGCAATATAAAATATGCGTGATTGTGTGAAAATCAAGCACGCCTTTTTTTTTTACTTTTTACGACTTTTAACGAACTATAGAAACACAAAACTTTTAAAATATTAAAAATTAAATGAACGGCTGATAATAGAAATTGTATAAGTAAGCGTGCGATATCGTTAGAATTGTTAAATTCCTCAAGCGAGAATACATTCAAAATTACTACGCTTGCCATAAACTGGCCAATCTATAAACTATTCTGATGATAAGTCCGTTATTTACCACAATTGGACCATTATTCACCATAGCTTCCATATAAAATGCACTTCTGAGTATAACTTGAATAACGAATAATAATATTGTAATTGAATTTGTTTCAAATTAGTATTTAAGATTAGAAAATACTCTGGCTAATTTAGTGATGGTCGGCTCATAACCACAGGTTCAATTTAAAGGCACTTTCGGAATACACTTTAATACGCCTAAGATCATGAAAATTAGCGTTAATATATGAGTAGGTGAGTTGCAAAACTCGTTAGTTAACAAAATTTGGAATATTATTGCATTGATACAATAAGTATATCTTCATGAAAAGCAAAAATATCTGTTAGAATCAATTATCAACTCGTATTCTTAATTTTGCTACGATCGAGTTTTGCAACTCACCTCATATGTAACTCAAAGTCTTGGACAGATTTTATATATAGATTGTTTCACAACTTATCACAAAGCCCATATTAAGTAATCGCGTTTTTTTTTACCTGATTTACATAAAACAAAGTTGTTTATAGGAATATTTACTCTGATTGATTTATTTGTTTCGCTTAAGGATTTTCTAGAAATATGTTTGTTAAAACACTTTTTTAAATATTTGCTTTAGGCTTTGTGAATCTCTATGAACTCCCATACAAGTTTTATTCACCCCTTTTTATTAATTTTTATTTTATATTTTTTTATTTATTTTGTTGTAGAAAGTGAAAATTGTTATTTTTTTCGTTTTATTATTCATTCAAGCTACATAAAGTTTATAACTTTATGCGTCTAAATTGTGCAATGTTTTACGTGGGTATATTTATAAGTAAGTACAAATTTTGTAGATCCCGTTTTATCGTTAGGGAATAAATAAAAGAAAACATCTTAATTTTGACCAATAAATGCTTTTAAGATTAACAGCACCCAAAAGAAGACAACAAGTAATAAAAATATGGCACTGTACACCAAAATATTTTAAAACAAATTTTTGAGAGTGTACAGTGTTCACTAAAGGCAGAATTAGTCTTTACTTTCAGCTGATTTGTTTTTGTTATTAAAAAAACCCATGAAATTGATTAGTTTTTCTGTTCTGTTTTTTGTTAAAGGTACGGTCACATATGGCAAACAATTGTAAAATTTTGTTTGCCGGCATTTTTAAAAAATTTTTTGAAAAAAATAAAAATTTTATTTGCTGGTCACACTACGCACATTTATTTGCCCATTTTTGTTTGTTCAAACAGATATAAAATAGCTGCAAATAAAATATGGGAAAACATTTTTGCCCTGTGTTCACATATAAAAATATTTGCCTAAAAATAAATATTTGAACAAATTGTCAAAAATAAAAATTGAATAAATAAAATTACTTTTTACTTAAACATTTTGATGAAAAATATTGAAACTTTTATGGTTTTATGGTACAGAAGAGCGAGAACAGCAGTTTTAAAAGTAAAAGAGGATTAAGACAACAAATAAAAGGATGAAGGCAGTTTGCCAAAGTAATTTGCAGTCTTATACAACTAAATTAAACTAAACTATGAAATTAAAGCATTATTCGTAACGGTTTTAGACGCAAGCAATAAAGTGATTTTAGACAGTTGATCTATTGTAAATTATTGACAGATCTTTACGAAATTTAGTGATATGATTTCTAGGCATATAAATTGAGTTTGTGCAAAATTTAACGATAAAAGGTGCATTCCGTCACCTATTTACGTTAGTTTTTGATACAGAAATATCGATTTTTTCGCGAGGTCGTTTCACATTTTGGTCCATAACGCTTTTCCTACTGAACCAAAAGTGCTGAATTTCAATCTAAACTGCTTAAAAGAACTTGAATGAACTTGCCACCAAAATTTTTTATTTTTCGTCAGCATCTTTTTTTTTCTCGATATAACAATGTTCATCCGACCGGTTAGCTGTCCATGTTAAACTTATTCGCAAAGTACATGTCGCATTTTTTGAGATAATCGGGTGTGTCCTAGAATCCGAATTCACTCGAAAGTGGATTAATTCAGCATTTTTTGTGTTCTGCAATTCACCACCACATGTTTTTATTCGTTTTTAATAAGAGTAGTAAGTGGTTAGTGAAAGTAAAACAAATCGACTTTTTTTCTTATTTGTGAGAACATTTTAAGCAAAAACATATCGCGAATATCGCGAATTTTTGCAAATTTCCACTGATTTAGCAATTTTTACAGAATTTTTGCCATTCCTTATAGTGACTTTTAATAAATTTTATGGCTTGTTCGAAATATTAAATAGTTTCGCGCATTATCGCTATTTTTATATTTTTTTTAGTTTTTTCCGACATTTTGTTTTTTAACCGATACATTTTTGAGTTTGTTTCCAAGTTTGCAATTTTTCGTGATTTTCCGCTAATTTAGCTTTTATCGAATTTTTGCCATTCCTTATAATTTTAGGGACTGTTAATCAATTTTATGGCTTGTTTGAAATATTAAAATTTATCGCTATTTTTTGCAATCTTCGCATATCTTTGTTGCGCTTTTCGGCAATCGTCGCCATTATTAAGATAGCCCCATATATAAACCGTAGTCACCTATTTTACAGGGCACTATCAAAGAAAACATCATACATTTTTTTTCTGCACAAGAACTTCGAATACACAAAAGCATTCGGATTTCAGAACACCAATTTCTAAATTATGCGGATTTCAAAAACACACCTGATAGTAATGAAATGTTGTTTACGTTTTTATTGTCATAAGAGATGGAAAGAATCGGTCGATAATTTCACATGTCCATAGACAATCTATTATCTCCTTACCAAATGTTATTGTAATCGATCCATATTTTACCATAGCTCTTATACAAATACCACTTCTGTAAATAGCTTTTAATGTCATAATAATCTTATAAATGTCGGTTTTGGCAATAATTTCTATAATAGCTTGTATGTCGTGTCAAAATTTCGTCTTGTTAGGCCGAGAATTGGTTCTAGGTCACCTGCTACAATCACTTCAAGACGAAAACAATCTCATAAAGATGTCTATGTCGGTATATTATTTGGCACTAATATGTTTTATATAAATCTTAAATTCATTTTATAATTTTATTTTGGCGGGTCTCTGATTGTCCACTGACCCCAAACTGGTACACTCTCAAAAAGTTTAATATTTATATAGATACGCCATGCTTGCAATTCATAATTCGTAGCATAGGCTCATAGAAATTACCCATTTACTTAAGAAAAATGTATTTTGTAACATCTTGAATCCTATTTACCGCGCAACTCTTCAATAAAAAGAGAACACAGGAAAAATTTTTACATAAAAAAGTTTTTTCCCTCATTAAAAACTTTTTTTTTTATTTTTAAGCTTTTTATTTGCAGCTGTTTGTTCTTACAAAATTTTTGTAGAACAAATATTTATTTGCCTTAAAACGAGGAAAATATTTGAGGTTAAATGGTCACATTTAACTGTTTGCCCCTCAAAAATATTTTGTGGTAAGATTAGGGCAAACAAATATTTGATATTTTCTGTCAAAAGTTTGCCATATGTGACCGTACCTTAAGTGACAGCAAAATAAATAATAAAAAATACATATTTATGTTGAAATAAACTGTTTTTTGATTTTAAGAATTCATAAAATTTAATTTCTTGAAATTCATGTGCATTAAAATTATTGAAATAAACAATGAACGGTGCAAAACTAATAAATTTGTCATAAATGGCTGATAAGTTACTACAGAAAAAGTAACTACAACAATTTCGTACCAGAACGGCATGGAACAGAACAGAAACAGAAAGTAAAGACTTACTGAGCCTTTAGGTGGGTTGAAACAAAGAGTTTTTGAAGTTTTTAAAACAGGAAAAAAATTTTTTGCCACTCTCCTAAGTACAGCCTTTTTTGATTTTTATATAACGCTGCCATTCAAAGGGGTGACTTCTTTTTTGTATGGAGGTCGACCCGGTCAAAAGTGTACACACATAATGGACCAACAGGAACAAAATTATGTCATGAGGTTAAGATTTATGTAAAAGATCTTCTTGCCGAATATTATATAGCTTTCTTCATCTTTATGAGATTTGTTCACCTATCAGTGATTTTAGGAAGGGGGCTTATATGGAACCTACCCAGTTGGCAAAACTGTCGACGACGACATTGTCGTCAACGATTTATGCACGCCATGGCCCATATCACTTAAAATTTCTGGAAGAAATTTTTGAGGAAAATGTCGTGGTCGACAAAATACACGACATTGTGTTGTGCACTTTCTTCTAAAGAAGTTTATAATCGACGACATGACCGACATTGTCCTTCAAATTGTCTTTTATCAAAGCCTATACACGACAGCATGATCACCAAACACGACAATATGAGCGACATTGTCTTGTAAGCTGTCTTCTAAACAAACAAAAATAATTTGTTTCCGATAAAAAATAAAAATAACTGTACAACCAAAGCAAAGTGAAGAAAATCAGTCAGTCAAGCCTGAGAACTCAAAGACTAAGGTATGATTTTAAAAATATGTATGTGCTTTTGTATATTATTATTCCCAGTTGCCCATGTCTTCAAGACAACGTCGACGACGCGTACAAGACCCATAGTAAATCCCTGACGACATGTTGGCGACAGCCCATACAAATCATCGACGACTTTTTCGAACAAAGGGCACTCAAGTCGTACAGGACAATATGAACGGCATTATCATGCACATTGTCGTTAATGATCACATGGGTAACAATGTGGTTAAAGTTGTCATTGGCGACTATATAAACGACTTTTTTCGTTAATGCCCGATTAGCGACATTACTTTAATATTGTCGTTGTTGACAGTATTGTGGACACTGTCTACGATTTAGTTGCTGATAGGTAAATGACAATTAGGGATGTATCGAAAACCGATATATCGGCGATACTACAGATTTTCCGATATAACCAGGATAAGGGGAACGGGAAAAGGGGTCTACCTTGAGGATACAGATACTTCAAGTTCAAATAGGTTTCCTGAAGACTGCAGTATATTTTTGGCGGAGGCTCTAGTGATTTTGAAGGCCGTAGAATTGGTAAAAGGTAACATTGCTGGGGCTCGACGGTCACTATATATGAGGACAGTTCTAAGGGTTTTGATGGGCTGTGAATTCAAGCTAGTAAGGGAATGTGTTCTGAACTAAACATATGGCAATGTAGTCAGCAGGAACATTCATTTCTTTGTGCTTCTGGACCCATCAATTCACATATGTCCAATTTCACAATTAAAGCACAGCCGCGAAAAACGTTGTAAGTTACAAACTAATTGTTCAGGAGAGCAAAAACGTTTTCTACGTTTAGGGTTTTTTTTTTATTATCAAAAATAATGAAAATAAAAGCAAAATATCAAGAAATTTTTAATTTTATTTAAATTAAATACAAATTTAAAGTTTATAACTTTTTTAGTAGAGGACAAAGTAAGCGACCATTGCATGCATTTTGTCGTCAAAGTTGTTTGAAACACGACAAAATTAATGCAATGGTCACTTACGTTGTCCTCAATGAAGTATTATTCAAGACAAATTTAAAAAATGTCTCCAAATATGTTATATAGGCGACAAATTCAAAAATGTCCTAAAGATATCGTTGACGACATTTGCGTCTATGACCATTTTTCCAACGGGGTTTATTCGTTTAGGTTTATAGGCGACATTGTCGTGGAAGCTGTTATTCCTGTAACTTCATCTACATTGTCTTATACGCAGTTGTTGAGGACAAAGTAGAATCCATTGTCGTGTATATAGTCACCAAAGACGATATGAACGATTATGTCGTTCATGTGGTCATCAACGAAAGGCTGAGCGACATTGTCTCTCTTTGTGTAGTGTCATCGATGCATTAGTTGTCCCTTACGTGTCGTGCAGGAATAAACATTGTCATCAATGATTCGTGCACGACGTAGCCAACTGGGTATGGTTAAGTTTGAGCTATTGTAAAAGTTATTGTCGCCGTTGTCGGGAGTAGAATTAATCTAGTAACGACTGAAAGATTTAGAAATAAAATTGCTTTGGAATCGAAAATGTATTCGATCACGACTGCTAGAATTAGTCCTCTAGTGTCCACATTAGCGTTACCGTCGTAGTATTCTCGATCTCATTTAAATGTATAAAAGACATTTTGCAATTAACTTAAATATCGTATAGACACCAGCTAAGGCTGAAAGCTACACATATCTCTCGCTATATGATAAAACCAGTGGCAGGAAGGAAGCCTCTAGCCTTCTGAAAGAGATCTTTCAACCCCAGTGTTAAAGTTATCCAGACTTATTATGAAAATGGGCGTTCAAATCAAAATGCATATCGTGCACTTCGTGATGCAGTGATGAGGCACATTTTCACCTCAGTGGATTCGTCAATAAGCAGAATTGCCGCATTTAGGCGAATGATAATCCAAGAGTGATTGTCTAAAAACCAATGCATTAACAAAGAGCGACTATTTGGTGCGGTCTATGGGCTGGCAGCATCATCGGGCCGTATATTTTCCAAAGTGAGGCCGGTCAAGCAGTAGCTGTGAATGGTGTTCGCTATCGTGAGATGATAACGAACTTTTTATGGCCCGAATTGGAAGATATGGATGTGGACGATATGTGGTTTCAGCAGGACGGTGCCACTTGCCACACAGCTAACGAAACAATGGCTCTTTTGCGCAACAAATTCAATGGCCGTGTTATCTCACGTAATGGCGATGTCAATTGGCCGCCAAGATCATGTGATTTGACACCGTTGGACTTTTTTCTTTGGGGTTATTTGAAAGAAAAGGTGTACGTCGATAAGCCAGCAACAATTCAAGAGCTAAAGGATGAGATAATTCGGCACATTAACGGCATAGAACCTCCATTATGCCTCAGGGTCATCGAAAATTTGGACCATCGGATGGAGGTGCCGCCGTGGTCGCGGCGCCCATTTGGCCGATATTTTGTTCCATATATAATTGAGTAATACCAATATATCATAATAAAATAAAATTACAATAATTTCCTAAATAGTTTGTGTTTTATTCAAAATCAACATCGGCCCTTGAAATTTAACCACCCTTTACAATTGTTAATTTTATAGCCCATTTAGCTTTCTTCTGCTGTTCTATTTCAGTGACTTGTAAAATCAACTACATTCTTTTTATTAATAGGCCTTTTCTTATTGTTATTAATATTATTTTTCACTTACAATTCAAAGCCAAAGGTAATAAAAATAAAAGATTTCAAAAAACAAACACATAAAAAGTAAAACATATTATATGCAAGTAAAATGCAAGTGTAAACCTAAATAATTTACAACTTAAAGTTGGTTATTTTAAAAGAAGAAGAGAGAAAAAACGCTAAAGCAGCAAAACGAACAACTATTTACGGCCATTTAAAAATCGCTTAAAAAAGTTTAGTTGTAAAAAGAAAATAAAGTTTTTGTTGCGGACTTTTTTAGGGAGCTCATTGTAACAGGTCTTCTTAATTGTTTTATAAAAGTGATTAGCTAAAATATGTAAAAAACAAACTCACATGTAAATTTTTAATACCCTGGGAATTTAATGAATTCTTGCATTTTATCTTTATAAAAAAAAAAAATAATAAATAGAAACCTAAGAACAAATAAAGTTAATACGTTTATTTTTTATGTTTTGACTCTTAACTTTAGGACTAATCTTTCAAAACAAAAACAATAAACCTAATTGATATCAGTTAATTGTTTACACGATTTTGCTTTTTTTGTTTCATGTAGCCAAATTAAATTTTCTAAAGCTTTATGGTATTAGAAAACATTTTAAATAGAAATCCAAAAATTTCACTTTCATTGCAGAAACCCCGTATATCAAAGATTAAGTAACTCTTTTTCTTCCATGAAGAAATCTTTGCTCACTTTAAAGGCTGTTGGCAACAACTGACCTTTTGGAAGGTTAAAAGCGAAATATATAATCAACTGAGGTTTTTTCTTCTTTTGTATTGTTTGTTTTAATAAGCAGTTTTTACTATTTCCTTTTATCAGAAAATATTTTATGGCTGATCAGGATAAAAAGTAAATAAAAAGTGTAAAAAATAAAAAATTAAAAGCTTCCTTTCAAAGTCTTTTAGTTACATTTTTCTCTTCAAGAATCTAGATAAATACTTAAAACTATAAATTGCGTTATCCAAAACAATAAGTAGTAACAAAAAGGTTTCGGCATAAAACAAATGTTTTCAATCAGTTAACTGCTTTTTAGTATTTTACAGATTAAATTTTATAGTCGTCAATTTCACTTATAAAAAACACAATAATTCTGATAAAAAAAAAACAACCGCACACGCATTTCCTGTTTTTAATCCAAATTATTTTATTGACAATTTTTGTTAACCAGAAACGAAAATAAAACGTGCCTGCGTTAACAGCAATTTAATGTTTTAAAAAGACGAACAAAAAACAAAAACACCTTTTTCATAAAGAGACTGAGACGAATAAATTTATTTGTGCCCTTCACTATTCCCATTTAGATTTCTGTATATCTGGAGAGCGGCAAAAACCAATGTTTCCAAATAAGGAGGAAGTAAATTGGCTATGAGTAGAAAACATCCGCCAAAATGTGGTCGGGAGTGGGGAAGTTGGGCTGGCAATAGATTTATTTATATCTAAGAACTGTAAAAGAAAAATTGTCAAAATTTGGCATTATAACTAGGTTATTAATGCACAAACTCTCTAAAAAATGGGCGGGACTTGATAAGTGGGTGTGGCACCTTCCGAACAAAAACAATTAAAGATTTTTGTATATCTGGAGAACCACAAGGGCCAAAGTTTCCAAATTAGGTGCAAGCATCCATACACAGAATCCTACAAAATGTGGGCAGGAATGGAGAATTGGGCGTTGAATAAAATATTGTTATTTATATTAAGATAATGGTAAATATTAAGTTCGGTATAGCCGAAAATAACAATTTTACTTGTTTTAAATTGAATCTGACAATTCCATGGAATCACGGTGAAATAAACAGGTGGCAGCACTACGCCATATGACGATTTTTTGCTCTTGCATTGTTTGTCTAGGTTTATGTCAAAGTTTTGTTTATGTTTACAAAAAGTCCACGTTTTGTAGGGATGTTAAACGGGAAATCCCGAAATCCCGTGATTTTTCGGGATTGACAAATCCCGAATGCCGGGATTTATTTTTTTTAATCCCGGGATTTTTCAGGATTTTTAATATATCAAGTTTTGTGTACAAAAATTTTCGTTTCGTATTAAAAATTATATTTCAGTTGTATTTTTTATTTTTCTTTTTTAAAAATATATGTTATATATATACCCAGTTGGCCATGTCTTCAAGACAACGTCGAGGACGCGTACAAGACCCATAGTAAATCCCTGACGACATGTTGGCGACAGCCCATTCAAATCGTCGACGACTTTTTCGAACAAAGGGCACTTAAGTCGTAAACGACAATGTGAGCGACATTATTATGCAAATTGTCGTTAATGATCATATGGGCAATATTGTGGTTAAAGTTATCACTAGCGACTATATAAACGACTTTTTTCTTATAAAGTCGTTAATGCCCGATTAGCGACATTACCTTAATAGTGTCGTTGATGACAATATTGTTGACACTATCTACGATTTAGTCGCCGATAGGTAAGTGACAATTAGGGATTTAACGAACACCGATACTGATATATTGGCGATACTTCAGATTTGACGAGATATCCAGAATAAGGGGAACGGGTAAATGGGCATGCCTCGAGGATATATTTACTTAAATCTCTTAGGGTCTTGATGGGCTGTGAATTCCAGGGCCTTGATGGGCTGTGAATTCCAACTAGTGAATTCCAAACTAATGAAATGGCCGATGAATTTCAGAGATTGGGCTTGAAAATAGTGGATACTGGATGTGGGGAGACAGTCAGACCTCCAATAGACTTTTGATTAATAAGAGAATGGGTTCTGAACATAACATATCGTCAACATAATATGCAAACCTACTAACTTCCAATGGAAACAACAAACTTTTTATATTTCATATGCGCAGCTTGAGAGAAAACCAAAAAATATAGTTGGCTTAACACACTTTAAGACTCAGTTTGAAGAAAAACTACATGCTTTTTGGAGACATTTTATTAAATTTGTCTTGAGTAATAATTTATTGAGGACAACGTAAGCGACCATTGCATGCATTTTGTCGTCAAAGTGGTTCGAAACACGACAAAATGCATGCAATGGTTACTTACGTTGTCCTCAATAAATTATTATTCAAGACAAATTTAATAAAATGTCTCCAAAAAAGTCGTAAATACGATTTTTAACACGACAATATACACGTTTTCTTACTTAAGTTGTCGCCATCAATGTAATATAGGCGACAAATTCAAAAATGTTCGGAAGACATCGTTGACGACATTTGCGTCTATGACCATTTGGCCAATTGGGTAATACCTTTCGAAAATTTACAAATAAATAAAAAAAAGTGTTGTTTATTTAAAAAAATCCCGAATCCCGGTATTTTCTAAAATCCATCCCGATTGGCATCCCTAACGTTTTGTGCTGTGATTATTGTATTTAATTAAAGTTTTTGATAATTTTAAATTAAAATAAATAAGATATTGACCATAATGAAATAAAAATTGGCTAAAAATTTATTTATTTCATCACGTTCAGCGGCACCCTTGATTTTTTCACGTAAACGGTGATATAATTTCCATTTTTGCTTTAATGTTGTATTTGTTGCCGTAACGATGCCCCCTGCTTATTCCACCATGCATGGAATCAATAAATCTACTCAGAATCAATTTTTTGATAAACGTAATGAAATCTGTCCGTTCTGCAGGTGTTTGCGTGTTAATGAAACGAACTGTAGCTTTTAATTTATCGAAATACTAGATTTATCTCGTTACTCCCATTGTAATAAATAACACTACGTGACAAAATTTCAACAAAGTCGTGACCAAATGAATCTGACATTTTTGAAATTTTATAACCTTTCACGTAAAAGAAAGAAATACGTTATCCCTTTAACATTTTTGAAGATATTTGCATTTCAGTTACATCATCTTTTTTAAAAACACAAATAACGGTTATTTTAGAATATCTCAAAAACTGTTATACTTTTTTTGATCAAAAAACTGTCACATAGTGTAATTAGTTTAATTTACAGAGCTCGTATTTTGAAAACTTTAACTGTGACCCTTCTCTAGATATAAAGAAATGTATATTGTCTTTGTATAGAAGGTGCCACGCCTATTTTTGTACATTCTAGAAGATGTTGATAGCCAAACTATTTAAAATTTTTTAATATTAACGTGTATAAAGATAAATACGAAAAGTTAAATTCATTTTTTTTAAATATCGCATGCGATAAAAAATATATTAAAAAAATTAAAGAAATATATTAAAAAATATCGCATAAGATAAAAAATATTGTAAAGAGAATACGAATATGGACACAGTGTCAAAACCCTTCCATCTGAGGGAATCAAACATATAATAAAATTAAGACCATGGACAAGGCTCCCATAATCTTTAAACACTATATCCAAATTGTATATGGGCATTTCCCCAAAATGGTCTACCAGAATGAAAAAATAAAATGTTGATTATCATCGTCTTTTATTGTTTATTATTATAAAAAAGTCTATGAGTTTATAAAAGAATGGTTTCATAGCATATCTCAGCTGTTTAAATTGAGGAAATTGGGCTGGAAACTGGAAAATTTTATATTTTTCTGTATTTTCTACTTTTAAAGACATTTTTATTTACTTATTTTACATGCAAGAAATATGTTATGTTTACATTCTTTCTTCATAATCTCTCCATTACAACCAATTGTAAAAGGTGTATTAAGTTTTTTTGTTAAGGAAATTTGAAGACATTTATGGAAAAAGGCGTGGTGATAATAATAAAAAAAACATGTGGAAAAATCGTACGTTCGCGTCCGGTAAATAAGCCATTTAAACAAAAACCAAGGGAGATATTTTATTTTGTAAATACTATATGGAGACCTACATTAATACACTTTTAAAATAAATTAATCACTTTTGAATATTCCGTTCCATTGCACAGATTTTTACATTTCACTACTGTCAGTCAAAGTTGACTTCTATTTTGCGTACGTTCGTGACAACACGTTTATAACTCTTAGGCCCGTTTTCACAACTTACCGATAGCTTAAAGTAGACTTTAAATGGCCTGATAAAAAGTGTTCCATTATTAAAACTTTACATTAACCTAAAGTAAGCGATAAAGCTAATTAAGTTCCAACCTACCTGGTAGGTTAAAGCAAAGTTGCAATAGTGGAACAGTTTTTAACCGGCCGATACAATCCTATCTTTAGCTATCGGTAAGTTGTGAAAACGGGCCTTATTATTAAAACTTAAGCTCGATGAAATCCATCTTTTGCACTAAACATAGAGCTACCCAAATGCTATCGAATCGAAAAAAAAAAATGCTAGGAAAAGTTTTGTTTTCTATATTATTTGTACATCAAAAGCGTACGAACGTACGTACGTTCGTGACCCCAGGAAATGCCCATATGTGAAAATGTTTATACACTTTTGAAGATTTGATTTAGAGTGATATCCTCCCTCACAGACCATTTTCATGAGAATTTCCCTCTAAAAAATCGTCCAATTTTCCTTTATACAGAACTTTTCGTCATTGACATTTTTTTAATACAAATTAAACGAACACTATAAACTTATCATTAATGACTTAAAAATAAGATTTCAAATGTCAATCTCGAGCACCCTTCCAAGTGTTTTTTTTTCCTTTGCAGATGATTTCGATAACACTGAGGCATAATTAAAGCCACGAATTAGAAATTTAACTACAAATTTTTTCGTTGAGAAGGCCCCATTGAAAAAAATCTTTCGCCTTTGGATTTTAAATTGGCAGCGAAATCGCTAGTATATATTACGTTTTTTTCTATGCCAGAAAATTCTTGAAAAAAGTATTCGCAAATGAAACACAATGCGATAAACAAAACATTCCCAGCCGCTCAACACACTTTGTATTATTAAAATGGGTTAAGGATACAAAACATTCCATTATGAGTTCCAAATATGACTATTTTTCCATACAGCAAAAGACAACAAAACAATTTCTTTTGGCGTTAATAAAAGCGAATTTATATTTTTAACATTTGTTTGAAAAAAATTAAAATTGTTGACTATTTAATATATTTTATTTCTTTATTGTTTTGCTAGATGAGAGAAGATACATTTTGGTGGAATACCACAGAATCTGCATTAATGACATTACTTTAAATAAACTGATGGTGTCTGAGACCACAGTGACCAGAGAACAGGCCAGTAAGCGCTCTTAGTTCAGTTTTATCAAGCAGAAGCTACTTACTAGATTACCATTGCGTAAAGTGAAAAACTCTTGAGCATGTAGAAATTCAGAAATTTTCGTCTTAAGTCTGAATTCTTCCTAGTGTAGCCATACATTCTTAGTCCACTTTTAATAATAAATCTATATAAAACTACTAATCTTGAAGCTAAATTTCGGTTTTTATGACGCAATCCTCACAATAAAAACGCAGTTCGAAACAATAATGGTTTGTTTTTAATGGCGCCATTTCCGATAGGCAGGAACTGCCCATCGGTCCGTTTATATTCCTAGCTTTGAAAAATTTTAAACCCTGTGTGTTGATTTACGCTCATCTGTCTATGATTTAAATTTCATCACAATTGGTTTGATATTTTTGGAGAGGCAGTAATTCTCATTATGTCCCCCTCTTGGTTCTAGTTTTAAAAAAATTAAAAGGCTAATCTCCAATTTGATCAACAAATTTTAAATACGACTGGCAGTTCGGTGATTATTTGTTACAAAATAATAAACATACAAACGTGAAAACATACAAAATGTTATAACTTATAAGCCCAGTTGGCCATGTCTTGAAGACATCCTTGACGACGCGTGTACGACCATATAAAATCCTTGAGGACGCGTAGGCGACCGTCCAAGCAAATCGTCAACGACTTTTTCATACAAATGTCCGCAAAATCGTTCACGACTAATGAGCGACATTACCGCTCATATGCCGTTGACGATCATATGGGCGACACAGTCGTTTATGATCATATGGGCGACGCTGTCGTTGACGACATATAAGCGACAATATCGCTTATTATGTCGTCGACGACCATATGGACGACAATATCGCTTATTAGTCGTGAACGATTTTCCGGACAATTGTGTGAAAAAGTCGTTGACGATTTGCTTGGACAGTCGCCTACGCGTCGTCAAGGATTTTATATGGTCGTACACGCGTCGTCAAGGATGTCTTCAAGACATGGCCAACTGGGTACTGATACTATTTGTATTTTTTATTTAGTGGTGGTTGATTGAACGGACTTGCATGTTCAGAAGAGAATTAACAAAAACATGGGGGAAAACTAATGCATTCGATATTGACCAAAATTTCGATTTAAATTGTATTGCGATTTCGATCAATATTTAATGCCGCAATTTGCTCCCTGTTCATGCAAACCTGACGTTTTAGAACCAGCACATCCTTTTTATGAAAATCTGTTTTACAAACTACTTAGTTAAACATTAAACACGTGTTTTTTTTATAAATATTAAATCAATATTTATTATTTTTTATAAAAATATTTGTTTTATGAAATTTTTATTGATCAATAAAAATTTATTGAAATGTTGATTCCCGTTAAACAACATCGAACAAGTTTATAAAAATTATTATCCTTAATATTGCAGATAAATATTAATGCAGATAAAATTTATTCTTAAGGCACAATTTGATTTTAATGCTTCGTATATATTCCAAATATTATTTTAGAGCTGTGTTTTTTACAATATTGTTGGCGTGTGCAAACGGGAATCTCCCACGTAAAAAATTTACAACTTCTTGCTATATTTATGTAGACATACATTTTCTTTATTTAAATGTACAAAATACAATTTTACACATGTGTTTACTTTTTTACAAATTTCTCGATATATTTACAATGCGTTCGGACTTATTAAAGAAATACACTGAAAATAATTACTGCTAAGTTTTACGAAAAAAACTTTGCTTAGCAAACAAACGTTTAAAAAAGTATTGTATGCCTGGGTACACACTATGAAAGTTTTCTTTCAGAAAGTCTGAGCTTATGGGTGAGGGAGGAAGAGAACATGCTGCTATTCTCTCCCCTCTCACCAATAAACTTACACTTTCTGAAAGAAAACTTTCATAGTGTGAACCCAGACTATATAAAACAAGCAATTATTAATCTAGGCTTTTAAATTTCTACACGTAACCACTATTTTGTTTTAATATTTGTTTGATTTGACATGTTTTCGGGATCAAAATGAATTTAGGAGTGTATTGATTATAATTAACTATGATTTTTTTTAAACTATACCACTGTTAAAAAGAAAGTAAATAGTTTACTTAATTTGTGCTAATGCTTTAATCGAATTGGTTTTCCAAATATTTTTTGTTAACTAAATGGGAACACACATGAAGAAGTTCTTTTTTTAGTTTTATTTTTCGTTAATAAAAAAAAGTATTGTACAATATACGACTGCTTTTTAACGCATACGACTTGACATATTTTTCAGTGTAGAAAAATGCCTAACAAATGTCAAAAGCTGCTAATAAGAAATGAACTCTGGGCTTATTTTTTATGCTCATAAAAAAAACTGTCGCAAAAATAACAATAAAGCGGTTAATCAGAGTTTGAAAGGGATTCATTGAATTTGTGCAGGACTTAAAAAAATACTAGTATATTTAAGAGGATATAATTAGACTGCCGGTCCGCCAATTTTTTTGCAAAATATTATAAATATTTGGGACCAAATTAGAATTCATAATTAGGAAAAAAAACCTGCTAACGGCCAATTGTACCAAGTTGAATTATAACTAACTTTAACTTTAACTTCCAGTTTACAATATGTTTTTGACTGCTTTAACTGATAGTTAATATTAACTGAACTTGGTTGAAATTCGCCGCAAAATATGTAAAGAAAATTTTATATTTTAATTGAAGAAAAAAGGTTAAGTCAAAGAAGTCTAGATTAAGCATAATTAGAATTAACAAATTTTATTTCGACATAAATATATTAAGGGATTTATATAAAGCAGTAATAGGATCTTCGGTTAGTCTTATGTCGAAGTCATGTGCTAGAAACTACTGGGACGAACGACGAATTCATCCAAAAATCCAAAAACCGAAAATCATTTGATTTTAACTTATTTTGTTCGAATTTGGTAAAATTTTCTTAAACAAAGAAACATTTTCTCATGATCAAAAAACTTATGTTTTTGGTATATAATCAAAAACTTCTTAAAACAAAAAATACAAAAGTTGCTAGTTTTTATTAAAAAAAGGAAAGATATTTCTGAAATCAAACTACATTTATTTAATACTAGTATATACCCTCTACTTCGTAAGCGTCTCCTTTTTCTTCGAGGACATATTTTTATGCCAAAGTTTATTTTTCTAGGTTTAAACTTGTTTAAATTCTACCACTTAACCCGCTACTTTAGTAGAACCAAAAAGCTAAAGGAAAATATCTAATTTCCCGTATTTTCTTTTTTGGGTACTATATTTTTCCCCCATTAAAGTATCGAAAATTTCAGTATTGTAGTGGCAGACCATAATTTAGTACGAATATGTCAATGAATGGAGGAAAATGTTTTGTAAAAAAAGTACCAAAAATAGATGATTTTCACGCCTTAAATGTTTTAATTTCGAAAAAGTACCAAAATCGTTTACGTATTTTATTATTTTGATAAGTTTCGAATGTGGTATTAATTTTGTTTCTATGTTTATTGGTTCAAAAGATAGATGGTGTGGCTAAAAAGTACTAAAATTCAGATTTTACCCGTTTACTTCCTAATAAATTTCAAAAACGTACCAGACACCTGTCCGCTTATCTAAAGAACAACGATAAGTATTACATTTATTTTGCATCTCTTTTAGTTTTGGAGATATAAGGTTACCGAATTTTCCCGTTTTTACCTTTTTTACCCCCTAAGCATTCGAAAAATTTTCCCGTTTTTACCTTTTTTTACCCCCTAAGCTTTTGAAAAATCCCGTCTTAATGATGAAACAAAATTTAGTCTTCAACTTCAGGCAAAAATTCTAAAGCCCATAATTGAAACGTCAGCAGTAACTTCAAATTCTCTCTCAATTTTTTAATATTCTTTTGTTCTTATTTTTCTTTGTTTACAAAATGTATGAAATTGAATGAAAGTATGGTAGCATTGTTAAGAGAATAAGTGAGGGCATTGGCAAAAACGTCCTCAAAGTAAATGATGAAACAGAATTGAGTCTTCAACTTCAGTCAAAAATTCTAAAGCCCATAATTGAAACGTCGCACAGTGGCGCCATTTGAGTTTTTTCGTTGCAAAAATCATATCTTTTGAACCGAATAAGGTAATTGAACAGTTTAAACAGCATATGATAGATAACTGTTCAGCCTATGAAATGTGCATTTGAAAAGGGTGCTACGCTGTGTAGGGGCCTACTTATGGGTTATCAAAGTTAAAATTAGTAGAAAAATCAATTTTATGGTACCTAAAAAAAAATTATTTTTACATTTTTAGATTGTTTTTATTTTTTTTTTCTTTAGGGTTCTAAATTATTACCCAACAAATTAAAAAAAAAAATTTTTTTTTTTTAAATTTATTTTTTCAATTTTCTGTATTTTCGGTATATGGGTAATTCCATGTCAAAACGACCAAGAGTGGGACACGACCCCTTCCGATTTTAATGAAATTTGGTGAGAATGTTCCTTTTATCTTATAAGGAACATATATGAACGAAAAAAAATTTTAAAATTTTTTTTTCAAAAGTTATGTCATACTCAAAATGTCATAATTTCGCCGAATTAGCCGAATGTGTTGAGCTTATTTCTTCAATAACTCGAATAACTCGAATACTCGATAACTCGAATGCCGCGCACCTGGCATTTCACCCTAATTGGGGACGCTGAATTCAGTGGTGCTAACCGTTTTTTTAAATTAGCTCTTGTTTTCAAGATATACCGTTATTTCGAAAATGTAAGGCGCTGCACAGCATATATTCGCGTAACTCAAAAATGGTTTAGTTTATTGAAATAACTAAAAAAACCGAAATTCGGCAATAAATAATAAAGTGGGGTTGGTCATACATTTGACCCATCTAGGAGCATCCTACGCGCTGTAGGGGCCAAATTAAAGAATTTTATTAAACCGCAATATTAGTATGGCAACCATGTCTTTTTAACCTTTTTTACCTCTAGAAGCCAAACGGGCACGTACGGGCAGATAAAATTTTTGAATTATGTAAAGAAATAATCAAAGAACAGATTTTGCAAATATGGCAAATATAGAAAAATATAGATTTTTGTTATTTTCCGTCAAAGTTGAAAAATAGTGAAAAAACGGATAGTTTTTAAATAGTGATTTACCAGGAGAAACACAAAGCAAACAGTTCATTTTTTTTTTATCATTACACATTTAATAAATGCATCAATCAATACAAACAAAAAATAAGGCGATTCGTTACCTATTTTTCGTGATATTACACCTGAAATCGCAACAAATTTACTAAAAATTGTGTGTTTTTTTGAAAACCGAAAGTCGGTCAACTTTGAACGGCTATATCTTCTAAACTAAAAATGTGATATTATTAAGAGTGGCAGATTTGAAATCGTTGAAAAGTTTCCTATAACATGAGTTTATTCAAAACTTCGTCGGTGCTCATGAAAATTTTGATTTTTGCAACCTCGTTTGCTCTACGGGCGCTACTGTGCGTCGGCAGTAACTTAAAATTTTCTCTCATTTCTTTCGTTTTCTTTTGTTCTTATTTTTCTTTGTTTACAAAATGTATGAAATTGAATGAAAGTATAGTAGCATTGTTAAGAGAATAAGTGAGAGCTTTAGAAAAAAAAACCTAAAAATAGGCGAACAAAGATGAAATCAAACGGAAAGGAAAAAGCTTGTCGGAAATTTCGCGTGTTCAACCTGATCGTAACAGAAATGGCGATGCTGTCGAATTTCATCGCTTATTTTGGGCCTTAGAGACCAGTCTATCTGATACCGATTAAATTTAAGTGCATTTCTTCATTTCACCGATAACGGCGGTGAAGAGATAAATGACGCTTGTGAGACAATGAGACATGATAATACAACAGGAACTAATTATAGTGGACTCATTTGAGCTATAAATAATTGCGTCTGCCAATGGAACTAATCCTAACCGTCCTTCGTTCGTTTTTGACCCCATGACACTTTTCAACATGGTGATATCAACCTTAACATCACTTGGCCAAAGTGTCATCAGAGTCAAAATGAAATTATGTCATCAATTGGATGACACATCGGCATCACAGAACATGTAATCAGTGCGATGACGCAATAACATCGGAGAAAGGACACATTAGCATTAATTTAATGACCGTTTGTCATTAAGTCAAAGTGAGAGAATATTATTATTTACTTACCCGTTACATATGTTTGTTTTACGTTTGTTGAATAACGACCTTTGTTTACAGCAGAACTCTCAATAATAAGACACCAGCACCATGCCCCATATGGGTTTCGTAGTCATTCTACTTTAAAAATTTAATGTATTTAACTAAATAATTAAAAAAAATAGAATATAGGAATTTTTGCTTCTTATAATACGTTGTAATCATGAAAATAATGTTAATAATATACAAAATGTGGCATCGAATTGATGTCACTATAGTCATAAAATAGATGACACGTTAAACTGACAAAATTGTTCGAAGACTTTAGTCATTGGATTGATGTTATTTTTTGCATCATTAATGCCATTTGTAGTAACATTGATGTCACAATTCTGATGTTAGGGCATCATCAATATGAAGATGCATTTTTCTAGCAGTGAAGTACTAAAACTTTAAAGAAAATAATGTGGATTAAGCCACTTTAGCGTTTGTTTATGACGTTAAGCATTTACAATAGATAACATATTTCCTAAAGTGCTACAAGTACTATTTGAATCATCTTTTATTTTGTTTGTAATCCTTTCAAAAATCATATTTAAATTTTCGTGGCCTTGCTTCAGTCATGTGCTTCACTCTGGGAGTTCATTCTTAATGGCCACACTGAAGAATTTAATCAAAGATTTTATTACTTCAGTGCTCTGAGTCATTACTCAAGGATACTGTTGGATGAGCATTTATTTATATACTTTCACTTTTTTTTTATTTCTTAATATTTTTTTTAATATTATTTCCATAAGTCACGTTTTGTGGATAATATTTTCATTCGTCTTCTTCTTATTTACCAACAAAACATAATGAACCGAAAAATCAACAACACAAAAAAATGTTGTCTTGTCGTGTGTGTAAAATAAAAATTTTTTTAAGAAACAATGGCATTTATTTCAAGAGAAATTGCTTTTTTGAAGTGCACTTTTTGTTGTTTATTTTTCGCAAAAAGGGCTTTTCTCAAAACGTGCTCTATTAAAAGTACAATGACTTTTTAAGGTTATGAAAATAGGACGTTAGTTGTTTAAAAAAATTTTCAGCTTAAAGAGGAATTCTCTAAATCTAATCTGCATGTTTTGATTAAGCCTAGAGTAGGTACACTGAATGTGAAAAGCTACATGCGAATGTGGCTCTGACGTAGTTTTGACATCATTTCAAAGCCACAATGGCCACTGTGTGTTTTGTGTGCTAACGTCGAATTACATCAGAACACAGTCAGATTCCGTGTTTAGTTTTAATTTTTATTAAATATCCCTATAGGCTAGTTAGTAGTGAACTACTCTATCAGTGCGATGGTTTTGGGTTCGGTTACCACCAGAGACTTTTGTCTATTTCACTACAACAGACTAAAAGTTAACGCTATTATTGTTTAGTAAATAAAGTTAAATTGTAATTGCAATAAATTATGTAAAAATAATTAGAAAAAAATTAGCTTAATCTTTTGGCTACATGTAGACAAATATAATTTTTCATGAAGACCAAGTAATAAATCTTTTTTATAAATTTATTCTGTCTTTTTCTCTGGTATTATTTAAAGACAAGTCATTAAATGTAACCAAGAATAATTCATAATTCTTTTGTTTTCTACAATTTGCTATTTTTACTTTTATTATTGTGGTGGTGTTGTAAAAATATGTGATTTTATATTTTTGGATTCACCTTCCTTTCCATTATTCTCTCGGGGAAAAAAGTTAAAGAAAATTACATTGTTGTTGTTTGTGTTAAGAAAGTGAAATTATGCCAAAAAAAGAAATAAACCAAACAAAAAAAACCTCATAAAAATATTTAAGTATTAAGTGAAATTTGTTATTTTCACACACACTTATAGACAAACAAAATTATGAATGTGCCAAAGATGGGTCGTTTAGTGTAAAAACTCTGCAAGTAGTTGAGCATCAACAGCACCAATCATCATCATCAAAAGCAATAGTCAGTATAGTTGCCAGGTAATATGCGTTAAAAATGTTTGAATTTTGCAGAAAAATCGCCAAATTTACTAACTTTAACCCTTTAACCGGCAAGATGGTAAAAATTATCGGATAAAGCTCTTATTTTTTGCAAGTTAATATAATCAAAACTTATTTTTACATTATGGATAGACACCAGTTGAAAAATATTAAAGACTGTCTACAGACGGTTTTGCCGGGTTGTAGGTAAATAAATATCACCGGTGTATTTAATTTATAGAAAAAGTTTTACTAAGGCAAAGGAAGAAAAACGTTTATATTAGTGCTTGGATACTCTCGATATTTTCTACTATCGATATTTATCGATAGCTCAGATTTTACTATCGATATATCGATATTACTATTGACTGAATATTTGTACTTAAGCAGGAAAACTTTAATTTGTTTGTTATCAGGCTACAGTTCGTTGTTTATATCACTTTATTGAACGTAAGAGACTTTTTTCTGTACTGATTCACTATTGACACAGTCACCAGTACTAGTGACTTATTATACCCCCAGGCAATGTTATTTACAATAGACATTTAACATGTGCGTGTCATTGGAAATCTACTTCTGACGTTGGTTCTACTGACTAGGTAGTTCCTTTGGGAACATATGTAGACATTGGAACCAGAGAATCGCTAGTACATTTTAGTAAAAGTAGTCAACAGTTTTTGTAAGAATACGAAATCATAACAATATTTTTTATTATTTCTTTAACTTTTATAGGAATTGTACTTCTCAGTTGTTATTTGTATTAAAACCAAAATACCGGCAAATGTAATGTAGTGTAGACACTTCGTTGACAATGTCACCATTATAGTCGACAAAACTGGTGACTTGGAGACACTTGCACCCAGGTTTCCTTAAGGGATATCTTCATAGCTGTATTTGAAATAATAATAATATCAATATTGATATTATTCATATCGATATTTTCGATAGTTTACGACTATCGATAATACTATCGATAGTTTCCCAGCACTAGTTTATATACATATTATTTTTCGGTGGTGGCAGTCGCAGAAACAATTTCATTTAATCTGACCGCATAAGGGAAGGTCGCATTTGGCTCAAACGACTTGGGTGTCAGATTTCTTGCAATTTTTGCACCTTTTTTGGCTTTTCTGTCCACCCAAATAGGAGAGTGATGGACACCATCGAATCGGACATCACCAACTTGATGAACAGTTTTATTCCCAGGCTATAGTGATAAAGACTCGTCGAGATTTTAAGCAGATGGTCGCCTTACAGACCGTTTATTTTTGTAGGAAACGGGTCCACACTGATAGAAAAATGCATCTTCATATTGATGATGCCCTTACATCAGAATTGTGACATCAATGTTACTACAAATGGTATCAATGATGCAAAAAGTAAAATCAATCAAATGACTACCGTCTTCGTACAATTTTGTAAATTTTTACGTGTCATCTACTTTATGACTATAGTGACATCAATTCGATGCCACATTTTGTTTATTATTAACATTATTTTCATGATTACAATGTATTATAAGAAGCAAAAATTCCTATATTCTATTTTTTTAAATTATTTGGTTAAATACATCAAAGTTTAAAAGTAGAATGATTACGAAACCCATATGGGGCATGGTGCTGGTGTCTTATTATTGAGAGTAAATAAAGGTTGTAATTCAACAAACATATTTAACGGGTAAGTCAATAATAATATCCTCTCACTTTGACTTAAGTCAATTCCAATGACTTTGACTTAATGGCAAGATGTCATTAAATTGATGCTACTATGTCTTTTCTCCGATGTTTCTGCGTCATCGAAGTGAGTACATGGTCGCCATTTCTGTGATACCGATGTGTCATCCCATTGATGCCATAATTTAATTTTGACCCTGATGACACTTTGGCCAAGTGATGTTAAGGTTGACATAACCATCATGAAAAGAGTCATAAGGGCCAAAAAAGAAGACACTTGTCATAGTACTGATGTCAAAATACATCAGCGTTATGACGCCTTTTCTATCAGTGCAGCAGCTATTTCTATTGGCTAAGCCTTCTCCGTGTACAAACGTTTGTATAGAATAAATTTATTTATAGAGGCCATATTCAAAAAATGGTAGAACAATCTAACCATAATGTTTCGAGTCGTACCGAAAATTTGGTATCGACCCATGAGATCATTAATGAGATCTACTCCACCCAGGCGAGCAATGTATTCTCAGATGATTTGAGGACAATTGATTTCTGTGTATTTTTTCCGCATTCTAATATACCGATGAGCCTTTGATTTTTGTTCATCAAGATCGGTTCTTTCAAAACATTAAATACTAACCAGCCGGACACATTTATTTTTTTTTTTTTACTGTTAGGACCAGCACTCAGGGGATGACCCCTACTAATGCATTGCATTGTGTTGGAACTAGGAAAATAGGTTGTGGGAAGGAGGATAGAGGGAGTAGTGTTTGTGAACATTCGATTTGAACTTAATCATGGGGGGTGTGCTGGAAATCGCAAACGCAAAACGCAAGAACTTGGAGGCTGTTTATAATACACTTTTTATCAAATTTGTATAATTTTTGTTATAAAATTCAGTGTAATAGAGAAATGTTTGTATAATAATTGTCATAAAATTCTTTTATTACAGAAATCTTACTAAAAAACGACTTTTAAAATTCTTGCGTTTTGCGTTTGCGATTTCCAGCACACCCCTGCATGTTGTAAGTGAGAGGGAAGACTTCTGCAGGAAGGTTATTCCACATACGAACTGTGCGGGAAAAAAATGAATTCTCTCTGTAATGCGTTGTACGATTCACCTGCCAATCGACCACATAAGGATGGGCTCTTGAGGAAAAACGTGTATTACGAACAAACGTACGGGTTTCGGGAACCAGATCCCTAATTTCGTCAGAACACATCCCATTGTAGTAACGATAAAACAGACAAATACAACCCACATTGCGACGGTGCTCGAGGGAGTCAATAGAATTGGATACCCTACTGTCAGCAATGAGAACCTTCGCCCTCTCCTGCACGCGGTCGAGAAGCTCCAAAATATACTTTGAAGCACCGGCCCACACATGAGAGTTGTATGCCATACGCGGTCGGATATTTTATACCTTAACACAGTATTTATATCGATGCGGAACAATAGATCATAGCCCGGTTCACCTTCCTTTTTTTGCTGTGATTCATCTTGAAATGATAAATATTTCTTGATAACAACACATTTTTTCGATAGCATACACTTCTGTATCGGAAAGGAGTTAATTTTCCCCCAATAGCTTTCTAAATTAGGAAAGCGCTGTACTGACCAGTAGAATCTGTACTAAACGTTATGTTAATATTTTCTGTCAGAATACAATGATTTGGCTCTACAGCGGTCAATGCCATAATATCATCAGTGATAAAGTAATTGAAGAATAATTAGTATTGTGGTTATTTTGTTGAACTATTTATGGTTTTTGATACAAATTTTAATATTTTAATAAGGCTAAAGTTCATCAAATTTAATTTTCATTAAATTATTTTTATGAAGAAAGGAATTTTACAACATGAAATTTAATTAAAATTGTTATTGATAATTTTTCTTGTTTACAAGTGTGCTGAAAAAAGGTCAATATGAAAAAGAAAGACAAAAAAAAAAAAAAAAATGAAAACAAAACAAAAAAAATGTACTTTGAACTTGAAGAAGAATTCTTGACAAAAGTACGAAAAAACAGAAGTGAGGAAAAACCATGTAAAATCAATTAAAATAGATAATCATTCAAAGCAAATTTCGATCTACCAAATGTTAGAATACAATTTGGTTTAAGGATTGCTGTTTGACTATTGACGTCAGCAGTCGTGCTGTGTGGCTGTGAGTGTTACACGGCAAACCCCTCTGAGGAGATTGAGTGGTTGCAATCGAAACATGAAGGGTAACCTATCCCTAAAAAGCCTGGGTTCGAGCCCCAGTTGCAGTCAAAAATGAAAAATTATCAATAACAATTTTAATTAATTTTCATGTTGTAAAATTCCTTTCTTCAGAAAAATAATTTAATGAAAATTAAATTTGATGAACTTTAGCCTAATTAAAATATTCAAATTTGGAGTTATTGAAGAATTCCATTGGTGTTTGAGCTCTTTTACAACCAATGGAAGTGATGAATAAGTAATAGACTGGTCGCATCTTGTATGAGTTTTTTTGTTTTTTTAATTTAATTGTTTACGCTGCTTAAAATATGAGGTTTGGTGTAAGAAATCATGATCTAATTTTTCAGGTCAATCCGACGGTGCCTAGCCGTGCCGAGTGGGGCCCAGTGTATCCCATAAAAAAACATATTTTCTATCAGATCTTCATAGTTATACTAGTTAAAAAGCCGAAAATCAAAAATATGGCTTCGTTACGAACCTCCACAGAGAAAGTACTTCAACAAGTGTGCCAAATTTCAGCTTCCTATGTGATCAGATTTTCTTTAAGAAAGGTAAAACGTTTTTCTTTTATGCGCTGTCGTTTTAGAAACATAATTTTTTTCGGGAAAAAAATATAATTTTTTTATTAACATTTCGGAATTTTTGTTTTTAAAAATTCATAAAAATTTGAAAAATGCAGCTATGCTTCTAATTTAAAAACAACATTGCAAACAAAACAAGCTATAAATGATTAAAATCTGTAACAACTTTTGATTTTATGTATTCACAAAAGACGAAAAATGTTAGTTAATTTAAGAATTTTATTAAACCGCCATATTTGTATGAGAGCCACCTTGAAAAGTAAAGGTAAAGTAAAGTATGTCTCGAGAAAATGTTAAGGACAAAAAACAAATTGAGGTCGGTCATACATTTTATTCCCCTACGGCTGACTCCTTGGCAGTTGTGGAGCTTTTTCCTCAATATATTTCTAGTCTGTAGTTAATATTTTGAATGGGAGCCCCTTAATGAATGGAGATAGCAGGTAGGTATTTTAGAAATAAATGATGGAGATGAAAAATAAAGTGGAGTTGGTCATACATTTGACCCTTCTTGAGGCATCCTAGGCACTACACGGGCCAAATATAAGAGTTTCAATTATACTAATATGGCGGTTTAATAAAATTCTTAAATTAATTAAAATTTTTCGTCTTTTGTGAATACATAAAATCAAAATTGTTTACAGATTTTAATCATTTATAGCTTGTTTTGTTTGCAATGTTGTTTTTTATATGAATTTTTAAAAACAAAAATTCCGAAATGTTAATAAAAAAATTATTTTTTTTTCCAGAAAAAAAATTATGTTTCTAAACCGACTGCGCATATAAGAAAAACGTTTTACCTTTCTTAAAGTAAATTTTATTACGGAATTTCGTTTTTTTTTTAGTTTTTCACTAAGCTTAAGCGTTTTTGAGTTACGCGAATATATGTTGTGCAACCTCCTTAATTTTCGAAAAAACGGTATATCTCGAAAACCAAAGCCAACATAAAGAAGAAAGTTTGAACTTTCTTAAAGTTAATTTTATTGCGGAATTTCGGTTTTTTTTAGTTTTTCACTAAGCTTAAGCGTTTTTGAGTTACGCGAACAAATGTTGTGCAACATTTTTAATTTTCGAAATAACGGTATATCTCGAAAACCAAAGCTAACCTAAAAAAACGGCTAGCACCACTGGATTCAGCGACCCCGAATTAGGTTAAAAATCTTTCGTTCGTTTCATACTTAAATATTAAACAGCAAATACTTTAATCTATCTATACAATATATAATTTCTTAGTATGTCAGGATGTTTGCATGTATGTCCTATTCTTTCCGCAACTTTCTGAAGCCATCTGATCACATAGGAAGCTGAAATTTGGCACACTTGTTGAAGTACTTTCTCTGCGGAGGTTCGTAACGAAGCCATATTTTTGATTTTCGGCTTTTCAACTAGTGTAACTATAAAGATCTGATAGAAAATATGTTTTTTTGGATGTTTGGGGAACTTTGAGCCACACTCGGCACAGCCAGGCACCGTCGGATTGACCTGAAAAATTAGATCATGATTTCTTACACCAAACCTCATATTTTAAGCAGCGCAAACAATTTAATTAAAAAAAAAATTGCGACCAGTCTAATAAGTAAGCATATGGAGCGTTTCCGTCATAAGTTAGGAGAGCTCTTTGGAGTTTAAAGATATTTTATTTAAGGCTGTTATAAAAAAAGAAATAATTAATACCTCCAACAAACCGCCAGGATTAGCTTGAACTGAGTGGCTCTTTTGCATTTGAAGGATGCTTTTGTTGTGGGTGCAGTTGATGACGACAGTTCTTATGTTGCAATGGTTTCAAGCACTGCTGCATCTTCAATGAAAGTTACATCAGATATTGCGCTCAACTTCGGTGAAAAATTAATTGCCCCTTCAAAACCTTCGTGGTGTCGGCAATTGCCATATTTCATTGGTCTCGTTTTTATACCAAAAATAGGTGGCAACAGTCAAGCTGTCACCGCTATCAAAACTTTCATTTCTGTTGTCTACAGATCTCTCTACAGAATCAATGAACTCAATCAATTGGTCTTTTTTCTATAAGAACCTTTAGTTAGATCCATATATTTAACAAAATAGTGAATTAAAAGGGAGCAAGTAATAAAGCAAGTAATAAAGCAAGTAATAAAGTAATAAAGCAATGTTTTTATAAACAAAAGGTAAAAATAACAATGAAAAAGAAGGGGACATTTTTGTCACATAAACCGGCAGGACCGTCTGCAGAAAGTCATCACTATTTCGTTTTAAAGAACGATATTTTTATTTTTCACATCAAATACATTATAAAACAAAAAAATCTTATGTTATATAATTACCGTAATATTATGAAGTCGACTACTTTACTCTTAATGTGTTTTATTATTAGTTACAAAAAATTAAGTTTACGGAATAATTTTCAATGCTAATTTGTTGTTGTTTATGCACTTGATTGATCACAGCTGACAATTGACTTGTCAGAATGTGTTAGGAAATTTAGCAAATATAAAAAAGTGTTGTCTTAAGAACATTTTCACTATTTTAAATTTAATTTATTTTAAATTTGTAATACAGAACTTGAAACCAAAAATCGAAGATCGTCTTAAGACAGTCTTGCCGGTTAAAGGTTTAATCATCCTTATAAAAAAAAACATTGATATTTGTTAATTTTTTGTTTTTTTGTTCGTTTTATTGAAAGCAAAAATTCAAGTTTTAATTTCTTTTTCTTACCAACCTAAAATAAAGCGGCAAGGGTTTTTTAATATAAAAATACAATGTTAAAAAAATTTAAAATAAGGGATTTATTTTTCAATTTCCCGGGATCTCGGGAATTCCCGCTCAATACAAATCGAAGCAACATGTTATTTAATTCAATTTATTTGAACAATTAACATTTCCTGAGATCAATTAAATAACTTTGTAAAAGCATTCAACTTTTTTATTTCTGTGGCAAAAAGGAAAAAGTGCTTAATCTTCATGTTCAAAAGTACACACGGGGAAAATTTCATTTATTTTGTAGGTTATTTTTTTCTTTTTTTCAATGTGCAATTGCATTTGGAATACTAATTACTTCCGATCTGTAACATTTCGAGGGCTAAGGAATAAAAACTTAAAAAACTATAACCGCAGAGAACTGATGATTATATTAAACTCGAAGTAAATTTTTAAAAAATTTAAATTATTTAAACAAATTATTACAAAATATTTATTTGAAAATAGGATTTTAGTTCAAAATAAGCAGAATCGTTTGAAAGCCTATTTATAATATTTATCAAGAAGATTTCTAGATGTTTGCCTTCATAAACAAAGGAACATTATATAATCTCTAGACATCTCTTAGCACTTCCTTCATTTATTATCATTATTTTTAAAATTTTTGAATCATCTCTTACAGAATCGAATTCAAAAAATTTTTATGCAGATGCTCTGAATATAAAATCATTAAATTTTTTGAAGCAGGTGGGAACAACATTTTTTTTGTTTTTATAAAATAAATTAAAAATTCTGTAAATTTTTACTCTTCTTCTTCTTTCGAAATTTCAGAGCATTAAACATTCAGTATTGCCTTATTTATCGGTTATGAATTGAAAACTCTTTGGCGTTTGGAAAACTGTCTCATGTTTAATTGAAAAATATTTTTTTTGTGTATTTTATAGACTTTTTTCCTAAGAGCAGATGACAACGATTAGAAGGAGATATGCTAGACTAAAGTGATTAAAGCCAAACAAATTGAATTAAAGCTAATCAAAAACTCAAAATGCGTTTTTTTGACTTAAGACATTTTTTCCTAACGGCTAAGATCTATTTCATAACACAACTTATTTACAATTATATCAGCAGTAAAGTTGTCATAACTAAATTAAAAAAAAATCTCGGGAATTCCCATACAAATTTTCCGGAATATTTTTTTCCGAAAAATGTGCGGGATGCCGGGATTTTTGTCCCGGTAAATCCCGTATGAAAAACACTAATGTCAACGTATTACTTTGCTTGTCGTAAATGTCCAGAATGTCATACAAAACGAAAAACAATTATACACTCACAATATTCTGTACGTAAAATTAACTGAAATTGTAATATAAAATAAATGAAACTTCAATTAAAAACCGGTCTACTTTTTTTTCATTTATTTTTAACAAAAAGTTCATTTAATTTTTACTGTCAAAAATTTAGCACCATATTCCGTAAAATCAAATAATTATTCATATATTTTGTAAAATTTTACTGTCAGAAATTCAACACCATATTCAGTAAAAACAATTAAATATTCAGTTATTTTTTAAAATTTAACTGTCAAAAAATTGACCCCATATTCAGTAAAAACAATAAAATATTCAGTTATTTCATTAAATTTTCGTTTACTCCACAAAAGAGCCGAATTTCTAAAAAATACCAGACAGACACCTGTCCGCTTGTTTTTCTTATAAGCGAGAGAGGGAGAATATTATTATTTACTTACCCTGTTACACACGTATGTTTTACTTTTGTTGTACTGACCACGTTGTTTACAAAAGAAGTCTCAATTATAAGACACCAGCAGAATGACCGATATGGCTTCGCAATTATTTTACTTTTAAAATTTGATGTATTTAACTAAATTATATTAACAAATAGAAAATGGGTATTGCTTACACAAAACAAGCAATTCATTTTTTATAGATAAGTGAAAATTAATTTTTGGTAGTTAAATTATATAAAATAACTGAATATATAATTGTTTTTACTGAATATGGCGTTGAATTTTTGACAGTAAAATTTTATAAAATAACTGCATATTTATATTTACGGAATATGTAGTTAATTTTTTTACAATTAATTTATATAAGATAACTGAAAGTTCATTTGGTTTTACGGAATTCGTGGTTGAATTTTTGACAGTAAAAATTAAATGGATATTTCGTTGCTTTAAATTACATTTTTATTTAATTAACATAAAGAAGAATTTAACTCAATCAACGGACAATATTAACTGCAACTGAAAATCAGTATTAATATGTACTTAGTTTTTTGAATAACTGTTAGAATCAGTTAAAAATAAATTTGCTTGGAATTTTAAATGTTTATTTATTTTAAAATAACTGAACGGAATATTTCTTAAATAAACTACAGTCCGTTACTGTAATAATATTGTGATTGTACACATCAGAAAATGTTTGGAAATTGGGTCTATTACCAGAATTAAAAGCGTAAACTGTCCTATTCAAAACAGGAAGAGTTAAATGAACGCCAAAGAGTTTTGTGCTATGAACTGCTCATACATGAAAACTATGTACCTCCAAGATGTTATTCAAGAATATACGTACAACTTTTGTAAATTAATAAAAAAGTTCTCTTTTGAAAAAACACCAAATTTAGGGCATAAATCGTCAATATGCCATTTTCGAATCCCAAAATCGACAAAATGAAGATTAGTCGTCAAATCTGGCTAATCGTTTTGCGTTGGCTTTTTTTTATTGTTGTTGTTAAAACTAAAGAAAAGTTCAAAATTATACAATTTTCATGCAACTTGACACGCAATTTTTCATTATAATTGTTTGTTGTGTTTGCAATTGTTATTGTTGTATACAACAATATTTCGGTTATTTGATTGTTTTCTGTGGAAAACTATGAACATATACCCAAAGGCCTGAAATACTCTTGTAGAGACAAAAGAAAATTATTACAGAAAACAATGGAGCCAACAAACAACAATTGAAAATTATTTTTGATTTAGAAAAAAAAAAGAAACAACAGACATAAAAACACAATAAAATATATTAACCCTCTAATGTATGGCAGTATGTTATAAAAAGTATCTGGGAAACTACTTTTTTATGACAAAATCATGAACGTTAATCTGATAGATATGCATTCATTATATTTTTATTCAATAAAATTAATTGTTAAACAATCCAAGGACCGTTTTCACAACTTACCGATAGCTTAAGGCAGGATTTTATACGGCCGGTAATATCCTAGCTTTAGTTATCGGTGAGTTTTGAAAACGGGCCTAAGCCTGAGAACAAAATAATACTTACTTCATATACATATACAGTGTTGCCAATTTAGCCATTAAGTGGCTAGATTTAGCCATTTTTCACCCTGTTTAGCCATTAAAAAAATGAGTTTAGCCATTAGCCATTTTTTTTAGCCATTTTTCAACTTGTTTAGCCATAAAATTTTTTTGCCGTTTTTCTTTTGAAAGAATAATATTTATTTTATTATAAAAATGTATAAAAGTAAAATAAACATTTTGAACAATTAAAACGCCCTTAATTTAAATCACAACTTTTACAAATGTTGAAAATCACTTTAAACTATGACGCTGAAACATCTTTCAAAATAAAGGAACAGTATTCCACTATTAAATTTATAAAATGGATCAACACAAACATCGCTGTTTACTTCTGGTTGCAAGAATTTCAATAAAGGGATGCAGGCGGTAACAAAACTGTTTTAGAAATTTCAGAATTGACTATAAAGTTGCTCTCACTTCCATGGTCTATTGCTGAAGTAGAGAGGGTGTTTAGCCAAGTAAACATCGTTAAAAGTAATTTGAGAAATAGGTTACATTAAGCAACCGTTAATTCGATTTTATCCATTAGGTAAATATTTTTACCATAACAATACAATATTTAAACCACCATCACAATAGTGGAGAGGGTACTTACTATGCGTTTGTGCTGATGTCTGTAACATCTTAAAATTTTGGTACTTAGCCCACCTCTACGTATACCGATTAACTCAGAATCACTTTCTGAGTCGAATTAACGATAGTTGTCCATGTAAACCTTGTGCGCAAAGTACAGGTTGCAATTTAGAGATTATTTGATCAAATTTGGTACAAAGGTTCTAATGTGGTGTAGGGTAACATAAAGTCGGGTTTAACCGACTATACTTTCTTACTTGTTTTTTATTGTAGATCTGGACTCAAAAGGTTGGGTAAATGTTGTCGTGATTATGATTTACCTTCAAATTATTTAAAGCTTATGAATTTTTGAAACTAATGAGTGATTCCTATGAGATGTACAATAACGACATCGAATTTTTTAACATAAATTTATTTTAATATTAATTTACGTTTATTCTTATTTAACTAATTGATCTTAACTCACAATTTCATCGTAAACAGCTTTAAATGAATTATTTCTGTTTTGTTATTGAATTTTAATGTGTTTTTATTTAAAAAAGCTTTTAGCCATTTTTTTAGCCATTTTTTGCCGTAAATTTAGCCATTTTTGGTCATCAAGTTTTGGCAGCACTGTACATATATCCAACAAAAAAACCTGGTTTGAATTTAAATTTGGATAACGAGTTATTGTATTCATTAGCTGATTTATGACTTTAACGAATAAATGGCATAACATACACTTTAAGACAATTTTTAACTCCGAAATTTATTGATCTAGCCCTAGATTCTAGAAATAGGGATTAATTCTTTGTCAGCGCCTAAACACAATTATCGTCCTTTCCTTAAAATCACTTTGTTCTCTAAAATCCCCCAAGTATAAAGTCTTGATGCAAACAATGAGACGATTTTAAGTCATCAAGAAGAAAGGAGTGTAAAAGCGCTGCATGTGGCTGTGCCGAATATTATATACCTTTCATAATAGTATTGATACGGCAACGTTCAGTATTATAACTTCACATAAATATTAGTAACATTTAATAATGGAAATCCTTCTTTTTGACATCCTATTCAAAAAATTATTATGTGCAAGAAGAAAGTCAAGCGACTTCTCTAACAAGCCGGTAAATATTCGACGTAGCTGATAAATGTGGCCACCGAAGTTATTTCTTTACTTATTTATTTATTTTTTTGTGTCTATGAAATTGTATTCCTTACAGACAATTTTTAAAATAAATGATTACAAAAAGATACACTTAAAAATAATACAAATAACTAACAATAACACTGTACAACACGATTTTTCACCCATGATCAAACTGACCAGTGCCCATGTTCTGTAACTTTATTGAGAACTTCTCGCATCGAAAGAGATTACGTCGTTACGTTATCAATGCCATGATATTCTACTCGAAGCCGATGTGACATTGCCGACGTTGAGAACGGCAGTCACACATATCGTTGCTGGCGACCAAAATTTAAAATTTTCTTACGACGGCGGCGAATAACAACCGTCGGCTATACCAAACAATGTAAACTGTGACTTTAATGTTTGTTGTTTACAAAATGGCTTTGAAAACATTCGTATATTTTTCAAAAATATTAAAAGCAAAATAATTAAACAATGCAAAATCAACCAAGAACAACATACTTACCGCGATTTTTCCGAGTTTTTCAGAGAATATTTCCGATCTTTTAAGGCATGACCATAGGTCATATGACAGTCAAAAAAGTTACAGTTATTTTCGCTTACTTGAGGGTCTAAAAATGCACGACTTTTGACGCAATTAAACGGGAACTCAATTAAGCAGTACTCGGTTAATTGAATCGCCGACGCAATTAAAACGAAAATCGCTTAATTGAGCAAGATGTGCAATAAAGCGAAACACCCATGTGTAGATAGAAAATAAAACTCATTTCTTTATTTATTAAGGTAAAAAATGGTTTTGGTTTTTTAAAACAAAATAAAAATCAGGTACGTTCATCGTACAATCTTTCTTGCCGCAAAATAATTTTTTTACGTTGTGGTCGGAAACAATAAACCGAAACATTTGCTCTTGTTTTTCGCAAAGCGGTCGTATTTTGCGAAATAATTAAGCGGGTGACGCAATTAAACGGAACTCAACTAAACGGGTATTTTTACATAGACAGTTCACTGAATGATTTTGTCCCATGATTTTTAGTGCAATAAAACGGGCAACTCAATTAAGCGGGGCTCAATTAACCGAAAACAACTGTAAAATGTTTAATATTTTTTTTGTACGGGAGTTATCACGCTCACTTCTCCAATCCCGCGCACATTTTGCTTATAAGATTCATTGTGGTGGCAATGAACAATGTAGGAAAATATATGTATGTAGGAACAACTGGGACAAAACTGAAAATTAGATTAGCAGGACAGGACATAAAGAATGATTTTTTGCCGCTATTTTTTTTCGTTGGTTTTTGCTTTTGCTTGTGTGTGTGTTTATTTTCTTAAGATCAGTTTGTTACATGAATAATTTTTATATATTTTATTTTTAACAATTGTTTTTTTATGTTTTTTTTTATCGTTTTAGTAAATAAATTGAAAAACCCCGTTAATTCGTATTTATTTTATTTAAGCCCCGTTAAATCGTAACCCCGCTAAATCGAAAACCCCTATAATTCGTAAGAAATGGCCGGTCCCTTGCGATTACGAATTACCGGGATTCTACTGTATATGTTAGAAATGTTGCAGATAAATAATGTTCCATTTGAGAAAAGGATTAATTTTAAAAAAGATACTGAGCGCTTAGCTCAAATTTATAGACATTTATTGAATAAAAATAAATAAATAAATTGATGTAAGCGATAATTATAAATAGGTATTTGTCGTTGATTGTTTATAAAATAAATTTCAGATGGCATAGCTTAGTTGGTGAACATTATTAAATGAAAATGATTATTGACGGAAAGGGACATTAAAATAGGTTTTAGGCTTTGAATATATTTAAAATTTTGTTTTCCTTTTTTGTTTGTTTGTCTTTTTGTTTAAAGTTTGTAGAATGGAATTTTAAATTTATTATGATAATTTTGTTTTTTGAAATTTTAAAATTTATTTTTCCATTTATTATCAAATTTTATTTTATTCTAAAAAAATTTCCTGAAGAAGATTTGCAACGGAAATCGAAATATCGAATAAAAACATTTTATTTAATTTTTTAAAAAAGTGACCTTAAGCTTAAATAATTTATTAAAGTATAAAATTTAATAAATAAGGTCGAAGAAAAAGGATTATAATTTATTCAAAAATCACAATATGCATATCATTTTAAAGGGTGCACTTTCACCTTAAAAACGATAACTTAATTATCTTGCGTTGTTCAAAAGTTCTTTACTCTTTTGTGAGGAGATTTTTGTTTTTTTTTTTTAACATTTTTCACATCTTTTATGACGTCATATTGAATCTGGGTCTGAAAATATAAGTTTTGTTAACATACAATATTTGTGTTGAATTTCATTGAAATAGGTGGTGATGATGCCGAACTCATATTTTTTGTGTTGAAATATGTCCGTTTTTATTCGTGAGTTAATTTGACAGTTCAAAGCGGGAAGTTTCTTTACAGACATACTTTTCCTGTAAATAATTTTTTTAAGTACCTATTTCAATTATTCACAGATGATTACTTTCAGCATAAAAAGTTTACACTTAATTTAAGGTAAAGCTGTAACTAAATGCCAACTAACTAATAGATTCAAGGAACAGCTTATTGATATCGTTTTATAATTTATTTCAAAAGTACAACATTTTTGAAGTGAGTATAAAAAAATAAATGGAAAAAGTTATAAGAGATTTTCAGATAAAAACATGGCAAAAAAACAGTTAAGACGTATAAAACACGCTGCAATCCATTTGAAATGCATTTCTACAGCATCCAAAAAACATACATATAAAAAAAAATAAAAAAAAAAAAAATCTAGAGATGTGTTCTTAGTCGATAAAATTCTATTGAATTTTTTTATTTTTACAAGTCCTTATTTTAATTGATTTATATACTATTATAACCAAAATATAACCTTTTTAGGAATTTTGTTAATTCTGTAAAGAACAAAAAATTGGTTCTTAATAGCTTGATAAGCTTTTTAAATAATTACAGAATATATCGTTCAAAATATTATCGACATTTAATTTTCTCTACATGCCAATATGCATGGTTGCATTTCTTCTATCAGCTGAGAGCTGTTACTACGTTAGTTATGAATTGTGAATAAGAATTATAAACTATTTTTTAGTCTCTGTTTTGTTAGTTACAACTTTAGTTTTGATTTCTGAATATGCGCTATTGATTCTATTCGCGTGGAACGTAGCAATAATTTCTTCTACAATTTCCTTATAATTTGACTCCCTCTTGTTTCCAAGAAAACTATTTATTACGTTACTGCAAGCGACCCATGCAATTTTTTCTATTAGACTAAGATGATTTCTAAAGTCTACTCATAAGCAAAAAACAACTCAAAATATTTAAAGCCACTACAAAAATATTTGGCAACTCCACTAGGGCAACTCTGGAAAAGGTTGTGGTTGTCGCATTAGTTTACAAGGGTTACTTTACTATCTTGTGGCAGTTCCTGACAGTTGTGAATTGCTCTATATTTTGAATCTTTTTACAGCGCTTAGATATGAATAATACCTGTCGATTTTTTTCAATAAGGGAAAAACTAAAAATTTTCAGTTAATACAGTATTGTTGAATAGGTGCGATATGCATGTACTTCTAAAATTTCAATTTTATGATATCTAAGAAAAACAACTAACTACAACTACATATAAATGTCGCTAACTTTTTTAACCACAAACAACTCTGGAAACATATTTGCAATCGATTTTAGTGAAAAGAAAAAATTTTCAACCGTTTTGGATAAGAAAATATTACTAACAACGTTTTTTCTGTATTTATTTCATAAATAATGCTATTTGACGAAAAATCCCTAAATTTTTGTGATTATAAGAAATCTGTCCGATTTTTCCTACGCTTCTGTTTTAGTATCAAAAATACCTACATGTAGGGATTTTTCCCTACTTCTGGCAATACTGTGTGGGTGTAATCGAAACTTCTCCAAGTGATGGGCAGGGGGATTCACATTAACAATTGAATTGCGCATAAAAACGCGAAAAGAATTGATCTAGAAAAACTGAGAGATACACTCACAATATTATTACAGTAACGGACTGTAGTTTATTTAAGAAATATTCCGTTCAGTCATTTTTAAATAAATAAACATTTAAAGTTCCAAGCAAATTTATTTTTAACTGATTCTAACAGTTATTCAAAAAACTAAGTGCATATTAATACGGATTTTCGGTTGCAGTTAATATTGTCCGTTGATTGAGTTAAATTCTTCTTTATGTTTATTAAATAAAAATGTAATTTAAAGCAACGAATAGTTCATTTAATTTTTACTGTCAAAAATGCAACCACGAATTCCGTAAAAACAAATGAATATTCAGTTATCTTATAAAATTTTACTGTCAAAACTTCAACACCATATTCAGTAACAACAAATAAATATTCAGTTATTTTATATAATTTAACTACCAAAAATTAATTTTTACTTATCTATTCACCCCTATCGCAAACAACTACTCCCATGAAAATGTTCCCATATTTTTTCATTTCGTATTGTGGATGATTCCCATAACTAATTTTTTGGGAATGAATTCCCAAACTTAAAAAAATTTGGCATCGCCAATGTTTACTCCCGCGAATTTTTTTACTAAATAAATTCCCAACAAGTGTTGATGTGAACGAGAAGGGAACATGTAAATTTTAATTTGTATTCTTAAGTAGGACTAAATTAAATTACTTTTTGCTTTTATTGAAGGAGTATACATAAAGAAAATTAAGAAAGACACTATTCAATATTTATTTTATTATATTTTTATTAGTATTTTATTTTGTATATTTTTCTTTCACAATACAAGCACTGACAAGTTACTCACAATAGAGACATTTGTTTACAAAGAACTGACAAATAATTTACAATAGAAATTTTTACTCCCAAAATATTTGCGATACCGATTTGTTGGGGATGGGAATTTAGGTTTGATCCCATATAACATATTCCCATAACATTCGCGATAGAGGTGATTAAAAATGAATTGCTTGTTTTGTGTAAGCAATACCCATTTTCTATTTGTTAATATAATTTAGTTAAATACATCAAATTTTAAAAGTAAAATAATTGCGAAGCCATATCGGTCATGCTGCTGGTGTCTTATAATTGAGAGTTCTTCTGTAAACAACGTGGTCAGTCCAACAAAAGTAAAACAAACGTGTGTAACAGGGTAAGTAAATAATAATATTCTCCCTTTCTCGCTTATAAGAAAAAACAAGCTGACAGGTGTCTGTCTGGTATTTTTTAGAAATTCGGCTCTTTTGTGGAGTAAACGAAAATTACTGAATTTAATAAAATAACTGAATATTTAATTGTTTTTACTGAATATGGGGTCAATTTTTTGACAGTAAAATTTTACCAAATAACTGAATATTTATTTGATTTTACGGAATATGGTGCTGAATTTTTGACAGTAAAAATTAAATGAACTTTTTGTTAAAAATAAATGAAAAATAAGTAGACCGGTTTTTAATTGAATTTTCATTTATTTTATATTACAATTTCAGTTAATTTTACGTACAAAATATTGTGAGTGTACATTAGGGTGTCCCAAAATTTTTTTTGCCAGTGGCTCAAGCATAATTTAAAAGCTTATAGGGTCCAGTATTTTAGAATTTTTTTTTTTTAGATTTTTAGGAAGAGATTTAGAGGTCGCGCAAATCAAGTCTTTGTTAAAACTCTGGTTTTTCGGCCTTTTTTCAGACTTGACTCATAACTTTGTCAATAACCACGGTTATTTAAATTTTTGACCGAATATTTCTGAAGAAAATATCCCAAACTTTATTTCCATATGCAAAAACTTTAAGTTCCGGCAATATTTTTGTCCACTACGATTCAACATATTAAGTATTTTTGTAATTTTTTAACAAATTCTGTAAAAAACGGTTTATTTCTTTTCAAAGTTATATGAAAGGTGACGTGATTTTGAATACCAATAACTTCTAAGCAATTCAAAAAAACAAAAATGGAATTTTGTCCTACAGATTCCGAGTTACACTATTTTTATAGTTTGTACCTTAAAAATGGTGATACTTTTTTCGTTTTAATTATTGTATATTTCCATCAATTTTTATAGTTACGTTTTAACTGCTGACATTTATTGATCTAAACCGTTACACGCTGTCATTTTCACTTTCTATTTTATATGTGCTCCAGAAGCTATCAATCGGGCTCGCTGGATAATGAAAATTTTCTATTCTTTGAAAATATGCATTTTCCGAAACCAGTTGCATTCTTATATAGACAAATCAACAGGCATCAGCCTTGCTTGAATTTAGTTTATTTATCTTAAGAATAAATATCAAATATTGGTACCTCTGCCAGTGCCCTCGATACGCTCCTCTCAATGATCTGAGCCTATTAAAGGAATTGGATAGTTATAAAATTATTAATAAAGCAGTTGCAAAAGCCTCGCTCTTACTTTTCTAGGTCATCAGAGGTACTTTACTCCAAAATTGGCTGTCCCAGCGTTTTTTGATGAACGTATCGACACCAAAACTTAGCACTTAATGACAAAAAAAACTTGCAGATACTCCATGCAGCGATAATGAAGTATCAAATGTAACTTAAACAGAAGAAAACTTTAGAAATAAAGAAATTCAACAATTCATTTCAAAAGCCAGTCTAACTTTTTTTGAAGCTTGCAATATTTTAATCGATTTTTAAAAATAGATCCACAGAATTGGAAAGCCAACAAGTCATTTCAAGAGGCAAAGAAAAAAGTTCAACAATTACAAGTAGTAAATGATGTGGCAGAACGAGGGGTGGCTTTGGCTAATACTTATATTAATGTTACAACTTCTGAAACTGATTACCAGAATTTATTGCAAGGTATACAACTACATCCCCAGAATCTCAGTAAAGGATTTTTCACAGAGCAAAGGAAACGTTTTTTTTCTTTGTTGATTGGGTAAGATTAGTGAACTGGCAAACAGGTTATAATAACATATACTGGGTATAAAGATAAAAACGGGTATAACTCAGGAACAGTAAGAACAAATTTAAAAAATGTTTATTCATTTTAAAAAGAATTAATTTGTCTTTTAAACTGCATCATTAGTTTTTCTCGTTTTTATTTAAACTTAAAAAGTTGTAAAGCATTATCACAAAATTTTTGAAAAAATTACGAAAAATTGTAATTAAGGGTATCTATGAGTAAACTCATCACCAATAATAAAGCTTGGATACTTTTCTTTAAAAGTGTTTCCTCAGGAGTGAAGAAACTCGTGGTATTAACCAAGTTATGAGTAAAGTTCAAAAAAGGCCGAAAACTCCGTTTTTTTATGAAAACTCCGTTTGCGCGACCACTAAATCTATTCCGAAAATTCTTAAAAAAAAAACCAAAAATACTTTACCCTATAAGCTTTTAAATTTTAATTGAGCACCTATGAAAATCAGAAAGAAAAAATTTTTTGGGACACCCTAGTGTACATATATTATTGTTTAGCTAAATTTTCAGAATCTGGTCGGTTTGATTATGGGTGTGGCCAAAAGTTGAAATCTGTCGTACAGTGTAATAACTACTAAGAGTTAAGAAATGTGATAATTGGTTTATGGCATTAGGATTTGATGAAAAGTCGATTAATCCACATATGTACATTAGAGCGACTCAAGTTGTATGGAAGCAAAATTCGTGCTCGATGTACCCTCCTAAAAATGAACCTTGGACTCTTTTAAAAAGACATTTTAAATATTTCGGCTCCAGCTTTTTCCTCTCGTGAGCTGGACCAGTTTGAAAAAGGGTCTATTTTTGCATGTTTTGTTAATTTGAGAATCTGTTTCCTTACCAACATATAAAAATTGGGTATCGTAAGAAAGGTTTTTTTCAAGGCGCGTCCAACTGCATATACAATTTGTCCAAGGACGATCATCAATGTCCTTTTTTTAAGGATTTTCTGTAAAAAAAACGGTTTTTGAATTTTTTGTTCGGGGTTGTTTGTAATAAAAGTGCCAAATTAACATGTTTTAATCTTTAGCCGATTTAATTAAATACGTGTCTCAGCTTTTCTTGAAATTTGTGCTAGTTCGCGTTTTGACAAAAATGCAATGGGGTGGTAACCCTTCGTTTTAAATAGGGCAATATGGGTATCAAATTTTATCTTTTGGCAAGTATATCATCTTTGTATGTAAACAATTTTGATTTTTGCAAATTAAATGCATTTTACACGGTGCTCTGGAATATATATAAATGCGATTTTGTAGTAACTCTAATATGATAGCGGATTAAGTTTCTAGATCATATATGGATGAAAATAGGACTAAAGAAAGTAAAAAAGAAATGATCCACGACTTGAATTTTTTTTATTTGCGGAAAAAATATGCCGCCAAAAAGTCGTGGATCATTTCTTTTTTACTTTCTTTAGTATTATTTTCATCCATACATGATTTGAGAATTGTTTTTATTAAATCGTGGAATTTGTTGTTTTCAAATTAGCGATTTTTGAATTTTTTGGGGCACATTTTTAACAATTTTCATAAAACGCATTTTTTAGAGCACATTTCTAGCTTCCCTGAGAATATATAAAAAATATTTAAAATAAATATAAATTATAATTAGTATTGTGGTTATTTTGTTGAACTATTTATGGTTTTTAATCCAAATTTTTAATATTTTTTTAATTAGCCTTAAGTTCATGAAATTTAATTTTTCATTAAATTATTTTTATGAAGAAAGGAATTTTACAACATGAAAATTAATTAAAATTGTTATTGATAATCTTTCATTCTTGACGTGGCTGGGGCTCGAACCCCGGCCGGCAGGTTACCATGACATGTTTCGATTGCAACCACTCAATCTCCTCAGATGGATTTGCCGTCTTACACTCGCAGCCATCGACGACTGCTGACGTCAATAGTCAAACATCAATCCTTAAACCAAATTGTATTTAAACATTTGGTAGATCGAAATTTGCTTTCCTGAATGATTATCCATTTTAATTGATTTTACATGTTTTTTCTTCCTTACTTCTGTTTTTTCGTACTTTTGTCAAGAATTTTTCTTGAAGTCCAAGTACATTTTTTTGTTTTTTAATTTTGTCCTTTTCTTTTCTGTTGACCTTTTTCGTCGATGGCTGCGAGTGTAAGACGGCAAATCCATCTGAGGAGATTGTCATGGTAACCTGCCGGCCGGGGTTCGAGCCCCAGCCACGTCAAGAATGAAAGATTATCAATAACAATTTTAATTAATTTTCATGTTGTAAAATTCCTTTCTTTATAAAAATAATTTAATGAAAAATTAAATTTCATGAACTTAAGCCTAATTAAAAAAATATTAAAAATTTGGATTAAAAACCATAAATATAAATTTTTAATTCAATCTTTGGATATGCCTCTGAGGCAAATTTTGACTGGATTTATAACAAGGTTTTCCTGGCATGATTAGGTTAAATATATTTTGTGTTGTTGAGACAACTTCTGAAGAATAAAACCTAAAAACAAGATTTCCGTGAATAACCCGTCTATTTCTTGATTTTGAAATGATTAAATTAAGTACTGTAACAATTAAAAAAAAAAAAAACATTTTTGTATTCTCATAGCGGACTCCCTAAAAATCTGTTAGGGATCTTTAGGGATTTATCATATTCAAATAACGTTTTCGTTTAGGGATCTAAAATGATCTTGTTGTTTTCGTTGCCTTTTAAAATACAATGCACATTGAATCTGGATGCGTTAAAATACTGACACACAATCTACTAATAATGTACATAAAGAAGCACTTTCGAAAGAATGGTTAATATAACAAAAATAATTTATGGAAAAGAAATAGTTCCGGAATTCTATTTATAAAAAATAGAATATGTTTTATTTTAATAAAACTAAATAAATATTTATTTATAGGAAAAATATATGTCCAAAAATGCATTTACGATAAAATGTGCAATTTCTCAGCAAAAATTATGTTTTATATAAATAAATGCAACACAAAGTATTCAAAAGTTGCAGAAGAAAATCTATTTGGTTATAAGTTCGGGAGGGTTATAAATGCGATCTACAAAGTAGAATTTCTAATTTTGTTTCAACTTAAATATTATTATCCCATTAATACCTACCACTAAAATCTGTCAGAGCTCGAGGAGTCCAAGAGCATGAAGCGTAACAATAAATAAAACAGTAACCGCTTAGTTTTCACAACTGCTAGAAAACATTTATGTGCTCCCAAATTGTTTAAAGGGTTAAAAACCGCACCGTAATTTCTCATGTTCAAGTTAAAGTTTAAATGTTTTTATTTTATTTTTGTGGTGGTTTGTTGTTAAAAGAAACTAAAAAACATTCAATTAAAGTAAAAGTGCCTTGACCGTGTCAACAGTTTTTATGATCATGTCGCTTTCGTTCCACCACACATTACTTTTAGGTAATTAATTTACTCATGTTGGTCACAATTGTAATAAAGACCCAAAAATAAATATACTACGAAAATGTTGTTTTTTTTTTAATGACAAAACATACAATTATGTTTTAAAGTGTCACTTGAATGGAAACTGACAAAACATGTTAGAGTTTTACAAAAGGTTAGTGACAAACTTAATTCACGCTACAATCATAAAGGGTAAACTTTGTAATATTTTTTTTCATGTAGCAAAATATTTGAAATATATTTTTAAATTTTTCAATGAAGATTATTTGAAATTAACGATATTCTATGGCGGGATTTTAACAATGTTAATGTTTGTTGGTAACCATATGATGGCTTAATATGTGGGATAATATGGTTAAAATTAACCATAACGCAAACAAACTTCATATAAAACAGGCAACTGTTGGTCTATATATTCCAAACATAAACTTCGTTTACGAGGTCAACGGTACATTTGTAATTTTCGATTTTTTTTTTTCTTTTAGGCGCCATCCAGAGTGAAATGCTGGTTCGATTGAAATAAATAATATCTTATTTGAAGGGCTACTTAATTACGCGTGGTTAGTTGGAGCTATGATACAGAAAGAGTCCATTAATATTCATTCCAATCGAGTGTAGGCTTAATACTAAATATACGCAAAGTGATTAAGACATTTGAATGTGTGGTTGCGGTGGACATCTGTTCGATATTATTTTTCATTTCGTATTTCCAAAACTAACTGCCTGTTTTTAGAACGTGAGTGCAAAAGTGACCCGTTTAACTAAATTTAGTCCTTCCATCCAAATTCCATGGTATACTCTCTTCCATAAGAAGTAGTGTGATGATTGGCCCACAACTAACCTTTTGTCCTATACGAAACCGCTTTCCAAAAATCACTTAAAAACGTGCAAAAAAGGAAACGAATTATAATTAAGGGTGGTTAAATTTTAAGGGCCGATGTTGGTTTTGAATAAAACACAAATTATTTACGAAATTATTCTCATTTCTTCTTATTTTGACAATATTGGTATGGTTCAATTATGTATGGAACGAAATAACGGCCAAATGGCCGCCGCGACCTTGGCGGCACACATTTATCATGGTCTACAATTTCGATGACGCTGAGGCATAATTGAGGATCTATGCCGTAAATGTGCCAAATTATCTCATCCTTTAGCTTTTGAATTATTGCTGGCTTATCGACGTACACCTTTTCTTTCAAATAACCCCAAAGAAAGAAGTCCAACGGTGTCAAATCACATGATCTTGGCGGCCAATTGACATCGCCACCACGTGGGACAACACGGCCATTGAATTTGTCGCGCAAAAGAGCCATTGTTTCGTTAGATGTGTGGAAAGTGGCACCGCCCTTTTGAAATCACATATCGTCCATATCCATATCCTGCAATTCGGGCCAAAAAGCTCGTTATCTCTCACGGTAGCGAACACCATTCACAGTAACTGCCTGACCGGCCTCATTTTGGAAAAAAATAGGGCCCGATGATGCCACCAGCCAATAAACCACACCAAACAGTCACTCTTTGTGGTTGAATTGGTTTTTCGACAAACACTCTAGGATTATCATTCGCCCAAATGCGGCAATTGTGCTTATTTAAGAATCCACTGAGGTGAAAATGTGCCTCATCACTGAAGATGATTTCCTTCGAAAATTAATCATCCAGTTGCCACCATTCTGACCATTGACGAGTGAATTGAACCTTGTAAGCGTGAGAGGTGCAATTGTTGGGCACGACGATGAGTTAAGGCGGACGGCTCTTCAGCCGCACTTTCACGAGCTGTACGAGCATGCACTGCTGTATTCACATCTTCTACAGACCCGGTTTGATCAAACTTTTGCACGAATTTTCCGATTGTGCGCACATTTGGGCGATTAAATTAAATTGACAGAAAAAATTCGATTTGAACGCCCATTTTCATAATAAGCCTTGCTCGATTATGTATCTTTCCATGGTTCAAATTGAGTTAGTCTGAAATTGAGAAATGTTAAATGAAATGCAGAAAAAAACCGTGACGTTTAGGTGTGGTTTACATTTTACATCTCTTAATTTTCTAGCAAATAATCCGATACTTCCCTAGCATCTCTTTTTCGAGGACATATTTATATGCCAAAGCTTATGTTTCTAGGTTTTAACAAACAGTACCAAAATTGTTCATCTTTAATGTTCTCATTCATTCAGGGCCTTGCACCTATATTTTCATGTTTCTAAGTTTAATATTATAGAAAATTTGAAAAGAACTTTAATTCATCGTATTTTCCCTTTTTGGTACTTTTTCCTCCCTATTTTAGTATCAACAATTTCAATATTGTAGGGGGAGCCCATATTTTAATACGTATATCGTCGGATTAATATAAAAACTGCTTACTCCCTTTCGGCACATTTTAGAGGAGAGACAAAAACTTTTTATATTTCATATTTGTAGCTTGAGAGGAAAACCAAAAATATAGTTGGATTTACACACCTTAAGACTCAAGTTGAAGAAAAACTACAGGCTTGCTTACGAGGCGTCGTATCTTTCTTTACCACACAGCATCAAAATGTCAATTAACTTAAAAAGTGGGTTTAGCAGGTTTGCTTGTTAAGCAATCAAACCTGTGGAAAAAAGGTTTTGTAAAAAAAGTACCAAGAATAGGTGCGAATTACACCCCTTAAACGATCGGGTTTTTTCTTACTACGATTATGATATAATTTTTAATCCTTTTTTATTGACTTAAAAAATAGATGGTGTGAAAAAAATTCCAAAATACAGTTTTCACCCGTTTACTCCCTAAAAGAGCCGAATTTCAAATCACTACCAGACACTTGTCCGCTTATACATTTTTTTTATCTCTGCTAGTTAAGAAGATATAAGTTTAGCGAATTAACACGTTTTTACCTGTTAAACATTCTAATTTCTCAGAATCGCCTCTTAGTGGATCAATTTGGCTAGAGACGAACCTTCGGTCCTAATTTCAAATTTTAAGCTTCAGGCGTTTGGGCTTTACGATGACGACCCAGTCAGAAGCGTAACAATATATACAAAAGCAAATGACATTTCGTCATATTTATAGTTTATTGAGACTTGTAATTGCACTGCCGGGGTTTTTTTTATAATCAAACTATAAGATTTCATAGGTTTCATGTACAGTTTACTCTTAACGAATTTTACATTGTGAGGTCAATTTTTGTAATTATGTTGATTCGTAGCTTATCACAGCCCACTTCTGGACAATTCTAATTCTCAGTGGCGGTTATTAAGGATCCTTAATTGCTTTTTTAATGATATTCATTTTGAAAAGCCCTTCAAAAGATCTTTGTGTCCATTAGAGCGTACCACTTTACAAGAAAAAAAAGGGGCCAAAGTATTTTAGAAAGGAGGTTTTTAGTGTTTTCGTTATATATGTATGTATTTGGCATTTACAGTCCGATCTTAAAGTATGATATATCAATGTTTTTGTCCCGATAAGACCAATGTTTTGCTCTTAGGGGTTATTGATCTCAAGTATCTCCTTTTAGTATTTATCCACCAGATCCCAGTTCGTACCACCGCACATAGGGGTTTTTTGCCAATCTAGCCGGACATTAAGCAAAAAATTAAATTTAAGAAATGGGAAAATTAAAGTACGCAGCTCGATAGACAACAAAGTTCTGCATCGTATAGTGAATTTTCAAGTGTTTTGCTTGAGATTTGTGGTTTTGGGACACTGTTAAAACCAGGAAAGTTGATTAAATTGCATGCGTGTTCATTGACTTTTTACGGTTTTGGGAGGTTTACAATATATTTTTTTGTAGATAAACGAATAAAGATATTACATTGATTGATGAAAATTTTTAGAAAAATTTTATTAGAAGTTTTTATGATAAAAAAATTAGTTCGAAATTAAAAAAAAACGATTTTTTGTTCACTTTTTTGTAAAAAAAAAAAAAAAAGGTTTTTGAAGGTGAAGATCGCTGAGTTCTTAAAAATGTTATACATCACGATAAAATTTGAAATCTCTTCTTTTAAATTAAAAAAAAAAAAAAACGTTGCGCGTTGTTGCGCCATTTTTTTAATGATTTTTTCACCTTTTTTCTGTTTTTGTTCATCCTGCATAGGTACCAGAGAACCTCAAAACTCACTATTTTTGTGCATTTATTCATACGCTAAAATTTACAATAACTCTATACATGCAAAACAAAGTTCAACGTTGGTAATTTTTTTTTCCTTTCGTACACATTTGATATTTTCATTTATTCGTTTTTTATTGAAAGTGCTTTATTTGCATTTTTGTTGCTCACGCAATATTTTTCTTGTACTACATAGTTAATGCTGAATAAATACATGAGTAATGATTGTTTGATTTCTGGCTCTTTCGTTTGTATTTTTTGTTTCTTTACCAAACAAACATTTGCGCTCAGAACACTTAGAATCTGTATAAAAAAAAAAACGAAGGTAACGATTGTATAAATAACAAAGCACGATGTGCGTTATTTGAATGACTGCAAACCAGCAGCGAATATTTGCGGTTGCGCGAGTTTGACTGTATGACCGTAAGCGTGTGTATTTGTTGTCGTTAATTAAATGCGATTTTTTTTCAATTGCAAAAAGCTATTCTCTGATAGGTACATATGATAGAAACACTTTCGTCAGTCATAAAATGTTTTGGTTGTACGAAGATGTTTTTTATTTAAATTATTACATCTAAGACTTATATTACCTGTGTAAAAAAGGGATGTGCGAAACAGTAAGTAACGGGTTTTAACTACCTGTGCGGCCGCTAAATGACGTTATTTTATGGAGCAAAATAAATGTACCTGTGTTGCATATTTTTTAAAATCATTAACAACAAAAATAATATATAATAAAAAATCAAATCTGGCCTCTAGGTACTTAGTTTTTTTAATATATATTGTGGTTATAGCATAAAATTGTTATCAGAACCATTTTGAAGCTTTGAGAGTAAAATGGAAAAAGTGTATAACACATGGCGCAACTGTAATGAGTGAGGCATTGTTACCTATCGGGCTATTATCAGAAGAAGCGTCTGAGGCACGAAATAAACATTTTCGGCTTTACAGGCAGAATTTTGCTAGAAAGTTTTCGAGGGTTCAGTGTAACAAAGATATTATAAATAGACTTTTGCTCAGTTCTGACCCACTGATTACTAGTATAAGACCAACTCCTAAAAAAAGTCATTACACTTTACGAAAGAAGCAAGCTCTTTTATGCTTCCAACTGTACTTGGCTCTGAAGAGAATTCAGATTCAGAAGAGGATTTTGAAGAAGCAGACCAAGAAGAACCATGGCACTCATCATCATCTTAGTGCAAAAGAGAAGTTATTTTAAATAAAATTTGCTGTTACTATTATAAATAAGTTATAATTACGAATATATTAATTATTTTCAGATAAATTAAATACTATAAAATACATAAAAGTCACATAAAATCCTAAAAATTAATATGTTTTGGAAATAAGCAAAAAAAAAAAAATTTTTTTTACAGGGTCGTTCCGGGGGAGTGGGGGGGGGTTTGGAGGGATACCTGCCCCTATCCATAAAAGTTCAAAAATTTAATTTTTATAGTATTAAGGCGTTAGTAATCTATTTCTTTTAATATTTAAATTTTTTTAATATTATTTTATGTAGCCACCCTCAAAAGGGGGCGGGGGCGAAAAGTGTAATTTTACGATCTCATGGGTCTAATTTTAGGTTTTTTAACTTTCGCCGACGTTAAAAGTTGCATTTGCCAAACAGAAGTATGGGAAAACTTAAAAAAAAAAATTAAATTTTTAGAGGTTGGATTAGTTCTTCTAGGGGGAACCTTTTCCTCCTTGGTCCGATTTTATTTATTTTTCAGGTTTACCTGCCTATGACAATATCACATATTTCTGCCAAGTTTCATCGATCTAGGTACACTCAGTAACTTTTAAGAAGCAATATAAGCCAAAACAAAAAGTAATCACAGAAAAAAATATTTCACCAATTAAAGCATTAATCAAAAATAAAATCAGTTTTAATTAAAAATTTAATCAATTGAATTAAACGTTTAATCAAGTGAATTAACCGTTTATTTAAATTAATTAAATTTTTAATTGATATTATTAATTTTTTTACTGGTACAAATTAATATTATTAATTTCACTTGATTAAACGTTAATTCACTTGATTAAATTTTTAATTAAAACGGATTTTTATTTTGATTAATGCTTTAATTAGTGAAAAAAATTTTTGTGTGATGTCAGAAAATTAAAGCTCGCAAGAAACTAATCAACTTTTGCAAAAGAAGTAATTCGGTAATTCTAGCAGAAATATTTTTCAAGTTAATTAGAAAATTAAAGCTCGCTTAAAATCAGTACAGTTTTGCCAAGGAAGAATTACTATAACTCCTGCAGGACAGTCAGCATTTACAGTTATGTTATGTAACGAAATCGTGTCTTTTTGTCTACCCCTCTTGCTTCTCTAACCCGTTCGCTTAAAACCAAAGGTAAATGTTATTCTTTTTTTTTCAAAGTAATATAAAAATTACCGTTTGGGAATTTATATTGAAACGAAAATTTTTATTTTCATTTTCAAAAACAGGCACTTAAATTATTGGTAATCGGACTTTTGAGCATTAAAGGTTTTTACTACATTTTATGGCCCTTTACTGTCTAGTAAGCGTGTGTTGCTTACAGGTAACAAAACGCGCGAAACCCCATCAAACAAGGTTTTTTTAAACAATTGTCCATGAAAATTTATTTTTTAAATAATTTTTTGCAGTTTTTGGAAAAGGTTATAATAAAACAAATCAATTTCATAATGAATTTTGTAAATTCTGTAAAACTTTTTTTTGAGGTACCCATGTTTACCTCTTACAAATGACAAAATCAGTAGCATGGCAGAATTATTTGTAGCGTGTTGAACATTCAAGACGATATTACGAATTAGGTCAGTGGACATTGTCAAAATGTGACAATTTCCAGGGGACACTTACTATTAATTACACAACAGCAGATAAAATTTCAAAACAGTTTATTTTTATTTTGTTACTTCAGTTTGAATTATATTTCCAACGAACAAATTGGTTTTAGTTTTCCTTTAAGTCTTTACAACAAATCTACTGTGCAACCCAGCAACTGAAAATTGTTTTGAAAATATGTACACATGTATGTTCATTGTTTCTTGTCTGTATTAGCTTTGATTTTAACAATTTCTAACCAATTAATTAGTAGTTATTTCAAATGGGCTCTGTTAGTGCACCTGTCATGTGGTTTTATTGTAGCAGTTTGTCGGTTGTGTTCACAATTGGCCATCTTAGTTTTGTTGATGCAAGTAAATAGTTTGAGGGCTTTGTGTTTAAATACGAGTACAATCAATGGGCTTATAACAAATATCAAACATATTTGGAAACTTCTAGTTGTTATTCGGAGATGAAATATTGGAAAATAACAAGAAATATTTTTGTTACTGTTAACATACATACATACACAGAGAAAACAGATTCGTGATCACAACCGAATTTGGCGCCAATCGAATTTCGTCGGTTGCATGTACTATCACACAATTCGGTTCCAATTACTGAAAATTTCGTTGCTTAGCATAATAGTTTTGATAGCAACATTTGAATTTTAGTACACTATCAGTCATAACAACAGATATTGTTAGTTGTTAGTATGATTACTATAAACAAAATTGTGCTTATACCCGAATAAATGATAGCTGCAACTGAATTAACACATAATTGGTGTTCATAACAATAGATTTGATTGTCGTTATCAATATATTTTTCTTAACCGGTCACATGTAGCCCATAAGGGACAAGGATTTGTCCAAAGGTAATCCCAAAGAATGGAAAAAATGGCTTATTTTACAGTACGATGTTCTAGGGCAGGACCATATAACCCAGCTTGCATTACAGAGGAGAAGTCTTAAAACTACTCCATGGTATACTCCAGAGGATTAGCTTTGAAATCGTTACATAACGAAAACATGTCGTTAAAAAACGAAGACATGTCGTTTCACTGCAAACTCTTTTTAATAATGACATGGTCCATACTTGCACTACATTGGACCAGTCCAGGATAAAAATGGATCAAGAAGTCCAATATAATTTGCAGGGTAAAAAAAAAATAATACATACATTCATACATGCATATGTACGTGTATATGTTCATACCTATAAGAAAACGTAAATCACTTACCCCTATTTATTAAGTTTTTCACATTTTCCATTTTTGACCGCAAAGATATTGTTTAAATATAATATTAAAAATTAATTTAATCTATCAAATGTTTTGACAGAACATTTAGTAAGCAATTGGGGCTTTTACTATTTTTTGGTTGTGAATTCCGAATAATTATACATATTTTCATTTGTTGTACTCGAATTGAATCTATTCCAACAATCAATAATTAGCTGCAATAAATGAATAATCATTTATATTACAAAATTTATTGACGAAAGCAAATTATTGATTGCAATGACCAATATTCAGTATTGCCCTATATTAAATTCGGTTGTGATTCTAACCATTTGTACTAATTTTTAGAACTTAATTAAATTAGTTATCATAACTAATAAAAGAATTGAAGGAATCATATTTCAGTTGGAACATCATTTTTATAATCAAGAGAATTAAAAATTAGTTAGAACTATACATTTTTAATAGTTGCAATAATAAATCATGTTACTTGATCAATATTTAATTACTGCAACCGTTTCCCAACCAATTTATTTTCTGTGTGTATAAACTTAAATTTGTATCTTTAATGAAGTTCTTGGGGAAAGTGTTTTGCTTGCTTATGCAGAAACTAAATTCATGGAAGTACTAATTTATTAAAGTTTATCAATGGTTTTTTTTTTTCGAAGTATTTCTCAAATTTCTTTGGAAAAAGGTCTCAATTGTTAGTTGAAATTGGCATAATATCAAGTGAAATATTCAAACAAATCTAAAAGATTCTTGAAAAAAAGATATTTAAATAATAAGAATACAAATTATTATTATAAGTCTTCAATTTCGAATACACTGGGACAAAGTTTATTCAAATTTTTAAAAAATGTTTAGTAACAGACCAACCCTAACCAGCGCGAAAAGCATTTTTTAAAAAGTAAAGGCAATTTAGCTATTTTAAAATCGATGTAGCATTTTTACCTGCATTTTTTATTTCAATTTGGTGTGTTTTACTAAATAAGATTTGTTGTTTTCCCTAAGCTAGTCCTGCGAAGCTCTACGCTTGTCTGCAGGAGACTAGCCACTACCAGCTAGCCTAACGGGGTACACTTGTTAACATTACTGTTCATGACACAACATTGACGCACTTATTTACGTAGGTTATTTCAGCGTTAAAGCTAGGAAAACGTTACGCTTGACGTGCTGATTTAGATTGGTCTGGTAACCTTTTCTTAAGGAACGACATTAAAGAAGAAATACTAAGAAAGTTAAGCAGGGAAGCCAAGCCATATTATATCCTACTAGTGTGTCCAGTTTTCCCCCAGGGAGAAATCCCTACACACAGAAAAAAATACCCATGTAAAATTAACATGGAAAAATGTTGATTGAGAATCATGTTAAATTTCAGAAAAATTATGCCCTTTACTTAAATTTATCATTATTTCATATTAATTTTTAATAAAAAATATCAAAATAACCTTAAATTAAGTTTATTTAATATTATTCACTGTTAAAAAAATAAAAAAAAAAATATTAAAATATAAATAAATCTGGATTCAATATTGAACCCATAAATACCTGTTTTGTATTAAAATCAAAAGTTTATCTTGTTAAATTAACATGCATACCTACTTAATTATGTACATTTTTTATTTTCACTTTTAAAATATGTTATAAAAAGAAGACAGATAATTCCCGTATTCTTTTAATTAAAATTGTTTATTTAAATAGTACATCAAGTTTTCAAAGTAGAATGATGACCATATCGGGCGATTCTGCTGATGCTTCTGTTAACAAAGGAGAATACAAAATAAGTGAAACATGTGTTACAGGGTTTTGAATTATTCTTACATAAATGCAAATGTTGTCTGAAGCTTCTTCACACTGTTAAAATACACTCAAACCCATTTGATTCTACATGAAATTCACGTTGTTTCAACTGGAAATAACTTTCATTCAACGTGACTCCGATTGTTATTTCAATATAAATTACATTTTTCTCTAACTTTACTGCAATGTTAAATTAACATGAATTGTAGTTATTTCAAAAGAAAAAAATGTTGTTCGCAGTTATTGTAAAATCAGGTTGAATTAACATGAAACCCGTATGAAGCAAAATCACCACCGAAAAAATTTAACTTGATTTTTTTCTGTGTGTAGATGTAGTTTTTGTCTTCCCGTAAAATAGTAGCATAGAGAAACTCAGATAAATTTTTTAAATAATTAAAATTTGAAAAAGAAAATGCTAAAAAATAGAAATTTTTGTACTTTTCCTAGAACAAAAAAAATCTTAATTTTATAAATTTTATAATTTCGGTAAAGCCTTTAACTAGTTTTTAAAATTTTCCAAAATATTTTTAGAAAATGAGCGTTGCTATTAATTACAATGCGCACGAATTTGACACTTTTTTAACAAGCTGGGCACTAGGGTGATTACTATTTTTATTATTTTACATTACAAAAATAAAACCCCTTAAATTGGAGGAATAATTGCATTCAGATGGCATTAGTAACATTAAATTCAAAAAAAATTAAAAAAAGTTCCAGGTATACTTTGACGAAGACTATACCTTCCTCTTCTAAACAGAAAAGGGATCCAAACATTCCATCTGTTGAAAAGCTCTCCAATCTCACACGGATGCCGACAAACCGCCAAATTCTTGGAAACTTCACTTTTTCTGTTCAACTGCGAGAAACGGCGACTGGATCGAATCAAAAATATGATTACGGATATAGAATTGCTCTGGAGGGAAACTCTAGACTTTCCACTTTTATCCAGCGCACTCATTAGAAAGAAACTTAATCGTTTGTTTGATCTAAATGACAAAAACAAAAAGAAACCGTCTGAAAAATTCACTGCAACACTTTCTCACTTGTTTGATGTCACCAACGTGAATGGAGAATGAAAATGCTCGGAAGATAAAGAGTTCTACCAGAGTCAGTTGAAAGTGGAGGTAAGGTTGGCAATTCAACGGTCAAACAACCCCCTTTGGAATCAATTCGCCCAAGAAAAAGAATCCGACTATCAATATCTCAAGCTCAAACCAGTACTTTTCAAACGCAACACAAACATGACATTGTCTATGAATCTGCCTCCGATTCTTCACCCAAGTCTCCAAGCTGTTCTTCCACGTCATCTTCTTCGGAATGCAAACCGAAATACAAAAGAACAAGCACTACAACAGCAAGTTTACTGGTACTGGAAAACAACATTTCTAGACATAAAGCACATAACGATTACACAAAAAACTTCCTCGATTGCAAGTGGTTTCATAATTTTTTTTTTTAAATTTACACTACACAGAAAAAAATTATTTTCATATTTGAATACGAAAATCGCATATTTGATAAAAAAAAAAAATTTTTAAATTTTCTGCGATGATGATTTTTGCGGTATTGATAAAAAAGCTTGTAGGTAGAGTTATTGAATTTTTAGTCAACAACCAAGTTTATTGAGTCAATAAAAAAAGTTGTTGCCCAAAATAATTTTTTTCAACAAAATGTTTACGTGATTTGTCAAAAAAAATTGTTGAAAATGTTGAATAAATCAAACAAAATGTTTATTGAATCTTTATTTATTAATGATGATGTGCTTAATTCCCAATTTTTTTTCTTTTTAAATAAATACACTAACATTTATTATGGGGGGGATAAGCTAGTTCCTATGTACATTTCTCTGGTTGCTTAGGCCAGATCATCAGGAAACCTTTTTCCAAAGACATTGGCAAAAGTAAATATATTATGCAAATAAAACTGTAAAGCGAATGAGACTTTACAAATGGAAAAGAGTTGTAAAAATACTGTATTTACTTTGATTCAAATATTTTTTTTAATTGAATATGTAGAAATATTTAATTATTTCATTATTAAATATGTTTTATTGAATGCTATTTGGCAAAGTGTAAATTTGATTAATTTTTTCATTGAATCAAACAAAAAGTTTATTGACCTAAAATTTTTTTTTCAACAAACTGTGTTGTTAAAAATTGTCTTGAGATATTTTTTTCTGTGTACTGGGCAACCTACCAGTATAGCTAATTTTAGTACGGTGTTAGTCAATTTTCGAAGTTAGCGCTACTATTCGCGAATACAAATTTTAATACTCATGAACCACTAAAACAATATTCGTTTTAAGTATAACTCCTCATCAGGCGCGGATCCAGCTTGAGCCTTAGGAAATTTGTTTTCCAAAGTTTATGAAAAACAATATGTGTATTAGGGTACTCTTTGCAATTTTTGCGAATATCAAATTCTTCATCGCATAGCCTTATAGACCGTGGAAAAATAGTAAGAAATGATGTATTACTTTTTCGTGAAGAAAGTTTCCGCACCAAACGCGATAAAGTTTTGAATTTCAATTTTTCTCCTTACTTTACAAAATTAAAATTTAATTACAAAATTTTAAGTATTTTCTAATAATTTCATGAATGTAACAAGATCTTACCATTTGTAAAGAAGAAGGGTGCAAAAAAAATCGCGACTCTATTTCGCGGTGTTTTTAATAAACTAAATTTTAATGGCAAATGATAGATGTTGTGATAGATGAGTGGTTTGGCGGATATATGAAACAGTGATAATTTTCAGGAGCGTAGTAATATATGCGCGGAACGAGCTATTAAAGTTGCACAAGATATTTTTCCATTATGTTAATCAACTCGCACTTTAAACTTAAAATGTATTTCACTAAACCCCAAAAAAATTGTTTTAAATTTTTGTTATACAGTTGCTTCTTTTAAGTATTTATGCCTGTATTCAATTTTCTATGCAAATTTTCCTTAATAAACGTTTATTAAATTTTATAATCATTTATTAATATCTTCTGTCATTGTTGATCTGAGCTATGTTTTTATTCGACGAAGAGTAGAAAATGACCTCCCGCTCGTAGCTTTACTGACGAGCATTGAAACGAAAATTTGAAATATTTTTCTTAGATTTGGGTAGATATCTTCATCAAAGTTTACTAAAGCATCTACAACGTTATCTGATAGATCAGGCTCAAGTTAAATCTTAGTAGGTGTTTATCTCTTTTATCAAATATAATTAGCTCATCAGCTAGTTGTGGTTTTAACACTTTTGTATCTGTATATGACTTGATTACACTTTGAGGTAGAAGTTTAGGTATGTTCAATACATTTAGGATATCTATTGGGAAAAGTGTTTTGAGGTCTTCTAAAATAAATTCAATAAGTGGAATGTAACTTGCAACTCGGTAGTAATCTTCAACATTTTGGATGTGATTATTTCGTTCAAATCTTGTCTTTTCGATAGGAACCTCGATTTGAACGCAAATAACTTTAACTTTTTCAAAAATCGCTTTAAATTGTTCTTCGGCTTTATTTCTTTTTTCTTCAAGACACATGATTAAAATTATAATAAGGCTTGATCCTTTTTGAAGATCTATATCTTGCTTTTGTAAAATGATACTAAGTGGCTGTGTTACAATAGGTATCACACTTAATATGAATATTTCGCAAATAATTTCAAAAGTACTAAGTGAGTTCCGTAATATAAAGGTAGAGATACTACCTTTCCACTAAGATATTCTTTCCATTATGCAAAGACGCATAATGAAGAGAGTTTGGCTCCCAAATATTTTTCTAAAACGGTTTTACGCTTGGGATGATTATATTTAAAAAATTTTGTCGTTTATTTAACAAATGACAACAACTTTTTGTATTAATGGCACATTATTGCTTTTAGAAATTGGGTTGTTCGATTTATGGGAATAGCAAGGCGTTTGTTTCGCATTTGTTGATTTTCCAGGAAACTTTGAACAGCTCTATTTTCTGCTGACATCAGAGGTCACCCATCTGTTCCATCTCCTACACAAAATTTGTCAAATCTTTAAGAATTATTGATGATAGTGCCTTCGCATCAATTGACACATCAACGTCATTAATATCTTTTGAAGCCTCTTCAAACGCGTTTACAACAAAGCCAATAAATTCTTCCCTAAAAACTTTTTGTTGTATGTTGAAATATCTTGAAGATAAGGAAATCTGGGTTTTCCCCGACAAATCCGTGCTTTCGTCAAAAATTATCGAATAAAATTTTGATTCATATAACACATAAATATATACATACCTACATACATATCGCAAAGACTAAGCTTTTTAATAATTCACCTGCAAGCATTATCAAGTCAATCGTTTAGTCTTTGGATATGGATGGCACCTGCTGGGATTGAATGTAGAATAATAAGTAATTTAATTCGGTAAACTAGATGTTTCATTTCAAATTCTATTAAATAACTATTACGATTAAAAAATGCATACGGTAAACTAGATTTTTCTTTGGAAATATCTTATAAATAACTATTAGGATTAAGATATTGATACGTATTGAAAATCGTTAGAGATTCAATAAAAAAAAAAAAAAAATAAAAAAAATACTCATTGAAAATTTCGTTAGAAAACAAAAAAACCTTGCTGGCATTTCCAAAATTTTGTACATTAAAAAAAAAAATATTATTATTGGGAATTCTTTTATTATCGAAATTAACAAAATATATTTTGATAATTTACGGGGGGGGGGGGAATTTCCTTATTCCCCCCCCTGAATCCGCGCCTGCTCCTCATCTAAATGAACACGACATCATCCCGGATTACCAGTTCGGATTCAGAGCGAAACATGGTATAATAGAACAAGTGCATAGAATTGTCACCCTTATTAGATCGGCGTTTGAGAAAAAGCAATACTGCTCAGCCCTGTTTATAGACATTTCGCAAGCATTTGACAAAGTTTGGCATGAAGGGCTACTCATCAAAATAACACGAATGCTTCCTCAAAACACTCACAAGCTTCTGGAGAGCTATCTAACAGGCAGAGCATTCATAGTAAGGTCGCAAGATAAATACTCCCCCTCAAGAAAATTACTGCTGGTGTCCCCCAAGGCAGCATATTAGGACCGCTTCTATGTATAATATACACAGCGGATATGCCTACAAACCTGAGCACGCATACCTCTACATTTGCAGACGACACAGCATTTCTTAGCGTTATCCATGACCCAAAAGTCGCATCGCAAAATCTGCAGACCCACATCTATGAATTAGAGGCCTGGCTAGAAAAATGGAGAATAAAGGTAAACCCGGCTAAATGTGCTCACTTAACTTTCACGCTCAGAAGACAAACGTGCCCAGCTGTAAAAATAAATAACATCACTGTTCCGGTAAAAAACCATGTTAAGTACTTGGGAATTCATATAGATAGACGCTTGACCTGGTCGCGTCATATTGAAGCGAAAATAACGGCTATGAAACTTAAAGCAGCTCAACTACATTGGCTTCTCGGTCGAAACTCAAACTTGTCCTTAGACAACAAAATTCTCTTATACAAGTCCATCATAAAACCAATATGGACATATGGCATCCAATTATGGGGTACTGCATGCGCATCTAACATCCAAAAGCTTCAAAGAAGACAGTCTAGAATATTACGACAAATTGTCTGCGCCCCATGGTATATACGTAATGATATTTTCCATAGAGATCTCAACGTCCCCACTATCCAGGAGGAAATTAAAAAATATTCAATTAGCTACATCGATAAACTTATGGCCCACCCTAACTACCTCGCTCGGGGTCTGCTTAAGTTCGAAGGTCACCAGAGGCTAAAAAGAACCGATACTGTGAGCCTAACTAGAAGACATTTTTAAAATTTGAATACAGCAGTTAGTGGAATTAAGATTTGAATACATATTGTAAATTTCGATAAGAAAGATTCAATAATAAAAATAAATTAATTAAAAAAAAAAATTAACCACTAAACGTTCCTTTATACTTTTGGAGTCATAAAACTGCATTAATTTTATGGGGCTATGTCACAGCTAAATCCTATAAAAATTCAATTAGGTCGATTTAAACTCAAAACCTCTTACGTGATTATGAAAATTAGTCCGCAATTTTACGAAAATGTGATTTAAAATTTCGATAAAGCCATCGACATTTGTATGCGTGGTCATGGTTGACACTTTTCTGATATAATTTTTATACCCTCCACTAGTTGTGTGAAACTTTTCTAATATTCATCTAAGACCCCATAAAGTATTAATGTACATAAAGTCTGGGTCCTTGGGAATTTCTAAGTCGATTTAGCCATGTCCTTCTATCCGTCTGTTGAAATCACGCTCACTTTCGAACAACTCAGAAGAAAAGAACAATATTGGTGTCATATTGTCTTAAGTTTTCCCAAGCAGTTTGAGATTAAAATCCAGCAAAATCGTTTCAGTAGGGTAAGAAATATGACCCAATGTGGAACAACCACAATAAAATAATTGAAAAGTTTGTTACAAAATCTAGCATAAATAGCGGCAGAAATATGCAAATATGTATTGTTGTGAGATTTTGCACAAATTCTATATGACAAGAAACCAAACCACTCTCGAAAAACACTTTCCTTAGACTGTAATAAATAATGCAATTGTTATAAATTTTGGTCTGTTATAGTTTTATTTGACTAGAAATTACGCTGTTAACTTTCGTGAAGATCGGTCCGTAATTTACAATAGGTCTAGGGGTAGCCAGATTTTAAATTCGGAAAAACAGTACATTGAATACAAAAAAAAAAACAGTACAATCAAGAAAAAAAAAAAGTACATTTTTTTGACGAAAACTTAACCATTTGTTTTAATTAATAACCCCCAATTTCACAAAGTTCAGCTATAATAAACTATCATATTGTAAGCTGGAAGTTAAAGTAATAGTTAGTTTTAACTGAACTTGGGGTAAATATTTTAAACTTTTGATTGAATATGCAACAACAATTGTATAAAGAAATTCATTTAAAATGTTTAACGTTTCATAAATATATGAAATTACTCCATTTGCGTTTAAAAAGCAAACACCACAAACTAATCATTTGTCCAGGAAAATGATAACATTGCTTTAAGCCATATAAGAAAGTAGAAAAGCCTTACTTAGCTCAAAATAATTAATTGATTGTGTAAGTACGATTTGTTTTAAACATATTCGTATTTAAAGCAATTTTCACTACATACGTAGTTGCACAAATCATTTAGAATTTGAGAAAATGTTTGTTTCCTAAATTAATTTTCCACTTTTAAACAATGTTTTTAAATTATTTACGGCTAATTTTACCAAGTTCAGCTTTAACTAAAGGTGCTATCAGACGGGATGTATTTTACATATGTACTGTCAAATTTTCCATCTGTAAAAGTTGTACACATCGTGTGATACATATGAAACTTTGCATGTGTAAAATACATGTGGAAATACATATGTAACTTTTTCGATTAGAACACGCTCTATTTTCCTGTGGCAAACATAAACAAAACAGCTGGTTTGTTTTGAAACGTAAACAAAAGTCAGCTTTTGTTTACATTTATGGGTTATGTCATAAGGAAAAACATAAGCAGGTGTGATAGCAAAAATTATGAATCGTATGTAAACTGGAAATTTTGACATACATAAGGAATTACATATGGGTAAGAAAAGTGACAGTACATATGTAAAATACATCCCGTCTGATAGCACCTTAACTATTACTAAAACAATAGCAGCCGTATTCATAATGAAAATTTGGCATGAAGTTAGCAAAAAGTTTATTCATAATACACTTACCAAACTCTGGCTAACGATTTACTAAACTCTTGTTAACGAGATGCCAAACGTTTGCCAACTTGTGAAAAACAGCCATTTAATGTCAAACAATTTTGTTGGTTTTTTTTAAATAACAGTTTTTTTTCATTAACTATCTTTTACTTAATTTTTTTTAATTTTAAAATTTTTTAAAATTTTTATATGTGAAGCGAAAAAAAAAAAAAAAATGAGAAATTCAGTGATGATTAATGCAAAACGTGTTGCATTTTTGAGTAATACAATGTGGCATCATTAAAATTCAGAGTTGATTTATTAATAGTTGGCAGATGGAGAAAAGTTCGTTATGAATTAACTTTGTGCAACAAGCTGCTAAGCTTAATCGGCATTCTAGTTAGCAGCTCGTTGTACGTAGTGCACAAACTGTGGCTAACTTTTTGTTATGAATACGGATATAGGTTTTTTTACTTTTATAATGAAAGTTAATTAAACCTGAACTTGGTGAAATTGGCCATTAATCTATAAAATCCAAAAAAAAAATAGTTTGGTTTATTTTTATTTCACAAAATCTGAAAATATTTAAAATCAAGTGATATTGAAAACGATGAATATTTTCAATAAAATTTTTGTAAAAATTAACTTATCTTTTTCTTATTTCAGTAGTTTAAGTAAAGAAAAGTGGTCCTCAAAGGTATTAGGTATTTTTATAAATTTTGAACACGGAGAATTTTCCAAATTTGTTTGTTTTCAATTTCACGTGATTCTAAAAATTAACGATAATTGTGTTGGAATAAGTATTTTTTTAGTCCTAAAAAAAATTCAGATTTTATTTTTGTCTTTCTCAGGTGTGGAAAGGGAAAGACTATTGGAAGAGGTAGCCATAAAATCATAACAACATGAAAATATACCACTGCTACGAGCCACGCATTATAATTTAGATTTCTACTGTGTATTTATGAGAAAACAATGACCACAGCGTAAAAACTCTTATTATTTTAGAACTTTTTTTTTAACACAACATAATTTTTGTAAGCCAGTAAGTACTGTTACATATAGACTGAGCAAAAAAAACAGTACAAAAAACTGTACAAAGTGTAAAAAACAGTACATTTGCGTACTGTTTTAGGAGTTGTGCATAAAACAGTACAATTGCAAAAAATCAGTACATGTACTGCTTAAAACAGTACATATGGCAACCCTAAATATGTCCCACATAAATACCACTCCGGAAATATTCTAGCTGTCGTTGGAGGGTATCAAAGATTCGGCACAGTCAAAATTGATTTATTTATAATTTACAACCTTATAAAAATCCTTATGATTTTCATCTCAATTCCTTTTTAATCCGGCAAGTGAATTTCTTCGATTTAGTCAAGGAAAGATGAATTTTCCAAATTACTGCTGTAGTTTTCCCAAAAATGTTGTGTAAATTTGTAAACCATTACGCTTCAAATAATTCCATACAATCTTATGTCGTCATTATATTTTTGCAAATTTAGCTTTTGCAAACCATGTGTAAGTGGTGGCACACGGACCTGTTGTTGACCCAATCACTCTTTATCGTTTGACAAATAAAATATTTAAAAAATACTAGTACAAAGTGTTTTCTTGTTTCATGGAAGTTGTTGTGGTGTTTCTTTGGAATTTCACTTAATTTTGTTTGTGTCATTTGTTGCTTTTAACCACAAATTGTCGTTTTGACGAAAGTCATGGTCACGCAGTAATGAGAAAAATTCAAGTAAAATAAATTGTCAAAACTTGTGCGCAAAATTAAATAGAAAACTTAAAATTTGTACTGGTGGAACTGGTGAAAAAAAAGATATTTGTCTGGGTGTGTGTGTGGTTTTTAAAAGAAACTTTCTATTTCATTAAGAATTTTGAGTGGATGTTAACGAATTAATAATGGTTGTTTTTTTATAAGTCACTAGCCTATTTAATCTGTCAGCAGAAAATGATGACTAATAAAATATTTTTGTGAAACTACTTACTTCTCAAAAAATATAATTTGCATAATGTCTAGAAAGAACTTAAGACCCTGTGGCTAAATGAAGCTTATATAGCAAATTTAACAAAAGTGTACAAGCACAGAATAATCAAAATTAATCTGTGTTAAAAGCTATTCAGCCTTTTTAATTATCTGCTAAATATAACTACAGTACTATCTCGATAAACACGTCATCCTTCAGACACATCTAAAGTCTGTACACTGATAAAAACCGCATAGTTGGTAACACTTTTTTACTCTATAATCCGGACAGCAAATTTTGTTTTTTCTTCGTTTATTTTTGTATTATAACGGAACTTTTTACTTAATATGCGTCTAAGTTTGAAATTTGAACAAATCTGCTTAATTTGGTTTTAGTATATTTGGTGACATGGCAATATATTTGCTGCTTATCAAAGTTTAAAATATAAACACACATGCATATTTAAAACATTCTTGATATTATTGAAAATTTTAGAAAAAATTAAAGTACAAACGAAACAGGGCTGCCAGGTACATTCTTTCCTTGTTCCCAAGAAATAAATTCCACCAAAAATCCTTAAAAAGTTAATATTGTTTTCTTTTTTTTTTGTTTCTGACCAAATTTAACATTTTTTAAAAAATAATACGAAATCCCCAAAATTTCCCCGATATTTTTTAAAATCCCCTATCCCCAAATGACTTTCCTCGTTCTTTTTGCTCGCATGACATCCATAACTTTGGGAATAAATACCCCAAGTTTGGCAGCCCTGAAACAAAAGATTACATTGAAAATTAACATCCATAATCCGGACATTCCAGTAAGCGGAGATGCTCAGAATTTAGGGTGTCCGGGTCATAGAGAAAGTACTGTTTTATGCCTCAAGCAGATATACTTGCAACCAGGGGAGGCACTTAAGAACATAAAAAGGAAACAATCAGAGTTGGTACATTGGCAGATAGACAGCTTTTCAGTTACTTTAAACATATTTCACTTCTGTGTTCCAACACATGCCCTGCGGGAAATTTGTGTCAATTGGTACAACAGACTGGTCCTGGGAGTTGTGAAAAATGTAGAAAAAGTAATGAATTCCAGTTCAGTCTTCACCGGTGGCGTGATACATTTTTTTGGGACTTTCTAAAATTTGGCTCTTGAATTTAATTCTAGTACTTGTTTTATTGAAATAATACTAGATCGTATTGAAATAATACTACGTTTAAGTAACTGTCACTAAACACGTCCATTGAGAATAGATTTGTGACTGGTCAAATGGTGTCAATTGACCCCCTCCAATGACAACCCCATGTAAAAGTAATAGGTCTTATTCATAGAAAGTGTTAAAACTAGAACCCGTCTCTACCACCAAAGGCCTATCACGGGACTACTTTGGTGTCAGTTCGCTTCCCTCTAGGGTGTTTACAAAATTAAAAATTCTATCATTTCAAGTGAAGTATTATAAGGAAGCTGCCAAATGAATTAAAAACAAATGAAATAAAAAAAATCTTTTTGGCAATTATTCGACTTAAGGGCTATCCATGATATTTTAAAATATTTCCCATGACATGCAAAAATAAAACTATTGAAGCATAACCGTATTTCGTTTTACACAGAGGATCAAACCTTTCTGGCCGGACAAGGGTGAACTGTTTAAAATAGAAAGAATATTTTTCCGACCGACCCAAGATCGACAAGTTAAAAAAATCGAAGGCGCTTTGAGTTATACCCAGTGGAGGACACATTTCCAGCCGGCTTATGAAACAAAATATTTTGTAATCCAAGCTGACTGAACGCTATGAACAAATTTCTTGTAAGCGAAGCTACTTTTCATTGTAACATAAGTATAAGGAAACGTTTAGCCAGCTCTACGAGGGCTTTTTTAAGTTATTACATGGTATGAAGATAATATCGAGCCCTAACAGCGAAAATAACGTAAGCGACATGATTTTCAATTTTCGTTTTTTTTAATAAATGACTTTATTGGCAACACTTGCATCATCTCCTAAAATATCATGGTCACATAATGTACCGTTACGATTTTATAGCAAAAACAATTTTAGTGTAAGCGACAAATTTCATACAAAATTAATATGAAATAAAACAAAAAAGCTCTCTCCTGTAAAATTTGATTTTTGGCGCTTACATTATTTTCGCTGTTAGGGGTCGATATAAAGCACATAATATACTTTTGTTTTGGCTGGTAAACGATATTCCCAAATGCACTTAGCCAACTTCTCTTTCTTCGTGTTTTTTTTTTTTTTTTTTTGTATAAGATGAGGGATCATATTCCATATACAAAATGTGAACTGAGACGATGAACGCTAACGGCCCCCGTTTCGCATTAGTTAACTGGTCTTCAAAATTATGGCTCTTATATCCTTTTTCTGAAAGATTTTTTAATAAATCCAACTTCTATTGAAAAACTTTCAAAGTTGGAGCACTTAAAACCTATCACAGCCAGATTACAGCCTAGATAATTTCTTAAATTTCCAAAAATGTCTATGAAAACTAAATCACCACCTGATGTTGCCCAAGTGTGGTCTTATGGCTGTTAAATAATTAAAATCTTTTAATATTAGATTAAGAAATAAATTGCCCCGATATTTTATCAACTTTGGGGACAAGAAATCGACAACTCTTTTGTAAGTTAATCTTGTAAGATGTTATGCTTCTAACCGGCGATTCTCGCCAGTGGGTTTTTTACACGTTTTGAAACCCCATTTTTCAGATACGGTCATCTAAAACAAAACTATTTTGAGCTAAAATTTTAAAACGTATAATGGTTATTTTGATCATATTATTGTCAGAGCCAACAACATTATTGTTAACTTAGTTCTCCATGCAATAGCCACAACAATAATATGGTTGCCTCCGATCATGTTGCGGCCAATCATAACAATATAATTTCTACATCTTATGAAAGTTCAATTAATTTTCAAAAAAAAAAAAACATTTTGCAAAAAAGTAACATGATTGTTAATAAAAACCACACAATTGTTAGTAATTAACGTATTGAAACCTTACCGCAAAAATATCTTAAGCGACATAATTTAAAAATTTCGTTTTTTTTTTAAATAAATAATTTTGTTGACACCACTTGTATCATCTCCTTAAATGTAATGGTCACGTAAGGTACCGTTTCGATTTTCTAGTAAAAACAGTTTTAGCTTAAGCGCCAACCTTCATACAAAACGTTTATAAAATAAAAAAAAAAACCTTCTCATGTACAATTGTTTTCTTGTCGCTTTAGCCTTTATTGAGGGAAGGGCTAGATATTATTGTTACTTTTAGCCATGACATGTTCGGATTCAAAGTAATGTTGAACTATATGCAAAAATATGTTGTCTATGTGTGTACCATGGCAATGGGTTGTAAATTAACTTGGCAGAGCAGCACAAATATTTGTTTGCTCTAACGATTTCTTTAGTGTGGCTTGATTTCTTAAGTGTGGTTGAACTTAGAAAGCTTTTGTAGAATATCTAAGGAGCTTTGGAAAGACTCATTATTGGCATGCAATTAAAAGTTTTAAAGTAATCTTAAATCGATCTTCATCTTCTCTGCGAATCTCTCTTTTCTCTAGCTTTTTACGTATTTGATCTAGTCAAGCTATTGAGGGTTACACCAAAAGTTATTCTAACGTGTAGGATTGTAGGTATGCATTAAACTTAATTTTAGAGACATTAAACCAACCCTAAGTTGTAGTTTTGTTCCAATTAATATATTTTCTTTAAAACATAAAAACAGTTAAATCCCGATAATTCGTACCCCGATAAATCGGAATTCCCGATTATTCGTAACAAACTGTCGGTCCCTTAAAAAAAGTCTCGTTTATTCGTATAATTTCCATACATTTTGGTCCCCTCGCTAATTCGTATTTTTTTCAAACAAAATCTTCTTTACCTCTTGTAAATCGTAATTGTTTGCTAAAGGCTATATTACACTATTATACTTTGTATTAATACATGTCAAGTAATATGACAAAGTGTGATATTGTGATTGCAATGTGTCACGAAAATGACAAGTATTATGAAAAAATTTTACCTCCCATACGACTTCAACGTTTTTTGAAAAATGTCTAAACAATAATACTTTTCATTGGATCAGGGTTGCATTTTGTTTCATGTGTGAGTGTTTATACTTTGTGTGATGGTGTGAACACAAACTGTCATGTTAAATAAGGTTTTTTGACAGTCGCAACAAAACTCATTAGATTTCTATCTCACAAAGTATTATGGAATACGTAAGACTTGTGAGATAGTGTAAACTAGCTTTAATTACCACTGAAAATTCTTAATAAAAACAACGGAAACATGGAAAGAATGATTTCTAAGTTTGTATTTTCTTAAGATCAGTAATAAAGAAAAATGTCAAAGCGCAAGCATAAAACTCTGCCATTGACAATGGAGAAAAAAAATTGACGTTGATAAGCTATTGTAAATTTCTCCATCAACTCTTACTTCAATCCTTCAAAAAAAAGAACTTACTATGCAAAAATCTTCAGGCAGTCAGCTTAAGCGCGAAAAACTACCAGAATATCCAGAGCTTGAAAAGTCTTTAGTTTTATGGCTTACACAGTGCCGGCAGTCTAACATTCCGAATAGTGGCCCATTTCTATCGGTAAAAGCAGTATTTTTTCAAAAAAGTTAAATCTTTATGATTTAAAAGCAAGCAGTGGCTGGCTTATTTAAAAAAATTTAGTAAATAAATTGAAAACCCCCGTTAATTCGTGTTTATTTTATTTTAAAGCCCGTTAAATCGAAACCCCGCTAAATCGAAAACCCCTATAGTTCGTAAGAAATGTCCAGTCCCTTGCGATTTCTAATTATCGGGAGTCCACTGTATTTCTATTTGTTTTAAAATAGTTATTAAACAGAAATTTAATTCATTGTATTTATATTATCGTTTCTTATTAATTTTATTGCTTTAAAACATAAATTTAATATTATTATTAATGTAAAAATATTATTATTATTATTATTATTATTAATACATATCCCAGTAAAAACTTCGCCTACTTTTTCAAAATGAATAGCTTCTTTAACTCATTATTTTGTAGCTTTCTTCTATAACTACATCTATAACAACTTTCATAACTACTTTTTTCTGGATGTATGTAGGTAAAAAAAATAATGACTTACTTTTTAATGCGTTCATTTTGGGACATCCCTTGTAAAATTCATTGGTTCTTTCAGTAGAATTGTAAGTAGTGCTCTTATGTTTTTCTGATTACTCAACACATTATTTTGTAGGCGAAGTTCTTACTGGGATGCTCTTCATAAAAATATCGAAAAAGTTTAATTTAAGTTTTAACTAAAATTTCTTAAAGTTAGAAATTAACTAAAAACTAATATTAATTACTATTTTCATTTTATTTGGTCAAACTAAATATTTTAAGTGCAAACTCGTTAAATAAATGTCTCCTGAGCTCTTGTTCGTATGTAATTTAAGTGTCACTTTTACTTTGTTCCATTGTGTTGTCATTTGGACAGTTACGAGTAATTAAATGAAAAAGGAAAACCTTTCAAAAAAAATTATCTGCAGGTGTTCGTTTGTAAATTGCTTTGTGTTAGTTTTTGCTTTAGGCTCAAGAATTGGACAATAACTTAATAAGAAGGTAAGTATTACAAAAAAAAGATTTATTTTATAGTAAATATGTCGCTTTTAAGATTTCCAGTTTTAAGTCTTCAACAATATAAAATGTTTTTATTTTTTAGCATACTTTTTTCAAGAACTCCTTTAATTAAATGGTTATGAGCAGGGCAACCGTAAAAATGTAATTATGTGTTGTTGTAGTTGATTCTTTGGCCAGAGTGTTTTTCCTTGTGCGATCAATGGAGGAAAAAACAGTATATTTCTCCATTTGAGAAAAATGAATTTGTCATCGATTTGCTAATGCATAATTTTGCACATTTTATGCCTTGCAGTATTTTTATACACTTTAATATAATAAGTAGCAAAGTTGATTTAACGATGTTCGTCTGTCCGTGTGAATGCTTTTCGAAGACCCCAGAAGTGATGGGCATTAGGTTGTTTTACGTTTCCGTCACATTTACTCTGTTTAAGTTTGCCTTAAAAACATACAGCCAGATCGGTCCATAAATGATAGAGATAAGGTACAAGTAAATAAGGTACAAGCATTTTGGTTAAAAGCAAACAATGTCCGACAAAATGTAAGCGGGAATGGAGAAGTGGGCGTGGCACAAAATAATTTATTTCTATCTTAACAACGGTAAGAGACAAATTGTCCAAGTTTGGTACACATAGCTAGATTATCAATACACAACCTCTTTTAAAAAGTATGAGGGACTAGATAAGTGAGCGTGGCACCTTCCATAGAAAGACATTTTAGATTTCTGTATATCCAAAGAACGGCAAGAGTCTAAATTTCCGAAACAGGTACAAAAGTTCCTGGCTTAAAATAAATAATATCTGACTAAATGTGGGCAAGAGTAGAGAAGTGGGCGTGGCACAAAATATAGTTATTTATATCTAAGCATTCTGTTCTTATGGTGAAGGGCATAGAAGATCCTGCAAAGTCGAATATAGCACTCTTAGGCCTAAATTTACAGTCATTAGTAGGCTCATAGCCTAAAATATTATTTCCTGTTTTTTGTTAACCATTAGTTAAACTAAATGTTATTGGTTTACCAATAGTTAGGCAACAGCTTTTCCTTTTTTTTGTGATTTGTCTATAAATATGGTAGCGTAGGCTTGGCCCACTATACCTTTTTAGTAGTTTTTAATATAAAAATATTATAAAATTGTTGGTGAATGCATATTTCTGGTTATATGTATTTTTTTTTAATCACCAAATTTTTTTTAATATCTTACGGCGTATAATTTTATTTTATGAGTTAATCCGCAACACCAAACTGGCTTGAATATTATTTTAATGTTTAATATTTTTGAAAATATCAGTTTTCCCATAAAATTTAAATTTATGAAGATCAATTAAAAATAAATTGACTTAATAGAAAATTACATTACACGCCACAATAGTGGAGAGGATATTATGGATATGTGCTGATGTTTGTAACACCTTAAAACATTGATCCTAGACCCAGCTTTAAGTATACCGGTCGGATCAGAATCACTTTCTGAGTCGAACTAACGATGTCCGTCCGGCTGGCTGGCTTGCTGTCGGAATCGGTTTGGAATCGGTCCATAGTTCCCATAGTCATACTTCCATACAAACACTTCTCCTGAAAATAGCTTTTAATGCCATGACTTCATTAAAAATGTTTATATTAACAAAAAAATTTGCCATAATAACTCTTACGATAGCAACTATGTCATGACAAAATATTGTCCTGGTAGGTCCAAAATTATGCATTGGTCCCCTATACACCCCATCCTAAAATCTCATACAGATGAAGCTATCAAATTAATATTCGGCCCAAGAACTTTTCACGATTCTTAATCTCAAAACATAATAATCAACGAACAGATTACCCATGGGTCCCGAATGGGGTACACTCGCGAAAATTGTTTTTATATAATACTGTGGTGTAGGGTATCATATTACTTGTTAGCTTGTTATTTGTTTTTAATTGAAAACATAATCAATATCACCACTTGAATTCAATAGATACATATAACATCATGGGAGTCCTTTAGCTGCTACTCTGTCTAGATAAATTTTAAAAGGATCTTAAGCGAGCAATATATCCATATATATGTATCAGTTAATGGAGCTTTGAAAATATATGTATATTAACAAGCACCTTTTTTTCGAGATGTTAACGCGCACCATAGATTCTAGCGTGACATACGTTGTTACTTAATAAGAGCCACGACGGTTATTTCGTTCTGTTATAAGCAAAATGAGAATAATATTTAGTAAAAATGACTGTGTAAAACTTTTCAATACACACAGAAAAAAATTACGACAAATCAGTTGTCATATTGAATACCATATTCGTCAACACAATTAACTTTTTAATCGAAAAGGCACCAACAACCGGATTTGTAAATGCAAAAAATAATTTTTTTTAATTAAAATTGTTGAAACTTAACAAATGTTTTTAATATTTGTTATATTGAAAAAAATATTTGCTAACAATTAAACATCAATTTTTATTTGGAGTTTATCGTATTAAGAAAATATTTTATTGCTAATTAATTTGAATAATAAATTGCATTTAAGGGTTGTTTTTATTAATTTTTTAGTAACATATATTTAAAGTCACATTACAAATAATTTTAGAACCTATTTGAGCAACAGATTTTTCCCTGGATGCAAAAGGAAGTTCTGATATCGCCACAAAATAAATTTTTTTTCTCCATTATTGGTAATAATTGAAATACTAAAATATATAAAGGACCCGTTAAAATTTCTTAACGAATCATTAAATAATAACTTTACTTACCCAGTAGATTGATTTAGTTTCTCAGTAATCGAATATCCTTTATTCTTCTATTGAACCAATGATATTATTTTTATACCTTTCACCACAGGTGGAAAAGGGTATATATAAGTTTGTCATTCCGTTTGTAATTTCTATAATATTGATCTAAGACCCTATAAAGTATATATATTCAAGGTCCTTTTGAGGAGAGAAGTTGATTTAACGATGTCCGTCTGTCCGTCTTACGTTTGATATGTGTTTTCCGGAGACTCCAGACATGATAGCGACTATGTTGTTTTACATTTATATCACATATAGTCTTCCATTTCTTGCTATTGAAATTCAGCAAGGTCGGTCCACAAATGGCTGAGATGTGACCACAAAACCACGACTACCTCTAATGTTTTCCGAAAATCCCTTGTTGTTGTTGTATTTTTATTACTTTTTTTCTGTATATCTGGAGAACGGCAACAGCCAAAGTTTCCAAATAAGGTACAAACATTTAGGTTATAAATACACACCATCCCACAAAATCTGGGCGGGACTGGAGAAGTGGGCGTGGTACCTCCCATACAAAAAATATCCAACATTTTATAAAAACCTGAATTTTTTGACTGTAATATGACCTATGGTTACGCCTTATATGTCAAAACATCAGATTTTTAGTAGAAAACATTTTCTGAAAAACTCGGGAAAATCGATTCAGATACGAAAACGTTATGACCAAAATATTAATTTTTTTTTTTTCGAAAAATACCCATTTTCGGGAACGATAGATCTTCTTGAGCCCAAGTTTTATAACCAAAATAACTGGCAAATTTGTTCTTTAATACGTCGGTATATAAATCTGTCAAATCGGTTAAGAAATAGCTGAGTTATGACCAAAATACTGAAATCCAAAAAATTACTTTTTTTTTAATTTATAATTAAGTTTATACCCTTCACCGAAGGTAAAGGGGTTTGTCATTCCGTCTGTAATTTCTACAATATTTATCCTAAACCCTATAAAGTATATATATTCTGGGTCCTTATGAAAAGCGAAGTTGAAATACGGTTGTCGTGCGAGTTGTGAACAGTAAACGGTCCATATTTCATTTTAATGATATTTAAACAACGTTCCTTCATGGTTCAGTTGTCTAGGGGGTGTGTTGAGTTGGAAACTGTGAGTTCCCTGGTTCGAATCTTGGGTTTTTAAAAAGAAGTTTTTTTTAATATTTTAATGTTCTAAAAACGATTTTAAAAAAATATTTACCAGTTTATGCTTTTTAAATTTCATTTATAATGAAGTTTTTAGTATTGTAAATACATATGTGAGCCGTTTATTTTGAAAGTGGCATTAGTCACTTTTTCAAAAAAAATCGAGTTTATAATAAATATAATAATAAATAATAATAATAAATAATAATAATAAATACTGAGAAAAATATCATTATCATGATGTATCAAATACAAGTGAATCTTCTCGAAAGTTAGCATCCATATTTTTAAACGTGTTAAAACGCAAACCCTTAAATATCTCGACTTAAAAACCGAAATGAATTATGCCAATTTCAAAATAAACGGCTCATGTATGTATATGTAAAAATTATTAAGTTGCTCTGTATTCTGCTCGCACAATGGTGAAGGGTATATAAGATTCGGCAGAGCCGAATATAGCACTCTTACTTGTTTTTTTTTATTTTATTTTGTATTTTGAGCATTTTGACACAAAATATTTTTTACTAGTACAACAAGTACAACTCGTACAAAAACCACAAGCAATTTGTTTTTGTAGAATCATTGTTCAATGTCAAAAACAGAAACAAAACAGAAACAAAGATAATAAAAGAGAATAAAAAAAATTTTGACATCCAACAGTGATTTTAGCTAATATCAGCAGGGCTTTTAAGACCACCTGTAATAAATTCGCCTTGACTATGATATACAAATTAATTTTCTACAAAAAAAAAATAAAAAATAAAAATTGTTAATATGTATGTATGACAGTTTTCAACCATATTAATTAGGAAAATTATTAAAAATATTATAAAAGTTTTAAAAATTTTCTTCAATTACTTAATAACTTTTATCATTTTTTTCTGCGTGCATCTAAGACCCCATAAAGTATGTACACAGAAAAAATTAAAAATTTTGTCTTATCACCAAATTCATAGAATAAAGCAAGCAATTTGTTGATTTTGCACCTATTACGAAAATGATTATATAGATTACTAAAAATTTAAAATTGTGAATTTTTTGTTTTCAATAAATGATATTTTTAATTTTAATTAAAAAAAAATGATCAAAAAACTTTGCCGTTTCAAACAATTTGTTGATTGATTTTATTGAATATAGCTCAGGTTTTGACAATTTCCAACAACAATCCTACAAGTTTAAATTAAATTATTTTACACGAAAAAATCAATTAAGATTTGTTGTTATTAATTTAATATTTTAGTTCAAAATTTATTTCAAAACAACTAAAATCCATTACCCCAAGTAATTCAAAATAAATTAAAACAAATAATTTACTTAACGGAGCAAACTACTAGTCATCAAATTATTTGTAAGATTCAATTAAAATTTTAATTGAATGAATTAAAATGCATAATTGAAATTTGGATTTAATCTTAATTAGTTTTGTATGGCAAGAAAAAACACCAATATATAATTTTGTGATGTTCAGTCCATATTTTACCATAAGTCCCATATGGAGACCACTCCTGGACAACACTTAAATACGTCTAAAACTGTGACAAATAATAATGATGTTGTGGTGAAATTTCATCCAATATTCTTGTCTCTTGAGACTAGAAATTCTACTATACGGGTTTTTTGATAATCGATCCAGAATTTTATTGAAATTAAACTATGACGGGCCATGTGGGTAGAGCGATACGACTGCGAAATTTGTTTACGTACATATGTTTTGACATTTCATAACAACCCAGCGGAAAAACGCAGAAGACCTTCTTACTTCAGGGCTTTTTTAAGGCCTGCTTATAGATTTGTTTGATTCAATTACTATTGTTATCTAACTGCTAAACAATACCTCATAGAAGGCATCGACTCCTTGATAAAAAATAGAAGATACACCTTCCACAATCGCTTCTAGGAGAAGGGAGTAGGGAAAGGTGTAACATTTTTTGTATTGTTTTTTTGCACAAGCAAAACCAAAATAATTATTTTTTTTTGATCCCGTTACCATTCTTATGTACCTGCTAAATGAGCGAGAGCGGAAGGCCTTCTTCGCAATGACAACGTGTGTAAAAAAATATGAGAATAGAATGGAGTGAGTAGGCCTTATACGTCCAAAAGAAGGGGTACAAAGGCCTTCTAGAAGGCCTCCGTACTCATTCTTTTTCCCGCTGGGAAATTGCTTTAACACACACAAGTTTATGACATGTCTCAGTATGAGAGCGTAAAGGACCCCAGCGGGAAAACGCAGAAGACCTTATTACTTCAGGGCTTTTTAAAGACCTGCTTAAAAATTTGTTGGATTCAATAACTATTATTATCAAAATACTAAAGAATGCCTCAAAGAAGGCCTCCACTCCTGGGTATAAAAGATAAGAAACACCTTCCGCAATCGCTTCTATGAGAAGGGAGTAGAGAAGGAGTAACATTTTTTGTATTGTCTTTTGCACAAGCAAAAGAATATAATTATTTTTTTTGATCCCGTTACCATTCTTATGTACCTGCTAAAGAAGCGAGAGCGAAAGGCCTTCTCCGCAATGACAACGTGTGTAAAAAAGATATGAGTATAGAATGGAGCGAGCAGGCCTTGTTTATTCAAATGAAGTCTAGAAGTCCTCCGTAATCCTTCTTTTTCCCGCTGGGACCTTAAGTAGTAAATTATTTTTCGTTCAAATTTCGGAAAATTCCAAACACTTTTATCTGGTCATTTAAAAACGAACAAAATATCGCTTGACCCTTCCAAACTGAGTGTAATACATATAAAATTAAATTAATTTCTTACATTGTAATACAAACCATAATAAGAAAATAATTTTCTGCATAAGTTTAATCGCTGCGGTAGGTAGATAAATAAAAAATATAACAAATTAAAATTCTACCTTGAAAATGTTTTGAATGAAATATGTCTTGAGAGAAATTTGTTTACTAAACTGTTTAATAGGTTTTCTTAATAAAGCAAGTGCTGAAGAAAATGAAACTTATTTCTGACAAAAGTTTTCTTGCATACTAATACATGTTGTGTTATGCACAGGCATGCATTTTATTTGTTTCTTCCAGCATCTGTAGGAGTGTTCAATGAACTTTGTTTTCCTAAGGAAAGTTTAAAGATGTTTTGATATTTTTTCTTTTCAATCATGCAGGAATGTTGGAAAGTAAAAAAAAAATTGTGGTTTTACCTCATGGAAAATTGCTTAAAACAATTTTTTTTTTATGAATGACGTTCATTGAAGGTTTGAAAATTTAGAAATATGCCAGCAAGAAAAGTTGAAAAATAAACAAAAAATATTTTTAAAGATATGCAAAAGATCAGGAATGAAGGTTTAGTTAAGTATATGTAGAAGGTAAACCAAAAACTTTACTGTGGGAGTTAAGATACAAGTTTACAATGACGTAGAGTAGATGGTAGGGCTTATTGCGTAGGCAGGTCAAATTAATTTTTAGAATTTCGCATACAACCTTAAAGCTTGCATGGCAGCTGTCCGTAAACACATTTTTCTTTTTATTCATGTACAATGTACATTGTACATACATACTTAGCTTCTTTTCCACCGAATTAAAATTTAAGGATGTATTTCAAAATTCGAGAATTAAGATTTTAAAATACATATACAGTGGTAGTCACATAATTAGAAACAATTGCAGTGTAACTTCAATGATGACCTTTACTGTTACTAAACGACCCAGTGGAAAAAAAAACTCCTTCTTTGGATATACAATGACTGCCTCGCTACATTCGATATTCATATCTTTTTTACACAAATTGTCAGTGCGGAGTAGGCCTTCCGCTCTCGCTTCTTTAGCAGATTCATAAAAATGGTAACGGGATCAAAAATAAATAATTATTTTGCTTTGGTTGCGCAAACAAACAGTTCAACAACTGTTACTCCTTTTCTACTCCCTTCTCATAGATGCGAATGTGGAATGTCTTTATACGAAAGAGCCGAGGCCTTTTTTTAACAGTTAGATGAGAATAGTAATTGAACCAAAACAAATTTAAGCAGGCCTTTCAAAAGGTCCCCGCTGGGGACCAGACAATTTACATTGTTATGTTTGCTGACCTTGTTAAGGTTAAAATTTCTTTTTCGTAAAAAATTCAAAATTATTTGCCGAGTTGTTGGTCTTGAATGGCCACTCAATTTGAAACTTGCAGTTTTTGGTTTACTTTCCCAACTTATTCTTTTATAAAACTATTGGGGGATTCACAAGGTGTCACAAAGTCATATACGATACAAAAATTTCGCGATGGAAATGTTTCGAACAAAAAACTTTTGAAATGTAGTTCCTATTTTACATTTAACTTTATGTAGTTAGGCAATTACTAGAGTTTTTTTCCCGGAGTTTTTCGATTCCCGGAAAAGCGGGAAATTTTTTTGAATTTCCCGGGATCCCGGGATCCCGCTCCATATAAATAATACACAGTAAATTAAATAAAAGAAATCCTTAAATGCTACAAAATTAATGAAGATTAAAAGATGAACTTGAATTATTATTACCTTACGGTTTTATATGTAAATTCTGTATTATTATTATGCTCTAGATACAAGATAAAAAAATTAAGATAAACATAACAATTTAATTCATAAAACAATAATAAAAACAAACACAAATTGAGGTTCTCAAGATATGAGATCAAAAAGTTAATTCATAAAATAGATAAAATATTTTAAATAAATATATTAACATTTCTTAACGGCTTAGGAAATAACTTTCTGACACACTCAAAGCGCTTAGTAAGTCGTCAAAAAGTATATTAGTGGTATTCACACCAAACTTGTTAATATGTTACTCGGTAGTTTGTTAATTTGTTAAAGTTACCAACTGTGAACGACCCCCTCTTTAAAACTTTGTTAGTCTGGTAACTTTCGTAGTAAAACAACTGATTTATTGTTCTGACACAATTTATTATTCTGGAAAAAATAAAACATGCCACGAGAAAGTGTAAAAAAAACAATTGAAAGCCATTTAATTACTCATGCTTTGACACAAATAACGTTTGCTGGAGGTAAGTAGTGAGTTACCAACTAACAACTATTTTATCAGGGGTGCCGTGTCGTTAATTTGTTAAATGTTATTCCGGTAGCGCGTTAAATATACAAAAACAAAATGCGTTTTAAAAAAGTAACGATTAACGACTAACAAACTAACAAGCTCGGTGTGAATACCGCTATTGTTAAATTTCGTTAATTTTTTTTACCGAGGTTGGATAAATAGTTAAAAGTGCACCGTTGTAGAAGGCTTTTGATTCACAATAAGAAGCATTTTTTTTATAAACAACGTCTATATCAGTCAAATGTATGTCAAGGTTCATGCAAAAAATATCTTCTTACAAACCTTTTCATTTCATTAGGTCTATCTGTAATCTTTAGGACAATTGTAGGTTGTAGTATCTTAAACGAGTTTCCAAATTTTTTTTTATTTCGGTTTCCCCGCACTTCAAGGGCATATAAACCAACACAAATTTAAAAAAATATGTGTTTATCACCTAATAAACATATCGCTCCTTCATTGCAACATAGTCATATCTCAAAAAATCAAAAATTGTAAGTTATTTAAGCAAAGTGTTCTTTCATGCCTTCTCGTATTTTATCTCAAACTGAACCGAAGTTATAGCAAAATATATCTTTAAATCGGTAAATTTTGAAAACTTTAATCGCATTCTGCCAAGTTTATTTGTTTTTGTAGATATGACTATGTTACAATAAAGACTTATCCATGGACAATTAAGCTTTACTACCTGCATCTTATTTTGAATTAATGTTCTTTATTAACTTTTCACTTCACTAAATTTATTAATTATCAACTGTTGCACTGCCTATTCTGCTTTAAGTAGATTTATTGCATCAGGAGACATTGATTTACGTATGTACTCACTTCTTGTAATTGATCTAATCGACAACCCATCCACAGATGCTTATTTTAAGAGCATAGAAAACTAAATTTCAAAGTATAAATAGCTGTTTTCTTAAACTATGAGGAATTTTTTATTTCCCGGGATCCCGCATGAAAAATCCCGGGAAAGCGGGAAATATAATTATCGAAAAAACCCTAGCAATTACACAAGAAATAAGAATAGGTGTTTTATTTAAGCAATGTCAAATGTCATCTAAATACGAAATACATCTTTAAAGCTAAAAACTACGTTTATTTTGATACTTTTTAGTCAAACAATAAAATTAATAATATTTCTTGGTTATATTAATAATGTGTACTTTCATCTTTGTTGGAGATAACTTCGAAAATGAGGCTTGGAATGGAGTCATAAAGACTTTTTATATAATCCAAAGAAATAGTATTCCAAGCTTCCTGAATGGCTTCAAGTAAATCAGGTTTGGTTTCATATTGTTTCCCGGATTGATAAACATTTCGCGCTAACCATCCCCAAACATTTTCTATTATATTCAAGTCTGGGGAGTATGGCGGCCAATCGAGTAATGCCACATTTTGCTCTTTTATCCAGTTTTTTACAGCATTTGCAGTATGAATAGGTGCATTATCATGTTGATATGTCCATGACAATGGGCTAAAAATATTGGAAAATTGGGGAAATGCTTTTTCCAAAACAGTTTTGTACGACTTAGCATTCATTTTTGAGCTCAAAAATTGTAATTCCATAATTCCATAGTACGATATTGCTCCCCAAACCATCACGCTTCCAGCAAAACTATGACGACGGTCCAAATAGATCTCCTCCTTACGCAAATCATGAAAATAGAATCTGTAGCCATCAGGTCCCTCTAAAATAAATTTTTTTCCATCGGAATAGACTACTCGGTGCCACTGGTTTGCCCATGTCATATGATTCCGACCAAAAGTAATCTTGTTTCTTTTCCAGCTGGGTTAAGAGGTGGTTTCTTTTTAATTTTCAATCGTTTAAGATTACTTGCTTTTTTTATCACCCGCTTTACAGTTGCTAAGCTAGCCTTAACACCGGTTTTTTTTCTTGATTTTTGCTGCAGAATCCTGGGAGTTTGAGGCACTTCTGATGATGAGTCTTGTATCTGCTGCCAAAACAACGGTATAAGTACCGCCTTTCATATTTTTTCCGTAACTGGATGGGTTGCGCAAATAATTAGTGATCACACAGCGAGTTCGACCGATTTTATTCGCTATTTGGCTATTATTAAGACCATATTCCCTATATGCATTTATTTTTCAGATTTCCTCATTTCATAAAGCTTTCTTTCTTCCCATTTTGAACAAATTTGATGACAAAGGTGTAAATTTGGTTAAAATTAATCAAAACAAAATTTCAATGCTCACTTTGTTTAAAAACATTGGGAATTCAAAAAGTGTCGTATTTAGATGAGCCAAAAAAAAATCCCATATTTTTAACACAAAATGAAAAAAGTTGCTTTACTATGTAATGGTATGTTTTAAAAATCTTCTTTTGGTTCTAAACGAACAAATATAATATTAACCCATTAAGGCCCTGCGTTGCGTTTTCGCAACGTTCACTTAAACCTCCCCTCAGGCATTTTGTTTTTACGTGATATTGTTATAAAGCACAGTGAAATAAAATTTAACTTAATATCTAATCGACCTTTTTTTGGATTTGTATCATACATAAGTTTTTTTTATAAAAATTTTTAATTTAAATTTTTAGTTTTTCCTGTTTTTTTGGGTACTTTTGGAAAAAGTTAAAAAAATAAAGTAATATATAATATACCTATCTGAAACTTTGATGGAGGTAGCTAACATACGAACATTATTACTTCTACTGAAAAATCCAATCATCGTAGACATTTGAGACTTTTTTTATGATTGGATATATCCGTGATGCGAAAACGCAACACTGGGCCTAAACCACATACAAATTACATAAAATTACCAAATAAAATATATTTATACAATCACTTGCTATTTAAAACAACATAATAAAACATGTACACATGTAAATTATAAGTTATTGTTATTACGAAGTACACACAGAAAAAAATCATTGTAAATTCGTTCAAAACAAGGTTGATTTTACATTTTTCAGTAGTGACTTTGCTTCATTGTTGTTTCATGTTAATTTAACATGATTTTACAATAACTTGCGAACAAAATTTTTTTCTTTTAAAATAACTATAATTCATGTTAATTTAACATTGCAGTAAAGTTAGAGCAAAATGTAATTTATATTGAAAAAACAATCCGAATCACGTTGAATGAAAGTTATTTAAAGTTGAAACAACGTGAATTTCATGTAGAATCAAATTGGTTGGAGTTGATATAACAGTGTGAAGACAACATATGCATTTATTTAAGAATAATTTAAAACACTTACCCCTGTAACACATGTTTCACTTATTTTGTATCTCCTTTGTTAACAGAAGCATCAGCAGAATGGCCCGATATCGTTTTCGTCATCATTCTACTTTGAAAACTTGATGTACTATTTAACTAAATAATTTTAATTAAAAGAATACGGGAATTGTCTTCTTTTTATAACATATTTTAAACATGAAAATAAAAAGATGTACATACTTAAGTGTGTATGCATGTTTATTTAACAAGATAAACTTTTGATTTAAATATAAAACAGGTTTTTATGGATTCAATATTGAAGAATGTTATTTTAACAGTGAATAATATTAAATAAACGTGACTTGAGATTATTTTAATATTTTTCATTTAAAATTAATATGAAATAATGATAAATTTAAATAAAGGGCATACTTTTGCAGAAATTTACCATGATTCTCAATCAACATTTCGCAATGTTATTTTAACATTGGTATTTTTTTCTGTGTGTAGGTAAATTCTCTATGTCAAGTGTGTTATTTTCCTAAAGGGAAGCGAACTTACACCAAAGTAGTCCCGTGATAGGTATTTGGGGGTAGAGAACGGTTCTAAATCTAACACTTTATATGAATAACACCTATCGCTTTTACATGGGGTTGTCATTGCTTAATTGACACCATTCTCAATCTATTCTCAATGAACGTGTTTAGTGTTAGTTATAACAATGTACAATGTAGTATGTACCGTAATTCATTACATACTTTGTTTACCTTCTTGTTCTTTATATAGCAGTTAGATGATTAGTTCTCCTTTCACTGGTCATGATTTCTATCTTTTTGAACTTGTTCTATTTTCACAAATCCAAGAACAATTGACACAAATTTCCAGCAGGGTTACTTCAATAGCTACAGTAATAGAAAACTGAACAAGTACTGTGAAATTGTCCTCTCCCAGGATAGTAAAGAAAAACCAGTTAGAGTGCTATATTCGGCTATGACAAATATTTGATACCATCCACTGACAGCTAGGATATTTAAGGAGTGGGCATTATATTGAACCTGTGGTATATCATGAACCGATCTTTATGAATGTACTAAAGTGTTTTTCGAGAGTGGGCTTTATATGGGTCCTATGGTAAATTATGGACCGATCAATTTACAAATGTGAAAAAAGTGACGTAGCAGTGCACCCAAAGTGTCTTGGAACATATCATAATTGAATTAAAAATAAAATGTATATGAATATCTTTTTTAATTGTTTTTTCCTAAAGACGTGAATCAAATACATTAATTTAAAATTTTTACAAATGCGCTTAATTTTTATATCGTTAAGGCCCAACGTTGCGTTTTCGCAACGGGGGTTATCTGGGCTCCCACGTATCCGATTTGCCCAAAATTTGTTTTCTTTCATATTTAGGTATAAACAATCAAATTGTAAAAGTTTCATCATTATAGCTCAACGGGATCAGGGCTCGGGCCTTAATGGGTTAATTATGATATACAACAATTATAAACTACAAAAATCGTTATACATTTTATAGAAGCAAATTAATATTTATAAAAATTAATGTCGTAATCAGGTGAGCGGCAGTGTTTCTTAAAATAATAACATGAATAAATACGCCAGTGTGCTAATTTCAATTTCAAGCAGCTGATTGAAAACAAATATAAAAAATAAATCTGTGGCATTTTGACAAAACATCTTAAGTCGAATTTAAAAAGTTAAAAAAATGTTAATCATACTCTGAAAGAATTTTCTTCGCAATACTAACGAATTTTGACATTAATCCCATGAAAAATTGCATTATAAAGGAACCTATGCAGCGCATCGTTGGATCAATGAAACCTGTTTCATTAAAAGGACTTAATGAAACATTACATTAGATCCATGAATATTATTCATTGGATGAATACTTTCAATAAAGTAAAATTTTTTTTTTTTTTATATTTTTTTTTTAATTATTTTTTTTTCTTTTTTCTTATTTTATTTTACTTTATTTTATTTTTTATTTTTTTTTTTCTGTCTCTGGTGGGATTCGAACATGTAACCTCGGTGCTGATAGACTAGCTAACTACCAGCTAGTCTACCGGGGCAGTGTAGTTTTTGTATAAAAAAACTATGGTTTTTTCTCAATTAAGACCGTAAATATGAGATTAAATTGTCCATAATAACAATAACAACGTTGATTGAAAGTGGATTGAAAGTTTTTGTTTCATTACTATAATGACATTTTTATTGTCATAATGAAAATTTAAATTTATGAAGGCAATTATTGAAATATGTTGCTTTTATAAAAAAATTTTTTGATTTCATAAATTTAATGGCATACATGTAACATTAGATGTATGAAGTTATTAAATCTTACATTTTTTAAATAACAATTAAACATTTTTTTAAGGAAACTATAATTTTGTATTAATTTATGAATATAGTTATTTTTGTATATTGTTTTTATAAGTTCCCAATTAAAATTTTTTGTTTAACTTGGACAACCTTAAGTTTTCATATATCCAATGAAAATTTTTAACGTAATTACGAAATCTAATGAAGCGATTTTAACGAAAATACTTCATCAAACCTATGAAATTCCATTTAGACAATGAAAATTTTCATTTACCCAAGGAAAACTTTTTTATGAAAATGATTCATTAAATATATGAAGCATTTTTCTTTCAGTGTACGTATTTTCATTCAAATCACATTTTTGTTTACGTTTTTAAAATTTTGTATTATAAACGGAATTTTTCTTTAATTTTGGTTTATTTTATTATTTAATAAAAATAATTGCTTCACCGAGCTTTTTTTAAAAAATTGTTTGCTTTCTTATCTCGACTTAAGATGTTTTGTCGAAATGCCACAGAAATATAAACCTAAATTAAAAATTTTTTTTTCATTCTATTCCATGAAATAATAAATTAAACTAGATCTTACCCGACTATTTTCTATTTTTCAGACGCAAATCGAAAATAAATTTTATTTTGTTTGTTTACCAAACAGCAGCGTCCTTAGCTGATCCAATTTGACGCTGACGATGTTAGCCGGGTAAAATTATACCATCAACGGCGATGGCTTATAAAAACTAATGCGGCTCGGCTCAGCCGATTAGCGCAGGTCTTTTCTGATTAATTACGACAGACAATAAACATTGCAAGCAAAGTTCTATTAACTTAAGACACTTTTTGTAAAATATTAGAACATTATGACAATATAACATGATAGCAAACCTTGTGAATATCCCATATATAATTTAATTAGTGGTGTTGTTTTAAAAAATATATTTATAAACAAATATTTAGTGTTGGTATGTGAAGAAAAAATTTCGTTTAATATTGTGACTAATTTTGACATTTGTGTTCGCATAATATTTCTTAGTGGGCCGCAAATTTTTATGAAAATTGCAACGTTCGCAAGCGTTCTCGATCAAGTGATAGCGCTGAGAATTGTTAGTAGGGCGAAAACCAGATCTTTGTCGTTGAAAATGCAAACGAACGCTAGTGGTAGACATCGTGGGCCAGGCTGTTGAATTTAGTATAACTTCTTTCTTTCTTTATATGGATGTTTCTATAATTAAATTGGGGTCATATGCCCGAAACTTAAATCCCGGATTCAAAATCCTTAATTCCAAAATCCCTAATTTCAAAACCCTGAATTTTAATGTCCCAAATAAATGTATAGTTTTTATTTTAAAAATCGTTCGATATATAGAATGGTTAGGTCTTTGGGCGGGCGCAAGGATTTTATCCTCTGCGGTATAACAAACACCGGCTTCGCTAGCTAAAGTTTCCAAATGAAGGATTTCAAAATTCGGGAATGCTAAACTGATTTTAAAAAAAATCTTCCGAAATGGTGTGTCTGTTTTGACTTGTATTCTTTTATGAAGAAGTTGTTCTTTTAAAGTTTTTTATAAAGTTCGAAATCTTTAAATACAAATATTTTGTCAACAATTTTTTTTTTTTTCTTGTTTGAACTAACAATAATTTTCCCACTTTAAAATTATTTTTTTGCTTGTGAACAATTTACTTTCACTTTTTTCACTTAAAGCAACAAAATCCAAGAGATAACAAAAAAAAAATCAACAATTGTACTTGTACTAAACCTTTTTTGTTGTCAGCAGCCAAAAATTAAAGAAAATAAATGAAAAACAGAAAACAAAAAACAGCAGCACCAATTGCAAATAATGGTTGAATGATGGTGATGTCTTTAACCGCAAAGAGATGAGAAACAAGAAACAAGTTAGAGTGCTATTTTCGGCTATGTCGAATCTTAAATACCCTTCACCATGGTGCGATTAACACAGAATTTTATAGAAGCACTGTTCTTCACTCAGAGAAGAAGTATGTTTTAATATGGTTATTTCCAATAGAACTATTTTTAAAGAAAATTTTAAGCATACCCAGTAAAAAAATTTGAGTTTTTTGAAGCACTTAAGAGAAAAAGCGCATAATCGAGCGCTTCAATAAAAGAGCTCTAATACTGCAATAAATGATAAAGAATAAAATATACAAAAAAGCTGCTATTTTAGTGCTGACAACGAAGAAGGTTTTAAAGCGAAATAAATAAAAAAATTATTATGGTTTACGACAATGATTAAAAATGCCATTTAAACAAGTAAAAGCAAAACATTAATGAATATGTTTATTAGTTAGCCCTTAAAAAAGCTCTTAAGGAGTGCTTTTCTTGCAATATGCAAGCAGCAGAAAATAGTCCTCCAAACCGGGAACACCCCATACAAAAATCGGGCATCCTACCAGCAGGTTTGAAGCGATTTGAGGTATGAATTCATACGAAAAAACCTGCTCCTTTTGGAGCACATTTTTTACTGGGAATATATTTAATTTAACAATAAAGTTATCACCAACACCATATTGTGGTTAAATTAGTCCTCAATCAAGGAGCTACAGCCGTATAATGGTTGCCTCTAAACGTGCTATGGTTAAATATGGCAATAATCTGTTTTTAAATTAAGAATAGTATTTTTCTCTTTCCAAGAGCAACACCAACCATGCCATTACAAGTTTAAGACATATTTAAGTTATTATTAACCATCACGTGTGCGGAGGCAACCATAATATGGTTGTGGCTTCTTGATTGAGGACTATTTTAACCATAACATGATTGTCGTTGTTAATAATATGGTTCAATTAAGCATAATCGCTTGCATTTTAAATTTAAGAAAGGTCTACAAAAGAAATACTGTATGAAAATTCTTCTTAATAAACGTTTTTTAAATTTAATAATCGTTTAAAAGTACGGGGGTGAATGTTTAAAATTTTCTTTAAATAAGTGTTGTTGGGGATGACCATATTTAAACATGTTTTTCTCTGGGTGTTTAGATATAAAAAAAAATATATTTTGTGCCACACCCACTGATCCAATCCTGCCCACATTTTGTTGGATGTTATGTATTGATAACGTAGATGCTTGTACTTTATTTGGAAACTTTGGCTCTTAACGCTCTCCAGATTTTTTTTTTTTTTTTTTTTTTTTTTCATTATTTATTTATTGAATCTTCATATATTAAATATGAACTAACAATAATTAATCAAATCTTAACCTAATATTATTTTTTGTCCTGCCAGTGCCAGACAAAAATTTTGTTCATCGCGGGTTCTGTTCACTTTTATAGGTGTTTATCGCTCATCTAATTGGACAAGTGCCGCAGTGTCTCTTCTTCTTAAGCGAGTGTGGCCGCTATCATTTAAAATATTTCGTGCTAGTGGGTTCGGGTGCAATTCGAGCCTTTTTAAGTATTTTACTGCATATTTCGTAATCATAGTTTTAACTAATGGAACATTGAGATCCTTGTGAATATTTGAGTTTTTAACATACCAAGGGGCAGCTGTGATTATTCGAAGTAGTTTATTTTGGCGCCTTTGAATTTTTTCGATATTAGAGGCCGAGGCAGTGCCCCATAACTGAATACCATAGCACCAGATTGGCTTTAAGATGGAGTTGTAAAGAAGAAGTTTGCAGTCGAGACTAAGGACAGAGTTTCTTCCAATAAGCCAATGAATTTGGATGGCTTTTAGTTTCATTTGAGTTAATTTTGCCTCTATATGGCTTTTCCACGTTAAACGGCGATCTAGATGAATACCGAGGTATTTTACATGCGAATTTTGAGGTATTATTTGATTATTGATTTTAATAGGGGGGCATGATTCCCGACGCAAGGTGAATGTTATATGTACGCATTTTTGCTCATTGACCTCTATCCTCCATTGCTTTAACCATAGTTCGAGTTGAAATATATGATCCTGTAGGTATCGAGATGCTTCTTGACGGTTTTCGTGCACGCTCAAAAAAGCTGTATCATCAGCAAATGTTGAAGTTTGTGTGTAGTTGTTTGTTGGCATATCCGAGGTATATATTAAGTATAAAAGTGGGCCCAGGATGCTTCCCTGAGGGACTCCAGCGTCAATTTGCTGAGGAGAGCTTAAATAATCACCTTCTTTAATAATAAACTTTCGACCGACTAAGTAGCTTTCTAACAGCTTGTGTGTGTTTACTGGTAAGTTTAGCTTCAATTTATGTAATAAGCCTTCATGCCAGACTTTATCGAAAGCTTGAGAAACATCGATGAAGAGAGCGGAACAATATTTTTTTTCTTCAAAGGCTTTTCTTATTGCGTTTACTATACGATGGGTTTGCTCAATTGTGCTGTGTTCTCTTCTAAAGCCGAATTGGTGGTTAGGAATACATCTATTATCATTTAAAATTGGGGTTAATTTTGACGCTAACAGCTTCTCAAACAGCTTTGATATATTAGAAAGTAAGCTTATAGGCCTATATGACTCAACTTTTGTGTGATCCTTTCCAGGTTTAGGTATCATGGTGACTAAGGAGACCTTCCACTTTTGAGGATAGTATTCAAGGCGTAAAATAGCATTAAAAATTAAAAGAATAATTTTCTTTGCTATGCTGGGTAGCTCCAAAAGCATTTTGTTGCTGATCTTGTCAAAACCAGGAGCCTTTTTGGGGTTTAAATCACAAATAACCTTTTCGATTTCTCTTATCTCAAATCTTAGCGGAACAGCTGCTCTAGCAGCAACAGGTGGTAACTCGACCGCAATATCGTGAGATATATTTGGGGTAAATACGTTTTTTAAATGATTGACAAACAGATTTCCTTTTTCAACATCATTTCTTGCCCAACTTCCATTCAAGTTTCTTAATGGTGGTTTAGAGACAACTGGCCTTTTGAGATTTCTAGCTGCACGCCATAATGAGTAGTCTGATTGTGGGGTTGCATCAAGTTCTTTAAGATATTTTTCCAGAGAAGCCGTTTTCTTAGTCTGCAGTAACTTTCTTAGTCTTTTTGTACACTCTTTAAGCAAGTTCTTAAGTTGAGGGGATCTGTGCAATTGCCACTCTCTTCGAGCCCTCCTTTTTTCAGACAAAAGATGCTCGACATCTGTGGAATATATTTTAATAGTTTTTGTTTTTTTGGGGGCAATATTGGAATGTTGAACAGCTAGTTTCAGAAAACTGTCAAAATTGTCAATAGAGCGATCTACATAATCCGGTGTACTGAGCGGAATATTTTCTGTGCAATGGGTACTGAGATATTTTTTATATTTCAACCAATTAATTTGCGTAGCTGTCGTCGGAGGTACAATTCTATTGGGGTTCATTATAGTAACAATTGTAGGTGTGTGGTCGGAAGATAAATCTAGGGAGGCTTCAACTTGAATCGTTTCTATGGGAATGTTTTTAACCACGCCGAAATCTATGACATCTGGAATTTTTTGAAGATTAGTGGGCCAATATGTTGGTTGTCCGCTCGCTACTACATTTAAATCCATTTTAGAAATTATGTTAAATAAAACACGACCCTTTGGTGTTATAAGTCGCGACCCCCAGAGGGTATGTTTAGCGTTATAATCGCCAGCGGCTAGGAAACACGGTCCTAATGATTTAAAATATTTACAATATTGGTCCTCCGATATTGAAAATCTAGGCGGGGAGTATAACGATGAAATTATTAGGTTTCTATTTAATTCCTCAACGCAAATGTTCGTTGCCTGGAGATAATCTTCACGATGATCACACATTAGGTAGTGTTTGACTCGGGCCTTTATTAAAATGGCAGAACCTCCACAAGCTCTATCTCGAGGGTCCTTGGTATCATATAGTATATAACCATTTATTTTAAACGTACTTCTTGAGGTCAAATGAGTTTCAGAAATCATCATGACATCAATTTGTTTATTTTTAAGAAAGTATTCTAATTCATTTTTATGTTGGCGGATGCCGTTTGCGTTCCAAAAACAAATTTTTAAACAGTTCATGGTTTGTTAAGTACAGCTTGCAATAACATCGATTGCATTCTAAGCATTTCCTGCATCATATTACCCATTGTGTTCGTAAAATTATTTACTGTTTGCACTAATGTTTCCATGGTTTTTTCTAAACGACTTAAATTAGAAAATTGAGTTTCATCATTACTTGGCGAGGCACCTTGCATTGGCTCATGGTTTGATTTTAGGACGTTAGCGTAAGAGGTTCTGTTATTACTAGGCTGGGGGGCTTGAATTGCATTTGTGTTAACCTGATTTGTTACCTGCATTTGAGGGGGATTAGTTTTCGGTCCGACCGACTGCTTGACGATAGTATATACAGGGCATCCTCTATAATTGGCAGTGTGATTACCGCCACAGTTGCTACATTTTTTTACGTTGGGGTCGGTTTTAGACTTGTCGCAAAGAACTGTTCCATGTAATTCACCACATACTACGCAAACAGGGGGTAAGTAGCAGTATGCCTTAGTATGGCCAAATTCCTGGCAGTTTAGACATTGAACAGGACCATTTCTTTTGTGCGGCTCCTCAATAGTTACCCTTCTGTACAGAATATATTTCAAATTATAAATTGGATGCGTTTCATTTTTTTTGAGCTTAACGTCGCCGGGTTCAAGCTCCACTCGAAATAGTGGTTGGGGATTTTTTTCCCTATTTTTGATATTTGTTACGTTTTTGATTTTAAAGCCCTTCTCTTCCAAAAAAGCTTTAATTTCCCCTGGGTCTACGCATGAGTCTATGCCCTTGATTACTACCTGAAGACCTTTACTGCTCTTCAGTTGATACGTATAAAAGTTTTTATTCAGAGTCTCAAATCTTGTAATTACCTTTCGAAAATCATCCTCGTGATTCACCTGTATTTTATTCTCGTTAATGATACCGCGCTTTATTGCAGCTACATAAAAGGAATTTTCACCTATCTCCGAAATTAAACTTTTTATTAACTCATTAGAGTTTTGCTCTCTAAGGTATATCGGGGGTGGCTTAGACGATTTAATGACGTTTGGTGCTTCAGAGGATTCATCCTCCAGAATCGCGAAACGATTTTGTGTATTTATTTTATCAAAAGATGGTACTTTTGAGGCCGAAGCAACTGCTGCAGAGGTAGGGCTGCGTCCCCGTTTAAGCACTGTTATGTACCTGTCCATACCAACTTGTACTGTAGGCTTTTGACAACTTTTTACAGGGGGGTTTTCCATTGCATTTGTGTTTAAGTTCATGGTATCATTGCCCACTAAATTTGTTTTTGACGTCACGGCAATACTTTCTGGCCTGGCAACACTTGTCACCAAATCTTGTTGTAGTTTTTTTAATGAGTCACTATCCACCGTTTGTGTAAATACCGAGGGTGAGAGGGAACGTGTTCGAGTAATTGGCTTAGCCGTTAGGTAGTTAATATTGTTTTGTTTGGTTTTATTTATTTCTGCATTATTTTCATTTGCATTAACTAAAACGTAAACGTTTCTTTCATTTTGTCTTAGTGTTGTTTCACTGTTTGTACTCATGCAAAGAGTTGTTTTTGTTTTTCACCGTTTTGCTTTGCTTTAATATTTTTATTATTTATTGTATTTTACAACAACAAAAGAAAAACCAGAATTTAAATGTTTTTTTCAGAATATGTATACACATGTATGAACATTCATACGTACATATATATTTTTACTGATTTATTTTATTTAATTTGATCGTTTTAAATTGTTCACTATTATGTTAAATAATTTAATTAACAAAATATATTATTTTGTTTTTTTTTTAAGCGTCCATTCGCTGCTTAGATTACAAAATCAAATGTGATTAATTAATAGTTCAAATTGTATGCGGGGCTAAAATACACGTCTGTATCACAACAAAGCACAAACCGAACTCCAGATTTACATACAAAAACTAAAATGCTCATATCTCAGCCAGCTATGGACCGTATAAGCTAAATTTCAATACCAAGCAATTTCTCAGCATATGTGACATAAATTTATCATATCTGGGGTCTTTAAAAATCCAATTTCAACGGACACACGGACAGACGGACATCGCTTATTAAACTTAGCTACTTATAAGGGCACAGCATAAATCGCAAGCTAAAATGCAAAAAGGCGTAAGTAACAAAAATATAATTTTCCAGGAGAAGTAAAAAACTTTGTAAAATGAAAACTACAAACACGCCAGAAAAACATATATTGATAAGTCGTCCATGGAATTATGCAAACAATATTCAAAGAAAACCATTCCATTATATTGTTACGTTACTGCCTTTCAATAACGTTTTGGTTTATTTCCTTTATAATAAACCGTTTCGAGTTAGTTTATAGCAATTCAAATAAAACTTAATTAAACACAACACTTTAAACACTGTTTACAATTTTCACAACTTTATTTAGTAGTTAGATACTTCAACAATTGTGACCTGTATTAGTGATCTGCACAATTAAACGTTAAAAGTAAACTTGACAAAGTCTGAACTAGTACTGTCTTTTGATGCCAGCCGCCGCAAGTATTTATACTGTAATTCGGCCATCTAGAACATTCGAAATGTTTTTCGATGGTTCGAGTCTTTACTATTCCCCCTCTAAAGTCTGTTATGTTTTAAGGCGGCACTTATGTTTACATAATTTCACCACTTATACTGAAGCTTTTTTAACGTTAATTTCGAGGGCTTTCTGCACACTGGGATTGAAGTGTACTTAATTATAACAATTTTAAATAACAATGTTAAATTATAAAATTACTTATGAATACAAAACAACTTATAAATATCGGGTGATTTTTTAGCTATTATCTTTTTGGCAACTCTATAATTTGAACATGGATCGTCTTACAAACGAACAACGCTTGCAAATTATTGAATTTTATCATCAAAATGCGTGCTCTGTTAAGAAAGTTCATCGCGCGCTTCTTCCATTTTATGGTCAGTTTAATCGACCCACCGAAGCGGCTATTCGGTACGTTAATAAGCAGAATTGTCGATTTTTGAGTGAAGATCAGCCAGAAGCATTGCAAGAGCTACCAATGCATCCAAAAGAAGTCACAGTTTGGGCGACTTCTTGATTGAGGACTATTTTAACCATAACATGATTGTCGTTGTTAATAATATGGTTCAATTAAGCATAATCGCTTGCATTTTAAATTTAAGAAAGGTCTACAAAAGAAATACTGTATGAAAATTCTTCTTAATAAACGTTTTTTAAATTTAATAATCGTTTAAAAGTACGGGGGTGAATGTTTAAAATTTTCTTTAAATAAGTGTTGTTGGGGATGACCATATTTAAACATGTTTTTCTCTGGGTGTTTAGATATAAAAAAAAATATATTTTGTGCCACACCCACTAATCCAATCCTGCCCACATTTTGTTGGATGTTATGTATTGATAACGTAGATGCTTGTACTTTATTTGGAAACTTTGGCTCTTAACGCTCTCCAGATTTACATACAAAAACTAAAATGCTCATATCTCAGCCAGCTATGGACCGTATAAGCTAAATTTCAATACCAAGCAATTTCTCAGCATATGTGACATAAATTTATCATATCTGGGGTCTTTAAAAATCCAATTTCAACGGACACACGGACAGACGGACATCGCTTATTAAACTTAGCTACTTATAAGGGCACAGCATAAATCGCAAGCTAAAATGCAAAAAGGCGTAAGTAACAAAAATATAATTTTCCAGGAGAAGTAAAAAACTTTGTAAAATGAAAACTACAAACACGCCAGAAAAACATATATTGATAAGTCGTCCATGGAATTATGCAAACAATATTCAAAGAAAACCATTCCATTATATTGTTACGTTACTGCCTTTCAATAACGTTTTGGTTTATTTCCTTTATAATAAACCGTTTCGAGTTAGTTTATAGCAATTCAAATAAAACTTAATTAAACACAACACTTTAAACACTGTTTACAATTTTCACAACTTTATTTAGTAGTTAGATACTTCAACAATTGTGACCTGTATTAGTGATCTGCACAATTAAACGTTTAAAGTAAACTTGACAAAGTCTGAACTAGTACTGTCTTTTGATGCCAGCCGCCGCAAGTATTTATACTGTAATTCGGCCATCTAGAACATTCGAAATGTTTTTCGATGGTTCGAGTCTTTACTATTCCCCCTCTAAAGTCTGTTATGTCTTAAGGCGGCACTTATGTTTACATAATTTCACCACTTATACTGAAGCTTTTTTAACGTTAATTTCGAGGGCTTTCTGCACACTGGGATTGAAGTGTACTTAATTATAACAATTTTAAATAACAATGTTAAATTATAAAATTACTTATGAATACAAAACAACTTATAAATATCGGGTGATTTTTTAGCTATTATCTTTTTGGCAACTCTATAATTTGAACATGGATCGTCTTACAAACGAACAACGCTTGCAAATTATTGAATTTTATCATCAAAATGCGTGCTCTGTTAAGAAAGTTCATCGCGCGCTTCTTCCATTTTATGGTCAGTTTAATCGACCCACCGAAGCGGCTATTCGGTACGTTAATAAGCAGAATTGTCGATTTTTGAGTGAAGATCAGCCAGAAGCATTGCAAGAGCTACCAATGCATCCAGAAAATGTCACAGTTTGGGGCGGTTTATGGGCTCGTGGCATCATTGGACCGTACTTCTTCAAAGATGATGCGAATCGTAACGTAACTGTGAATCGTGAGCGCTACCGTTAGATGATATCCAACTTTTTTTTGCCCAAGATGCAAGAGCTTGACTTGCATGACATGTGGTTTCAACAAGACGGTGCCACATGCACCACAGCACGCTTAACAATTGACTAATTGAGAGGCGAGTTCGGTGAAAATTTTATTTAACGTTCGGGACCGGTCAGACTATTTTTTGTGGGGCTATGTTAAAGCTAATGTCTATACACACATGCCCGCTTCAATTGACGCATTGGAAGACAACATTGAAGAATTTATTCATGAGATACCGGCCGAAATGTTGGAAAGAGTATGCCAAAATTGGACTAAGCGGATGGACCATTTGAGGCGCAGTCACGGTCAACATTTGCATGAAATAATCTTCAAACATTAAATTACATGGACCGTACTATCGATTAAAATATAGATTTCATGCATTTTTCTGAATTTTATGTGTTTTTTTTTAAACTTTCCTACAGCTCTTAAAAAATCACCCATTACAAGATTAGTAATAATTACAACTAATTCTTAACTAAAGTTACTTTCGTAACAATGTTTTGTTAGAAAAAAATGTGAACTAACGTCATTTTGAATTTATCTACTAAAGACACTTGTTTTGTTAAGACGTGTAGTTTTATGGCATTGATAATATTTAATCCAAAACTCGATTTTGAATTTTTGTTAGTAACTCCTTTTTGGATTTTAGCTAACGATATGTATGTTATAGTATATATAGATATAGTATAGTCTTTGATCAAAATTGTAGAAATTACAAACTGAATGACAAATTTATATTTACTCTTTTACCTTCGGTGAAGAGTGTAAATAAATATCAGTTTGTTTTCTTTGGATTCTATTAGTAGCTTTTCTTATCGTTTTTAAGTTTTTTTGTTTTCGTTTTTGCCAAACGTTGCAACGTTTGCCTTATAAAGTTCATTACCATGGCCACAATTTGATTAGTCTTTTTCTTGAATTGTTTCAAAATATTGCTTTTATTGTTGCATGTCCTTTAAAAAGAATTTACAACTTATTATTGTTAAATGAAACAAGAGAAAAAAAACCAACCGAAATTGAAATAAAATTGCATTTTATATTGCTTAAATTGCTGTGTAGTTCTGTTCGGTATGTTAAGTTTGTTGAAATAAAAACCTTCTTAAAAGAAAGCAAAAACGAAAGTATGATAAGAGGAAGTTGCATGTTGTTTAAGGAATTTTTGAAATGGTGAATAGTTATTCCAGAAGTTATTTTACATTTATAGACTGGGCTTATCTACGGAATTTAATAGCCACAAATTAAAGTGGATAAGAGATTTCAACTTTAAATTAAAACAATTAAATGACTGCTACAAATTAGGCTTTTTTTATAGAATAGTATTAACCCTTTAGCGTTTTATTATAATTTTAGACTAATGCAATCACAAAGCAAAATATAAAAAAAATTATAACGGGTCTTTACCAGAACACTAGACACTTTTAAAACACAAAAAATAAAAAATAATCGTCATTTTTTTTAAAGGTTACTGGAAAATTCCTTTTATTTGCATTTGGTTTTTTTAACCATAATCATTAAATTTAAGTATAAAATATCTTTTTTTGGTTATAAATAAACATTTCTTCAAGAAAAAAATTTGTTTATTTATAAATTACTATTATAGCAATTATAACAATTAATTAATTTTTTTTGTTACAAATAACCAGGGAAACCATAAATATGCAATTGCATGTTTTTCCTTGTTCGACCAATAAAGGCAGAAACAATATATTTATCCGTTTTAGAGCTTTTAATGACTTTTGGCATCGATTTGTCAGTGCATATTTTTGCATATTTTAATGTTTTTAGTTAAACGAGCTTTTTTGCAGCATATTTTAAGTTTATAGCGCATATTTTGCCTTATAAGGCATATATTGATAATACACATTCAATTTTTTTAGATGCCTACAATTAGGGATGAAACGATACCTCTAAGGTATCGATACTTTTACTCGATGTGGTATCGCTCGTAAGGTATCGATACCTACTTAATATCGAAAAAAAGTATCGATACTTACTTGTATCGGTTTGTATCATAAAATAATAGAAAGCAGCATTTAAAAACGTTCTTATTAGTGTTTAAGTGCTATAAAATACAATAAGAACTACGACTTGGGTTGCCAGATATCAAAAGTCAAATAACTGGACAATAGAAAAAATTCACCTGGATTTTAAAAAAATATCTGGACAATTTGAAAAAGTACTTAACTATAAGAAAATATAAAATTTTACTTCAGATTTTATTTTGCAATAAAAAAAAAAAATGTTAAGAAGCATAGAAAAGTAACACTTTAAATTCAGTCTTATATTATATTACAAAATTATAATCAGGGCGAATTTGCTACAAGTGGCAGCGAAAAGTCTGCTGACTTTGACAGTTCGAAACAATTTGTTTGTTTTGGTTTCATAATACATAAGGTGTGATCCCGTACTCAACTTTGGGAGCCCGCGGGATCCCAATCTTACCGAAAACTGTTCCTGTACTCAAAGTTTGGTAAAGTGAGAGAGCTTTAAAGAGAAAAATATTCTTCTTCTTCTCGCACGAAGTAGCCCGTACGTTTTCTTTGGGCTGATTGGGATAATTGTTAAACAATCAGCTGTGACAAAAAATAAACAATAAAAACTACAAACAAGTATTACCAAAAATAATAAAATTAAAAATATTAATAAAATAAACAAAAGAAAATGTTAAAAAATATAGGTACATGTTTTAATTTTACTTTTGTACATGCTAATGCGTCATTTATGTATTTTTTTGAACGTTTTCATTGTAACGTTTGCTTTTGGGGTAAACATTTGGTGTTTATTGTTCCCGTACTTTTGTACATTTTTGTCTATTAGTGAGAAAAATTCTTGTTTACTCTCATTTTACCGAACTTTAACCAAAAAGTACGGGATCGCACCTATATATAATTTATAAATAGTTGACATTTGGAGACGTTAACATCAGCTGTTTCTGTGGTTTTTGTTTTGTTGTAGTATTGCTGCCGCCGTTTATATAAATTCAACTTGGTATATATTAAATTAAATCAAATAAAAAAGTACATAAACAGCCATGTTACGAATCGAGTGAAATTCAAATCAATGGAGATTTCCAGTTTAATTTTTGTTTAAATTACCGTCGTTTTTTTATTTTGAGGTAAGTTCTAATAAAGATAAGATGTACTCATAGTATGAAGTATATAAAACAAAATTATTTTATAAACTTTTAACACTGGATCGTTTTTAAAGTTTGTTCGATTTTGATTTCACTCGAATTTGAATTTTTTTTTGTTTGTATTGTTATTTGAAGAATTTAATAACTTTATTACTTTAGTTGTAAGCAAAAATGTTTAAGACATTTTGCAACTGTCATCAAAATTTTGTATTATTAAAATTGTAGCCTTTATTCGGTCATATGAATGGATTCTTGTGAATAAAGATTATCAGAAATACCTCAAGTGCATGCACAAAAAGTATTGCTAGATGGCATGACTAACAAACGAGATCAATTTATATAAGTTTGTACGTTATTTTTATCGCATTTTTGAAAAACTGGACCTCTATCTCATTAATTGGAATGTTTGTCGACTAAATAGAAATTGTTTTCTTACAATTTTTTCTAAGTTTACGATTTTGTTTTAAACAATAATAAAAATAAATAAAAAAGTTATTCTTCAAAATTAAATAAAGTTTTTAACTGGACAAATGTTCAATCCAGGCCGTCTGGCAGCCCTAACTACGACCCATTTGAATTTTTGTGCAAAACACAAAGTGTAAAGTTTGAGACCACTTTATTTTACCACCAAGTATCAATTTCCTTTCGAAAAATCTTTTTTATCTTAGGAAACAAAATTTTATAGAACGTTCAGGATAACAACCTTTTATTTACCTTTTATTCCAGAAATGAACAATGTTACTATGAATTTATTTTCAATGTTACTATGTATTTTATTTTAAATTGATAAATATAAAATAAAGGGAGTCACCTTAACGTCAAGTTTTTTGGTCAGCATAATCG